>OZ020498.1:17595777-18966111 GCA_963971365.1 Lasioglossum villosulum | reverse complement strand
GTAGCCGAGGGAAGTGTAATGCAAACAAGACAAGCTGGTAATATTGTAGTAGAATTTCGTAAAACACGAAGTGCCCAAAAAAGTTTATTTTATGAAGGAATATTAATGTATAATGCACTACCAGAAGAAGTAAAGCGATGTGAACATTTAGACATATTCAAGAGAATGCTAAAGGAATTCGTTATAACAAATGTAAAGTAATGTACTGTAAATGTAAACCAAAGTAGCTGAGAAAGCTAATAAACAATTAATCAATCTCTCTCTCTCTCTCTCTCTCTCTCTCTCTCTCTCTCTCTCTCTGGTTATGTATAGATATAAGTTAGTATGTAAGTAAGAAATAAGTTTAGTATGTAAGTATGTATTTGTAACCCCGTGGGGGTCTAATAAAGATTCATATCCTGCAAAATGTTAGCTAATATTAAAAACTTCTGTTCTATTACCTTACACACCTAAATATTATTTGATCACGTTGCATTTTCTATATCCTCTCTCATAGAATTACGTGCTACTTCTGCTTTTCGTAAACGTAACTCGTGTTCATCTTCAAGTTTTTTTGCAATAGCTTCTTGGTCACTACTTTCTGCGTCTAATTAACTTTATTTTGTATTCATCACATCTCTTGTATGTATCTTTCCGTGGTGCTTTGAAATGAAGATTAAACCGCGTATTAAATGTACGACAATACATGTGCTCATTTCCTGGTAGTCTGTTTAATTCAGCATTTTTCTTTATACAACATTTATGTGTCGTTTTTAGTATTTAAATATCACGCGTAAAACGCACAAGCGTTGCTGTGACGACGTACGGAAACCGCCGCGTCGCGGAGCGCGGGAGTCGGGAAAAAAAAGCAATTGAAATGCGTCGTGACAAACGCGAATAGAGGTTTTGTTTTAATAAAGCAGTCTTTTATGAGCCATCATCAACGACACACGTCCTTTTTTCTAATCCCTCAACACTTCCTCTTTATCCTCCGTTTTACCAAGATTTCCGAATACGGAACAATTTACATTCTCCGAACATTAAGATTTATTATTTATCAAAATACGCGTCGGTCTATGAAAAAGCAATCCGCACAAGAATGTGCCCCTCCCCCCGGAACCATTCTGTTTTAGATTCTCGAACAATTCTCAAATAGAATTGTTTTCGAGACTCTAAGATAAACGTACGAACTATTGAAACCGCTATGGGTCGACGAGACGATTGCGTAATACTTCGGAAGGTCGAGCAAAGCGAAATCGAATATCGTTTGGTTTCAATAGACGAACTGAGCGATCAGCTGGGCTCGTCGATCCACCGCGTTCGTTCCCCCCGCCGCGCCTGCGGGCCTCGAGCTGCTCGATCCACCCGGTGAGCTCGCGGGGAACGGGGGGCGGAGCGGGGATGACGACACGCCGAACTGATCGCTATTCGAAGTCAAGTTTATTTGAACTGTATGTACATAGTATGTAACTACAATGAGTCATAAATTAAGTACAATAAAAGTGCACATGTACAAACAATAAATTGTCTCGAGGTTAGAGACGAAATCTCTAACACATTCAAAAAAATAAAAAATAACTCAACCTAACGTTACTCTTCTCTGTATACATGCAGTTTCGGAAATCGGAGTGCTTCTGAATTTTTTTTTTTAATAACCTCAGATATGCAATGGCTACGTGGCACGCCTTTTAATTATAAATTTTATGTCAAATATTTTTTAAATCTCGATAACAAATGATCCGCGAAGAGATTATTCATTACGCGATTATTTAATATTTGCAAATTTAATATTTGAAAATTCTTAACATTGAGTATGACTTTGTACGATCTCTCTATTCAAATAATTAAGGGAAGGAATAATATTTAATGTATTTACTGTAGATGCAATTTTTATTTTTTATAGTAGTTGTCCAGATTACACACAATCAATATACACTATATACAATCAATATACATAACATACAACCAATACACACTATATACAACCAATACACACTATACACAACCAATACACACTATACACAACCAATACATACTATATACAACCAATACACACTATATACAACCAATACACACTATATACAATCAATATACATAACATAAACTATTCCACACTAGCTCTATCTGTATTTACAAAATAGTCTCTAAAACTATCGCGTATTGCGTACGCCCTCCGCGATGCGCGATTTGCTCTCCGTTGAGTTGGTCCATTCCGGACAATGACCTCCTCCACCTGGGCGTTTTCCTCTGGTATCACAATATCGAATGTGCCTTCTCTGTCTATTATTATGTTGTGCAAGCGGCACACGCATTGCACAATAACATCCACATGGTCTGGGGTGACCTGTAATTCACTTTTTAGGCACCTCCATTTACTGACAAGTATGCCAAAAGCACACTCTATACAGCACCTTGCTCTGCTCAATCTGTAATTGAACAGAGTTTTGGCGCGATCCTCGGGTTCGGCATAGGCGTAGGGTCGCAACAGGTACTCTTTCAATGGGTACCCCTGATCACCGATCAGTACTTGTGGTAGTCTTGTACCTCCCAATATTCTATCTGATGGCATATTAAACGAACCGTCCTGAATGCGGCGGTAGACACCTGTCCGCCTGAAAACACCACCATCGCTACGCCTTCCGTAGTCACCTATGTCGACCGTGATAAATTTGCACTTCGCATCTGCAATCCCTTGCAGATGTACCGAGAAATACTTTTTGTAATTAAAAAACCACGATCCGCTCTTTGAAGGACACTTAATGCGTACATGTTTGCCATCAATGCTCCCAACACAATTGGGAAAATTCCATAATTGCTCGTACTCCGATGCAATCCTTTCTAAATCAGTCGTTGATGGCACCGGCATATGGATTTCTTGGAATGTTTCCCATATTGCTCGGCATGTTTCGTAAATAATTCCCGCAATCGTGTTGTAACCCATCCGGAAACTAAAAGCCATTGATCGAAATGCAAGGCCAGTTGATAGGAACCTAAAACAGGAATCAATATCATTTTAAAACTGCGCCGTAGGAATTATTCGATGATATTAACTTCCATCAAATTAAAAAATAACTTACCTCAATGTCACCATAGGCCTTTCCTCTGGTGAAATGCATTTCCGAAAATTTGATTGTTTTTCTATTTTGTCTTTTATGCTCTCCAAAATATAAAAGAATGTTTCTTTCTTCATTTGGAAATATTCGAAAAACTTTTCCGGGTCGTTCTCCAGTTGAGGAAACAGATTACGGTATTCACATCTTTCCTCACGCGTCTCATAAATTTCGTGGACGTTAAAACGCCTTGTTCGCGAAATATACTCAGTAACTAAGGGGCTCGTCTCAAGGCAAAATAATTCTGCAGCGTCCATAATTCAGCTTTGAATGCTCGAAAGGTTGAATCTCGCAACTTTTTTTCGCAAACTGGTTGGGTCTCGTAGCGTTTTTTTTCGAAATCAACTCGGTTTGTTCATGATTGGTTAACTATGGATTTAAGTAGTGGGATTTTGAATGTTCCAATTGGTCGTGGGAGTGTCCGTTTTTTTCTGGTGGAATGGGAAACTGTCAACAAATTTTTTGTATTGTCTCGTGAAGACAATGTCGTGATAAATGACTGGTCGTAACTTCGTCATAGGACGTCATAAACACATTAAAAAGATTTCGGAACCAGTACGGATTTTAAATATAAAATTTTACACCACTACCTTTTTCAGTCATAAAAGAAAGAAAGAAGAAACTTTTTACTAGATAATGCACGAGAAAATTTTCTTAAAAATTATTATTGCTTGAAATTTCGAAGTGTTTGAGAAGGGAAGGATATTTTAAGACCGATGTAACAATGATAGGTCACTTTATTTATTCCGACGGGGAATTCGTCTTTTAATAACAAATACACTTATTTGAACCACTAAGCTAGTGCGCGTGTTTTCTTTCCCGAAAAGAATTGTCTGCTCAACTTCTTTTTCCCTTGGAGAACTCCTGGGAGTTAGAAGATTAAGTTTATTATTTGTGACCGGTCAAAAAGACGCTGATACACTTTGATTTTGAATCGCTGCTGAATGCTTTGGGAGATCGATGAGAACTGGGGATCGATTGATTTCGCGAGCAGTCAACCGACCCCGTCGCACGCTTGATTGGCGGGTCGCTAGCGCGATCCACCAATCCGCGTGGCGCCCTGCGGTCGATGATCGATCATATCGATATCGACGGGGCCGGCCAATGACTCCGCGAGCTATCAATCGATTCCAGATCTCTCTGCTCCCAAGACAATTAGCCAATAGCGCGTGGCCAATTGTCGGATTGACTTTGACGATGTCGACACACTCAGCCAATCCCGAACATTCCGCCCGCCTCATCAGCCAATGACGAAAATGAAGTTCGGCGAATCCGCCAATGTGGTGATTGACCAGGAAGAATGCCAGGCTGAATGGGTCGACAGCGTACTGCGTAGTTTCTACAAAAAAAAGAGACGCGTAGTAAGAACGTTGCTGTGATCGTGAGTTGTGAACAATGAAGCGCATGATGAACAGTGTGATTAAGACGTGATCTCGAAATGAGTAAGTACAATAAGCCATTAAACAATTATCCTAATAACTAAATAATTAACTTAAATTATTAATCAGAATTTTCGTCCTCCAGTGGGTGATCGGGGGAATCGCTAGAGAGTCCAGCCACGTGAGCGTCGCCCGTATCAGTCCCATTTTTGTTGGCTGCCAAAAGAGGGATGAGTTTATGCACCGGCCGTAAGAACTCTGACGTTGAGGTGCGTACTGTGGCAACGCGAATCGAACCGTCTGGTCCCGGGTGTACTTCCACAACCCGAGCAAGTGCCCATTTCGTTGGTGGTAATTCCTCGCTTTTGATTAGGCAGAGGCATCCTGCCTGGATTAAACGTTTATCCTTTTCCCACCTTCCACGAGGCTGTAAAGTGTTTAAGTATTCCCGGGACCAACGTCTCCAGAAATGCTGCTGCATCTGCTGGATATTCTGCCATCGCGATAATCTAGATACGGGGAGCTCTTCGAGGCTGGGCTCTGGAATGGACAGAATGGGTCCCCCGATCAGGAAGTGCCCTGGAGTTAGGGCAACTAGATCCTCAGGGTCGTCGGTCAAGGACTGTAGGGGCCTTGAATTGAGGCAAGCCTCGATACCTGTTAGGAGCGTGGTCAGCTCCTCGAAGGTCAGACGTTGCTCACCGATAATCCTCCGCAGATGGTGCTTCACTGATTTGACCGCGGCCTCCCAGATCCCTCCAAAGTGTGGAGCGGAAGGCGGATTGAAGTGCCACGAGATGCCTTCCATGGAGGCTGCGGCGAATGGCCCTCCGCCCTGTTGTACAGATTGTCGAAGCAGTACGCGTAACTCGTTGTTGGCACCTACAAAGTTCCGGCCGTTGTCGCTGTACAGTTCAGCACATCGGCCTCTCCGCGAAGTGAATCTGCGCAGTGCTGCTAAGAAGGTGTCGGTGGAGCCATCCGACACAGCCTCCAGGTGCACGACTTTCGTGACGAGGCAGATAAATACAGCTATGTATCCCTTCGTAGAGAGCTGACCACGGCCCCGACCGGATCGAATGGTTGACCCTTCTTAACGTTCCTGATTTCATCAGCGAACGCCCTGGCTTGCTCCAACCGCAAGAGGGTAAGTTTAGCCTCATGGATTCCGGACGCTGTTAGTACTGGATCGCTTTTCCTTTTCCCAGGGATCCAGCGACGACACCAGGCCAGCACTCGCACTAGACGAGTCAAGCTTGAGAACCGTTCGAATACCTGGTTCGGCGAGTTCTCCACCCTGCTGATTACGTGGTGGACTTCCAGAGTCTCCAGGTCTTGGTTGGCATCCTCGATGCTGTCCACCGGTAGAGGGTCTGTTGACGCCAGCCACTCCGGTCCTCGCCACCAGAGATCGAACTTGGGAAGTTCTGCAGGAGACAGCCCTCGAGACGCGCAGTCTGCAGGATTTTCGGCACTGCGGACGTGGTGCCACTTCGCCAAGGGTAGCATCCTCTGGATTTCGGCCACCCTATTTGCGACATAGGTCGGCCAGCGAGAAGGATGGCCATGTATCCAGCTGAGGGCCACCGAAGAGTCTGACCAGAGGTGCACGTCAACCTCATGCCAGTCGAGCACCTTCACGACGTGTTCGACGAGCCTGGCCAGCAGGAAGGCTGCGCAGAGCTCCAGCCTGGGCAGAGACACCCTCTTCACCGGAGCCACCTTCGACTTGGCGATCAGCAGGGAAACAGTCACCGCTCCGTCTGGACCTATAGAGCGAGAATATACCACCGCAGCGTAGGCCCGCTCTGAGGCATCCGCGAACCCGTGGATCTCCAGAGGCTGCAACGAAGAGCTGGTTCCAAGCCATCGTGGGACCCGAAGATTCTGCAGCGCCGGGAGTTGGAACTGGAATTGCTGCCATATCAACTCCTCCCTTTCTGGCAGTGGAGAGTCCCATTCAGCCTTCAGGAGCCACAAAGACTGGATCAGCACCTTCGCTGTGATCGTGACCGGGGCAAGCCATCCCAGAGGGTCGAACAGCTGGGCAGTTCCGCTGAGTACCGATCGCTTCGTGAAGCCAGTGTTCCGGAGAGTCTCAACAGCGGTCACCTGAAAACAGTCAACTGCGGGCACCCACTTTATTCCCAGCACGCTATGAAGCGTGGGCGAGTCCCACTCGACGATGCCCTTCCGCTCCTCGCTGGACAGTCCGTCCAGCAGTCCCTTCGAATTGGCAGCCCACTTGCGGAGAGGGAATCCGCCCGCCATGAGGAGCTCCCGCAGTTCATCTTGTTTCCGCTTGGCCGTTTCCACATCGTCAGCGCCGGTGAGGACATCGTCCATGTAGATGTCTTCCAGGACGATGCGAGAGCCAAGGGGATACCGATTCTCCTCATCCTGGGCGAGCTGATGTAGGCAGCGGATAGCAAGGTAGGGTGCACTTGCAAGACCGTAGGTAACCGTGTTAAGATCGTATTCTACAATGCTCTTTTCCTTATTTCTCCACAGTATACACTGCCATTTCCGGTCTTCAGGGTGTACCAGGATCTGCCGATACATCTTCTCGATGTCGGCAGAGAAGACGATCCGGTGCCGCCTCCATCGCAGAAGTACATCCGCCAGATTAGGAAGGAGATTCGGGCCCCGGAGCATGAAGTCATTCAGTGACTTCCCGTTCGAGGTTGCCATCGAGCCATTGAAGACAACCCTGAGTTTAGTGGTGACGCTGTCTTCTCGCCAAACTCCGTGGTGCGCAAGGTAGTACCTCTCCCCCGAAGAAGGTGGCTGCGTCGGCGACATGTGCCCCAGGGACTCGTACATGTCTAAAAACTCAGAGTAGGCTCGATGGAATTCAGAAGAGCGACTGAATTTGTTGCTGAAGGACTCCAGAGTTCGAAGAGCGATGCGCCTGGAGTCACCTAGTTCTGGTGTGCAGCTGAAGGGCAACCGGACCATGTACCGCCCTTCCGGTAGCCTCAGGTGAGTCTCTGCGAAGTGTTCCTCCGCTTTCTGTTCGTCGTCAGTCCTCGGGATCGAAATCTCAATTTCCTCCTGTTCCCAGAACCTTGTGAGGACCTCCAGTAGTTCCTTGTCGACGCTGCAATGGTGAACAGGGATCTCGGATCCACCACAAGTCTCAGCGTCTCTCCCAGAGCTGAGCCCGCCAGTCAGGATCCAACCTAGAGCAGTTTCCTGCGCGACAGGAGCGTTGGACAGACCTCTTCGTACACCCTCTCGCAACAATAAGTTGTACGAATCCGCTCCCAGAAGGATGTCCACTGGATCGGCCAGATGATACCCGGGATCGGCGAGCGTCAACCCTTGAATATGAGGCCACGCGGAGAGGTCTGGTAAATTCCTCGGTCTATACCTGGAGAGCTCCGGGATGATGTAGACCGGGATCTTGAAGAGAGCCGACTTGCCACAGTGGGAAGCGAGGACCAGCGTTGTTTTTCCCCTCGTGTACTTGGCCTGGCCACCCCCGACTCCAAGTAGCGGGACCCGTGCTTGGCTCCTCCTCACACCGAGCCGCTGAGCCAGGGCCTCGGAGATGAGCGAAACCTCACTGCCGGGATCAATCAGGCAACGTACCACACATTCCTGCTGCCGCGAGCCTGAAACCTTAACGCGCGCGGTGCTTAGGAGCACCGACACGGAACGACTCACGTGCGTGGAAGAGTGTTGCACCGAGGCCCCGGAGGTGACATCCTGGGAAGTCGAAGCAGCTTCTCCCTGGTGGATCGAGGTATGGTGCTTCCCATTGCATTTTTGGCACCTCTTGGAAAAATTGCACTCATTTGCTGGATGCTTCCTTAGGCAGTTGTAGCACAAATTCAGCGACCGTACCAACTCCTTACGTTCTCCGGGGGTCTTCCCTTGATACTGCCCACAATAGAGGAGGAAATGTCGCCCGGGACACAGACTGCACTTCTTGAGCGCCCCGCTGGAATACCGAGACGCTGATTCTCCCGAACCACTGGGCTCCGTCACCTGGTGCACCCTAAAACCCTTGGCAGTAGGTTTCTCTGGTCCTGACTTCCTCCCGTCAGAGTGGTCCTCGCGGGGCGGCGTCTCTAAGGCTTCGCAGGTTCGAATTCTACCCTCCATAAATTCTCTTAACTGCTCCAGCGTAGGAAATTCCTTTGAATTTTGGAGTGACTCTTCCCACTCGCGTCGAGACTGGCGGTCCCACCGATCTACGGTCAGCTCGACGACCCAATCGACTGCGTTAGTGACGGGTCGACCAAGGTTGGCCAGTGAGTCAATGGCATCGAAGGTCTCATCATAAAGACGCTTCATTTCGACTGCCGATTCCCTTTTTATCGCCGACAGGGAGACGAGCGACCGAATTTGAGCCTGTACCAACAGTCTGGGATTGTTATATCGATGTTCCAACTTATCCCAGGCTACTTGAAAGTTGTCGGATGTCGTCGGCACATTCTTTAACAACGAAGCTGCGCTGCCCTTCATGCATCCCTTGAGGTAATGTAACTTCTCGACATGAGAAAGGGAGGAGTCGTTCAGTATTAAAGAAGTGAACAGGTCGCGAAATGACACCCAGTCCTTGTATTCCCCGCTGAATTCGGGAAGTGGCATTTTTGGTAATATGGCGCGTGACCTTTGCGCGCTCGACTCGTCAACCGTCGTCTTTGAATTTCCAGACCCCGTACTGCTCGATGCGGCCTGGAGTTCTGAGGCCATGGCGGTCAACGAGGAGACTTGCATTAAATATTCCTCTTCGACGACCGCATACTCGTCATCCCTGAAGTACCGACTTTCCTTTAATTTTGGCTCTTTCGCGGCAGCAGCAGACAAGGACTCGTCGCCTTGTCGGTATTCATTCCACAATTGTTTCAGATTTTCGATGTACGCTCGAACCATTTCAAGAGTAATGTTGGCCTTCCCTTTCTTTTTTAAATTTGTAACGGTGCGGGCAATCCGCGGCGCGAGAGTCCGTTGCCTTTCGATGAGGTCAGCCATGTTATTTTACAAGGTCGAACACAGCACAAAGAAAACCGTTCCGTTTGAATTTTTCAGGTGACTGCAGCACTGAATCCGGCTCGAAGGACCAAATGTTTGAGAAGGGAAGGATATTTTAAGACTGATGTAACAATGATAGGTCACTTTATTTATTCCGACGGGGAATTCGTCTTTTAATAACAAATACACTTATTTGAACCACTAAGCTAGTGCGCGTGTTTTCTTTCCCGAAAAGAATTGTCTGCTCAACTTCCTTTTCCCTTGGAGAGCTCCTGGGAGTTAGAAGATTAAGTTTATTATTTGTGACCGGTCAAAAAGACGCTGATACACTTTGATTTCGAATCGCTGCTGAATGCTTTGGGAGATCGATGAGAACTGGGGATCGATTGATTTCGCGAGCAGTCAACCGACCCCGTCGCACGCTTGATTGGCGGGTCGCTAGCGCGATCCACCAATCCGCGTGGCGCCCTGCAGTCGATGATCGATCATATCGATATCGACGGGGCCGGCCAATGACTCCGCGAGCTATCAATCGATTCCAGATCTCTCTGCTCCCAAGACAATTAGCCAATAGCGCGTGGCCAATTGTCGGATTGACTTTGACGCTGTCGACACACTCAGCCAATCCCGAACACGAAGATAAATGTGAAGGTTAGAATTTTAACTTTTTAATCTGTGCCAATAATGAAAATTGTAAAATATGCCTTCTAGAGAATCAAGCGAGTTATACAGGGGCGAGTTTCATAGCATAACCATCTCAAATAACTCGTAAGTTGTTTGTTGTACGAAACAAATGTTCAAGCAAATGTTGCATCGTTCCTAGGGGGACGTACAGTGCAGCAACGTGATTGTTCTCACTTTGATTTTTTATCAACGCATGAGGATGTCCCTCAGTTTTTTAAATGGAATACGTACATATGTATGTATGTACGTCGTCGTATTGTTTATTATTTTGGGTCTATAAAATTGTTGAATATTCTTTAGACATTCTGAAATAAGGGTCGACAGTGTTTGTCCTAAAATTACATCTTCCACGTAGTGAAAAAACATTTTTAATTCGTTTATGCCCAATACACTGCCCCGTGCGAGCGATTGCGGAACAGCAGAGTGGGTTAAAAGATATTAAACCGTTACCGCCCACTACCATGCGATTGTAGGGGATGACAAGGCGCCATCACGCACGGGGCCGAACTGGTGACATTGTTCTGATACGAGCCCGAGAAGAAGGTTTCCATTTCCAGGCTGGACTACGGTGACGTGTTTGGATGTACGAATGCGCGGCTGATTGGATCAGAGCGGAGGAGGCAGGCCATGTTTCACACGCATTTTCGGCTGTCGGCGAAACATATGTATATTGACTGCAGCGGCCACACATACTATGTAGCGTGCACCGTCGCGGCCAAAATACATATTGGGACTACGGGGGCGCGGCTGTGGTGGGAATAAGCAGAATCAGTGATAGGTTCGCTTTGTTTATGTGCCGTTCCGGGGGCTGTTTTCTGTGAGGAGGTTTATGACAGATCATTACTATTGAGCTGAAAGTCGGCACTTCCTCGGACAACACCTGTTGGCTGTAAAGTAATTTTTAAATTACCACGATTATGAATTGGAAGTGATAGAAACAGCTCTCTGCAAAATAACGTGGCAATAATTCGTTTATTATGGTAACATCATTTTAAAAAATCTATGTATTGAAATACATTATAATATTAATACATCGATCATAGATTATAATAGCACTTAAGCTGTTGCGATCTTCATTAGTAAAATATGAACGTATCTCAAACTCTTTGAAATCTTGACAATTGATGGTTTTACGCTGACGTGTAATATGAGGTGTCGCACGTAATTCATTAAATTATAACGGCAAAACTATAACAAAACGGTGAAAATGAGTTTTGGGTGCTCATAGTGATACCATAAGAATATTTAAGAAAAATTATTTCAGTTGAAAAAATATTTGTTTTCATAGTTTATTTTGCCATTGTTTTTTCAAACAGGCGCATTGCTATCATAGCACCAGAAAATTGAAAAACAGAAATAATGATAATATAGCCCCATGTGTCCCCTTTACGGACCCGTTTTTTAAAATACGGATACTTCAAAATTGACGACATGAAAATTGTTTGAAATGAACGCTGCACCGTCCGATGTCGGATGAAAATCAAAATGATTTGATTCTCGTCCGACCATCATCCGATGTTGGACCCCATGGGGTTTGTCCCATTGAAACCCTTCTCGAAGCACTTAAAAAGGTTTGGCTGTCGCTAGCCTCGACCGTTTCGTCCGATGTCGGGTCCACTCTGAACACCTCATCCGACGAAATCGGACGTGGCGGCACCAAAACATGCTTCCCGAGGCGCACGGAACGCTCGTCGGTGTGTGCCAAAGTCGGACGTCGGACGAAAACGGATGCATACTGCACGCACCCTAAGGAGGCCGCCACCGCTTGAGCCTGGGGGGCCAACCGACCGAAGTGCTTCTCGAAGCGCCAGCGACTGTCGAGAGTCAGGCCCAGATACTTCATCTCCTGCCTGACCTCGACAACGGTATCACTTATCTGGATCCCGAGTTGGGGCGGCGGCCGCCGGTTCGGGGGCAATGCGTGTAGCCACATCGCCTCCGTCTTACCGGCGGCTATCTTGAGCCCCAACCCCTCGATCTTACCCACCACAGAGTTCACCACTACAGCCGCCAAGGCTATCGTTCCCCTCCATGTCTCCCGCCTCCACGACTACCAGTGTATCGTCCGCATAGCAAATCACACTGGCGTCGCGGGGGAGAGTAGCCCGCAGCACCGAGTCGTATGTAATGCTCCACAGGAGCGGTCCTAGAACCGACCCCTGCGGAACTCCTCGGTGCATGTTCTCCCTCCGCATTACACCGTACCGGCCACGGTATTCAAACCGCCTGTCCCGGAGATAGTCCCGAATGACCTCACGGAGGTAGGGAGGCACTCTGTGATACTCCAGCGCCCCCACTACCTCATCCCAGGGCAGGGTGTTAAACGCGTTGGTGATATCAAGCGATACCGCCAACAACACCCTGCCCGCAGCGACCGCACTGGTCCGGAGGGAGGCGAGTCGATCGATGGCATCGATCGTAGAACGCCCCCTCCGGAACCCAAACTGGCAATCGCTGAGATCGGGACCACTCGTGGACAGGTGCTCGACGAGGCGATCTGCGATAATCTTTTCATAGATTTTCGCCACCTCGTCGAGGAGACACAACGGCCGGTACGCAGAGGGAAGCTCTGCGGGCTTGCCTGCCTTTTGGAGGAGAACAAGCCTGGCGACTTTCCATTCCCTGGGGAAGGTTCCCCGGCTCAGACACGCGTTCAGTACGCCGATTAGAGCCGGGGCGAGGACGTCGAGCGCCGCGACCAATACTCGTCCGGGGATACCATCTGGTCCGGGGGCCTTAACACCCCCTTTCCTTATCCTCCGGACCGCCTGGGAGAGCTCAGCGCCGGATATCCGGAGACCCTCGTCCCACTCTTGGGACGGAATGGGCGGGTACTCCCTCTCCCCCTCAGTAGGGGGGAAGAGGGTGGATACGACCCGCCCTAGGAACTCCGGTTCCAGCTGCTCCGTCGACGGGGGCGCCCATTTCACGGGCGTTGGGTGGGCTGCTGATTGGGGGGTGCCCGCGGGCTGGGCGGCCTCCACCTCCATTGTGATATGGAGATGGTCGGAGAGGGATTCCCTCTCCTCAGCCACCCGCCAGGCGGACACACGTGCGGCGGCGGTCGGGGAGGCCCATGTCAAGTCGACAATGGACCAACCGTTCCACCGCAGGCACGTGGGTACAGAGCCCCGGTTCACCAACCGGAGCCCCAAGCCCCCCGCCCAATCTTCTGTCGCCTCGCCGCGTGGGGTGGTCCCGGGGTTTCCCCAACTAGTGGACTTCGCATTGAAGTCCCCCAGGACCAGCACTGGACCGTTCATGCTGGGAGCAAGAAACACCCCCAAACGGTCCAAGTATTCCCCGTATTCGGCGAGGCTACAATTGGGCGATATGTAGCAACCCACTACCAGAAACCTTCCCCATGATATTGCTACCATCCCCCGGCCCCGTTCGACCACGGTGCCGGGGGGAAACTCCTGGCGCTCATTGCGCCATATTGCCACGGAGCCCCCCAGGTCCCCCACCCAAGGGGAGATTCATGTACACCTGCCGGTGCAGCATCGCCTTAGCACGAGTCTCCTCACGATGCTGCACCGGCAGGTTACTCACCACTACTACGTAAAAATGTACAGGTGAACTCAGGTAAAAAATTTGCAGAGTCGATAGAATTTGAAGAAAAGTTTGTAGCTGCGAGTAGGTCGCTTGCTGTCGTACGCTACACACCGTCTCTTAATCGCTGTTTTTTGTTGTTTTCGTTAATGTTGGTTATTGTGTTATCTTATTTTTTGTTATTGTGTTGTGTTGTTATTCATAATTGTTTTATTGTTGTGGTGTTATTGTTCTTATTTTTGTTGTGTTGATACACACCATGGACAGCGAAAGCAAAAATGTTAATGCAGATGGAGAGGTGCGCTCATTTCAAGAAAGCTGGGAGAAAGAATTCTTCGTTGTTGATTGGAACGGTCAGCCCCGATGTTTAATATGCAACAAGAGTGTTAGAAATGTAGCTGATGGATGGCGTTGCGAGCGGTGTGCGTGTGAACCGTTTTATATTGTCGCGTGATGATCTGTATTGTTTGTGTGTTTGCGGTACTTCTATCGATCGATGCCCGTTCGATCTGCGTAGTAACACGGTTTTTCCGTTACAGTGGGTATTCAAGCGTTCGCCCGTAAAGTTTCGCCATTAACCGTTATAAAGTCTAAGCGTTATAGTATTGCCTAAAGTTTTTTATCGTTGTTTCTTTTTATTGAACATTGCGAAGTGTTATAATTACTAATTCAGTTCCTATTGAGTTATAATAAAATTTAACAGTATTATAAAGTTATTAGTTCTCAAATCTTGCATTCTAATAAAGAGTTTGTATATGAAGAAAAACAATATTTCCAGGCATTATAATACGCATCATGCGGAATTTTACAAGACATTTCCTGCATCGTACCGAGCAGAACTATTGAAAAAAAATGAAAGAGCGACGTAGATATGTGGATAAAGAAATACGAACTGACCAATAACAATCTGTCGCAGCATCGTTTGCAATCGCCTTGGAAATTGCGCGTAGCAAAAAATGTTACGCTGATGGTGAATTTGTAAAAAGATGTGCCATTGAAATGGCAAAGGCATTTGGCGATGAAGCAGCTGCCGAGAAATACGAAGCGGTGTGCCATTATCGCGTCGTACAATTGCCTCGCGTATTGAGCAGATAAATGTACACATTTCGGAAAAATTAAAGCTGATGATGAGCAATTGTAAATATTTTTTCCTTATGCTTAGACGAGAGCACCGATGTCACCGACATCAGTCAATTGTGTATTTTTGTGCGGTCGATAGACGATAAATTCGAAATTACAGAGGAGCTCCTAGAAGTGGTACCGCTGCTTGAAACGACAAAAGGGAAAGATATATTCACAGCATTCCACAAGACGGTATAAGAGTATGGAGGATTTTCAAAAAAAAAAAGATGCACCGCAATTGTGACGGACGGCGCAAAGGCAATGGTAGGGCATGAAAAAGGGTTGAGAGGCCAATTACGGAACCATGGAATCAATTGCCCTACATTCCACTGCATCATTCACCAGGAGGCTTTATGTGGAAAAATTATTAGTGTGGGTCCCACTATGAAGATTGTGATCAAAATTGTAAACACAATTAGGGGTGGAAATAATTCTTTATGCCACAGAAAATTCAGATTGTTTCTCGAAAGCGTTGACGCTATTCATCATGACATCTCATTGTATTGCGAAGTCCGCTGGCTCAGTGCGGGAAAAACTTTGGAAAGATTCTTCGCTTTGAGAAAGGAGATTTTGGAATTTCTCCAAACAAATACGAAAATAGGAGAACATATCATCAATGAATTTTATGATATTGAATTTTTATGCAATTTAGCATTTATTGCTAGATTGCAAACGCAAAATCAAACAATTTCTGATTTGATAGGACATATCAAAGGATTTAGAAACCAAATAAATTTATTCCTATTAGAAATTAAATCGTCCCTGCTGGACAATTTTCCAGCATGCAAGGAGATTGCCGATGAACACAAAACTGCAAATTTCGATAAAATAGTCCCAATTTTAGAGGAAATATCAAATCAATTCAAATCGAGATTTCAGAAACCAGAATATCGTCTGGAATTGTGCAATTTGCAAGCGGATCCATTTGCAAAAAGCGGAACAGAGCATGGCCAAGAATTTTTTAAACTGCTCTCTATTGATAAATATCCGAAATTGGTAGATTTCAGGCTCCAAATATGCTCGATATTTGGGACCACATACAAATGCGAGGCGGCATTTTCAATAATGACATTTATTAAATCGAGATATCGCTCCCGCTTAACAAATTCGTCATTGTCATCATTAATGAGGGTGGCAACCTCGAAGATACCTGTCGACATTGATGGACTGGTCGATACTGTGGTGCGCTAGGAATTAATAAAAAATCTAGTAAGTATATAAATATTAATTTGCATGAATCATTATGTGTTATGTCAGCTTTGGGCAAGGGTCTTTCGTGCGTGTACATGGTTACGTAGTAGTGGTGAGTAACCTGCTGGTGCAGCATCGTGGGGAGGCTCGTGCTAAGGCTAAGGCTCAGCCGCTAAGGGAAGAGTCGGAGTGGCCGTGGTGGGGACTGACTGGCCGACCAAGCGAAGAGGAGAAGCAGCAACATGTGTTCCGCGGGCCAACCGCGCCCATGCCTGTCTTAGTGGTATCGGCAACCGTTTTCGGCAGTGATATTGGCCGCAGTTCTCGGGCAGTAGTTTCAGCTGCGGGTCTCGTCTGATGTCTCCTGCCAGTTTTCCCTAGTTTTGGAGAGCTGGATACACTGCTTGCTCTGCAGTCTCGTACAACGAACGGTCTCGGTGAAGGTTGACGGAAGGCAGTGAAAGGGTGGCTGGCGTCCTCCAGGGGATCTGCTCCTTCTGGATCGGAGTGTCACGAATCTTCTGCACGACCACCGTGTCACGAACGAGAGAAGAGAGCGCGCGTATTCCGGTTAGATCGCGAGCAAAATATCTGGGTGATTCCTTATTTACAAACTCGCGCGCGAGCTTGCGAAGCTGATACTTCCTTCCGGCGCGGCGAGGCATGGAATATTATAAAAAAGCAACGGGTGCGTGACAAGATCAATTAGTCACTCGGAATATCTACGAAATGTATAGAGCCGCTGATAGGCTTCTAGGCGTACGAGTAGGTATTCTGAGTTTATTTGGAATGCAGTTAAGGATAGAGAATATTCCACACGACGTGTATAGGTTCGGAATACGTTAAGGTAACTGTGCAAATATGCGTATGTGTTTATTGGCGAATGCAGAACTCTTTACAATAATCGAACGAGGATTCCGAGAGATGGTATCTCTGGGCGGAAACGCGTATAAGAGGCGATGGTGTCCCTAAAAGGGCTCGCAAGGAACTGATTGAAAAAGTTAATGAATTGAGCTCGCTTGATTTGGGAGGTGTCGAAAGGAGTGGGGTAATTAAGAGTGAGAGTGGGTGGCAGATTTGGAGGTGCTAATATGAGGAGTAGGGATCGCTGGACGCGATGACGTACTGTCGAGCGTCGCGCGGTATGCTGGACGGCTGATAAGGTTGGAATTGAAATAAGATCAGGAGATAGAATACGGATTAGGGTGGACCTTAGTTTTCGATTTTCGGATTTTTTTATGGGACACCCCCTAGGATGGTGCTACTGGACGAAAAAATAAACTATGCAAAATTTGAAATTGATCGAATAACGGAAATGGTGCCACTCTGACTTTGAAAATTTTTAAATATTGTAACTCGCTTTTCTCCACTGCAGAATATGATCGGCATATATGTTTATATATCATTGAATTTGTCTTTTTACGCACTATAACAATTTAGAAACAAAACGTAATGTTTATTAAAAAAAAATTCGTGACCTTGAAATCTCAAAAATTGACATTTAAAAAATTTTTTTTCTTTTGCATTATGTTTAATTTATTAAACAGTACAACTTTTATCTAAAAAATGTTTTCATATTTTTATAAATAACGAAAATATTTAGACATTCCCATTTATATGTCCTTCTATCTTATAGAAAAAATGCAGATTTTATATCTGTAATGAAATAATTTTTACTCTCATCACAGTTACAGTTTTTTAATTATATAATATTATTATTATTATTTCTTACGAGCAGAATAGTTTGTGCGAAGTAGTGAAATGTTCAAAAATACAGCTACATCCGCATCGGGTAGGTATTCCGAGCTCCTCAGGATCCGTTAGGTTTCGACCTGCCCTTAACAATAGACCCTGAACAAAAGTTCAGAGGGGCTAGCCCTTCGAAATAGGAAGGTGATATCCGTAGTACGTTCTGAGCATTCAACGAAGTAATAGTGCGTAACATCGTAGAAAACGGAAAGTGAAAATTCACGTCAAAAATGCAAAATAGAGAAAAATTGTTTCTACTGGATCATGATGAAAATCAAATAATTGGTGCTAAGTTACCATCTAATGAACAAGCCTTAAGAAAATTAAATCTACGTGCGAGTGCTTGTTTAGTTGTGAAGGAAGTTAAAGTCTATTGGGAAAAAGCACGAATCCCTACCAGAAAAGAGCAACATTGCATTATAAAATTAGAATCGCTGTATAACGAATGGAGGGTATTACAAACAGCTAATACCCACCGAAGACAATTTCAAGAAAAGCGAGAGCAAGATTTCCGTGATAAGTTAGAAGATCTCTTCGATATTGCACACGTTGATGCATTAAAACTGATGACCATTGAAGAAGATAAAGTATTTTTACAATATCAAAGAAAAAAGGGACGAATTGACTCAATGATTGGAGGGGATCGCGTGCTACATCAAAAAGAAATAAAGGAAACAATTCGAAAGGAGCAAGAAGAATCCAGACGAATGCAACGCGAATTGAGTGTTGTCGAAGGTACATTTACTTACATACTTTTTATATATTTAATTTTTAATCTATTAACATTTTTATATTTTTTTAAACTAGACATAGCAGTAGAATTTGAAAAATCATCATCACGCAGATCATCATTCTCCACTGATGATGAAGATATATAGATATATATATAGATTTTCCAGGTCCAAGTCATCCAAAAAAGACGTGGTAAAAAACAGTTTATTACGTCAAAATTGGTTGCAACACTCGACAGATGCAAAGTGAGTGATCGCGATAGCGTCCGCGTCATAGTTGCTGTAGCATAAGCTCTCGGTCATAATATAGACGATTTAATAATAAATCGTACATCAATTCGTCGCCAGCGAACTAAAATTCGCGAAGAATTTGCAAAAAAATTACGTGAATCATTTAATTACTGCGAGCTTGATGCAGTTACAGTGCACCGGGACGGAAAATTATTACCATCTTTAAAAGGGGCAGGAAAAGTAGAGAGATTACACTGTCCAACAAAATGATATTTTTTAAATTATCTCAAAAAATAAGGGTCCAGGGGAGAATCGCAATATACCACGCGATAGAACAGATTTTTATCTAGAAGATCCACCCTTTCAAGTTAGCAACAAATGACGTTTTTACCTTTCCAGAAAGCAAAATATCATCGTCTGACACGAGTTGCTGCCAGTGGCGCTCTTCCACTAGCGCGGTCGTTCGTCGGAATACGGCACGCCACGCGGTGTCAGACCGCGCTGGTGGAAGAGCGCCACTGGCAGCAACTCGTGTCAGACGATGATATTTTGCTTTCTGGAAAGGTAAAAACGTCATTTGTTGCTAACTTGAAAGGGTGGATCTTCTAGATAAAAATCTGTTCTATCGCGTGGTATATTGCGATTCTCCCCTGGACCCTTATTTTTTGAGATAATTTAAAAAATATCATCAAAATTTGGTGCAAAAGTGGTGTCTCTCCGTCTTTAATGATTATTTATTAATGTTTAAACAATCATAACGTATTAATAATGGATATCACCGTATTCAGAAAAGTCTACAGAATCTTTTGCTGCAAAGAACAATTCAATATCTTTTATCATACCGTCACAACATTGACGGTTGAAAAATAACATTTAAAGTTGAAAAATAAGTTTTTTTTCGAAGTCATGTTTTTCAAAAACTGTGCGTGTAGGAGAAAAACTAAGGGCAGATTCGGAATCAGCGCAAAAAACTCTATAAGACCCACCCTTTAGTTATATGAAAACATTTTTGGTGTTGGACAGTGTTATCTGTATTAATTACTTGCAGAGGTGTTGAAAAGTTACTGGGAATTCCAGTAATTTCATCCAACTGTGGAGACGACCAAGCTTCTGCTGTTTATTATTTATTAGAAGAATGGGGATTATCCGACAAAGTACAAGCACTTTGCTGCGATACCACGTCCACAAATACTGGACGATACCAAGGAGCCTGCGTTCTCCTCGAACAGAAATTAGGTAGAGAAATTTTATATTTGCCTTGTAGGCACCATATATACGAAATAATTTTACATAGCGTATTTGATGAAAAAATGTGCAAGTCTTCAGGTCCAAATGTTCCACTATTTAAAAAAATTTCAAGCTGCTTGGCCAACAATAAACAAATCGAATTTCGTACCCGGAATCAGAACCGAATATGTCCGCGAAACAATTACAGACAACGGGATACAAGAAATACTTAAATTTTCTATAGATGTTTTATTAAAAGAACAGCAACCAAGAGAAGATTATAAAGAATTTTTGGAGCTAATAATTATTTTCCTAGGAGGGACTCCACCAAGAAATATAAGATTTCGGGCCCCCGGAACTTTCCACCACGCTCGTTGGATGGCGAAAGCTTTATATTGCTTAAAAATATATTTATTTAAAAACCAGTTTATGTTAAATGTAGACGAAGAAAATGTAATTCGCGACATTTGCGTCTTTCTCGCCAATATGTACATAAAAGCGTGGATTCGAGCTCCGATGGCAGCCGAAGCTCCACGTCAAGATTTGGCATTTCTACAGAAATTGTATGCATACCGTTCTATTGACGAAAAAATAAGTAATGTAGGATTAAAAAAATTTTGCAACCATTTATGGTACTTATCATCAGAAGCGATAGCGTTAGCATTTTTTGACAAAACCGTGGAAAAAATGACGAAATTACGAATGGTGGGAAGCCGACGAAACTTGTAAAAAATATAAAATAACTCCTCAAGACATAAAAAACTATGCTGATAGAGGAATTGAGCATTTTATTTCCCACGAAACATTAAAATTTTTTGAAAGATTCTCAATTCCTACAGAATTTTTTAAAAAAGATCCCGATTCATGGGAAAATGACGAGGCTTATAAATCTGGATTAAATGTTGTAAAAACATTAAAAGTTGTTAACGACACTGCAGAGCGTGGTGTTAAACTTATTCAGGACTATAATCGGCTATTGTCAAAAAA
Source organism: Lasioglossum villosulum (assembly GCA_963971365.1). Lineage (NCBI taxonomy): Eukaryota > Metazoa > Arthropoda > Insecta > Hymenoptera > Halictidae > Lasioglossum > Lasioglossum villosulum. The sequence goes on along the minus strand of OZ020498.1, from coordinate 18,945,186 downwards.
TGAAGAGGAAAAGCAATATATTTTGCAAATTATTTCTGAAAATAGGAAAGAATTTCCAGATGTTTCGAAACAATCATTAAGAGACATATAAAATATGAAGAAGATAAGAAACTAAGAGGTATCGAGGTATTGAGTTTACACAGTAAAATTATTGAGCAAATACAACCAAAGACATTTTACAGAGATTTCATTAATGTAGTCTTTTTTGCGTCTGGATAGCGCTTTCTGTAGTCTGACACAGTTTGCATTATAAATTGTTTTTCTTTTTCATTTCGCGATAGCACATCGTTAAATTCTTGCATAAGTTTAACTCCTCGTTCTGCCGTATCATTAACTACAACTAAATTATTTACCATAATTAAGCCTGCGTTATAACTGGGATCACTTTCCCATTTTGAGAGATCCTTATTTATAAAATCTATGGAAATCGAAAATCTTTTAAAAAATTTAAAGTTTTTTTCGACATAAATGCTGCAATGTTGCTACCAACGTACTTATTTACATTAGCTGAATCAACCACCAATCTTTTAATGTTATTATCACTAACGGTATTCTCAGCTTTTACAGCTACAATCATTTGTTGCTATACATCTACATCATGCGGAATTTTGGGGTCAAAAAGAGCTAGCGCTACAGTTTCGGGTGTTAGATACCACAAATGATTGCAAAATTTCTTTACTGCTACGCGACTTACATCGTCTTTGATGGCACTATATGCGTATATATTTTTAAAAAATCATGGTCTTGACCTGGAACTTCTGCAGCAATTGGAGCTTGGATCCATGCTTTTAAATATAATTTACTCACAAAAATGCAAATTTGACGTATTCAATTTTCTTCATCCTTCGTCAATGTAAATTGATTTCTAAATAAGAATATTTTTAAAGAATATATAGCTTTCGCCATCCATCGAGAGAGACCCTTTCACCACTTTATCTTCAACTCCCGATCTAAAATCAAGTTTATTTATATGAGGCCAGAATCCTTGAAACCGCTTAAATAAAGGAATGTTAGGTCCAGTAGATTTAGATATTGTCTCTTCGAAAACACCCCGTAAAACTATTTCATAAATGTGATGTCGACAAGGTAAATATAAAAGGTCCTTTCCGATTTTTTGTTCTAAAATTACACACGCGCCTTTAAATCGTCCCATATTAGTCGCTGTAGTATCACAATAAAGTGCTTCTACTTTATCAATTAGTTGCCAATCCACCAATACATCATAAACCGCAAGAGCCAGCTCTTCACCAGTACCAGAAGGTATCGCTGGAATCCCGAGCAATTGTTCATCTCCATCACAGGTTATTATTACTGGAAAGGTGGTGGATAGAATTTAGACAGGCTAATTAATGTGAAATAATCTTAATTCGTGCAAAGTACACTTGTATAAAATATTTAACTTCAATTTTCAGTTTACGCTTCACATTTAGCGCGCTCTTACCTCTATTTCAAAACTTCGCGCTGGAGGAACGACATCCCGATGTCCGATTGCTCTAAAACTATGGATGTATCATTTTTTCATGAAGAGGAACAATAATGGGGGGGGGGGCTGAGCCGAAAATTTTATGGTGGAAAAATAAGGGCCACCCTAATGTATACGCATTATGTATAAGTATATGTATATTTCTGTAAATCTTCGCCACTAATAAAAATATGAAAAAAGTTTTTAGATAAAAATTGTACTGTTTAATAAATTAAATATAATGCAAAAGAAAAAAAATTTTTTAAATGTCAATTTTTGAGATTTCAAGGTCACGAATTTTTTTTAAAAATAAACATTACATTTTGTTTCTAAATTGTTATAGTGCATAAAAAGACAAATTCAACGATATATAAACATATATGCCGATCATATACTGCAGTGGAGAAAAGCGAGTTACAAAATTTAAAAATTTTCAAAGTCAGAGTGGCACCATTTCCCGTTATTCGATCAATTTCAAATTTTGCATAGTTTATTTTTTCGTCCAGTACCACCATCCTAGGGGGTGTCCCATAAAAAAATCCGAAAATCGAAAAATAAGGTCCACCCTAATACGGATGAGAATGGAGAAGGTAGAGTGGTTGTGGTAGTGTGCTTATATGCTAAAGATATTAATATAATCGTTTTTATGATCTAGTATCTTACTCTGCGCCATACGTCACCAGACGTAACACTAACATTTATAATATTTAATAACAATTCTATGTATTCTGAATTTGTTCCTTCTTTTAAAATACACTTTGTTCAATTGTTTTACTAAAATCAATGATTGTTTCGACCAGACTGGTCTGAAGGATAACCAGGACTATCCTGACAAGGATATACAGTGTGATTGACGAGTAAAACGATAGACTCACTTTTCTAAACACACACGACTGAGCGGTTTGCTTTATTTGATGTTCACATTTTTATGATATTCCGGCAGATAGTTTTTAATGCGATAGACGCGTGCGTTATAATAACGCGTAATTCGGCAGCTCGATATTAAACACGAGGCGATCGGCACGTAATGTGTATAGGACTGCGATAAGCGCGTGTTACGTATACGATGTCTCACGATCAAGTGTTGCGTAGTCCTTTGTCTCAAAGACAATTAGCCAAATATTATTGAGATGGGCGATCGACACGCAATTTTCGTCGCGATCCCGTGTAGCGCTCTCGCGTTATCGTATAACTGTACGACGATCGCAGAATTACGATTTGCGGGAATCTTTCGAATCCTAAACAATTATCAAAATCATTATAAAACGACCCAACATCGATTTCTTCGTTCCACATCCTAAATTAAAGCCATTTACATATAAAAGAACCCTCAATTACCCGAACCGAAGCCGGTGAATGCAGGTAGGTTCAAAACTGCGTTATATCTCCTATAAAAATCTTTAAACTTTTAACTTCTCATTATACGTACCAATTAGGACGTAACACCAGTCGAGTATCTTAATGACATGCTCGACGAGCCTGGCCAGCAGGAAGGCCGCACAGAGCTCCAGTCTGGGCAGGGACACTCGTTTCAGTGGAGCCACTTTAGATTTGGCAACAATCAGCGAGACAGTCACCACTCCTTCAGCGTTGGTTATGCGGGAGTATACTACCGTGGCATAGGCGCGCTCGGATGCGTCAGCGAAGCCATGGATCTCCAGAGGTTGCAGTGCGGGACTGGTTCCTAGTCATCGTGGAGCACGAAGGTCCTGCAGCGCAGGGAGTTGATGTTGGAACTGCTGCCACAGCAATTCGTCCTTTTCGGGTAGAGGAATGTCCCAGTCGATCTTTAGCAACCAAAGCGATTGAATGAGCACCTTAGCCGAGATGGTGACAGGCGCCAGCCAGCCGAGAGGGTCGAACAGTTGGGCTGTTCCGCTGAGTACTGAGCGCTTCGTGAACCCGGAGTTCTTGAGTGAACTGCCAGCGGTGACCTGAAAGCAATCTGAGGAAGGGATCCATTTTATACCCAGAATGCTGTGAAGCGTAGGAGAGTCCCATTCGACGATTCCTTTCCGCTCGGCGTTGGAGAGTCCGACTAGCAACTCCTTTGAGTTGGATGCCCACTTGCGAATTGGAAATCCGCCCGCCATGAGAAGTTCCCGCAGCTCCTTTTGTTTGCAAACGGCCTCTTGAAGAGTGTCGGCTCCGGTGAGGACATCGTCCATGTAGACGTGCTGCAGTAAGACGCTGGAGCCCAGGGGGTACTGCTGTTCCTCGTCCTTGGCGAGTTGGTGAAGGCAGCGGATAGCTAGGTAAGGTGCATAAGCTAATCCGTAAGTAACGGTGTTGAGTTCGTAATCAACAATGCTACCTTCCTACTCGGACCTCCACAGAATTCGCTGCCATTTTCGGTCCTCAGGATGAACGAGTATCTGGCGATACATCTTCTCGATATCTGCCGAGAAGACAATCGCGTGAAGCCGCCATCTCAGCAGTACGTCAGCTAGATTGGGCAGCAGATTAGGACCCCGAAGGAGAAAGTCGTTGAGGGACTTCCCATTGGAGGTTGGCGTAGATCCATTAAAGACGACTCTCAACTTTGTCGTTGAACTGGATTCCCGCCACACACCGTGATGTGGTAGATGGTATCCCTACCAGGCAGAAGAGTGAGGCGATGTTACCATGGGCCCCATCGATTCGTAGGATTCCAGGAACTCTGAGTAGGCTGTTTGGAACTCGGGAAAGCGTCAAAATCTGCTGTTCAGGGACTCCAACGTTCGGATGGCGATGCGGCAGGAGTCTTCCAACTCTGGGGTGCTGTTGAAGGGCAAGCGCACCATATGCCGGCCCTCAGGTAAACGAAGGTGAGTCTGGACGAAGTGCTCTTCAGCCTTTAGCTCGTCAGCAGTGCTCGGAATCGAAGTTTCGATCTCTTCCTGATCCCAGAATCTAGTAAGAAATTCCATCAGTTTTCGATCGATATTGCAATGGTTTACTGTAACTTCTAACCCTTTGCAGCCTCTCGTTCTCCGTTTCGACGCCTCCCGTGAGGATCCAGCCGTGGGCCGTCTCCTGAGCGACTGGGGTGTTGGGAGGACCTCTCTTCACCCCTTCGCGGAGTATGAGGTTGTAGGAGTCAGCTCCCAGAAGAACGTCAACAGAATCGGCCAGGTAGTAGCCTGGATCTGCTAGCGCTAGTCCTTGAACATGCGGCCAAGCGGTGAGGGCAGGTAGGTGTCGAGGCCTGTATCTGGAGAGCTGCGGGATGATGTACACCGGAATCTGGATCTGGAGCTCCCCTCCACCGTGAAGACAGAGGACCAGTGTGGTTCTTCCTCTCGTGAATCTGGCCTTGCCACCTCCAACCCCAAGAAGAGGAACTCGGGATTGTCGCCTGTTGACGCCGATCCGCTGGGCCAGTGCTTCAGTGATGAGCGACACCTCACTGACGGGATCGATTAATGAGCGAACTACACAGTCCTGTTCCCGAGGGCCTACAACCTAGACGCGAGCAATGCTGAGAAGGACGGATGTGGGTCGACTCACGTGAGTGGAAGAGTGCTGCACGTTGACTCTAGTCTCGTTCGCTTCCTTGGAAGTAGCGGAGGCTTCGTAAATGGTAGTATGATGCTTTCTGTTCCGTCGCGTCGGAACATTTTCTACGTGGATTTCTTCCGATTGATATTTATAGTCCGTTCGTGCCTAAAGACCGTCTTCGAGGATTAAACAAACAAGGGTCATTCGACGACCAGTCGAGGCATCTGGCCTAATGTTTAGCTCTTCTCTACACTTAAAATACAAAGTATCGTAAATCTAGTCCTTCCGAAGGATCGCCCGCGACCGTTAACCGGGGGAGATTACGATAATTGTGGCCCCTACTTTGAAGGTTATATTTGTGTTCCTGGGATCATTTTAAGAAAAAAATGTGTATATAACAGGTGTCCAATGGGCTCCGTTTAGCCGGTAAAGTAGATTTCTTGTTTTTCATAAAACTCCAAATATCTTGGAAACTATACGAGATATGGCAAAATATCAAGAGATTTTTTTTGTAGGAAATCTAATTTCCTATCAGAAACGTTAAAATGATGTTAAAAGTCCATTTTTCATGAAAAATATTCACTTGAAATTACTACTAGACTTTCCCTGGATTTTCGCAAGCGTGGTCGGCCCGGTCGTGAGATCTGCTCAGCCTTACTGATGAGTCCACTAGCAGGTCCGGGACGAAACGCTTCGTTTAACGTATTTTATTGTCATGCGAACCGATTAATGTCTTTTGTATCACTATAACTCTAGAACTACTGGCCCAATATTAAATTGGCGGGCACAGATCCGGAATACGTCGCGCACAACAAACAGCGACGCTACACTTTCCATTACACTTCAGGCACCTCTTAGGGAACTTGCAGTCAATCGAAGAATGCTTTCCTAAGCAATTGAAACAGAGACCAAGTACTCGGGCTGTTTTCTTCCTCTCGATGGGAGTCTTCTCTTGGTACCAACCACAGAACAGGACGTAGTGTTTCCCGTTGCAGAGGAGACATGTCTTCCCAGATGAGTTCGCCTTTGTCACCTGATGCACCTTTACGGCCTTGGAAGACGATTTTTTATCCTCGGAAGATCCATCGGCCTGAGGTGACTCCGAGGCTTCACAGGTGTGAACTCGTCCTTCCATGAACACCTTGAGTTGCTCTAAGGTGGGGACCTCCTTGGAATGTTGAAGAGATTCCTCCCATTCCCGACGAGACTGTCGATTTAATCGTTCCACTGTCAATTCAACTATCCAGTCGGCGCCGCTGGTGACGGGTCGACCTAAATTAGCAAGAGAGTCGATGGCGTCGAAAGTTTCGTCGAACAATCTCTTCATTTCGGAGGCTGATTCTTTCCGCACGGGCGTTAATGAAGCCAGCGATCGAATTTGAGCTTGCACGAGGAGCCGTGTATTGTTGTACCGGCTGTCCAGCTTTTCCCAGGCGATTTTGAAATTTTCAGACGTCGTTTTGACATTTTTAAGGAGGGAAGCAGCGCGGCCCTTATACAACTCTTCAAGTAATGATGGCATTCAACCGGGTACAAGGACTGGTCGTTTATTATTAAAGAGGTAAAGAGGTCACGAAAGGACGGCCAGTCTTTGTAATTGCCTTCGAACGTTGGGAGCGCCAATTTTGGCAACACGGCGCGTGACCTTTGGGCGGTCGTCTCGCTGGCCGTTGTCTTTGAAATTGTAGGTTCCTTAACGGTCGAAGTGGCCTCATGTTCGAGAATCAGATCTCGAATTGCTCCCGATTGTTCGATGTAGCTCAACTGGATCTCGCTATATCGATCGATGATTCCGCGAGTTGCTTGGAGCATTCCAAGACATATGTTCGCTTTTCCCTTCTTCTTCAAGTTGGGAAGAACACGAGCGAGACGTTGAGCTGTGAGTCTTTGATTTTCGATAAGATCAGCCATGATTGAAAACGCGTGGTCGAAGCACTAACGGTTCGAATAATGTACTTTTCACGTTTAAGGGGGTATGGTACCCACGTGACCATGGTATTTTTCATTGTGACCAACATCCGCGCGCAAAAACAGTTTGGCAACACTGATAGATGTTTCTGCTTGACGAACGTGAGATGGAGCTGCTTGCTATTTCCATATTCTGTTCAGTTGCTAACAATATTTTAATGATTTCAGCGCACTGGTTCGATCAAATGTAAAATAAAGCTAAATAATAAAGCTTAATGAAAGCTAAAATTCACATATTTATTCATGCGTTTATTCGGTAATACATACATTTTTTATTTGTGTAATACGTACGCGCTACAAACATTCTTTCCGGACCAGTAATTTCTTGTCGCTTGTGTATTATCTGTATAAATAAAAATCAAATTCTGTTCGTTGGTAAGCGCATTGCTTGAGAGCGGCTGGACCGATTTCGCTAATTTTTTAATAAAATATTCATAATACACTGAATAAGCTTTCTAAGAAAAGAAAAATTGGAAAAGTCGCCCCGAAAAATAGAAAATTTGGGAAAATCTAAAAGTGCGTTTTGAATCATTTTTCAATACAACATAAAAACTAATTTATTTAAAAAAGACAAATTTATTCGTATCAATTTTTGTACATTAGTTATTCAGATGTATAAAAACCGCAATCCATGATATATGATGATTTGGGATGCGATCCTGAACACCACCCTGGTTTGATCTGTGTGAAGGAAGCAGTCTGGATGACCAACGAGATGCAATTTTGGATTGCGGGAATGACTGAGCTGAATGGGTGGACTGTATAAATGATCAAACTGTGGAATGGATGTAACGGTAGTTTTGAATGGAAAGGATAGAAAGTAATGGGTAATGAATCCGGATTTACAATAACTTAACTGTATTTGCACTTTATGGGTACAATATTGTCGTACAAAGAATGAAATGAATGCGAAATGTAGCAAAGTCGGAATAAATGAGAATTTTGAATTACTGGTTTTGATTACGCAACCGCTGACCTTTTCTCGGAATGAGCCTTAAACGTTATATCACTTTCTCTTTTATTGGCTCGATCCTTCTGGAATATTCGTCCACGTCATGCTTCCGGTAGAGCATTCGTGAGCAATCCAGAAGGATCGAGAGTGGGCCTGGACCAATCGGCTGGTCGATGTCGTGCCCACGCATTTCCGCGTCGCCGCGGATTGGGCGATCACTCGGCGTGATCGCTTCGCTCGCTTGGCTCGCGGTGACTTTTGGCGGGACTGAGCTGCGACGCGCGGCAGACGTGGCGGCTGGACGCGCCATTCTCAAACATTCCGCCCGCCTCGACTGGTCGAATTTCCGCGAGTGCTGTAGTGCAAGTGACCGTTGACCGTGTGACCGTTCCAATCGTGAGTGCGCGATGAATTTACAGCGAATGGGTATGTTGGCGATTCAAACAAACCGAGGTTACTTGACTAGTGATTGAATTAGCGACGCGTAGCAACCGGGGGCCATGCTGTGTGAACGCGAGTGACATCACGTGAGTCTCCTTCATTCAGTCGAGCCTGCGCCAATGAATGGACGCGTACTACGCAGTTACACGACCGAGCAGCCGTGAATCGACGCGTTCATCGATCGTTCGCGTTGATCGGCAGAATTACGAGTTTGTGGACCGGCCTCTGGAATTCTGACGTTGAAGTGACCACAGTGACCACGCGTACTCGTCCATCTGCTCCTGGATGAGTTTTCTTTACTCGTGCGAGAGACCATCGGGCCGGAGGTGTCTGTTCATCAATGATGATGTAAAGGCAGCCAGGCATGACGTCATCCTGCACCGTGCGCCATTTGGATCGTGAGGTGAGTCCCTGGAGGTACCTCTGTTTCCACCTCGTCCAGAACTGATCCCTCATTTTTGTTATTTGCTGCCATCGAGTCAGACGGTTGGTAGTCACATCGAGCAGCGAGGGTTCTGGAATTGCCTGCAATGCGGAACCTACAAGAAAATGACCCGGGGTTAATGCAGTCAAGTCTGCTGGATCGTCGGTGAGTGCAGCGAGTGGCCTTGAATTGAGGCAGGCTTCGACTTGCGTGAGTAGGGTAGTCATCTCCTCGAAAGTCAGACGAGCTTCCCCGATGGTTCTCCGTAGGTGGTGCTTGGTTGATTTAACCGCCGCTTCCCATAGGCCGCCAAAGTGTGGTGCTGATGGTGGATTGAAGTGCCATTCTATCCTCATGGCACTCATCTTCTCCCGTATGCAGTGGTTCTCTCTGCTTTTATCGTTGAAGAGGCGGCGCAGCTCGCTGTCGGCTCCCTTGAAGTTGGTGCCGCAGTCGCTGTATAGGTGAGCACAGATGCCGCGCCGTGACACAAAGCGACGGAGGGCACCCAGGAAGGCTTCGGCCGTGTAGTTTGATGCAACCTCTAGATGCACGGCTTTGGTCACCATGCAAACAAACACCACGAAGAAGCCCTTGTATGCTTTGTTTCCTCTCCCTGCAGTGGTGCGCAACCAAATGGGTCCAGCGTAGTCAACTCCGGTGCTGTGGAATGGGTGATCTGGATCGACTCGGTACCCTGGTAGATCTCCCATCTGTTGGCCTGCTGGTTCCGCCCGCCATCGCAGGCACGTCACGCATTTGTGGATGGTCCCTTTGACTATCGCTCGTCCCGTGGGAATCCAAAAGCGCTGCCGAATCGCCCCGAGGGTTAACTGCACTCCTCCGTGCATGGTGCGCTTGTGTGTGTACGCGACCAGCAGGTGAGTGAAGTGTGACCGCGGAGGCAGAATGACGGGATGAGCTTCGTCTGGATTCAACTTCGCCCTGCCCAGGCGGCCTCCGATTCTCATCACTTCATCCTTATCCAGGATTGGAGCCAGTGCTGCGAGGCTGCTCCGAGCTGAAATGCCTTTGTTCAGTGCCAGCATTCTCAGCTCTTCAGGGTAGGCCATCCTTTGCACTAGCCGGATCCAGATCCTCTCTGCATCGGCGATTTCTGCTGTTGTCAGGACTGGAGTCTGGTCGCCGTTGTTCAATGGTGGTGCTGACTGGCCTCGCCTTCCCTTGAACCACCGCAGACACCAAGCCGTCACACGAAGCAGCCTGGTGTATGATGAGAAGCGCTTTAACGTGTCGTTGTCCTCGACGTCCTTCCCAGCTTCAGTGACGACGGCAACGATGGGCCCCCGTTGTTCCGGCAGGAGTTCCTGATCGAAAGGTCCTGGTGTGACGAGGTCGATTTCGTGCTGCAGGAACTCCGCCCCCCCCCCACCACATGGACCAGCTGAGCAGTTGTGACGGGGACATTCCACGCAAAGCGCAATCAGCAGGGTTCTCGCTGCCAAGTACGTGGTGCCAGTGGGCGTCGGGCACCCTCCTTTGTATGTCGGCCACCCTGTTGGCCACATACGTTTTCCACCTGGACGGGTGACCCTGGATCCAACCCAGTGTTACGGTGAAGTCAGACCACAGGTGAGTTGTTGTGCCGTCCAAGTGAAGTGTTCCGGTGATGTGTTGTGTCAGCCGTGCGAGTAGGTGCGCAGCGCAGAGTTCCAGCCGAGGGAGCGATACTTGTTGCAGCGGTGCCACCTTACTCTTGGCTGCGACGAGTTGAAGTGTCCACCGGTTGTCTGCTGCTTTGGTCCGCAGGTACAGGACAGCTCCATACGCTCGCTTCGAGGCATCGGCAAACCCATGGAACTCCATCGAGTTTTGGTGTGAGTTCTGAAACAACGGACGACTCACCCTTACTCGCTCCAGCTGCTTCAGTTCGGCGCAGAAATTTTCCCAGTCACTGGCCATAGTAGATGGAAGAGGATCGTCCCAGTTGAGCCCCAGCAGCCACGTAGTCCGAATGCAGATTTTGGCTCGCACTGTAGCGTGAGTGAGCCAACCCAGCGGGTCAAATAGCTGCGCTGCTTCGGAGACCAGGCCCCTCTTAGTGGATGGCTGCGTGTCAGCGTCGTGGATGAGAAACCGAAACGTGTCGTCTTCTGGTGACCACTGGAGACCGAGTGCAGAATGTGTAGTGTCAGTCCATGTTTTTGGCACTCCCTGTGTGGTTTGATGCGGTGTGGACTGAATTGCTGAGTTCGCACACGGCTGCTGCATGATGTCGTGCAACTCAGGAACATTGGATGCCCACTTCTGCAACGGGAAGCCGCCCGTCATGCACAGCTGCTGGAGTTGACGAACTGTTTCCTGCAATGCTTGCATGGTGTCGGCCCCGGTCAATACGTCATCCACATATGTGTCGTTCCGGATTGCTAGTGCGCCAATGGAGAACCGAGTTCCTTCGTCCTCTGCCAGCTGATGCAGCGTCCTGACTGCTAGATACGGGGCGCACGCCAAGCCGTAAGTGACCGTGTTGAGGTGATACTCGCTCACTTGTTGTGACTCTTCGTCCCTCCACAGGATCCTCTGAAGATCTCGGTCCTCCGGGTGAACCAGGATCTGCCGGTACATCTTCGTCACATCGGCTGTCACAACGTATCGGTGCGTGCGCCATCGTACCAGAACGTCAGCCAAGAGCGGCAGCAGGTTTGGTCCGACATGAAGGCACTCATTCAGGGACTGCTGACATCCTTCGGACCAGGAGCCGTTGAATACCACTCTCAGCTTCGTAGTTGTGCTGCTGGGTTTCAAGACTCCGTGGTGCGGAAGGTAATGAGCTGGCCTGTCAGTTGGTGCTCCGCTTGCCACTGACATGTGCTCTAGTTCCCTGTACTCCTGCATGAAGTTGGAGTACAGCGTTCTGAATTTCTCATCCCTTTTGCAGCGCTGTTCCATCCTTCTGAGTGCGTGCCATGAAGCTGTCCTTGACCCAGACGTGATGGGACCTGAGCGTTTGAATGGAAGCCTGACTTGGTATCTGCCGTCAGATGTCCGTGTGTGTGTTGACGTGAAGTGACGTTCGCACTCCATCTCCTCCACCGTCAATGTCGACTGCGGGTCCCGAAGCTCCTCTTGCTCCCAGAACCTTCGCACCAGCGAGTTCAGGGAGTCCTCTACCACCACCTGATGCACTTGGGCGTGCGACGATGCAGCGGCAGTTCCTGTGCTCCCTGTCAGAATCCAGCCAAATACAGTGAGTTGACCCACTGGCTCTGTGGGAGGCCCTTTCCTGAGTCCCTCTCTTATTATGGCTGGGTACACGTCGGCTCCCAACAACACTTCAATTGGCTTTGTTTTCTCAGGAGTCGGATCAGCCATCTTCAGCCCTTTGAGATGACCCCAGGTTCGCAGTGGAGCTATGCAGCCATGATTGTAGCCAGTGAGTTTTCGGAGCACCATGGCTGAGACCTTGATTTTGTCCGAGCCCGTACCAGCAGCGATGTCCAGGTTGACTCGCCCTTTCGCTCTGGTGAGCTGCTGTCCGCCGACGCCGAAGATGTCCACGGAGGTTGCAATCCGAGGCAACTGGAGTCGCTGAGCCAAGCCTTCGGTAATCATGGAGATTTCAGAGCCCTGGTCGATGAGAGCTCGGACCTCCTGTTGTCTGCCATAACGATCTGCAACTTTAATGATGGCGGTTGCAAGTAACACCTTACCCTTCAGGTCTCGACAGTCCAAGGTGTGATGGCTAGTCGTTGCCTGTCTGGGACCATCCCTAAATGCATCGTGGATAGTTGAATGGTGCCGTTCCCCACACGATATGCAGCTTCTGGTGGATGGATAGGCTGCAAGCATGTGTCTCCCGAGGCAGTTGAAGCACAGCCGAGCCTTTTCCACACGCCCGCGACGCTCCACTGGCGAGAGCGCCTTGAATTCCGGACACTGCATGAGGTAGTGTTCCTTTTTGCAGATCACGCACTCCTCTTTGTTGCTCTGCTGAGCATGGTTGGGTCTAGGGCGATTCGTCGAAAGACATTTCGTCGAAAGACATTTCGTCGAAGACATTTCGTCGAAGACATTTCGTCGAAGACATTTCGTCGAATCGACATTTCGTCGAAAGACATTTCGTCGAAAGGACAGTTGGTCGAATGGACATTTCGTCGAAGAGACATTTCGTCGAAGAGACATTTCGTCGAAGAGACATTTCGTCGAAGTGACATTTCGTCGATGCGACATTTCGTCGATGCGACATTTCGTCGAAGAGACATTTCGTCGAAGAGACATTTCGTCGAAAATACATTTCGTCCAATTTCTTGACCCAAGTTTTTGTTTTGTTTTTGGTTTTGGGTTTGGTTTTGGTTTTGGTTTTGGTTTTGGTTTTGGTTTTGGTTTTGGGTTTGGTTTTGGTTTTGGTTTTGGTTTTGGTTTTGGTTTTGGTTTTGGTTTTGGTTTTGGTTTTGGTTTTGGTTTTGGTTTTGGTTTTGGTTTTGGTTTTGGTTTTGGTTTTGGTTTTGGTTTTGGTTTTGGTTTTGGTTTTGGTTTTGGTTTTGGTTTTGGTTTTGGTTTTGGTTTTGGTTTTGGTTTTGGTTTTGGTTTTGGTTTTGGTTTTGGTTTTGGTTTTGGTTTTGGTTTTGGTTTTGGTTTTGGTTTTGGTTTTGGTTTTGGTTTTGGTTTTGGTTTTGGTTTTGGTTTTGGTTTTGGTTTTGGTTTTGGTTTTGGTTTTGGTTTTGATTTTGATTTTGATTTTGGTTTTGGTTTTGGTTTTGGTTTGGGTTTCGTTAACGGTTTCGGTTTGCTAACCTAACCTAACCTAGTAGTAGTAGTAGTAGTAGTAGTAGTAGTAGTAGTAGTAGTAGTAGTAGTAGTAGTAGTAGTAGTAGTAGTAGTAGTAGTAGTAGTAGTAGTAGTAGTAGTAGTAGTAGTAGTAGTAGTAGTAGTAGTAGTAGTAGTAGTAGTAGTAGTAGTAGTAGTAGTAGTAGTAGTAGTAGTAGTAGTAGTAAAAGAGACTGACCGGGGCAGGGGCGGTCGGTCGCCCCCACCAATTCGCACATCAGCAGAACAGCCGATATCATATGGCGGTAACCGGTCCTCGGCCCCATAGGGGTTGCGAATAGCCACTGCGTTCGAACGCCGCTCTGTTTTTTATAGCCCGGGCAACTTTCAGAGCGTCGATCTACTAGTCAGGGTGCGATCATCATTGATGAGAAGGCCATTCTACCTAATTGCATGGATTTTTGAGCGTTTTACGGCTCGGAGCGTACGTCGGACCTTCTCACCTTCAGATCATGCAGGTTTGCCTGGCCTGCCCGTGTTTGGCCCCCCCCAACTACACCATAGATCCATCACGTGCGTTCTCCAGTTTGACAACCCGTCCCTAAGCTGTTCCGGCTGTCCGGAACTTACCCGCTCCCTCCCCTAGGTTAGGATAGGTCCTACGCTACGACTCTATATTGGCAGCAAATGCAAGGGGTCGCGTCTCAGTTTACGTTGGGGTGGCTTTGTATGCTACGGTGTGTGTCTGGAGACCTTGGGGTCCAATCCGACTTCTACGAAATCCTGGTCGTTGACCAGAATATCGTTTCCATTCGGTTATCACCCTCGGAAACCTTCCACAACAGTGGGCATACATCTACTTGGGGTCCGATCCGACTTCGGCGAAATCCCGGCGTCAGCCGGGATATCGCTTCCATTCGGTCATTCCTTGCCGAGCCTACCGCGAGTTGGGTGTGTGGAGGGCTCGAGAAACGCACTAGGATCTATGGCTGGAAGAGTTTGGACGTGACCATCGTCCCCAGGTTTCGGCCGGAAGAGGTCTGGTCGTCGCCCATTCAGGTTTGTCTCCCGTGATTGGTTTCCTCTGTTTGTGGGTAGGGTTCCTCTATTGGTGCTTCCGCTATTGGTGTTTCCGCTATTGGCTTGCCTCTATTGGAGTTCCTTGTTTGCTTATTCCTTGTTTGTTTGGTCCGTTGAAGTTGCTGTCTCTATGGGTTATTCCTTGGTAGTTGTTCCTTCAAGAGTGTCTCCCTGTGTTGACTATCGTTGTTGCTCCGTGCGTGTTGTTCCCTTTTTATATGTTCTGTGTCTGTGTCTTCCCGTTTTTCGATTCTTCGTTTGGATGTTTCCCTTTTGGTGTGCCGTTCTATGTTCCTCTGCCGGATGGGGTCCGTTTGTCGCTCGTTCAAGTCCGATTTCCGTGGTGGACTTCCGCTATTTGGGGTTTCCGCTATTGGCTTTCTTCTATTGGTGTTCCTTGTCCGATTATTCCTTGTTTGTTTGATCCGTTAAAGTTGCTGTCTCTATGGGTTATTCCTTGGTAATTGTTCCTTCAGGGGTGTCTCCCTGCGTTGACTATCGTTGATGCTCCGTGTGTATTATTCCCTTCTTATGTGTTCTGCGTCTGTGTCTTCCCGTTTTCGATTCTTCGTTTGGATGTTTCCCTTTGGTGTGCCGTTCTATGTTCCTCTGCCGGGTGGGGTCCGGTTGTCACTCGTTCGAGTTCGATTTCCGTGGTGGAATTCCGCTATTTGGGGTTTCCGCTATTGGCTTGCCTCTATTGATGTTCCTTGTCCGATTATTTCTTGTTTGTTTGGTCCGTTAAAGTTGCTATCTCTATGGGTTATTCCTTGGTGATTGTTCCTTCAGGAGTGTCTGCCTATGTTGACTATCGTTGTTGCTCCGCGCGTATTGTTCCCTTCTTATGTGTTGTGCGTCTGTGTCTTCCCATTTTGTTATATTATTCGTTCGATTGTTACCCTTTGCTGTGCCGTTTCTATATGTCACTGCCGGATTGGGTCCGGCTATCGCTCTTTCGAGTCCGACTTCCGTGGTGGGGTTCCGCTATTTGGATTTCCGCTATTGGTTTGCTTCTGTTGGGTCTCCTTATCCATTTATTCCTTGTTTTGATTGGCTCGTTGAAATTATCGTTTCTGATTGTTGTTCCTTGTTGGTTGTTCTTCCAGGAGACTCTCCTTGTATTAAGTTTGTTGTTAGCTATCCGTTCGATTATTTCCCTCTTTGTGCAATTTTCTGCACCATCGTATTGTTGTTCTTCAGTTCCTGTCTTCTTTTTTTTCCTCTTTCTCTCTTTCACTTATCTCTTTTTTCTCTTCTTTTTTTTCTTGCTTTATGATTTTCATCCTGCTGCCTTGTTTCTCTTTTGTAGTTTCCTGCGCTGTCTCCCTTTTTTTCTGGTTTTACCTGAATCCTTCCTTTTTTACACTTTCTTACCTGTCCCTTTTCTTTTTTTCTTTTTTTTCCCTTCTTTTATGTCTGTATGATTTTTATCCTGCTGCCTTAACCCTTTTTTTCTCCTCTCGTAGTTACCTGTGCTGCCTTCTTTTATCTGGTTTTTGCCCGAACCCTTCCTTCTATACTTCGTTATCTGTCCCTTTTCTTTTTCTTTTTTTTTCGACTTTGGTTCTTGGTTTATTCCTCCATGGTTCCTTATATGTTCCTTTTTTTTCTTCTTCTTCTTTTTTTGTTATTATATTTTTTTTTTTGGTTTTTTTTCCTTTTACTCTTGGTTTCTTGGACTCCCGCGTCTTTGTTGCTTGTTGCTGCTATTGCCTTGTCACACTTTCCATGTTGTCGGTTCCCCCTGCTATCTCTGTTCGCTGTCGTCCTGCGATTGTACCTGGCTCGTTTGCCTTCTGGGTTCCTTGCTTGTTTGGTTCCCGGTTCTGATCGTCCTGCCTTGTGTGTTTCCATATCATTTCATTATTCGACACTTTTCTGTGATCCATCTCATTACCTCTCGAACCCAAATTTCGGGACGTAACAATATATATATATATATATATATATATATATATATATATATATATATATATATATATATATATATTGTTACGTCCCGAAATTTGGGTTCGAGAGGTAATGAGATGGATCACAGAAAAGTGTCGAATAATGACGCGATTGATAGATCCGAAAGGGGAAATTGAATGGGAAAGTAGCGCGAAAGCTATTTGTTACGGCGTTTTACTGCGGGGTACGCTGCGCGGCGGGGGTTCGTTCCCAGCGAGAGGGAGAGAGAGAGGGAGAAGGAGAAAGAGAGAGCTTCAGGGATCCCGGACGGCTGGACCAAGTCCGCCTGACCGTGAAGTGGAAGGAGCCTGAACGGCCAGACCAAGTCCGCCTAGTTCAGGGTTGGATCGTTGGCTCGAATGGCAGGACCAAGTCCGCCTAGTTCGAGAGGAAGAAGGTTAAAGGGGTCCGATGGCCAACTCTCAACCTCGCCTATGACGCGACCCCACGACACACACACACGCACTCGCGCACACGTCACTCGTTAGGAAATTTTAGGAGAAGGTGGTGTTCTCTCAGATTACGGCGACCAACTATAAATAATTTACAGCGTCCCGATTCGTTTCATCAACGAGAACTATTTCGTTTAGGAGGTTGAATCGTCGTAACTGTTGGTTTATGCTGAATGACTTCTTCCACGACTGTTCGGTGAGCGAATGAACGACTGCTTGACTGCGAATGACTATTCTAAGTGACTTGTTTGATTGGAAACTGCTCTTCGACTGAATACTAACTGTCTTCCTGCTCTTTGACTCTGGCTTTTATAGAGCTACTGCCAGGTGGATTTAGTGGGGGAAATGACAATAGATTTCATGCTTCAGAGAGCAGGCAGTGGGTTTTGTGGGGGAAATAGAAGAGTCTCACGCTTGAGCGAGCAGCTTCCTATTGTTTCCGAATTCATTGGAGCAGAACGAAATTCCTGTTTGATGACGTATCGTTTAAGGAACACGTTACAGAATGTGTGTATATGTGAACACGTATGTCACAAAAATGAGGAGGGAATAAAGTGACGGACGTCACACGTCACCCCTCGGGAGAAAAAAAAGGAAAATTCGGTTGCGAAGCAACAGGAATTTGCTTTTTTTTGTGCTCGCCAATCGCGGATGATAGAAGAGAATCGTGGAAATTGATATGGCACCTTGCCGACTCCTTGTCGGTGGTAGTAATAACAATAGTGCGAGTAGCAATGGGTTATGGCTCGCATAGCGCTTCCTGCAGCTATGGAGAGGGGAAAAAGGAAATAGAAATAAAAATAATAGAGGGAAGAAAAAAAATGGAAGAAGGAACTCGCATAGCGCAACTGCAGCTATGGAGAAGGAGAAAAAGAAAAGAAAAATAATAGAGAGGAAAAGAAGGAACTCGCATAGCGCAACTGCAGCTATGGAGAGGGGAAAAAGGAAATAGAAATAAAAATAATAGAGGGAAGAAAAAAAAATGGAAGAAGGAACTCGCATAGCGCAACTGCAGCTATGGAGAAGGAGAAAAAGAAAAGAAAAATAATAGAGAGAAAAAGAAGGAACTCGCATAGCGCAACTGC
Source organism: Lasioglossum villosulum (assembly GCA_963971365.1). NCBI lineage: Eukaryota > Metazoa > Arthropoda > Insecta > Hymenoptera > Halictidae > Lasioglossum > Lasioglossum villosulum. The sequence continues at coordinate 18,927,164 of OZ020498.1, read as the reverse complement.
AGCTATGGAGAAGGAGAAAAAGAAAAGAAAAATAAATAAAAAAAATAATAAAGAAAATAAATAAAAGGGGGAACTGTAGAATCGGTTGGGTGGTTAGCTGTTGTCGTAAGTATTCGAACGATTCTTGTTCCTTAGGGCCCCAGGAGAACTTGTTTTTCTTCTTCAAGAGGTTGGTGAGGGGTTTGGCGATTTTTGAGAAATTTGGTATAAATTTCCTGTAGTATCCGATGAGTCCGAGGAAAGCTTTGATTTTCTTGGGGTTATTAGGTACAGGAAACTGTGCTACTGCCTCTATTTTTTTCGGGTCCGGTCGAACTCCATTCTCGGTAATGATGTGCCCCAAGTATGCCACTTCCTTCCGTAGAATTTCACATTTTCCTGGTTGTAGTTTGAGGTTGGCTTTGAGTAGGTTTGCAGCTAATTTTCTGAATTTGATTTCGTGTTCTCTGATGGAGCTCGCGTATACGACTATGTCGTCCAAATATACAAACATTTCGATTCCTTGGAGCCCGGAGAGAACGTGATCCATTAATCGCTGAAAGGTGGCTGGTGCGTTTCTCAGGCCAAATGGCATTCGTTTGAACTCGTAGTGCCCGTGGGGGGTCGAGAATGCTGTTTTTTGTGTATCCGATTCGTCCATTGGGATCTGGTGGAATCCTGATGCCAAGTCGAAGACGGAGAAATACTTAGCGCCGCCCAATTGGTCTAGTATGTCCGTAATATTGGGCAACGGGTAGGCGTCGGGTATGGTTTTGGCATTCAGCAGTCGGTAGTCGATTACCATTCGCCATTTTTTCTGACCGTCCGGCCCCGGTTTCTTAGGGACTATCCAGATGGGAGAATTATACGGTGATATCGATGGCTGTATGATATCGTTCTCGAGGAGTTCATTGACTTGTTTGTTCATCTCTTCCTTATGAATGGGTGGAAAGCGGTATTGTTTCATGTTTATTGGCTGGTTATCCGTCGTTGTTATTCGATGGGTTATCGCGTTGGTGTGCCCGAGTTGACTTTCGGGTAGGTGAAATATGGTGTTGTATTCCTCGACGAGGTTTTTGACGCTGTCTTTTTCCTCTGCATTTAAGTGTTCCGTGCTTAGGCGTTTCATGATTTCAGTTACACGGTCGTTGGCATACGGGTTTGTGTCGGATGGTGGTGGAGGTTCGGTATCTTGGCAAGGGAATAACGGGGTGGGATTCGTCGTATCCTCGGGGAGTTTTCCTTCACAGATTTTGGAAATAGATAGAATCGACTTGGATTCTTTGAAATAGGGCATGCGAGAATTAGTAGAATTAGAATTAGTAGAATTAGAATTAGTGGAATTAGGTTCGCATGCCTCTGGAGAAGACTGAGATCGCACGCACAACGCACCCGGATTTGGTAAAGATTCAGTGGGTGGGTGCACTGTGGTGGACAAAATAGAAATAGAAGAATTAGAAGAGGTCTGTGAAGAAGGAATTGGTAGAGGTTCTTCGAATTCCTCGAACTCCTCGAGTTCGACGTTGGGTTCCCGCAGTATGATATTTTGATTCGTTGTATTGACTGCGGGTAGGTAGGCTTTCCCTTGCTTTGATTTAATTACGGCGTGTCCTAGGTGGATTCCTTCGCCGAGGTCTTGGCGCGGCACGTAGCCTTCGTCAAGGTTTGGATTTACGATGTGTACTGGAATGACCGTTTTGGATCTTGCCGGGAGCGTGATCTGTTCGCGATTGAGAAATGGAATAGTGATGCCATGGAAACGGAGGCAGCTTTCCGAATAAACGATGTCGACGGATTGATTTCGGAAGAATTCGGAGCCAATGATGCCCTTTTGAGGAATTGGTAGGTCGTCAGCGACGACATGGAATATCACCTTGTGGTTGAATATGTTAAGTTCGAACGTGCCGAGAGTGGTGATGGTATGGTTTGTAATGCCCGTGATGCTCACTTTTTCTCGAATGTTCGTCAGCTCAGGTTTAGTTAAAGCTTCTCGCTTTATGATATTAATTTCAGATCCTGTGTCGACCATGGCTTCTGTTGCTTCCTTTAGGTCGTCGGAGTGCAGCATTACTGCGGGTACGAGCAGAACTGATTTCAGTTTGATTGTGCATGCTCGAGTTCGTCTTGGTCCTCCTGTTCCGCGATTATCGGGAGGGCGGAACGCGTCTGCTGTGCCGGTGCTCCACAAGGCGCGCTCGTAGTTTCTTGTGGGCGATTCTGGTTTCCCTGGAACCGTTGGTTGTTGTAGGCTCGTTTCCTACATTCGGAGATCAGGTGCCCTGCAGCTTTGCAGTAGGCACAGATCTTTATTCCCGCGGCTTGATTGGTGCGCGTGTCGGTCGTATCGTTGTTGACGGCACGGCGTGGTGGGTCTGCCCAGCGAGCGGATTGACCTCGGAGGTCATGTACGGGGTCACGGGGCGGTCCGTAATCGCGGGAAGGTCCGTGGTTTCGGCAGACGCGGGCCTCATGTCCCGGCCTGAGGCATATTTGGCACGTGGTTGGTGTTGTTCGCGGGGTCGTCGAGAATCTTCGGCTGTCTCTTTCCATCTCCTTGGTGATTTGGATGGCGGAGTCGAAAGTTTCGGCTAGACCGTAGCAACCCTCGTGACGAATTCGAGCCCTCATGGTGGGAGGTAACCCGTCCAGGAAGGACTCGAGGGTGAGGTCGTCGATGTCGTTGACGTGGTTGGTGCTCAGCGTGCCGTATCGTTCCTTTTCGCCGTCGATGATAGCGGAGTTTAGATCCTTGACTCTTGCTATATAGTCGAGGATGTGTTCCCTGGGTTCTTTAATGATATTGGCCAATTCACCACGGTAATGGTTAGGAGTTTTTGAGGGTGAGAAAACGTATCTTAGCCTGTTGATTAGTTCGTCCACTGAATGGTGTATTTGGTCTTCGACGGCCAGAGCTGCGTGTCCTTTCAGTCGATTTCGCAGGAGTTTGGCCAAATTTGGTTCGGCTTTCGCGGGCAGTAATTCGCGAGCCCGCTTACATGCCCGCGCGAACTGGAAAACCGTGATATTTTCACCATCGAAGTGAGGAACGGTTTCCACGGCGTCTTTTAGCGTAATACGTCCGCATTCCCGGGATGAATGTGTCTCTATTCTGTGAGCGATCCTGTCCAGCGGCCTTGAGGGTTCGGGCGTCGGGTTGTGCTCGGATGTGTGAGAATTCGTTGGGCCCATCAGATTCTCAATCATTTCCTGTAGGCTTTTTAGTTTGCCGGCCACCCCTTCAATCACGGTGAGATTTGCCGCGGGTTCGGGCTTGACAATGGGGACTTGCTCAGGTGTCTGCGCTTTGTTAACCTGCGCGTTGTATTTTTCGAGTAGCTCTTGGTGTCTTCGTCCCATTGCTTCGAGTTGTTCCAATAAAACGCGCTCCCTCGCGGAGGCCTCGTTGAGGACCGAGCGCGCAGATGCGGGTTCGCTTGGATTTGAGATTTGCGACATCGTGTATGTTGGAGATTATGCAAACTGGCAATTGTGGGTGCTCCGTTGAGCAATTCGAATCCCACCGCTGCTGTCACCAATGTTACGTCCCGAAATTTGGGTTCGAGAGGTAATGAGATGGATCACAGAAAAGTGTCGAATAATGACGCGATTGATAGATCCGAAAGGGGAAATTGAATGGGAAAGTAGCGCGAAAGCTATTTGTTACGGCGTTTTACTGCGGGGTACGCTGCGCGGCGGGGGTTCGTTCCCAGCGAGAGAGAGAGAGAGAGAGGGAGAAGGAGAAAGAGAGAGCTTCAGGGATCCCGGACGGCTGGACCAAGTCCGCCTGACCGTGAAGTGGAAGGAGCCTGAACGGCCAGACCAAGTCCGCCTAGTTCAGGGTTGGATCGTTGGCTCGAATGGCAGGACCAAGTCCGCCTAGTTCGAGAGGAAGAAGGTTAAAGGGGTCCGATGGCCAACTCTCAACCTCGCCTATGACGCGACCCCACGACACACACACACGCACTCGCGCACACGTCACTCGTTAGGAAATTTTAGGAGAAGGTGGTGTTCTCTCAGATTACGGCGACCAACTATAAATAATTTACAGCGTCCCGATTCGTTTCATCAACGAGAACTATTTCGTTTAGGAGGTTGAATCGTCGTAACTGTTGGTTTATGCTGAATGACTTCTTCCACGACTGTTCGGTGAGCGAATGAACGACTGCTTGACTGCGAATGACTATTCTAAGTGACTTGTTTGATTGGAAACTGCTCTTCGACTGAATACTAACTGTCTTCCTGCTCTTTGACTCTGGCTTTTATAGAGCTACTGCCAGGTGGATTTAGTGGGGGAAATGACAATAGATTTCATGCTTCAGAGAGCAGGCAGTGGGTTTTGTGGGGGAAATAGAAGAGTCTCACGCTTGAGCGAGCAGCTTCCTATTGTTTCCGAATTCATTGGAGCAGAACGAAATTCCTGTTTGATGACGTATCGTTTAAGGAACACGTTACAGAATGTGTGTATATGTGAACACGTATGTCACAAAAATGAGGAGGGAATAAAGTGACGGACGTCACAATATATATATATTTTTTTTTTTTTCTTCTTTTTTTTCCTTTTTCCTCTTCTCTTCTTTTCCCACTTCTTTTGGCTATTGTTCTTTGATCCTGTTCTACTTGGCGTAACTCGGTCGCAAGCAGGCAGGTTTTGGCATGGGGGTCCATCATCGATTACTATTGTAGTCTCAGTAAAATTCCGTAACATAACCTGTTCTGCTTGCTTCCTTTTACTCCGTTTCCTATTCTTTCCATGGGTCTATCTCTTCCATAAATTGTTTCAGTTTCTTCCATTTTATCTCCTTCAGTACGTCTCCTTCGATGACGCTGTTCTCTAGTATTGCCCTTCTTTTCCTTGTCACTGCTTCGCATTCCGTGACTATGTGTTCCGGTGTTTCCTCTTTGTCGTTGCATAACGAGCATAGGCTCGTGTCTGCTCTTCCTAATTTCCTTAGATGTTTGTTCAACGGGGCTATTCCCGTGATCGTCTCTACCATTCTTCTTAGTTCTTTCCTGTTCAGTTCGATGATGCCTCTGGTTCTTTTGGCCGGCCATTCGTCCGTTCCTAGGAACCTTTTACTGTGTTCCAGTCCCGTGGAGGTTCTCTATTTTTCCGCTGCCCTTTCCTCCGCCCATCTCCTGACCAGGAGATTGTAGTTGGCGTCCGGTAGCCCTACCCATTGTTGTGGTTCCTCCGGGGGTGAGTCTGATCCCTTGTTGGCCAGTTCGTCCGCCTTTTCGTTTCCTTCTAGTCCCTCGTGACCTGGTATCCAGGTTATCTTGATGGTTTTCCCTTTTTTAACCAGTTGGTTCAGCGTATCGTGTGCCTCCCAAAGCAGTCTCGATCTGCATTCCAGCTGCTGCAAGCTTTTGATGGCTGCTTGGCTGTCTGTGCAGATCGTGATCTCCTTCTTGTCTTCCCCTTTCTCGATTATTTCTAGGGCGCATAATCGTGTGGCCAGTAGTTCCGCCTGGTATACTGTGGGGTGCTCTCCCAGTTTAATGTAGAAGTGCCTGTCCCTGTTGTTCGTCCATGCTGCTCCTGTCAGCCCGTTCTTCCTCGATCCGTCCGTGTACCAGAGTGCTGTCTCCTTCAGATCCCTTGGTATTCCCTTTTTCCAGTCATCTCTTTCTCTTATTTCTGTTTTGTACAGTTTGCTGTCCAGGTATCTTTTCTCATCCGTGTCCTTCTGCATCTGACTCAGGGTGATGAGTTCCCTGTTGTCCCTTCTTCCTATATAGCTGATAATGTTGGAGTGTCCGTATCCTAGGTCTTCCCATTTGTTCCAGCTTATTAGTCTGTATGCCGTTTTTAATGCTATTTCTTTTATTCTTATGTCTAGCGGTTGTATGTCTGCTAGCACTTCCATTGTTTTGTTTGGTGTGTTTCCCACGCATCCTAGTGTTCTTCTGTTCGCCATGCCCTGTAGTCTGTCCAGCCAGCCTTTGACCGTTGCCAGATCCGTCCCTTTAGTCCCCATGTTGCACCTACCGCTCTGCTGAGCATCATTATGTTTCCTTTTGCTGCGTCCACTTTCCCTTTGATGTGGGGTCTCCACATCAGTTTCCTGTTTATCGTTATTCCTAGATACTTTACCTTCTCTTTTAGGGGCAGCGGGGTGCCCATGTAGCTCAGTCCGCTGTCCCCTGGGTATAGTGTGGTTCTGGTAAATTCCATCACTTCCGTTTTCTCGGGGTTCACCGATAAACCTACCGTTTCGCACCAAACCTCCGTTATGTTTAGTGCTGTTTGCATTGTTTCCAAGCATTTCCCTCTGTTTTTGTTCCTGCTTATGATGGCCACGTCGTCGGCGTAGGCCACTATCGTCGCTCCGGTTTCTTCCAGTGCGCGTAGGAGCGAGTCCAGCGCCATGCACCAGAGCAGTGGGGAAAGTATTCCCCCCTGTGGGGTGCCTCTTTCTACTTTTCCTTCTACCTCCGCGTCTCCTCTGCATGCCTTGATTTTCCTGTTCCTCAACATGTTCATTATCCATGTTTTTATATTTAATTCCACGTTGAAGTCCTCCATCGCCTGCTCCATGGCATCTATCGGGGTCATGTTGAACGCCCCTTCGATGTCCATGAAGCATGCCATGGCGCACTCCTTCCTTTCACGTGCCATTTCGGCTTCTTTGACTACCCTGTGTAGGGCGACTTCCGTCGAGTGTCCCGTTCTGTACGCGTGTTGTCCCTCGAACAGTTCCTTTTCCCTTAAGGTGGTGCATTTGAGGTGCCTGTCGATCAGTTTTTCTGCTGTTTTCAGCAGAAACGATGTCAGGCAGATCGGTCGATATGCCTTTGGTACCGTTAGGTCTGTCTTACCGGGTTTGGGTAGAAACACTACCTTCGTTCCCGTCCATGCTGACGGGATATGTCCCGTTGCGATACTTGCCTTTATCAGGTTTGTTATGGCCTGACCATACTGGTTCTGCGCTTTCTTTAGGATTCGTGGGCTCAGCTTGTCCAGCCCAGGAGCCTTGTCTGGGCTGAAGGTTGACAGAGCCCATTTGACCCTGCTGGAGTTGGCGATTTGATTCGCCAGTCTCCAGTTCGGTTGTATTTCGTTGGTTCCGTTTTCCTCGACTTCCGTGTCTCTGGTAAACCCAGGGAAATGGGTTTCCAGCAGCTGTTCCATGATCTCATCGTTCTTGTGGAGTAGGGTGTTTCCCTTTCTTATGGCCCCCATGTTGGCGCCTCCGCATTTCAGCAGGGTCTGTGTGATCCTGGCCGCCATCGAGGTCTTCTCGATCGACCTGGTGAACTTCTTCCAGCATTCCCGTCTGCTTGTCATAATTTCGTTCCTTAACTTCTTGCTCTCTTTCTTGTAGGCTGCCCATTTTCTAGCCTTGTTCCTTGGTTTGGCTTCCCTCCATCTTTGTTTACATACCTTTACTATTTCTTTCATTTTCTCCAGCTTCTTGTTCCACCATCTTACTTTCCTCCTTCCCGTCGCTGGAGTTGCCTCCGTTGCGTCTTCCCAGTTCATTCTCAAGGTTGTGGCTATGCTTTCCGCGTACACATCTATTTCGGTTGCGTTTCCGTATTTTCCCTCTAGTGTTCTTATCGATTCCCTGTTTAGTTCCGTGAACCTGTCCCAGTCTGTATTCTTGACGCTTCTTCTCTCTTCCGTTTCCGTTTGGCATTCCCATCTGATCCTGTACTCTATCGAGTTGTGGTCTGAGCCGTTTATCTCGTCCAGTACCTTCCATTTGTAGAATTTATCGATTATGGATTCTGAACATATGGTTATGTCCAGGACCTCTTTTCTATTCTTTGTGACGTATGTCGGTCTGTTTCCGTAGTTTGCTATGAATAGCCCCGCGTTTACTATGTAATCCATGAGGATTACGCCCCTTGGATTGGTATCCGTGCTTCCCCAGTGTCTGTTCCTTGCGTTCGCGTCTGCTCCAATTACTACTGGAATGTCATTTCTGTTCGCCCGTTCTACCATTTCCGTGCACCGTTTGCCTGGGATGTCTTTTCCTTCGTGGTGTAGGTACAGCGACACTACTAGTATTTCTTTGGAGTCGTTTCCCTGTCCCACTTGTAGCGACACGGTCGTGATCGAACTATCCGTGAATTGGGTCATTAGAGTTCCCGTTATGTTCCTTCTTGTGACTACACAGGTTCTCGTTTCTTCGTTTATCCTGTTAGAGTGGATAGTTCCAATACCGTTCATTCCTCTGATCCCTTTTCGACTGATCCAGGGTTCCTGGATGAGTGCCACGTCAAACGATTCCTCGCCGAATTTCTTGGCCAGTAGGGCCGCTGCTCCGGCTGCCTGGTGCAGGTTTACCTGGATTATCTTCATTTTCCTTGCTTCTCTTTCTTTTTTTTTTCCTTCCCCTTTTCTTTCCTTTTCTTTTCCTTTTTAGTTCCTTTTTTGGTTCCTTTTATTTTTCCTTTTTTTTGGTTCCTTTTATTTTCCTTTTGTGTAATTTGTTTGTCCGTTTGTCCGTGCTTGTGTGGGCCGGAGACTGTTATGCCTGTTTTGCTTTGCGCTCAAAGTTTTGATGGTTGGTGGTTTTTGTTGTTGTGTCCGCTCGCCCGTTCTTGTGCTGGCGGGGAGTTGTGTCACCACCGTTGTGCCGTGTTGTTTGTTTCACTGCCCGGTGGTGTGGCTGTATGACCAACCTGCGAAAGAAATAGTTAGTCGGCGCGGGGGTGGGGGTGGGAATTTGTGGGATGGGGATGCTCATTCCTCTGATTCTTTATTTGCGGTGAGCGTTACGGGGTTTTCTTTTTTTGGATGTTTTGCTTTGTAGGATGGGGTGTAAGTGTTTACGCTTTCTTTCGTGCGTTTGGGTGTTTTTAGGCATAGGTGGTTGTTGGTTGTGTTATTTATGTAGGGGGTGCTGAGTTCCTTTTTCATTTTCATTTTCTCAGCGTGTATTTGATGCGCTGCTTGTGGGCGGGTGGTCTTGGTTGTGCGTGAGGGGGGTCTGGTTGTTGTTTGTGCGCCTAGTTCGACCTCCGGAGGCTCTGTGGGTGCGACTCGGGGTTTTTTTTGTGGTGGTTGATGCCCGATGGGTGTTATTCGTCTGAAGTTATTGTTCTTTTTACGTGCTCGGGTTGGGTGCTATGTTGCGGGTTGGTTCGCTTTGCTGTCGTCGGGAATTTTCCGTGCGGACTGGGGGCTTATGTGATTCTATCCTTGGTTGCTTATCTTATCCGCGTGCCTCCTACTTTATTGATATTAATATTTCGCTGGTGTGTTTAGTGTGTCCGCTATATCGTATTTAGATTTCTGCCCGCGCTGTATATTTCTGTTGTGGTTGGGGTGAGCCCATTCCTCGATTGCGGGGAGTGTGATTGGCGTGGCTGGGACGGTATTTTCCCCGATTCGTGTTTTTCATTCTCGATCGGTTCGCAGCTCCCGATGATTTTCGGGTCGTCTTGTGCGGGCCACTCTCTTGTGGTCATTATTACATGGATTGCACTTACCTTTTTGTTGTGGTCGGCTGTCCGCGGCTTCGCTGTAATATGGTGGTGTGAGGGGATTGGTTGGGGTCTTGGGGGAGCAGGGGTTTTTTTTTCTTTATTTATATATATATATTTTTTTTAGTATTATTAAATTAAATGTATATATATATTTCCGGGTAAGTCACGTTTGAGGTGTCTGTGTTATGTGTGTTATTATGTTGCGCGTCGGTGGGTGTTGATTAGTAGGCGCGATTGGTGATTGCGCTCTGTGTGATTGATCGACCGTTATTCGTAGGGGGGTTCGATTCATCTGTGTCTGGTTGGGGGGATGTGCGTCGTTGTGTCATGCTACTTGTTTGTTAGGGTTTGTGGTCGCTTGTCGTACTTTGTTCGTTGCGGGTTGGGCGAGTGTGTGTTTGTGTGTGATTTGCGTGTTGTGTGTGTCTTGTGCGATATTCCATTTCTTATTCCTTTTACCTTATTTCTAGTATTGTCTCGTTCCTTTTTCGTACGGTTAGGGAAGGTTAATAATTTGTTTGTCAGCATTTGTGTTTAAATATAGAGGATCACACTTTATTCGTTATTAGTTGCTAATTGACATTGACATTATTTACTACGGTTTTTATAATTGATGTAATATGATATAATTGTATGAGTGGCGTCGTTGTGGGGTGGGTGACATTTGTATGAGGTTGTTCTATGTAGATTGTAAGGTTAATTTGAATTTGAATTTGAATTATATATCTATTGTATGTTATTCTATTGGAGTTTCGAGTTGGTCTGTGTACATCTATTGGGGGATATATTATATGGCTGTGCGGGTTGGTGGGCGTATCTAAGACTTTTTAGTGAATGTCAAGTTGATGGCCCCTCCCATTATGTTGATCTTTCCCCCTTTCCCTTTGATATAATTGTAATCATTCTCGGGCATCTCTATCGTGAATTCCTTGCCCTTTTCCGTTAATCTCTCCTTTCTTTTTAACTGCCATCTTGTGGCTGTCAGCGGCGCATAATCCCATTCTATATGCCCTAAGATGACTTCAAATTTCATTAATTTATTGCTGACATATAGGGTGGCCCGGATCGTGACGTTTAATTTGTCTACCCCTATAGTGGTCAGTTTCTTGGGTGCGAAGTCGAAATCAAGCTCTCGAAGCGCCATCTTCAGATTTCCTATGGCCATATCATCTCTCGCCGTCATTAGAACTCCCCCTGCCTTGATATCCCACCTCTTGAACCTTATTGGTCACCTTTTATGAAGCGCGTATTCGGTCACGCTAGCCCACATAGCCGTGACCTCGTCGCGCAACATGTCTGTTCCCTTCTCCGGGTATCCCTCTTTGACAATTACTATTGTCATCGGGTCCATTAGGTCCGTTTCCTCCTGTCGTCTGCCATTTCCTCTGCTTTCCCCGCCTTCTCCCGTGGTTCCCGTGGTTCCCGTGGCTCCTGGTTGTTCCTTTTGGGCTTTCTGCCGGCCGCTGCTGCTTCCTTCGCCCGCGTCTCTATTGACGCTCCTGGGTGGCTTCGGTGCTTTTCCTTTTATTTCTTTCTCCTTTCGTTCTACTATCTGCACCTCCTCGCCCCGTTGAATCCCTCTGAATTCCATTTCCGTTTCTGTAACATATTTTAATTGGTAGTTGAGAGGGTCTTTGTTTCCTTTTTTGGGGGTATGTTGGGGATTTTTGGAGTAGGTATGTTGGGTTAGGTTGGGTAGTGAGGAGTTTCCGTTTTAGATTCCCTTGGTGTTACTGCACCATGTTCTGTTTCTATTTCCCTGTGCTGGGGTTTGATTACCCGTTGTCTTCCTTTTTTTTCCTTCCTGCTCTGCTAGGTCGTGTCTCTGCTTTGTGTGTATATGTGTGTGTTTGTGTGCGCATGAATACATTATGAGTGTATGTTTTACTTTTGGGGGTAAGCGACGCTTTGTGTGCGTCGGCGCGGGCATGATAGTGGGTGTGTATGATGGGTTGGGAACTTAGCGTTATACCTTGGATGGGCTCGGCTTACGCGGTTTTGTGATTGCTCTCATTGTTAGCCTTTTCCTTACCCTATCCTGGTTTATCCTAACGTTACGCATTTTGTTTGTAGTTTTCACCTGCAACCGCGAGTTCGCGAAGCGAGCGAGCGGACTACGGTAGACTGTTAAGCGCAGAGAGTTCGACGCGCGTCCGATTGTTTACGCATCTCGAGTTCAGACTATCATTGAATTGAATGTTTTCATTTGAAATGAGAATTTGAATCCACCGCGCGATTGATTCTGATCCGCGAGTCTATTCTATGTTCGCGATTCTAGTGTTTAAATTGTAATTTGGGCGTGAATTTATTTATTCTCAATTGTTGATAATAGTCGCATGACGTCACGCGAAATTGTTTATAAAATTCACCGCAACCGCGAGATCGCGAAGCGAGCGAGCGTACTATGGTAGACTGTTAAGGGGGTAGGGTACCCACGTGACATCACTAGAATCTAATTAGAATATTGCTAGATTTTGGGCAAAAAAGAGGGGTTTACGGGAACACACCTCACGTCCTCATACGATTATATTTTGAGCTGCATGAGGGCTCATTCTAAAGGGGAAGGTTAAACGAAGCGCGCGTGGGTCCAACTTTAGTTACATTATGTTTATATCCAGTAATGTGAGTGTCCAAAGTAGGCAAAACAAATGAAGAAAAATTCCGGATATTCTAATGTATTTTTCGATCACAAAAAGATTTTTCCTGCTAATTTAGGGACCCACGCGCGCTTCATTTAACCTTCCTCTTTCAAATGAGCCCTCACTCAGCTCAATATACAGGGTGTTCGACTACAGGTGGGAGAAAATTTAAGGGGTGGTTCTCGACGATAATATAAGACGAAAATAAAGAATAAAAAAATTGCGATTTCGACTTCGTTAATTAGGTATTAGCAATTAAAAATTGGCCCAAAAAGCGGCAACATTTCGACACAGCTGTACGTTGCGTACGTCACACAGGCGCGCGACACTCTCGTATCAAGTGACAAACGCATGCAAACCTTGGTTCTCATTTGGGGCCCCAGCGAGGTGAAAATGTTTAAAAAATCGTTGGACGACATTGAACCTACCTACTCGTTAAAATCCACGAGGGAATTTCTATTATCCGCCCTATGGAATTATCGAGTAGAAGGGGTCAATGCCCTTTCACTTTGAAATTCTTCTCACACAAATCCACAAATCCTTATCCTGCACTATAATTGTTCATAACAGCGTACATAATACACTGAAACAAACCACTTTAAAATGGTATCCATTGGGTCCATAAATGTTGAATAAAATCCTCACAAATGCAAGTATCCAGAAAAATGCACATACATACTGGAATCGTTCACAGCTAATTCACGTTTGATGCACGTCAATTTGACTTTCGCACACAAAAATAAAATATCAGTGAAATTACTGTGAAGTACACCCACTTAATTAATACCCTAATTCAATGTTTTAAGAGAATGTGTTTCTGAGAGGAGACAGCTGACGTGAAGAATGTCACACACATGAGACATTTGGCGGTCACAGACAGAATGAGAAAGAGTCACGAAATTCATGAAAACAGGATAGAGAATGTATTGGTATAGCAACGCGTGATATTTGGGCGGGAATTTGCTGTAGATCTTCATTTGTTTTATCGATCTGGCATTGACCTCACAGCTGCCTTGAATCAGTGTGCATACGAACGCGAACGTGTACGAACGATTCTCCTCGCAGAAACACATTCTCTTAAAACATTGAATTAGGGTATTAATTAAGTGGGTGTACTTCACAATAATTTCACTGATATTTTATTTTTGTGTGCGAAAGTCAAATTGACATGCATAAAACGTGAATTAGCTGTGAACGATTCCAGTATGCATGTGCATTTTTCTGGATACTTGCATTTGTGATGATTTTATTCAACATTTATGGACACAATGGATACCATTTTAAAGTGGTTTGTTTCAGTGTATTATGTACGGTGTTATAAACAATTATAGTGCAGGATAAGGATTTATGGAGTTGTGTGAGAAGAATTTTAAAGTGAAAGGGCATTGACCCCTTCTACTCGATAATTCCATAGGGCGGATAATAGAAATGCCCTCGTGGATTTTAACGAGTAGGTAGGTTCAATGTCGTCCAACGATTTTTGAAACATTTTCACCTCGCTGGGGCCCCAAATGAGAACCAAGGTTTGCATGCGTTTGTCACTTGATACGAGAGTGTCGCGCGCCTGTGTGACGTACGCAACGTACAGCTGTGTCGAAATGTTGCCGCTTTTTGGGCCAATTTTTAATTGCTAATACCTAATTAACGAAGTCGAAATCGCAATTTTTTTATTCTTTATTTTCGTCTTATATTATCGTCGAGAACCACCCCTTAAATTTTCTCCCACCTGTAGTCGAACACCCTGTATAATCGTATGAGGACTTGAGGTGTGTTCCCGTGATCGCATTCAATTGTTCCCTAGATTCCGTTCATGAAGGGCAAGTAGAAGCAATTTTAGTTCAGCTACTTCGACCAGATGGCGCTTAGTCAGGAGAACTATCAGCGTAGATTCGTAACTACAAAAGTGTAAAGGGCATGAAGCCACTCGGATGCATTAATAGCAATAAAGATATTGATGAAAAGAAAAAAACCTGTACCGATAGCGAAACTAAAGCGTTAGATTGATACAGATGTATGTTCATCACTGTTGCCAAATTGGTTTTCCGCGCGGGGGTTGGTCACAATGAAAAATACCATGGTCACGTGGGGCCTCTACCCCCTTAAGGGTGTGGATACGAATTTGACCTTCACCAGAAACTCTCGAGTGTGACAGAGACGCAGCTCTAGACCCGTATACGTACACGAGAGTTGTAGAGGTTCCGCATTTTTCGATTCCTGACTCTATACTGCACATTTCAGTGTTCTAGGTAGTCACAATCGCTAGATAAAAGATTAATCTAGGAGGGACGTACCCTAAGAATTGCTGCATTTTAAGTTATCGAGGCGCAATTTACATTATTCGACAACAAGTAGGTTTATGAAAATGTCTCTCAGCAGCCACGATAGGCGGCAGCACTGTCGCTTGTCCTGTTGCTTCTCATGGCTCCGCTACTTATTGTCGAATAATGTAAATTGCGCCTCGATAACTTAAAATGCAGCAATTCTTAGGGTACGTCCCTCCTAGATTAATCTTTTATCTAGCGATTGTGACTACCTAGAACACTGGAATGTGCAGTATAGAGTCAGGAATCGAAAAATGCGGAACCTCTACAACTCTCGTGTACGTATAAGGGTCTAGGGCTGCGTCTCCCTCACACTCGAGAGTTTCTGGTGAAGGTCAAATTCGTATCCACACCCTTAAGCGCAGAGAGTTCGACGCGCGTCCGATTATTTACGCATCTCGAGTTCAAACTATCATTGAATTGAATGTTTTCATTTGAAATGAAGATTTGAATTCACCGCGCGAGTGATTCCGATCCGTGAGTCTATTCGATGTTCGCGATTCTAGTGTCTAAATTGTAATTCAGGCGCGGATTTATTTATTCTCAATTGTTGATAATAGTCGCGTGACGTCACCCGAGACTGTTTATAAAATTCACCGCAACCGCGAGCTCGCGAAGCGAGCGAGCGGACTACGGTAGACTGTTAAGCGCAGAGAGTTCGACGCGCGTCCGATTGTTTACGCATCTCGAGTTCAGACTATCATTGAATTGAATGTTTTCATTTGAAATGAAAATTTGAATCCACCGCGCGAGTGATTCCGATCTACAATCCTATTTTATGTTCGCAGTTCTGACGTTTTTAGTTGTATGTTGTTCGTGAAGTTATTTGATGTCGGATTGTTGGTAACAATCGCCTGACGCTTTGCGGCTTTTTATTTGTGTAATTAATCATAGTCGCGGGCTCGAGAGGCGAGCGAGCCACCTACGCTAGATTGCTGTCGTTGTGGTCTTCAACGTGCATCTAGTTTCTGTGGTCGCTTCCTCTTCTTCGCCATTTTACATCTTCGGGATTGCAAAATTGTTTCGCGACACGCTCGGTTGTATCTCGTTTCGCCGCGTGTCTGTTTTTACGTTAGATAACACGCGTTTGATCGCGGATTCTATTGCTGCTAGTCGGTAGTTTATTCGTCCCGATTTTCTATTCCTTGCTCGTTCGCGATCGCGGTCGGTGCTTCGTACTTCTGTCTCTCACGGGTGGTAATTACGCGTCGCGTTTCGTATACGCGTGATTTTACAAATGCGGTTTTTCCGCTCCTAGTGATTGCGGTAGCATTGATTGTTCGCAGTCGCGTATCCACCCGCGTAGACTTGTATTTCCGCCCGAGCGAGGCTCTATTGGACGTCCGCCATTTTGCGTTCGCCCCAAGTACAACCTAACCCTATCCTTTTTTTTTGTTTAAGGGCAGTGGGGAAATGCTATTACGCACACCACCTCTCCGATGTTGGTTGAGGTGGTAGTGACGGACTCGGCTTCCCCCTTGGATGAAATTTGCGGTAATTATTGAAGACCTAATAGTACCATCGCCATACCGTCTAAAACCCCACTGCCCAGGGCCCCGCAGGTCCCTTCCGCGCACCTGCTTTTTTCAAATTTTCTTTCCCCGCTGGCCCGCTATCCGCATTCAGCGGGGAAAATTTGAAAATTATGGCCACGAGCCTGTTCTTGTCTTACTTAACCTAACCTAACCTTTTTAACTTCCCGATTCATAGGGAAGTTACTGTAATTACCCCGAAAATCGAAAATCGATTTTTTAGCAGATCTTCACGTTTCATGGTTATTGAAGTCATTTTAGACTATTTTTATCAAATTGTTAGTGTGTGTGTGTGTGTGTGTGTGTGTGTGTGTGTGTGTGTGTGTGTGTGTGTGTGTGTGTGTGTGTGTGTGTGTGTGCGTGCGTGCGTATGGCCGTTTTTATGTTATCAAATTTTTCGTTAACGTTTTCTGAAAAAGTAACAATGCGATCAGAATGATGAATGATGCAATCGATGTGCCCCGTCGTGACTTAGAGCTGATTAGATTTTGGTCCACATTGGTCAAGTAGTTTTTTAGATTTTTTAGTTTTTTTCGAAAGGAGTTCATTCAAGAATGCAATTTATACGAGAGGATGGAAATTTTCCACCGAATAAACAAACGTAATTATATATATTTAATTTTTATTTAAATAAATTTTTTTTAATAAAAAAAAATTTTTTTATTTAAAAAAAATTTATTTTTTTAGTTATGCAACTAATGCTAATGTTACCGCTTACAACTAACGAATCGGGAAGTTCTATGTGTGGCTCTTGGAGAGTCACACACAAAATAAATAAAAAACCATTAAGAGCTGTATGCCCCACTAGCAATGCGTATTACTAACCCTTTCGCAAGAGCAGTCCCACCCGCGAGCTCGCGAAGCGAGCGAGCAACAATAACCAGCTAGTTTTTTTTTAAATCAGGAGGGGAATACACGCATAACTGCGTTAGCGGAACAAGATGGACGGTTCCTTTAAACCCCCCCCCGCCCCTCTATCAGTCTCGGTCTGTGAAATACAACTATAATCGGAATGATTTTTTGTTTGCGGGGACAGTGCCTGCACGGCATTACTACCCGCTGTAGTTGTATTTTTTATTACTTTACGTTTATTTAACATAGAGTTAAAAGCAGGGTCTATTTAGGTGCTTATTTATCTTATATATACAAGTGTTTTTGGCGATTTACAAAGAAAACTCGGTCTGTCATTTTGCTCCTACCCAGCAGGTCCGCGCTAAAAATTAAAGAACGGTATTTACATTATTTTTATGTATTTACATTATTTATAAATTTATATGTATTTACAATTTGGATATATATACAATTATAATACATTTTGCGACCTGCGACGTGCAGGGGTCGTTCCACGTCGTCTTCCTCTACTTAAAGCGGCTGGTCTTGGCCTGTTAGCAGTTTCCTGTCTCTGTCTATCTCTTTCTATTATTTCTTTTTCCGTCATAATTTTGTTCATTAAGGTGATGACCGTATGCCTTGTACTAGGGTCCTGGAGCAAAGATATTAAATTAGACCACGAAATCTCACCCACAGATTCTGTTAAAATGAGCCTCTGGGGGGCCCATTTGGTACAGTCTATGAGTGTATGCTCCGGTGAATCTGGGCGATCACCGCAGGCAATACAGATGTTATTATTGTATTTGCCTCTTTTGTGCAAATAGTCAGCAAAGCAGCCATGGCCCGTCAGGAATTGGGTAACGTGATAGTCCAACAACTGAGGGCCAAAGCACAGCCATTCCTTTATGCTAGGTATTCGACGGAAAGTAGCCCTACCGAATTTAGCGTGTGACCATCTGATTTGCCAATCATCAAGAGTCTTGCTCCTCTCACATGCCTTTATCGATTTCATTTTGGATCGATAGTCTTCATCCGAGAGTCCAGAGATAGACAAGGACTTTTCAAGAATCCTGCATCTTTCCTTGATTAGGAGAGCCCAGGGGGGGGGGGAATCCCGTAAGGACACATAGGGTCTCTATAGCCACAGTTCTATAGGCCCTACCAACTCTGGAGAGCGCGATCTTCTGGACACAGTCCAGTTTTGATCTATTGTCGTCCAGTTTGCTGGCATTAGAAAAAGCAGGCGATGCGTATAAAACTATCGATTCGACCACTCTATAGTAGAGGGATCGCGAGTAGAAAGAACTACCACCCACGTTGGCCATAAGCCTCGTGAGGGCACCCGCAACCTTAGTTGCTTTAGACGTGGCACTCTCTATGTGCTTTCTGAATGCCTGGTTGCCCTCGAACCAAAGGCCAAGATACTTAACAGCAGGGGCCCGTAAGCAGGACCAAACCTAACCTTTTTTTTGTGGAGAAATGCGTTACGCATACCCCGGCCCCCTGGGGAGGAACCGGGGTTATGTGGGGCTCCCCTGAGGTGGGTATCCACTAAACCAGGGGTACCCACTAAAACTCCACACCCACCTAAGCTATGTAGGAGGAGCCGGGATCACCGAGGTATACAACCAAGCTCACTCCTAGCTAACATGCATCCCGGGGGAGGTATTAGCTCCCCCACCCTACTCTAACCGAACCCCTGGAGGAGGGACCCGCCCGGTGTTCCCATCCCTGGGCCTTCGGATCGTGCTTCCCGAGCCCCAGCTCGGTCCACACGCAGCCCCCGGTGCCCTCGTGTCCTGCTCGGAACAAGGATCCGTAGATCCTCATCCCAGCCAGGACAAGAGGGTGCCGCTCACCGGTAAGGGAGAGTCGTCGAAGGTGTGTCCGGACGCCCCGACTCTCCCCACCCCACCCCCCTCGCGCCCCCCAGAGCTGAGACTCTGGGGGTGGCCGGTGCCTCGTTTAGACTAAGGTTTTTCGAGGTCACTGGACCACCCCGGTCCCCCGGCCCCCTCCTCCTCTCGCCCCCCGGGATGGTGACAACTGTCGGTGCGGTGTACGAGCCCCCCGCACCACTGGGGAACACCCCCCCCCCCCAAAGGAGGGGGCATAATTTGCCGAGGGGAGGGGAACACTCCCCGCGACCTCCCACCCAACACCGCCCCTCCACCAGGGGCACGAACTGTCGCGGGGGACAAAGCCCCCGCGACCTCCCCTCCCGAATCACCGCCCCCTCGTGGGGCCCCAAACCATCGCGCGAGGGCGATCCCCTTGCCGCGACTCCTCCCAATCCTCTCCCCCGTGGGGGAGATCCTTTTCGCAAAGATTTCTTTATTATACTAATAAACCAAAAAACCTTTCTTAATTGGGGAAATCCCCGCCCTGTTTCCTCTCTCACGCCTCACAATACATCCCTAAACCTAATCCTTAATCCTATCTTAACGCTATATCCTAACTCTAATTGCCTTAAAACTACTTATAATCTATATTTTTCACTATTTACAGGTATTTACACTGGTTTCTGGCTACGCCCTACTTCGTTCTCGTCCTTGCTCGAAGCACGACCCCCCTGGGCCTTTATCTGACCAGAAAAACTCAAAAAACTAAAAAATTGCTATTATTTAGCTTATTTGCTATATCAACCTATGGTTTTTTGGCGCTGATGGTCAAGTCTACTCTCTAGAGCCTGACTTAACGTGTCGCACCCCTATCCTAACTCTAAAACTAAGATTAAGGTTACACAATTTGGAAAAAGGGGTGTTTCTCCCTTAAATGGGTAATCAACCCCCCTTTTTCTCGACGGGGGTCGAGTCCTGAGCTCTCGCCCGATCCAATGAATCCTCGCTTGCCCTATTTAAGCTCGAAAAAATTTTTCGCCCTGTAGCGGTGATGGTCCTGGACAGAAACTTGGCTCTAACTCTGCACCCGATGGTGCGATCTTTACGGAAAAAATTCTAGGAGGTGCGGACGGGCCTCCTGCAGCTCTCCACGACCTCGGATTTTCGATCGGACTTTTCCTTGCGGAGATATAAAATAAAAACTGATTTTCAATAATTGAAACACCCTATAGTCTTTTATATTCGTCCAAATCCGTAATAAAAATTTTTAACCATTTTTTAAAAGTGCTGTACACCTATCCTTATACACGGGCTCTTATGGGAAACCCATCTTAAGGCTGCGCCGGAGCGACGTGGGAATTTAGAGGGGACTAGAGCGCCAGTTGCGGCAAACACCAGGAACCTCATGACAAGGATAGTCAGATCTTTGTCTCTTCTGCAGAGATGTGACGGAGAGGGAGAATATCGCCCGCAGGAGAGACAAAGATAGAGATTACGCAATGGCTGGATTTTTCGATAAACGCACTCAGGATTCATTTAGCGAGGAAGCAATATTGCCTGATGCTCTTTGCATTGAAATGTTCTTCGAATTATTGCGGGGTAGCGTACAGAGGCCTTTTTTGGAAAAAGTGTACAGGAAAAAATATCTTCTATGAAAAAGGACGCAATTATTGTACATAAAGTTGGAGGGGACAAATCGCAAAAAAGGACTCTGTACGCTACCCCGCAATAGTTCAGGGAATGTTTCAATACCAAAATTATCCCATAATATTGCTTTATCGCTAAATTCAGCTCAAGTAGCCGATCATTATAGAACCTAACAATTTGTATGCCAATATGGCTGCTACGCTGTCGCGCTTTCCGACTTTCCGCCGCAGTGTAACTGACCTACGATAGAAGTAGGGGAAGGACAGAGAGATCCTCGTCTCTCTTGTTGGGCTGCGACGGAGAGGGCGCTATGTCGCTCGCTCGCAGGAGAGACAAAGATAGAGATTACGAAATGGCTGGATTTTTTGATGCGGCTACTCGTGTTTCATTGAGCGAGGAAGCAATATTGCCTGATGCTCTTTGCATTGAAATGTTCTTCGAATTATTGCGGGGTAGCGTACAGAGGCCTTTTTTGGAAAAAGTGTACAGGAAAAAATATCTTCTATGAAAAAGGACGCAATTATTGTACATAAAGTTGGAGGGGACTGTTACGTCTGGTGACGTATAGTGTAGGAAAATACGACAATAATCAATATATTATTAAGATACCGTTAACAGCTTGTAACTTGAACGCGATAGCCAGTAAGAACCCATTCTTTTATCAATCCGCGCCATACGAACCGAGCGATCACTTCTATTCTCATCCTTACCTTCGATCATATTCCAATACCACCATTATCAATCGTCCATCCTGTCCAACGATTCCCACATCTCGCATAACACTCCCACTCCTAATTACCCCACTCCACAAACATTCCACATTTTCAAAGCTTACGAGAACGATTATTTTCTTTTAACACGACTTCTTTTCTGAACTCCACTGAGAGACGTCGTCGTCTCCTGGAGTCCCGCGCGTCCAGCCCAGAGGCCTTACCTCTCGGGATCATTATAACTTTTGTATTCTATTCTATATCATTAAAGTATTATTTAAAATAGACGCAGTGTCTCGTCATTTCAAAGTTCATCACGTCGTATGGAATATTCTCTTTCATAACTATTCTTCATAAAGTCTTGATTGTTCACTTGTATGCCTAGAAGCCTACCAGCGGCTCTATACGATCGTGAACACTCAGACGTCTTAATTGTTTTTGAAACGCACTCGTTGCATTTGTTAGAATATTCCATGCCACGTCGCGCCGGACGAAAGTATCAATTGCGGAAGCTCGCACGGGAATTCTTATCAGAAACGTCTCCTAAAGACGAATATACAAAATTGCTCGGTGTCCGCGCTCTCCCTACGGTCGTCCGCGACACCATTATCAACGAGCAAGGCCAAACTCGAGCAGAGCTGATCAGAGGGAAGCAGCCTGCTGATCCTTCACCACCATCAGACGTGGTAGGAACCACCCCGCGTGCGTAGACAAGCGGACCAGGAGCAGAGCAGCTAAAACTACTACGCGTCAGTGGCAACTAATACTGCTGTCTGGGCTAAGGGCGGTGAGTGCCATTTGTAAATCGCATAGCAAACCGTTGCGTCGTGACCCGAGTCAGACACGGTTATACTTGCCGTGTGGACTCTAAAGCTGAATTAAAAATTGTCGATTTATCCGCGTGTTTGTGATCACCTTGAATCACAGAACCGACTCGCGGGACGTAACAATTTGGTGGCAGCGGTGGGATAGACAGCTATCACGATGTCAAACGGTCCCGCTAATAACACGCGTAGTAAAGATAAGCCTTCAGAGCAAACCGAAAATAAAATGAACGCGGATGAATTAGCAGCATATGAGACTTCGCTACGCCGTAAGGAACAAAGAATTCGTGATCAAAGTACCGCCGTCGAGAAAGATAGATTAGCTTTCGAAAACCAAGTCACATTAGCACAAACGGAAATTAATGGCGAACGCGCAGCGTTAGAAAAATTACGCGCAGAATTAGAACGCGAACGCGAGACGTTGAACGCACAAAAACGTGAACGCGACGACACGAAATTATTAATCGACGTACAAAATCTTTCGAATTTAAGCATGCCGTCTGTTATCCCCGCGACACCGAGACACTCGCAACAGAACGAAGGCTTAAATGTTAACATACCAACGTATAATTTACCGTATTTGTCGCAGAACGAAACAACAAATATGCGTCAAAATGATTCTCCGGAACGAGAAGACTCGCGACTCGTGATGAACGCCGCGACAGATTTGATTCCCACGTTCGACGGAACAAACTTGTCGGTTTTACGATACACACGAGCTTGCCAACGCGCACGCGATCTCGTTCCTCGACATGCTGAGAAAACGCTGTCAAAATTGATAATTAGCAAGCTCCGCGGAGAAGCGTATACCGCGATCGAGGATGAACATATAAATTCAGTTACCGATATCACGAACCGTCTAAAGAATATTTTTGGACCTCACCATACAATTGATCACTATCGCGGAGAAATGACTAATATATTCATGCACGCGAACGAGCACATCCTGCAATATATTAGTCGCGTAAAAGATTTACGTACCGCGATTATAGATTGCCCCCGCGTCGAACCCGATACTGTCGAAATTGACGCGTTGACGAAGAAAAGTTTCATTCGCGGTCTTATTCCCGATCTACGTACAGTAGTACGCCAGAAGAATCATTACTCGTTACAAAATACCTATGATGAAGCGATAAATCATTATAAGGAACTCGAACTCGATAAGCGAAGATACGAACGATGCGCACGCGAAGAGAAACAAGTTCGGTTCTCAGTGTACGGTCCCCATAATAATTCGCGAAACGATTCACGTGTCTCGCGATCACCGTCACCTTATCGATATGACGCGTATCAAAATAGATCGCGCGCTGACTCGTATCGGGTAGAATCGTTTTCAGGGCGCCAGCGCGAAAACTCGCCTTATCAGTCGCGCACCGATTCATTCATGAATAAGCCTCGCGATAATCGATATCCCGAGTCACCGCGTAACGCGTCATATCGTGACGTCACACAATCATCGCTGAACAGAGGCGACGACTCGCGCCACGTGCACCGTGATACTTATACCCCTCCTCAACGCCGCGAAAATAATTACGCGAGCCCTCGTGCACCGTCGAAGTTTTGTAACTATTGCAAGACACCCGGACACGACATTCACGAGTGCCGCAAACGCGAATTTAATAACCGCATTAGAGAACAGCAGGGAAACGGATCAATCCTCCCGTCCGCTCCGAGTCCGCGACGGGAGGCACCGAAGAAGCAGTCTGTTCAGACAATCGCGACCGAACCGAGCACCGAAAAGGACAGAGAGTAACAAGAATTACTCTTAGCGACAATACTGCCATCCCGCACATAATTGTTACGATCCCCGAGTTGGTAAAAGGAATTAAAATTATGGTAGACACCGGCTCGGAGCCAAATTTAATTAAAGCCTCGTTGTTGAAACCTGACGTGGTAATCAACAAAAATAATCAAATCTATATCTCTGGAATAACAGAAGAGGAAGTTTCCACTTTAGGGTCCACCGACTTGACTATATCCGATACACCAATAGAGTTCCAAGTTGTGCCAGATTCACTTGCGATTCCTTCGGATGGAATTTTAGGCTCGGCCTTCCTTATTAAAGGCGCCGACATTTCCTATAGCAATCGTAGCATGACTTGGCAAGGAAATGAGTTCCCATTTACTTCCCGAGAGAATTGCCGCGTCGAGTCACGAGCTTCAGCTTGCATAGCGATAAACGCCACCGGACCCGAGATAGGTTACTTACGACGGTGTGAAATCGCACCCGGGTTATTACTTCCGAATTGTTTAACGCGTATCTCCGGCGGTAAAGCGTATGTGCGGTGCATCAACACCACGAGCGAACCGATCGAACTCCCCATGCCGAACGTGGAGCTGGAGGAGGTGGAGGAAATCGTGGATGTCACCAGTACGAAACTTACATCCTTGAACTCAATTCCAATCTTAAATTCAACTCACAATACTATCTCGGACGCTAACATGCGCCCAAGTTCAAGACTGAACACTAGTATTTCGAACGCCAACGCACGTTCACCTTCGAATTCCAAAGCCAAGATCTTAAATCTTCAAACAAATTCTTCAAAATCAAACCTCAATTCACGCCCGCTTGTCTCCCGCTGTAATGAGATATGGGACATAATAAGTACCGATCATTTAAGCGAAGAGGAAGCGAATCATGTTCAAAGTCTGGTGCGGGAACACCACGATTTATTCCACCTCCCCGGAGACCGTCTAGGAATGACAAATAGAGTCACGCACAAAATTATCACAACGGACGAAGCGCCGGTCCATGTGAAACAATATCGTTACCCACCGATACACAGGGAGGAAATTAATAAGCAAATGAAAGAACTGTTAGAACAAGACATTGTCGCTCCGTCGACATCTCCGTACAACAGCCCCCTGTGGATCGTGCCTAAGAAAGCCGACGAACAAGGAAATAAAAAGTGGCGTATGGTAATCGATTTCCGCGCTCTTAACGAAAAATCCATTCCAGACGCGTATCCGCTCCCAAGTATTCTAGAAATACTAGATCAACTCGGCAGCGCCAAATACTTTAGCGTGTTCGATCTAGCAAACGGCTTCCATCAAATCGGAATGGAACCGAGCGACGCACCAAAAACCGCATTTTCTACGCCATACGGGCATTATGAATATAAACGTATGCCGTTCGGATTGCGCAACGCGCCTGCAACCTTTCAGCGACTCATGGATAACATTCTAACAGGTCTGCAAGGTATAGAATTGTTTGTCTACTTAGACGATATAGTAATTTACTCGCGAAGCCTTGCAGAGCACAGGTCAAAATTCAATAAATTAGCACAAAGGTTGCGCGAAGCGAATCTGAAACTGCAACCGTCGAAATGCGGATTCCTACACCGAGAAGTAGCGTATCTGGGACACATTATAGGTAAAGATGGTGTGAAACCATGTCCCAAAAAGGTATCCGCGGTACGAGATTTTCCGAGGCCAAAATCAATAAAATCGGTGCGAGAGTTTCTAGGATTAGCCGGTTATTATAGGAGATTTATTCCGAAATTTTCACAAATTTCAAAACCTCTTACGTTGCTATTAAAGAAAGATAAAAAGTTCGAATGGAAGCTCGAACAGGAGAACGCTTTCTGCACGTTGCGGGAAATCTTGACTACGGAACCACTCTTACAGTACCCCGATTTTACAAAGGAATTTAACGTTACTACCGATGCCTCGGCTTACGCGATCGGTGGCGTCCTAAGTCAAAACGAACCGGGTAAAGATCGCCCCATCGCCTACGCTTCTCGGTTACTTCACGGCGCAGAATTGAATTATTCCACAATAGAGAAGGAATGCCTAGCGATAATCTACTGCACACAGTATTTCCGACCGTATATATACGGTCACAAATTCAATTTAATCACTGATCACCAGCCTCTCGTCTGGATGAACTCAGTAAAAGATCCGACTTCGCGATTGCTGAGGTGGAGATTAAAACTAGCTGAATTCGATTACAGAATAACGTACAAGACGGGTAAAACAAATTTGAATGCAGACGCCCTATCCCGTAACCCTGTACCAACCCTTCCTATTTCCTCCACATCAGATTCCGATTCGTCCGGAAAAACGTTTTCTAAATCGACAGACACCCCCATTCAACCGACTTCAACACCTATCCCAAGACCTTCTCCACGCTCAACGACAACAGATCTTACTCTCCCAGAATCCGACATCATTATGACGCCATCGTTACCTTCCGAAGGAACTCCCATACAAAATGACGATGATATCGAACCTCCTATTACCTCAGACTCTGATACACCATTCGACTCGTTTAGCGAACCGACTCCGCACAGTGGACGGACAATGGTTCATACACGAGATCGCCTCAGTATGAGAAACGACAACCAGGTAATATTCGTAACTGCGAACCTCCAACCGCTTGACACAGGAGCTATAGATTTGATACCTTCCAATGAAGATCCTTCGGTACTCGATTTGACACTGTGTAGAGCCAAAGTTCTAGAACGAACAAATCACTACCTCATACTGCTTCCAGTCAAGCCTTCTCTTCTCCATACCGCTCCTTACGAAGACGTAATCGAATGTTTGCGATCTCTATACGACGTTGTTACAGAACTCCAACTAGGATCCTTTAGCATCTCCAAAACTCACATTGACGACACCCCCTGGTCGGAAATTCAAAGAGTCTTACTCGATTTATTCGAATCATTGCAAGTTCAAATATTCGCCTGCTCAAACGAAATCACAGTTCCTTCAAGCGAACAACGCGCAGACATCCTAGTTGAAAATCACTGCTCAGCATTCGCAGGTCATAAAGGTATTACGAAAACGTATCGTCGCATTCGGGAGAAATACTTTTGGCCTTCCTTAAAAAAGGACGTGCAAAACTTTGTCAATTCATGTGACTCTTGTCAAGCAAAGAAATTAGTCAGAGTAAAAACTAGACAACCCATGGTAATTACCGACACCCCAGGGAAATCCTTCGACAAAGTCGCTCTAGATCTTGTCGGCCCACTCCCAGAATCGCCCAACGGATTTAAATATATATTAACAATCCAAGATCTTTTAACTAAATATTCCTTAGCCATTCCTTTGGAATCAGCAAACGCCGTTGAAGTCGCAAACAAATTCGTCCAGAACTTTATTTGTACGTTCGGCGCTCCTAAAGCCATACTCACCGATCAAGGCAAAAATTTCTTAAGCTTGTTAATGAAAAACATAGCCAGAAAGTTCAAAATAACTCAGTTCAGAGCCACCGCGTTCAGACCCCAAAGCAACGGGTCAATAGAGCGATCTCACCACGTATTAACGGAATATCTCAAACAGTATACAAAACGGGACGATTGGGATGAATGGTTACCAATGGCCATGTTCTCCTATAATACGAGCGTACATGAGGGTACCCTGTTCACTCCACACGAACTTGTTTTCGGCACTCTCGCACGAATGCCGTCAGCAAGCGTTAACTTGAACGACGTAGCTAACGAATCCTATAATAACTACTTAGAGGATCTCCAAACGAAAATAGACGGAACGTTAAAGAAAGCCAAAGAAAACCTCGAATCCGCAAAAATAAGATCGAAAAAATATTACGACCGAAAGGTCAACGTACAAACCTTTGCAGTCGGAGACAGCGTGTTTCTTCTAAAGGAACCTCGGAGAGGGAAGTTAGATAACGAATACATAGGTCCGTTTAAAGTAATCGAATGTTTAAGCGATAACAACGTGCGTATTAAATTTAAGGGGGGCTCTCGAGTAGTCCATGCGAATAAAATTAAACATGCAAAAGAATCAGGTTCGTTTACGATAAGAACAATGGATATAGAAACCGATCCGGTTATGATAAAAGCGATACCCGAGAAATCCGTTACGATTATCACAAACTCGACATCGATGAAATCGAATGCGATTATAACCCGAGCACCGGATGCAAAACGAAAAATATTTTCAATAAGGTCTATAGCACATCAACTCCTCCCTAACTTTGCTCCTATAAAAGCCGAACAACCCAGTCCAGCACCAAGTCAGTCAGAAGAAAGCTCCAGACAGGAAACATTCGACTTACACCAGACCAACAAACATCATGTGCCCCAAATATTGGTTTACACCAAGACGGAGGACCATCAACCAGAAGCGATGGGACGCCATGATAGGCTTCGATGGGTTGACCTGTTATTTGGGAACAGCCTACATGGTAGAAGGCGAAAAGATGCTCTGCGACGCGTGCAGTTCTCCCTACGACGTCCGAGAGGTCTGCGAAGTCCACGGATACGGAACGGACATGTGGAACCACTGCGAATCATGCGGGGTCAAGCTAGTCAGCACGAAACCAGCGATAGAGTGTGCGGAATGCTCCGCAGAAATCGCCGACGAAATTCAATATCGTATCGAACACGAAGAAGAGCAAGAAGACAGCGAGGAAATATGAAGACACTAACGCGCTATCCCTTCTCCACCCCCTTCTGGAGAACGGTTGATAAGACAACGCGAGAGGTACAACTTCATCAGTCGACATCGACAGTTGTCACCATGAAGATCTTAGTCTTCATCTTCGCTCTCCTGCACTCGACATCGGCCCTTGTGGGATACGACTGCGGAGGCAGCACACTGAATATAACAACGTTCTCCACAGTAGATAAACCAAAATGTGATTACGCCCACGACCAGCCAACAAACGAAGACGTCCAAATTCAACTTTTACAAATAATCGACTACGATGATATGCACATACAACAATGTCGAGTGGAAATCGACAGCACGATTTACTACTGCGGCATGCATTCACATGCCTCGGTTGTAAACAACGGACGACAACAATACATTCTCTCCACAACACAAAGCGCTTGCCAGACAATGCACGAATCGGGTGCACTCTTCTTACCGCCATCAACGCAAATATTCGGATTAATCCCGAACTCGACGAATACAAGAAGCGTCACCTTAGCAGGTTCCATCCAACAGGACGGCACTTGCAGTGGTTCAACCTACAGCGATCCATTTGGAACTTGGAACAACGTGGTGGTCCAAGCAGTCATCAAAGTCACGATAAAAGATCGGCAAGCAGTGGTCAAATTAATAACGAACGAAATTATCCTGCCTTCTGGTCAACACTGCACCCTCAGCAAGGAGAGATGCATGGACACCGAAGACGGGCACACCTTCTGGACAGCGATACACAGCACACAATGCAAATTCAACGAATTCAGCACGCTGTATGAGGGCAAAGCAATAAAGACCACAACATCGAACGAATCAACGCCACTGTATACGGTCACATCCAGGGACACGGCATTCGCATTGACCAGCACCGGTCACATATCACTTTGTGGATATACGTTGTATAATACAGAACATCCGAAATTGTTAATCGTCGAAACAGCAAAAGAAGGGAAATTCAAGGCCGGACAACACCCGAATATCTACAATATGGATATATTCTCCTATATCAACACAAAATTTGTTTACACGGAGAAACACATCCAAACACAGATTGTCAACATGTACAAAGACATCATGCGACAGAAGTGCAAGCTGGAAAAACAGATCCTCAAAAACGCCATTGCACTAATCAACACTGCACCCGCGGAAGTCGCACTCACCCTGGTAAAAGAACCGGGCTACACGGCCATACAATCAGGGGAGGTAATACACGTGATCAAGTGTATTCCAGTACAAGTGACAGTAAGGAAAACGACAAACTGCTACGACGAACTTCCAGTAACCCATAGAAACGAGTCTTACTTCATCACGCCTCGTCACAGAATTTTGACACGATTCGGCACAAAAAGGGATTGCAGCGAACTAATCGCGCCTATGTACAAGATACACAGCGCCTGGTACCGCATAACGCCACGTGCTATCGAAACGGTTCCGCCACCTCCTTTACAACCACTAACAGAAGCTGCATGGCACTACACGAATCCTGCGAATTTAGCTAACGGAGGAATTTATTCGCAGAATGAGATTCACCAACTTACGGAACATATAATGTTCCCAGTTGAGAAAACAGCCGTAATCAACACAATCGCCCAAGGAGCATCAGGACGAACATACGCAGACAAATCGGTTAACATGTTTAACCTAATGGACGAAGGTACGCTGTCAAAAATCGCCGAATCCGCAGGACGAAGACTATGGGATGGATTTATGGAATTTGGTTCAGCCATGGCCGGAATCATCGGGGTATACGCAGCATGGAAAATCATCAAAGTCGTGATCAACACGATCCTCAACGGAATCACTCTTCACAACGCCTACGGATGCAGCGTCCAGCTTCTAGCAGCATTGTGTAGTGCGCTCACACATTTTTGCTTATTCCTAAAAGACAGAAGTGCCGCGAGTGAGACCCCAGTGTCCCCTCGTGAGTGCGTTTCTGATTCCGCTACGGACAGACGTGCGAATAGCGAACCCGAGGAAAGACTAAGCGAAGTGACAATCCACGGACAAAGACAATTTATTAGTTATAAGAAAACGCCCGCACTCAATGATGAGGAAAAATAATTTCTCGAACGACAAATTATTTTTCTTCCGTGGGGGGGAGGTGTTACGTCTGGTGACGTATAGTGTAGGAAAATACGACAATAATCAATATATTATTAAGATACCGTTAACAGCTTGTAACTTGAACGCGATAGCCAGTAAGAACCCATTCTTTTATCAATCCGCGCCATACGAACCGAGCGATCACTTCTATTCTCATCCTTACCTTCGATCATATTCCAATACCACCATTATCAATCGTCCATCCTGTCCAACGATTCCCACATCTCGCATAACACTCCCACTCCTAATTACCCCACTCCACAAACATTCCACATTTTCAAAGCTTACGAGAACGATTATTTTCTTTTAACACGACTTCTTTTCTGAACTCCACTGAGAGACGTCGTCGTCTCCTGGAGTCCCGCGCGTCCAGCCCAGAGGCCTTACCTCTCGGGATCATTATAACTTTTGTATTCTATTCTATATCATTAAAGTATTATTTAAAATAGACGCAGTGTCTCGTCATTTCAAAGTTCATCACGTCGTATGGAATATTCTCTTTCATAACTATTCTTCATAAAGTCTTGATTGTTCACTTGTATGCCTAGAAGCCTACCAGCGGCTCTATACGATCGTGAACACTCAGACGTCTTAATTGTTTTTGAAACGCACTCGTTGCATTTGTTAGAATATTCCATGCCACGTCGCGCCGGACGAAAGTATCAATTGCGGAAGCTCGCACGGGAATTCTTATCAGAAACGTCTCCTAAAGACGAATATACAAAATTGCTCGGTGTCCGCGCTCTCCCTACGGTCGTCCGCGACACCATTATCAACGAGCAAGGCCAAACTCGAGCAGAGCTGATCAGAGGGAAGCAGCCTGCTGATCCTTCACCACCATCAGACGTGGTAGGAACCACCCCGCGTGCGTAGACAAGCGGACCAGGAGCAGAGCAGCTAAAACTACTACGCGTCAGTGGCAACTAATACTGCTGTCTGGGCTAAGGGCGGTGAGTGCCATTTGTAAATCGCATAGCAAACCGTTGCGTCGTGACCCGAGTCAGACACGGTTATACTTGCCGTGTGGACTCTAAAGCTGAATTAAAAATTGTCGTTTTAATCCGCGTGTTTGTGATCACCTTGAATCACAGAACCGACTCGCGGGACGTAACAGGGACAAATCGCAAAAAAGGACTCTGTACGCTACCCCGCAATACTTCAGGGAATGTTTTAAAATATAAAGAAATGTAACTATAAATAAGGTGGTATAAAAATATTTATTGAAATTTTAAAAATATTGATTATAATGAATAATTTTGGTTACATGGCCACGGCCACGGCCACGCTGCTGCTGCTGTTGTTGTTGTTGCTGTTGTTGCCGCTGCCGCTGCTGCTGCTGCTGTTGTTGTTGCCGCTGCCGCTGCTGCTGCTGCTGTTGTTGTTGCCGTTGCTGCTGTTGCTGCTGCTGCGGTTGTAGCCGCTGCTGCTGCTGTTGTTGCTGTTGTTGCCGCTGCTGTGGCTGTTGCTGCTGCTGTTGTTGTTGCAGCAGCAACTGCTGCAACCGCCGCACCTCCTGCCGGGCCTCTGTAAGGGTCTGCCGGCGGCGTGCATTTTGCACACGCCGCCTCTCTCTCTGCAAACGATATAATATTATAATATTTATTCTTTTACTTAATTTGTTAAAGTTCCCCAGATAGCCAAGCGAATCTCGGGCAGAAATCGAGGACGGCGTGCCGAGGTCAGGTATCGGAATTTTTACGGGTCGAACGTCACTTGGACGTGCCGAGGGCAGCTCGTGCCTCGATTCTGCCCAGGGCACCTATGTCCGTGAGGGCTCGTAACGTTCCCTCGGCAGAAACGCGGTACGAGCTGCCCTCGGCACGTCGGTCTTTGTGCAATCATCATTTCTGGCATGGCAGAAACGAGGACCAACGGGCTGAGGGCAGCTTGTTGCGGGTTTGGGCCGGGTTTGGGCGGAGGGCAGCTTGTACCACGTTTCTACCGAGGGAACGTTACGAGCCCTCACGGACATAGGTGCCCTGGGCAGAATCGAGGAATTTGGCTATCTGGGTCATTACACAAGTCTAACGTCTCAACACAAAATGTGAATTGTTTTTTAACTTACCACATTTTGAGGTGGGGGCGGTGCTTCTTCAGCTCCCAGCGGAGGTGGCGGCGGCAATACAGCTCCTAGCTGTAGCGGTGGCGGTGGCGGTGGCGGTGGCTGTGGTGACGGTGGTAGCGATGGCGGTGGCGGTGGCGGCCCCATGGGTATTCCCATACCCATGGGCATTTCCATACCCATGGGTATGGGTATTTCCATACCCATGGGGTCGTAAACTAGCTGCCGTTCAATCAGCATCGCGGGAACTGCACATTACAGAAATAGCATACAATGATTATTAATTATCTAATATTTTCTTAGTATAAGAATATCCTCACTTCTAGGAGGCTACAAAACGTAGAAACAAACAAAACTTACTGTTTATGGGATAGTTGTCCATGACGGCGCGGCGATGTAAGAACAACTGCCAAATAGTTCCTACGGCTCCGGCACCAGTGATGCGATTGTTGGTACTTTTCACGCGCATGCGCGAGTTTCGTCAGGGCCGTTTCTACGTCTACGTCCGAAAGTAGGGAACTATTGGGTGGAAAATAGTGGGGGAGTATGATATACGAAATTAGCGGGGCGGCCAAGATACCCGCTTCGTACTTGACTGAGGCCTTCTGAAGCTAGAATCGTCGCGTATGCGCATGAAAAGTGCCAACAATCCCATCACTGTCCGGCACTGTTCGAGACATCTTCCCGCTTAGGGCCTTCCCCCACTGTTAGACTTCATATATATGTATACTAGTAGAAAGCTCCTAACAATAAGACAATAGCCGCGCGACGCACACGCATACATTGTAACCGTCGAATTTCATCCCTGTTCCTGTTGCGATGTAAAAGAATGTTTAAAAAATACCACTGATTATTGTATAGTTAGAAATGAAAAAGAATTGATGAAATATTTGAAATAGACCTACGAGAATGCTTTAAAAAAGACGATAGCTTTTTTTAAATATTGTACTATACGATTTAAACTTTTCTTGGAAGCTAGAGCAATTAGTTTATTACAGGATGTGAAACTTTTTTAGCATTTTACAACCTTTTCATGTGAGCATACATATACTGAAAATGTAATAAATACGTTTTGTAGATCTGTGTCAATTAAACATATGCTGATAATTTCGTCAAAATTGATTAACGTTGCAATGAGCTATAGACGTTTAAAGATGGTAGAAATTGCAGATTTTCACGATTTTCGGCCTACAACTTTAAAAATGAAGCATTCTACAAGGAGATATATGTATTATCACGCTCTCTTTCTCTCTCGCACTCGCTCGCTAGGGCAATCACCTACCATTTGTTAATATTTCGACCATCCGCGGGTGTCCTACTCGGCAAAATCGCTTGTCGTTCAATTATTTTGTATTTGAAACGCATGTATTTCATTCGTAAAATAAAATGTGTGTATGTCTTCCAGCATATTCTGGTATAAATATTTTTCGATGATGAAAATAAAATATTCCCTGGATATTTAAAAAAAAAAATTTTATTTCTGCTATTACATAAAGATTACTTGTATAATGAGAAGAAGAAATATTTTTCTCGTTACATGAAATAAATATTTACTGCATATTTGAAAGAAATATTCGTTACTTAACGTCAAATAAATATTGTATGTATATTTGAATATTAAAAACAGATTGAATCTTCTTTTAATACCATATGAATGTGTATGCAATATTTTGTGCTATGTACCAGGATTTGTACACCGATAGGCTCGGGCCGCGCGATCCGTAGTTGCATGCTGCCTTTATCTACGTTTCGCTTTCCATCGTCCTTTCCTCTTTCACCGTCTTCTGTTTTCCGATGAACGAGTTCAGCTATATCGTGACGTTTGACAGCCAGATACGAATCTGTTTAGTTTGAACCGATCACTCGATAAGAGAAGTCGGTTCACGCGTCCGCGATCAGCAGTGTCAGCTTGTTGACTCGCGTTTTATGTAATTCAAATTGTGCAATTAATTTGAATTATTTTTATTCTTATATTTATTTTTATTTATATTTTTATTTTTATTTATATTTTTATTTTTATTTATATTTTTATTTTTATTTATATTTTTATTTTTATTTATATTTTTATTTTTATTTATATTTTTATTTTTATTTTTATTTATATTTTTATTTTTATTTATACTTATATTTTTATTTTTGTGTGAAAAGTCTTCACTTTGTGCCAATATAAAAGTGAAGTGCCAATATAAAAGTGAAGTGCCAATATAAAACACAATGTTCAGTGCGAAAAATAAGGGTTTTAAAAAAGCCGTGCCGCTGAGGAAACGGATGGCTGCCTTACGCCAAAAATTGAAAAATACAAATGATGTAAAAGGTACGTCAAAAAATTTTTACGAAGGGCAGGATCGCGTAGCATATACGAATGATGATTGCAATGTGCGTACACCATGTACAAGCATATCTCATTCATCTGCCGATACATGCGTTGAAATAAATGAACAAAGCATCATCGAAAATGCAAGTTCAGCAACGCATGTTTGTGCGGATGAAAGAGATGTGCCACATGACGATCAACCAACATTGCAATCAGTATCTGCTACGCTGCCTGCAACTATTGTAGATGCATGCGCTGTACAAAACGTATCTTCGGAAATGCAAAACGATACAGACGAAGATATCGAAAATATCGTTTTGCACGAAGATGGGAACATCGACGTAGATCGTTTACGTTTTGGCGAAGTCAGTGGACGAAGCATTGTAAACATGTCGCACGTTTTTGAACAATTACAAAAACTGTCGCGGCATTGGGGCGATAAATGCAGCTTCACTGAGCTCGTTCTAACGAAAATGATTCGTCACGGTCTCCGAACGCAGTATTTTGTCGAATGTCGAATGTGTCGTTTCAAAGATTCTTTCTGGAGCGATCCGACAGACGACAAAATATTGAATGTCAATACAGGTGCCGCTTGCGGTGCTGTATTGGCAGGGATCGGTCATACGCAGCTAGAACAAGTTTTGGCTGCTATGGATGTTCCATTCATGAGTAGTAAAACGTATATAGAACACGAAACGATTGCGTCTGAAGCTTTCGCAAGCGCCGCAGATAACTCAATGCGAGCGGCTGGCGAAGCGGAAAGACAATTAGCAATTAAACGAGGTGATATTATTGGCGGTTATCCGCACATACCTGTGATCACAGACGGTTCATGGATGAAGAGATCGTATCGCACTGGTGGTTACGATTCTCCATCCGGAATGGCTATGATCATAGGTTTCCATACTGGACAAGTACTGTACGCTGGTGTTCGAAATAAATATTGTGTTGTCTGCGTAAGAGCAGCCAACAAAGATCTCACAGCAAAAGAACACGATTGTCATAAGAATTGGGGAGTAAATCAGAGCTCCACCAGTATGGAAAGTGATATCATCCTCGAAGGGTTTCGTTCAAGTAAAAGCATGCACAATTTAATATATAGTTCATATATTGGGGACGGTGACAGCAATGTTTTACAAAAATTGAGTGATTTCGCACCATACGACGAGCTTGATGTGAAGAAGAATGAATGCGTAAATCATCTTCTTCGCAACTTTTCAAATAAAGTAAAAGAGGCGGGATCGATTGGTGGTCGAAAATACTCAAAAGTAAGACGAGTCGTTACAAACAGCGTTTTGAAACTTCGAAATGCTGTTGTAAAGGCTGCTGAATATCGCCGGCTTAGTGAAGCCCCATGGGAGGACAAAATTGCTGGTTACATTCGCGATTTAAATAATATATTAAGCCATGTATTTGGTGAACATAAAGATTGTGCCTCGTTAGAATATTTCTGTGATGGAATTAGAAAAGAAAACGAGGTAAATCTTGTTCCCGAATTAATGGAAGCGAAAATATATGAAAAATTAGAAGAAGCTATACATCGCTTGAAACAAAATGCTGAAAGTATGCTTCATAACCGTACCAGCAATATTGTCGAAAGTTGTAATGCTGTTATTAGCAAATTTATTGGTGGCAAACGTACGCATTTAGCGCAAAAAGGTTCTTACGAAACGCGTGTAAAAGCAGCCGTCGTGCAATGCAATACTTTTGCACCGATGAAGAGTGCTTGTCACGCATTGAGTAAAGAGCCCCCAGCATGTGCAACAGCGCTGGAAAACAGAAATGTTGTAAAGCAAGTAAAACGCCATGAACGTTTCCGCCAAAAAAAAAGAGTCGGGTGTCGCTGTTCGTACACGGAAATATCCTGGTAAAGCTGATAAAGATTACGGTCCAAACGCGGAACGACCGGATATTGACGACAATGTGTACGAACAGCTGAAATCCGCTCACTTCGAAACGCTAAAAAACAATCGCAAAAATTGGGAAGCAATAGAGCGTGCTACGCGAGATCAGCATGAAAGCTCGCTGTGGCATCGCTACCGTAAGAATCTGCTTACTGCTTCCAATTTCGCAGAGGTTTGCACCAGGTTGGATACAACCTCGTGCAAAGCTCTAGTAAAACGTATTCGTTATCCGGCTGTTACCTTGAAAACTCCCTCTCTTCAGTGGGGTAGAGACAAAGAGGAATTAGCACGGAAACGATTGGAGCAGACTTACGATATAAAAATCGAAAAATGTGGGTTATTCATAGATCAAGAATTCCCATATTTTGGCGCGACGCCTGATGGCATTTTTGGAAATGATCACATCGTGGAAATTAAATGCCCTTACGCGGCGCGCCAAATGACTCCCAATGTTGCAATCGAGAAAAAGGTTGCAGACCTCCATCGTGTTTTCGACAAAAACGATGACGGTCATCTCAATAAAAATCACAAGTATTATTATCAGATACAAGGGCAGTTACATGTGACGCAAAGAAGTTTTTGCATCTTTGCAGTCTGGACGCCTCTTGATATTAAAATTGCGATTGTAGAGCGTGACGATGCATTTTGGAAAGACAAAATGTTAAAACGGCTCCTACGCTTTTATGAATATTGCTTGCTTCCCGAAATAATTGACTCTAGAAAACTGAGAAATATGGAGATTCGGGAACCGCAATATATAATTGAAGCGCAGGAAGCCAAAAGACGCATAATTTCGACAAAGAAAAGAACAATTCAATAAATAGCGTTCTTTACAATTGTTATTTAGAGGGGCGGTCCATTGACCGTCCCGGGTGAGGTTTAGGTTTTTAGTGGGTATGGGTACGGACCGTCCGTAGCCCGAGTCCCACACTACCCCCTTCTGGGGTGTGCGTAAGGCATTTTCCCCCTCATCCGTAAAAAAAAAACTAAAAACAAAAAAAAAAATCGGTAACGTGTTCGAGTTAATTTTTTTTTAAAGTTTCGCATATTCAGTATATTCTATATGTAATTGACAATGTAATTAATTTATAATCAGGTTCACTTTTTTAAATGAAACCCTTGAAAAATCGTGAGATCGGACTTCTTTCACCGAAAAAAAGCTAAAGAAAATTACATTATTTCAACATAATTTAGATGGAAAAATGTAATTTTCTTTCAGCTTTTTTTCGGTGAAAGAAGTCCGATCTCACGATTTTTCAAGGGTTTCCGATAATCTGACGAAAAAATTTTTCGAACAAAAGTTGAACAGTTTGAAACGTCTACTAAACGTCTAGACATGTACATAGTGTCCCAAAATTTATGTTACACGAGATATCTCGTGATATATAGCCATCGTATTTATAAAAAATACTTTCAATGAAATTCTTATGATTTTCAAAGGTCTATAGAAAGATGTATTTTTTTAATATTTTATTTTACGTCTTGAAAGTCGTTTTAACACCAACAAAACTTTTTCTTCTTAAAATAACTTCACTACGAGGAAAACTAAGTATGTTTCAATCGAAACCTTTTTTTAATTTGACAACAACTATTCTAATACGTGTAATAAAAACAGGAGGTTTGGATTTAAAAAAGTGAACTTGATTATCAATTACATACAGTAACATACAGTACAAATACAATAATTGATCGTAAATTTTTTATTTTTCATTTCTTTTTTACAGAACCTTTTTATCCACATGCTGACCATAACCACAACAACAGCAACATCGGGAGCAGCGGAAGAGGAGGCCGTCGCAATGGCACCAAGAAAATTTAATAATAATTATCTTTCATTTTTTTTATGTTAAACTTCTTTTTAATTTTCAATAAATTTTATTTTATTATAATTGTAAATTTATTTTTATTCCGTTGTTCCGTACAAAGCCCTTTTTTGAAGTTTGTCTTCTCAAACTTTATAAATAACGATTAAAGATTTCATTTATAAATAACAATAGCTTCTTTTTTTATAGAAGAAATTTTTTTCTGTACACTTATTACAAAAAAGGGCTCTATACGGGACACCGCAATAATTCGGGGAACATTTAAACGCAAAGAGCATCAGGAAATAGTGCTTCTTCGCTAAATGAGACTAGGGCTGTAACTTTCCTTCGAAGGTCGAACATTTCGAAGCTTCGAAGCATCGGAAAAGTTACAGCCCTAAATGAAACCCGAGTAGCCGCATCTAAACATCCATCCACTTCGTAATCTCTGTCTTCGTCTCTCCTGCGATCGAGCGACATATATCCCTCTTCATCACAGCCGTACGGGAGAAACGAGGATCTCTCTGTCCTCCTCCTACTTCAATCGTAGGCAATCGTAGGTCAGTTACGCTCGGAGAGAAAGCGTGTTCATGAATGGGTTTCTGAAAGAACAGCAGGAGACACGGCAACAGCGATACGGCGGAAAGTCGGAAAGCGCGAAAGGAAGCTGCCATGTTGAAATACGAATTGTTCGGTTCTATAACGATCGGCTACTTGGGCTGCATTTAGCGAAAACGCAATATTTTTGGATAATTTTGGTATTGAAATATTCCCTGAACTATTGCGGGGTAGCGTACAGAGTCCTTTTTTGCGATTTGTCCCCTGCAACTTTATAAACAATAATTGCGTCCTTTTTCATAGAAGATATTTTTTTCTGTACACTTTTTCCAAAAAGGCCTCTGTACGCTACCCCGCAATAATTCGAAGAACATTTCAATGCAAAGAGCATCAGGAAATATTGCTTCCTCGCTCAATGAAACCCGAGTAGCCGCATCAAAAAATCCAGCCATTTCGTAATCTCTGTCTTTGTCACTCCTGCGAGCGAGCGACATATCTCCCTCTCCGTCGCAGCCCAACAAGAGTGACGAGGATCTCTCTGTCATTCTCCTCTACGCCGATAGAGGTGCCACTTTACCTGTGGTAATTCACCTCGACGCCGATAGAGGTGCCACTTTACCTGTGGTAGTTCACCTCGACGCCGATAGAGGTGCCACTTTACCTGTGGTAGTTCACCTCGACGCCGATAGAGGTGCCACTTTACCTGTGGTAATTCACCTCGACGCCGATAGAGGTGCCACTTTACCTGTGGTAATTCACCTCGACGCCGATAGAGGTGCCACTTTACAGCCATTCCTAGTGATTTCTGACTCCGGCGCACCCTTAACTCTAGTAATGTACAACGTGTGTTAGCCGCGCTCGTAGGCCTGTGGCCTGCCACGCGGCTATACGGGGTTCGATTCCCCGTGCGGCCAGAATATTCTGAGGTGGTTTTTTCAGGGCCACCGCTCCCCTCAAGGTTTCCTAGGGCCTTTTGCCTAGGATTTCTTCCGAAATTTTAAAATTTCGCCGAATTCGGGTAAATCAAACTACGCTGGTAGCTTGATTTACTACTGGCGCGAAGCGCCAGTTAGAGCGCCGAAGGCGCTCTTTCCGCCGAAGGCGGATCCCCCGAAAAACAGAGTACCCAGCGAAGTTCGATTGAGGCCGGCCGGAACCACACCTGACGTCACGCAGCGGGCTAACTTCGCTTCTGGAGGATCACGAAAAATCGACTAAGTCCGCGAAGTCAAGACGCGGACTTGGAAACTACACCACGGATCTTCGCAATTTA
The DNA here is from genome assembly GCA_963971365.1 of Lasioglossum villosulum. NCBI lineage: Eukaryota > Metazoa > Arthropoda > Insecta > Hymenoptera > Halictidae > Lasioglossum > Lasioglossum villosulum. The sequence continues at coordinate 18,886,987 of OZ020498.1, read as the reverse complement.
ATCAAAAATTTGGAACTCTACCGTACCGACGCACGGTATTACCCCGAGAGTCGGTAACACACGCAGTTACCCTCCGAAGTCGATAACTCGTCGCGTAGGGTAAGTTCCACTTGCCACTAATCCAGTTCCACGTAGGCGCAAACTATAATGACTACGTTGCGAGTCTGGATGGCCGACCACCTGTCAAGAACGCGTGAACCCGGGCTACGATGACTGTAGATGGGACACGCGTGGCTGATTCCGACTCGGAGAACCCTGGACAACAGCCGAAGATAGATGGACGACTTCCACTTAGAATACGGGACCGCGGCGGCCAATCAGGAGACAGCGGCGCTTTAACTCTAACTATACGATGTATAGATGGGAAAACGGGCCGTCCCGGCAGCCAACCACGGAAAGACTAAGTTGCGGAAGACAGGCAAACCGATTGAAGCGAAAACGATCGAAAATCCGTCGACCAATCAGCTAAGCCGGCCAATCACGAGCCTCCAAGGGGACTTAGAAAATTTCTCGCTGAACGCCGGGCCTACAGGAGGACGACAAAATGGCCGCCCAACCGCCACGTGGCCGAGAAGCAAGAAATATTCAAGTCCCTTTACACAAATTCACGTAATTTAACTTAATTAACAATATACACACTCGTAACTGTTCACAGTAAGTATGTAACATTCAATATTAAAGCACAGTGAAATAAAATTCAATATACACAGTGATAAAACAACATAGAATATTGATAAATGTTATAAACAATTAAAACGAAAAACCTTATTATTTTATTTAACTGAAAATATCAAACAACAAATTATTCTAATTTTCTTTTCTATTTACATGTAACCCTGCTCCAGGAGGAGAAGTCTACCCGGAATCTACAGGTCACCAGCAAAAAATTTTTAAATCGGTAATTTATTATAAAGTCTCACTAATCACTTTACTTATTAATATTGTATTAAATAATATTAATTTATTTAATTTAATATTTCAGGATTCGACCATGTGCCTCCGGAGGACACTCCTGCTTCACCGAATTAACGGTCGGCTGCACGTGGTCGTATCTTATTCTAATTTTCAATTGAATGTATCGTTAACTAATTTTGTAATAATTATAACACTGCTTTTCGTTTTAAATAAATGATATCACCAAATATAATTAATAATTTTAAATCAAAACCATTCCGTGGGGGAGATCCTAACCCTATCCTAGTAGTAGTAGTAGTAGTAAAGAGTCTGACCGGGGCGGGGGCAGTCGGTTGCCCCCGCCAATTCGCACATCAGCAGCACAGCCGATATCATATGGCGGTAACCGGTCCTCGGCCCCAGAGGGGTTGCGAATAGCAACTGCGTTCGAAAGCCGCTCTGCTTTTTATAGCCCGGGCAACTTTCAGAGCGTCAATCTACTAATCAGGGTGCGATCATCATTGATGAGAAGGCCATTCTACCTAATTGTATGGATTTTTGAGCGTTTTACGGCTCGGAGCGTACGTCGGACCTTCTCACCTTCAGATCATGCAGGTTTGCCTGGCCTGCCCGTGTTTGCCCCCCCCCCCAACTACACCATAGATCCATCACGTGCGTTCTCCAGTTTGACAACCCGTCCCTAATCTGTTCCGGCTGTCCGGAACTTACCCGCTCTCTCCCCTAGGTTAGGATAGGTCCTATGCTAAGGCTCTATATTGGTAGCACATGCAAGGGGTCGCGCCTCAGTTTATGTTGGGGTGGCTTTGTATACCACTGTGTGTGTCTGGAGACCTTGGGATCCAATCCGACTTCTACGAAATCCTGGTCGTTGACCAGGATATCGTTTCCATCCGGTTTTCACCCTTGGAAGCCTTCCACCATAGTGGGTATACATCTACTTGGGGTCCGATCCGACTTCGGCGAAGTCCCGGCGTAAGCCGGGATATCGCTTCCATGCGGTCATTCCTTGCCGAGCCTGCCGCGAGTTGGGTGTGTGGAGGGCTCGAGAAACGCACTAGGATCTATGGCTGGAAGAGTTCGGACGTGACCATCGTCCTCAGGTTTCGGCCGGATGAGATCCGATCGTCGCCCATTCAGGTTTGTCTCCCGTGATTGGTTTTCCTCTGTTTGTGGGTAGGGTTCCTCTATTGGTGTTTCCGCTATTTGGTGTTTCCGCTATTGGCTTGCCTCTATTGGAATTCCTTGTTTGCTTATTCCTTGTTTGTTTGGTCCGTTGAAGTTACTATCTCTATGGGTTGTTCCTTGGTAGTTATCCCTTCGGGAGTGTCTCCCTGTGTTGACTGTTCCGTTGTTGTTGTTCCGTTTGTATTGCCCCCTTCTTATGTGTTATGCGTCTGTGTCTTCCCATTTTTTTGATTATTGAATGTTTCCCTTTGTTGTACCGTTCTATGTGTCTCGGCCGGATAAAATCCGGTTGTCGCTCATTCGAGTTCGTCTTCCGTGGTGGAGTTCCGCTATTTGGGGTTTCCGCTATTGGCTTGCCTCTATTGATGCTCCTTATTCGCTTATTCCTTGTCTGTCTGGTCCGTTGGGGTTACTGTCTCTGTGGGTTGTTCCTTGGTAACTATCCCTTCGGGAGAGTCTCCCTGCGTTGGCTGTTCCATTGTTGTCGTTCCGCCTGTTTGCCCCTTTTTTTCGTTAAACGTCCGTTTGGATGTTCTCCTCTTTGTGCGATTTTTGCACCATCATATGTGTTCCGTTTCCTATCCTCCTTTGTTGGTGTTTAGTGTTTGTACCATTTCTTGTCATCCCCTTGTTCTGATGTTTGTTCTTGGTTGTTTCCTCAGTGGTTCCTTCTCTTTTTTTTTCTTCGCTGTTGCCTTGGGTCGGGTGAGTAGTATGTCAAGGCGGGTTCTAAATAGTAGTTATCATTGTAGGCAGATTCCTACCTTACCGGCAGTTTACCTTATAGCGCGACTTTGTGTGGGAGGGGGGAGGGGGGAATTAGCTTATAACAGAACCAAATTTTGCGGGGGAGGTGGAGGGGGATTACCTTATAGCGCGAGCATATTTTTGAGGGGGAGGGGGGTATTAAACTGCAGCGTCAGCTTTTTGGGGGTAACCTTGAACGTCAGCTTTTTGATATTTTTGTGGGGAGGGGGGTATCTCGCACGTGCAAAAGTGCAGCGTCAGCTTTTTGGGTAACCTTGAACGTCAGCTTTATTTTTTAAGGGGGAGGGGGTATCAAACTGCAGCGTCAGCTTTTTGGGGGTAACCTTGAACGTCAGCTTTTCGGCATTTTACCTTACAGCGCGACTTTGTGTGGGAGGGGGAGGGGGGATTAGCTTATAACAGAACCAAATTTTGCGGGGGAGGGGGAGGGGGAATTACCTTATAGCGCGAGCATATTTTTGAGGGGGAGGGGGTATCAAACTGCAGCATCAGCTTTTTGAGTATCTCGCACGTGCAAAACTGCAGCGTCAGGTTTTTGGGTAATCTTGAACGTCAACTTTATTTTTTAAGGGGGAGGGGGTATCAAACTGCAGCGTCAGCTTTTTGGGGGTAACCTTGAACGTCAGTTTTTCGGCATTTTACCTTACAGCGCGACTTTGTGTGGGAGGGGGAGGGGGGATTAGCTTATAACAGAACCAAATTTTGCGGGGGAGGGGGAGGGGGAATTACCTTATAGCGCGAGCATATTTTTGAGGGGGAGGGGGTATCAAACTGCAGCGTCAGCTTTTTGAGTATCTCGCACGTGCAAAACTGCAGCGTCAGGTTTTTGGGTAACCTTGAACGTGTTCGAAAGTGTGATGAGTCATGCGTGATGAGTCATGAGTCATGACTCATCATCGCGGTATTCGGTGGTATGTAATATGATACCCCATCGCACGTGCAAAACTGCAGAGACAGCATTTTTTAGGAAGACTTGACCTTGAACGTGTCCGAACGTGTTTCGTGAATATGCTATTCCGAACGTGTTTCTTACCTATGGGGATACAATCCCGCCAAACCCCTCGTGGTATGAATACCTGTGGAATCGCGAAAGAATCATCGTTCGATCGTGATCAAATAAATTTAAAAATGAAAAACTAAAATGTGAAATAATTACTATAAGATTTTTATTAAAAAATAATTAATATTAATGGTCAAAATGCAGATATTTTACAATTATTCGAATCGAATATGGATTTACAAATATTCGGCGGTGAGTTATGTAACCAATTACATTAGTAAAATTGAAGGAGGTTTATCAAAATTATTAAGAGAAGCTGCTATTGATTGTGATAATAAACAATAAGACTGTTAGGGAAAAATTTCGAAATATTACCAATACTGTTTAAATAGTAATTTAATGTCTACACAAGAAGCAGCCTATCGTGTTTTATCATTACCTTTATCAAAGCAAAGTAGAAAGACAGTATACATTAATATCAATCCGATATCAGAACGTGTATTCATGTCAAAATCTGAGAATGCTTTAAAAAATTAAATGAAGACTCCACCCAAATTAATATGGATGACATATTTGATAATTATAGTAGAAGAGATATTAGTGTACATGATATGTGCCTCTGTTGATATGTGAATTTGCGACGAATTACCAAAAGATCATGAAAAAAGGAACAAGAGGAAGGTGATGCTGACAATAGTGAAGAAATTGAGTCAATTGAGTAAACCCACGTTCTTTATGACCATGTCGGCTGCAGAAAGTTACTGGCTTGAGTTGTTGCAAACATTGATGAAATATCGCGATGGTGGTAAAACATTATCTGTACAAGACGCATTCAATTTGGATTACAATACCAAAAACTGATCTAATTAGAAATGATCCCGTTACATGCGCCCGATATTTCGATCATAGAGGCACATAAGTTTATGTGGTTATTAAAGCAAAAAACCAGGTAATTTCGGAAAATATGAGGTTGTGGATAGTTATGAACGAGCGAAAATTCAGCAACGTGGAAGTCCACATGAATATATTTTTCTGTGGTTGAAATGAGCACCTATGTACAAGACATGATCATGTTGCTAACAAAGAATTGATTGATTTAATTGACCAATTTATCACATGTAGATATGACGAAAATAATGCATACATTAAATTTCAAATGCACAAACAGAATCATAGTTGTTACAAAGGACAAAGAAATAAGCGGTGTCGATTTCATATCCATTATCCAGTAATGAGAAGAACCATGATTCTGGAACCATTAAATAAAAATGAAATAACGCCTAAATCCTATAAACTTATTGATGAATTAATAAATGAATTTTATAAGAAAAAATAGTTATGAGCTATGATGAAATTCTAGAGAAACTGAATATAACTGATAAAGAATAGCTATCAGCTATTCGAAGTAGTTTAAACGAAAAAACGGGTATTCTTAAAAACGATCCAGCCTTGAAGTAAATATTAATGGTTATAATGCAGATATTTTACAATTATTCGAATCGAATATGGATTTGCAGTATGTACTTGACGAATATTCGGCGGTGAGTTATGTAACCAATTACATTAGTAAAATTGATGGAAGTTTATCAAAATTATTAAGGGAAGCTGTTAGTGATTGTGGTAATAAACAATAAGACTGTTACAGAAAAATTTCGAAGTATTACCAATGCTTTAAAAAATTAAATGAAGACTCCACCGAAATTTATAGGGATAATATATTTGATAATTATGGTAGAAGAGATATTGATTTACACGATATGTGTCTCGCTTAGTTTGCAACGAATTACCAAAAGATCATGAAAAATGGAACAAGAGGAAAGTGATGCTGACAATAATGAGGAAAATGACGAAGTAAATGATTTCAGACTTCCGCAGCAAACAGCTATTATTAGATACAGACGATATAAATAAAAATTTTTATAACTTTTTTATTTAATAAAAGTATATATTTAAATACTGTGAGTAAAAATTAATAATTTTAAATATTTATTAGTTAATTAAAAATAATACATAACATTTTTTCTTTTTACAGGCTCAACATTGAATATATAATCAATAGAATTATTTTTATAATTACAATTATTTTTTAATAAAAATCTTATATTCATTATTTTACACTTTAGTTTTTCCATTATTTTAATTTATTTTATCACGTTCGAGCGACGATTCTTTCGCGATTCCACAGACATCCACACCGCGAGGGTTTGGCGGGATTGTATCCGGATCGACTCCGATCGGTACGTTGCCGCAGTCCAGCCCACGGACGTACCAACAGAATCTTGACCAGAAGCGATGCTCCGTCATGGGATCATCATTATTTACCCATCGGCACAGACGAGCACGACATTCGAAACATTCGACGCAGTCCTCATCATCCAGATGAAAAAATCCTGCGGCAGCGAGTTTCTCCGGTTGAATGACGTGTGAGTAACGCCAATTGTGAAAACTCTGAAGTCTGTCGCGTTCGAGACGATAATCGGGTGGTGGTGTTGCGTGATCGGTTGTTGTTGATGTTGTCTTGACGGTTCCCTCGGATTTCGTAATCATTGTGATACTCTGTGAAAAAATCAAACGTAAAAAAGAGGAGTCGTTTTTGTGGTTTTGACGGGGAAAATTCAAAGATGTAGACGCGTTCCTTATAACTGATACTTTACGTGTTTTTATAATTGTTAACCCATGCTCGAAATGTTTGCACTTCGCGTAGACAGCAATGATATGGTTTCGTTTTGACGTTTTTTGCCGGTTGCCAACAGTGAAGTCGACAAGGTTCGCCGTCGACAATTTCATATACGGGATCCTGAACTAGTACGTCGTATTTCGGGCAGTTAAAATCTTCCAAATTCATCGAGTTTATTTGCATTTTTCGTAGGATGTCTCTCTCGAAACATCCACCTTTGTAGGCTACGACAGGATTCGCGTAATCGCTCACAAAATTTCATATAACTTCGAATATATCGCGCTGTTGATAGTTTTCATAGCCGAAATCTTTAAATGGAATCCCGTGGACGAAATTGCTGACATATCGTGCAGACTTTTTGTCAGCGTCGGATAAACAACGAAAGTTCTTTCCTAAACGAAATTCAGAGAGTTCGAACGAGCCATCATGACAAATATCGATTATGGCTAATTCTTTACATATAAATTTTTTTTCCACAATGAATCCGTCCATGTCAATGATTTGAGTGATTCGATCCATCTAAATAGAGAAAGTTTTCACTAGATTTTTACATAGTTTTTAAATTTTTTATCATACTTACCGTTGAAGAAAAGGGGGAATGTGTGAAGTTGACCGGTTGGATTATATGATCATACACGCGATATAACGTCGTATAGCGACTGTGATTGACAACGTTTTTATGATATAACTTCATACAGCGACTGTGGCGAGCAATTTATAATGAATACCCCTACCACCATATCTCGCTCTACGGTGGAGGGAGGTGAATTATTACTGTAATTTTTTTTCATAAATACGAGTTTAATTGTATGAGGAGGAGGAGGAGGAGGAGGATTGTTCTAAATAAAAAAAATAAGATCATTCACATAATTTTGTTTTATTTGATAAAGTATATATTTTTTGTCAACATAAGAGCGGTTTAAGTAATTCGTCGTACAATGTTCATTAATGGACTGTCCTCCGCGATACGGTCGTGTATCATCATGCAGTAGGCTGTTGTCGATGGGGGAACGTCGGTTCGACATTCTCATTCAATTCGCACGTCGATGATAGCATTTTTTAAGGCTTAGTTTTGTCGCGAACAATCGAGAACGACGAGCGGACCATATCGCAGGAAATCCATGTTCAAATACAGTGGACGAAATTTCTATAAAAACACTACTATTTTTTAACAAAATGTTGAAGTATTTCGATAATACGATTAAAGGAAGACTAAAAAATAATTAAAGAATATAAGAAAGCAGAAATCAATATTCTGAATCCAAAAGAACTGCTTCATGTTTGTTATAAACAAAATATTACAACTGTTACGAAATTTTTATAAGAACAGTCTCATAAATTCGAACGAGAAACTAAGTTTATAATATCAGTATTTAGTACTTCCACCGTTACATTTAATCACTTCAAATATTATATTTTCCATACCACAAACTAATTTTTCTAACGTTGTTTTATGGATTTGATTCCACTCGTGTCTTACTGCGTTTTCTAACTCTTTAATGTTGTTATACTGCTTCCCATTTTTATACATATATTGCTCGTGATAGGATTCCCCGTAAATTTTCTATTGGGTTTAGACCAGGCAACGTGACGGTCAGTTAATTAGTTTAAATTCTTTTGTTTAAACTACTCCGGAGTCTTCTTAACATTGTGTATCACCGCGTTATCTTGTTAAAAAATAACGTTGTAGTTATGATTTTTTTCTACGAAGCAAAGTTAAGTGTCTTCTAATAGGGTGATGTATTTTTCTACGCTCATTCACGTACAAATTTTCCATATTAGTGTCTTTGAATTATAGCTAAACGCAACCCATAGCATTAAACTTCCACCGTCGAAATTCCTACTCATTGCTACGACTTTATTCTTACGTAAATCATGCCAATCGTATTTAAATCCATCAGGACAGTCTAGATTGAATTTTTTCATCGGAAAATATATTTTTCAACTCTTGACGCTAGGTCATGTGATCTCTTGAGAATTTCAATTTTGCTGTTTTGTACCCACTGGCTAAGAAGTGGATTCATTATTTTTACTAATTTTTTTTTAAATTTTAATTATTTTTACTAATTATTTTAAAATATGAGAACGACCACGTTTTGCGAGTTTCGTATTTCCACCTATATATTGGTTTGTGCCATATTTTTCACGGAATTTTAGAAAATGAAGTACGCAAGTACTAGATCTATTAATTCTTTTGTTTTGGCTATCTCTCGAATAGAGAAACTTGTATCGTGCTATCCACCTAGTTTTTCTTTATTCGGAATTTAAATTTTTTCCACGTCGCATTCTAATAAATGAAGAATTGTTTGACAGTTACATTTCCCTCCCCCATTTTTTCTAACGCTTCTCTGAAGGTCGGTCATTTTTTTCTCTTTCACGATTACTCAATGAATACTACTTAATATCGATAATGCGTGACAGCACAGTACAGGTACAGGTACATGTGCACGTATAGTGCATGTACAGGTACAGGTATAGGTATAGCGCATGTACAGTACGGAGTATGACTGTTGTACATCATATCAACGGACCTCCCCCCCCTCTCTCTCAAGATCGGTCCACACGATTCTTTTGCACGTTCACGATTGATATCTTAATATTGTCCTGATCACTTATTCCGAAGTTCTCCAGCCGATCGTCGTCGACGATGTTGTCCATATCGTCTTTTTACCTTTTCCTTCAAGGCCTCGAGCGTTTTCATTTGCGACTCATCCACAGTACAGGTACAGGTACAGGTACAGGTACAGGTACAGGTACAGGTACAGTTACAGGTACAGACAGGTACAGGTACAGGTATAACACATGAACAGTACGGATGGCTGTCTGTTTGTAATTTAATTGGATAACTGGTGGGGGAAGGGGAGGCTTGGCGATTGGGGTTTGGATAGCACTGGGATAGGGCTAGCATAGGGTTAGGATGGGCGACGGAGATGTCCTTGGTGTTTGGGGTTAGGATAGCATTAGAATAAGGGTAGCATAGGGTCAGGATCAGGCTTTTATGATACGGACGACACTGACTTTGAGGAGTGTGAGATTATTGAGGCTATAAAAAAGATCAAGAAAAAATCTCCTGGCCTGGATTGCCTAACTGCTGAGGTAATAAAACTATTAGGAGATATAGCCTGTACCCACCTTACGCACCTAGTAAATGTCTGCTACCGTAAAGGATATTTTCCAGCTAAATGGAAAAGGGGCAGACTAGTCCTTATCCCAAAGAAGCCTGGTCCTGATGGTGTAGTTGGATGGCGACCTCTATGCATACTTTCCAACTTCGCCAAGATGCTAGAATACTGCCTAAAAAAAGGTTGTTATCCAAAATTAATTTTGCCGATAATCAATTCGGCTTCTGCCAAGGTAAAAGCACAGTTGACGCAATTAATGGTGTAATGACTAAATGGAATTCAGCCAAAAAGAAGTGCCATCACTGTGTAATGGTAGCCCTAGATGTAAAAAATGCATTTAATTCTCTTAATTGGAATAATACCTTGAATGCAATGTCACAGAGGAGACTTCCTAGTCGTTTATATAACATTATGTGTGATTATCTGAGGGATAGAGCCATTGTGTTTTCGACAAACAGCAACAATACCAACGCTGTCGCCGTGTTTGCCGGTGTTCCACAGGGATCCGTTCTAGGACCTATGTTATGGAATGTGCAGTATGATGAATTACTTAATACTAGCTTACCCAGGGGTTCTTCTCTATTCGGTTTCGCGGATGATGTGGCTCTACTGGTCTCCGCTCCTGATATAGACCTGCTCTCAAAACGTACCGCTGAGTCTCTGTACAAAATAAATATTTGGTTCCGGAAAAACGGCTTGTCACTTGCGCAAGAAAAAACAGAGTTGGTTCTCCTTACTGGTAGAAAGACCCCTCGTGGCCTAACTATCAATTTTGGTGATGTTTCTCTGTATTCGAATAGACATATGAAATATCTGGGGGTCGTGATCGAAGGAAATCAGACGTTCTATACACACGTGAAATATGCCGTCGAGAAGGCAGCTAAAATGGCCGGCATTCTTGCCAGAATCATGCCAAATTGTGGTGGTGGCTCCTTCCACTCGAGGGCGCTATATTATAGAGTCGTCGAGTCCGTTGTGTTGTACGCCTCTCCTATATGGGAGTCCGTTGTGTTGCTATTGAAAACGATGCTGTCCAAAAACTACTAAATGGTCTTCAGAAATTTTCATTGGCCAAGGTCATCAGGGCATATAAGACTACCTCACTTGATGCACTATGTGTACTGTCTGGGTTTCCCCCAATTTCTCTATTGGTCGATGAAAGGATTCGGATTTATTCCAGGTCCAGTAGGCTTGATAGAACTGATGATGGTAGCTACAAAAAAATTTTATTAAATATTAAAAAAGAAGAAAGAGCTGAGACTCTTATTAAGTGGCAGCATAGGTGGGATCATGCAAAACATGGAAGGAAAACCTATAAACTTATACCCGTGATTTCTGAATGGATTGGCTGGGGCCCCGAGATTCTTGATTTTCATCTTGTACAAGTAATCACTGGGCATGGCTGTTTTGCTAATTACCTGTGTGAGATAAGAAAAACTAATACAAATCTATGTATTATCTGTAAAAATACAGTTGACAGTCCTCAACACACCATATTTGAATGCAATGGATGGCAGAAAAACAGAGATGAGCTCAATATTGGAAATGAGCCCCTGACCTGGGACAACTTAATCAGCTTTCTAAAGGAACATGATAAATGTGTTAAAATCAAAAAGCACATTCACGAAATTATGTCCTCAAAAGAGGAAGTGGAAAGAGCACTACAACTGGAGGAAAAAAGACGCAGACTCAAAGCTGTTAACGCAAGAAAAGCACGGAGTAAAAACCGTGGTAAAAGGCGGAAAAAATAGCACGCTTCACGTATTCAGTAATTCCGTTTTTATTTCTACATTTACAGTTTTTCAATTGTACATATTCAGTTATTTACTTAATTATTTATGTATTTATTTTATTTTACTCTTTTATTTATTTATTATTATTTCCTATATTAGTTTATTATTCTTTTATCTACATTTGTACATATGTTTTTAATATTTATACTAATATTTTCTTCTATACGTTTATTTTATCTGTGTTCTGTTGTACGTACATATCAAATTCTATCTAGACTTTATTGTATATATACCCAGAGTTTTTGTAAGAATTCGTGGACCGAGTAAAAAATTATTATTGCTAAATATAAGTTTCTTTCTACTCCGTGCAGTAATGCTCAAAAGGCAATCCCGCGGTCTATGTAGGAAAGAAGAATTTGACCGAGTTAATTAGAAGGAGGTTAGGGTTTAACCGAGTTAATAACATCTTGCCCAAAATATTCCCCCCTCGTTAAAAAAAAAAAAAAAAAAAAAAGCATAGGGTCAGGATAGGCGAGGGAGATGTCCTTGGTGTTTAGGGTTAGGATAGCATTAGAATGGGGCTAGCATAGGGTCAGGATAGGCGAGGGAGATGTCCTTGGTGTTTAGGGTTAGGATAGCATTAGAATGGGGCTAGCATAGGGTCAGGATAGGCGAGGGAGGTGCCGAAAAAGTAGACGAAACGGCTGGTCATCGTATTATTGTGGACCAGTCACATGCGACCGCATGTGACCTGCCGTTTCGTCTACTTTTTCGGCACCTCCCTCGCCTATCCTGACCCTATGCTAGCCCCATTCTAATGCTATCCTAACCCTAAACACCAAGGACATCTCCCTCGCCTATCCTGACCCTATGCAAGCCCCATTCTAATGCTATCCTAACCCTAAACACCAAGGACATCTCCCTCGCCTATCCTGACCCTATGCTACCCTTATTCTAATGCTATCCTAACCCCAAACACCAAGGACATCTCCGTCGCCCATCCTAACCCTATGCTAGCCCTATCCCAGTGCTATCCAAACCCCAATCGCCAAGCCTCCCCTTCCCCCACCAGTTATCCAATTAAATTACAAACAGACGGCCATCCGTACTGTACATGTGTTATACCTGTACCTGTACCTGTCTGTACCTGTACCTGTCTGTACCTGTACCTGTCTGTACCTGTACCTGTCTGTACCTGTACCTGTACCTGTACCTGTACCTGTACCTGTACTGTGGATGAGTCGCAAATGAAAACGCTCGAGGCCTTGAAGGAAAAGGTAAAAAGACGATATGGACAACATCGTCGACGACGATCGGCTGGAGAACTTCGGAATAAGTGATCAGGACAATATTAAGATATCAATCGTGAACGTGCAAAAGAATCGTGTGGACCGATCTTGAGAGAGAGGGGGGGGAGATCCGTTGATATGATGTACAACAGTCATACTCCGTACTGTACATGCGCTATACCTATACCTGTACCTGTACATGCACTATACGTGCACATGTACCTGTACCTGTACTGTGCTGTCACGCATTATCGATATTAAGTAGTATTCATTGAGTAATCGTGAAAGAGAAAAAAATGACCGACCTTCAGAGAAGCGTTAGAAAAAATGGGGGAGGGAAATGTAACTGTCAAACAATTCTTCATTTATTAGAATGCGACGTGGAAAAAATTTAAATTCCGAATAAAGAAAAACTAGGTGGATAGCACGATACAAGTTTCTCTATTCGAGAGATAGCCAAAACAAAAGAATTAATAGATCTAGTACTTGCGTACTTCATTTTCTAAAATTCCGTGAAAAATATGGCACAAACCAATATATAGGTGGAAATACGAAACTCGCAAAACGTGGTCGTTCTCATATTTTAAAATAATTAGTAAAAATAATTAAAATTTAAAAAAAAATTAGTAAAAATAATGAATCCACTTCTTAGCCAGTGGGTACAAAACAGCAAAATTGAAATTCTCAAGAGATCACATGACCTAGCGTCAAGAGTTGAAAAATATATTTTCCGATGAAAAAATTCAATCTAGACTGTCCTGATGGATTTAAATACGATTGGCATGATTTACGTAAGAATAAAGTCGTAGCAATGAGTAGGAATTTCGACGGTGGAAGTTTAATGCTATGGGTTGCGTTTAGCTATAATTCAAAGACACTAATATGGAAAATTTGTACGTGAATGAGCGTAGAAAAATACATCACCCTATTAGAAGACACTTAACTTTGCTTCGTAGAAAAAAATCATAACTACAACGTTATTTTTTAACAAGATAACGCGGTGATACACAATGTTAAGAAGACTCCGGAGTAGTTTAAACAAAAGAATTTAAACTAATTAACTGACCGTCACGTTGCCTGGTCTAAACCCAATAGAAAATTTACGGGGAATCCTATCACGAGCAATATATGTATAAAAATGGGAAGCAGTATAACAACATTAAAGAGTTAGAAAACGCAGTAAGACACGAGTGGAATCAAATCCATAAAACAACGTTAGAAAAATTAGTTTGTGGTATGGAAAATATAATATTTGAAGTGATTAAATGTAACGGTGGAAGTACTAAATACTGATATTATAAACTTAGTTTCTCGTTCGAATTTATGAGACTGTTCTTATAAAAATTTCGTAACAGTTGTAATATTTTGTTTATAACAAACATGAAGCAGTTCTTTTGGATTCAGAATATTGATTTCTGCTTTCTTATATTCTTTAATTATTTTTTAGTCTTCCTTTAATCGTATTATCGAAATACTTCAACATTTTGTTAAAAAATAGTAGTGTTTTTATAGAAATTTCGTCCACTGTATTTGAACATGGATTTCCTGCGATATGGTCCGCTCGTCGTTCTCGATTGTTCGCGACAAAACTAAGCCTTAAAAAATGCTATCATCGACGTGCGAATTGAATGAGAATGTCGAACCGACGTTCCCCCATCGACAACAGCCTACTGCATGATGATACACGACCGTATCGCGGAGGACAGTCCATTAATGAACATTGTACGACGAATTACTTAAACCGCTCTTATGTTAACAAAAAATATATACTTTATCAAATAAAACAAAATTATGTGAATGATCTTATTTTTTTTATTTAGAACAATCCTCCTCCTCCTCCTCCTCCTCATACAATTAAACTCGTATTTATGAAAAAAAATTACAGTAATAATGCACCTCCCTCCACCGTAGAGCGAGATATGGTGGTAGGGGTATTCATTATAAATTGCTCGCCACAGTCGCTGTATGAAGTTATATCATAAAAACGTTGTCAATCACAGTCGCTATACGACGTTATATCGCGTGTATGATCATATAATCCAACCGGTCAACTTCACACATTCCCCCTTTTCTTCAACGGTAAGTATGATAAAAAATTTAAAAACTATGTAAAAATCTAGTGAAAACTTTCTCTATTTAGATGGATCGAATCACTCAAATCATTGACATGGACGGATTCATTGTGGAAAAAAAATTTATATGTAAAGAATTAGCCATAATCGATATTTGTCATGATGGCTCGTTCGAACTCTCTGAATTTCGTTTAGGAAAGAACTTTCGTTGTTTATCCGACGCTGACAAAAAGTCTGCACGATATGTCAGCAATTTCGTCCACGGGATTCCATTTAAAGATTTCGGCTATGAAAACTATCAACAGCGCGATATATTCGAAGTTATATGAAATTTTGTGAGCGATTACGCGAATCCTGTCGTAGCCTACAAAGGTGGATGTTTCGAGAGAGACATCCTACGAAAAATGCAAATAAACTCGATGAATTTGGAAGATTTTAACTGCCCGAAATACGACGTACTAGTTCAGGATCCCGTATATGAAATTGTCGACGGCGAACCTTGTCGACTTCACTGTTGGCAACCGGCAAAAAACGTCAAAACGAAACCATATCATTGCTGTCTACGCGAAGTGCAAACATTTCGAGCATGGGTTAACAATTATAAAAACACGTAAAGTATCAGTTATAAGGAACGCGTCTACATCTTTGAATTTTCCCCGTCAAAACCACAAAAACGACTCCTCTTTTTTACGTTTGATTTTTTCACAGAGTATCACAATGATTACGAAATCCGAGGGAACCGTCAAGACAACATCAACAACAACCGATCACGCAACACCACCACCCGATTATCGTCTCGAACGCGACAGACTTCAGAGTTTTCACAATTGGCGTTACTCACACGTCATTCAACCGGAGAAACTCGCTGCCGCAGGATTTTTTCATCTGGATGATGAGGACTGCGTCGAATGTTTCGAATGTCGTGCTCGTCTGTGCCGATGGGTAAATAATGATGATCCCATGACGGAGCATCGCTTCTGGTCAAGATTCTGTTGGTACGTCCGTGGGCTGGACTGCGGCAACGTACCGATCGGAGTCGATCCGGATACAATCCCGCCAAACCCTCGCGGTGTGGATGTCTGTGGAATCGCGAAAGAATCGTCGCTCGAACGTGATAAAATAAATTAAAATAATGGAAAAACTAAAGTGTAAAATAATGAATATAAGATTTTTATTAAAAAATAATTGTAATTATAAAAATAATTCTATTGATTATATATTCAATGTTGAGCCTGTAAAAAGAAAAAATGTTATGTATTATTTTTAATTAACTAATAAATATTTAAAATTATTAATTTTTACTCACAGTATTTAAATATATACTTTTATTAAATAAAAAAGTTATAAAAATTTTTATTTATATCGTCTGTATCTAATAATAGCTGTTTGCTGCGGAAGTCTGAAATCATTTACTTCGTCATTTTCCTCATTATTGTCAGCATCACTTTCCTCTTGTTCCATTTTTCATGATCTTTTGGTAATTCGTTGCAAACTAAGCGAGACACATATCGTGTAAATCAATATCTCTTCTACCATAATTATCAAATATATTATCCCTATAAATTTCGGTGGAGTCTTCATTTAATTTTTTAAAGCATTGGTAATACTTCGAAATTTTTCTGTAACAGTCTTATTGTTTATTACCACAATCACTAACAGCTTCCCTTAATAATTTTGATAAACTTCCATCAATTTTACTAATGTAATTGGTTACATAACTCACCGCCGAATATTCGTCAAGTACATACTGCAAATCCATATTCGATTCGAATAATTGTAAAATATCTGCATTATAACCATTAATATTTACTTCAAGGCTGGATCGTTTTTAAGAATACCCGTTTTTTCGTTTAAACTACTTCGAATAGCTGATAGCTATTCTTTATCAGTTATATTCAGTTTCTCTAGAATTTCATCATAGCTCATAACTATTTTTTCTTATAAAATTCATTTATTAATTCATCAATAAGTTTATAGGATTTAGGCGTTATTTCATTTTTATTTAATGGTTCCAGAATCATGGTTCTTCTCATTACTGGATAATGGATATGAAATCGACACCGCTTATTTCTTTGTCCTTTGTAACAACTATGATTCTGTTTGTGCATTTGAAATTTAATGTATGCATTATTTTCGTCATATCTACATGTGATAAATTGGTCAATTAAATCAATCAATTCTTTGTTAGCAACATGATCATGTCTTGTACATAGGTGCTCATTTCAACCACAGAAAAATATATTCATGTGGACTTCCACGTTGCTGAATTTTCGCTCGTTCATAACTATCCACAACCTCATATTTTCCGAAATTACCTGGTTTTTTGCTTTAATAACCACATAAACTTATGTGCCTCTATGATCGAAATATCGGGCGCATGTAACGGGATCATTTCTAATTAGATCAGTTTTTGGTATTGTAATCCAAATTGAATGCGTCTTGTACAGATAATGTTTTACCACCATCGCGATATTTCATCAATGTTTGCAACAACTCAAGCCAGTAACTTTCTGCAGCCGACATGGTCATAAAGAACGTGGGTTTACTCAATTGACTCAATTTCTTCACTATTGTCAGCATCACCTTCCTCTTGTTCCTTTTTTCATGATCTTTTGGTAATTCGTCGCAAATTCACATATCAACAGAGGCACATATCATGTACACTAATATCTCTTCTACTATAATTATCAAATATGTCATCCATATTAATTTGGGTGGAGTCTTCATTTAATTTTTTAAAGCATTTTCAGATTTTGACATGAATACACGTTCTGATATCGGATTGATATTAATGTATACTGTCTTTCTACTTTGCTTTGATAAAGGTAATGATAAAACACGATAGGCTGCTTCTTGTGTAGACATTAAATTACTATTTAAACAGTATTGGTAATATTTCGAAATTTTTCCCTAACAGTCTTATTGTTTATTATCACAATCAATAGCAGCTTCTCTTAATAATTTTGATAAACCTCCTTCAATTTTACTAATGTAATTGGTTACATAACTCACCGCCGAATATTTGTAAATCCATATTCGATTCGAATAATTGTAAAATATCTGCATTTTGACCATTAATATTAATTATTTTTTAATAAAAATCTTATAGTAATTATTTCACATTTTAGTTTTTCATTTTTAAATTTATTTGATCACGATCGAACGATGATTCTTTCGCGATTCCACAGGTATTCATACCACGAGGGGTTTGGCGGGATTGTATCCCCATAGGTAAGAAACACGTTCGGACACGTTCAAGGTCAAGTCTTCCTAAAAAATGCTGTCTCTGCAGTTTTGCACGTGCGATGGGGTATCATATTACATACCACCGAATACCGCGATGGTGAGTCATGACTCATGACTCATCACGCATGACTCATCACACAAAAAGCTGACGCTGCAGTTTGATACCCCCTCCCCCTCAAAAATATGCTCGCGCTATAAGGTAATTCCCCCTCCCCCTCCCCCGCAAAATTTGGTTCTGTTATAAGCTAATCCCCCCTCCCCCTCCCACACAAAGTCGCGCTGTAAGGTAAAATGCCGAAAAACTGACGTTCAAGGTTACCCCCAAAAAGCTGACGCTGCAGTTTGATACCCCCTCCCCCTTAAAAAATAAAGTTGACGTTCAAGATTACCCAAAAACCTGACGCTGCAGTTTTGCACGTGCGAGATACTCAAAAAGCTGATGCTGCAGTTTGATACCCCCTCCCCCTCAAAAATATGCTCGCGCTATAAGGTAATTCCCCCTCCCCCTCCCCCGCAAAATTTGGTTCTGTTATAAGCTAATCCCCCCTCCCCCTCCCACACAAAGTCGCGCTGTAAGGTAAAATGCCGAAAAGCTGACGTTCAAGGTTACCCCCAAAAAGCTGACGCTGCAGTTTGATACCCCCTCCCCCTTAAAAAATAAAGCTGACGTTCAAGGTTACCCAAAAAGCTGACGCTGCACTTTTGCACGTGCGAGATACCCCCCTCCCCACAAAAATATCAAAAAGCTGACGTTCAAGGTTACCCCCAAAAAGCTGACGCTGCAGTTTAATACCCCCCTCCCCCTCAAAAATATGCTCGCGCTATAAGGTAATCCCCCTCCACCTCCTCCGCAAAATTTGGTTCTGTTATAAGCTAATTCCCCCCTCCCCCCTCCCACACAAAGTCGCGCTATAAGGTAAACTGCCGGTAAGATAGGAATCTGCCTACAATGATAACTACTATTTAGAACCCGCCTAGACATACTACTCGGGTGATTGCCTCCGATTTCCGTTTCATATTCCGTTTGTGTAGTGACCTTGTTCGTTTCCTTGGTCTCTTAGGCTCTATTAGAGTGTTCCTCTTGTTGCTTCCCTGTTATGTCATTTGTTTTATTATTGGTCTTCTTCTTCTTCCTTCTCTTTTTTGGATGTGTTATGGGGGATGCCGTCTCTACCTTTTGCCGTGTTGTCGGGCTCTATGCGAACTCTGTCCGCTGTTATACTTCGAGTGTACCTTCTTCTTGTTACTCTGGTACGTTTACTGTCTGGCTATCCTACTTGCTTGGCTTTTGGTCTCCACCACTGAGAGGGTCTCGTTGTCCCGTCCCCGGTCATCCACTGCTCTCTCGCTCCCAGCCGTTTTCTTCATGTGTGTTTTTTTTAAATGGTGTTTCCCGGCTTTTCCCTTCGCACTTCTTTGTTCGCTTCTCTTTGTTCCCATCTTAGCGTATCTCGGTCGCAAGCAGGCAGGTTTTGGCATGGGGGTCCATCATCGATTACTAGTGTAGTCTCAGTAAATGCCGTAACATAACCAGTCCTGCTTGCTTCCGTTTCCTCAGTTCTCTTATTCCTTCCAGGGATCTATTTCTTCCATGAATTGTTTTAGTTTTTTCCATTTTACTTCTTTCAGTACGTCTCCTTCGATGACGCTATTTTCTAGTAGATAGATAGATAGATAACTTTATTTGTCCCCCTTGAGGTTACAAATCCTAATCACAAAACCTCCATACCTCTCGTCGCGTTTCTACATTTACTCTTACCACTAGACTTATATACTAACTTAAACTCTACACTTAACCTAATCCCTTTACATTTATCAAGAGAGAGAGAGAGCTAATACCGCATATCGCATATATTTTCTGAACTTCCTCCTAATTGCCGCATGTTTCCGCTTGATTTACATTGCGCATTACTTTATAAATTACATTATAATTTACAATAGCATCATTCCTCCATCCTCTCCACTTGACCTTTTTCCCTTTCCCTTCCTCCCCCTGTGGGACCACCTCTTCCGGCCGTATAACCCCTCTCCCCTGCCCCTCCACACACACACACCTGCCCTAACTCCATTCCCACTCACAACTTCTCTCCCTCCATTCTTCCACCCTCCTCAGCCATTCCTCCCCTTCCCCCTCCTCTCCCAACACCAACCTCATCATCTCCTGCCACCCCTTTTCATCCTCCCCTCTCATACATACTTCCCATACATGCTCCCATGTTTCACTCTCCCATCCACACACTCTGCATTTTCTCTCCTCCTCCTCTAACCAATATTTCCCTCCTCTCATCCCATTTCCTAATCTATATCTTGCCAACCTCTGCCATCTCTTCTCTCCCCACCCTTTCCTTAAATATCCTGGTAGCCCCTCTCCTTTCACCCATTTGTACCATTTGTTGTACTTTGCCCTATTTATCCTGTCCCATCTCTCCTTCCTCTGGCTTTCCTTCTCCCTTTTTACAATCTCCTCACTTACTTCCTCCCTTCCCTCCTCCATCATCTCTTCCGCCTCCTCTCTTGTCCATCCTCTTTCCTCCCAGAAATCTCTTCTTTCCTTTTCCCACCCATCTACCATTCCCCCCTTTTCCCCCCTCGCTCTTACTTCTTCCCAACATGCTCTAGCCAACTCCCCCCCTTACCCTCTCTCAACTTCTTTTCAAACCCCCATGCCCTTAGACCCGCTCTTCCCCTCAGTAGCTCTCTCTGCAACTCCTCTCTTACCATGTACCCCGGCGTACACCTTTCCACCCCCAACACCCACTTTAGGTACCTCTCCTGCAACCTTTCAATCCCCTCCCTCTCCTTCCAACCCCAAATTTCCACTCCGTAACTCACTACTGTCCAAACCAATTTATCGAAGAGCCAGATCCTCCTTCCCCAATCTTCTCCAAACCTTCTTTTCCCGATCCCCCACACCTGCCCCATCACCGCCGCCCCCTTCCTCAGTCTGTCCTCCACCTGTCTTCTCTGACCCCCGTCTCTCGTTACAACGTACCCTAAATATTTATATTCTTTCACCTCCTCTATCACCTTTCCCTCCCACCTCCAAGTCACCTTTTTCCACCTTCCCCCTCCTTTTCTGCACCTCATCACCTTTGACTTATCCACATTCAATAACAATTTTCTCTCCTCCAAGTACCTTTTCAGCACCCCAATCATTCCCCTCATCCCCTCCTCATCTTCCGCTATCAGGGCCACGTCGTCCGCGTACGCCAATGACACAATATTCCTCCCCCCACCTTGATCCCTCCCCACCCACTCTTCCCCAGTACCTCATCCAGATCCGCCATTAGGAGCGTGAACAGAAGCGGGCTTAGCGGACACCCCTGTCTAACTCCCCTTAGTGTCCAAAAACTCTCCCCTTCCTCATCCCCTACTCTTACTTTGTTTCTCGTCTCCCCTAGCAGCTCCCTACATCTCTCTACCAACCCTTCCCTTACTCCTCTCTTCCTCATTGCTTCTACCAGTATATCTCTATCTACCGAGTCAAACGCCGCTTTGAGATCTACGTAAAATGCGACCATCCTCCTGCTTTTTTTCCTTATCTGCCTATTTATTAAATAGTTCAAAACGTAAATATTGTCCATGCATCCGACCCCCTTCCTAAAACCCGTTTGGCTCGCCGGTAGTAATCCCTTTTTCTCCACTTCCTCTCTTAGCCTCTCCGCCAAGATTGCCGCATATACCTTATACGCCGTCTGTAATAGCGTCACCCCCCTATAATTTTCCACCTTACTGCTGTCCCCTTTTTTTGCGATTGGGATCACTACCCCCTCCGTCCAATCCTCTATCCATCCCTCCCCTCTCCAAACCCTGTTACATACCCTCCCCAGCCATTCCTCCACCTCTCTCCCCCCATACTTCCATACCTCATTTTTAATCTCGTCCCTTCCCGCTGCTTTCTTCTCCTTCAACCCCTTTACCACCTTCGATACCTCCCACCCCTCAATATCCATCTCCCCGTCCTCCCTCCTTCTGCCTTCTGCTCCCCTTCTAACCCTCCATTCTACTCCCCCCAGCTGCCCTCTGAAGTGCTCGTCCCATTCCTCTATTCTAATTCTCTCATCCACTCTGACTCTCCTTCTCCTTTCCCTGTTCACCACCTTCCATACCTGTTTCTCGGTTCTAACCCCCTCTAGTTCCCTTTCCCATCTTTCCCTCTCTATACTCTTCTTCCCTTCACATAGATCCTTGTATGCCCTCCTCTTTGCCCTGTACTCCCCTCCCTCCCCTCCCCTCCTTCTCCATTTCCTCAATTCTTCTCGCACTTTCCTCTTTTCCTCCCTGCATTCCTCGTCCCACCACCCTCTTCTCTTCCTTTCTGCCTCTTTCCCCTTCCCCCCTAGCGTCTCCTTTATCCTGTCCTTCAACCCTCTCCAGTCTTCCTCCACCCCCTCCTCCCCGCTTTTCCTCCTCCCAAACTTCTCTCTGAATACTTTTACCTCTTCCTCCGACCAGTTACACACCCCCATGTCCTTGCTTCTGCCTTCCTTTCTACTTCTTTCGCACCGTGTCCCCTTTATCCAGACCCATAGCGGTGCGTGATCGGAGTCTATTCTCTCCCCTACTACCATTTTCTCTACTCCTTCCCTTGTCTCCTCATTTCCTAATACGTAATCTATTACCGATAGTCCTCCTCCCCCCACGTATGTCCACTCTCCTTCTTCATCCCCTTCTATGTTTCCGTTCATTATGCCCCATCCCCTCTCTCCCATGAACTTGCATACGCTATTTTCTAGTAGTGCCCTTCTTTTCCTTGTTACCGCTTCGCATTCTGTAACGATGTGTTCCGGTGTTTCCTCCTTTTCGTTACATAACGTGCATAAGCTCGTGTCTGCCCTTCCTATTCTCATTAGGTGTTTGTTTAACGGGGCTATTCCCGTGATTGTTTCTACCATTCTTCTCAATTCTTTTCTGTCTAATTCGATTATGCTTCTGACTCTTTTGGCCGGCCACTCGTCCATTCCCAGGAACCTTTTGCTGTGTTCCAGTCCTGTGGAGTTTCTCAATTTTTCCGCTGCTCTTTACTCAGCCCATTTCCTGACCAGAAGATTGTAGTTGGCATCCGGTAGCCCTATCCATCGTTGTGGTTCCTCCGGGGGTGAATCCGATCCTTTGTTGGCCAGTTCATCTGCTTTCTCGTTTCCTTGTAGTCCCGCGTGACCTGGTATCCAGGTTATCTTAATGGTTTTTCCTTTTTTGGCCAGTTTGTTCAGTGTATCGTGCGTTTCCCATAGTAGTCTCGATCTGCATTCCAGACTCTGCAGGCTTTTCATGGCTGCTTGGCTGTCCGAGCAGATCGTGATCCCCCTTTTGTCTTCACCTTTTTCGATTATTTCCAGGGCACATAATCGTATGGCCAATAGTTCTGCTTGGTATACCGTTGGGTGCTCTCCCAGTTTGATGAAGAAATGCCTGTCCGTGTTGTTTGTCCACGCTGCTCCTGTCAGCCCGTTCTTCCTCGATCCGTCCGTGTACCAGAGCGCTGATCCCCTCAGGTCCCTTGGTATTCCATTCTTCCAATCTTCCCTTTCTCTTATTTCCGTTTTATAGAGTTTGCTGTCCAAGTATCTTTTCTCGTCCGTGTCCTTCTGCATCTGGCTCAGGGTGATGAGTTCCCTGTTGTCCCTTCTTCCTATATGACTGATTATATTTGAGTGGCCGTACCCTAGGTCTTCCCATTTGTTCCACCTTATTAGTCTGTATGCTGTTTTTTAGTGCTATTTCCTTTATTCTTATGTCCAGTGGTTGTAAGTCTGCTAGTACTTCCATTGATTTATTCGGCGTGTTTCCCACGCAGCCTAGGATTCTTCTGTTTGCCATGCCCTGTAGTCTGTCCAGCCAGCCTTTGACTGTTGCCAGATCCGTCCCCTTCCACCATATCGCCGCTCGGTATGTCACCCTGGGTATTACGATCGCCTTGTAGATCCATCTTAGGATGTGGGGCTTTAGTCCCCATGTTGCGCCTACTGCTCTGCTGAGCATCACTATATTCCCTTTGGCTGCGTCCACCTTCCCTTTGATGTGGGGTCTCCACATTACTTTCCTGTTTATTGTTATCCCTAGATACTTTACCTTTTCCTTTAGGGGCAACGAGGTGCCCTTGTAGCTCAGTCCGCTGTCCTCTGGGTATAGTGTGGTTCTGGTGAATTCCATGACTTCTGTTTTTTCGGGGTTTACCGATAGGCCTACCGTTTCGCACCAAACCTCCGTTATGTTTAGTGCTGTTTGCATTATTTCTAAACATTTCCCCCTGTTCTTGTATCTGCCTATGATGGCCACGTCATCAGCGTAGGCCACTATCGTTGCTCCGGTTTCTTCCAGTGCGCGTAGGAGCGAGTCCAGCGCCATGCACCAGAGCAGTGGGGATAATATTCCCCCCTGTGGGGTGCCTCTTTCTACTTTTCCTTCTACCACCGCATCTCCTCTGCATGCCTTGATTCTCCTGTTCCTCAACATGTCCATGATCCATGTTTTTATGTTCAGTTCCACACCGAAGTCCTCCATCGCCTGTTCCATGGCGTCTATCGGGGTCATATTAAACGCCCCTTCGATGTCCATGAAACATGCCATGGCACACTCCTTCCTTTCTCGTGCCAGTTCGGCTTCTTTGATTACCCTGTGTAGAGCGACTTCCGTAGAGTGTCCTGTTCTAAACGCGTGTTGTCCGTCGAATAATTCTTTTTCCCTTAGGGTAGTGCATTTGAGATGCCTGTCGATCAGTTTTTCTGCCGTTTTCAGCAAGAACGACGTCAGGCAGATTGGTCGATATGCCTTTGGTACCGTTAGGTCCGTTTTACCTGGTTTGGGCAGGAATACCACCTTCGTCCCCGTCCATGCTGACGGGATGTGTCCTGTTGCGATGCTTGCCTTTATCAGATTCGTTATGGCCTGGCCGTATTGGTTCTGTGCTTTCTTCAGGATTCGTGGACTGAGCTCGTCCAGTCCAGGGGCCTTGTCTGGGCTGAAGGCCGACAGGGCCCATTTAACCCTGCTGGGGTTGGCGATTTGATTTGCCAATCTCCAGTTTGGTTGTATTTCGTTGGTTCCGTTCTCCTCGGCTTCCAGGTCACTGGTGAACCCTGGGAAGTGGGTTTCCAGCAGCTGCTCCATAATTTCTTCGTTCTTGTGGAGTAGGGTGTTTCCTTTCCTTATGGCCCCCATGTTGGCACCTCCGCATTTCAGCAGAGTTTGCGTGATCCTGGCCGCTACCGAGGTCTTCTCGATCGATTTGGTAAACTTCTTCCAGCATTCCCGTCTGCTTGTCATGATTTCGTTCCTTAGTTTTTTGCTCTCTTTCTTGTAGGCTGCCCATTTCCTAGCCTTGTTCCTTGGTTTTGCTTTCCTCCATCTTTGCTTGCATTCCTTTACTATTTCTTTCCTTTTCTCCAGTTTCTTGCTCCACCATCTTATTCTTTTTCTTCCTGCCACTGGTGTTGCCTCCGTTGCGTCTTCCCGGTTCATCCTCAGGGTTGTGGCTATGTTTTCCGCGAACGCATCTATCTCGGCTGCATTGCCGTATTTTCCCTCGAGTGTTTTTATCGATTCCTTGTTTAGTTCTGTGAACCTGTCCCAGTCTGTGTTTCTGACGCTTCTTCTTTCTTCCGTTTCTGTTTGACATTCCCATCTGATTCTGTATTCTATCGAGCTGTGGTCTGAGCCGTTTATCTCGTCCAGTACTTTCCATTTGTAGAATTTGTCTATTATCGATTCTGAACATATAGTCAGGTCCAGAACCTCTTTCCTGTTTTTCGTGACGTAGGTCGGTCTGTTCCAATAGTTCGCTATGAATAGTATTGCGTATACTATGTAGTCCATAAGGATCACGGCTCTTGGATTGGTATCCGTACTTCCCCAGTGTCTGTTTCTTGCGTTCGCGTCTGCTCCTATTATTACCGGAATGTAATTTCTATTTGCCCATTCTACCATTTCCGTGCATCGTTTGCCTGGGATGTCTTTTCCTTCATGATGTAGGTACAGCGACACTACGAGTATCTCTTTGAAGTAATTTCCTTGTCCAACTTGTAGCGATACAGTTGTGATCGAGTTGTCCGTAAATTGGGTCATCAGTGTTCCTGTTATGTTCCTCCTAGTGATTACGCAGGTTCTTGTTTCCTCGCTTATCCTATTTCAGTGGATAGTTCCAACACCGTTCATTCCTCTAATCCCTTTACGGCTGATCCAGGGTTCCTGGATGAGTGCCACATCGAATGATTCCTCGCTGAATTTTTTAGCCAGTAGGGCCGCTGCTCCAGCTGCATGGTGCAGGTTTACCTGGATTATTTTCATATTATTTTTTTTTCCTTTTTTGTTCCTTTTTTATTCCTTTTTTGTTCCTTTTTTATTCCCTTTTTTTCCCTATGTGTTCTTTTGTTTGTCCGTGTGTGTGCGAGACAGGGGCTGTTTGTCTATTCTTTGTGCAGCCTGTTTCGATCTTGTGTTTGGAGCTTTAGGGTCGGCGGGTGTTGCTGCTTATCCGCTCGTCCGCTCTTGTGCTGATGGGGAGCTGAGCCTCTCTGTCGTGCCGGGTTGTCGGGTACACTGTCGATTGATGTGTCTTTGTTTTGGCTGTGTAACAGACTTGTAAATGATTAGTTGACGCGAGGGTGGGGTGGGAGTTCGTGGGATGGGGATACTCATTCCTTTAATTATTTATTTGTGGTGAGTGTTTCGGGTTTTTTTTTGGTTGTGTTTTTGGGATGTTTTTGGGATGTTTTATGGTTTGTTAACTTACGTTTGAGGGGAGGAGTGGGGTGTTGTTGTTGTCGCTTCCTGTCATACGCGGGGTTCTAAGCCTAGGCAACTATCGGTTAGGTTGGTAGTAAGGAGGTCAGTCTTCTCAACTTGTATTTTGGCTCTCCCTATGTGTAACGTGGCGCGTTATTTGTGGGCATCACAGGCGAGTGATCTTAATTATGCAAGGTAGTCCGGGTTGTCGCTTGTATGCCTTGTCTAGCCTCCGGAGGTTATACAAGTGTGTTCTGGGCTGTTGCTTGTGGGGGTGCTGATCCTTATGTCGGGGTTATTGGAATAGACGGTATACGGTGAGTGTTGTTTAACGGTATTTGATGTAATGCTATTATTGAGTTAGCTTAAGTTTTATGTCCGAGTTGGGTGTTGCATTGCGGGCTGATCCGCTTCATTGTTGCCAGGGACTCGCATACGGACTGGAGGCTGTGTGAGTGTACCCTGGGTTGTATTTCTTTCCCGCATGTCTCCCTTTTCTATCTGTAGTCCGCGGGTATGTATACTCTGCTGTACAGAGGGTATATAGGGTGTCTATTTAAGGCTAATTGTTCCGCGGGTTTAGACTCCGATTTGTACTGTGGATTTATACTGTAGTAGAGGGTGGGCCCGTTCTCAGGGTGCGGGGTAGATGGGTGGAGAAGCTAGGGTGGTACTGTGTCCGCCTCATCCGGTGCGCTCCCGGTCGAATCGTGGCTTTTGGCGGTTCTCTTGGGTCACCCTATGCGGTCCAATCCTGTATGGTTATTTATACATGAATTGTGCTTACCTTTTTGTTGTGGCTTTATTGCCAGATGTCTGGAGTTCTATATCTGCTGTGTTTCGATGATGAGAGAGGTTTGGTTATCGGGTATGGATATTCTTGTTATTACTAGTTACGTTTGGAGCATAGGAAAAGGGGTTTTTTTTCTATTTTTTTCTTTTCTTTTTTTTTTATTTCCTTTCTCTCTTCATACTTATATCGTGCTTAACGCGGTTAGCACGATTGCTTGGTCGAGGATGTATCTGTGGATGAGCATGTGTGTATTCAGGGCGTCCTAAAGCCGCCCCATGAGCCCGGAACGGGGGGCTCCCCGGGCCACCCGAAACAACCCCACCCCCAATAGACATGGCGCCCGGGGCCCCGCTCAGGGGCCACCAGCGGGAGGCGCGACCCGATCGGGGCGCGATCCATACACGCGACGGCGCCCTCGTCCAACTGATGGTTGGTGCTTCGGTTCGGCTGCGCCCGCCCGTGCCCATGCCGCGCCACGCCCGGTCCGCCCCCCCCGCCCACGATCCCCACACCAAGCCCCGGCCGCCACCCCCGCAAAGAAAAAAGACTCCCCAGGCGACCCAGGGGACCCCCCGTCCCCAGCCCCCAGGGGCGGTCCCGGGACGTCCCGTGCATGTATTTAGTGTGATTATACTTTAACTCGTTTGGAGGTATCTGGAGTATATGTCTATGTTTTGCTTCAGTTGTTGATCTCGGCGTGTCTCCTTCGCGTGTCTTTGGTGGGTGTTGGTTGTAGGCGGGTCCGGTATTTATGCTCTTATTTATAATAATAATCTACTACTTGTGTTTGTGTTGTTTATTATTACTTTTTTCTTTTTTAGGGGGGGTTTGGTTCGCTGGTGTCTGGCTGGGAGGGAAGTGCATCGTTGCATCGCCGCACCGTGTTACGTTATTCCTACCTGGGGCGTCTTCACCATTTGTTTATGTTTGTTTTAGTCGCGTAGTGTACCCTATTCGTTGCGGGTTGGATGACCGTGTGTTTGTGTGTGGTGTGTGTGTCGAGTATGCCTTGTGCGATGTTCCGTTTTTGTTCCTTTTTCCTTAGTTCTAAGTTCGTCTCTCGTGTCTTTTCGTTCGATCAGGGATGGTTAAGAAATTGTTTACCAACATGTACATATTTATATAATAAACACACTTTATTCAACTTGTTGTATATGTATTGTTAACATTCCAATGTGCCGTCGGCGTTATGTGGTATTTACATACGTGTTGTTTGAGCGGGGGCGTCATTGGGTATAGGGTTGGCGATGGTTGTGTGGGTTACATGTGTAGGGGGGTATATGCTATGTAAACTATACAGGGTTGCAGATTCTAGATTGTATATTGTTAAGGCTGAGACTGAGGCTGAGTATATCTATTGGAGGGTGTGTGTGCATTGTTGGGTTTTGTAACTATAGTGACTTGCCTGCGCGAGGGCTAATCGGGTGTACCTATGATTTTTTTGTGAACGTTAGGTTTATCGCTCCCCCCATTATTCCTATTTCCCCCCCCCCTTGGCTTTTATGTAGTTGAAATCGTTTTCCGGCATTTCGATGGTGAATTCTTTTCCTTTTTCTGTTAACCTCTCCTTCCTTTTCAGTTGCCACCTAGTGGCCGTTAACGGGTTGTGTTCCCACTCGATGTGCCCCAGAATCACTTCGAACTTCAACAGCCTGTTACTCACATATAGCGTGGCTCTAATAGTTACATTCAGCTTGTCCACCCCTATCGTGGTGAGCTTTCTGTTGGTGAAGTCGAACTTCAGGTCCCTTAGAGCTGTTTTCATATTCTCAATTGCGGCCTCGTCCCTCGCCGTCATCAGGACCCCTCCCGCTTTGATTCCCCATCTCTTGAATCTTATGGGCCTTTTCTTTTGCAGCGCGTATTCCGTCACGCTGGCCCACATCGCTGTCACTTCGTCTCTCAGCAGGTCGGTTCCTTTATCGGGGTATCCCTCCTTGACGACCACAATCGTCATTGGGTCTGCCGGGTTCGCCTCCTCCTGTTTCCTGCTGCTCTCCTTGTTTTCCCCGCTACCGCCCTCTCCTGTGCTCCCTGGCTGGTCCCTTGGCTGCCTCTGTCTGCTGCTACCCTCTCCTGCATCCTTATTGCCGCTCCTGGGCGCTTTCTACACCTTGCCTTTTACCTCCTTTTCCTTACGCTCCACGATTTGGACTTCCTCGCCCAGCTGTATCCCTCTGAATTCCATTTCCTGCAACATATTGTATTTGGTTGTTGGAGGGGTTTTTTTTTTGGAGGTGGGATAAGGGAGTTTTTTTTTGGTATTTATTGTGTTGGATCAGGTTGGGTAATGGGGTATTTCCTTTTTTGCTTCCTTTGGTGCTTCTGCACCGTATTCTGTTTCCGTTTTCCTTGTTCTGTTACCAGGAGCTTTCTTTCTCCTTACTGTCCCTGGGTTTGTTTTCCCGTTGTGTTCCCTTTTTCCTTGTGTTTTGCTAGGTTACGTTTCTGATGTGTGTGTGTGCATGTGCAGGTGTATGTTCGTGTGCATAGGGAAATTGTTTAAATTCTATTCATTGGGGGTAGACGGCGCTTTGGGTACGCCGGCACAAGCATGGTAGAGGGGAAGTATGGTGGGGTGGGGGCCTAGCATTAGCTACCAAGGTGAGCTCGGCTTGCGCGGCTCGTGATAATCGTTGCTATCCTTCGCGATTCGGTTTGTTTAACGACGCGTTACGTTCGGGCGTTCAAAGTCTTAGTATCCCTTCCCGACTCTCCGCTTCAGACTAATATTAGTAAGCTAGTCGTGAATTTATTGTTTAGAGATTATTCATGTCAATCTCCTGACATTATGTGATTTTCATCTCGGTATTTACCGCACCCGCGAGCTCGCGCAGCGAGCGAGCCACCTACGCTAGATTGTTATCGTTGTGATTTCAATTCGCATCCAATTGTTTGCGTGCTTCTAATTCTTCGATCTTCAGACCGTTTATTTAAATTTCAATGGGTATTTCAAATCAATTCGCGAGTGGTTCAGATTTTCGATTCTACTCTAGGTTCATTACTCTACTGATTATTTGTAAATTGATAACCTAACCTAACCCAACCCTATCCTAACCTAACCTAACCTAACCCTATCCTAGTAGTAGTAGTAGTAGTAGTAGTAGTAGTAAATTATGACCGGGGAGTAGGTGATCGGCACCATCGGCCGTTAGGCACCAGCCCTTCTCCGAAACGCACACCAACAGCATAGTCGGTATCATGTGGCGACCGGTCCTCGGCCCCGTAGGGTTGCGAATACCCCTGCTTTCAACCGCCACCCTGCTTTTTATAGCCCGGGCAACTTGCAGGGCGACGATTTACTAATCAGGGAGCGATCATCATCGATGAGAGGCCATTCTACCTAACCCATTAGAGTGTTTGAGCGTTTTACGGCTCGGAGCGTACGTCGGGCCTTGCTCACCTTCAGATCATGCAGGCTTGCCATACCTGCCCGTTTGGCCCCACCCTCTTCACCATAGAACCATATTGTGCACCTTTGAGTATTACATCCCTTATCCTACTCTATCCCGGCTGCCCAGGATTCGCCCACTCCCTCCCCAGGATTAGGATAGGCTACTCTATGACTCTACGGGTTACTCAAAGTCAAGGGACCGCGCCTTCATGAACGTTGGGGAGAATTTGTATACTAATGTGTCTAGCCCCTTTGAGTTTGATCCAACTTCGGCGAAATTCCGGTATCAACCCGAATATCGCTTTCATATAGTCATCACCCTTCGGGACCTTCCACCCTATCTAATGAGTATACATCAACTTGGGGTCCGATCCGACTTCCGCGAAATTCCAGTATGTGCCGGAATATCACTTCCATTCGGTCATTCCGTGCCGAGCCTACCGCGTAATGGGATGGTGGAGGGCTCAAGCCACACTAGGTTCTATGGCTGATGTTTTGGACGTGACCATCGTCCCCAGGTTACGGTTAAAATACAACTTAAAAAATTTGAATTCAGCCGTCCCCCATTCAGGTTTGTCTCCCCTGTGTTTGATTCCTCTTTTCATCCCTTATTGTCACCTTATTTTTGGGTTGTCTATTCATATTCCCTCCTGATTATTCCTTATTTACTAACTGTATTGTTTGTTTCCGAGTTCTATACCTTATTGATTATTCTTTGCCTGTCCTTATTCATCCTTATTGTCAACCTTATTTCTTACTGGCTTAAACTACATACTCCTTACTACCTATTCCTTAACTTGTGCTTACCTTACTGCCGGTCTTACCTCCTTCCATTGATATTAATCCCCTATCCTCATTCCTTACTGATGTTACTTATTACTTCAACCCTATACCCTTACTTTATGTTTTTATATGTATTCACTCTACTTTGGACCTTACTTCTCCGTAATGTTTATCTTTAATATTTCTTCTAGTATATATTTCTATTTATTATTAGTTTATTATTGTTCCCACCTTTTTCTTCCATACCACTTTCCACTAGTATTTGTCAATGTTGTATATGTTTTATTACCTTACTTTGTTTCCCTTTATTTACTACCTTAATTCACCTGCTTCCCTTTCGGACTAAAGTATAGGGGACTCCCATCTTCTTAGTATTGGCATGCCTGGCTATTTCATTTCCTTATTTTTCTTGAGGCTACATTACATAGGGCTTGATTACTACTGTCAATCGCTTTGGGCTTTTCCTTATCTGTTTAGACTCCCTTTGTTCTTATTTCTTTTGTTTTTGTACTTCTCCTAATTTGGAGCTTGATTACCCATATGTGCCCCCTCCTTCTGTCATTATCAAATTTTGCATGTTCTTAATCCATACCTTTACCACGACTAGACTCTAGGGGGCCATTTCTCCCTGTATCCATCAGCTTTGCAGACTTACTGTTTTGTTATATACAACTGTGGTTATGGTTTCATCCCAGGCTGACTCAGATTGACTCAACATGCATGCATCCTCTATTTAATGAGCCTATTTAGAAATCCTAGTACCATTTTGATGTTCCCAGCTTAACTACAGTTTCCTTTGTTAACTTCCCGATTCATAGGGAAGTTACTGTAATTACCCCGAAAATCGAAAATCGTTTTTTTAGCAGATGTTCACGTTTCATGGTTATTGAAGTCATTTTAGACTATTTTTATCAAATTGTTAGTATGTGTGTGTGTGTGTGTGTGTGTGTGTGTGTGTGTGTGTGTGTGTGTGTGTGTGTGTGTGCGTATGGCCGTTTTTATGTTATCAAATTTTTCGTTAACGTTTTCTGAAAAAGTAACAATGCGATTAGAATGATTAATGATGCAATCGATGCGCCCCGTCGTAACTTAGAGCTGATTAGATTTTGGTCCATATCGGTCAAGTAGTTTTTTAGATTTTTTAGTTTTTTTAGTTTTTTTCGAAAGAAGTTCATTCAAGAATGTAATTTATACGAGAGGATGGAAATTTTCCACCGAATAAACAAACGTAATTATATATATTTCATTTTTATGTAAAAAAAATTTTTTTAAATTTAACCCCTTGAACACGAGCGGCGCCGATACGGCGTCCGGCCGATGTTAAGTAGCAACTCGAGCGGTGTCGATACGGCGCCCGGCCGATGTGAAGTGGCAAGGATGCATCTTGGCTATTGTTTTACTAAGTATCACACCAAAACTAATTACAGAGTGTAATATTTATCAAAATTTGTTGTTTTCGACATATAAATGAATAAACTGGTGAAATTTTTTTTTTTAATTTTTTAAAAATTAAATATTTTTGAAGTACCTGTAAAATGTTCACCTAATTTGGCAAAGGGTTAAAAAAAATTTTTTTTAATTAAAAAAAAATTTTTTTTTTCAATTATGCAATTAATGCTAATGTTACCGCTTACAATAATCAAACTAGCTGGTTATTGTTGCTCGCCCGCTTCGCGAGCTCGCGGGTAGGACTGCTCTTTCGAGAGGGTTAGTGGTACGCATTGCTAGTAATGTTTTAATAGCATACAGCTATTAATGTTTTTTTACCCCGCAAATCGAAAATCGAATTTTTAACAGATCTTCACGTTTCATGGTCATTGGATTCATTTCAGACTATTTTTATCAAAATGTCGGTATGTGTGTGTGTTTGTGTTTGTGTGTGTGTGTTTGCGTGTGCGTGTGCGTGCGCGTGTGCGTGTGCGTGTGTGTGTGCGTTCGTGCGTGCGTGCGTGCGTGTGTGTGTGTTTGTGTGTCAAATTTTTCGTTAACATTTTCTGAAAAAGTAACAATGCGATCAGAATGATGAATGATGCAATGGATGTGCCTCGTCGTAACTTAGAGCTGATTAGATTTTGGTCCATATTGGTCAAGCAGTTTTTTAGATTTTTTAGTTTTTTTCGAAAGAAGTTCATTCAACAATCCAATTTATAAGAGAGGATGGAAATTTTCCACCAAATAAACAAACGTAATTATATATATTTCATTTTTTTTTTAATTATGCAGTTAATGCTAATGTTACCGCTTACAACTAAAGAATCGGGAAGTTCTTTGTGTGGCTCGTGGAGAGTCACACACAAAATAAAAAAAAACCATTAATAGCTGTATGCCTCACTAGCAATGCGTACCACTAACCCTCTCGCAAGAGCAGTCCTACCCGCGAGCTCGCGAAGCGAGCGAGCAACAATAACACCATTCGCGAGCTCGCGAAGCGAGCGAGCAACAATAACCAGCTAGTTATTTATCTGGGTTTTACCGAGATTGTTCTATCCTTGTTCATATTGTTCTATTTGAAAGATACTCTTGTCTAAGTATCATTTTCCATTATTATCCCTCTAATAGTTGACAAAGAATTAGTTTTGGCGGGCGAGATCCATCATTGGTTACCAAGATAACCTCAGAGCATTGCCCATACAATGCCTCTTCTAATCTTGCCCATTTTATGTTCCCTATTTCCTGTTAGTTTACACCTTGACCATAGTCTTATCCTACTTACCACCTTTATGCATTGCTGTTTAATACTTAAATTTTCCTATGGGTTACTTCTTCAGTTCCCTACTCCTTATCTTGAATTTTTACTAATATTTCCATAGATCCACTTCTTCCATAAAACGTTTAACTCTTTTCCATTTAAATCCTCTTAATACCGCACCATCAACAAAATTTGTTTCAAGCACCAATCTCCTTTTGTGCACTACGGCTGCACAATTCCTGATCAGATGCTCCGGTGTTTCCTCTTCCTCATTACATAGTGTGCACATACTTGTATCTGCCTTTCCTATTTTCGCTAAATGCTTATTTAACGGCGCTATGCCCGTTATTGTTTCCACCATTCTTCTCAATTCCTTTTTTTCTAGTTGTAATATTCCCCTAACACGTTTGGCTGGCCAGCAGTCCACTCCCAGAAAACTTTTACTATGTGTCAAACCATTGGTATTCCTCCATTTGTCCGCCGCTTGGTTTACCGCCCAATTCCTAACTGCCAGGTTGTAATTCGCATCGGATATCCCTATCCAATTTTGCGGTTCTTCCGGTGGTAAATCGGACCCTTTATTAGCAAGTTCATCTGCCTTTTCATTTCCTTCCAGGCCAGAATGACCTGGTATCCATGTTATTTTAACCACCTTTCCGGTTTTCACCAGTTCGTTTAGGGCTACATGTGTTTCCCATATTAGATTGGATCTGCATTCCATTTTCCTCAAGCTTTTTATAGCTGCTTGACTATCTGAACAGATTGTTACTTGATTTCTTTGTTCCCCCTGATTCCGTATTTCCTTAGCGCATAATTGTATAGCCAAAAGTTCCGCCTGATATACCGTCGGGTGTTCCCCCAATTTTATGTAATAATGTTTATCTCTGTTATTTGTCCATGCTGCTCCCGTTAGTCCGCTTTTCCTAGACCCATCCGTATACCATAGTACCGTGCTTCTTAGATCCTCTGGAATTCCATTATCCCAGTCATCCCTTTCTCTTATTTCCGTTTTATATAATTTATAGTCTATGTATTTCCTTTCGTCACTATCTTTTTGCATTTCGCTCAGTTCAATGATATCCGGATTACCATTTCTACCTATAAGGTGTATTAAATTTGAATGCCCATAACCTAGATTGTCCCATTTACCCCAGCTTATTAGCCTGTATATTGTTTTTAGTGCTATTTCCTTGACTATTATGTCGAGTGGTAACATATCTGTTAATACTTCCATAGTTCTGTTGGGTGTATTGCTTGTACAACCCAAAATTCTTCTATTGGCCATTCCTTGTAACCTGTCCAACCATCCTTTTACCGTTGCCATATCCGACGCTTGCCACCATATAGCTGCACCATAAGTTACCCTTGGCACTATAATCACTCTATATATCCATCTCATTATGTATGGTTTCATTCCCCATGTCGCTCCTATTGCCCTACTCAGCATTGCAATATTGCCCTTCGCTGCATCAGCTTTGATTTTTGCATGCGGTCTCCATAATAATTTCCTTGTTAATGTAATACCTAAGTATTTCACTTTTTGTTTTAACGGTACTGGTGTACCCATATACATGAGTCCACTCTCGACTGGGTACAACGTGGTCTTAGTAAATTCCATTACTTCTGTTTTCTCTGGATTTACAGATAATCCCACTCATTCACACCAAACCTCTGTTATATTTAATGCCGTTTGTATTTCTTCCAAGCACTTTATCTTATTTTTGTTCCTGCTAATCACCGCTATATCATCCGCGTATGCCACTACCACTGCTCCCGTTTCTTCCAATTCCCACAGTAGGGAATCCAATGCCATGCACCATAGCAATGGCGAGAGAATGCCCCCTTGTGGGGTTCCTCTTTTAACCCTTCCTTACACTTCAGCATCCCCTCTGCATGCCTTTACTCTTCTATTCCTTAACATGTTCATTATCCAGCGTTTGATGTTGTCTTCAACTCTAAAGTCTTCTAGTGCTTGCTCTATGGTATCAATCGGAGTCATGTTAAATGCCCCTTCTATATCCATAAAGCATGCTATTGCGCATTCCTTTTTCTTAAACGCTGTTTCAACTTCTCTCACTACCCTGTGTAAAGCTACCTCCGTTGAATGTCCCGTTCTAAAGGCATGTTGTCCTGGGAACAGCTCCTTTGCCCTTAGCGTCGTGCTTTTTAGGTGCCTGTCAATCAGTTTCTCCGCTGTTTTTAGCAGAAATGATGTCAGGCATATGGGCCGATAGGCCTTTGGTTCTGTAAAATCCGTCTTGCCCGGTTTGGGTAAAAGCACCACCTTTGTACCCGTCCATGCTTTCGGAATATGTCCCGTTGCTATACTAGCCTTGATCAGATTAGTTATGGCTTGCCCATAGTAATCCTGCGCCCTTTTTAATATCCTTGGGCTGAGTCCATCCAACCCAGGAGCCTTGTCTGGATTGAATGACCCCAGAGCCCATCTTATTCTACTGGGATTCGCAATTTGATTAGCTAACCCCCAGTTGGGTTGTATTTCACTGTCTTCTTCTGTTTCCATTTCCAGAGTTTTATCAAAACCTGGAAAGTGTGTCTCTAACCCTAGTAGCACAAAATATTGGATACACATTTTTTTCGAATATTGAAAAAATATTTTTTAAGCCACACTTTTTAATATTAGATAAATATTAAATCTAATATTGTATACATGTTCAAGAAATGTAAATTGAATGTTTAGAAAATATAAGCTAAATATTCAGAGAATATAAAATGGATATTTAAAAAATATTAGCTAAATATTCAGAGAATATAAAATGAATATTAAAAAAATATTAGCTAAATATTCAGAGAATATAAAATGGATATTAAAAAAATATTAGCTAAATATTCAGAGAATATAAAATGGATATTAAAAAAATATTTGCTAAATATTCAGAGAATATAAAATGGATATTTAAAAAATATTAGCTACATATTCAGAGAATATAAACGAGATATTTAAAAAATATGAAGTAAATATTTAAAAAATGTGAATATAACATTTGAAAAATATAAATTCAATATTCAAATAACATTTATTCAAATCTTAAAATTTAAGAAAAAGTTATAAAAGAAATTAGAAACTATCAATATATATACTTTCCTATGCACTACTTGAGGGAATATTCCACTTTGTCATCGAAAGAACATGATTACAATTCAGAAAATTTTGTGCAGTTGATGGGATTTGATCTCGGGACTTACCGTTTACTGGATGATGTACTTCCTCGCTGAGCCATGTGAACCTATGGTTTCATTCATTACTTTTTATTCTTATAAAGGCTCAAATCATACAATTATTCGAAGAGATAGATTTCTGTTAAAAAATTTGTAACTAACAATAAAACTACTTTTTTTTAATGAAGCATATTATTAGTATATTAACGAAAAAGATATATATATATTTTTTTCATAAGTATTTCAATCGTACGTAAGAATGGAAACACATACAATATATTTGCTGAATAAACAAAAACATTTTATTGTGAAAAAATATATTGTTGTAATTCAGTATAAAAATAATATAGCATAACATAGTATAAAATAATAAATAGTAAAAACAATAAAATAATATAGCATAGTATATTACGTGCGCCCGTCTACGACGTTGAACATCGGTAATCTGTGTTTTAGTTACTTCAAAACGTATGAAATCGTTGTGCTACCATTTCAATTTTGTCTAATAATAAAAGTGGCACAAAATAGATATACTATACTTCAAAAGTTTGAAGAAACCTGAACAGAATCTTATATTAACTTTAGCGTTCACGATTTTTTATTATAATCAAAATATGTGATTTACTATGTAAATTGAATTTAGGAAAGCGCAGGAAACTAGGGAAAAAAGGCAACGGGACAAATGATACATAATAATGAATACGCATTTATATATGTGTGTGTGTGTGTGTGTATATATATATATATATATATATATATATATATATATATATATATATATATATATATATATATATATATATATATATATATATATATATATATATTTGTACATGTATTTATATATTTATTTCTTACAGCCTAGACTTAGCTGTCGCTAAAAACAGAGATACGCATTGTCGTATTTCTACTTCCGTAATTGATTTCTGTCTTCTTCTCGTGGCAGCTGTGAAATTAAAAATGAAACAAAATACATATATATTACGTATATATAGTACGTGGCAATACCACATAAAAGTGATAAGTGTAAGTATACTTACTCATTACAGCATCATATATCTTTAAGTTAACGAAAGATAATTTTTTCTTCCGTCCTTGCCCGGAATAATATGTCGCTGCTGCATTTGTTAAAAGTTTGCGGAGCATATTAAAAATAATTCTTTTATTAGTGTCTCCACCGACTAAATATAACAGTTGTACCTGAAAAATATATGTCATTATTTATTTAATGTCAATATTACAATTATAAATATTAACTATTTACTAAACAAAAATAATATGAATCACATATAATGTAAAAAAACCATAAAATTCATATATTTCGGAAATTATCTAAAAATGATAATAATGTTTATATTTCCAAATACATACTAGCGAATTAAATTTTTCTGTATTTTCTGATATGATCGCATCGAACTCGTTGATACTAACTACAGAGCTTAACGGCAATTGATTCAGAAAATTATTTTCATTCTCAATTTCGCTGTGGCTGCTTCCAGCCGTTACTGTGACGTTTAGTAATCTTTCAATTCTTTCTAATTTATTAAAAATTTGTTTAATCTCATATTTTAAGTCTAGGTACTGTCGACTTAATGTGGCCAATTGATCCTCGTTCTTGTTGGATACATGATGTACATCTGTGTAGAATATCACAAAGTATTATTATTACAATTATACAATTTTACAAATTATTATTAAAATTCGTCATTTTTGTTTATTTTCCGACTTACTTGGTGTTTCTATATGCGATTGCTCAATTGGTTGGCTTTGATTTGAAGAATCAGATGAGTCGGACGATTCGAAAATAATTCGCTTCCTTGGCACAATGTCGTGTCGCGATTTCCTCGATGGTGACATTTTAAAAATGATATGAAACAATCCTAAAAACTATAAACTTATAAATACACCAGCTAATATCTAATTTAAAATAAAGTAGTAAGTATGATTAATTATATTGATGAAGCAGCTCATATGCTGCGAAATATGACTGGCATTTAACTACAAATGATTTGTACAAAATTTCACTTAGTTCATAAGATACAATTTCATCATCGAATTTATCAAATTTAAATAATCCTATTATTTTGGATTTAATAGGGTATTTATAAAAATTTTTTAATTGCGATGATAATTTCCCAACTATTTTGTTTTCTAATATGTCTGTGATTTGTAGGACATGGCCATTTTTTAAAAAGACATAACGGTCACTCAATCCATAAGCTTTTAATTTAAAATTAGGAAGTTGTATTGTTTTTTTATTATTGTGTGTTTCAATCCTTATTTGAGTATTAATATTTTCTGTGACTGTAGGTGCTCCATTTTCCGATAATCTATTTATTATTTGTGCTAAAGGTTTATTCCATCTACGCAACATGCTTACTAACTTCCCTAAATAATTTTCAAAAGGGAAGCAACTTAATTCCTCCAAAGAATATTTCAAGTTTTCTACGTCGTCTGAAATGTGGACTAAATTATGAACATTGTATGTACAGAATTCTCTGCCGTACAGACCTGAACAATTATCTACGAATTTAAATAGCATTTCTCGAGCTGTGTTTAACCACTCTGGGTTTAGATATAACTGTTTATGTAATAAAATCCTAATAGCGGCATGAAATAATAAAAAGTGATCATAATAATTGTCTGGAAGAATTTGTTTCAATATAATGGGTCCCAAGTATAAAAGGAATAGTCGGAACTCTGTAGCTTTAAATCTCGATAGCTCCGATATCGGTCGCGGTTTACGATTAAATTCACTGGGTACATATTTGACTGAAGATGTCATTCTCTTTGATAGTTTCTTTTTATCTGACTTTTTAAGCTGTGTCTTGCACCAATGACGAAGTAATTTTTTCATTACTCCTAAGCAACATAAATGCATATAATCTAGAGAAAAATGTTGTATTATGTCGAATTTAATTATATTTAACAGAGGTGTCCTTTGATTATCTTGATGATGAGAAAAGTCATGAAAATTTTCAAAATGGAAATGCGTTCGAGCACTAGCGTCATGTTTTAAATAACTGATTCGTTTTTTGTAATATATACCCGTTTCTGTACATCTTTCGCAACCTTTGTAACCCGTATGCCCTTTAATGTTTTTTAAAAATGCTCTCGCAGGTGCATCACAGGCAAAACATACAACAGTTACTTTAAAATTATTACCATCGTAAGATAATCCATATTCTAACATATCGTTCAGTTCATGTATAAAATCATTTAAATAATCAGTCAAGGAATCAGGTTTTGCATCGCCATAATATATTGCTATCGGGAAAGGGGACACCGTAGAATGTTTCAGTACTATTTTGCATAAAATGGGCCAAAACTGTTTATTTGAACTTGTTGAAAGTGGAATACCATCGACATTAAAAATTAATTGAAACATAAATGTTTCTTTTAGCTCCGTCAAAACACTTGCATTTTGTAACAGACTTAATAAATGCGCCTTTATACCTAAATATGAAAATTGAGCTATCGTGTTCTTTTTGCTAATAATTGGTGTAATACTGTTTGATGAGCGCTTAGTCTTTAATACAGTTCGTGCATCGCGTGGAATCGTATATTCAGGAAATATGTCCTTCAAGCCTTTTAATAAACTATTTAGTTGCGAATGATTGATTTTATTTTCTAGGGACCATGTTTTTAAAAACGTAAGTAATTTCAAATTTCGAAAAGCAGTGCATGTATCATCTGTAGTGTCATTTGTGTTATTTGTAATTTGACAATCAAATGGTTGATTCATATCAGATATGACGGGATCATCATTAACCGTTTGTGAATTAGTTTGTATGATTTCAATTGATTCTTCTACTATGTCGCGACTTATCTGATTTTCATTCAAATTCAAAGCCATTTGTTTCTTTATATATTTATATTTCTTGTAACGATTTTCGGCCATTGTGAAGTTTGTGTAACTACAAATTAAATATTGTATGAAAAATTATCATTGAAAACGTTAATTGCAAGTCTTTAGAATATGAAATATACCTATATTACATAAATGTTCTTACCTTTTCTGCAAACGACGAAATGCAAGTGTTGAATCCACTGTATAACTATATATATTGTTCGTTATTACACAAACTGTTGTGTCGTGTCAGTATCAAACTGCAATTGGCGAGTTCTTCAGGTAACTGTAACTTTTGTTGCAATAATCGTTTGCTTCGATACACGGTTTCGTAGAGACTGCGTTCTTTTCGATCGACGTCGACCACGAAACCTTCCTCGATCTTCTATTGTCAATCGCGCGACGTCGCGCTCGCCAACGGACGATTCGCGACCGTTAACTTTAAGATCCGCGGATGGCCAACGGACGGATCTCTCGGAAGGCGTTGTCGGTATCAAAAAAATGTTCATACAAAATTTCATTGGTATGAAGGGAACAATCATATGGTGAAATTTTTTCGAAACTAGAATGATCGAGAAGAAGGATTTTAAAGTCGAAATAAGTTTTTTAAATGGAATGTCCTACTTTTTATACCATACACCGATAGAGTATCGAATTCTGAGTATAAAAGTGTTGACCATCCTATGTCCTAAACCTAATAGTTAACGAGATATTATCGAAACAATTTTCTTTCTTCTTTGGATAATATCTCGTTAACTATTAGATTTTGGACATATGAAGGTCAACACTTTTATACTCAGAATTCGATACTCTATCGGCGTATGGTATAAAAAGTAGGACATTGCATTTAAGAAACTTAATTCGACTTTGAAATCCTCCCTCCCCACCATTCTAGTTCCGAAAAAATTTCACCATATGATTGCTTCCTTCATAGCATACAACTTTTGTATGAACACTTTTTTGATACCGACAACGCCATCCAAGATATTCTGCTGTTCTTACTGAAACAGGACACCCCGTATATTCTATTTCTATCATTAAATAAAGATTCATTTTATAATAAGAAAAAAATATTTTTTTCATAATATGAAATAAATATTATCTGTACATTAGAAAAAAATATTTTTTCATAATATGAAATAAATATTTTCTGAATATTTAGAAAAAAATATTTTTTTCATAATATGAAATAAATATTGTATGTATATTTAGAAAAAAATATTTTTTTCATAATATGAAATAAATATTGTATGTATATTTAGAAAAAAATATTTTTTTCATAATATGAAATAAATATTGTATGTATATTTGAATATTAAAAAAAGATTGAATCTCTTTTTAATATTATATGAATATGTATACAATATTTTGTGCTACTAGGGTTCTATTTCCAATATTAAATGAAGATTCATTTTATAATGAGAAAAAAATATTTTTCTCGTAATATGAAATAAAGATTCTTTTAATATTAAGAAAAAATATTTTTCTCGTAATATGAAATTAAGATTTTTTTAATATTAAGAAAAAAATATTTTTCTCGTAATATGAAATAAAGATTCTTTTAATATTAAGAA
Source organism: Lasioglossum villosulum (assembly GCA_963971365.1). Lineage (NCBI taxonomy): Eukaryota > Metazoa > Arthropoda > Insecta > Hymenoptera > Halictidae > Lasioglossum > Lasioglossum villosulum. The sequence goes on along the minus strand of OZ020498.1, from coordinate 18,843,993 downwards.
AAAAATATTTTTTCATGATATGAAATAAATATTTCCTGAATATTTAGAAAAAAATATTTTTTTCATAATATGAAATAAATATTTCCTGAAAATTACGAAAAAAATATTTTCTTCATAATATGAAATAATTATTTCCTGAATATTTAGGAAAAAATATTTTCTTCATAATATGAAATAATTATTTCCTGAATATTTAGGAAAAAATATTTTCTTCATAATATGAAATAATTATTTCCTGGATATTTAGAAAAAAATATTTTTTTCATAATATGAAATAAATATTTCCTGAATATTTAGGAAAAAATATTTTTTCATAATATGAAATAAATATTGTATGTATATTTGAATATTAAAAAAAGATTGAATCTCTTTTTAATATTATATGAATATGTATACAATATTTTGTGCTACTAGGGTAATAGTTGTTCAATTATATCCTCATTCTTGTGCACTAGTGCATTTCCTCTCCTAATGGCCCCCATGTCCAAGCCTTGGCATTTCAGCAACACTTGCGTTATCCTGGCTGCCACTGATGTTTTTTCGATTGATTTTGTAAATTTCCTCCAACTTCCTTGTCTACTTTTCATGATTTCTTTTCTCAATTTGGCTGATTCTTTTTTTAATATTTCCCATTTCCTCCCTTTTGCCCATGGCTTTGCTACTCTCCATCTGCGTTTACATTTTTTCACCATCTCTCTTCTTCTTTCCAATTTCTTATTCCACCATTCTGTTTTTCCTTGACCCACTGTTTCTGTCACCTCTGTTGCTTCTTCCCAATTCTGACGAAGCATTGAGGCTATCTGCTCCGCATACGCGTCAATTTCTTCCTTGCTCCCATATCTCCCTACCAAGTTTTTAACCGTTACTCTATTCAATTCATCAAACACTTCCCAATCCGTGTTTTTCTTATTCCTTATCGTCTCATTTTCCGTTTGATGTCCCCATTCCACTTTGTATTCTATATATTTATGGTCCGACAAACTAACATCTTCCATTACATACCAGTTATTAAATTTTCCTATTATTGCCTCTGAGCATAATGTAATATCCAATACCTCTTGTCTATCCCTTGTGACAAAGGTAGGTCTACTCCCATAATTGGCTACACACAAGCCTTCGCTTATAATATATTCCATAAGTTTTCTCCCCCTTTCATTTGTATCTGTGCTCCCCCAGCTTCTATGTCTGGCATTCGCGTCTGCTCCTATTATCATTGGTATGTTATTTCTATTGGCCCATTCTACCATTTCCATGCATTTCCGTCCCATAATTTCTCTACTGTTATGTTTTAGATACAAAGATACCAGTAGAATTTCCTTGTAATTACTCCCCTTTCCTGTCTGGATCGATATTGTTGTTATATTTTCATCCGTAAATTGTGGCATGAGCATTCCTATTAGTTTCCTCCTTGTTATAATGCATGTTCTTATGTTTAAATTCACTTTCCCAGAGTGTATTGTTCCCGCTCGATTCATACCTCTTATTCCCCTTTTTCCTCTGTAGTTTAACCATGGTTCCTGTATAAGTGCCACATCATATCTTCCCTCTCTGAATTTTTTAGTCAGCAGGGCCGCTGCCGTTGCCGCATGGTGCAAATTTATTTGAATTATTTTAATTTCCTTTAGTCCTCTTTCCTTTTACTCTTCGTAACTACCCTAATTCTACGTGCGTTTAACCGCCCAGCCAATTTGTACGGCTGATTTGTACTACTCGACGCTTCCTCCCGTAGGGTGTACGATTTGCTGCATATATTTCTGTTGTCACTAGGCAGAAACCATGGAATTTCATCACACTCCTTCTCCAATGCTCATATTGTGAACATACTCATATATCTATATTAGAACAATTTTAACTAAGAAAGTTTTTTTTTTATATATATATTTATTCTTTTTTTTGTATCATATATTTCTTTCCTTGTTTCTCTTAGTAGATTTATACTGCCTATTTCCAGTTCTTCCCTTCATATATATTACTACACTTCCCCTTCCTTTTCATTGACTCTACCCCTCCTTTAATCCTCTTATATACTCCAAATATGCTTATATTATACCTGTTCTATCCTAACTTTACGTATTTGCCAAACTTCCTAACATATCATCTATTCTTATTGTTAATTCTTTACAGTGTTTGCCCTTGTACATTATTATTTTATTAACTGATAAAAACTTTTTATTATTCTATATTTTTGTTCCTTTATCTATAATTCGTCTCTATTTTCTTCCTCACTCGGATTCCACCCTGTCGATCTCCTCTTTTTCTTTTTCCAGCCGTTTGGTAGGTTCTTTTGTTCACTCCCTTATTCACTACCTACCATCCCCTTTTTTAGTTTACCTGTGTCCTCTACTTAATCATTTCCTCTAATTTCATTCTCCTTTTTACCTCACATATCCCTATTGTGGTTTGGTACTCCTATTTACTTATATGTATAAAAATTTGCTTTAATCCGTTTATTCTCGCTATCTTCGTTCCTTTTTGTCCAAAACGCCCCGTATTTAATCAGACTGATTACTTCTATAATTTGGTTCCTAGCTGTCTTCCTTATTCAAAAAAAAATTTTTTTTTTTACCTGATTGTGGCCTTACATCATTCTTAATCCCTTTATTCCTCTTGTTATTTCATTGAAGTACCCAATACTTCCTATAATATGTATATGTTCTTTTTAATTATGTTTAATATATTGCATCGGAATCGTTTCTGAATGACGTTATTTACCTAATACCATCCCTAACTATTTATTTCTTTTCTATCCATCTTCCTTCTGCTTGTTAATGTTTTAGAACATTGGGACCCATTTGACCCCATCCCATATACTTCCCTGTTACTTGAGTTAAGTTATTGTTATTTCATTTTACATGCTTCACTTTGCCTGTTTCTTCCATATAATTAACATAGCCTTCCGTGCGTTATTTTCAATTATCCCTACTGATATATTTCTCTTTATTAACAAAAGACCCCCTTATACTCTTTTGTTTTATAGGTAAATTTTATATATAAGTTCTTTGGTTTTTATTATTTTATTATATGTTTCTTTTAATTTTATAAGAATTATTTTACTCTTTGCCATTCTGTGATACAATACAAAAGTCTTTTTCTTTTTCTTTACCTCATTACTTTTTTATTACTATCATCCCCATCTATCCTTCATGACTTTTCATCCCCTCCTGCCATTTACTTATTATTATTATTATTTTATTCTTACAATCTTCTATTAATAAAGGTTAATGAATCCTACCTGCAATCCCATGTAACCATGCCAATACTTATAAGATATCTTATTTAATGTCGAATTATTTATATATATGTCTTGTTTCTTTTTCTTTTACTTTTCCTTTTTTTACCCAGTTATACTTGATAAAATTTACTTACAATTATACTTACCCTTCTCAGTTTCTATCATATTATCTATTCTTATAATTTATTCTATTTCTGTTAGATTCTTGTTCATTTATTGTTGTTTGTATGTAACTTATTAGTTCTACCTGTGGGCATACCTGAACTTTGACGTACATACATCTTTGCATCTTACTATCATTGTCTGTTGTAACGGTTCTAGTTTCCCTGTAGGCGCTTCCTCGTGATAGCTCGTCGAGCCGGAGTTCGTGGTGAGGACGCGGTCAGGACGGTGATTGACGAGGTGCGTTCGGTGAATAATAAGACGTCGAGTTGTGTTAAATGCGTCTCGCTGCGTATCGCGGCGGGGGAGACCTCGGGGCGGTGTTCGCGGTGCGGAGGTGCGCGGTCCCGGTTTCGGTGCTCTCTAGTGGGAGGACGGAGTGTTCGCGGTCCCGGCGAAAGGGTTCAATCGGGGTCTTGTTAGGGATGATATCGCCTTGCGACGGTGAGTACGGTGGTGCGGAGCGGGGTCTAGCGTGTATCGCCTCACGGCGACGGGAGTGTTTCGCCTCGCAGCGAAAGGTACGGTAGGGCGGCGTGGGGTCTGGAGTGCGTCGCCTCACGGCGATGGGGGTGTATCGCCTCACAGCGATGGGAGTGTTTCGCCTCGCAGCGAAAGGTACGGTGTTGCGGAGTGGAGTTTAGAGTGTATCGCAGCGAAAGGTACGGTGGCATGGAGCGGAAATCTGGAGTGTATCGCCTCACAGCGAAAGGTACGGTAGTGCGGAGCGGGAGCTAGACTGTATCGCCTCACAGCGATGGGAGGGTTTCGCCTCACAGCGAAAGGTACGGTGGTGCGGAGCGGAATCTAGAATGTATCGCTTCACAGCGATGGGAGGGTTTCGCCTCACAGCGAAAGGTACGGTGGTGCGGAGCGGAATCTAGAATGTATCGCCTCACAGCGATGGGAGGGTTTCGCCTCACAGCGAACGGTATGGTAGAGCGGAGTAAGAATTTGTAGAGAGTATACCTATGTCCCGTAGAAGATACTTGAGGTTCGTCGTCCCAACGAAAGGATCCTAACAACTAGTACTGTCCCAGTAGGCGAGCTGCAGGTGGTCTTATCACTTCCCAGTGATCGGACTAGAGTAATTTCCGTAGATTTTGATGGGGCTTTTATATGGTTTATTTAGAGGTGAGGGGCGGTGGTGCGGTAAGGTGTTGAGGGTAGTTTTTATGTATTTGGGTGTTTCGGTAACCGTTCTGTTTTCGGTGCGGAAGGTTAAGGGGACGGAGTGTCGGTTACTCTTTTAAATCGGCGCGCTCCGTGGCCCGTTCGGCCATCTTCGGTATCGGTCGGTGGGGTTCGCGGCATGTGTACTTCGTAACAGCACTGCTCGTTGCAGGTCTGTTACACTGTTTATTTCTTGATATTTTATCTTATAATTATATTTCCTATTATCATCTTGAATATTTTCCTTACATTAACTGATCATTGATTTACCATTATATTCCCATATTGGGTTAGTCCTACTACTAGAATTATTTTTATATATAAAAAATTTTTTTTTTCTGAAACATCATGTATTTATAAATCACTAAATTCCATGTTACCCTTTACAATTCCCTTTTTACTCTTTATACTCTTTTACACATTTACTTCTATTATTTCCCTACCTATCTTGCCTTAATTCGTTTTCTCAACTAATAAAATTGACAAGAATAATTATTTCCTCTTATTCCCTCTTAATTTGGTGAACAATATGTTATAACTCTTTATTATGTTATTTATTGGGTTTATCTATTCAATGATAATATCTCTTTTACCGTTTCCTATCTAGCTCTCTGTTACTTCATTGCCTACACTTTTCTTACTCATTCACGCTATATTATATTCTGTTAGTTTCCTCTCTACACTTCCTTGCCTCTATGTTACATTGTCACCTGCCCTAATTACTGATAATTTGTTTCCTTCAAGTACATCACGTAAGGGCTAATCTGTTACTGTAATTGTTATGTATTCCTTAAATAATCCACATATATTACTCAGCGAAATCTTTTACTCACTGCTTAGTTCGTGCCTTTATCACCAGATGGCGTTTGATTCTTGATATTTCACTCATCTTTGTGTCTACCGACTAGCTACTTTCCCTTCGAGCTGTCCCCTGACTACCGCTCTTTATTGGTAATATTGTACCCTTACTTAAGCTATATATGTCCTTTCTTTATCTCTGTATTATTAGCCTATACTATTTCCTTATTAATTTGATACTAACATTTTTATTTATATATAAGTTATACTTAACTTTTCCTTTTAATGTTCCGGACACATTTCCTGGTGAACATCTTATATTACCTTCCTTCTGTATTGATTTAAAATAAATCTATCTTATTATTATCTTCTATTATATATTTTCAATGATCTTATTTGAGGTTTTACTTTTTCTGTTCTGACTTTAAACTTGAATTGTTTCTATATCTGGCTTGATATCCTATCTGTATGCTTACTCTTTCATAAATATAATATACATTTACCTGAACTCACTTATTTACTTACTTACTTCGAAGTCCTTTCTATTACCATTCTGAAATATTTGTTGACTATTTTTGCCTGACCAGGAAAATAACTTCTGTTTTACTTTTGGGTTGACAAAAGAAAAATATATCTGTATATAATAATATAATTCTTTATTATACTCCATATAAAAATACTCCAGTCATCTCGACTTATACCAATTATATATAGAAAAACGATGCTAATCAAAAGAAAACAAAACACAATAAACAGAGATAAAATTGAATATAGAGAAACAAACTATAAGAATAAAGTATTGCTACATTATGATATTAATACTAGAAATATAAACTATACTTAAGACTAATGCTATACGATCTTACACTATCCTAATATCTACGGGTCGTAAATACTATATTAATTCCCCCTCCCATAATTCCTAGCTTGTGTTCTTTATCCTTAATAAATTTGTGGTCTTTGGTGGGAACCTCCACCTCAAACTCTACCCCTCTTTCTTTAGTTTTCGGTTCTTTTTTAAGAACCCATTTTGTAGGGCTAAGTTGCGGATATTCCTCCGCCAAAATCACCACTATATCTGTATACAACATTTCCTTATTGTTTACGTATATAATCATCCTGATCTCCCCGTCTAATCTTTTTCCATTTACTATTATATATTTTGTCTCTCCTTGATTATAAATCGCAAGCGCCTCCCTTATATTGGCTAGTGACTCCGCATCATTCGCCGTTAATATAAACCCTCCTGCCTTCGGCCCCCATCTTCCATAATTGATAGACTTCTTTGTCCTTATTTTAAATCTTATATATATATAACTTTATTTGATCCCCTCGGGGTTACAAATACATAACTACATCTCCCTTCTTCTCCTCAAATCGCCTCTACCGCTCTTACACTCTAACCTTATATCTAACTTATATACTACTTACAACTAACCTTAGCCTACTATAGAGAGAGAGAGTGAAACGTATTTACAAAAGCTTACTTCTAACTTATCAACTATTTATATAAATATCTTATTTACAAATTTACATTTTTCCTTTCCAATCCCCCTTCCCATATCCCCTATCCTATCTCCATCCCTACCCTTCGGACTTCCTTTTTCGATTACTCCTCTTTCACTCCAATCATCTTTTTTGAACCCTCTCTCCATTCGTCCAACATCCTTAAACTTTCCTCCCCTCTTCCCTCTTCATCCAACACTTCCATCATCCATTCATGCCAACCTTTCTCTCCTTTTTCCTCATTCATCATCCAACATACCTCCCATATATGTTCCCATGTCTCATTTTCCCACCCACACACTCTGCATTTTCTCGATCCTTCATTCAACCAAAATCTCTCCCCCCTCATTTCGTTCCCTAATCTATAACTAGCCATTCTTTGCCATCTTTTCTCCCCCCAACCTTTCTTCAAATAACCCGGTAACCCCTCCCCTTTTATCATCGCATACCAGCTATTATATTTTGCACTCTTTATCCTTTCCCATCTCTCGTTTTCCTGCATCTTCTTTTCCTTTTTCACTATTTCTTCGCTCACACTATCCCTCTTCTCCTCTATCATAGTATTCATTTCCTCATCTGACCATCCCCTCTCCTCAAAGAACTCCCTCCTTTCCTTCTCCCACCCATCCCTGTTTCCCCCCCTCTTATCCCTTTTTCTCACCTCCTCCCAACACAACCTTGCCAACTCTCCTCCTTTTCCATCTGCTAGCTTTTTTTCGTATCCCCACGCCCTTAAACCCGCCCTTCCCCTTAGCAATTCCCTTTGCATTTCCTCTCTTATCATATATCCCGGTGTATGTTTCCCTACCCCCAGTACCCATTTTAAATACCTCTCCTGCATCCTTTCCATCCCTTCCCTCTCCTTCCACCCCCAAATTTCCACTCCGTAGCTCATTACTGACCATACCAGTTTGTCAAAGAGCCAAATCCTCCTACCCCAGTCCTTACCAAACTTCCTTTTCCCTATCCCCCATACCTTCCCCATCATCGCCGCCCCTTTCCTCATCCTTTCTTCCACTTGGGCCTTCTGCCCCCCGTCTCTTGTTACCGAATACCCTAAATATTTGTATTCCCCTACTTCCTCTATCACCTTTCCTTTCCATCGCCATGTCATTTTCTTCCATCTTCCACCACCCCTCCTACACCTCATCATTTTCGATTTATCCGCATTCAATTGTAACTTCTTCCTTTCCAAATACTTCTCTAAAACCCCTAGCATCCCTCTCATCCCGTCCTCTTCTTCCGCTATCATAGCTACGTCATCCGCGTATGCAAGTGTATACACTTTTCTATCTCCTAATTTAACCCCTCCCCATCCCCCCTTCTTTAGTTCTTCATCCATATCCGCCAGTAATAGAGTAAACAAAAGAGGGCTTAAAGGACACCCCTGCCTTACCCCCCTTACCGTCCAGAAGCCTTCTCCCTCTTCTTCTCCTACCCTCACCTTACATTTAGTTTCCCTCAATAACTCCTCGCACCTCCCCACTAGCCCTTCCCTAGTAGTAGTAGTAGTAGTAGTAATTACATTGCCGGGGGGGGGGGGTTTAGCGGATCGTCCGCCCCCCACTTCCTTAAGGCACACCGGATCTTTCATCACCAGTATCATAATCGGCGCTGCCGGCAGCTCGGCCCACTAGGGGTTGCAGTTTTCCCATCGTTCCGCCGTTCCTCCGTTTTATTCGGCCCGGGCCATTTTCGGAGTCTGCGACTTACTATGATGGGTCCGGTCGTCATCGATGAGAAGGGCCATGCTACCTAGTTTTCGGATTTTTGAGCGGTTTTAAGGCTCGGAGTGAACGTCGGGCCCTCTCACCTTCGGACCTGCAGGGTGCCTCGCCTGCCCGTGTTTTTGGCTCCCCCCACCTTCGCCATATTCCTTGGTTGAATGTGTCAAGTTCGAATCCCGTCCCTATTCTGTCGCTGCTATCCAGCGACTTACCCACTCCCTCCCCAAGGTTAGGATAGGCTAAGCTGTGACTCTACGGGCTTTGCAAAGAACAATGGACGCGATCGCGAGAGTTTCGTGGGGGTGATTCTAGTATATGTCTGTACATATATTGCAAACTTGGGATCCGATCCGACTTCGGCGAAATTCCCGCTCGCGCGGGAACATCACCTCCATTCGGTCATCACTTGCCGTCCTACTAAACGCGATGGGGTGACGGAGGTCGGTCGCTCCAACTTCGCCGAAATCTTTCTCCTTCGGAGCATAGATATCAGTTCCATCGTGCTCCCGCCTCATTGGGTGGGCTTGACACATTCTCGGAATAATGACTGATTGTTTGGATGTGACCATCATCCCCGGGGTCCGGTCGATGTTCAGCAAATAGCTCCGTCCATCTGACCTTTCCCTTAGAGGTTTGTTGTTCCGTTTTTTTTTTTTTTTTTTTTTTTTTTTTTTACGTCGCATCGCAACGGGACCTACAGTTTTTATAAAGGTGGGTTCCGAACCACCTGGGGGCACCACAGTTTATAGAGCACATGGAGTATTTCCAGAGGTGCCGCGTCGGGGATCGAACCCGCGACCACGGGGTCCGTAGGCGCGCGCTCTACCCACTGAGCCACTGCGCCCCTTTTAGCCCTTCCCTAACCCCTCTTTTCCTCAAGGCCTCCATCAAAACTTGTCGGTCCACCGAATCGAATGCAGCCTTCAAATCTATAAACATTACAATCATCTTTCTCTCTTTTTTTTGACCTGCCTGTTAATCAAATAATTTAAGACATATATATTGTCTATACAACCCAACCCCCTCCTGAAGCCCGTCTGGCTTGCAGGCAGCAACCCCTTCCCCTCCACCTCTTCTCTCATTCTTTCTGCCAACACCGCCGCATATATTTTATATGCCGTCTGTGTCAGCGTAACTCCCCTATAATTCTTCACCTCCCTGCTATCTCCTTTTTTCGTTATTGGCACCACTACCCCCTCATTCCATTCCTCTGGCCAGCCTTCCCCCCTCCATATCGCATTGCACACCCTCCATAGCCACTCTTCTACCTCTCTTCCTCCGTACTTCCATACCTCATTTGGAATTCCATCCCCACCCGCTGCTTTCCCATCTTTTAACCCCTTCACTACCCTCCTGAATTCCCCTATCTCTATTTCCTTCTCCTCATCACTACCTCTTCCCACCATTCCTCCCCTTCTTACTCTCCATTCTACCCCTCCCAGTAACCCTCTAAAATGTTCTTCCCATTCCTCCATTCTTATTCTTTCGTCTATATTCCCTCTGCTTTTTCTTTCCCTATTCACTATCATCCACGCCTGGCTTTCCGTTCTTATACCCTCTACTTCTTTTTCCCAAAATTCCCTCTCCTTTTCCTTTTTCTCTTCACATAACCTTTGATATGCTCTCTTCCTTATCTTATATTCTGTTCCCTCCCCTCCCTTCCTTCTCCACTTCCTTAATTCCTCCCTCGTTTTCTTCTTCTCTTCCCAGCACTCCTCATCCCACCATCCTTTTCTTTTCACCTTTTTCTTTTTCCCCATCTCTCCCAGCACTTCCTTTATATTCTCTTTCAACACTTCCCACCCTTCTTGACTCTCCCTCTCACTCCTAGTTCTCCTCCCAAATAACTCACTAAATTCCTTCATTTCCTCTTCCGCCCATCTTCTCACTCCTTTCTTTTCCTTTTTTCCTCTACCCTCCCTATCTCTTTTCCCTCCCTTACCCCCTTTTATCCACACTCTTATGGGCAAGTGATCCGAATCTATATTATCTCCTATTTGCATCTTTTCCACTCCTTCTCTAGTATCCTCATTTCCCAGCACATAATCTATCACTGAGCTTCCTCTGCATCCGACATACGTCCATTCCCCTTCTTCGTCTCCCTTCGTGTTTCCATTCAAAATTCCCCACCCTCTTTCTTCCAGATATTTACACAACTTCCTCCCCTCCCCGTTTACTTTCTCGTCCCTTGACTTCCTGGTCCCCCATCTCCCTTCCTCTTCTTCGCCTTCAACTTCTCCCCCTTCTCTTCCTGTTCTTGCATTTAAATCTCCCCCTATAATCACCCTTACATCTTTTTCTCTCCCCCCTATCCATTCTTCCAGATCTTCCATCTTCTTTTCCAAGTCCCTGTTCACGTACACCCCTATCACCCTCCACCATCCCTCTCCTAGCTTCACCTTTATCGTCATTATGCCTTCCCCTCTTTCTGTTACACCTCTTTCCCTCTCTATCTCTTCCCTTATTCCTATTAACATACCCCCCCTAGCCCTCCCCTTTTTTTCCACTTTCTTCGCCCACTGCACTTCCCAGATAAATCCTCTCGGGAGCCTCCTCCTTATTCCATTCCATCCCCTCTCTTCCACCCACGTTTCCATTAATAGTATTACGTCACTTTCTTCTAGCCCTTTCCAGAACTCCTCGTCCTTATTTCTCAGCCCTGCTACATTCCAAAACACAACCCTGTATTCTGCGTTCCTCTTCCTCCCCCTTCTTCCATTTCCCTCCTCCTCCCTTTCCTCCCTTACTCGTTTCCCGACTCCTCAAACCATTTCTCCTCTATTTCATCCCACTTCCTCAATTTTCCGTTTATCCACATTTTCAAATAACCCACTTGTACCTTATTCCCTTTTAACCTTTCCTTCTCCGCCTCCCTTTCTATTTTCCACCTTGCCCTTCTCTCCTCTTCCGTCATATCATCATCTATCTTTATTCTCATTCCTCTTAGCTTTCTCTTACCCTCCATAACTTTTCTTTTTCCTTCCCTGTCCGCCATTTTCACTAGTACCATCCCCTTTCCGTCTTTTTCTATCTTCCCTATTCTTATCACTTCCTTAATTCCCTCATTTTTCACTTCCATCTTTTCCCATATTTTCTTTACTTCCTCCTTTAATTCCTTCTTCCATTTCCCTCCTCTCCCTTTCCTCCCTTCATTCTTTCATCATCCTAACCCTGTCCTCCCTTGCCTCTCTCACCTCTTCCATCATCCTATTTCTTTCCCTATTACCCTCCCTCACCTCTTCCCACAACTTCTTTATTTCCTCTAGAAGCATTTTACAACTTCCATCTTCCCCACTGTCCACTCTTCCTCCCCCCGTCCTCTCCTTCTCCGGCGTCCTCAACACTACAGCGCTTTTTTTAAACACATTCCCTTGCTCTTCATTCTTCTTTTCCTCCTCCCCCCTTCTTCCCTGTCCCTTTTTCCATACCATATGTTTTCTAAGCTTCTTGTACCATTTACCCCATCTTTTCCCATTCTTTCCAGATTCCTTACCATCCATCCTTTTCCCTTATCCATCTTATCTTTGTCACCAACCTCTTTTGACTTTGCCGCTCTCCTAATTCCCTCTTTCTCTCACTAGCTCGCACCACCTGTCACACCTCTTCTACGTTCCGCGCTAATTTGCCACTGTCTTCCAACCTAACCTCACTAACCTCTTCTCTGCTTCCCTTCACTTTTCTCTACCCGCTCCTCCTTTTTGCCCTTTTCCCTTTCTCTCCTGATACACCCTAACCCCTCTTCACCCTTCTACACTATATTCACCTTTCTCCCTTCGCTTACTCTCCACTCTCACTTATAAATCTCGCTTACACTTTTCACACCTCACTCTCTCCCGCAACCGAAACCGGAAGTCCTATTTTAAATCTTATGAAATGTACCCACATTTTATTGATTTCTTCCCGCGTCATTTCTTTACCCGACGCTGGGTACCCTTTCTTGACAATGGCTATTGTGCTCTCTTCAATACCCAGTTCTTTTGATCTTGACGTTCCTGGTTGCTGCGCCGATTTTGCTTCGGGCTGCTGAACTGCGCTTTCCACAGATGATTGTGGTACTTGTGGAGTCTGAACAGTTAGTTGACTTGAGGGTGTAGATGTCACCGTTACTGTATCTTGAATATGAGACTGGGAAGTTCCCGCCTCATTTCCTTTGCCTGGTTTTGTCTCCTGTTATCTGCTTGATGGACCCGCTTTCTGTATCTGGTTTGCTTTTAAAGGCTGTTGACCTGCCTTAGTTATCTGAGGTAGCTTAGTACCTTGCGTCATCTTGGCTGATTTAAAGTTATTTTTATTCTCCTTATCCTTTTTATTTCCCGGTTTGGAGACTATTTCGATGTCTGTATCCATAGCATCGCAGAACAATTCCATAATTATCTGAAATCACATAAAATACCATTTAATCAATATATTATTCCTTAATACCATATCAATTAAATCTTGTTTATGCATATATACATTCACTACATATTTCCATAGCACCATAATTACATATGTATCCCTAGTTCTTATATCTTAAATAAACGACAAAATAGGTATGCTTAACCCTATCCTAGTAGTAGTAGTAGTAGTAGTAATTACATTGCCGGGGGGGGGGGGTTTAGCGGATCGTCCGCCCCCCACTTCCTTAAGGCACACCGGATCTTTCATCACCAGTATCATAATCGGCGCTGCCGGCAGCTCGGCCCACTAGGGGTTGCAGTTTTCCCATCGTTCCGCCGTTCCTCCGTTTTATTCGGCCCGGGCCATTTTCGGAGTCTGCGACTTACTATGATGGGTCCGGTCGTCATCGATGAGAAGGGCCATGCTACCTAGTTTTCGGATTTTTGAGCGGTTTTAAGGCTCGGAGTGAACGTCGGACCCTCTCACCTTCGGACCTGCAGGGTGCCTCGCCTGCCCGTGTTTTTGGCTCCCCCCACCTTCGCCATATTCCTTGGTTGAATGTGTCAAGTTCGAATCCCGTCCCTATTCTGTCGCTGCTATCCAGCGACTTACCCACTCCCTCCCCAAGGTTAGGATAGGCTAAGCTGTGACTCTACGGGCTTTGCAAAGAACAATGGACGCGATCGCGAGAGTTTCGTGGGGGTGATTCTAGTATATGTCTGTACATATATTGCAAACTTGGGATCCGATCCGACTTCGGCGTAATTCGCGCTCGCGCGGGAACATCACCTCCATTCGGTCATCACTTGCCGTCCTACTAAACGCGATGGGGTGACGGAGGTCGGTCGCTCCAACTTCGCCGAAATCTTTCTCCTTCGGAGCATAGATATCAGTTCCATCGTGCTCCCGCTTTATTGGGTGGGCTTGACACATTCTCGGAATAATGACTGATTGTTTGGATGTGACCATCATCCCCGGGTCCGGTCGATGTTCAGCAAATAGCTCCGTCCATCTGACCTTTCCCTTAGAGGTTTGTTGTTTTTTTTTTTTTTTTTTTTTTTTTTTTTACGTCGCATCGCAACGGGACCTACAGTTTTTATAAAGATGGGTTCCGAACCACCTGGGGGCACCACAGTTTATAGAGCACATGGAGTATTTCCAGAGGTGCCGCGTCGGGAATCGAACCCGCGACCACGGGGTCCGTAGGCGCGCGCTCTACCCACTGAGCCACTGCGCCCCTCTAACCCTATCCTAGTAGTAGTAGTAGTAGTAGTAAAGAGTCTGACCGGGGCGAGGGCAGTCGGTTGCCCTCGCCGGTTCGCACATCAGCAGCACAGCCGATTTCATATGGCGGTAACCGGTCCTCGGCCCCAGAGGGGTTGCGAATAGCCACTGCGTTCGAAAGCCGCTCTGCTTTTTATAGCCCGGGCAACTTTCAGAGCGTCAATCTACTAATCAGGGTGCGATCATCATTGATGAGAAGGCCATTCTACCTAATTGTATGGATTTTTGAGCGTTTTACGGCTCGGAGCGTACGTCGGACCTTCTCACCTTCAGATCATGCAGGTTTGCCTGGCCTGCCCGTGTTTGGCCCCCCCGACTACACCATGGATCCATGTCGTGCGTTCTCGAGTTTGACGTCCCGTCCCTAAGCTGTTCCGGCTGTCCGGAACTTACCCACTCCCACCCCTAGGTTAGGATAGGTCCTGAGCTACGACTCTACATATATATATGTGGGCAGCAAAGCAAGGGGTCGCGTGTCAATAGAAGCGTTGGGGTGGCTTTATATGCTACCGTGTGCGTCCGGAGTCCTCGAGGTCCAATCCGACTTCTGCGAAATTCTGGCCATTGGCCCGAATATCGCTTCCATCCGGTTTTCGCTCTCGGAAACCTTTCACACCGGTGGGCATACATCTACTTGGGGGCCGATCCGACTTCGGCGAAATCCCGGCGCCAGCCGGGATATCGCTTCCATTCGGTCATTCCTTGCCGAGCCTACCGCGAGTTGGGTGTGTGGAGGGCTCGATAAACGCACTAGGATCCATGGCTGGAAGAGTTTGGACGTGACCATCGTCCCCAGGTTTCGGCCGGATTAGATCCGGTCGTCGCCCATTCAGGTTTGTCACCCGTTGTTGACTTCCTCTGTTTGCGTATGAGATTCCGCTATTGGTGGTTCCGCTATTGGAGGTCCCGCTATTGGCTTTCCTCTAATTGATTTCCTTATTTGTTTATTCCTTGTTCGTTTGGTCCGTTCGGGTTGTTGTCTTTGGGTTGAATTTCCTAGTGTTTGTACCTTCTTTGGGGAGTGTGTCCCGAGTTGTCTATTGTTGCTGCCTCGTTGGGGTTTCCCCATTTTGATTTGTGTCGTTTAGTCGGTTTTTTTTCCTTTTATGTGTTTCTTCTGCCTGGTGGTGTTCCTTCGCCGCTCTTGCGAGTCTGGTCTCCGTAGTGGAGTTCCGCTATTGGCTTTTCTCTGATTGATTGCCTTATTTGCTTATTCCTTTTTCGTTTGGTCCGTTCGATTTTTGTTGTGTTTGTACTGAACTTCCTGGTGTTTGTACCTTCTTTTGGGAGTGTGTCCCGAGTTGTCTGTTGTTGCTGCCTCGTGGGGGTCTTCCCGTTTTGATTCGTGTCGTTTAGTCGGTTTTTCCTTTAATGTGTTTCTTCTGCCTGGTGGTGTTCCTTCGTCGCTCTTGCGAGTCTGGTCTCCATGGTGGAATTCCGCTATTGGCTTTCCTCTATTTGATTGCCTTATTTGCTTATTCCTCTTTCTTGTGGTCCGTTCGATTTGTTGTGTTTGTGCTGAATTTCCTGGTGTTTTGTACCTTCTTTTGGGAGTGTGTCCCGAGTTGTCTATTGTTGCTGCCTCGTGGGGGTCTTCCCGTTTAGTCGGTTTTTCCTTTTATGTGTTTCTTCTGCCTGGTGGTGTTCCTTCGTTGCTCTTACGAGTCTGGTCTCCGTAGTGGAGTTCCGCTATTGGTGGTTCCGCTATTGGCTTTCCTCTAATTGGTCTCCTTGTTTGCTTGTTCTTAGTTTATTTGGTCCCTTCGGGTTTGTTGACTTTGTGCTGTATCTCCTAGTGTTTTTGTTCCTTTGGGAGTGTGTCCCGGGTTGATTGTCGTTTTGGTTGTTCCATGCGTTTGTTTTCCCTGCGTGGGTTGTGTGTTTGCGTTTTCCCGTTCTGTTTTGTTCCTTGTTTGGTTTGTTGCTGGTCTGTCGGGGTGAGGTCCGACTGTGTGTCGTTCGGTTCTGTTGCCCTTGGCGTGTTCCTTCTAGGATTCGCCTTTCTTGTGTTATTGGTTGCTTTCCTTGTTGTTTCCTATTTTGTGCGTTTTCCGTGCTGTCGTGTTGCTGCTCCTGTTTCCTGTGATTTGTACGTTATTTTGCTTCTTTTAATCTTGGTTTCTTGGGCTGACGCCTTCTTCTTGGTTTCTCAGCTGTTTTGTTTGCTTCCATGTTTTGGGTTCTTCTGTGTACTTCCGTCTATCGGTCGTTCTGGTGCCTTTTACTTTTTTGGTCTTCCTTGTGTGTGGTTTGTCGGTAATTGATTGTTCAGTGGTTTCTATTTCTTTGCGTATCTTTGTGTTGTTGTTCCAGTCTTCTTGCTGCCTGTTGTTATTATTGTGTCCTGTTCTCCTCTTTTTGTATTTCCTTGTTTAATCTGGGTTTTTTCGACTGCTGCCATTGTTTTGGTTGCCTGGTTTTGCTTCCGTGTTTTGGATTTCTTCTTGCGGTCGTTCTGATTCCTGTTTTGTCCCCCTTTTCCCTGTGATTTGCGTCTTTTTTTTTTCCTTCCTTTTTGTCCGTTTCTTTTGCGTATGTGTGCGCGTGATTCTTTATTTTAGTCTTGGTTTCTTCGACTGATCGATCCAGTTTTTTTTTTCCGTGCTGTTGTTCTTGTTCTTTTATGATTTGTATTTCTTCCTCTTTTTTTGCATACATGTATGTATGTGTGGTTCTTTATTTTAGTTTTGGTTTCTTCGACTGCTTTATTGTTCCCTTTTTTTGATTTCTTGTTGGGGGGGTTCCCTCTATGTGTTTTTATCTTGTGATTGTGCTGGTTTTCCTTGTTCCCATTGTTTGTATGCTGCTGCTTTGTTCCATTTTCCGCAAATATTTTGTACTGGGTCTTCTTGGGCTGTCGTCTTTTCTGCCTTTTTTCCTCTTCTTGGTTTTTTCCTTATTTCTCTCTTTCTCGGTCGTAGTTCCTCTATTTTCCTCTGACTTTTCTCAGTGTGATTTCGGTCGCGGGCAGGCAGGTTTTGGCGTGGGGGTCCATCATCGACTACTGTGTAGTCTCAGTATATCGCCGTAACATAACCTGTCCTGCTTGCTTCCTGTTTTCCTTTTTTTTTCTTTTTTTTTTCCTTTTTTTCTTCTTTTTTTTCCTTCTTCTTCTATTCCTTCCATGGGTCTACTTCTTCCATGAATCGTTTTAGTTTTTTCCATTCTATTACTTTCAGTACGTCTCCCTCGATGGTACTGTCTTCTAGTATAGCTCGTCTTTTCCTTGTTACTGCCTCGCATTCCGTGACTATGTGCTCGGGTGTTTCCTCTTTGTCATTGCATAGCGAGCATAGGCTCGTGTCTGCTCTTCCTAGTTTCCTCAGGTGTTTGTTCAGCGGGGCTATTCCCGTGATCGTTTCTACCATTCTTCTTAGTTCCTTCCTGTTCAGGTCGATGATGCCTCTGACCCTTTTGGCTGGCCATTCATCTACCCCCAAGAACCTTTTACTGTGTTTCAGCCCCGTAGATGTTCTCCATTTCTCCGCTGATCTTTCTACCGCCCATCTTCTTACCAGGAGGTTGTAGTTGGCGTCTGGTAGACCAACCCACTGTTGTGGTTCCTCTGGAGATGAGTCCGATCCTTTGTTAGCCAGTTCGTCCGCTTTTTCGTTTCCCTCTAGTCCCGAGTGACCTGGTATCCAGGTTATCTTGACGGTTTTTCCCTTCTTGACCAGCTGATTTAGCGTGTCATGTGCCTCTCATAGTAGTCTCGATCTGCATTCCAGCTGTTGCAGACTTTTGATGGCCGCTTGGCTGTCTGTGCAGATCGTGATCTCTTTCTTGTTCTCCCCTTTTTCTATGATTTCCAGGGCGCATAGTCGTATGGCCAGTAGTTCTGCCTGATATACTGTGGGATGCTCTCCTAGTTTGACGTAGAAGTGCCTGTCTTTGTTGTTTGTCCATGCTGCGCCTGTCAGCTCGTTTTTCCTCGATCCGTCTGTGTACCAGAGTGCCGTTTCCTTCAGATCCCTTGGTATTCCCTTCTTCCAGTCGTCCCTTTCTCTTATCTCTGTTTTGTACAGCTTACTGTCCAAATATCTTTTCTCATCCGTGTCCTTTTGCATCTGGCTCAGGGTGATGAGTTCCCTGTTGTCCCTTTTTCCTATGTATTCGATGATGTTGGAGTGACCGTAGCCTAGATCTTCCCATTTGTTCCAGCATATTAGTCTGTATGCTGTTTTCAGCGCTATTTCTTTTATTCTTATGTCTAGCGGTTGTATGTCCGCTAGCACTTCCATTGTCTTGTTCGGCGTGTTTCCCACGCATCCTAGTATTCTCCTATTTGCCATGCCTTGTAGTCTGTCCAGCCAGCCTCTGACCGTTGCCAGATCCGTCCCTTTCCACCATATTGCCGCTCCGTACGTCACCCTCGGCACCACGATCGCCTTGTATATCCATCTTAGTATGTGGGGTGTCAGTCCCCAGGTTGCGCCTACCGCTCTGCTCAGCATCATTATATTTCCTTTTGCTGCGTCTACTTTGCCTTTGATGTGTGGTCTCCACATCAGTTTCCTGTTTATGGTTATTCCCAGGTATTTTACCTTCTCTTTTAGTGGCAGCGGAGTGCCCATGTAGCTCAGTCCGCTGTCCACCGGGTACAGGGTGGTTCTGGTGAATTCCATCACTTCCGTTTTTTCGGGGTTTACCGATAGACCTACCGTTTCGCACCAGACTTCCGTTATGTTTAACGCCGTCTGTATCGTTTCCACGCATTTTCCTCTTTCCTTGTTCCTGCTTACGATGGCCACGTCGTCGGCGTAGGCCACTATCGTGGCTCCGGTCTCCTCCAGTGCGCGTAGGAGCGAGTCCAGCGCCATGCACCAAAGCAGTGGGGAGAGTATTCCCCCCTGTGGGGTGCCCCTTTTTACCTTGCCTTCTACTTCCGCGTCCCCTCTGTACGCTTTGATTCTTCTGTTCTTCAACATGTTCATTATCCATGTTCTGATGTTTGGTTCCACGTTAAAGTCCTCCATCGCCTGCTCCATGGCATCGATCGGGGTCATGTTGAATGCCCCCTCGATGTCCATGAAGCACGCTATGGCGTATTCCTTTTTTACGCGTGCCTTTTCGGCTTCGTTTATTACCCTGTGTAGGGCGACTTCCGTCGAGTGTCCCGTTCTATAGGCGTGTTGCCCTTCGAACAGTTCCCTTTCCCTTAGTGTGGTGCATTTGAGGTGCCTGTCGATCAGTTTCTCTGCTGTTTTCAGCAGGAATGATGTCAGGCATATCGGTCGGTATGCCTTTGGTACCGTTAGATCCGTTTTCCCAGGTTTTGGCAGGAATACTACCTTCGTTCCCGTCCATGCTTTCGGGATGTGTCCCGTGGCAATGCTTGCCTTTATCAGGTTGGTTATGGCCTGTCCATATTGGTTTTGCGATTTCTTTAGAATTCGCGGGCTCAGCTTGTCCAACCCAGGAGCTTTGTCCGGGCTGAAGGCCGATAGGGCCCATTTGATTCTGCTGGGATTGGCGATTTGATTCGCCAGCCTCCAGTTCGGCTGTATCTCGTTGGTTCTGTTGTTCTCCTCCTCGGCTTCGGTCTCTGTGTCTCTGGTGAACCCGGGTAAGTGGGTCTCCAGCAGTTGCTCCATTATCTCGTCGTTCCTGTGGAGCAAGGTGTTTCCTTTTCTTATTGCTCCCATGTTGGCGCCTCCGCATTTCAGCAGGGTCTGCGTGATCCTGGCCGCTATCGAGGTTTTCTCGATCGACTTGGTGAATTTTTTCCAGCATTCTCTTCTGCTTTTCATTATTTCGTACCTGAGGTTTTTGCTTTCCTTTTTGTAGGCTGCCCATTTCTTAGCCTTGTTTCTTGGTTTGGCCTTCCTCCATCTTTGTTTGCATATCTTTACCGTTTCTTTCTTTTTCTCTAGTTTTTTGTTCCACCATCTGATTTTCCTTCTTCCTGTCGTCGGAGTTGCCTCCGTCGCGTCTTCCCAGTTCATTCTTAGCGTTGTCGCTATGCTTTCTGCATACGCGTCTATTTCGGCTGCATTTCCGTATTTCCCTTCTAGTGTTTTTACTAATACCTTGTTCAGTTCCTTGAATCTGTCCCAGTCTGTGTTGTTGACACTTCTTTTTTCCTCTATTTCCGTTTGGCAGTCCCATCTTATTCTGTACTCTATCGAGTTGTGGTCTGAGCCGTTTATCTCGTCCAGTACCTTCCATTTGTAGAATTTATCGATTATCGATTCTGAACATATGGTTATGTCCAGGACCGCTTTCCTGTTCTTTGTGACGTATGTTGGTCTGTTTCCGTAGTTGGCTATGAACAGCCCCGCGTTTACTATATAGTCCATGAGGATCACTCCTCTTGGATTGGTGTCCGTGCTTCCCCAGTGCCTGTTCCTGGCGTTCGCGTCTGCCCCTATTATCACAGGGACGTCGTTCCTGTTTGCCCATTCTACCATTTCCGTGCATTTCTTGCCTGGGATGTCTTTCCCTTCGTGGTGTAGATACAGTGATACTACCAGTATTTCTTTGAAGTCGTCCCCTTGTCCTACTTGTAACGACACGGTCGTGATTGAGTTGTCCGTGAATTGGGTCATTAGAGTTCCCGTTATGTTCCTTCTTGTTATTACGCAGGTTCTCGTTTCCTCGTTTATCTTGTTTGAATGGATGGTTCCAATCCCGTTCATTCCTCTGATACCTTTTCTGCTGATCCAGGGTTCTTGGATCAGTGCTACGTCGAATGCTTCTTCGCTGAATTTTTTGGCCAGCAAGGCTGCTGCCCCGGCCGCGTGGTGGAGGTTCACCTGAATTATTTTCATTATTGTTTCTCCCTTTCTCTTTTTTTTCTTTCTTTTTCCTTTCTTTTCCTTTCTTTTCCTTTCTTTTTTCCTTTTTTGAGAGGGTTTTTTTTTTCCTCTCTTTTCTTTTTTTTTTTTTCTCCTTCTAGCTTGCGTGCCCTTGTGTGTGGTGGGGGTACGCTTTCGGTGGTGTGTCTGGTGTTAAGGCAGTCTTGTTATTACTGCCGTCCGC
This sequence comes from Lasioglossum villosulum, assembly GCA_963971365.1. NCBI lineage: Eukaryota > Metazoa > Arthropoda > Insecta > Hymenoptera > Halictidae > Lasioglossum > Lasioglossum villosulum. The sequence continues at coordinate 18,822,750 of OZ020498.1, read as the reverse complement.
TGCTATCCCCGTTGCTTGTTGCCCTGCCGAGTGTTGTGGCTAGGTGGCAAAAGCAAACCTGCGAACAGATGAGGTTAGTCGGCGCCGGGGTGGGAGTTTGAGGATGGGGATGCTCACTCTTTTGTTTCTTTATTTGTGGTGAGCTCAGAGTTTTTTTTTGGAAGGGTGGGATATTAGCTTATTCTAATCTATATTTTTATATTTATTTATTTAGTTGTTACTCCTTTTTCTTTTTTTGGGGGTATGGGGGGTGCTGGTTTTGCTCCGTGGGTGCCGCTTGTGCACCATTTCCCTGTTGTCGCTTGTTACCTTCGTCGATTTATTTCCGCGTTTGGTTTTGCATTCGGGTGTGGGCTATTTTCGCTGTTGCAGGTTTGGGGGGGTATGATTCTACTTTGTCCCGTGATTTACCCGAGTATGTTTCTTCAGGTGTGGGGAGTGTGGGTGGCGGGGTTGGTTTGATGTTGTTCTGTTTCGCGTTGTACTCTTTCGGTCGAGTTACAGTTCTATGGTACTGGGTGCTTGTGTGCCGTGCAGGTTTTGAAGTGGCACTTACCTTTTGTTGCAGTTGATCGTCAGGGATTTTGCTGTAAAGGGGTTGGGGGACTGGTTGGGATACATTTTAGTGTGTGTGTGTGTGTGTTGACGCTTTGTTATATGTTTACTTTGTTTGGGGTGTTTTATTATTATTTCCCCTTTTTTCTAGAGTCCTAGGGGGTTTGTTGATTGTCTGCTCTGTTTCTATGGGGGTTTCTCCGTTTTGTGATTGGGGATGTGTTCTGTCTGTCTATGTGTGGGTGGATTGGGTGTGTGTTGTTACGTGTGTATCGTATGTTTTTTTTTTTCTTTCTCTCTTTTTCCTTCTTTTTCCGCTCTTTTTGTATGTATTATTTTCTTCCTTTTTTCCCTTCCTTTCTTTACCTTTTTCTATTCCTTGTTATCCGGTTGTTTTTCGTTTCGTTCGAGTGTGTCCATCCGTGGTGTAGGTTCTTCGTTGGTGCTGTGTGTGGTTTTGCTTGCGGGGGGGGCCCTGTCTGACTTTCGCTATGATGTGGATTCTGTTTCTGGTGTTGGGGTTCGCGAGGGGTTGTCTTTATATATTACTTGTTATAGATGTATATATATATTTTCCTTCTCTCTTTTTTCTGTACGTGTGTTGTTTGTGTGAGAAGCTAATCCGAGACCGAACTTATTCTTTTTTTTTTTTTTCTTTTTGGTTTATTTATTCGCGCGGTAGGGAGGTTAACTGACCCTTATTTGTCTATATGTACGGAAGTTCCTTCGTTATTTGTTCGTTTCGCGAAAGGTATTCTATGTATATGTTTTTATTGTGTGTATGCTGCTTGTAGGGGATAGTTAAGCCGGTCTTGTTCTTTGGTTTGATTCGCTGTTTGTTCTACAGTGGGGGAAGTCTAAGTGGTGTGAGCGGAAGTTCTTTCTTTTCGCGGGGGGTGGTTACCTATCTGTATGTTTCTATGCGTATTGCACGGAGAGTTGAGTCGCTCTTATTCCTATTCTTTTTTTCGGCGAAGGATGGTTAATTAATTGATAGTTGTTTGCTGTTATGAGCTGAATTTCTTTTTTTTTTTAATTTTTGTTTAACTGTTTCGCGAAGGATAGTTCCGATGCAGGGAAGGTTTAAATCGATTTTATGTTTTTTTTTTCCATCTATTTCGTTATTTGTCTATACGGTGATGAGTGGTTGATTGAGTGATGACTTTTTGCTGATATGAGCGGATGTACTTTACTTATTTGTTCGTTTCGCGGAGGGTGGTTTCGGTGCTGGGGAAGTTGGATCGATCTTATTTTGTTTGTCCCGTTTTTAGGTGATTATTATTTGTCGGAGTGTGCGGACGTTCTTTTTATTATTATTATTTATTTGTTACGCGGAGGGTAGCCTGTATATATATATATACGTTACTTACGCGCGCGCTGCATTGTTTCCGATGTAGTGAAGAGTTGAACCGATCTTATTTCTAGTTTATATCGCTATTTATTCGTGCCGTGAGGAGAGGTTAAATGATGATCATTTACTGGTGTGAGCGGAATTTCCTTTATTGTATATTTATTTATTTATTTGTTGTTGGGATAATGTAGGGATGTTGGGGTGTAGTGATGTGGTCTGCCGTACATTGTTAAGCTATGTTTTTTATTTTGTTCGTTACATCTATGTTACATTGTGTGCTCTGCGCGTTATCTATTGTGTTTACGACTTTTTAGTAAAAGTAAGGTTTATGGCGCCGCCCATAATGCTAATCTTGCCTCCTTTGCCCTTTATATATGTAAAATCGTTTTCTGGCATCTCCAGCGTAAACTCCTTACCTCTCTCCGTCAGCCTCTCCTTCCGTTTGAGCTGCCACCTTGTGGCCGAGAGAGGTTTGTAATCCTGCTGGAGATGCCCTATTATGACTTCATACTTCATTAGTTTGTTGCTAATGTACATTGTCGCTCTTATCGTCACGTTGAGCTTCTCGACCCCAATCGTGGTGAGTTTCTTTGGCGCGAAATCAAAGTCTAACTCCTTCAATGCTATCTTTAGGTTGCCGATCGCTTGATCGTCTCTAGCGGTCATGAGTACTCCCCCCGCTTTCAATCCCCATCTCTTGAATTTAATAGGTCGCTTTTTGTACAGCGCGTACTCCGTCACGCTGGCCCACATGGCCGTGACTTCGTCGCGCTGCATATCGGATCCTTTGTCGGGGTAGCCCTCCTTCACTATGACGACTGTCATCGGGTCCGTCATTAATTCGGCCTCCTCTTGTTGTCGACGGCTCTTCTCTGCTGAAGTCCCTGGGTTCCCTGTTGGAGCCGTTGCGCCTGCGGTCCCCGTGCTCCCCGCTGTTCCGGGTTGCTCCTTTTGGGCCTTTTGTCGGCCGTTGCTGTTGCTGCTGCTGCTACCTTCTCCTGTGTTTCTGGCCGGCTTAGACGCTTTATTTTTGATTTCTTTTTCCCTTCTTTCCACAATTTGGATGTCCTCGCTCAGTTGTATTCCTCTGAATTCCATTTTGTTGTTTTCTGTAACAAATATGTCAGAGGATTTTTGGTTATGGGGTTCCTTTGCTTTCCCTTTATTCGGAGGGTATGTTTGATGGGGGGGGATCTTATGGGGCCGGTGTTTTGTTTGGGCTGGGATGGGTTGGAGGTAAGGGATTACTGTTTTAAGTCCCTTTTTTTGGTGTTGTTGCACCGTTTTTTCGTTTTCCCGTTTCTTTATCGGGGGTATTTGGTTACCCGTCGTGTGTGTGTCTCTTTTTTTTTATTTCCTTTTCTTATTCCTTTTGTCTTTCTCGCTTCCTTGTTGGTTTGTGTTCCATTTGTGTGTGTGTGGGTGTGTGTGTGCGTGTGTGTATGTGATTTGCGGGGAGGCACTGAAATGAAAGTCTAGTCTCTGTCGCGAGCGATTCCGAGAGCGCGAGGTTATTTCTATTCGAACATCTATTTCTAAATCTGTAAAGCATGAGTCTATTTGTTATTGGATATTTAAACAATTCGTGCGACGTCGCTCGATGTTGTTGCAGTTGTTATTCTGCAACAGACCACAGACCACTGTCTGCGCGCAGGGAGTTCAACGCGCATGCTTTTGTTCACGCGTACTGGTTTATCTATTTATTGAAATGAAAACTTTTCAATTGAAATGAAAATCTAGCTTTGTCGCGAGCGATTCTGGGAGCGCGAAGTTACTTCTATTCGAGCATCTATTTCTAAATCTGTAAAGCGTGAGTCTATTTGTTATTGACTATTTAAACAATTCGTGCGACGTCGCTCGATGTTGTTGCAGTTGTTATTCTGCAACCGCGAGCTCGCGAAGCGAGCGAGCGGACTACAGACCACTGTCTGCGCGTAGGGAGTTCAACGCGCATACTTTTGTTCACGCGTATTAGTTTATCTATTTATTGACATAAAACTTTTCAATTGAAAGGATAATCTAGGCTCTGTCGCGAGCGATTCTGAGAGCGCGAAGTTATTTCTATTCGAGCATCTATTTCTAGATCTGTAAAGCATGAGTCTGTTTGTTATTGATTATTTAAACAATTCGTGCGACGTCGCTCGATATTGTTGCAGTTTGTTATTCTGCAACCGCGAGCTCGCGAAGCGAGCGAGCGGACTACAGACCACTGTCTGCGCGTAGGGAGTTCAACGCGCATACTTTTGTTCACGCGTATTAGTTTATCTATTTATTGACATAAAACTTTTCAATTGAAATGATAATCTAGGCTCTGTCGCGAGCGATTCTGAGAGCGCGAAGTTATTTCTATTCGAGCATCTATTTCTAGATCTGTAAAGCATGAGTCTGTTTGTTATTGATTATTTAAACAATTCGTGCGACGTCGCTCGATATTGTTGCAGTTTGTTATTCTGCAACCGCGAACTCGCGAAGCGAGCGAGCGGACTACAGACCACTGTCTGCGCGCAGGGAGTTCAACGCGCATACTTTTGTTCACGCGTATTAGTTTATCTATTTATTGACATAAAACTTATCAATTGAAATGATAATCTAGGCTCTGTCGCGAGCGATTCTGAGAGCGCGAAGTTATTTCTATTCGAGCATCTATTTCTAGATCTGTAAAGCATGAGTCTGTTTGTTATTGATTATTTAAACAATTCGTGCGACGTCGCTCGATATTGTTGCAGTTTGTTATTCTGCAACCGCGAACTCGCGAAGCGAGCGAGCGGACTACAGACCACTGTCTGCGCGCAGGGAGTTCAACGCGCATGCTTTTGTTCACGCGTACTGGTTTATCTATTTATTGAAATGAAAACTTTTCAATTGAAATGAAAATCTAGGCTTTGTCGCGAGCGATTCTGGGAGCGCGAAGTTACTTCTATTCGAGCATCTATTTCTAAATCTGTAAAGCGTGAGTCTATTTGTTATTGACTATTTAAACAATTCGTGCGACGTCGCTCGATGTTGTTGCAGTTGTTATTCTGCAACCGCGAGCTCGCGAAGCGAGCGAGCGGACTACAGACCACTGTCTGCGCGTAGGGAGTTCAACGCGCATACTTTTGTTCACGCGTATTAGTTTATCTATTTATTGACATAAAACTTTTCAATTGAAATGATAATCTAGGCTCTGTCGCGAGCGATTCTGAGAGCGCGAAGTTATTTCTATTCGAGCATCTATTTCTAGATCTGTAAAGCATGAGTCTGTTTGTTATTGATTATTTAAACAATTCGTGCGACGTCGCTCGATATTGTTGCAGTTTGTTATTCTGCAACCGCGAACTCGCGAAGCGAGCGAGCGGACTACAGACCACTGTCTGCGCGCAGGGAGTTCAACGCGCATACTTTTGTTCACGCGTATTAGTTTATCTATTTATTGACATAAAACTTATCAATTGAAATGATAATCTAGGCTCTGTCGCGAGCGATTCTGAGAGCGCGAAGTTATTTCTATTCGAGCATCTATTTCTAGATCTGTAAAGCATGAGTCTGTTTGTTATTGATTATTTAAACAATTCGTGCGACGTCGCTCGATATTGTTGCAGTTTGTTATTCTGCAACCGCGAACTCGCGAAGCGAGCGAGCGGACTACAGACCACTGTCTGCGCGCAGGGAGTTCAACGCGCATGCTTTTGTTCACGCGTACTGGTTTATCTATTTATTGAAATGAAAACTTTTCAATTGAAATGAAAATCTAGGCTTTGTCGCGAGCGATTCTGGGAGCGCGAAGTTACTTCTATTCGAGCATCTATTTCTAAATCTGTAAAGCGTGAGTCTATTTGTTATTGACTATTTAAACAATTCGTGCGACGTCGCTCGATGTTGTTGCAGTTGTTATTCTGCAACCGCGAGCTCGCGAAGCGAGCGAGCGGACTACAGACCACTGTCTGCGCGTAGGGAGTTCAACGCGCATACTTTTGTTCACGCGTATTAGTTTATCTATTTATTGACATAAAACTTTTCAATTGAAATGATAATCTAGGCTCTGTCGCGAGCGATTCTGAGAGCGCGAAGTTATTTCTATTCGAGCATCTATTTCTAGATCTGTAAAGCATGAGTCTGTTTGTTATTGATTATTTAAACAATTCGTGCGACGTCGCTCGATATTGTTGCAGTTTGTTATTCTGCAACCGCGAGCTCGCGAAGCGAGCGAGCGGACTACAGACCACTGTCTGCGCGCAGGGAGTTCAACGCGCATACTTTTGTTCACGCGTTCTAGTTTATCTATTTATTGAATGAAAACTTTTCAATTGAAATGAAAATCTAGGCTCTGTCGCGAGCGATTCTGAGAGCGCGAGGTTATTTCTATTCGAACATCTATTTCTAAGTCTGTAAAGCATGAGTCTGTTTGTTATTGATTATTTAAACAATTCGTGCGACGTCTCTCGATATTGTTGCAGTTTGTTATTCTGCAACCGCGAACTCGCGAAGCGAGCGAGCGGACTACAGACCACTGTCTGCACGCAGGGAGTTCAACGCGCATACTTTTGTTCACGCGTATTAGTTTATCTATTTATTGAAATGAAAACTTTTCAATTGAAATGATAATCTAGGCTCTGTCGCGAGCGATTCTGAGAGCGCGAAGTTATTTCTATTCGAACATCTATTTTTAAATCTGTAAAGCATGAGTCTATTTGTTATTGAATATTTAAACAATTCGTGCGACGTCGCTCGGTGTTGTTGCAGTTGTTATTCTGCAACCGCGGGCTCGAGCTGTCTGCTGGCCATTTACGCCGGTTTGCTGTCGTTGTGGTTTTCAACGTGCATCCGACTGATCGTGGCCGCTTCTTCTCTTTCGCCGTTTGCATGTTACTGTCCGGATTTGTTTTTCCGTTGAGCAACATGCACGCGTTCGCAGGTTCTATCGCTATTCTATTGCTTTCGAGTTGCGGTGAATTAGCGTGTTTCGGTTCTCTATTGCGATCGAAGCTTCCTACTAGTCTCTTGCGGGTGGTGGTCTCGTGTGATTTTATCCGCGTGGCTATTACTGTTTTCTCATTGTTGTTTCAATGTTTCTCGATTAGCATTGAGTATTCTTGACCGCGTGTTCACCCGCGTGGACTAGTATTCCGTTCGAGCGGGGCTCTATTGGCCGTCCGCCATTTTGCGTTCGCCCCTAACCCTATCCTAGTAGTAGTAGTAGTAGCAGTAGTAAATTTTGACCGGGGAGTAGGTGATCGGCACCATCTCCTTGTTCCATTGAGGAGAGGGCTGGTGCCGCAAGGCACCAGCCCATCTCCGAAACGCACACCAACAGCAATGTCGGTTTTATGTGGCGACCGGTCCTCGGTCCCGTAGGGTTGCAGTTTCCCCTGCTTTCAACCGCCACCCTGCTTTTTATAGCCCGGGCAACTTGCAGGGTAACGGTCTACTAATCAGGGAGCGATCATCATCAGTGAGAGGCCATTCTACCTAACCCATTTGAGTGTTTGAGCGTTTTACGGCTCGGAGCGTACGTCGGACCTTGCTCACCTTCAGATCATGCAGGTTTGCCATACCTGCCCATTTGGCCCCACCCTCTTCACCATAGAACCATATTGTGCACCTATGAGTATTACATCCCTTAACCTATTCTATCCCGGCTGCCCAGGATTCACCCATTCCCACCCCAGGATTAGGGTATTCTATTCTATGTTTCTACAGGTTGCATAAGAAACAAGGGGCCGCGCCTTCATAAACGTTGGGAAGAAGTTGTATACTTATGTGTCCAGCCCCATTGAGTTTGATCCAACTTCGGCGAAATTCCGGTTATCAACCCGAATATCGCTTTCATATGGTCTTCACCCTCCGGGACCTTCCACCCTATCTAACACGTATACATCAACTTGGGGTCCGATCCGACTTCCGCGAAATTCCAGTATGTACTGAAATACCACTTCCATTCGGTCTTTCCTTGCCGAGCCTACCACGTGTTGGGGTGATGGAGGGCTCAAAGCCACACTAGGTTCTATGGCTGGTATGATGGACGTGACCAACGTCCCCAGGTTTCGGCAAAAAATGCATCTTAAATTCGCATTCCGCCGTCCCCCATTCAGGTTTGTCTCCCGTGTGTCAAATTCCTCTTTTCCTCCCTTATTGTCACCTTACTTACGGGGTCTTTATTTATAATCCAACCTGACCATCCCTTATTTATCCACCATGTATCTGTTAACTAGCTCTATCCTTACTGATTACTCTATTGCTTTCTCTTTCATACACCTTATTGTCATCCTTACTGCTATAATGGCTTCGTCTATATATACTTTACTATCTGATCTTTACTTATTTATCTTACTACCTTCCAATGATACTGAACCTTTAACCTCATACCTTACTAACTTATTTGTTATTTCACCTTTTTTTTAAACTTTTATTAACTTTATTATAGTCCTTACTTCTCCTTGATTTAGTCTTTAATATATCCTTTATTATTATTTATCGTAAAAGCACCTTGTCTCCCTTACCATTTTCCATTAGTACTTCTTAGTGTTGTTTAGCGTTTAGTACCTTATTTATCTCCCTTCGTTTATTACCTTAAAACATCCGCTCCCCATCTTCTTAAACTATTGCACTGCTATTTTATTTTTGAGCTTTATTGCACAAAGCACCGTCCATCTCCATGAGCTTGCTTTAATCTTTTGTAATTTCTTTCTTCATATTCCTAATAATATAAGATTTGATCTCCTCTATATGTCCCCTCCTCCTGTCATTTCAATCTTTGTGCTTTCCTTTACCACAGTTTCCCATATTGTTCTATCCTTGCTCTATTTGAACGATACCACTGAGTAACTATCATTTGTTCATTATCAACATTCAAGGATTTTGGCAAAGAATTAGTTTTTGGCAGGCGAGATCCATCATTGATTACCAAGGTAATCTCAGAGCATTGCCCAACCAATGCCTTTACTAATCTTGCCCCCTTTTGTGTACCCTATTTCCTTTTGGTTTACACCTTGTTCATAATTTACCTATTTACTTAATTGTACCATGTTGTTTTTAGTTCTAACATTCTTTATTTAATACTACTTAGATCCCTGTTCCTTGTCCTGAAATAGTTCCTAGTATTTCCATAGATCCACTTCGTCCATAAAACGTTTAACTTTTTTCCATTTAAAGCCTCTTAAAATCGCTCCATCAACAAAATTTGTTTCTAATATCGTTCTCCTTTTATGCACTAGAGCTGCACAATTCCTAACCAGGTGCTCCGGTGTTTCTTCTTCTTCATTACATAATGTGCACATACTCGTATCTGCTTTTCCTATTTTTGCCAAATACTTATTTAACGGTGCTATACCCGTTATCGTTTCCACCATTCTTCTTAATTCCTTCTTTTCCAATTGTAATATACCTTGGACACGCTTGGCTGGCCAACAGTCCACTCCCAGAAAGCTTTTACTGTGTGTCAGTCCACTGGTATCTCTCCATCTTTTCGCCGCTTGACCTACTGCCCAGTTCCTGATTGCCAGATTATAATTCGCATTGGATAGCCCTATCCAATTTTGCGGTTCATCCGGTGGTAAATCCGATCCTCTATTTGCAAGTTCATCTGCTCTTTCGTTCCCTTCTAAACCAGAATGACCTGGTATCCAAGTTATTATAACCTTCTTTCCCATTTTCCCCAATTCGTTTAGGGCAATATGAGTTTCCCATATTAAATTCGATCTGCATTCCATCTTCCTTAAGCTTTTTATAGCTGCCTGGCTGTCTGAACAGATCGTTATCTGATTTCTTTGTTCCCCCTGATTCCTTACTTCCTTAGCACATAATTGTATGGCCAGGAGTTCCGCTTGATATACCGTTGGGTGCTCCCCTAACTTTATGTAATAATGTTTATCTCTATTATTTGTCCATGCCGCTCCCGTTAGCCCACTTTTCCTGGACCCATCCGTGTACCATAATGCCGTATTCCTTAGATCCTCTGGAATTCCATTATCCCAATCTTCCCTTGTTCTTATTTCTGTTTTGTATAGTTTATAATCTATATATTTCCTTTCGTCGCTATCTTTCCGCATTTCGCTCAATTCAATAATATCCGGATTACCATTCCTACCAATAAGGTATATTAAATTTGAGTGCCCGTAACCAAGGTTGTCCCATTTGCCCCAGCTTATTAATCTGTATATTGTCTTTAGTGCTAATTCCTTAACTATTATGTCAAGCGGTAACATATCTGTTAACACTTCCATAGTTTTATTGGGGGTGTTGTTAGTACAGCCCAAAATTCTTCTATTGGCCATTCCTTGTAATCTATCAAACCATCCTTTTACTGTAGCCATATCTGACGCTTGCCACCATATGGCTGCACCATATGTTACCCTTGGTACTATAATTGCTCTATATATCCATCTCATTATGTATGGTTTCATTCCCCATGTTGCTCCTATTGCTCTACTCAGCATAGCGATATTACCCTTTGCTGCATCCGCTTTAATTTTAGCGTGCGGTCTCCATAATAATTTCCTTGTTAGTGTAATCCCTAGATATTTCACTTTTTGCTTTAACGGTACTGGTGTACCCATATACAATAGACCACTCTCAACTGGGTAAAGCGTGGTCTTAGTAAATTCCATTACTTCCATTTTCTCTGGGTTTACGGATAAACCCACTGAATCACACCAAACCTCTGTTATATTCAATGCCGTTTGTATCACTTCCAAACATTTTATTTTATTTCTATTTCTACTAATCACCGCTATGTCATCTGCATAGGCCACTACCACTGCTCCTGTTTCTTCTAACTCCCAAAGTAGGGAGTCCAATGCCATGCACCATAACAATGGTGAAAGAATGCCCCCTTGTGGTGTACCTCTTTGAACCCTTCCTTCCACTTCAGCATCTCCCCTGCAAGCTTTTACTCTTCTATTCCTTAACATGTTCATTATCCAATGTTTTATATTCTCTTCGACACTAAAGTCTTCTAATGCTTGCTCTATGGTATCAATCGGGGTCATATTAAAAGCCCCCTCTATATCCATAAAACAAGCTATAGCACATTCCTTTTTCCTAAACGCTGTTTCGACTTCCCTTACAACCCTATGTAGTGCCACTTCTGTTGAGTGTCCCGTCCTAAAAGCATGTTGTCCTGGGAACAGCTCCTTTGCCCTTAGCGTCGTGCTTTTTAAATGTCTGTCAATCAGTTTCTCCGCTGTTTTTAGTAGGAACGATGTTAGACATATTGGCCGATAGGCCTTTGGTTCTGTAAAATCCGTCTTGCCTGGTTTGGGTAAAAATACCACCTTTGTACCCGTCCAGGCTTTCGGAATATGTCCCGTTGCTATACTGGCCTTGATTAGATTAGTTATGGCTTGTCCATAATAATCCTGTGCCCTTTTTAATATCCTTGGACTAAGTCCATCCAATCCGGGAGCCTTATCTGGATTAAATGAACCCAGGGCCCACCTTATTCTACTAGGATTTGCAATTTGATTAGCTAATCCCCAATTGGGTTGTGTAACCCTGTCTTCTTCTATATCCATGTCTTGAGTTTTATCAAAACCTGGAAAGTGAGTTTCTAGTAGCTGTTCTATAATATCCTCGTTTTTGTGCACTAATGCATTTCCTCTCCTAATGGCCCCCATATCCGAACCTTGACATTTCAGTAACACTTGTGTTATCCTGGCTGCCACTGAAGTTCTTTCAATTGATTTAGTAAATTTCCTCCAACTACCTTGCCTACTTTTCATAATTTCTTTCCTTAATTTGGCTGATTCTTTTTTGAATATTTCCCATTTCCTTCCTTTTGCCCATGGCTTTGCTATCCTCCACCTGCGTTTGCATTCCTTCACTATCTCTCTTCTTCTTTCCAATTTCTTGTTCCACCATTCTATTTTACTTTGTCCTACCGTTTCTGTCACCTCTGTTGCTTCTTCCCAATTCTGGCGAAGCACTGAAGCTATCTGTTCCGCATATTCGTCAATCTCTTCCTTGTTCCCATATCTTCCTACCAGATTTTTAATCGTTACCCTATTCAATTCGTCAAACACTTCCCAATCTGTATTTTTCTTGTTCCTTACTGTTTCATTTTCCGTTTGGTGTCCCCATTCCACTTTATATTCTATATATTTATGATCCGATAAACTTACATCTTCCATGACATACCAGTTATTGAATTTTCCTATTATTGCTTCTGAACATATTGTAATGTCCAATACTTCTTGTCTATCCCTTGTAACAAAAGTAGGTCTGCTCCCGTAATTGGCCACACATAGGCCTTCGCTTATAATGTATTCCATAAGTTTTCTCCCCCTCTCATTCGTGTCAGTGCTCCCCCAGCTTCTATGTCTAGCATTCGCATCTGCTCCTATTATTATTGGTATATTATTTCTGTTGGCCCATTCTACCATTTCCATGCATAACCCTATCCTAACCCTATCCTAACCTAACCTAACTTTTTTTTTTAACAATTTACCTAAATATTTATTCCTTAGTTTATACACTCATCTTATTTCCTAAACGTAACACATTATTCTATATACAGGGTGTCCCAAAATTCCCTCGGTATCGGGAAATGGGAGGTTCCTTGGGTCATTTCAAGCACCATTTTCCTTTACGAAAATGTCATCCGAGGCTTCGTTAAGGAGTTATTAATGAAAAACACGGACCAATCAGAGCGCGAACTAGACGTGCAGTGTATCCCTCCGCGCCACGCGCCGTCAGGGTAGTGTCACTCTCATAGGAGAACTGTTAGCACGAATTTAGTAGTGTAACACAAAATAAAGATGTCACTACTTTGCAAGAGTAATTCTCAAAGTATCCGCCAGATGGAATTGATGACAGAATTTTGGTGCATACTTGTTTAAGAAACCAAGAGGACATCGATATTCTACAAACAATAAACAGAGAGTGCAATAAACTAATGAGTTTGTCATTATACAAAACATCCGGAGCAGCGTATCGCCTTCCAGCCCAATGGTTCTTGCCATCGAAGTCAACAATTTTAAGGCTACTGAGTAAAATCCCCATAGGGGAAGGGTTCAATGACAGCATTATAAATAATATTCATAACAGTTTACTATTATTTGTTTACTTAGGCCTGTAGGTAGATTATGTGTTGTAGTTTTTGACAAAATTGTTTTGTCCACAGGTATCCATTACAGTTCCACACGGGATATCATGGTTGATGAAATCGAAGCAGACAGTGTGTTATTCATTCAGTAAGGGTCCCGCAAATGCAGACAGAATTGAAGACCAACTGGTAAGTTTAATAAAAGAGTTGAACGGAGTTAATGGTAAATAAATATATTATTTCACATTAGGTTTTACTATTTTTAAATAAATCATTCATGCTTTTGGTCCCTCATAGTATATGTTTAAGGATTAAAACTATTTTTTAACTCACTATCATTTCAGGTTTACGGATAGTTGCTACCATTTTCGATCAAGATTCTGTAAGTATTATTATTACGATTACAGTCTACTGTTTATTATAATTAAAAATTGAAATTGAAGTAAAGAATGTATTTCTTTTCAGTTGAAACTGATGTTACAGGAGAATTCCTCATGGACAGCAAAAGCAGTGGGACTGCAATTAGTATTAAGGAATTCAACAACATTTTTGATAGCCTGAATGGAGAAGGAGGAAAACGTGAACCACTGAAGCCACTGGCAGGACCTGTAACGAGGACTCATCAGTACTGAAATTAGCTATATACAAATTAAAATATATGTATTTTAAGAGAGATGTGTGATCGATGTGAGATCGTGTAATACACATCGAATATCTTGTAACACACATCGACATCGTGTAACACACATCGAGATCGTATAATTCACATCGAATATCTTGTAACACACATCGACATCGTGTAACACACATCGTATATCTCGTAACACACATCGAGATCGTATAATTCACATCGTACATATATCTCGTAACACACAATGCATTGTGTGTCCTGCGATATGCGCTCTATGTTACGAGAGATACGATGTGTGTTACGAGATATACGATGTGTGTTACACTATGTCGATGTGTGTTACGAGAGATACGATGTGTGTTACGAGAGATACGATGTGTGTTACGAGATATACGATGTGTGTTACACTATGTCGATGTGTGTTACGAGATATACGATGTGTGTTACACTATGTCGATGTGTGTTACGAGATATACGACGTGTGTTACACTATGTCAATGTGTGTTACACTATGTCGATGTGTGTTACGAGATTTGCGCTGTGTGTTACGAGATATACGATGTAAAATTATACGATCTCGATGTGAGATCGTGTAATACATATCGAATATCTTGTAACACACATCGACATCGTGTAACACACATCTACATAAGGTAACACACATTGACATAGTGTAACACACGTCGTATATCTCGTAACACACAACGAATTGTGTGTTACGAGATATGCTTTGTTTGTTACACGATGTCAATTGGTGTGATATGCAGTTTATGTATTGTTAGTATGAAAAAGTTTGTAAATAATGTATAACTTGCGATATTTGTAATGAACCAGTGTAATCGCGCCTGATATTATGTTTTAAATTTATTAATAAGTAGAAAGTTGTACATATACTGTTACAAATGTTTAAAATATCGAATATAATGTTTTTAAAATGTATGAAAATGTTTTAATTTATTTATTTTTAAATAAAAATTATAAATTAGCATGGAATGGATAGTATGGATTTCAAATTCCCGCGTTTTGACCCGTTAGTTGTGTAACACAACTATCAGATGGCGTTCGATTTCGTGCTAACAGAAAAATACATTGAGTGACACTACCCTGCGCGCCGTCCAGCGAGCGTTGGTGGCACGCCGCGATATCGTAACGAACAAGAGTTTCTCGATAATGTAAATCCTCTCCGATTTCAATGAGCTTTGGACACCTTGTCCAGACCACGATTCTGAACAACATTTCCCTTTACAATTTTTGTCTGCCGGCTTTAGTTTACGAAATATTCTAACAACTTTTAATTGAAAATCATTCGATGTACCAATATCTTATTCGATTTCAATGAAATTTGAATACGTTGTCCAGACCACGATTCTGAACAACTTTTCCCTTTACAATTTTTGTCTGCCGGCTTTAGTTTACGAAATATTCTAACAACTTTTAATTGAAAATCATTCGATGTACCAATATCTTATTCGATTTCAATGAAATTTGAATACGTTGTCCAGACCACGATTCTGAACAACTTTTCCCTTTACAATTTTTGTCTGCCGGCTTTAGTTTACGAAATATTCTAACAACTTTTAATTGAAAATCATTCGATGTACCAATATCTTATTCGATTTCAATGAAATTTGAATACGTTGTCCAGACCACGATTCTGAACAACTTTTCCCTTTACAATTTTTGTCTGCCGGCTTTAGTTTACGAAATATTCTAACAACTTTTAATTGAAAATCGATCGATGTAAAAAATCTATGTTAAAAAGATATTTAAATCGTGTAATTTATAACATTATTGTATCTCAAGGTGATTGAACTCGGTGAGAATCCACATCATCGGCAACTTTACCCGAACTAGAGAAAAAGTATAAACTGATTAAATTAAAAACTTACCTATTCAGTCGTTAATCCATTTGTATGTGTTAATCCATTCCACCAGTGAAACACGTAACACCACACTTTCACACAATTCCTGAACACTACACGTAGCCCACTTTTCGAATTCGAAACGAAAGCAAACAAAATTCCATACTCCGACGCGGACGCGGAAAAAGTTCCGTGTTCTTCGCGATTCCGCGCGAAACTGTGCTCTCCCCGCGTACAATGTTGTCGATGAAGGCAGATTGTTTGAAACAAATGAAATCGTTGCCTTGAAGATATTGATTTTTCGCGAATCATATGGTAATATTGATTTTTCGAGAATCATAGAACGATGCCATGGACGAAATACCTCTACAATACAATAATAAAGTCTGAAATTTTTATTGCATTAGGCTAGCCTAATTTGGCTGTTAGGCTCTAATGAGGCATGTAACGAGTATGAGGCCCGACTGTTTTTTTTAATACCCACAAATAAAAAACATGCATTTTGTATTTAAAAAATAACTATTAATTGGCACTTGTCATAAAGGCTAAAATAAAAATCATTTCATAAAATGGTCTAAACATAGTTAAACAATGTTTTTACAATGTTTTAACAACAATCATATGGTTAGGAAGCGGAAAATCATCTGATTGACTTAGAAAAAAAATTGATCTGACCGGAATGCGTACCTGGTCTAAAAAGTCTTCAGCGGTTCCGTAATCGAAGAACATAGCTGCTGCACCAACCAGCGCCGTTGAAAATGCTTTCGAAATATTGGAATATTAATCTGTATAGCAATGTCTTCTTTTTTTGTATTACGCAAGTTTTATAGGCTGTAAGATGTTTCTCTGAACATTGAATAATTTAAAAATATGATTTTTTTTTATGAAATTAGTTTAAGAATTTGTAATGGTCTGATTAGGTTTTTACTGGGTTTCCCTAATTCATGCAACAAATGTTGGACCATATGTATTTCCTTGGAAAAACAAGGAAGGACAGTCGTTTATTGTTTATGTAATAATTGAGTTTAAATGTTAAAAGTCAACCTGAGTTTGAAAAGAAACCAATTCATTTTTGAGGGGACGTGTTGGTTTATTGAAAATAGTGTAATCGATAAAGAAAAATTAATTTGTTTAATTCATTTCAATACTACTTTACTTTTGTTCAGGATCGGAAGGAAAAACTGGGAGAATTTTGATTCGCAGAGTCACAAAACTTTATTCTCCCGAAACGGGTTCGTTCACTTTCGAGATTACACTGAACTTGTAAAATGATAAATCAATAAACGATATTTACGATGATGTATGGCTTCTCTAATGTGTAGAGATCTTATAGATACAACCCGAAAAGTGCCGGATTAATAGTACCGATTGCGAAGTGCGCGTATAAGAACTTTTAACGATAGTCGTTTACTAGGAGTGCTAGACAAGACTGGGTTAGATCGATCAGCTGGCCGTTAGCCGTCACCGCCGAAAACGCGTGATTCGCGGATCGATAGCGCGATCCGCCAATCAACGCGAGTCGTTACGCTCGATGATCGATAGCAATCGCTCTCGACGGTGTCGGCCAATGACTTCGCGAGCTCACGATCGATCTTCGATCCAGATCAATCGCACTCATGAGCGAATGACCGATCGCGAGCGGCAGACGCTACTGATCCGCTCGGCCAATCCCAAACAACTTTTGTTACTTTTGTTTTATGTTCACTTTACCTTTTGCATTCATCGTGACACGATGTTGTTCCTTGAGTATACAGCAAACGGTTCGCCAAACCGTTTAGGTCTGTACGAAGCCTAAAATAAATGATATATCATTCATTTAAAACCAGATTCAGTTTATTTATCCCATATTTACAATTGGAAGAATGTTTAGTATTACGTTTACAAAACGTAATTTACAAAAAATGTACAAAAATTTACAAAACGCCGAGAAAAGTGGTTTTTATTTTTTTCAACACCACTCACAAAAATTAGAAAAAAATTGAGCATAATTATTTTGCATAATATCTTATTGCTAAATTAATTCTGTTTTACAAAGTGGCCAGTAAGTATTTCTTGCTGCGCCTCTGACCACTTTTAAACATTTTTTTTTTTAACGTGGGGAAATCCTCTTGGATTCGCTCCCCCCATCACGCGGGATGAGGGAAGGCGATGACGAATTTTTATCGCCTGATGTAGTGGTCCGACGGCGCACAGTGGGACCTTTTGCCCAAATCGTGGACAAAATCGAAGAACTTTCCATAGAAATGAGATAGAGGGCTGAAATTTTTTTTACATACAGCTGAAACTTCACAGAATATGGGAAAAATAGGGAGATTATGGTACGAATGTTTTTTAACCTTGAAAAAATAAAAGTTTAACTGTTTAATAATAATTCGACTTTTTGAAAAATCCTGAGGTCGTAGATAAATTTTGAAACCAGATTTGAATTCAGCAGGAAAAAATCTACAGGAAATGATGTATAGCATGTTAAAAAAAAATTTTTCTGGGTGTGCTATTGAAAAAACCACAATTTTCTCGAAATTGCGCAACTTTGGCGAATTTTTTCGAGGTTAAAAAACATTCGTACTATAATCTCCCTATTTTTCCCATATGCTGTGAAGTTTCAGCTGTATGTAAAAAAAATTTCAGCCCTGTATCTCATTTCTATCGAAAGTTCTTCGATTTTGTCCACGATTTGGGCAAAAGGTCCCACTGTGCGGCGTAGGCCGGACGCGATTCTCTCGAGCTAGTCTTCGGACTGTAGCCCTGGCGTTTTCATTACACTGCATGTACGCCCTTAATATTGCATAATTCTGCTGAGGTGAGTAATCGTAGGGCATCGTGTAAACTGTACAGTTTTAAACAAATGAAATCGTTGACGAGGACTTTAATTATGGAAATCAATTTCTCCTTGTCAACGATTTCATTTGTTTAAAACAGTCAGCCATCATCGAATAAATTGTACAGTTTACACGATGCCGTACAATTATTCAACTCAGCAGAATTACGCGATTATAAGGGCGTACATGCGGTGTAATGATAACGCCAGGGCTACAGTCCGAAGTCTAAATCGAAGAGAGAATCCCGCCTGGCCTACGCCGTCGGAATACTACATCGTGCAACTATCATTGCGCCTTTCCGAAACGGGTACGTTTGCTCGCGACGGCAGTAACGCCGGGAGACCGCGAACGACCAGAACTGTACGTGCCGAGACGGACGTATTGGACGCCGTGGAAGAGGATGGCACCGTGAGCGTGCGCGATCTTAGTCGCCGTTTGGTGTAAGTCAAAGTACAAACTGATATTTGATTAAAGCTTATTCAACAGTAGGTACATATGCATTTTCATGTATTTTGTTTTAGGAAAAGTCGTTCCAGTATTCACCGGATACTCCAGGAAAATATGTACCACCCGTTCAAATATGTGCGGGTGCAGCAATTGCTGCCCGAAGATCCTGCCCGGCGGCTTGAGTTTTCAAGGTGGCTGCTCGGCGAAGTTGCACGGAATCCGACGTTCGTCAGATGCATATTGTGGACCGATGAATCACTCTTCACAAGAGAAGGGTGTTTCAACGCCCACAATTTACATGTGTGGAGCGTCGAGAATCCGTTGGCGCTTCGAGAACGCGGAGCACAGCACCGCTGGTCGGTCAACATTTGGGCCGGCATTTGTGGCGGACAAATTATCGGGCCGTGCATTCTACCCGCTAGATTGAACGGCCAGACATTTGAATCCTTTTTAAAACATGATCTGCCGATTCATCTGGAGGATGTTCCTTTAGACATTCGGCAGAACATGTTTTTCCAAATGGATGGTGCGCCAGCGCACTTCGCCAGAGGTGTCCGGTCCCATTTGGATGAAGCCTACCAGGACAGGTGGATCGGCCGCGGTGGACCTGTTGCGTGGCCCGCGCGGTCACCTGACCTCAACCCATTGGACTTTTTCTTATGGGGTTACATAAAGGTAAATTCAGTTTTCATGTATTTTTTATTCATTATTGTATACGTGTTTGCATACGTTTTGTTTTTCTATTATGTCATTTCAGAATGAGGTGTACCGGGTACCGGTGAATACAAGGCAAGAGATGTTGGAACGATTTAACGGTGCCATTCGGCAGATCTCCACGGCGACATTGGAGCGGGTGCAGCTCCAGATGATTCGGCGTGCCGAGCTGTACATTGCAGCCAATGGAGGGCATATTGAACACCTGCTCTAAGAATGTAATTATCAATGCAGTAGCGCACACTTCTCAACATTTTCAGAGAAAATTACGTTTGAAAATCTGTTTTCCAGTCATGAAGAGATCTTGGTGAACAACCGCAGCGTCCCCTCATTTAAGCTCGGCCGTGGGGTTTTAGGCGATAAAAATTCGTCATCGCCTTCCCTCATTCCGCGTGATGGGGGGAGCGAATCCAAGAGGATTTCCCCACGTTAAAAAAAAAAATGTTTAAAAGTGGTCAGAGGCGCAGCAAGAAATACTTACTGGCCACTTTGTAAAACAGAATTAATTTAGCAATAAGATATTATGCAAAATAATTATGCTCAATTTTTTTCTAATTTTTGTGAGTGGTGTTGAAAAAAATAAAAACCACTTTTCTCGGCGTTTTGTAAATTTTTGTACATTTTTTGTAAATTACGTTTTGTAAACGTAATACTAAACATTCTTCCAATTGTAAATATGGGATAAATAAACTGAATCTGGTTTTAAATGAATGATATATCATTTATTTTAGGCTTCGTACAGACCTAAACGGTTTGGCGAACCGTTTGCTGTATACTCAAGGAACAACATCGTGTCACGATGAATGCAAAAGGTAAAGTGAACATAAAACAAAAGTAACAAAAGTAAAGTAGTATTGAAATGAATTAAACAAATTAATTTTTCTTTATCGATTACACTATTTTCAATAAACCAACACGTCCCCTCAAAAATGAATTGGTTTCTTTTCAAACTCAGGTTGACTTTTAACATTTAAACTCAATTATTACATAAACAATAAACGACTGTCCTTCCTTGTTTTTCCAAGGAAATACATATGGTCCAACATTTGTTGCATGAATTAGGGAAACCCAGTAAAAACCTAATCAGACCATTACAAATTCTTAAACTAATTTCATAAAAAAAAATCATATTTTTAAATTATTCAATGTTCAGAGAAACATCTTACAGCCTATAAAACTTGCGTAATACAAAAAAAGAAGACATTGCTATACAGATTAATATTCCAATATTTCGAAAGCATTTTCAACGGCGCTGGTTGGTGCAGCAGCTATGTTCTTCGATTACGGAACCGCTGAAGACTTTTTAGACCAGGTACGCATTCCGGTCAGATCAATTTTTTTTCTAAGTCAATCAGATGATTTTCCGCTTCCTAACCATATGATTGTTGTTAAAACATTGTAAAAACATTGTTTAACTATGTTTAGACCATTTTATGAAATGATTTTTATTTTAGCCTTTATGACAAGTGCCAATTAATAGTTATTTTTTAAATACAAAATGCATGTTTTTTATTTGTGGGTATTAAAAAAAACAGTCGGGCCTCATACTCGTTACATGCCTCATTAGAGCCTAACAGCCAAATTAGGCTAGCCTAATGCAATAAAAATTTCAGACTTTATTATTGTATTGTAGAGGTATTTCGTCCATGGCATCGTTCTATGATTCTCGAAAAATCAATATTACCATATGATTCGCGAAAAATCAATATCTTCAAGGCAACGATTTCATTTGTTTCAAACAATCTGCTTTCATCGACAACATTGTACGCGGGGAGAGCACAGTTTCGCGCGGAATCGCGAAGAACACGGAACTTTTTCCGCGTCCGCGTCGGAGTATGGAATTTTGTTTGCTTGTAGTCCCATTCAATGTGCCCTAATATAACTTCGAATTTCATTAACTTGTTGCTTATATACAGGGTTGCCCGAATCGTGACGTTCAGCTTATCTACCCCTATTGTTGTTAACTTCTTGGGTGCGAAGTCGAAGTCTAGATCTCGCAGTGCCACCTTTAGGTTTCCTATGGCCAGGTCGTCTCTTGCCGTCATTAAGACTCCCCCTGCCTTAATGCCCCACCTTTTGAACCTTATTGGTCTCTTCTTATGCAGCGCGTACTCGGTCACGCTCGCCCACATAGCCGTGATCTCGTCGCGCAACATATCTGTACCCTTCTCCGGGTACCCTTCTTTGACGATCACTATCGTCATTGGGTCCATTAGGTCCGTTTCTTCTTGTCGTTTGCCGTTTCCTCTGTTATCTCCTCCTTCTCCCGTGGTTCCCGTAGTTCCCGTGGCCCCTGGCTGCTCTTTTTGGGCTTTCTGCCGGCCGCTGCTGCTACCTTCGCCCGCGTCTCTGTTGACGCTCCTGGTTGGTTTCGGTGTTTTTCCCTTGGCTTCCTTCTCCTTCCGCTCTACAATTTGTACTTCCTCGCCCAGTTGAATTCCTCTGAATTCCATTTCCGTTTTCTGTAACATATTTTAATGGGTAGTTGGTTGGGAGGGTCTTTGTTTCCTTTTAGGGGGTATGTTGGGGATTTTTTTTTTGGAGCAGGTATGTTGGGTTAGGTTGGGTAATAAGGAGTTTCCGTTTTGGATTCTTTTGGTGTTACTGCACCATGTTCCGTTTCTATTTCCCTGTTCGGGGGTATTTGATTACCCGTTGTGTTCTTTTCTTTTTCCTTCCTGCTCTGCTGGGTTGTGTCTCTACTGTGTGTGTGTGTGTTTGTGTGCGTATGAATAATTATGGGTGTATGTTTTACTTTTGGGGGTAGGCGACGTTTTGAATGCGTTGACGCGGGCATGGTGGTGGGTGTGTATAATTGGTTGGGAGCTTAGTGTTATCCCTCGGATGGGCTCGGTGATTACTCTCGTTATTAGCCTTTTCCTTACCCTATCCTGTTTTATCCTGACGTCCCGCGACATTGTTGTAAAAATTTGCCGTGATTGCGAGCTCGCGAGGCGAGCGAGCGGCTTACGGAAGGCTGTTGAGCGTTGAGTGATCGGCGCGCGTCCGATTGTTTACGCATCCGAGTTCAGTCTATCAACGAATTGAATGTTTTCAATTGAAATGAAAATTTGAATTCACCGTACGAGTGATTCTGATTCGCGAAGCTATTTTATGTTCATGATTCTAGTGTTTATATTGTAATTCAAACGCAAATCTATTTATTCTCAATTGTTTATAAAAGTCGCGTGACGTCACCCGAGATTGTTTATAAAGGTTCACCGCAACCGCGAGCTCTCGAAGCGAGCGAGCGGACTACGGTGGACTGTTGGGCGCAGAGAGTTCGACGCGCTAACCTAACCTAGTAGTAGTAGTAGTAGTAGTAGTAGTAAAGAGTCTGACCGGGGCGGGGGCAGTCGGTTGCCCCCGCCAGTTCGCACATCAGCAGCACAGCCGATATCATATGGCGGTAACCGGTCCTCGGCCCCAGAGGGGTTGCGAATAGCCACTGCGTTCGAAAGCCGCTCTGCTTTTTATAGCCCGGGCAACTTTCAGAGCGTCAATCTACTAATCAGGGTGCGATCATCATTGATGAGAAGGCCATTCTACCTAATTGTATGGATTTTTGAGCGTTTTACGGCTCGGAGCGTACGTCGGACCTTCTCACCTTCAGATCATGCAGGTTTGCCTGGCCTGCCCGTGTTTGGCCCCACCCAACTACACCATAGATCCATGTCGTGCGTTCTCGAGTTTGACGTCCCGTCCCTAAGCTGTTCCGGCTGTCCGGAACTTACCCACTCCCTCCCCTAGGTTAGAATAGGTCCTGAGCTACGACTCTACGTATATATATATGGGCAGCAAAGCAAGGGGTCGCGTGTCAGTAAACGTTGGGGTGGCTTTATATGCTACCGTGTGCGTCCGGAGTCCTCGGGGTCCAATCCGACTTCTACGAAATTCTGGTCGTTGACCCGAATATCGCTTCCATCCGGTTATCGCCCTCGGAAACCTTTCACACCGGTGGGCATACATCTACTTGGGGGCCGATCCGACTTCGGCGAAATCGCTTCCATTCGGTCATTCCTTGCCGAGCCTACCGCGAGTTGGGTGTGTGGAGGGCTCGAGAAACGTACTAGGATCTATGGCTGGAAGAGTTTGGACGTGACCATCGTCCCCAGGTTTCGGCCGGATTAGATCCGGTCGGCGCCCATTCAGGTTTGTCACCCATGTTTGACTTCCTCTGTTTGTGGGTAGGATTCCTCTATTGGTGGTTCCGCTATTGGTGGTTCCGCTATTGGCTTTCCTCTAATTGAGTTCCTTATTTGCTTATTCCTTGTTCGTTTGGTCCGTTTGGGTTGTTGTGTTTGTGGGTCATCCCTTGGTGATTATTCCTTTAGGAGTGTGTCCCCGTTTTGGCTATCGTTACTGCCTCGTGTATGTCGTTCCCTTCCTGTGTGTTTCTCGCGTCTTTGTCCTCCCGTTCTTGATTTATTAGTACTTCTGATGGTTTCCCTTTGGTGTGCCATTTTATGTTTCTCCGCTTGGTGGTATCCCTTTGTTGCTCTTTCGAGTCTAGTCTCCATGGTGGAGTTCCGGTATTGGGGCTTCCGCTATTGGCTTGTCTCTGTTGGTGTTCCTTATCTCATTGTTCATTGTTCGGTTGGTCCGTTGTGGTTGCTGTTTCTGTACTGAGGTTCCTTACTAATTGTTCTGCCGGGAGTGTCTCCCTTTTGTCGACTTTCGTTGTTGCTGTTCCGCGCGTTTTGTTCCATACGTGATTGTTGTGTGTGTTTGTCTACCTGGTTGTGTGTCGGAGTGGTTCCGATCGTCCGTCTTTCTCGGTGGATTCCTTGTTGTTTGTTCTTTCAGGAGATTCTCCTTGTGTTGGGTTTTTATTGTTGTTAGACCGTTCGAGTGCTCCTTTATTTGTGCATTTCTGCATCATCGTGATGTCGTTCCGTTTCCCTGCGGTTTACTTTCTGCTGCCTTGTTCTCCATTTCTTTTATGTATATATATATATATGTATTGTGTATTTCTTCATTTTAATCTGGGATTCTTGGATTGTCCTGTTTTGCTTTTCTTGTTGTGGGTTCCTTTTGTGCTTTTTCGTCTTGCGGGAGTTCCGGTTTTTCCCTCGTGCTGTTGTTCCTGTTTCCTCATTGTTTACGCCTTGTTCCTACTTCTTTTATATGTGTAATTGTGTATGTATTTCTTCATTTAGTCTGGATTTTCTTAGGTTGTCTTGTCTTGTTTTCGTGTTATGGGTTCCTTCTGTACTCTTTTTCCTTGCGATTGTGTTGGTGTTTCTGTTTCTCATGGTTTGCGCCTTGTTTCCCATTTCTTTATGTATGTATATATGTATCTCTTTATTTAGTCTGGGTTTCTTAGACTGCCGCTTTTTCTTTTTTTCTTTTCTCTTTTTTTCTTTATGTTTTTTTTCCTTTTTTTTTCTTCCCCTCTTTTCCCTCTTTTTTTCTCTCTTTTTTTTCCTCTCTTTTTTTTCCCTCTTTCTTCTTGGATTTTCTCTTTTCCTACTTCTCGTGCTAAGAGTTCTTTCCGTGGTCTGTCGTCCTGCGATTGTTCTGTTTTCGTTGGGTTTCTGGGTTCCTTGCTCTCTTTTTTTTTGAGTTCCTAGTTCTGGTCGTCCTGTCTGGTGTTTCCCATTTGCATGAGCTCATGTACCTCTATGCCCATGCATTCATGTACGTCTGCCCATGTGTATTCATGCCTCCCTTTTTTCCCGGTTGTCCTTTAGATTCTGCTTCGGCGTGATTCGGTCGCAAGCAGACAGGTTTTGGCGTGGGGGTCCATCATCGACTACTTATGTAGTCTCAGTATATTGCCGTAACATAACCTGTTCTGCTTGCTTCCCTTTTTTTTCCCTTTTTTTCCCTCTTTTCTCTTCTCTTTTTTTTCTCTTTTTTTTTCTCTCCTATTCTTTCCATGGATCTACTTCTTCCATAAATCTTTTTAGCTTTTTCCATTCTATCTCTTTCAGTACATCTCCTTCGATGACGCTGTCTCCCAGTATTGCTCTCCTTTTCCTTGTTACTGCCTCGCATTCCGTGACTATGTGTTCGGGTGTTTCCTCTTTGTCATTGCATAACGAGCATAGGCTCGTGTCCGCTCTTCCCAATTTCCTTAAGTGTTTGTTCAGCGGGGCTATTCCCGTGATCGTTTCTACCATCCTCCTGAGTTCTTTCCTGTTCAGATCGATGATGCCTCTGACCCTTTTGGCCGGCCATTCATCTACTCCCAGGAACCTTTTGCTGTGTTCCAATCCCGTGGAGGTTCTCCATTTCTCCGCTGACCTTTCCTCCGCCCATCTTCTGACCAGGAGGTTGTAGTTGGCGTCTGGTAGTCCAACCCATTGTTGTGGCTCCTCTGGGGGTGAGTCCGATCCCTTGTTGGCTAGTTCGTCCGCCTTCTCGTTTCCCTCCAGTCCCGAGTGACCTGGTATCCAGGTTATCTTGACGGTTTTTCCTTTTTTGACCAGCTGATTCAGCGTGTCGTGTGCTTCCCATAACAGTCTCGATCTGCACTCCAGCTGCTGCAGGCTTTTGATAGCCGCTTGGCTGTCCGTGCAGATCGTGATCTCTTTCTTGTTTTCCCCTTTTTCTATGATTTCTAGGGCACATAGTCGTATGGCCAGTAATTCTGCCTGGTATACCGTGGGATGTTCTCCTAGTTTGATGTAGAAGTGCCTGTCTTTGTTGTTCGTCCAAGCTGCTCCTGTCAGCTTGTTCTTTCTCGATCCGTCCGTGTACCAGAGTGCTGTTTCCTTCAGATCCCTTGGTATTCCCTTTTTCCAGTCGTCCCTCTCTCTTATTTCTGTTTTGTACAGCTTACTGTCCAGGTATCTTTTCTCGTCCGTGTCTTTTTGCATTTGGCTCAGGGTGATGAGTTCCCTGTTGTCTCTCCTCCCTATATAGCTG
Organism: Lasioglossum villosulum; assembly: GCA_963971365.1. Classification (NCBI taxonomy): domain Eukaryota; kingdom Metazoa; phylum Arthropoda; class Insecta; order Hymenoptera; family Halictidae; genus Lasioglossum; species Lasioglossum villosulum. Next base: position 18,796,478 of record OZ020498.1, on the reverse strand, counting down.
ATGATGTTGGAGTGGCCGTAGCCTAGGTCTTCCCATTTGTTCCAGCATATCAATCTGTATGCTGTTTTCAATGCTATTTACTTTATTCTTATGTCTAGCGGCTGTATGTCCGCTAGCACTTCCATTGTCTTGTTTGGCGTGTTTCCCACGCATCCCAGTATTCTTCTGTTCGCCATGCCCTGTAGCCTGTCCAACCAGCCTCTGACCGTTGCCAGGTCCATCCCCTTCCACCATATTGCCGCTCCGTATGTCACCCTTGGTACCACGATTGCCTTGTAGATCCACCTCAGGATGTAGGGTGTTAGTCCCCAGGTTGCGCCTACTGCTCTGCTTAGCATCATTATATTTCCTTTTGCTGCGTCTACTTTTCCTTTGATGTGTGGTCTCCACATCAGTTTCCTGTTTATGGTTATCCCTAGGTATTTTACCTTCTCTGTTAGTGGCAGCGGGGTGCCCATGTAGCTCAATCCGCTGTCCACCGGGTACAGGGTGGTTCTGGTGAATTCCATCACTTCCGTTTTCTCGGGGTTTACCGACAGGCCTACCGTTTCGCACCAGACTTCCGTTATGTTCAACGCCGTCTGTATTGTTTCCACGCATTTTCCCCTGTCCTTGTTTCTACTTACGATGGCCACGTCGTCGGCGTAGGCCACTATCGTTGCTCCGGTTTCCTCCAGTGCGCGTAGGAGCGAGTCCAGCGCCATACACCATAGCAGTGGGGAAAGTATTCTCCCCTGCGGGGTGCCCCTTTCTACCTTTCCTTCTACTTCCGCGTCTCCTCTGCACGCTTTGATCCTTCTGTTCCTGAACATGTTCATTATCCATGTCTTGATGTTTGTTTCCACATTGAAATCCTCCATCGCATCTATCGGGGTCATGTTGAATGCCCCCTCGATGTCCATGAAGCATGCCATGGCATGTTCCTTCCTTTCGCGTGCCATTTCGGCCTCTTTTATTACCCTGTGTAGGGCGACTTCCGTCGAGTGTCCCGTTCTGTATGCGTGTTGTCCCTCGAACAGTTCCCTTTCCCTTAGTGTGGTGCATTTGAGGTGCCTGTCGATCAGTTTTTCTGCTGTTTTCAGCAGAAACGATGTGAGGCAGATCGGTCGGTATGCCTTTGGTACCGTTAGGTCTGTTTTTCCGGGTTTGGGTAGGAACACTACCTTCGTTCCCGTCCATGCTTTCGGGATGTGTCCCGTAGCGATGCTTGCCTTTATCAGTTTAGTGTATCATCCGACACCGTTGTGGTGACGGATATGCGACCTCGCCTCTATGGGCATACGCAGCAAACTTTTCCATCCATTTCCAGCGAGTGGCACCACTGCGAAAGGGTGAGTCCGTAGATGTTGTGGACTGAGCTTGGAAAAACCCCTCTTTCACCAGTTAAGGATCATCAGGAGGGTAAACCGTCCCGTACGGGAGGTAACTCACTTAGCCGTTTCTCCGTCGGCGCGTTTCCGAGGGAATGCAGTGCATTTCCGAGGGAGCGCACCGCCGTCGGAACGTTACCAGCGGGGGCCCCGGGGAGGCGAAGTTACCAGCTTAACGCTCGGTCTCTTGCAGGAAGGCGCAGCCTTAGCTCTAACACGCCGTTACACCCTACGATTCATAGTACGGATAAAGTACTACCTGCGCTGATCGTCAGGGTGAGTGAGAGAAAGAGAGAGAGGGTAAGAAAGAGCGAAAGAGGGAGAGAAAGAGGGAGAGAGGGGGAGAAAGAGAGAGAAGTGCTCATCTTCCTCGCGGAAGAAGAGCGGGCGGGTCCGGAGTGGGGGAGGTACGGTGCGTGGGATGGAGGGAAGGGAAGTTCTGTCCCCGAGATCGTCAACGCTGGTACGCGGTGATTACGGCGCGGTCGCGGGTAATCGCTTACGAGTAGATCGGCGCGGCGCGTGGGTTGACGAGTTTGCTGGCGCGTTTTCTGGGGGTTCGCGTTCGGTTTGACTCTGGCGGTCAAGGAAACCTTTCAGCCAAAGCGCGTCGCGGCAATAGTCCGAAAGCGTGGAGAAAGCTTCGGCAGAGGCAACGAAGTGCCGGGCTGCTTCTGGCCATCTCCACTGATCGGCGGGGACGTGCTCTCTGAGAGCTTCTCGCTGGGGGGCATATTCGGGGCAGTCGAGGAGAAAGTGGCCAACGGTATCTTCTTCGCCGCAGCTCACACACACCGCGGAGTCCACGCAAGTCCTCTCGTACAGGTACGATTGGAAGTTTCCGTGGCCCGTGAGTGCCTGTGTGCTGTAGTGGCTCGGGTTCAGCCATTTGGCCGTAACTCTCTCCCTGATGTCGGGGAAGAAGGCGTGCGTCGTGCGCCCGCGTTGGGATGAGTCCCATCGGGCCTGCCACACGCTCAGCGCCTTTTCCTCGGCGTCCTGCCTAGACGTCTCGGTCGCGGCGTGGATTATGGCGTCTCCGATCTTGGCGTCTTTACCGGAGCGGAGGAAGTAAAACGCGCGACGCTTTTCCAGCAGGATGTCCACCGGCAGGACACCAGCTGTTACGCAGAGTCCCTCGGACGATGTCGTGCGGTAACCGCGCGTCACCGCCAGAAGGGCTCGGCGTTGCGCCGATGCGAGGATTTGAGTGTCCTTTTGTGTACAGAGGTCGAGCCAGCCGGCTGCAGCATAGCTGATTACCGGGTCTAGCACGGCCCTGTATATGGCTATCAGGGAGCGGAACCGGAGGCCCCACTGACACCTCGCGAGTTCACGGAGTTTCGCGAAAAGCAATCCGACCTTATTGCTTAGTTGTCGGCAGTGACTATGGGCGTGTAAGTTTTTGTCGAAGTAGACGCCAAGATATCTAACGACGGGTTTGAATTTAATGTTCGAGTTCCCTATACGAATGGTCGGAGGTCGACCGGCGAGGTCTGTTTTGTGTCCGCGGGTGTCTTTGCGTTTTCGGTCGGGTCGCGGTCCTCCTCTCCGTCCTATCGGAGCTCTATTAACGGCGTTGCTTCTAAACACGATAGCTTCCGTTTTACGTTCCGATATTTGTAGTTTCGCGGCGCGGCACCATTCTAGGATTAGGTCAACGATTTGTTGGCCTTTCTCCTCCAGTGCTTTCCTACTGTCGCCGTCGACAATGACGAGGAGATCGTCCGCGTAGGCTACGAGATTGATTCCTTGCGAGAGTTCGATTTTCCTTAATAGATCGTCGAACATGAGGTTCCAGCATGCGGGGCCGAGGACTGATCCCTGGGGACAGCCTCGAGTTGCCCTTTTGGATACCTCTTCTGTTCCAATCGCGAGCTTGACTTGTCGGTTATCAAAATAGTTTGCTAGTACCGCGAAGACGTTTCGAGGGTAGTCCCGTTGCCTGAGACTTTCCAAAACTAAAGGCCACCAGACGTTGTCGAAGGCACCGGAGATATCGAAGAGAATTCCGATCACGTATCGGCGCTCGGAAGCGTCGATTACGCGTCGCATCTCAACGATAGCATCTGCGGTCGACCGTCCGGGAGTAAACCCGAACTGTCGAGCGGAGATTTTTCCCGGGGCCATTGCCGTGTCGTGAAGGCGCGTTTTGAGTAGTTTCTCGAAAAGTTTCCCTATCACGGAGAGGAGGCAGATTGGTCGATAGGACTTCGGATCCTTCTCGTCCTTGTCCGCGCCTTTTAGGAAGACTCGTAGTGAGCCCACCTTCCAGGTGGCAGGGAAGACGCCCCACTGAAGGCATCCGTTAAAAAGCCGAACCAGCTGACCGGGGATAGTTTTAAAAGTCATCTTCAGCGCACGGACCTCGACGAGGTCCGGCCCGGGTGCCTTTTTGCTGTTCATTGTTCGGAGGGCATAATCGATCTCTATTGCTCGGAATTCGGGCGCATTCGGAGTTTCGGGCGCGACGCGTGAATTTACTCTTATGATATTTTGTTCCGCGGTGTCCTCCGACTCCCGGTCGTCGGGTACGTGCGTATCCAGGAGTTTCTCTGCTGTTTCGCGGGCACTGCATGTGTACTCATTGCTATTATTACGCCGGAGGGTGCTGATCACCCTCTCAACTTGGACTTTCTTCGTTTGAAGCTTATAGACGAGTCCAAACGGCTCCAAGTTCCCGTTCGACGTTACAAATTCTCTCCACGCGGTAGATTTGGCCTGTTTCACTTTCCTGCTGTAATCTCGCAACATTGAGCGGTATTGCAGCCTTCGTTGGAGGCGAAGGGCTTCATCCTTTTTCTCCTGGAATGCGCGGCGCATCTGGTATGCGGCTTTTTTGAGTTTTGTTAACTCTTTTGTCCACCACGGGTTGGACTTCCTAAATCTGCGCTTCCGAGGCATCGACGCGTCGCAGGCGTCGATTATGGCGTCTGTGAGCGTCTCTGCCATCGTTTCTACGCTTGTTATCGAATCGAGTTCTAATTGCTCTAGTCGCGATCTCGATAGGTCTGCAAGGCGCTCGGAGAACCGCCCCCAGTCGGCTCGGTTAGCATCGAACCGATCGGCCGCGGTGCCCCGACTTGTCGCTTCGGCCCTCGGTATTCCTAATCGAATGTCCACCGCGTTGTGGTCACTACCTGTCCAGTCCTCCCTTACCTTCCAGTTCCGGATGAATGGGAGCATTGATGGCGATGCTAGGGTTACGTCGATATACGACGACCCCGCCGCCGACTGGAAGGTGGGTGGCTGGTTCGCGTCATTAACGATCTCTAAGCAGAACGCGAGAATAAGTTCTTCGAACTTCTCGCCTCTCCCGTCGGACTCTTGATAGCCCCAGAGAGGTGATTGCAGAGTTTGCGTCTACCGAGATTAAAAGTCTCTTCCCTCTCAGCGAATTTAATACCTTTTCGAGGTGGCTGAGATGCTTCTCAATGTCGTCACTGTACTGAAAATAGCACGAGACGACGTAGAATGAGAAGCCAGGCGCTAGAACCTCTGCACAAACGCAGTGAGTGTTGCTAAGCTGCGAGACGTTCACTATCTGGAGACGAGGGTTACAAACGGCGACTGCAGCCCAGGGGAGATCCGAGCGTGCAGCCACCACCCTCGTTCCCAGTCCTAATCCTAAAACGGTTTCTCCGTCCATACCCGGCTTCCTGGCATAGGGTTCTTGCAATAGCAAGATGTCAAGTCGCTTTTCGGATATGAGCTGAGAGACCTCACCGGCTACTGTTTTTGAGTGTTGCATGTTAAGATGCAGCACTCTGAGACCCGTGGTCGCGGACGCGGGCGCGTGCTCAGAGAGCAATTCTCGGCGCGGCGCGGGTTGTGGGGTTAGCGGGGGGGACGCGGTCGCGGTCAGTTCGCTCGCCGTTCGCGGGTTCGCGGAGCTATTCGCGGATCTATACGCATCGGCGTCGCACCTGACGAGGTGGACGTACGCTGATGCGTGTTCAGGGGGTATTTCTCGGCGCGACGCGGGTTGTGGGGTGGGTGGGGGACGCGTTTTCGCGGATCGGCCGCGTTTGGTTCGCGGTCTCGCGGGGGGAGTCGCAGTGTGGAAGGCGGCATCGTCGCACCTAACGAGAGGGACGAACGAGTCGCGGAGTGTAGTTTTCGCGTTACGGCGTTTATTCATAATCGGTACGAATAAACGCTTGGTTTACGGCCGCGATATAGGAGGGGCACGTGTTGCTTATTACGCTATGCTTTGAGTCTTTGCGAGACTTTTGGCAGTTACAGCAAGTCGCGGGTTTGGTTTTATTGGGACACTCTTTGAAAGAGTGGCCCTGTTCCGCGCAGTGGCCGCAGGTCTCCTTCTCCGCTCGGCAGTGTTTCGAGACGTGGCCGTACGAGTGGCACTTGAAGCAGCGCGTCGCGGCGACGTGGTCCTGGATCCGGCAGGACTTCCAGCCAATGAAGATGCGGTCCTTTTGTATAAGAATGTTCCGCGCGTTTTTGGAGACCTCGAGGACAATATTGCATGTGTCCTTGTCTTTGGGGCCCGACTTGAATACTATTTTCGATTCGCGGCGTACTATCGTTTTTTCGTGCCCGGATGTGTTTTGCGCGATGATGGCTTCGATTGTGGCCTGGTCGTTTTCGGATCGCGGAGCATCGAATATTATCACGCGCGGGGATTTTTTTGGAGGTTCGCGAGCTGTGAGTCCGGCAGCTTTCAATTTATCATTGCCTAATATGGCGGCGAGGTTGGTATTTCCCGAAGTTACAATCCTCAGGCCGTTGCCTGGGATTGTGTGTACGTTTCTTATTTGTAAATTACATTCCGCGGGAGAGATTGTCTGGAAAAGGGTCTTTTTCGTATCGTTGCTGGAGGCGAAGGCTGTCGCGTCGGTCGGAACAATTGTAACAATTTTCGGGGGTTCGCGTTTTGAGGTAAGCAGCGCGCTCGTTTTAGATTTGACGCCGAGTCGTTCGGCGTATGTAGCAGGGGTCGGTGCCGGCACTGGGTTTGGAGTGTTGGTGTTTGCGGTAGGTTTCGGTTTCGCGGGCGTGGTGATGATTACGCGCTGTTCCGCGGATCTCGGGGATGGTACGGGTTTTATTGTTCTTAGCGCAGAGATTTGTCCATCGCGGTTACTACATTCGAGTAGCGACCGGTCTAGCAAACCGCTGAGCTTTAAGAACGCAGATTGTAAGTATTTACGTGCTCGTGGACTCACCTCGTTGTTTGGGTCATTCACAAAATCGAAGAAGTCCTCTTGTATTCGTTCTGCTTCCTCTTTCATCGAGATGGCGGAGTGCAGCTTCGGTTTAACCTGTCTTGGTGTTATTGCAGGTTGTTCGTCTTGTTTCTTCTCCGTCTCTGTCGGTGTCACTTTCATCTGTTTCGGGATCGGAATCGGATCGTTTCCCGAATCGATGTGTGGCCTCTTCCTTTCCTCTTTCGGTCTATCGACTGGTTCTGCGTCCATTTTGCCGTTTATATTTCCCGCGTTGTTCGTGTCCGCGTTGGCGTCCATTATGGCGCCCGAGTTGGCGTCCAATATGGCGGCCAAGGAAGCGTCACTTTTCTGAAGTCTATTTATTTCCGTTTCTGCGTGTCGGAAGGACACGAGACTAACGTGGAAATGTAGTCCGTCACTAGTATCACCTCTGCAAATGAATGCAGCGCTTTTCCTTCACTGTAGCGCAAGGTACGGGCGATCGAAAAATCGCGTGCGTTGACGGGTGACGCCGTCGACCCACGCCGACACTTTTTCGTCGATAACTCGCGCACTATCAGACCGATTTTCGCGATTCTTTGATTTAAATGCGCGGAATCACTAATAGTGTAGTATAAAACAGTCGAAACAGTTATTTTCTCGAATAAGTCCTCTAGAAATGGGCTCGGAATGCGGAGCGACGTGATCGCGCGTCTCTATTCTGCGCCACCTAGCGGAGAAGAGATGCTTGCCTTTATCAGGTTGGTTATGGCCTGTCCATATTGGTTTTGCGCTTTCTTTAGAATTCGCGGGCTCAGCTTGTCCAGCCCAGGAGCCTTGTCCGGGCTGAATGCCGATAGAGCCCATTTGACCCTACTGGTTGTATTTCGCTGGTTCCGTTCTCCTCCTCGGTTTCCGTGTCTCTGGTGAACCCAGGGAAGTGGGTCTCCAGCAGTTGTTCCATTATTTCGTCGTTTCTGTGGAGTAAGGTGTTTCCCTTTCTTATGGCCCCCATGTTGGCGCCTCCGCATTTTAGTAGGGTCTGCGTGATCCTGGCCGCTACCGAGGTTTTTTCGATCGACTTGGTAAACTTTTTCCAGCATTCCCTTCTGCTTTTCATAATTTCGTACCTGAAATTCTTGCTTTCTTTTTTGTAGGCTGCCCATTTCTTAGCCTTGTTCCTTGGTTTGGCCTTCCTCCATCTTTGTTTGCATATTTTTACCGTTTCTTTCTTTTTCTCTAGTTTTTTGTTCCACCATCTTACTTTCCTTCTTCCTGTCGTCGGAGTTGCCTCCGTCGCGTCTTCCCAGTTCATCCTTAGTGTTGCGGCTATGCTTTCCGCGTACGCGTCTATTTCGGCTGCGTTTCCGTATTTCCCTTCTAGTGTCTTTATCGATTCCTTGTTCAGTTCCTTGAATCTGTCCCAGTCTGTGTTGTTGATGCTTCTTTTCTCCTCCGTTTCCGTTTGGCAGTCCCATCTTATTCTGTACTCTATCGAGTTGTGGTCTGAGCCGTTTATCTCGTCCAGTACCTTCCATTTATAGAATTTGTCGATTATCGATTCTGAACATATGGTTATGTCCAGGACCTCTTTTCTGTTCTTTGTGACGTAAGTCGGTCTGTTTCCGTAGTTGGCTATGAATAGCCCTGCGTTAACTATGTAATCCATGAGGATTACGCCTCTTGGATTGGTATCCGTGCTCCCCCAATGCCTGTTCCTTGCGTTCGCGTCCGCTCCTATTATCACAGGAACGTCGTTCCTGTTTGCCCATTCCACCATTTCCGTGCATCTTTTGCCTGGGATGTCTTTCCCTTCATGGTGTAGATACAGTGACACTACCAGTATTTCCTTGGTGTCGTTCCCCTGTCCCACTTGTAGTGACACAGTTGTTATCGAGTTGTCCGTGAATTGAGTCATTAGAGTTCCCGTTATGTTCCTTCTTGTGACTACGCAGGTCCTTGTTTCCTCGCTTATCCTGTTTGAATGGATTGTTCCGATTCCGTTCATGCCTCTGATTCCTTTTCGACTGATCCAGGGTTCCGGGATGAGTGCTACATCGAACGATTCCTCGCCGAATTTCTTTGTTAGTAGAGCTGCTGCTCCGGCTGCGTGGTGCAGATTTACCTGAATTATTTTCATTTTCTTTTCTTTCCCTTTTTTCCTTTCTTTTTCCTTTCTTTTTCCTTTTTGAGTTTCTCTTTTTTTTTCTCTTTGGGTTCCCCCTTTTCTCTCTTTTTTTTTCCTTTTTTTTCCTTTTCTACTTTGTTTGTGCGCCCTTGTGTGTGACGGGGGTTCGCGTTCCGCGTTACCTTTGTCGCCCTACGCTGTGCTTGGATTTTGGCGTTCGGTGGTATGCCAGGTGTTTAGCAGTTTGTCACCACTGCTGTCCCCGTCACTTGTTGCCCTGCCGAGTGTTGTGGCTATGTGGCAAAAGCAAACCTGCGAACAGATAAGGTTAGTCGGCGCCGGGGTGGGAGTTTGTGGATGGGGATGCTCACTCTTTTGTTTCTTTATTTGGGTGAGCTCAAGGGTTTTTTTTTGAGGGAGGAGTGGGATATTTGCTTATTCTAGAGTTTCCTATTTGTTTCTACTTTTTCTCTCTTTCTCTCTCTCTCTTTCTCTCTATGATGTGGGTGTTTGTCAGCTGTTTCTTGGGGGGGGATGTGGGGGGGGGTGCTGATTTTGTTCCCTTAGGTTTGAGATTGGGACGAGTGTTCTATGGGTGGGCGATTTCGGTTGTTCGGGGGTGATGTGATTGTTTGGCCTAAGGGATTGTGTTGGTCGCCCCTTTTTTTTCTCTCGTTGCCGCTTGTTACTTCCGGTAGTTTGTTCTTATTTCCGCGCCTGGGTTTCATGCTCGGGTGCGGGCTGTTTCGCGCTGTTGTGGGTTGCGGGTTGGGGTGGCGTGATTCTATCTCAGGCTGCATGTTTAGTCCGTATGCTCTTGTTTCTCTAGTTTTACGCGGATGTGTTTGGGTTGATCCGAGCTCGTTCTCTGGGTGTGGAGAGTGTAGGTGGCTGGGCTGGGGTGGTGTTATCTTGATTCGCATCATGCTCTTTCGGTCGAGTCATGGTTTTACGGTTCTACGGTTCTAGGTGATTGCGATCCGTTCTGTGCAGGTTTTTGTAGTTAGCACTTACCTTTTGTTGCGGCTGATTGTCTGGGGTTCCGCTGTAATGGGGTTGAAGGATCGGTTGGGATTCGTTTGGAAAGAGTTGTGGTTCTCTTATTTATTTCTCTTTATTGTTATTGTCGCGTTTAATATGTGTATATGTATAAGCATATTATTATATATTATTTCCGTTTGGGGTGTTCTTTCTGTGCTTGGTTCCAAGTGGACTTGTGGGTGTTGGTTGTAAATTTTTGTGTATTTTGTCTCTATGGGGGGGTTTGTTTTTCTGGTTTCCGAATGGGGATGTGTCTTATCTGTCTGGGGAGTTGGGGCTTATAGTCGCGTGTCTTGGCTTGTATGATGGGTGGGTGTGTGTGCTAAGTGTGTTTTGTGTACCGTTTCTTATTCCATTTTTCCCTTTTCCGTTTCTCTTTTTTTGTTCTTTTTTTTCCTCTTCCTTTCTTATTCCTTGTTGTCCGGCTGTTTTGTGTTTCGTCCAGGTGCATCCATCAGTGGTGTAGATTCCTCGGTGAGGTTGTGTGTTGATCTGCCTGCAGGGGGGCTCTGTCTGACTTTTCTGGGGTATGGGTTCTACTCAGTTATGCTCTATTTCTATTTCTAATATTGGAGCTTGCGGAGGGTAACCTGTTCTTGGCCCTATACGTACGCTGCTCTGTTTCGGTGCAGGAAAAACTAGGCCTATTCTAAACCGATCGTGTCTTTAGTTTATTTCGCTATCTATTTTATACGTTTAGGAAAGGTTAAATGACGATTATCTGCCGGTATTTATGTATGCGGAAGTTCTTTTTATTTATTTATTAATGGTATGATGTAGGGACGTTGGGGTGGTGTAATGCGGTATACTTTAATTTGTTAAACGGTATTTTATTTTTACTTATTACATCTGTGGTGTGATTTGTTTTGACGAGGTTACAATTCCTTATAATTTGTACTTGGCGCTGTTTACGATTTTTTCGTAAATGTGAGGTTTATTGCCCCGCCCATAATGCTAATTTTTCCCCCCTTTCCCTTGATGTAATTAAAATCATTTTCGGGCATCTCCAACGTGAACTCCTTTCCCCTCTCCGTCAGCCTTTCTTTTCTTTTCAATTGCCATCTTGTGGCTGTGAGGGGTTTGTAGTCGATTTGGAGGTGCCCTATAATCACCTCGTACTTCATTAATTTATTACTTATGTACATAGTGGCCCTGATGGTAACATTTAGTTTATCTACCCCGATTGTAGTCAATTTCTTCGGGGCAAAGTCAAAATCTAACTCTTTTAGCGCAATCTTCAGGTTCCCGATTGCCTGATCGTCCCTGGCCGTCATTAGGACTCCCCCCGCCTTTATGCCCCATCTTTTAAACTTGATTGGCCTCTTCTTGTACAGCGCGTACTCGGTCACACTGGCCCACATGGCCGTGACCTCGTCGCGCTGCATGTCAGTGCCCTTCTCCGGATATCCCTCCTTTACAATGACCACGGTCATCGGGTCCATCAGCAGCTCCGACTCCTCCTGCTGTCGTCGGCTCCTCTCCGTGGAGGTTCCTGGGGTTCCCGTGGGAACCGTTGCTCCCGTGGTACCCGTGTTTCCTGTTGTTCCCGAGGTTCCGGGTTGTTCTTTCTGGGCCTTCTGTCGGCCGCTATTGCTGTTGCCTTCGCCCGCGCTCCTGGTTGGTTTGGGCGTTTTGCCCTTGGCTTCCTTCTCCTTTCTTTCCACAATCTGTACTTCCTCTCCAAGCTGAATGCCTCTGAATTCCATGTTTGTTTTCTGTAACAAATATATAAGAGGGTGGTTGGTTGGGAGGTTCTTTTGCTTCCCCCCTTTTTCGGGGGGTATGTTGGTGGGGGGGGGGATCTTCTGGGGCAGGTGTTTTATTTGGGCTGGGATAGGTTGGAGGTGAGGGGTTTCCATTTTGAGTCCCTTTTGGTGTTGTTGCACCGTTTTCCCGTTTCTCTTTCGGGGGTATTTGGTTACCCGTCGTGTACTTCCTTTATTCCTTTGCCTTTCCTGCTGCTTTGTTGGGTTGTGTTTCAGTTGTGTATGTGTGTGTGTGTGTGTGTGTGTGTGTGTGTGTGTGTGTGTGTGTGTGTGTGTGTGTGTGTGCATGTGGTTTAGAGAATCGTGGTTGTGTGTTACCCTTTCTTTCTCTTTTTATCGTATGGGGGGTGGATAGTGTTTCGATTGCTTGTGTTGGCGCGGGTATGGTGGTAGGTATTGTGTGGCTGGCTGGGGGTATGATGTTGTCCCTTGATTTGGTTGGGCTCGGTGGTTCCTTTATCTATCTATTGGGATTGTTTACGCGCAGAGAGTTCGACGCGCGCACGATTGTTTACGCGTTCTAATTTTATCTATCAATTAATTGAAAGTTTCCAATTGAAGTGAAAAGTCTAAGCTCTATTGCGAGTGATGCTGAAACGCGAAGTTGTTTATGTTCGTGATTCTACTTCTATATTTGTAAAGTGCAAATCTATTTGTTGCTAATTGTTTGTAAAAGTCGCGTGACGTCACTCGATATTGTTGCAGTGGTTTTCTGCAACCGCGAGCTCGCGAAGCGAGCGAGCGGACTACGGAGTACTGTTTAGGCGCAGAGGGATTCAGTGCGCGCATGATTGTTTACATTTATTAATTATTTGAAGTCTACAGTTGAATTGAACTGTTTACCCTATCTTATGAGCGACTCTGATGCTCGGGGTTGTTTATATTCGTAGTTCTATTTCTCTATTTGTATTTCAAACACGGATCTATTTTTCTTAATTATTTATGAGGTCGCGTGACGTTACCCGATATTGTTTATATGGGATTCACTATGACCGCGAGCTCGCGAAGCGAGCGAGCGGACTACGGTGTACTGTTTAATCGTGGAGAGATTAGACGCGCGCGTGATTGTTTACGCGTTCGGTTTCCGTTAGCTAAATGAGAGTTTACAGTTTCGAATTTGTCGCGCGAGTGATTCCTGTTTATGATTCTGTTCGCTATTCGATTGTCGATGGCGGTCGCTATCTTTTTTGTCGTTGCGATTAATTATGGTCGCGAGCTCGAGCTGTCTGCTAGCCACTTACGTTGGATTACTGTCGTTGTTGTTTTCAACGCGCATCCAATTTATCGTGGTCGCTTCTTCTCCTTCGCCATTTCGCGTTCGGTTGTTGCATGTTGCTTCCCGGATTTGTTTTTCCGTTAAGCAACATGCACGTGGTCGCGGGTTCTATCCCTGTTCTATCGCTTTTGAAAGTCGGTGAATTTATATGTCCCGGATCTCGATCGCGATCGACGCTTCATACTAGTCTCTTCCGGGTGGTGATTTCGTATGATTCTACCCGCGTGGCTTCTAGTGATTTCAATTATTATTTCAATGCTCTCGAGTAGCATTGAATATTGAATATTCTTAGCCGCGTATTCACCCGCGTGGACTTGTATTCCGCTCGAGCGAGGCTCTATTGGACGTCCGCCATTTTGCGTTCGCCCCTAACCTAACCTAACCCTATCCTAACCCTATCCTAACCTAACCTAGCCTAACCTAACCTAACCAAAACCAAAACCAAAAACCAAAACCAAAACCAAAAACAAAACAAAAAATTAAAACAAAACCAAACCCAAAACAAAAACCAAAAACAAAACAAAAAATTAAAACAAAAACAAAAACTTGGGTCAAGAAATTGGACGAAATGTATTTTCGACGAAATGTCCATTCGACCAACTGTCCTTTCGACGAAATGTCTTTCGACGAAATGTCCATTCGACCAACTGTCCTTTCGACGAAGTGTCCATTCGACCAAATGTCCATTCGACCAAATGTCCATTCGACCAAATGTCCATTCGACCAAATAACTTCGACGAAATGTCCGAATTCGATTTTCGACGAAATGTCCTTCGACGAATTGTCCGGCTCCCATTTCACCACTTGTCTGTAAATCCGGCTCGAAGGACCAGAAATGTGAAGGAAGCAGTCTGGATGACCAACGAGATGCAATTTTGGATTGCGGGAATGACTGAGCTGAATGTGTGGACTGTATAAATGATCAAACTGTGGAATGGATGTAACGGTAGTTTTGAATGGAAAGGATAGAAAGTAATGGGTAATGAATCCGGATTTACAATAACTTAACTGTATTTGCACTTTATGGGTACAAGATTGTCGTACAAAGAATGAAATGAATGCGAAATGTAGCAAAGTCGAAACAAATGAGAATTTTGAATTACTGGTTTTGATTACGCAACCGCTGACCTTTTCTCGGAATGAGCCTTAAACGTTATATCACTTTCTCTTTTATTGGCTCGATCCTTCTGGAATATTCGTCCACGTCATGCTTCCGGTAGAGCATTCGTGAGCAATCCAGAAGGATCGAGAGTGGGCCTGGACCAATCGGCTGGTCGATGTCGTGCCCACGTATTTCCGCGTCGCCGCGGATTGGGCGATCACTCGGCGTGATCGCTTCGCTCGCTTGGCGGGATCGCGGTGACTTTTGGCGGGACTGAGCTGCGACGCGCGGCAGACATGGCGGCTGGACGCGCCATTCTCAAACAATCTGAAACTGAAAAATTACATGAGTTTAGTAAAAATTGCTTGTTGAGTTTGTACTATTCAAATAGAAGAACTGATACCTACATTTCTCCTGAAGAGTCCATGATGATCTTTGTGTCCCATGTTCCATTAATGGTGTCGTGCTATGGGTATGCACCTGCTCCGATGAGAGGATTCAGTTGTTCTAGTGCCAGCGCTTGTGTTCTGCACCCCGAGCTCTGATGTGACCTGTACGAAAAACAATCAAATAGAGAAATTCGGTTAGCATTGCTTGTCCTGTGTGTGCCACTTGCATACTGAAAATTGATACGTACATTTCTCCGGTGAAATATATTACATTCGTTTCCTGCTCCGATGGTACTGGGATTGCTCCCTTTAGTGGAACAGCTCTTGACAGGAGCTGTGTTGCACTCGCCGGTGCAGTCCTTTTTCTCCATCATTGGATGCGACGTGCTTCTCATATTCGGCACGATACGTTGGCTCGTCCATGTCCGGTCTTTGCGCGTTGGGGCCGTAATCCTTGTCGCACGATTGCTTTTCCTGTCTGTAAGAGGATGCGTTACTTTTTTCTTTGTGTTTAGCGGAAATCTCTGCTTCACGCTTTCGGCGATTTTCCATTTGTATCACGCTTTCCGTTGGTTTTTTCTCCATAGCGATTGCTAATTTGCTAGCCACCTCTTTCGTATTGTACTGGACGACAGCAGCTGAGACTCTACCTTGATATGAGCCTTGTCGTTCAAAGTTTATGCGTTTTCCTCCGATGAATTTAGCGATTACGTTATTAAAGCACTCTACAGCGTTGTTATTCAAAGTGTAGAGTAAACTTTCAGCACAAAGGAGGAGCGGTTTCATCGCTACTTCGATGCTGCGATATATGCCCGTTTCTCGTAATGCCGGAACATAGTTGACCTCTTCGGGATCGGAATCGTTTCTGCAAAAGTATGCCAGCACCTAACACTCTTTATGTTCGCCGAACACGTGACTTGGCACATTCTTGAGATCTCGTTTTAAATTTTCTATCTTTTCCGCTAATGGTGCATCCTCCTGGAAGCGATGCTCTGCTGCCTTCATTATGCCGGTGCGCAGACGGAGACCATTTCGTTTGAGGAGGTTTCTGAGGTCCTTGTGAAAACCTTTTGCGGCGGTCTCGTTTATCTTTTTATTGAAATTCCGCAACAGATGATTGGTGCATTCAATTTTTCGCACCTGCAACAAATAATCCTTGTATGGATTACTGTCCAAAATCGTCTTGTAGACGCTGCTGTCATCATCGGCGACTAAAACTGAATAAATAAGGCCGTACATTTCGACGCTCCTTCTAAATCCTTCGGCGATAGCGACGCTTTCCATGCCCGTCGAACTGGCGTGACGATTCCAGTTTTTGAAACAGCGATGGTCGCCCGCCTCTTCGTTCTTGGCGGCCGCTGTTTTGAATGGCATGCAAAACTTGTTCTTTACGTTGATGTACAAGACCTTCTTCGTGTGATAGCCAATTATGGCTCCTACTCCAGAGAGAGAATTGTAGTCTCCGCCACGGTATGATCGTTTCATCCAGCTGCCATGTGCGACTACTGGAATCATCGACAGTTGAGATTCCGGATGAATATCGCCTCTCGCAATGGCTAACGCCTTTTCTTCTTCTGCAGCAGCTTTCATCTGGTCTTGTGCAGACTTCTCGAAGGCATCGATTATGTTGTTTTGACATTCTTGAAATCTCTTCTTATTCATACACGACACGTTCATGCCGCACATCATGCTCTCCAATTGATTGTAGCCGCCTCCTGTCACCATTGCTGCGGCAACTGCGCTGCGGTTGATGTCCATAATGTCGTTATTTTTTGGTATACATGATACGCGTTCCTTGCGTTCGCACTTCTGGCATTGTAGGGAATACGTTTTTTCGAGACCGTTCTTTTGAAATCCATTAATTTCGAAATCCTGGATATGGCAGCAGTTCTTCGACGAATTTTTTCTCGCCAGCTCATTCAGTTGGTTGAAAAAGTACGGGACATTAACGAAGTCCAGTTTGTTGTGAATTGATTCTTTCTCCAGTTCTGCTGCGTCAGTTTCTTCCACCAGGGTGTCGTTCGTATCGTTTGAATTACTTTCCTCATTGAGTACGGTTGGCATGTGGGGTTCGTCAATTTTTCCTTCCTGGTGTTCCGCGTCTGCAGAAATACTTTCTTCTGCCCCATTCAGTTGGCATCGACACTCTTCATCCCTTTTCCCGGTGATATCCGACATCTGGACTTCGCTGACATCATTGAAATCAAATCCTGCGAGCAGCTCTCCGACAGTTTGGCCTGCGTATTCCACTTGTTCTTGGTGGACTGTCGGAGAATCATTTTCGCCAAATGGATGCATTTCGTCTGAAAATAAATTGCTCACGTCGACCACAGCACCCTCATTCAAGGTGAAATTCACTGCATTCCTCAACTGTTGCCTACAGGTACAGAATCAATAATAAGAAACTAGTGGTACGTTAAGCACCACTAAAACAAATTTAAAAAACAAGTTCAATCACCCGTGCACCTACAAGGCATTTCTAATATATTCATTTGTAACATATGCCACGGTTATCAAAATTGGTGAGGACCCACTCCATCGAAACCAATCGAATTCAAAACTCACCTATTCAGCCGTGTTTGAGAATGGCGCGTCCGATCGCCATAATGCCTCACATGCAGATTGATACAAGGCGCATGGCTTCGAGGCTAACGCGGGCAGCCTATCGAGCCTGCTATTATTCGGGCGGATCCGTTCTCGATCCTTCTGGAAGATTCCTGACGGGCAACCGGAACCGCCGGTGCACGGGGAATATTCCAGAAGGATCGAGCCAATAAAAAGAAAGAGAAATCAACGGTTAATCTAATCGATTTATATTCAGCGAACGAACCACCTGTTAGTGTAGAACAAACCATTTATTTCGTACTGTGCTATTCTGTACAATTAGTGTGACAATCGTTATTCACAATATACAGTTATTTATTGTAGACCTGCTTATTGTTCATCCATTCCATTTATACAGTCCACTCTCATACAATCTCCATCCGTTCACTCAACATTCACTCTCTCAATCACTCACTCAGTTCTCAGAACCTTATCTATTCTCGGTGTTGCAACGATTATCCAAACCTTCAACGTGCAGTGTGGGTAACCTAAATCGTTGAATTGCACATTTTTGGTCCTTCGAGCCGGATCTGCAAAGGACATTAGCGTTAAAACAGTGTCAAATCAGTGAATATCGCAGTACTAAGTAAAACAAGTTCATATCCTCACCAAAATGGAACTTCCACCTGAAGATCTGCTTTTGCGACAGCAAGATTTGGCGGGAAAAATCAGCCGCACCATAGAAAACTTTAAAAAATCCATTGCTCAAGCCAAGGTCACAGAAGGCACCATTCAAACCAGAATCGGGATCCTGGAAAAACACTGGAATGAATTTCAGCAGAACGATCTCATTATAATGTATCGGAAACGCGAGTTGTTTAAAACCAGTGACTATGCGACCCAGCGCGTTGCCGACAGAGTGGAGGAAACATACGCCCAACAGAGGAGCCTCCTCGAAGATTTGGCCATCAAACAATTAGGAAACTGCAATACATCCAAGGAGCCAGAACAGACGACGGAATCAGCTGACTCCAAGTCAGCATCGTTGCCTAGAATGCAGCTTCCACAGTTCCACGGGGCATATATGGAGTGGCCCTCCTTCAAGGACCTCTTCTGCTCCATCATCAGCAAACATAAGGACTTGAGTGATGTCGATCGTCTCCATTACCTCAAGATCAGCCTACACGGTTCGGCAGCCGATCTCGTCAGGGATCTTCCTACCACCAAGGAAAATTATGAGCGGGCATGGAGCTCTCTGAAAAAGCACTTTGAAAATAAGCGCATCATAGTGAGAACTTGTCTTGACAAACTCGCTGCTCTCCCTACGATGCGAGAGAGCTCGGCTGCGGCAATGGCAAACATGGAGCAGGAAGTTTCCAAAGTGCTCAATACTCTGGAAGGAATGGAAAGACCTATCGAGTCCTCCGGAGACTGGTTCGTTCATTCAATGGTGAATAAATTCGACCCACTCACAAGAGACAAGTGGGAGAAGAAAGTCACAAGCAGCAGTGATCCACCCTTAACAAAAACACTGCAGGAGTTTATGCTGAATCGACGGCATCAACTGGAAGCATCACCCAGCGCATCATCCTCGCAGGCAATTTTGAGGTCATCAACAGATCACTCCATTTCCAAAGGAGCTACTCGAGCAGCTAGAATAAATCATGTGCAAAAGGATCAACCCAGGATCACGTGTGTGCTGTACTCCAAGGAACACTACTTGATGCACTGTCCAATATTCAAGGACGGCTCACCTGAAGATCGCAGGCGAACGGTTGAGAGTCACCAGCTGTGCAAAAATTGCATGTGGAAGCACACCTCGACCGAGTGCCCATCCAAGCGAAACTGCTTCGCATGCGGAGAGAGACACCACAGCATGCTGCACGATGCCTTCAGGTACAGCCAGGCGCCAAAGAAGTCTGCCCACCATGTGCAAGACTGCAGTAACGTTTCGGGTAAGGTATTGCTCGCCACGGCAATGATTAATGTTTCAGATCGCCACGGTAGGCGACATGCAGTTCGAGCTCTCGTGGATCAAGGCTCAGAGATCACTTTGATGGGGGAAGGCCTCGCTCAGCGACTTCAGCTTGCTCGAACCACATCACAAGTGGCTGTGTTCGGAGTCGGGGGACAGCAGTTGGCCAAGGCGCGTGGACAGATGACGCTGGACATCTCATCCAATGGGTCCGATGACTGTGTCAAAATCAACGCAGTCATCCTTCCGAAGCTCACTGCCTACACTCATGGCCAGGCAAAACCTTCAACGGAATGGAAGCACTTGAAGGGGCTCACACTCGCAGATCCTTGCCCAGTCAGCAGAATTCCGGTCGAACTAATCCTGGGAGCTGACGTCTACCCTGTAATTATAAAGGAAGGCGTCAGGAAAGGAGCGCCAAACGAACCAGTGGGGCAGCAGACCATATTTGGATGGATCTTGACCGGGATGACAGGATCAACCAGCAACCCCGCACGAGCACGAGTACACCAGACCACAATCGGGGAGTCGTTGAACTCACTTGTACGGCGATTCTGGGAGCAAGATCTACTGTTTTGGTTCCGGAGACGGTACCTTAGCCTGTTGGCCAACCCGCCCCTCCCCTATTCCTAAAGACGTTCGGAAATCGGGGATTGGGATCGTTGTGATGCACGATCAACGCACCTCGAGACGAGGTCTCGAGTACCAGTTTGGCGCGAGATTTGCAGTTTCGCGCCGCTACTGGTTGAGCACGGTCTTCTAGCTGACCGATTTTGTGCTGACATTTCATCCCACCGCGCGCGAGGCGCGCGCAGAGCGATGGAAACGCCAGTTCGTACCCTTGACAGTCCGGGCCAGACACCACTGCCACCTCGAAGCCAACGCCTATTGTTGGGGGGCGATCGACGGAAGCCTATTAGCCATTCGTCGATCGCTGGGCTCCCCAACCCCGAGGTACCGATTTATGGACTCGGGTGGACCATGTCAGAGGGGGGGCCGCGCACCGCGCCTCCACCTTCGGCCCGGGGACCGAGCGGCGAAGGCGCGGAACGCGCAAAGACACCCCCTCCTGTTTGGCTCTGCAAAAGCCGCTAGAGGCAATAGAGAGCATGCAAAATGCTGAAAGGGCATGCAATAATGTAATTATTGGGGCCGGCGTTTAGGGGGGAGCGCGTCGCGGAGGAGGGAGGATGGGGGGGACTAGCGCAGGTCATGCGGCGCGGTCAACGGTGACCGGCCGCATCTCCTTCTTTTGCAGCACTTTGCGTGCGAAGGAGCTGAACGCTTCGGCGACGTCGTCGCTTACGAAAATACTAAAAGGTGGTGGCCATGTATGCCCAAGTGAATTTATTAAGGATGACAGTGGTTCTCGCTCCGTCGCATGCAATTTGTAATGAAGGAGTACGTGGGTAGATGACTCAGTTCCCTCGCCACAGTCGCAGTCAGGAGAGTCTGT
This sequence comes from Lasioglossum villosulum, assembly GCA_963971365.1. Lineage (NCBI taxonomy): Eukaryota > Metazoa > Arthropoda > Insecta > Hymenoptera > Halictidae > Lasioglossum > Lasioglossum villosulum. Next base: position 18,776,263 of record OZ020498.1, on the reverse strand, counting down.
CAATCCGAAATGACAGAGTTTCTCCCGAAAATCGCCGTGCCCGGTGAGGAACTGCGTTGTGTAGAAGGTGATGGGGACGCGACAGCGGGCCCTCTCCGTCAATGTTGGGAAGAAACCGAAAGTGGTTCTTCCCTTGACCGATCTGGCCCATCTGTTTTGCCACAATTCGAGGGTATTGTCGCGAAGGGCTTTACGGGTGGCCGTAATATGGTCGCGGGGGTCGTCGAAGAGGCCAGGGGCGAAGATAATCCCGCGATGTTCGAAAGGGATATTTTTTCTGACGAGGAAGCGGAGTCGCTTCTCCGTCAGATATAAATCTATAGGGGGTTGGAGTCCCAGCACGCAGAGCGCATCGTTAGACGTGGTGCGGTACGCAGCGCATACTCTGAGAAGGGCAGTGCGCTGCGCACTTTGGAGAGTGGAAACGTGTTTTTGGGTGAGCTTGTGGGCCCAACCAATCGCACCGTAGGAAATTATGGAAAGGAAGATGCTTTTGAATAGCAGAGATCGGGCACGGAAATCGTATCCCCATTTGGATCCCATTAGGGCCGAGATGCCACTGAACTTTGCCTTCGCGTGGTCAGATATCCGGATCACGTGCTCGGACACACTTAACGAGTGACCGTACACGATCCCCAGGTACCTAAGGCTCTTAGCGAAAGCAAGGCTGGCGGTATCCATTTTGATAACGGGCGGACGAGAAATGCTAAGGCTGCCCCTCACTCGAAGCATAACTGTTTTGTGAGGGGAAATGGCCATTTTATTTTTATTGCACCATGCCTGTAGCGCGCCGGTGACCAGGGCTGACGTCATTTCTAAGGAAACACGAGAGTTCCCTTCCACGACGACAAGCAGGTCATCGGCGTATGCCACAGTGTGCGTATTTTGAATTAACGCGATTTCGCGGAGTAAAGAGTCGAAGAGGAGATTCCAAATGGAGGGGCCGAGGACCGAGCCCTGCGGGCATCCCTTGGTAACGGGTTTGTAATAGGAAGAGTATTCCGCGGAAAGAACTATCTTGCGATCCCGGAAATAATCAATGAGGACATTGTACAAATTGCGCGGACAATCGCGGTTGCGCAACTCGGCCGTAACAGCAGGCCACCAGACGTTGTCGAACGCTCCCTTGATATCAAAGGAGAGTGCGACCGCCGATTCTGGGAGCAGACTAATGTTTATCCGGCCAACTCGAAGTTGGAATCGAATGTGCTACCTCGCCTCTCTGGGCATACGCATTATTCGAAGGTGATCTACTTCTAGCAAGGCGGCTCCTCTACCAAGAAGAAGGGGCGATGGAAAAATCCAGCAGTGCCACCGAGACGTATGCGGTGGACGAGTTCTTCGGTCGCTGACGTTTGTGGGAGAATATGGTATTTGACTCGCCCAAACGCCAACTTACACGGGGAACCACGGGAAGGCGAACTCGCTGCGTGCCGCTCGCACGCACACCCGACCCTTAAGGGCGACGGAAGTAAGGATGGGAGGTGGGAAGGTAAGCGACGCGCTTCGACCTGGGATTTAGTCTGGCACGCCGAGCAGGTGTGACAAGGTGGGACGCTCACCTGTGTCGTTTATAACACCCTACGAAGTTACAACACAAGTACTTGTACAAGTGCCGCCTGCTGGGGTCGTAGGGTGCGCCTGCTGCCGGTCGATTGCCTCAGAAGGCGATCCGACGACGAACTGTCGCAACTCAGTTCGCCGCCCAGTACTAAAGTCTCGAGCCTCGGTCACGTAGTGACTCACGAAGGAGCTCAAGCTTCATCGCCCCAGCCGTGTTAACAATACCGCAGTACTGCAACACCACTGAGTACTTCAACAGCTTGGGACCACGGTGTCGGGCTGACACTCACGTAAGAGTCTCCGTAGGCATTCTCCGCTATAGCATGCACTCTATAGGGGTGCCTATGTTAGCGAGATTACTCTCGCAACGTTTAATAGGTAATCGTCGAGATCGCTTTGGCGAGTCTCTGCCACACTTCTGTTGCTGCAAGCGGCATCCGTTGCCCTGTGTTCACGCATAGGGATTGGGTAGCTCACGACAAGCAGCTTTATGGGTAAGCGGCGTGTGGTCCGCCGTTTACCCGATGAGAGAGCCGCGGTGGACGTTGCCACTCACGCAGGAGCTCTCCCATCGCGAAAAACCAGAGCCCACTTGGTCACTCGAGAGTGTCCAGGTCTCACCACGTGGAGGGGGGGTTGGTTAGCTAGGGAATAGTACCCTAACCCTTTGAGACCCCCGATTCTGGGAGCAGGAGGAGCTTCCTCAGACTGCACCTGCGTGGTCTGCCGAAGAGCGCGAGTGTGAGAAACACTTCACAACGACACACTCACGCACCGCCGAAGGCCGCTGTCAGGTGCGACTTCCATTCCGAACCCCTGGTCCACTCACATCAGGTTCTCGAATCGCTTCTTGGCTCTCCATTCGACGCATGGAACAGCGGTTCAAGAGGGATGAACATTTCAAAGCTCTGTACTGCAACTTTGTCAACGAATACGAGAATTTAGGACACATGACCAGGGCATCCGACACCTCAGCGAAGAATCAAGTACACTACCTGCCTCATCATGGTGTTCTTAAACCAAGCAGCAGCACTATGAAGTTGAGGGTGGTCTTTAATGGGTCCTGGGCGGAGCCATTACAGCTGTCACTCAACGACTGCTTGCACGGTGGTCCAAATCTGCTGCCACCCCTCGCCGACGTGCTTCTTCGATGGCGTTTACACCAGTACGTGGTGACTGCAGACATCACCAAGATGTATAGACAGATACTGGTGCACCCCGAGGACAGAGACTGTCAACGGATTCTCTGGCGGGAGGCGGAGACGCAACGGTTGCGTGAGTACAAGCTCAACACAGTAACCTACGGCTTATCGTGTGCTCCGTATTTAGCCATCAGGACGCTCCATCAATTAGCCGACGACGAGGGCAACCAGTATCCCATCGGTGCATTGGCCTTGAAGCAAGACACCTACGTAGATGACATCCTCATCGGAGCGGACACAATTCCAGCCTTGAAAGACGCCGTCACTCAGCTCCATCGGCTCTGCAAGGCGGGCGGCTTTCCTTTGCAAAAATGGGCCTCCAATGTCGCTGACCTGCATCAAATGCCAGATCTTGCGGCACAACTGACAGCTGGTCACAACACTTCACACAGAGACGACACAAAAACATGGCGAGACCCCACACACTCAGCACTGGGTCTCCAATGGTCACCGATCGAGGACAACTTCCGGTTCACCATCGCAGAAGGTTCCGCACAACCACCAACCAAGCGGGGCATCGTGTCCAGGGCAGCCCAGCTATTCGACCCGCTGGGATGGTTGACTCCAGTGATTGTTCGAGCCAAAATCACTATTCAGTCGACATGGGTGCTGGGACTTGGCTGGGACGACTCGCTCCCTCCCACGTTGGAAGAAGAGTGGTTGAAATACTGCGCAGAACTGAAGTCACTCGAGCAGGTGAGAGTTCCCCGTCCGTTATTCCGCAACGCACACTGCTTGCAGATGGAGCTCTATGGATTTGCGGATGCATCCGAGCGCGCTTATGGAGCCGTGCTGTACCTAAGGACAAGAAACCAGAATGAGCAATGGACGGTCACACTGGTCACAACCAAGAGTAGGGTGGCACCTCTGCAACAAGTCTCCTTACCACGCCTCGAGCTCTGCGCCGCTCACTTGCTCGCTCGACTGGCTCAGAGAACAGTTTCCACCCTGAACATCAACAGCGCCTCAATCCACCGTGGCCCTTGGATGGATTCGAGCGCATCCCAGCAAGTGGACAACGTACGTTGCAAACAGGGTGGCAGAAATTCAAAGGAGAGTACCAGAAGCGCAGTGGCACCATATCGCAGGCATCGAAAACCCTGCTGACTGCGCTTCCCGTGGGCTCTCACCCTTGAAGCTAGTCGAATGGAGCCTCTGGTGGAAGGGACCCTCAATCTTGCAGAACAAGGACCACTTCGCCACTCCGGAATCGACCCGTGATGAAGACCTGCCAGATAGGAGAGCACCAATTGTCGCTGTCATGAACAAAACAAATGACATCGAAGACAACGACATGCTCAAGAGGTTCTTTGTCTGCATGGTTACAAAAGCTGTTCATCTCGAAGTGGTGTCCGACTACTCAGCGGAGGCGTTCCTGGCAGCATTTCGGCGGTTCATCTCTCGTCGAGGTCTCTGCGCACACATCTACAGCGACTGTGGGACCACGTTCACGGGAGCTGACCAAGAGCTGCGACGCCTCTTCATCGCCAGCAGCAAGGAGAACCGCAGGATCAGACGACAGATGGATGATATGAAAACACAGTGGCATTTCAATCCACCAGCAGCACCCCACTTCGGGGGATTGTGGGAGGCTGCTGTAAAATCAACGAAGTATCACCTGAGACGTACAATAGGGGAAACTAAACTCACTTTTGAGGAGATGACTACTCTTCTCACGCAAGTGGAGGCTTGCCTCAATTCGAGGCCATTAGCTGCATTGAATGACGATCCCTCAGACTTCAATCCTTTAACCCCTGGTCACTTTCTTGTAGGTACGGCTTTGAATGCGCTTCCAGAACCATCGCTGCACGACGAAAATGTGAACAGACTCACTCGCTGGCAACTGCTCACTCAACTACGAGATCAGTTTTGGAAGAGATGGCAACAGGAATACCTGCATAGACTCACCGCACGTCCAAAATGGCGCAGTCCCAGAGACGATATCACACCCGGCCAGCTTTGCATCATCGTTGACGAGTCGACACCTCCGTCCCGATGGCCACTTGCACGCGTGAGGGAAGTACGTCCCGGAACCTATGGAAGGGTTCGTGTCGCGAAAGTGGCAACGGCAACTTCCGAGTTTACGAGACCGATCCACAAACTCATCGCGTTGCCAATCAATGAAAACGATCAATGAACGCGTCGATTCATTGACCACGCGCACTCATTCTACGCAGCGACGCATCTGCGTAGTACGCGACGTAAATCTTCTCCGCGCCGGCGCACAACGCTTTCAGTCACTTCACTGGTTTACACGATAACCTCTCATTCAATGTTCACCGTTCACATTGCACATACTAGATTCTCACTCGCGCCACGCGACAAATTGTTCGATACCGGTAACGTAAAACACACGTCTCTCAATTCCATAACCCTCGCGGAAACTTCGACCAGTCGAGGCGGGCGGCATGTTTGAGAATGGCGCGTCCGATCGCCATAATGCCTCGCATGCAGACTGATACAAGGCGCATGGCTACGAGGCTAACGCGGGCAGCCTATCGAGCCTGCTATTGGTCGGATCCGTTCTCGATCCTTCTGGAAGATTCCTGACGGGCAACCGGAACCGCCGGTGCACGGGGAATATTCCAGAAGGATCGAGCCAATAATCTAATCGATTTATATTCAACGAACGAACCACCTGTTAGTGTAGAACAAACCATTTATTTCGTACTGTGCTATTCTGTACAATTAGTGTGACAATCGTTATTCACAATATACAGTTATTTATTGTAGACCTGCTTATTGTTCATCCATTCCATTTATACAGTCCACTCTCATACAATCTCCATCCGTTCACTCAACATTCACTCTCTCAATCACTCACTCAGTTCTCAGAACCTTATCTATTCTCGGTGTTGCAACGATTATCCAAACCTTCAACGTGCAGTGTGGGTAATTTAAATCGTTGAATTGCACAAGCCGTAAATCCATTTGCTTGCTACACCAGTGAAATTCGAATCACCACACTTCAACGCAATTGGTGAAAACTACACGTACCGCACTTCCCGAACTCGTAACTGTAGCGAACCAGAAGAAATGTACATATACTTCGACGCGGATAGAGTTCTTTGCTCTTCGCGATTCCGTGCGAAACTGTGTTCTCCAAGCGTACAATATATATGTATTTAACATATGGTAATATTAATTCTTCGAGAATCATGTGATATTCGGAAAAATTAATATTTCTTTGGCAATGAATCCATTTGTTTCAGACAGTGCCTTCATCGAATAGATTGTACAGAACTCTATCCGCGTCGGAGTATACATTTCTTCTGTTTCGCTACAGTTACGAGTTCGGGAAGTGCGGTACGTGTAGTTTTCATCAATTGCGCTGAAGTGTGGTGATTCGAATTTCACTGGTGTAGCAAGCAAATGGATTTACGGCTGAATAGGTGAGTTTTGAATTCGATCGGTTTCGATGGAGTGGGTGCTCACCGATTTTGATAACCGTGGCATATGTTATAAATTCGATGTTTTACATATTTATTTTATTTTATTCTCTAAATTGTACATGTAAAAAAAGCAAGGTCAAAGATATTTCGTTTTCAGATACCTGGCAACAGATTGTACTTTCGTTACACTGGGACTCTTTGCAAGAAGAAAATGTATCATAGCGAGAGTTGTAACGGATACTGCGCAAGCAATATGGACTGGAATGTGTATGCCCATTTCCACTATGTAAAAGTGGGAATAAGTTGATCAAAAATATTAAGAATTGTAGAAGTTACCAAATTGTTAGGGGGCTATTGACGAAAATCATATATGAAATCAGCAATTTCCTAATTCGCGGTCCACAAATTTCAGTTATAGAGGATACCATTCCATCATTTAGTTCCGTTAGTTATTGGGTTGCAGTGATGCAAACGGTTGCTTCAAATCCGTCGAATGTGGTTTCGCCGGGATTGTTTAGATGCGCCTACGCAGCTATTTTTAAAATTGCGCCTACGCAGCTATTTTTTAAATTGCGCCTACGCAGCCATTTTTTAAATTGCGCCTACGCAGCTATTTTTAAAATTGCGCCTACGCAACGTTTTTAAAGTGTAACTTCATTTCTCAATGTTTAGAAGTGAATCAAGATTGGAAATGGTAAATAATCCTAATGAAGCGGCAACAAGATCAGGAACAGCACTCGATGTCGTGATTGTAGCGAAAACAACACTACGGGGACGCGTATTCGGAAGAAGAGACTGGCTTTCCCTGCGTGGGCAATAAAAAAACATCTGGAATACAAGTTGTGCTTTGTCCTTGGGACTCGGGCATTCCACCCTTGCAGATGTTTTTTTATTACCCACGCAGGGAAAGCCAGTCTCTTTATCCGAATACGCGTCCCCGTAGGGTTGCTTCCGCTCAACATCGCCTATCCCCGTTCAGGCCCACACCCGAGAATCTCTTTATCCCTCATTATGCATAAACGGCCACACCGTAGTTATTTCGCGACTGCGAGCGAGAAGTCCCGTAAATATTAACTAAAGCTTTAGACAATTCAATCATGTATAGCGACCCGAACTGCTATTCGAACGCGCTAAAAAAATACGGAAACCCTTTTTAGTGTTGCGCAATACATTTAGAACCTTCTCAAGAAAATTGGGCACTTAGTTGGGAGCAACGAGTGAAAAGTAATTTTTTCAAAACCCGCAATTGAACGAAATTGTAGGAGAAATACTAATTGTTGTATTTTACAACTTTCTCTTATGCGGGCCCGCGTCTCAAATTTGAAAAATACGTTTTCTAGATCTGTCTCTCTTTATCATTTAATAAATCAATGCTTTTAATTGCTTGCAATTGTTGAAAAATTTGAACATGCTTCGAGACTCGCCAAAAAATGCATCGGACAGTATGAAATAATTTCCATTTTATAAAATATGAAGTCCCATGTTATGTACAATAATGGATATGAGTATTAATAATCAATAAGATCACGAAACGAATTACTAAATATAGTCCTTTATTTAATCGAGGGAGAAACACGTCAGAAGTCGTCTGTATGGTTACAGAGCCAAGACTAAACTGAAGACAAAATGTGAATGTTTTGGGGGGGGGGCGGAAAAACCCTGTTGGGTCTCCTCGGGAAATCTCGACACACGAGAACCCTAAGTTTATAGCTCAGGCCTTCTTCGAATTGAGACACTGCAGGCCCTCCACTTCTGACCTGAGAGCCGTTTGAATATACAAGGACACTGTTTATGTCCGTCAACACCCGACTTTATTTTTGCAGTCGCTCCAACAGGCCCCCTCAAAAATAAGTCGGTGTTCTTTTCGCTAGTTTATTATACCATAATAATGACCATACAGATAATCTTCCTCGTGTTTGGTTTTGACTCTACTTCTGGGAACAAAATACAAATGGTCCAACATTCGTTGCTTGGATTAGAGAAACCCAGAAAAACCTAATCAGACCATACAAACTATAGCTATTATAAATCATATAATTATTATTTATTTATTTATGTCAATCATTATATGAGTCCCATTCCTGTTCTAAATTCCAGGAATTTATTTGCTGGCAATGGCTTCGTGAGAGTGTTTGCTAGTTGGCCACCTGTGGGAATAAATTCAAGTTTTATGACTTTCTTTTCAACTTGTTCTCTTGAGAAATGGTACTTTATATCTATATGCTTCGATCGTTTATGACTGCTTGGATTGTTCGCAATATTAATACAGCCCATATTATCTTCGAATATTACTATTGGATCAGAGACGCTTATATTAATACTCATTGCCAATGATTTCAACCAAAGTGCTTCTCTCACAGCCTCGAAAAGAGCCATATACTCTGCTTCAGTGGATGAAGCAGCTACAGATGCTCGTCTTCTGCTGTTCCAACAAATTGTACAGTTTTCATATAATCAGAACAAATATTCTGTTGTGCTCTTTCGATCCGTATTTTCACTACCACCCCAATCTGAATCTACATATGCACTCAGTATAATTTTATAATCGCTTTTAATATAAGTTAGTTTAATATTAGCTGACCCTTTTAGATATCTAAGAACCCTTTTAAGGTTTTGCCACAGTTCGCTATTATTTTTATTTGAATATCGGCTTAAAATATTTACTGCGATACTTAAATCGGGCCTTGTGCAGACCATTATATACATCAAACATCCAATTAAGTTACGGCAAGGTGCATTGTATTGTTCATCAGAGTTTAAAGCTACGTAGTCCAATACACTTGGAAGAGGTGAACTAACTGGTTTGCAGTCTAGCATACTAAATTTCTCAAGCACAGTCTTAATATATGCACTCTGATCTAATGTTATTTTTCCATTAGTTCTATTCACTCTTATTCCAAGAAATAGTTTGATTTCATTTGAATCCGTCATACAGAACCTATTTTGTAAATAATTTTTGAAATTTTTCATTGTTTCGATCTCAGCAGTTATTATCACTAGATCATCCACATATAGTACCACGTATATATTCTTTAATATACTCTTTCTATCTAAAATATAAATGCAACGATCTGCTGATGAATTCCGGAAGCCTTTCTCTACAAGAGCTTTTTCAAACATCTCAAACCAGCATCTAGCTGATTGTTTAAGACCATACAATGATTTATTCAATTTACACACTTGATTGATATTATTACATTGGACACCTTCAGGAATTCGCATATAAATTTCTTCCTTTAAAATACCATTTAAAAAGGCTGTCTTTCCGTCCATGTGGTGGACTAATAAATCATATTGATTTGCAAAAGCTATAAGGAATCTAAAACTAGACATCCTAGCTACAGGTGCAAACGTTTCATTATAATCTTCGATTTTTTTTTGACTGAAACCACGAGCCACTAGTCGAGCTTTGTATTTTAATGGTTTCCGGATTCATCATTTTTTATCGTAAATACCCATTTGCAGTCGACGATGTTTTTATCTTTTGGCCTCGGTACTAAATCCCAAGTTTTGTTAATAACTAATGAGTTGATTTCTTCAGTAATCGCTTGTTCCCACTTAATCCTGTCTTTTCTCATTTTAATCTCTTCAAAAGAGGTGGGAATTTTTAAAACTATTGACTGGGCACACAAAAGATAATCATCGTCTCCATCAAATTCTTTATACGAAATAGTCGGTCGTTGTTTAATCCCATCACTCCTTCTAGGTTCTACGCTATCTTTTAATACTACTACTTGATTTTGTTCTGGTCCAGATACTCCAGCTATATCTGTTTCAGTTACAGATTTATTTTCCATTTGATCTACCGTTACTTCTATTCTCGGCTCTACTATATCTGATTTATTGTTATCAGATTTCATCCTCTTTAACACGTCTGAATTTTTATTATCAGATTTATTATTCTCACGTTGTATATCTACTGATTTCGGTACCTCGCGAGATGCATCAGTTTCATATAAATCACTTTTCAAATCGATTCCACTTATTACCGGCCGAGATTTTAAGTAATTAATTTCATCAACAATAACATCCCTTACTGTTTCAAATATCCCCTTTTCTACGTTCCACACTTTGTAACCATTTGGTGCAAATCCTACCAATATACATTTGTAAGATTTTTCTTCAAATTTTGATTTCCTCACTTTATTGTGAACGTATACTGTGGAACCAAAAACCTTTAGATATTTCAATTTGGGCTTTTTATTATGCCACAATTCAAATGGGGTTTTATTTACACATAGAGCTTTCGATGGGGTTAAATTAATTAAATATGTAGCAGTTAAAACTGCTTCTCCCCAAAACTCTTTTCCTAAACCTGCACCGTTTATCATTGCACGTGCTTTTTCAGTTATTGTCCTATTCATGCGTTCTGCAACGCCATTTAACTGCGGAGTTCGTGGGACCGTTAAATGATAGCTTATTCCTCTTTGTACACAATAATCTTTCATTACATTCGATAAGTATTCTCTGCCATTGTCACAGTATAGATTGACAGTTTTCAAATTAAAACGTGCTTCACTTTTTGCAATGAAGTCTTTAAAAACTGTGAAAACATCTGATTTATTTTCAAGCAAATATGTTACACAGTAATGCGTATATTCATCAATGAATGTAACGAAATACTTTTTACCATTAATTGTAGAAGGAGTGACCGGACCACAAACGTCTGTGTGAACTATAAACAATGGTTTCCTAATGTGACTTTTATCCTTTACCTTTTCAAATGGTAATTGTGCTTGCTTTCCATTTATACAAGCTTCACATAGATAATCATCCGGAATTGCTTTTTCAAGATAAGTCACATCTTCTACCATTTGTTTATTTTTCAATTGTAAAAATTTCGTTTTTTCTATATGCCCTAAACGTCTATGCCATAGTTCATAGTTATCAATTATTTTACTAGGCATATGAGAGCTTAATAAATTTACTCTTTTCTTTGCAATATCAAAAACAATAGATCTTAAATTATTTAAAGGTTTACCATACATTACCATTTTACCATTTTTAAAGATTTGGACACCCCTCTCATTGAAGATAATACTTATCCCTTTCTGCTGCATTTTCCTAACTGATAGTAAATTGTAGGGTACTTCAGGGCAGTATAGCACATCTTCAAGTACTCCTTCAATGCCTAAGTTGCTCGTAATAGGTATTTGTCCCTTCTTAGTAGCCGTTATGTGTTCGCCATTCTTCGCTATTGCAATCTTGATGGGTGGGTCCAACTGTACTATTTTTGAGAATACACTCTCATCGTTCACTATATGATCCGATGCTCCGGAATCAAGAATAAATGACAATTTCTCAGTTTCCATAATATGATACTCTCCGGTCATAAACGCGTAACTGGAGACATTATCATTTGCTGCTGTTTGCGCCGTATGTATTGACTGCAAATTTCTATTTTTATTTCTTTGTTCTGTCTTGTATTGGAGCCACCTTTTATAATGACAACAATCCTTTATTCTATGCCCTGCTCTTCCGCATTGATGGCATTTTCCAGCGAATGATGATTTGTTCGGTTTGAATGCGTTTCCTCTTCTGTTCTGTCCCCTACGGTTTCCTCTTCTGAATCGCGAATTTTCAAAGTTATTTCCTCTTGGATTCTCTGTTTCCATTCTTCCTGCTTGCAGCAATTTTGCACTCGTGTCTGTATTTTCGCTTTTGATCCTCGTTTCGTGATCAAAGAGTCTTTTCTTCACTATGTCCAGATTAATTTTTGATTCGGTCATCATCGTTTCAATAACGGTTGATACCGTGTCATAGGCTTCCGGTAAACTTGAAAGTAAGATGGATATTATTTCGTTCTCCCTCATTGTCACGCCCGCACCTGATGACTCGGTTATTAGTTCATCAAACACTTCAAAATGCTCCTTCAGTGAAGCATATCACGCGGCCTATTTTCCCGGGTCCCGATACCAAGTATCGAGAGGCGGAAAAATAAGCGGCTACGGGTTTTATAGGTTGGAACCGGGCTGCGTCTAGCCGTGATGGACACAGTCCACCCGCGATAAACAACGCGAATTCGAAACTCTCGACAAGAACTTTAAAATTTCGGGCGCCAGGCAATCTGAGAGATGCCCACAACGTTATTCGCGCTAAGGAGAATTCGAATTCGCGTTCGCGAGGACCAGAATAGCTGGTTAAGGGCCAGGATTACACGCTGGATCGGACAGGACGTTCTCCACGGCGAGAACGGACCTCGCAAATGATTCGTACAACACTTAGTGTGAACAGAATGATTTATTGACGGCAAACAAAGATAGTATGAGAAATCGAATCGTGAAACGGAATCTAACGAGTGGAAAGTCGAGATCTGAATTTACTATTGGTTACGGCAATCAGAAAAGTGGAATCGGCATGATCGGCAACAAGCCCATACGTACGCGGCTTGCGGAGACAAGATGGCCGCGTTGGAATCTGTACGACGCCGGTTGCACGTGCGTAGCTATCCGCGAGGAACGAAACGTACAGTCTCCTCGGGAAATCTCGACACACGGGAACCCTAAGTTTATAGCTCAGGCCTTCTTCGAATTGAGACACTGCAGGCCCTCCACTTCTGACCTGAGAGCCGTTTGAATATACAAGGACACTGTTTATGTCCGTCAACACCCGACTTTATTTTTGCAGTCGTTCCAACATACAATACAATCTTTCCGGAGGCGGCGCAAATTGAGAAATTTAATCATCAGAAACAAAGAATGGGAAAATGGAAAATTTGTTTTCGAGGGACCAATCGGGAGACACACGTTCCACAAGATGCAAAAAGTTTTGTTCCGATTGGTCCATCGATTTTGACGTAATCGATGAACATAAATAGAAAAAATACGACAATACATAGAAAATATGTTTATTTAATGTGTGATAAAATGTGACTCACTTTTCGCGATTGGTCCTTTTCCTTGACAAACGCCTTCGGCTCATCGTAAGCCGCTTGCCGTTCACGTTCCTCTTCATTCTGTATCTTATTTTCGCTTCTCCTATTTGCAGCTCCATATCCACAGAATGTATGTAAACAATGACACACACTAAATAAAACACGTTTGTCACTACTATTACCGCTAAACAATTCGCGAACTGTTCCCGAATGTTGACCGTCCGATCTGTCTTCGCCGTAACAGTGATGACAAATGACAGATCAGAAATGTGCACAGCGCATGCTGCACGTTTTCAACTTTCGCATCTTCGAAGTTCAAACTTCGACGCGGGCCGACGACGCATTGCTTCTCCTTTCCCCCTCCACTGTCCCATCCTACAACCATGAGCACACGCTAGCGTCCCCCGCTGAGATCGTAGCTCGGTGATGTAACATGCCGCGCCACGTGGTGCCGGTGAGAGGGGGTACCTGTCAATATTCCCCTCGATTTTCTCGACCTGGCAACACTGCCCAGTGCAACCTGACAAAACTGCCCAGTGCGACCTGACGAGCCGCTCGTGCTCGGGCACAATCCTCAGAACGAACGCGATCGTCGAGGAGGAAACATTGTAAGTATTTCATTGAACATTATTGACATTGCCAATAGGTTTTCCTATAGTTTGCTATTTTTTTGATAATCGGTCTCCACGCGGTATATTCTACGTACATGGTTCCTCCTTTTTGAACAACTGTTTCCTTTTTATTCCGCCCTGTTTCTAAGTATTGCGCGACCTTTTAACACGGCAATTCATATTTGTCTTTTCTTATGATACTGTAATAATTTGTATAATTGTTTTCAGATGTCTACAAACAAAACATCTACCACCGCACTCCCAATGGAGGACATGGACATAACTCCATCGTCCAGTCGATCGCGCCCCCGGGACGATCGCCGATCGCGCTCGCGGGGCGAATCAGTCCGGACAGAGGCCTGACAAAAGAAAGAAACGCCGTTGCCATCACGGTCTCACGAAGAAGTGATCGAGGTACAACAGAAAGAAGTACGTATCTCTTAATATTCTTGAACAATTGCCCTGTCGATTGCAGTGGTGGACGCTGTGGTGGGCAGGATCCAAGGGTTGGGGCTTAAGATAGCCGCCGGCAAAACGGAGGCGACGTGGCTGCATGCCTTGCCTCCCGGCCGGCGGCCGCCCCAACTAGGGATCCGAGTGGGTGATGCCGTTGTCGAGATCAGGCAGGAGATGAAGTATCTGGGCCTCACTCTCGACAGCAACTGGAGCTTCGAAGCGCACTTCGATCGGGTGGCCCACAGGCGTAAAGGGTGGCGGTCTTGCTCGCGATGGACGGATGGGGGGGGGGGGCCGATGGACGGATCCGTCGTCTCTATACGGGGGTGGTGCACAGCAAGCTCCTTAAAGGCCGACTCATGCGGGCGCAGGATCCAGGCGACGGCGCACAGTGGGCCAGAATAGCTCGGTAGCTGTTCACGCCTATTTCACCATTATTTCAAAACTTAAAGGCCACAATAAATAGGTCGTTGGATTCGTCTTGACGTCAGCTATAATGTTATTAAATAAAAAATATATCGTGATAAATAAATAATCAACGCGACCTCAATTTTTTATTTAAAAAAAAAAATTCTTTAAATTTTTTATATTGGAATTTGTAGAAAACTAACTACTGATTACTTTTTGTACGAAACATTTTTTTGTCACACCACCGTACTCCTTCCTATTTTGGCCACGATTTCGATCGAACTCATCACTGAGCGCGTGTCACGCGACGCTTCAAACCGTCATAATTTCCGGGGTGGTCCGAGGGGGGACGTGAATTTTACGGGATCTTTTAGAGGAAACTTTGCTGAAAATGCTCCACTTTGTTAGAGCTCCAAATCCTTCCAAACTTTTAACTTATTCCTTGTCAAAGGTGAAAGACTATGACAATTTTCCTTAGCTGACTAAACATTTTTTTAAATAATAAATTATGAACATTAACGTTTAGTTCCTGGGGCGTTCTCAACATAGATATACATTATTCATAAAAAAAAAATGTGGGCACTTAATCTTCAGTAGGTTTTCTAGGACATCGTTATGAAGAAACGGAATTTTTTCGGTGATAAATCGTGTCTGAAAAAGTTTGATCTTTGAACGCTTATAGTAACGAGAGTTTTTAATAACTTTAATTAATATTATCGTTTTCGAATGTAATGGACATTTAAGAATCACTGTGCATTGGTTAAAAATCGATATGACGACTTTCATTTTTTAGCTCATGAACAGCTAGCGAGCGATTCTGGCCCACTGTGCGGCGCCGAGAATCGTAAATTTCGAGCGCCGGTTGACAGGTCGGAGCGGTCCGCCACGTCCCAGGGGGTCCCCCAGCGTCCTTTAGGAAAACTTTAGGATAGCTCTCCTTTAAGACATCATGGACATAGGAAACGTTGGTGTGGGATTTTCGTAGAGTGGGTTCGAAATAACTTTGTCGAAAGTTGCAGTCTATCGGTATAGTAGAAGAAATACTGAAAATTGCATTTCACAACCTTTTTATGTGGGCCTGTATTGAAAATTTAAAAAATCCGTTTCGTAGGTCTGTGTCAATTAAACATGTTCTGAAAAATTACAAACGGTTTAAGATGGTAAAAATTGCAGATATTCACGATTTTCAGCCTTCAACTGCAGTAAATTAAAGGATTCTTAGACATCTTTCAATTGCTGTCGTTTTTTCCCGCATCACTCGATTTCGATGAAACTTTCACAGTGCGTATAACTGACACGGACCTACAAAACGTATTTTTTAAATTTTCAATACAGGCCCACATAAAAAAAGTTATGAAATGCAATTTTTAGTATTTCCTCTGCTATTCCGATCGATTGCAACTTTCGGACAAAATTATTAACTTCCCGATTCATAGGGAAGTTACTGTAATTTTTCTAGTAATTGCTCTAGCTTCCCAGAAAAGTTCAAATCGTATCGTACAATAGTAGAAAAGTTTAAGCCTTTTTAAGAGAGTGCCAATACTCCTTTTTAATCCACTGTAAATAATAATGTAAAATAATTATTAGAACATCTTTGTTCTGCAAATTGTTCCACCGGTTCGAGAAAAAGATTAAATTCCTGTGTAATTACACTAATTATAAATCTCCCTGGTTTCCCTGTTTTGGGGCGCGTGGTAGTAATAAAGGTGGAAGGCGTTGTACCGTTCGCCCGTTAGCTCAAGCCTTGAGCCCATCAATTTTATGACAGGTGAGGACGGGTGCTGGGCTACTCTAAAAATGAGGCTATTGTGGAAATAAGTTCCTTTGACGAGCATGAATTGCTTTATGAACAACCGTCCGACGAAAACACGGAGGAAACGCGTGATCAACGCGTGTTGGAAGGAACTTCCCCGTACTAGATTATAATGTATCAACTCAGAATCCATAGCAATATATTGCAACGTTGCCCGAAAAGGCGTGGTGTGTTGCCCGCCGATTTGTTTATGTAGGGCTGCCCCGAGCGATAGCGAAGCAGCAGTAGGTGAAAGACCTAAGATGTTAAACCGTTGCCGCCCACTACTACGCGGGTTGTGGGGGGTGGCAGGACGCCATCTCGCATGGTGGGTCCCAACTGATGACATTGTATTGATGCGAGCCTGAGAAGGAGGTTCCCAAACAGGACAACGGTGACGCGTCCATGTAGGTACGAGTGCGCGGCCGATTGGTTCAGAGAGGAGGAGGCAGCAGGCCTAGGCCCGCACGCATTTTCGGCTATGTCGAAATATTGGCTGGAGCGGCCACACACACTCTATGCAGCGTGCAACGTCGAAGTCAAAACATTGATACTGCGGGCGCGGCTATGGTGGGGTATAGGCAGATCTTATGGCAGGCCATTCCACTACTCGGCGAGAAATCGGTACTCTCGGACACAACACGTGTTTGCTGTAAAGTAATTTACGCGGACCCGTACTTCTTCGGCGAAATGAAAATGCTAGATCCGAACAATATTTACAACAGTCGTTCCCTGTTGTAAATGGTCACTGTTTGTACATGCCTGCAAAAGAGTGTCTGCCTTTTTTCTCTGAATCGCAACATCTGCACATTTGCGGAGCTTCAAATTGTTTTAGTTGAAAGCGCACGTGTTTTTTCTAGGGTTTGTCGGTTTTTAAAAATCGGTTTTAAATTTATATATAACACTTATATTAATCCGCTGTAATGATTTTCATGCAATGAAAAAGTACACAGCTAGTGGTATAAGTATACCGGAGAAAAAGAAAATAAATAAATATCCGAAGGAACCTGAAGAAGTGACTTCCTCCAGTCCTCAAACATTAAAGAAGGAGTTCTTGGTTATTTAACGC
Source organism: Lasioglossum villosulum (assembly GCA_963971365.1). Taxonomy (NCBI): domain Eukaryota; kingdom Metazoa; phylum Arthropoda; class Insecta; order Hymenoptera; family Halictidae; genus Lasioglossum; species Lasioglossum villosulum. Next base: position 18,758,896 of record OZ020498.1, on the reverse strand, counting down.
TTTAAAGACGATTAAGCCAAGTTCAGCAGCAAGTGAGCGAGTTTTTTCTATTTCTGGTAATTTTGTGTCCAAACTAAGGACACGACTAAGCAATAAATCCATTGACGTTCTTTGCTTTTTCAAAATCATATTTTATTAAACAAAGAAAGAAGTAACATAATAATTTACATAAGTGTATAACATTTGTTTATTTCTGTGATTTTTTTAGGGTATGTAAGTATGTATATGTACCTTACTTTTTCCTTTTTTGTATTTTTGAATTATTATCATTAAAAAAAATTAATAACTTCTGTTTTAAATAGTAAATATGTCTTGTTGTCTGTCTGTAACATTTCAAAACAGGTTTAAACCGGTTTCATGAAAAAGTAAAAACTGAAATCCGGTTTTTTAAAAAGTTGGTTTTCGTATAGAACCTACTTTTTTCGCCATAGTGCACGTTGCCATTGAAAGATTCAATGAAATTAGTCACAGACTGTGCTCGATAACAAGATAATGCACCAACTGGCTGTGGTTTCTGGCTATGTTTTTCAGAAAAATCTAGGATTTGGAAGTATTGTCTCAACTCAATACATAATGCTTTAAATGACTCGGATATCGACGGTTCGAAGGATTGACTGGTCCTCAAAAGTTAACCATTCAAAATTTGCGTAAGGGAAATTGTTCCATTGCTAAAATTGCGAAACTGTTGAATCGCAGTCGCAAAGCTATTTACAATTTCTTAAAAAATATGGGCGAGGGTAGGGTTCCATGGAAATATGGAAATCAAGTGTGCAAGTGCGGAAATTAATAGTGCAAAGTAACGTACAAACTTTATTTATTAGCAAGATAATGCAACTGTTCATACCGCGAAGATATTCAAAGGAATATCTTTTAAGGGAAAATTTTCAAATTTCGAAGTGATCAGCCTGGTCTCCAGATTTAAATATTGGAGAAAATGGCTGGGCCATCTTCATCCGCGATGAAAATCACTTTCGGATGGCAATTACTAAGCCGTAGACACGTCAACCAAAACATTTGAGTGTTCAGCTTTCGACGGCAAGCGAGAGGTGAGTAAGTAAGGTACCAGATAAGATGAATCACTGCTCTTCGCCCTGACTCACTCTATTTTCTGCTATCGGGAATGTATTTAAGGGACTGCGAAACCGGATTTCTGCAGCATTCTTGGCCTACCTCATAGAAGAGCTACTACGCGCGCGATTTTTAAGTTTACACGAACATGAATTCTGATATGGATTTGGCTTCCGATTTGGATTCGTTTTCGGATGTGGATTCGTTTCCGGATGTTGATTTGGTGTCGGATGTGGATTTGGTGTCGGATGTGGATTCGGATCTGGATCTTGATATGGATGTGGATCTGGATGGTGGCACTGTACTGTTGCCAAACCTTGTGGCGCTACTGGTGGAGAGCACGATGCGAATCCCGCTCGAGGAGCAAAATGGAGCAAAACCAGCGAAGAGGAAAAGAGCAAAACGCCGCTACAGCGTCCACCCCCTGTGGAGAACTAGAGGTACCGCAGGTGAATTGGTCCTATTCAAGCAGTTGTCAATGGACCACGAGAAGAAATTTTATGGATACTTCCACATGAGCAGGGGCTGTTTCGCTGCTTTGCTGAGCCGAATCGAGGATCACCTCGTTAAACTCCCCATAAACAACCAAGTTCCTATTACTCCGAAGGAACGATTAGCAGTTTGCCTACGGTGAGTGATTTTTTACTATACAGGCAGTTCCGTTTAAATAAGAACACCCAGATATCTCTTCGGGTCATTGTTGCACATGAAATGTTTGTTACGTAATGGGCATTGTGTCAATGGACCTATCTGTCAAGAAGATTTTTTCTAAAGGTCATTTTTTTCGAAGCTATCAAGGTTCGATGTTTTTTTTATACAAAACTACATTCAGATATGTATAGTAATGTGACCTTCAAATGACTCATCTTGTTGCACCGAGCAACCGAATGTTGAAGTCATTTCAAGATCATGTATATATGAATGTATTTTTCCATCAGTTACACGATGTAATTTAAAAGAAATGTAGTTATACATCAAAAAACACCGATGACCTTGACGACTTCGAAAAAATTGACTTTTGGGAAAAAATATTCTTGTCAGATGTTGGTCTATTGGCACCATGCATATTACGTAACAAACATTTTTTATTTAACAATGACCTGAAGAGATATTTAGGTGTTCTTATTTAAACGGAGCTCCCTGCATTTGGAGGACTGGGTTACCCCCATAAGGACGCAGCGGAGAGAGCGAATTTCATTCCCAAACATTTCCAATTTTAATTTACTCCTAAACATTACTAGTGTTTTCTTAAAATTCTTTTTTGTATTCCAAAGACTGCATGCGTAAGAAGTTTTTTAAAAAGTCTCCGTTTAGAAGATATAACAATTAAATATTTACCGTTAGAACCCCTCCCCCCCCCCCGCTAAATGCTACATCATCGTCAAAAATTACTTGAAAAATTTCTCACAGGTAAGATAAAAAACCAGAAAATAATTATGTAAATACAAACATATATATGAACTTTATTCTATCTATCACAACGTTAACTTATGAACTACCTTAAATCTAAACTTAACCTATACATGAATATGTATATACAGGGTGAGTCACCTAGCGTTTGCACCTCAAATATCTTCGTTGTTTAGACAAGAGAAGATACGTAAAGTATGGTAAGGACAAAGTTGAATGGTACAATGGGGCCATTGGCTAATGAAAGGGACTATCATTGCAGGTGTTAAAAAAATTCAACTTTGTCCTTACCATATTTTACGTATCTTTAGAAACAACAAAGACATTTGAGGTCCAAACGTTAGGTGACTCAACCTGTATATAGAAAGAGAAAGAGTTAGAAGAGATTATGTACAGAAAAGCTTACACATCTAATCTTATTCTAGTTTTTAATTTTTTTCTTCACCCCCCTTTAACAATCGTTCGGTCTCCTCCGACTCCTCTAATTGCAATTCGGCAACCTTCGCCAAGAGTGCCATCTTCACAATATTTTGGCGCTTCAGGCTCAGCTTCCCAACGCTGAGCGCCATGCTCTGGAAGAACAGAGCATTGTCCCTATCCGGCCGATCCCGATGGCCGACCACCCTCTCGATTAAATGCGCACATCGGTCGACGGTTGTGGACAGCTCGCCCCCCGTCTCCCGCCTCCACCTTTTCGGGGGGGGCTGCAAATCATCGGGATCGGCAGGTTCCTCCTGTGATACTGGGCTCGAGGCTGCTGGTTGTTGTTCTCCAAAATTGGCGGCAACGCTGGAGAGCATTGGCCTCTCTTGCAGATATGGGCTCAGAAAACTCAAATGGTCCGCAAATTTGTGCCTCCTTCCGGTATCCGCCGCCTGTCCACTGCGTACTGCGTTTTGGCGGGCCCGGTATTTTGCATACGAACCTCGCAGATTCTTCCACCTCTGCTTGCAGGCGTCATCTACAAATAGAAATATTCATTAATTAAGCATTTGCCATTGTTCTAGATTCTTAACAACGGGAGACTCGCGGAAAACAATAAGTTACAATTTCCGGATGGGGCATTCTACGGTTTGCGAAATTGTTAATGAAACGTGCCGAATCATCACGTCGTCCATGCTGAAGGAGACAATAGGGTTGCCCAGCCAAGAGAGATGGGAACGCATCAAAGAAGAATTTTGGGAGAAATGTAGGTTCCCCAATTGTTTAGGGGCGATTGACGGGAAGCATGTCAATATAGTAGCCCCGGCGAAGTCAGGGTCACAATACTATTGTTACAAAAAAATATTTTCCGTTGTGCTACTGGCACTGGCTGACGCCAATTGCAACTTCATCGCCGTGGAAGTGGGTGCCTATGGGCGAAACAGCGACGGGGGTATTTTTGCAACATCGCGACTAGGCCAAGCATTAGCCAACGGCGAGATGGGTATGTTACCTGACAGTAACTTCCCGGGCACAGACATTTCGGCGCCCTGCGTCATCGTGGGAGACGCGGCGTTCCCACTGAAGAGATACTTGTTAAGACCTTATCCAGGGGACCAATCCTCAGGGAACGACGCACTCACACATTATAATTATAGACTCTCTTCCACGCGACGCGTTGTCGAAAACGCCTTCGGCATATTAGCACTAAAATTTCAAATATATAATAGACGGTTATATGCCAAGCCGGAAAATGTAGATAACATTGTAGCAACTACCTGCATACTGCATAATTTTATTCGGAACTTCGAGGGATCATCGGGAGCAACGATCGATGAATCGATTCACCGATCGATGAATCAAACGATTCACTGATCGATTCACCGATCGATGAATCGGTCGTTGCTCTCGCTGGTCAGGAGCAGGAAGCACCGAGGGGCAGGAATAGGGTGGCAACCGAAGCATTTAGAGTGAGAGACACATTTAAAAACTTTTTCAATCTCCAGCGGGCTCGCGAACGTCGTAATATAAATATATTGTATGATGTTGTGAATACTTTTTAAATAAATAAAATTGTGAAGGTAGCGGTCTGGCTGACCAACGAGGTGCAACTTTGGATTGCTGGAATGACTGAAAAGAGTGAGACAGGGTGACAGAGTGACTGGAATGAGAGATAGGATGCAAGATTGAACGGAATGGATGCGTATGGTAACGGTTGGATTTGAATGGAAGAGAAGTGGACTGTATAAATGGATTGGTAGCAAAAGTGTATGGATCTTTGTATAAATAACTATATTTGCACTTAAGATGATTTGTCAAACAATACTACACTATGTAACAGAATTGATGTATAATGAGTTGAATAGAATAAAGATGACTTTGAATGTAGGAATCGCGCGTATGTTTTATCAGCTGTTTTGTCGCTGTGAGAGAGAGATGACGGTTGTCACTCTCTTTTATTGTCTCGATCCTCCTGGAAGTTCGTCACGCACCGGTGGTTCCGGTTGAGCGTTCGCGAACCTTCCAGAAGGATCGAGAGTGAGAATAGGCCAATCACGCAGCCGATCTATTGCCCGCGTAAGCCTCGATGGCATACGATATGGCTCGCGGTTTCGGCGGGATCGCGCTAGTCTTGGCGGGATCGCGCTAGTCTTGGCGGGATCGCGCGGTGCTGGTTTGTCAATATGGCGCTCGGGCGCGCCAATCTTGAACAAAAATGGTCCCACTACATAAACTCAATTATTAATGAAACATAGCGAATACTAACCTGATTCTCCCATCTCTTCTGCAATTTCCCTCCAGATAATAGATTTATATTTTGTATCCAAATATTGCGGATGCTGCAGATTAAATAAACACTCGCGGCTCCGCACGGCTTCGATCAATTTTTCGTCCTGCATCGTTCACTGTACCGATTCAATTGTTCAGGATGTGCACTCCTGGCTAGCCAAATCAGAATGATGCCTCTGCCGAACATTCGTTTAAAAAGTAACCTTGCTTTTTAGCCCTTGCACGAGGGTGGGAGATGCGGTTTACGATAGGGTACGCACGTGGCTCGTACTTTGCAAACCAAAGTCTGCAACTTACCTGTCCCAACCGTGGCGGCGCAATCTGGAGACCAGGCTGATCACTTCGAAATTTGAAAATTTTCCCTTAAAAGATATTCCTTTGAATATCTTCGCGGTATGAACAGTTGCATTATCTTGCTAATAAATAAAGTTTGTACGTTACTTTGCACTATTAATTTCCGCACTTGCACACTTGATTTCCATATTTCCATGGAACCCTACCCTCGCCCATATTTTTTAAGAAATTGTAAATAGCTTTGCGACTGCGATTCAACAGTTTCGCAATTTTAGCAATGGAACAATTTCCCTTACGCAAATTTTGAATGGTTAACTTTTGAGGACCAGTCAATCCTTCGAACCGTCGATATCCGAGTCATTTAAAGCATTATGTATTGAGTTGAGACAATACTTCCAAATCCTAGATTTTTCTGAAAAACATAGCCAGAAACCACAGCCAGTTGGTGCATTATCTTGTTATCGAGCACAGTCTGTGACTAATTTCATTGAATCTTTCAATGGCAACGTGCACTATGGCGAAAAAAGTAGGTTCTATACGAAAACCAACTTTTTAAAAAACCGGATTTCAGTTTTTACTTTTTCATGAAACCGGTTTAAACCTGTTTTGAAATGTTACAGACAGACAACAAGACATATTTACTATTTAAAACAGAAGTTATTAATTTTTTTTAATGATAATAATTCAAAAATACAAAAAAGGAAAAAGTAAGGTACATATACATACTTACATACCCTAAAAAAATCACAGAAATAAACAAATGTTATACACTTATGTAAATTATTATGTTACTTCTTTCTTTGTTTAATAAAATATGATTTTGAAAAAGCAAAGAACGTCAATGGATTTATTGCTTAGTCGTGTCCTTAGTTTGGACACAAAATTACCAGAAATAGAAAAAACTCGCTCACTTGCTGCTGAACTTGGCTTAATCGTCTTTAAAGCGTTAAATAACCAAGAACTCCTTCTTTAATGTTTGAGGACTGGAGGAAGTCACTTCTTCAGGTTCCTTCAGATATTTATTTATTTTCTTTTTCTCCGGTATACTTATACCACTAGCTGTGTACTTTTTCATTGCATCAAAATCATTACAGCGGATTAATATAAGTGTTATATATAAATTTAAAACCGATTTTTAAAAACCGACAAACCCTAGAAAAAACACGTGCGCTTTCAACTAAAACAATTTGAAGCTCCGCAAATGTGCAGATGTTGCGATTCAGAGAAAAAAGGCAAACACTCTTTTGCAGGCATGTACAAACAGTGACCATTTACAACAGGGAACGACTGTTGTAAATATTGTTCGGATCTAGCATTTTCATTTCGCCGAAGAAGTACGGGTCCGCGTAAATTACTTTACAGCAAACACGTGTTGTGTCCGAGAGTACCGATTTCTCGCCGAGTAGTGGAATGGCCTGCCATAAGATCTGCCTATTCCCCACCATAGCCGCGCCCGCAGTATCAATGTTTTGACTTCGACGTTGCACGCTGCATAGAGTGTGTGTGTGTGTGGCCGCTGCAGCCAATATTTCGACATAGCCGAAAATGCATGCGGGCCTAGGCCTGCCGCCTCCTCCTCTCTGAACCAATCGGCCGCGCACTTGTAACGAGCAGGCCGCCGCACAGTGGTCCGGATCGCAGAATTTAGTGACATTTGTGTATAACTTTTGAACCGTTTGAGATATTGAAATGGGGTTTGAACTATAAAATATTGTAAAATAATCTGTTTCTAATCATACATGTTAGAAAATATTTTTTGTTTAATTTGTTAATTAATTATTTTTATAAACTTTTATTTAGTTGTTGAATCAGTTGCTTTCCTTATTAAAACCATTGTATAATAGTTCGAAATTCAAATCTTATAATTTTTTATATATAATGTAATTATGTTATTAAAATTTTTGATAAAATGTACAGGTATACAAGTTATTAAGTACGGTATCTAACGTCACAAATATATATTGCGAGCAAAAGTAATATTAATATTTTTTTAATTGATAAAATAAGAAGTATTCTAATTAATCTTACCATTTTGTTGTTGAAGAAGTAGCTGGCTTTTGTCTCCTTTATTTTTTTAATAATTCTTCAGCCTCTGGACTTAATTGATTTTCTTCTTAGAAGATCTTATTCTCGTTGCCGAAATATGTGGGTCCGATGTTAATAACAATTTGTGCAGTGTATCTTCATTTGTAGCGATTCTAGAAATTTTCCGAGTATTTTTGCGACCGCGCGGTCGCCACGACATTGTCAGCTTTAAACAACTATAAATTCTAAAGTAGGACGAGGTAGGAAAAGATTTTTGTACGGTTATTTAAAGGAAGTTGTACCGAACATATTCCTGTTTGTTAGAGCCTGCGATCTTTTGAGATAAAAAAGATCTCCTCTGACAAACATATAAAATTTGTTAAATCTGTCATGTATCATTCAGCATTATTTTTTAAATATATTATTATTAGTTATTACTAAAAAAATATATGGTTTCTTATTGGAAAGGAATGCTCTATATCATGCAAAAAAAATTAAGAGAAAATATGGGACGAGACGATGAGGACATCGCAAAGAACTGAAGCAATTTTTCCTGGTGAATAATGCTACTTTCAAAACGATCAACTTTAAATGATCATAGAAGCTAAAATATGTATTCAATTTCATTAATTTCTTCATTTTCGAGGTCTGTGGACATTTACAAAGCAATACACATTGATTAGTTTTCAATTTCGAAAAGTCGACTTTTTGGTCAAATGTCACTAAATTCTGCGATCCGGACCACTGTGCGCCGTCATCGACCCTTCAACTCTGACTCACCGCATATAGCCCCTGGACCTTAGTCTATGACAAATCCCCGATAAAACTATGTATTGTCCCCCGAAAAACCTAATGGACTTGGAATACTCCTAAGTCAACACTAGACATTATATTAAGGGTGTGGATCCCATCTCTAGTGTTCGTGACTCACACCACGCAGCACGTATACGTACACGAAATGCAGGGGTTACGTATACGCGGACCACTGACACTATAACGCACATTTCGATGCTCTACGTGGTCACAATCGCTAGATAAAAGATCAATCTATGTGGGACGCATATAAAAAATGTCCGTATTTTGCGTTTTTGAGGTTAAATTTGTAGTATTTGCGTTGCACGCCGCTGAGCAGAGTTGTCTGGCCGTTCGTGTCAAGCCTGCTTGCAGAGCCTCTCGCTCAGCGGCGCTACTGTCGCGCTGCTCTGTGCTACTTGTTACTGCCTAAGGCCTGCAGAATAATGTAAATTACACCTCGAAAACGCAAAATACGGACATTTTTGACATGCGTCCCACATAGATTGATCTTTTATCTAGCGATTGTGACCACGTAGAGCATCGAAATGTGCGTTATAGTGTCAGTGGTCCGCGTATACGTAACCCCTGCATTTCGTGTACGTATACGTGCTGCGTGGTGTGAGTCACGCACACTAGAGATGGGATCCACACCCTTAAGCCGATCCACCGAAAATAAAGCAGCATTGTTGAAGTACACGCCTAACTGTCGAGTTCGTTTCATTTCTTTCACCTACCAGACCTCGTTTCTACGGATCGCGATCATTAGGTGTCAGATTCTTGAAAGTTACCGGTTTCCCCGTAACATTTTGGCGATCCTGCCAGGATATCGTTTCGTGCGCCAGAAGAAAATCTTCAACGTCTACCAACCACGGCTGATTGACCAAGAAGACGGACCACGAGAGCCCTTCCGGAGCAGTACGATATCAACGAACCAGAGGACGACTGAAGAACTTGCTGTAAGCCAAGAGATCTGAAAGGTCATCACGACCGGTACAAGGACCAAGAAGGAGTCAGGGTAAGGCAATACACTGGCTTTTGAAACTTACCGGAACCCTCCTCCCGTCATCGATACGAGCGACGAAGAACTCCTTCCTAGACCCAACACCAAGATGTCCGCTAACCTCGAGGAAGCCATCATGGCGCTTACCAGGTCCGTACAAACACTAACCGCGCAACAAGAAAAATTAGCTAACGGAGTAGCGTTACTAATAGCTGAAAACGAAGCGCGTAAACAAGAAACGGCCGATATATTTAAAATTTTGAGACCAGTACTTACGGACGACGAGCCCGCTGTTACGCACAGCGACACTGGTCTATATCCCGCGGATAATAAAGAAGTGGGCGACGTGGATGAGCCCTTCAAGGAGCATCTTCGACCATTTCCGGGGAGCACACCCCGACGTAGCACTCATCCGGTCGACGACTACATAGAGTCCAGGCGCGAAGAAATTCGTTTTAAAGCAGCCAAAGATTTAGTATATACGATAAGGCCACTTAAGGGACGCGACGACTCCGGAGTCGAAGATTTTTTTACGTACAGTCGAACGCGCTAAATCCCGTTGCTATGAACCAAATATTTTACTCGACGTAATTCTCACGACAAAAATTACCGACCAGGCCGAGAGAAGCATACGACATATAGAGATAAGGAATTACGACGATTTGTATGACGCGCTAAGGACATATGTGTTTCCATCCATTTCACCAGACGTCGCGAGAGACCAATTATCTAGCGTAGTTCAAGGAAAGGTAGAAAGTGTTGCGAGTTACACCCTTCGGTTCAGACAACGATTGAATGAATATCGTTACGCGACCCAAAACGACCATACGGTACCTGCAATGAGGCGACTAGCTCTCAACATTCTAGATAAAGAGGTCGTCAGGATGTACGTTAAGAGTTTGCGTTACGAGCTAGCCGTAGTGGTGCACCCGCATAAACCGAATAGTATTGCGGAAGCACAAAGACACGCTTTAGAGGCCGAAACATGGGAGCGAGAGTGCAGGAATAGGCGCGCGAATAACGGGCCAGTAAATCGGACGGAACGCACAGAACGACCCGCAAATCATAGGCCTGTAGCCGATAGGGCCCGGACCGAACACGTAGAACGATCTACAAACCCGAAACAATTTGCGAGACCTGTAACGAATCCCTTCGGGAACTCAATAGGAACCAATCCTTTCAGGCAGAACGGCCCAGTAAAGTGTAACCGATGCGGAAAATTAGGACACTACGCGAATCAATGCCAAAATTTTCACAACCCGCCTCGACACGGGCCGCCGCGAATCAATTACATCCCCAACCAAGAATCACGAATGTCAGACAGCGAGCGGGAAGGTTGCGATTCATACGAACGCGTTTTAGAAACGGAAGTTGCGGACGGTTCCTCCTGGATACCGGAGCAGGATTGAATCTAATCAAAGGAAAACATTGTAAGGACCGAGAAACTACTAACGAAGAACGGACATTTCTGATGGGTAACGATAAACACGTTAGCAAGGGAAGAGTCGAGATTAAACTTTTTAACAAAACCCACTCTTTTTATATAGTGCCGGACGATTTCCCACTGTTGGAAGACGGTATAATGGGACTACCGTTTCTAGAGCAATACAAATATAAACTCACCAATGACGAATTGACACTAGACGAACATACCGTGAAACACGAAACGGAAATCCTTATCCCACCCAACGAAACATACACCACAAAAATCCCCATTAACGAATACACTCACATAGCACACCTTCACAACCCCACAGACCAAACCCTCATGTATCCAATCAACACTCTCAATATCTCGTTGCCAGACCGAATAGAAAGGTTAAAAGGTAAAATTGACTTACAACACGTAGATCCAATATTGAAACCAGGTTTAGAGAAAATATTAATCTCCTACAACGACGTATTCTCTTTCGAAGACGAGGTTTTACCGTACACAAATTTAACTAAACACGTAATCGAATTAAAAACTCAGAGACCCATAAATGTAAAGTCGTACAGGCCACCAGAAGCACACAAAGCTGAGGTAGACAAACAAATTAAGAATATGTTAGATCAAGGAATTATTGAAGAATCGGACTCACCCTACAATTCGCCAATTTGGATCGTGCCCAAAAAGCCCGATAAACTAGGAAACCGCAAATGGAGAATAGTGATAGATTTTAGACGCTTAAACCAGGAAACGGATCAAGGCGCCTACCCGTTACCCCCAATTGATGAAATCTTAGATCACTTAGGCAAAGCGAAATTCTTTTCCGCGTTAGATCTTAATTCAGGTTTCCATCAAATACTCATGGATGAAAATTCAAAAAAATATACCGCGTTTAGTACCCACCAAGGACATTTCCACTATTGTAGAATGCCATTCGGATTAAAGAACGCCCCAGCCACTTTCTAGCGGATGATGGACAATGGTTTACGAGGGCTCGTCGGTAAACTTTGTTTCGTATACCTAGACTACATTATTGTATTCGGCACAACCATAGAAGAGCACAATAAAAATCTAGCGATCATTTTCCAGAGGCTCAGAGAGTTAGGACTCAAACTCCAGGCCGAGAAATGCGAATTTCTCAGACCTGAGCTCGAGTATTTAGGTCATGTCATAACCGCGGACGGGGTAAAGCCAAACCCAGATAAAATCGAAGCAGTCAGAAATTTTCCCACGCCAAAATCCACGACAAACATAAAATCCTTTCTAGGGATCGCCGGTTATTATAGGAAGTTTATCCAGAACTTCGCCAAAATCGCGAAACCCCTAACAGAATTAACACAAAAGAATACGCCATTCCATTGGACAGACGCTCAGCAAACTTCATTCGATATACTTAAACAAAAACTTTGCGAAGCTCCCATCCTCACATATCCTGATTTTGATAAACCGTTTACCTTAATAACCGACGCTTCAAACACCGGACTCGGTGCCATCCTGTCACAAGAAGGTCACCCTTGTTGTTACATTAGTCGAACGTTGAACAAGCCGAAAATCAATTACACCACCACCGAGAAGGAATTGCTAGCAATTGTTTGGGCCATCAAACGCTTACGGCAATACCTCCTAGGCAAGAAATTTAAAATCTTGACGGACCATCAAGCTCTAAAATGGTTATTTAGTGTAAAGGATCCATCGTCCAGGTTATTACGTTGGCGACTACGGTTAGAGGAATACGATTATGAAATCGAATACACTAAAGGTAAAGAAAATACCGCAGCAGACGGCCTGTCCCGTATGTATCCTTTATCCTCACCAGAAAGGGAAATCAACCCAGAGATCGATTCGGACGAACTTGAACGGACGCGACTTGTCATGGAATACGAAAACTGGAAACGAAATCCCGATCCAACGTATATTCTGCCTACTAGACCCAATCCTGTCGGTAAAGTGTGGAAACCGCTCCACAAAGAAATGTTAGGTCCGTACGACCCTCGGGAGTGGTTAGTAAAACTAGACAGAATTATACGCATCACTGTAGAACAACGTCGCACCATGTTGAAGATGTACCTACCCGAACCGGTTAGATTTATAGAGCTTCTGGAGTTAAGGCAGATCCTCAGCTATCTGGGTTACAGGTATTCAGACGTGATCGAGCTCGTCTTCTCGGAAAACTCCACAGAGTTAAGTAGAGACGAACGTTCAGAATTGATAAAAGAATGCCATAACAGCAACATGGCTCAGCACTTTGGAGAAAACAAGACCTTAAAACGAGTACAAGAAAGGGCTACCTGGGTCAATATGGAAAAAGATATAGTAGATTTTGTAAAGAGTTGCGAAACCTGCCAAAGGGAAAAATTAGTTAGAATCCGTAGCAAAGAACTTGCAGTCGTACCCGATACACCATACGCACCGAACGACAAGATAGCGATGGACATAGTCGGACCATTAACCCCTACAAACAGACTTAACCAATATATCCTATCCATACAAGACGTTCTGACCAAATACCTAGTGCTAATCCCTTTAAAGAAAATTGACGCGCCCACGATTATCGACGAACTTCTGCGACACTACATTTACGTATTTTCGGCACCAAAACACATACTGACCGATCAGGGGAGGAACTTTCTCAGTAAATTGATGCAGGAATTCGAAACACAATTTCAGATCAAACACGTAAAAACAACCGCATTTCACCCACAATCAAATGGTAGCCTAGAAAGAACACATTGTACAGTAATAAACCTCATCAGAACTTGCATGCGCGATAAGAATAATGAATGGGACGAAAACCTACAACTCGTCTGCATGGGTTTCAACACCGCGGTGCATGAATCAACTGGATACACTCCTTTTGAGCTAACCTTTGGCCACAAAGCAAATCTCCCCTCGACCATTGCAACCACACCATTATTATCAAAGGAAGAATTGTTCAAAAGTTGGAAGCATAGACATAATACTTACATAAACAAAGCACGGCAGAATCTAGAAAAAACAAAAGAAAAAACGCGACAACGGACTAATCAGGATATTATCAGGACACAACCGGTTTTCAATGTCGGAGACCATGTATTCCTACATAATGACAATGTCAGGAAGAATAAGTTAGAACCAGAATGGCTTGGACCTTACCCCATCCTAAACACCTCTCCCCCGACCTACACAATCAACATAAATAGTTACATAGCTAGGGTACATGGAAACAGATTAAAACCCTGTATCTTTCGGTTTTCAGATGATACTCCTAACGATAGCACTGATAACATTACAGGCGACGTCAGCATTCGACAAGATTAGTTTGGGACAGTTAGATGTATTTGTAGAAATAGAAAAAGACGTCCAACTATATAATCAAGAATGGGGTTTAATTATAAACATAAATACGGATTTTATTAAGAAACAATATACCGACATAGCAAATCTTTTCGATATCACCTTGCAACGCTGTGCTAATACCTGCGACAAAAACTATGAAATCTCCATCCTTCGTAAGCGACTAGATAACATCAAAACCTCAAAAGAAAACCTGCGTATCGTATTAGGAAATAGAAGAAAAAGGGGGTTAGTCAACATAATTGGTAGTCTCTCGAAATCCCTGTTTGGTACATTAGACGAAAACGACCTGAAAATTATAAACGACAACCTCGATACGTTGTTCAAAGCTCAGAACGAAATGAGTACGATCATAGCCAACCAAACAAAAATTATCCGAAATGTAGTAAACGACCAGAACGTCGAAATATTGCGGCGCATACATGCAGAAAACCTCGCCTTGTATAATCAAAGCAATGGGCTAATCACTTTGCAAACTCAGCTCCTCGCACTAAATTCACTAATGGACGAACTAGAAATAGACTTAGAAACTTTGACAACCGCGGTACATATTGGAAAGAGCGGAATAATTCACTCTCGTTTATTGAAACCAAGCGACTTCATACAGCATTTAAAGGATTTGGAACGACAGGGATTGCAAAAATCCCCCATTGCTCTGGTTGAAGAGAATTTTCAAACACTTGTTAGTATAAGCACGATAAAAATTCTCACACAAAACGGCAAGCTCATATACTACATAAAGACCCCGATCTTAAACAATAAAACCTGGCATTTGATTAGATTATATCCGATCCCGCGCTACAACGAAATAACAAAGAGCCATACAGTGATCATTATTCCACATTATTACTACGTGCGAACAGAAATGGAATACATTGCAGTAGATTCGACATATATTGACAGACAATGTAAAGAAGTTCACAACGAACTAATTTGTAAACAAACGTTACCAACCCACAACATAGGATCAAAGGCAAATTGCGAAATACAACTGTTGCAGAAAGCGAACGCCCATCCGGATAAATACACGATAACACCTGTAAACATCGACGAATTGACATTCGTACATGTCTCGGCTAGCAATAGATATATAGTCATCCCACAGAATCCACTTGATGTACAAGTCGTATGTAAAGATATCAAAACCATCAAATTCTCTGAATCAACTCTTGTATCAAATGCCGACGATTGCACATTCCTTACTCAAAGGACATTATTCAGGATCGTCGGAAAATCCAAAAATTTAACTTACGATTCATTCTATAAAAACATCGAATACACTAACTTTACACACGACTTTAACGAACTTAGACATGTCATACCGGAACTACCCTTGCAAATCGACCATAACATTATTAAAGAATATAACGCTGAATTAAACAATATGAACGAACAATTAGAACAAATTGTAAACTCCAGGCGTGCGAGAACTTGGAAGGAAGCCACCACAACCACTATCCAATACATTGGATATATAGCAATCGCACTCATCGGACTCTGGCTCTTAAAGAAGGCTGGAATCGGTAAAATCCTACCCAACAATGTGTGTGTTAACCTGTTCTGTCAAACAGCTAACCAATCCACGACAACAATGGGACCACCTACACCCCGAAGCAACCCACCAGAATCTCGGGACAGAGATATAGAATTGTCAACCAGGCCCATGCAGATACCAGTAATCCGGGAAGTAAACATCCCTACCGTCACACCATCGACCCCATTGACGTTCAAGAAACGGCTAAGACTTGGAGGACCAAGTCAACTCTAAGGAGGGAGATGTGTAACGAGCAGGCCGCCGTCATCGACCCTTCAACTCTGACTCACCGCATATAGCCCCTGGACCTTAGTCTATGACAAATCCCCGATAAAACTATGTATTGTCCCCCGAAAAACCTAATGGACATGGAATGCTCCTAAGTCAACATTAGACATTATATTAAGCCGATCCACCGAAAATAAAGCAGCATTGTTGAAGTACACGCCTAACAGTCGAGTTCGTTTCATTTCTTTCACCTACCAGACCTCGTTTCTACGGATCGCGATCATTAGGTGTCAGATTCTTGAAAGTTACCGGTTTCCCCGTAACACACTCGTACCTACATGGACGCGTCACCGTTGTCCTGTTTGGGAACCTCCTTCTCAAGCTCGCATCAATACAATGTCATCAGTTGGGACCCACCATGCGAGATGGCGTCCTGCCACCCCCCACAACCCGCGTAGTAGTGGGCGGCAACGGTTTAAGGGTGTAGATCCGCTCTCTAGTGTGCATGACTCACACAGCGTAGATCCATATACATGCACGAGGATTGCAAGGGTCCGGCAAATTACAAACTATGCCCTTTTACTGCATATTTGCGACCCGTACGACGTCACAATCGTTAGATGAAAGATGAGTCTAGCGCGCTATGAAGCCACAATTTTGAAATTATGCGCTATAGAGGCGTAATCGACTTTATTAGACAGCAAACAGCTGAACATCGAGTTGAGAGGCATGCAATATGGCGGTACTACGACTCCCTACGAACGCTTATGTCTATTTCAGCTAAGTCAGTCCCCAACGAGCCGAGTTGTCGGGGTTGTATCGGTAAAACAGAGGGAGGCTCTGCGAAGAGGCCCGACTAGCCGTCCCACGATGCGCTCGCACGGGGCGAATGAGAGGTTCGGTATTTGAGAAAACACAAGTTTGCTATGCACATTTCGGTGCTCTGCGTAGTCGCTATCGCTAGATGAAGGATCAATCTAGCGCGCTATGTCCCTACAATTTCGATATTATGCTTTACAGAACGGCAATCGACGATATTCGAAAGGATTTTCGGGATTTGCGCGTCTGTGTGCCTCAAGACGGTCAGTCGAGCCTGCTTGCGGAGCCTCCCGAAAATGCTGTCGAATATCGTCGATTGCCGTTCTGTAAAGCATAATATCGAAATTGTAGGGACATAGCGCGCTAGATGGATCCTTCATCTAGCGATCGCAACCACGGAGAGCATCGTAATGTGCACGGCAGATTTGTATTTTCGCAAATACCGAACCTCCCTCGCACGCTCAGGCACACGGACACTCCAACCGAGGTTACTCGTGTGCGAGAGCGCCCCGGAACGAGAGCCTCCCGAAAGTGCTGTCGAATAAAGTCGATTACGCCTCTACAACGCATAATTTCGAAATTGTAGGGACATAGCGCGCTAGATTGATCCTTCATCTAGCGATAGCGACTACGCAGAGCACCGAAATGTGCATAGCAAACTTGTGTTTTCTCAAATACCGAACCTCTCATTCGCCCCGTGCGAGCGCATCGTGGGACGGCTAGTCGGGCCTCTTCGCAGAGCCTCCCTCTGTTTTACCGATACAACCCCGACAACTCGGCTCGTTGGGGACTGACTTAGCTGAAATAGACATAAGCGTTCGTAGGGAGTCGTAGTACCGCCATATTGCATGCCTCTCAACTCGATGTTCAGCTGTTTGCTGTCTAATAAAGTCGATTACGCCTCTATAGCGCATAATTTCAAAATTGTGGCTTCATAGCGCGCTAGACTCATCTTTCATCTAACGATTGTGACGTCGTACGGGTCGCAAATATGCAGTAAAAGGGCATAGTTTGTAATTTGCCGGACCCTTGCAATCCTCGTGCATGTATATGGATCTACGCTGTGTGAGTCATGCACACTAGAGAGCGGATCTACACCCTTAACATCTTAGGTCTTTCACCTACTGCTGCTTCGCTATCGCTCGCACGGGGCAGCCCTACATAAACAAATCGGCGGGCAACACACCACGCCTTTTCGGGCAACGTTGCAATATATTGCTATGGATTCTGAGTTGATACATTATAATCTAGTACGGGGAAGTTCCTTCCAACACGCGTTGATCACGCGTTTCCTCCGTGTTTTCGTCGGACGGTTGTTCATAAAGCAATTCATGCTCGTCAAAGGAACTTATTTCCACAATAGCCTCATTTTTAGAGTAGCCCAGCACCCGTCCTCACCTGTCATAAAATTGATGGGCTCAAGGCTTGAGCTAACGGGCGAACGGTACAACGCCTTTCACCTTTATTACTACCACGCGCCCCAAAACAGGGAAACCAGGGAGATTTATAATTAGTGTAATTACACAGGAATTTAATCTTTTTCTCGAACCGGTGGAACAATTTGCAGAACAAAGATGTTCTAATAATTATCTTACATTATTATTTACAGTGGATTAAAAAGGAGTATTGGCACGCTCTTAAAAAGGCTTAAACTTTTCTACTATTGTACGATACGATTTGAACTTTTCTGGGAAGCTAGAGCAATTACTAGAAAAATTACAGTAACTTCCCTATGAATCGGGAAGTTAATAATTTTGTCCGAAAGTTGCAATCGATCGGAATAGCAGAGGAAATACTAAAAATTGCATTTCATAACTTTTTTATGTGGGCCTGTATTGAAAATTTAAAAAATACGTTTTGTAGGTCCGTGTCAGTTATGCGCACTGTGAAAGTTTCATCGAAATCGAGTGTTGCGGGAAAAAACGACAGCAATTGAAAGATGTCTAAGAATCCTTTAATTTACTGCAGTTGAAGGCTGAAAATCGTGAAAATCTGCAATTTTTACCACCTTAAACCGTTTGTAATTTTTCAGAACATGTTTAATTGACACAGACCTACGAAACGTATTTTTTTAATTTTCAATACAGGCCCACATAAAAAGGTTGTGAAATGCAATTTTCAGTATTTCTTCTACTATACCGATAGACTGCAACTTTCGACAAAGTTATTTCGAACCCACTCTACGAAAATCCCACACCAACGTTTCCTATGTCCATGATGTCTTAAAGGAGAGCTATCCTAAAGTTTTCCTAAAGGACGCTGGGGGACCCCCTGGGACGTGGCGGACCGCTCCGACCTGTCAACCAGCGCTCGAAATTTACGATTCTCGGCGCCGTCGCCTGGATCCTGCGCCCGCATGAGTTGGCCTTTAGGGTCGAACCATACTAGCCAGGCCCGGCACCGGTTCGCAAAGCGCCGCCCGGCGACGTTTCTCGCATCTTCCAGAGCTCTCTGTGAGTTCCGGACGGCGATTCGAGAGGTTCGCACATAGGGTTCTTGCCGGAGACCTTGTCGCTTGCTACCCTAACCGCAGGGGGTACCGGTAACTTTTTACTCCCCTCTACGCATCAGGAGATAGCCGGACCGACAGCCGGTGAGGTTGCTCCTCGAGCTATCTGCCAGATCCGGAACAGACCGGCATTCTAGCATAGGCAGAATATGACATGCTGTATTCATCTAAAAAGCGAACTTTTCAGAGTTCGTTGTGCCAATAGGTGGGGAATACGTTGTTAAGGAATGTAAACGTTATAACAAAAAAATAACAATTTATTTAATGCTATAGAAACAAAATAAAGAATATTATCTGACAAATTGTGTACGAGGAAACAATTCGTTTTTTATACGCAACGCAATGGTATATGTAACTTTTCGTGTTTATGATATTTTGTTAGATATGAAGGTGACCTTTAATTTTTTAAATAGTAGAATGCTTTATTATTTGTTATGTCGCATTAGAGCGTGTGTCTAGTCGAATTCATCCACATACTGTACAGCGGCCCCAAGATCATGCAAGGTAGGAAATGAAATAGCGTTTTGAAATATTATCAAACACATTGGTATGATATATTTGGCTAGGAATAGTATGAACACTAGGGTGGTCCTTATTTTTCGACCATGAAATTTTCGGCTCCCCCCCGCAATATTGTTCCTTTTCATGAAAAAAATAATATATTCAAAGTTTTAGAGCAATCGGATGTCGGGAAGTCGTGCCTCATCGAGCGCGAAGTTTTGAAATAGAGTCAAGAACGCGCTAAATGTAAAACGTATACGGAAAATTCAAGTTAAATATTTTATACCTTCAAAAATATCATAATTCCTTACATGCATTCAAGTACAACTGTACTTTGTACGAATTAAGATTATTTCACATTAATTAACCCGTATAATTTCTATCCGCCACCTTCCCGCTAAAAAGTGCGTTTTCACGAAGCGTAACATCGGTGAGCACGATGCGTTGAAGCGTTGCACCGAGGTCTTCTTCGTTTATTTTTATGTTTATTTAAATTTGAAAGTGAAACAACCACGCGAGGACTATCGAGAGTTTCTTGAAATTAGTAATAATAAAGTTTTCTTTTCGAGCACCAGGAACATTTCATCATACTCGATGGATAGCGAAAGCTATATATTCTTTAAAAATATTCTTATTTAGACATCAATTTACATTGACGAAGGATGAAGAAAATGGAATACGTCAAATTTGCATTTTTGTCAGTAAATTGTATTTAAACGCATGGATCCAAGCTCCAATTGCTGCAGAAGCTCCAAGTCAAGACCATGATTTTTTATAAAATCTATACGCATACAGTGCCATCAATGACGATGTAAGTCGCGTAGCAGTACAGAAATTTTGCAATCATTTGTGGTATCTAACACCCGATACTGTAGCGCTACTAGCCTATTTTGACTACAAAATTCCGCACGATGTAAAGCAACAAATGATTGTAGCTGAGAATACCGTTGGTCATAATGACATTAAAAGGTTGGTAGTTGATTCAGCTAATGTAAATAAGTGCGTTGGTAGCAACATTGCAGCATTTATGTCCAAACAAACTTTAAATTTTTTAAAAAGATTTCATAGATTTTAAAAATAAGGATCCCTCAGAATGGGAAAGTGATGCCAGTTAAAACGCAGGCTTAATTGTAGTAAATAATTTAGCTGTAGTTAATGATTCGGCAGAACGAGGAGTTAAACTTATTGCAAGAATTTAACGATCCGATGTACTATCGCGAAATGAAAAAGAAAAATAATTTATAATGCAAACTGTGTCAGACTACAGAAAGCACTATCCAGACGCAAAAAGGACTACATTAATGAAATCTCTGTAAAATGTCTTTAGTTGTATTTGTTGTATTAAATGTATTTGTTGCCTTGTATATATTAAAAAGTATTTAAATTCAATACCTCGATACGTCTTAGTTTCTTTTCTTCGCCTTTACATATATGGTGTAATATTTACCACATCCCATTAAAAATATTATGCTCTGATTAAATATAACATATTTATGTCGAATGTTAATTTCTCTACTTTTTAAGTTAGTACAAGAATACAATTAAAAGAATTGGTATTTTCAATCAAATACATAAAATTGGACATGTATTGTACAAAGTACACCTGTACTTGAATGCATGTAAGGAATTATAATATTTTTGGAGGTATAAAACATTTAACTTGAATTTTCAGTATACGCTACACATTTAGCGCGTTCTCAACTCTATTTCAAAACTTCGCGCTCGATGAGGCACGACTTCCCGACATCCGATTGCTCTAAACCTTTGAATATATCATTTTTTCATGGAAAGGAACAATATTGGGACTGGGAGCCGAAAATTTCATGGTCAAAAAATAAGGACCACCCTATCGTACATCCACACAACGTGCTCCTCAAATTTTCAATAAAGGACAGCCCAACAAAAGTTGCGAAATACAACTGTTAGTATTTTCCCTGCAATTCCGACCAATTGCAATTTTCCACAAATCTTTTTCCACGTCACGTTGTCAATTAGTTGTACCAGCTTTCCATAAAAAATCAATATCGCGGGGTCCAATGTTAAACAAGCCATCGCTGAGTGGGGTGTTTGCCCGAAAAGTCGGGAAAACTATTTTGGCGTTATTTAAAGGCTCAAGGTAATAATGCAGTAGGTCGTTGAACATTATGAAATCAAAAACCCACATTTACAAAGTCAAAACGGCTGGATGGAAAAGCTGGAAGAAATTATTTTACATGTTAATTACGGTGAAATGATGTGATTTATTATTGCTATGCTAAATATACAGATCACGTAGCTGTTCACCAAATAAATGTATCATTACTTATTGTTACTATGAAATAATATTATTTACTTATTGTACAGTTTCGTGATCTACATATGTTTTTAGCATTACGATTCCGTACTGCCAAATAGAATCGCTTGCGACTTTTCTCGGCCGGGAAATTCCACCCTCTTCCTTGACTTCGTTGAGCAGGGGTTGCCAGTAGTGTATTTCCCAGTCGTATACGATGCTGTAAGATATGTTAACATCGTAAATTTTGAAGGTTATGCTGAAAACTTTTCTGACCGATTGCGCGTTGCTGGCGGCATGCGGGCGGCAATGAAGCATTTTCGGGGGTTGGATTTCCCGCTTTGCCTGCGAAGGACCTAATGTGCATTGTATCGGCTAGGTTCTCTCCGTTCTAAGGAAAATTTTTTGGCAAATAAGGAACGTCAAAGGAATATGTGCAATCTATATACAGTGTGTTCACACTATTCTTCGAGAACGTTTTTCTTGCTAATAGTAATTATTAGAAAAACATGAAAGAGGAAAAAGTAGTACACACTGTAGTTAGATATGGAGGCGACCTTTAATTTTTAACCACATTTTTGTTAGGTCGCTTTCTTGTCTGTCCGCTTTCCTTCAGCAAAATCTTGTAATCGTAAAACGAAAAACGTGGGGCGCGAGATAATAGTAAGGAGTGTATCATATCATTTGTAGTGCAATAAAATTGTTACTGATTTTGGTAAACTATTCATGCATCTATTGCATGCGCCCACGTTTTTCGTTTTAAATCTTATAAGTATTTTTTTAGCTATTCAAAATTCACAATCACAAATTTTCTGGACTATCTGTACGAGGATAGGAATCTGAATGGGGCTAGGAAAAATTATTTTATACTTTTTAGTCCGTCTTAAAAACGTAGTATTTTAAAAAAATGTATTTTTATTTAAATAATTATTAAATAGTCTGCTTTATTATTTCTAATGTTACATGGGAGCGCGCGTCTAGTTGAATTCATGCGCACACCGTACAGCGATCCTCAAGGTCATGCAAGGACGATAATGAAAGAAACATTTTGAAATGCTTGCAAACAAATAAATACTTTCCACACATGTTTTCCAAGTCATGTAATTAACTAGTTGTTCTAACTTTTCATCAAATATCAATGTCGCGGGGTCCAATGTTAAACGATTAAAGAAGGTAATCATTGAAAAATCGGCGATTGATTCAATCGATTGATGCAGTTAGTCGTCAATAGGTGATTAAAAAAGGAAACCACCGAAAAATCGGAGACTGATGTAATCATCAAAACATGTTTATTTTCAATAGTTCTTTTTTTTAGGAAATCTCTTATGAGATCTATGAAAAAAAGAAAGGAATCTAATCGTTCATCGCAATTAACGACTAAAGTAGAAACCTAACTGTTATTCCCAACTAACGCTTAGTGACTATTTAATCGTTAGCCGTCAAACTTTAACGTTGATTAAATTTTTGCCCAACTCTGGTAGTAGGTTGTTGAATTCGCTAATTATTGTCAACTACAACATTATGAAATCAAAAACCCACATTTACAAAGTCAAAATGGCTGGACGGAAAGGTGGAAGAAACCATTTTATATGTTCATTACGGTGAAATGATGTAATTTATTAAGTATTGCGATTCCGTACCGCCAAGAGAAACGCTTGCGACTCTCCTAGCCCGGGAAATTCCACCCTCTACCTTCACAACGTTAGGTAGGGGGTTGCCGGTAGTGTATTTAAGGGACTGTGAAGCCGCTTTCCAGTACCATTTTTGACCTAACTACTATCTACAACGGTTTCAACGCGCGCATTTATCTTCAAACAATGAGTTTTAATAGTGACGTGAAGAAGATTCTTTGTGCCGATCTCACTTTGAAGATGATGTATGTTGCGCAACGTCGGCTTCGGGAGCAAGAACGTGCAAAGAGAAGACGTCGCTACAGTGTCCACCCACTGTGGAAAACCAGAGAGACCGAAAGCGAATTGGTGCTAATTCGGCAGATGACAATGGACAACGAGGAGAAATTCTATGGATATTTCCACATGAGTAGGGGCTGCTTTGCTATCCTACTGAGCAAAGTCGGAGCCCAGCTGACTAAAAACCACACGCGCTTCGGGAGTCCAATTTCTCCGGAGGACAGACTAGCAGTTTGCTTGCGGTAAGTGAGTTTTCACCAGATTGTTTTTTTTTATTAGGTTGAGGAAAAAGTTTCTTCGTATTCTCCCGGGAGAATGTTATGTTTATCGGATCTGGTATTTCTTATTTACGTACAGTCGGTCACGAAAATATTCGGACACCACTATAGTTTTGACTACATATTATAGTCCGTACTTCATAAATTTATGCAATATCAACAAAAAGTATGTATGTTACTATGCAGTGTGTAGTTGACATAAACATAAGAGATATTTATTTACGATAAGTGATTACATAAATAATAAAGGAAAAATGGAAAGTATGATTATTTTCATGTGACATCTGCATCAATCTAACGCTTTAGTTTCGCTATCATTACAGGTTTTTTTCTTTTCATCATTATCTTTATTGCTATTAATTAATAAAATCCGAGTGGCTTCATGCCCTTTACACTTTTGTTGTTAAGAAACTACGCTGATAATTCTAACTAACCGCCATCTCGTCCAAGTAGCTGAACTAAAATTGCTTCTATTCGCCCTTCATGAACGGAATCTGGGGAACAATTGAATGCGATCACGGTAACACACCTCACGTCCTCATACGATTATGTATTGAGCTGAGTGAGGGCTCATTCGAAAGAGGAAGGTTAAATGAAGCGCGCGTGGGTCCCTAAATTAGCAGGAAAAATCTTTTTGTGATCGAAAAATACATTAGAATATCCGTAATTTTTCTTCATTTGTTTTCCCTACTTTGGACAGTCACATTACTGGATATAAACATAATGTAATTAAAGTTGGACCCACGCGCGCTTCATTTAACCTTCCCCTTTAGAATGAGCCCTCATTCAGCTCAAAATATAATCGTATGAGGACGTGAGGTGTGTTCCCGTAAACCCCTGTTTGGCCCGAAATCTAGTTAGATTGTGGTTAGATCCTAGTAATGTCACGTGGGTACCCTACCCCCTTAAATGTAATATTTACAACAAACAAAATTTGCCTCCCCTAAACGTAAATTTTAGTATTACGGATCGTCCGTATCGAGAAGCAAATTATCAATTTCTTCTGCACACCTATAAATGAATCTTTTTGCTATTCGTTTCCGCCGGGGGGGCAGCAATTTGGCAGTGGCTGCCACACTCTTTAAAAGATAATCTATATCGTTTTCCTCCTTCGTCAAAGATCCGTTCAGCATTTTCGTAGTTTGTTTGAAGCTGCGTAAAATTTCTTCGTCGACGTCTGCCGTGCTTCTCTTCTTTTTTTCTTCGGCGGTTGCCGATCTTCGACGTCGTCGCCCTCGGGAGCCTCCCTCGTCGTCTGGGTTCCCGACGTCGACGGACGATCCCAGTCGTCATCTTCCTCTTCCACGTTGAATACCGCGTCAAATTCGGCACCGGGGACCGCAAGAGCCTCTGTCGGGGGGGGGGGGGTTGTACCGATTGCGACAGGAATGTCGCGTGACGTGGACAGCGTCTCACGTTCCTTGAAATGCGGTAGTAAAAAATCCAAATACTTTTCGAACTTATTGTTCGATTTGCGGCCCCCAACCGCTGCCTGGCCGCTTTTTTTTAGCTTCTGTTTAGTCCGGAACTTCCGGAATGAGTCCCGAATATTTTGCCATCTATTTTTGCAGGCGGAAGCTGGAAACAGAAACATTTTTAAATTAATCATCAATCATTGTTGTAGGTACTTCGTGACGGGAGATTCGTACAAAACGATTAGCTACAGTTTCCGAATGGGGGAAACTACGGTCGCCGAAATCGTGAAGGAAACTTGCAGAGTCATCACGCGAAGTTTGATGGTGGAGGTGATGCCGTTTCCCAGCAAGGAAAGGTGGCAGGAAATAAGGACACTTCCGGACCAAAAATATTTAGTACTTTCGTAATTTTGAGTGAAAAACTAGTTACAATAGAAATTATCTATAAGTACTGTTGGAAATGCGCCCATATAATGTCGTGTGTGATCGCTGCGCCCTCTTTTCTGTGGTTTTGTACCGGTTGCTGTTCTGGCGGGACCGCGTTTTTCCCGCCCACTCTTGTACCGTAACGCCTTGCACATGGTCGTTGGACCGCATTGTTCTATCAGGTTATGGGCCCAGGCACCTCTAAAGTAAATTATAAAGTATAAGTGCAAGTACAAATCAAAGTGAGAAATTTTTATTCTATCAGCATGGCCAATACGTCATTTGCACACGCACATCAAATTGAAAAATTAACGGAAAATAATTATGAATCATGGAAGCTGCAAATGAGAAGCGTGCTCATTTGCAACGATTTGTGGCAGTATCTAGACGAAAATAACATTCCAACTCAGGAAAACCGAGCCGCATGGAAAATTAAAGATGAGAAAGCTCTAGCGCTGATTTTTCTAAGTGTTTCGAAAAACCAATTGATTCATATAAAAAAGGCTGAAACTGCGGCGGAGGCATGGAGATTGTTGAAAGAAACTCACGAGTCAAGAGGACCAGTGAGGATAGCCGCTTTATATAAACAATTATACAGAATGAAGAAAGAGAAGAAGGAAGGTGTAACAGACCTGTACATTGACAGGCCTGTTACTAGTCGTCCGCGTCCCGACATGGTAACACGCCGACCGAAGCCGGCAAATGCCGAAATAACCCGAGGCAAGCGCGCCGCGAACCGGATCCGCGACGACACGGGAACTTCCGGGACGCACCGCACCGCACTTCTACTCCTCGCCACGGAGCGAGGGGATATAAGGCGCGACACACGCGGCTCGAGCTCTCTCTTCTCTTCTTCTTCTGCGCCTAAATTCTCCCGCTCCCGTCCGTACGTAAGAGCGCATCTCCGACCAGAAGTTCCCGTGTAAGTAGCCTTTCCGACCCGGTAACCGTTCTCCCTCGAGCCGTAACGAAGCCATTGTGGCAATGCCTTCGAGACACGAGGTCTGAACCGACTACGCTCCCTCGCAACCGTTGTGGCAACGGCCACGAGGAGCGTATTCGCGAAATTCCGCCGAGCTCGAGGCACTGTGGCAGTGCGGCGAGTGACGGCCATTATTCCTGTCGCGAGATCGTCGTGGCGACGATCTCGATAAATACCGATATCATTGTGGCAGTGATATCGGGATCTCCGTTCCTTCCCGCCCGGAGACCCTCGTGGCGAGGGCCTCCGCTCCCGCCTTGGTCCCGGCACCGTCGTGGCGGCGTCGCCGAGACCGGGTAGGTTCCGTCCGTCCGCGGTAATTCCGCCGAACGTCCGCCGTGAACAGGGCGATCCGGATCGCCCCGACCGCCGTTGACCGCGCCCGCGACTGCCGAAAATATCCGCCCGTACGACGCGACCGTCCGCGAAATACGCGTACCGTGCGAGAGAAGCGAGAGTGCGACAGAGGCGAACGAAAATCGTAAAAACGCGAAGTGAATCCGTCTCTTCCCGACCGTCCCGTCCTCGTTCCCCGTTAAACAGCGGACCCTGGCACAGCGAGCATCCTTCGGCACGAGGAACCGTTGCGGCGAGCCCCCGGACGAACAGGCTCGTTACATGGCGCCCGAACAGGGACCTGGTGAAAATAGTTTCAACGCGTCAGGATAATGGCCACGTGGCAAACGTGAAAGTGAGGTTACCGCGGCGCGAGTGAAAGAGTCGTGCGTGACCGCCATCTAGTGACGCCGCTGAGAGGCAGTGCCGGTACACGCGCGCCGCCGGGCGGTCGAGACGCGAGACTCCGATGTCAACAGAGAAACGTCAAGTCGCGCGACTGCCGGAATTTTCATTCCCGCCCGCCTAACATCGAAGTTCGCCTGATCGTGTAACTCGCGAATGCCACCAGGCCACGCCACAAAGAAGACAGGATCTGCGCGTGGGAACAAGGAATCGCCGGTAACCGGATCCGAACTCGAGACGGGGACAACGCCTGAACACCTCCGTCAACGCTGGGCCGAGATTATCATTCACCAGACCAGTGCATTATACGACATGACCGAACCTGGGGTGTCGACGCGAAAAATGGCAGAAAAGGCGGCCGAGATGGCCACTATCGTCGCCACCGCGACTGAAAAAATTGACCCAAATCGGAACATCGATCGCATGCGAAAATCGGGTTGCGTGACCGACGGGAAGGATCCGTTCTCCTTTCTGGAGCGGATCGCGGAACTGCAGCAGTCATACAATATCTCGGACGACGAACTGCTACGAGGGGTCCCGGAACTGTTACGAGGACAAGCACAAGCCTGGTACCGCAACGAACGAGCCGGTATCAGGACCTGGGATCAATTCGCGACAGAATTCGTGGCCGTCCACACACCGGCCCACTCCAAATTCCAACGCGAACGCGAGGCGCGCGATCGCGTCCAGCGCCCCGGCGAACCGTTCGCGGAATATATGACCGCGGTCACCACCCTCATGAGAAGGGCCTTACTGCCGATGACCGACCGACTGGAAATGCTGCTGGAAAACATGCGACCGGAGCACCGCCGCCTGATATCGCTGAAAGACGTGGCGAGCGTCCACGAACTGCTCGAACGAGTACAGCAGATCGAACTCTGCGACGAAAAGGAGGGACGGAACCAGCGCAAGCCGACGCACGTCGTCGAGATGCGGGAGGACACTCGACCGGACAGCCGCCCAACGGACCGGAGGACAACCAACGGGGCAAACCAAACACCAGCTGCCGACGCCTACAACCCGGAAACCCACTGCTGGCGGTGCAAGCAACGGGGACACTACCGTTTCGAATGTCGCAATACATACCGAAAATTCTGCTCTCGGTGCGGCCGCGATGACACGCTGACGCGGGACTGTCACCCGCCGGGAAACGGCCCGCGGGGCCCGCCACCAGGGAACGAGCGTCGGCCCCGCCAATAGAATATAACCGCCGCATACGATATACGCCCCGCCCAGTGCTACCGATTCTTATGTTGGGACGAGAGGTTGACGCGCTCCTCGACACCGGCTCGCAGATTTCGTGTGTCAACGAAGAAGTGTTGGACTGGGCACGCGAGCACGGAATACCGCCGGCAACGAAAACCAGCCTAGTCAGCCTGGCCGACGGATCCGACGCGCGACCGAGCGGAACCATCCGACTAACGTTCCATACCGATGACCATGAATGGACCGAGGAATTCACGATCCTGCCACATATGGGCTCACCAGTACTGCTCGGCATACAGACGATCGCCGCACTTCAACTAGAGTTGAAACCCCCGCTCGAGCTCGCGTCCTGGCCGGAGAACTACCACGCCGAACCATGCCTGCGCCTAGGCCTTCGCACCCTCCAGGAAGGTGAACGTGAGGGATTCGAAAAGTTTCTGGGACACGAATTGGACCTGTTCCAAGGAGTAATCGGTCGTACGACACTCGTACAGCACCGAATAAAAATGACTGACACGACGCCGATCAAACAACGATATCGGCCCAGGAATCCGGCAATGCAGGAGATCATCAACGAGGAAGTAAAAAAGATGCTCGACGCTGGCGTAATCGAACCGTCCGACAGCCCATGGAGCTCGCCGGTGGTCGTAGTCAGAAAAAGGGACGGACGACCACGCTTCTGCGTAGACTTCCGGAAAGTGAACGCACGGTCGGAGAAGGATGCCTACCCCCTACCCCACATCCAAGCCACCCTGGACAAACTGAGGGGCGCGAAATTCCTCACTACACTGGATTTAAAGAATGGCTACTGGCAGGTCCCATTGGAGGAGACCAGCCGGCCGTACACTGCGTTCACCGTACCCGGCCAAGGACTCTTTCAATTTACCGTCATGCCGTTCGGCCTACACTCGGCGCCAGCGACCTTCCAACGCCTCCAAGATAGGATCATCGGCCCGGAGCTCGAGCCGCACGCATTTGCGTACCTGGACGACATAATCATCGTCAGCCGTACCGGCGAAGACCACCGACGGCACCTACGCGAAGTCTTTCATCGCTTACGCACGGCCGGCCTGCAGCTCAACCCGGAGAAATGTCGATTCTGCGTGGATAACTTAAGGTACCTGGGCCATGTAGTGGACCAGCAGGGCATCCGGACGGACCCCGAGAAAACCGCCGCAATCGCACAGATACCCCCGCCGAAAACGATACGCGAGGTCCGGCGTTTTCACGGCATGGCGTCGTGGAACCGCCGCTTCGTACCAAATTTCGCCGAAATAATAGAGCCACTGACGCGCCTTACGCGGAAGAATGCTCCGTGGAAATGGACGGCAACCGAGGAAAAATCATTCCAAACGATGAAAGAGAAGTTGGTAGCCGCGCCGATCCTCGTCTGCCCCGACTTCGAACAACCGTTTACCCTCCAGACGGACGCGAGCGATCACGGACTGGGCATCGTGCTGACTCAAGGCCCCGACGGCCACGAGAGAGTGATCGCCTACGCCAGCCACACGCTGAGCACCACGGAACGGAAATACAGCGCGACCGAAAAGGAGTGTCTCGCAGTTGTTTGGGGAGTCAGGAAAATGAAACCCTATTTGGAAGGTTATCGGTTCACAGTGATCACCGATCACCAGGCGTTGCGCTGGCTACAACAAATGGACAGCCCGACCGGACGACTCGCGAGATGGGCCCTGGAACTGCAACAGTTCGACTTCGACGTCAAGTATCGACCCGGAAAGCTGAACCACGTGGCGGATGCCCTCTCGAGAATCGCTCCATCGGCCGCGATAAGCACCCGCCGGCAGAAGCGAACCGACAACTGGTACCAAAAGAAATTTGAAGCAGTACAGCGCGACCCGACCACCGTACCCGATTTCCGGATTAAAGAGGGCAGGCTATACAAGCAGCTCCCACACCAACTCGACTTCAACGAGCCAGAGGAAGACAACGCGTGGAAATTATGCGTGCCCATCGAGGAACGACAGGCGACACTGGGAAAATACCACGACGATCCCACCGCCGGCCACCTGGGCATCGCCAAAACAAACGTTCGCCTCGCACAGCGATTTTACTGGCCAGGGATGTTCCGCGAGGCCGCGCGCTACGTCCGCAGCTGTGACAACTGCCAACGATATAAGGCGCCAGCACAGCAACTGCCAGGATACATGTACACCCACCCCGGGACACAGCCCTGGCACACCGTCTCAGTGGACCTGGTCGGACCGCTGCCACGCTCGCGAAAAGGTCACATCTGGCTACTCGTTATGCTCGATAGATTCACGAAGTGGATCGAGCTAATGCCTCTCCGCAAGGCCACAAGCACGGCCGTCGCTACAGCCATCCAGACCGAAATCATCCTCCGCCACGGAGCTCCAGAGGTGATGATCACCGACAACGGGCGCCAGTTTATTGGAGAACCGTTTACAGCCCTATTACAGACCGCAGGTATTGAACACCGGCGGACACCACCGTATTCGCCACACTGCAACCCGGTCGAGCGAGCTAATAAAGTGGTGAAAACCATACTCGCCCAATACACGGGGGAGCACCATGATCGGTGGGACGAGAAAATAAACGAGGCAAGGTTCGCCATCAACACAGCCTGGCACGAGTCGACGGGATACAGCCCGGCCTACCTGAACCAGGGGAGGGAACTCCGGTCACCAGGACAACCTCGCTCGAACGAGACAGCGACCGCCCCGCACCACCGCTGGAAGAACCTACGCGAGGCGCAAGAATTAGCGCGAATTCACCTCGCCCAAGCATTCAGCAGGCAGGAGAAGTATTACAACCTACGCCGCCGCGACTGGAGACCGGCCATAGGAGAGCGTGTCTGGAAGAGAGAACACACGCTCTCCAACAAAGCCACCCACGTAAACGCCAAACTCGCACCGAAATTTAGCGGGCCGTACACGGTCGGACGCGTCGTCTCGCCGGTCATCGTGGACCTCCGCGACCGGAACATGAAGTGGACCCGCCACATCCACGTACAGGACCTGAAACCGGACACGGAAACCCACAGGGCACCGGACGACCCTACGGAGGGAGCGGATGGTGACGCAAATGCGAACTCCCCGAGAGGAACACCACCACTACCCCCAGCCCCCACTGACGCGCCGACCCCACGCCGACGAGGTCGTCCCCGGAAAATAACAATTGCTGTTAACTTTTGTCATAGGCTTTCCAGTAATCGACGACAGCAGCTGCCCGCAATGGAGTGGGACCTCTTGGACGTTTTCCGAGAACCCGACCTAACGCAACGACCTCGCACGCCGAACATCGTCCTACCCGAGGCCGAGATGAGGCCGGCCGACGAACCACCGAACGGAACGTCCAGCTCGGCGCCAACCCCAAACGATGGGGAGGTCGGGGCGACCGCCCAACCAACGACGCCAGCAGAGCCACTACCAGGACCGTCAACGGAGATCACGGCCCGAATGCCGACCAAACCGCGACCCGTCCCGTCCGGGACGAAGAACGTGAGCTGCCTGATGCGAGCAGCCGGCGCGATCCCACGGGCGGACATAGTCACCCCACAGTTCCCGGCCCCGAAAGACGGGGAAGACCAAACGTTGTGGTTCCCGACCAGCACGACGGCCACCACGAAGCCACGACGGACCGAGTCGATGTCCAGTCTGTCGTCGGTGGCATCACAGGAGACGATCCCGGCCGTACCGTGGTACCTCGCGCAGGAAGCCAGAGGTCAAACCCCAGTGTGCGGGGTTCCCCACAAACCGGAGGGACCAGGATGGTGGACCACCAACCCCTTACCGGCCAGAGCGTGATCGCCGCAGCGCCCACAGAAAAGGGGCGGCGAAACTAGGAAGGCGCCTCGAGCCAGGAGGAAGCCGACGGCCCCGGGGACCGCGAGAAGACAACCAACCAAGGAGAAGCCGGCGAAAAAGAAAGGGAAGGAGACAGCGACGTTGAGTCACTGGAGCGAGCCACTGCCCGAGCTCGCGGTCGTCCTGGAGCGGTGCCGGGTGCCGTCCAAATACACCCAGCCCACTCCGTCGCGGAAGGGTGAAGAGCTGCCTCAGGACGCACCACCTCCGGAGACCCCACAGGCACGAGAAAAGCGCCGCGAGGTCACAACACGGCCGGACGCACCCCGGCCCCAAACCACGTACCACGTGGCCGCGCCCCCGCCCAAACAAGCCGCAGCCAACGAGCCGCTGGTGGCCACGCGGCTCGACTTCAAAATCATCCCGGCGGACGGGTTACCACGACCAACGGCGACGACGGCCCCCAGCCGGGAGGCCGCAACACAGGGCGGACCTGGGGGACGACCGCCGACTGAGGTGCCCGAACACGAACGGCCAGGGAACGACGGGAAGCCGGTGGAGAAGGACGCCAGGGGACAACAGTGGCTGACACCGATCCACTACACGGGGAAACTAGCACCCTGCGTGTGCCTGTGGTACGAGCTACCAAACGGACGCCTGGCGGAAGTGCCACTTCGCTTCGTGGCGGAGCGAAGGGCGTACGCGTCCACCGTCGAAGGAGCCGAGAGATGGACACTACTCTTCGACGAGGCCGGCCATCTCCGACGCTGCAAACGCCGCCTCACCGCGGGACCCGCCGGCGGACAGTGAAAGTGGTGAAACGTGTAGGCCGCGTCCCACCCTCGCGACGGGGGTGAGCGAACGCTTCATAGTGTGAACCTAGAGTAAGATTAGCTATAAGTACCGTGCGAAAGTGAGCGAGGACGCGGACGTAACAAGGAACGCCGAACCGATGCACATTTTTCGTTTCGCTCTCGTATTGTTACACCTTCGGTCACCGCCTCGTTTTTTTTCTGTTTGTTTTTTTTTCTTCTTTTTGTCTTTCTTTTCGTTCCGTTGATCTCCCCGTACACAACATCGGGGCACGCGAAAGACGTCTAGCAGCGCGAGTCCTGCGACGGGTTTTGTTTTACATATAAATAACGTTATGTTCGGCCACGGTTTTGTGCAATTAGCATCCGGGGCGGAAGCAGAAACGCGACCGAACGGGGCCCAAACCAAAGATAACTGCGTTCCTACGAGAAATAGACACCGCTCATTGCCGTAGTATTAAGTGCGTTAGTTAGTAAGTTTCTTTTGTACCGATGTGGGATTAATAATAAAAGGTCCGCCGTCGCTTTCTCGCCGCCGTGATGATAAGGGGGGGTGTAACAGACCTGTACATTGACAGGCCTGTTACTAGTCGTCCGCGTCCCGACATGGTAACACGCCGACCGAAGCCGGCAAATGCCGAAATAACCCGAGGCAAGCGCGCCGCGAACCGGATCCGCGACAACACGGGAACTTCCGGGACGCACCGCACCGCACTTCTACTCCTCGCCACGGAGCGAGGGGATATAAGGCGCGACACACGCGGCTCGAGCTCTCTCTTCTCTTCTTCTTCTGCGCCTAAATTCTCCCGCTCCCGTCCGTACGTAAGAGCGCATCTCCGACCAGAAGTTCCCGTGTAAGTAGCCTTTCCGACCCGGTAACCGTTCTCCCTCGAGCCGTAACGAAGCCATTGTGGCAATGCCTTCGAGACACGAGGTCTGAACCGACTACGCTCCCTCGCAACCGTTGTGGCAACGGCCACGAGGAGCGTATTCGCGAAATTCCGCCGAGCTCGAGGCACTGTGGCAGTGCGGCGAGTGACGGCCATTATTCCTGTCGCGAGATCGTCGTGGCGACGATCTCGATAAATACCGATATCATTGTGGCAGTGATATCGGGATCTCCGTTCCTTCCCGCCCGGAGACCCTCGTGGCGAGGGCCTCCGCTCCCGCCTTGGTCCCGGCACCGTCGTGGCGGCGTCGCCGAGACCGGGTAGGTTCCGTCCGTCCGCGGTAATTCCGCCGAACGTCCGCCGTGAACAGGGCGATCCGGATCGCCCCGACCGCCGTTGACCGCGCCCGCGACTGCCGAAAATATCCGCCCGTACGACGCGACCGTCCGCGAAATACGCGTACCGTGCGAGAGAAGCGAGAGTGCGACAGAGGCGAACGAAAATCGTAAAAACGCGAAGTGAATCCGTCTCTTCCCGACCGTCCCGTCCTCGTTCCCCGTTAAACAGCGGACCCTGGCACAGCGAGCATCCTTCGGCACGAGGAACCGTTGCGGCGAGCCCCCGGACGAACAGGCTCGTTACAAAGGTATGTCGCAATATATAAATACATTCTTATCAAGGGCTGAACAATTGCAGGAAGCTGGTATAAAAATTCCTGATGAGCTACTTTCCATAATGCTTATGAATTCACTACCAAATGAATATGATGGATTCTGTACCGCTATTGAGTCACGGGATGATATCCCGACCGTTGATTTATTAAAAGTGAAGCTCATAGAACAAGAGGCAAGGCTCGAGGACCAACTAACCAATGAATCGAGCAATAATAATGATGCTTTCGCTGCTAAAAGTCACACGCATCATAATAACAGCTATCGTGGAAATTTCAAAGGTCGTTCTACAAGATCCAGGGGAGGCAAATTTGGAGCCAATTGTTTCAGATGTGGAAAATATGGACATCGTTCAGTGGACTGTAAATCCAAAATGGAAAATACTGCGAACAACATGGAAGATGCCATGACTGCCATGGTGCTGAATGCTGAACCGAAGAAAACTCAAAATTGGTGTTTGGACAGTGGTGCGACAATGCATATGTGCAAGGACAGAGACAAGTTTGACCGAATCAATAACAAATTATGTGCAAAGGTGTACACTGTGGCTGAACATTGCGTTACATCAACTGGTGCTGGTGATGTTAAAATAAATGTGAACTCACAAGGTAACCATACTAATTCTGTAAAACTCGTAGACACAATGTATATACCAGATTTTAGGAATAATTTATTGCCAGTCTCACGTATAACAGATAGGAATTATACTGTACTTTTTAAGAAAGATTATGCAGTAGTGAAACGCAGTGATGGAACAGTTGCGATGACTGCGAAAAGACATGGTGGTTTATATGTGGTAGATGAGAATAGTACAGAAGTGGCTCAGACTGCATCACATGGAGATGAAAGCAATCTGAGACGATGGCATAGTAGATATGGCCACCTGAATTTAAATGATTTGAAAAACTTACATAAACAGAACGTTGTAAATAGGGTTAATTTAAAATCTGATGGAAAGAATTTTAAATGTGAGGTTTGTGATTTATCCAAAATTCATCAACTGCCATATAAACCATCAAACGAAATAGCTCACGAAAGATTAAACATTGTTCACTCCGTTATCTGCGGTCCCTTTAGAACCACATCTTTAGGTGGGGCAAAATATTTTGCCACGTTTGTGGATGATATGTCAAGGTATACAGAGGTTGTAATGTTAAAAAGCCGTCAAGACATCTTTACGGCATTTAAAAATTACAAAGCACGCGTTGAAAAAGAAACTGGTTGCGTAATAAAGATTTTACGGTCAGATAATGCGAAAGAGTACATTTCGAAAAAGTTTTCAGAATATTTAGAATCTGAGGGCATTAAAAGACAACTTAGTGTTGAATATACACCCCAGCAGAATGGCGTCGCGGAAAGAATAAATCGTACTCTTGTTGAAATGGCGCGTTGCATGTTACTCGAATCAGGTCTTCCAAAATCATTATGGGCGGAAGCGATAAATGCCGCGACTTTTATTAGAAATCGTTGCCCTACGAAAAAGTTAAATAATGTCACGCCGCTTGAGAAATGGACAGGTAAGAAACCGTGTGTCGGGTTTATGCGGATCTTTGGTAGTAAGGTTATAGCACTTGAAAAGGGTCCAAGAAAATGCAAATTTGATGCGAAAGGTAGAAACTATGTACTTGTGGGATACTCCACCGAGTCCAAAGCGTACAGACTCTGGGAACCCGGCACGAAAACAGTCATTAAGAGACGTGACGTTCGATTCCACGAAGAGTTAAAGCAGGTTGATTACAACAATGAACATATGAATACATCTGATTTTACAGCTACAGACGAACAAGATGAATTTGAATATGTTCAGTTAAACCCTCTACTTCAAGAAGAAATAGAACCACACGCAGACGATAAAGAAGAAGAGCCCTACGATACAGCCTCTGAGTATGAATCCTTGGACGAATCTATTGAAGAAAATGTACCACAATCAACCAGGAAACATGGTCCTGGAAGACTGAAAATACTCAGATCAGGTACGGTTGGTAGATCTAGGAAAATTTACCAACCCGCTGCGGAGGAGAGTAACTGGACGTCAACCGAACCATCAAATATAAATGAGCTAATGTCACGAAAGGATAAAAAGGCATGACTAGAAGCAATGAAAAGTGAGTATGCTTCTTTAATGTAAAATAATACCTGGTCGTTGGTTGATCGCCCTTCGAATAAAAAAGTATTAACCAATCGTTGGGTATTTAAAATCAAGCACAAGCAGGATGGCACTATTGACCGTTATAAGGCTAGACTTGTAGCAGGAGGCCATCGACAGTCTAAAGGTGTTGACTATCAAGAAGTTTATGCACCTGTTGCCAGATTAGAAACAATTCGTGCACTGCTGGCTGCTTCAGTTGAAAAAAATATGCACGTACATCACATGGATGTAGTAACAGCGTATATACAGGGTGATTTATTCGACGAAACATACATGGAACAACCGCAAATGTTCTTTCATCCTGAAAACAAAAACAAAGTATGCCTACTTCATAAACCCTTGTATGGCTTGAAACAAGCTGGAAGGCAGTGGTATAGGAAGATAGATGATTGTTTGCGAAACATGGGTTTCAGCAGAACTGAAGCTGATCCTTGCGTATATACCACGTCTAATGAAAACTGTACAATTATAATAATTATTTATGTAGATGATCTCATTCTTGCATCAACAGATTTACACAGGTTAAATTTAGCAAAGAAGAGTCTCTGTAAGAAATTCAAGATGAATGATCTCGGTCCTGTAAACGACATTCTCGGCATAAACGTCGAAAGACAAGGTCTTACAGGAAGTATTAAACTCACGCAACGAAAATACATCAATAATTTAATTAAGAATTTTGGCATGGAAAACTCAAAGACTGCATCAACTCCAATAGAACCTGGTGCAATATTAACCAAAGACTTAATGCCAAAGACTAAAGAGGAAGAAGATGAAATGAAAAGTCGACCCTATAGAGAACTTGTGGGGGGACTTATTTATTTAGCAAACGCAACACGACCAGACTTATCTTTTGCAGCAAGCGCATTGAGTCGATTTTGTTCCAATCCAGGAACAACACATTGGAAAATGACAAAACGGGTATTTCGATACATCGCATCTACAATAAATTACGGGATAGTGTACAAACACACGAATGAGAGGATGGAAGCATACTGTGACGCTGACTGGGCAGGAGACGCTGACGACCGAAGATCCTGCTCCGGAAATCTTGTAATTCTAGCAGGAGGACCAATTAGTTGGTCATCGAAAAAGCAAAAATCCGTGGCTGCATCAACAATGGAGGCTGAGTACGTCGCATTAGCCGAAATGACCAAAGAGGTGATATATTTGAGACGTTTAATGAAGCACATGCATCTTGACGATTGCGTTAAAGACACAACCATTATACATTGCGATAACCAAAGTGCTATTAAGTTAAGTTCGAATTCAATGTATCACAGTAGGAGTAAACACATCGATATCAAGTATCACATTTCACGTGAGGCTCAGGAACAAAATGAAATTAAAGTGCAATATTTGCCGACAGCGTCGATGCGGGCCGATATATTAACGAAACCACTAGCTAGGATTAAACACGATAAATGTATAAAAATGTTATGTATGAATGAAGTATGTATGAAATCATAGACATGTAATAATAATAAATTGAATGTTTCTGACGGGCACATCGATAGGGGGAGTGTTGGAAATGCGCCCATATAATGTCGTGTGTGATCGCTGCGCCCTCTTTTCTGTGGTTTTGTACCGGTTGCTGTTCTGGCGGGACCGCGTTTTTCCCGCCCACTCTTGTACCGTAACGCCTTGCACATGGTCGTTGGACCGCATTGTTCTATCAAGTACTAAATATTTTTAAATTCTACAGAATATCCTAACTTTAAGCTTCTTGAGACGGGGTTTAGAATAATCCGATTAGGCTAATATTTTACACACATACTTTGAACATGCAAATTAATAAAATCAGAGGCTGTCCTAACATTTTATCGCTCCTTCGATTGTTAAGGGACACCCTAGCCTACGTGCACATACAAACAACCTGTGAAATGTAACTATTAGTATTATCTCTGTGACGGTCGGCCTTCCCGTGGATAGCTCGGAGCTCGTCCAGGGTGATTGGGAAGGCAAGATCGGGCGGTCGAAAGAACAACGACGGGATTAGTCAAAAATATCTTTATTGAACTCTTCTCCGGAACTGGCTTCGGGAACCGGCGGAGGAAGTGCGGCCTCCTATATGACAGAGGGACCGTTAGACACACGGAACAACTCGTGACACGAGCGTGATGCAGACGGTAAC
This sequence comes from Lasioglossum villosulum, assembly GCA_963971365.1. Taxonomy (NCBI): domain Eukaryota; kingdom Metazoa; phylum Arthropoda; class Insecta; order Hymenoptera; family Halictidae; genus Lasioglossum; species Lasioglossum villosulum. The sequence goes on along the minus strand of OZ020498.1, from coordinate 18,719,571 downwards.
CCGGGGCACGAGAGGGACGGAGGGGTGCGCGTCCGCGTGAGCGCGGCGCAATCGGAGGCTCGACGGGCGAGAGTGACGGAGACGGAGGCGCCTTGCGTTAGCGTGACGCGAACGGTAATGCGGGGCACGAGAGTGACGGAGACGTACGCGTCCCGCGTGGACGCGACACAGACGGGGGCTTGACGGGCGAAAGTGACGGAGACGGAGGCGTCTTGCGTTAGCGCGGCGCGGACGGTAACACGGGGCATGAGAGTGACGGAGCTGTATGCGTTTCGCGTGAACGCGACACGCTCGGAGGTGTGACGGAAACGGATGCGTCTTGCGTTAGCGTGACGCAGACGGTAACACCGTGCACGAGAGTGACGGGGGTGAGCCAAACTGTCGCTCGTCGGCGGGTCTTCCTCTAGCCACCCGATGTTCCGGGCTCGCTACGAGGAGGGGAACCCGTCGGACTAACGACCGGATTCGACGACGGAGACGAGTCGAGTGTCGCTCGTCGACGTTTCTTCCTCTGGCTGCCCGATGCTCCGGGTTTGCGTCGAGGAGGGGAACACGTCGGACTAACGACCGGATTCGACGACGGAGGCGAGCCGAATGTCGCTTGTCGACGGTTCTTCCTCTAGCTGCCCGATGCTCCGGGTTTGCGTCGAGGAGGGGAACACGTCGGACTAACGACCGGATTCGACGACGGAGGCGAGCCGAATGTCGCTCGTCGACGGTTCTTCCTCTAGCTTCCCGATGCTCCGGGTTTGCGTCGAGGAGGGGAACGCGTCGGACTACCGACCGGATTCGACGACGGAGGCGAGCCGAATGTCGCTCGTCGACGGTTCTTCCTCTAGCTGCCCGATGCTCCGGGTTTGCGTCGAGGAGGGGAACGCGTCGGACTAACGACCAGATTCGACGACGGAGGCGAGCCGAATGTCGCTCGTCGACGGTTCTTCCTCTAGCTGCCCGATGCTCCGGGTTTGCGTCGAGGAGGGGAACACGTCGGACTAACGACCGGATTCGGTAACGGAGACGAGCCGAATGTCGCTCGTCGACGGTTCTTCCTCTAGCTGCCCGATGCTCCGGGTTTGCGTCGAGGAGGGGAACGCGTCGGACTAACGACCAGATTCGACGACGGAGGCGAGCCGAATGTCGCTCGTCGACGGTTCTTCCTCTAGCTGCCCGATGCTCCGGGTTTGCGTCGAGGAGGGGAACCCGTCGGACTAACGACCGGATTCGGTAACGGAGACGGAGGATGCGAGAGCGAGGAACGCGCGTTGACGCTTCGGTGGGGAGACCCTGGGCGGCGAGGCTCGGTGTGCTGCGTATCACGTCCGGCTCGTGTTGAAGCCCTGAGAAGAGCTGCTCAGGAGGAACTCCCCGAATGTGCTGTTTGCGCGGTTTATATAGCCCGAAACCGCGAGCGCGGACCATGACGAGTGGCCCGCTCGTTCCACCGTGCCCGCTCGCTCGCGCCCGGCTCGCCGGAATGGCGGGCTCTGATTGGCGCGCCGTAGAGTACGCGAGAGTTTATAAATGTGTCTCGCGTCCTCTGCCTCCGTTTCATTCGGCGCCTGTCGACTGTCTAGCGCGGAGCTATGCTTCGTCGCACCCCCCTCTTTCTTCGGGAAGCGGGCCGCACCGCCCCGAACCCATACGGAAGTAGGGTGATGGTGGCACTTACACGCTGGCGCGGAAGTCCCACACGGCGGATTTTCCCGGTTGCCTGGTCCAGGTGGAGTGTCCATCGGGTGTTCCCTACTTGGGCTCGATACCGCTTCATGCCGATAGGGCACATGATGAGCGTCCCGTCTGGAAGCTGGTTCACCCGGGCTGGCCGATCGGCTAGAATCGGTGGCAGTGGGACGGGTGTGGATGCTGCCTGGCTGGCTGCCGGTGGTCGTACTGGTGGCCGGTGCTGGTGGGCGGTGGTAGTTGCCCTTGTTGCTGCTGCCAGCGTCGGTCTGGTCCGCGGCGGGTGCTGGCCCGTGGTTAGTGGCGCCGTGGCCCTTTTGCGGGGGGTTTGGGTGGGTCCCCGTGGCCGGGGGCACGTGGGGGCTTTTGTCACCCGTGGCTTGCCTGCCCGGGGTGCCTGAGTTTCTGGTGGTCGGATGGGCGGTGAGATTACCGTGATCCGCCGGATTCTCGGTCCGACCGCGGCAACGGCCGGCCTTGTTGGTTGTTGCGGCCTCTTCGGTGGTTCCTTCTGTGCGGCCGGGGTAAACCCGTACGTAGGTGGCCGCGCTGGTGGTGTGATGGTTGCCGGCCTGGTTGGACGTCGTGGGCCGGGCACGTAGTCGCCGTGGCGACGATAATCTTCCTCCAGCTTCTGGAGGAACTGGTCTCTTTCGTCGTCGCTGCTTGACCTCATTTTCGCGACTGGCGATTGTTTTGTTGGTGTCCTGGTCCTTGTTTATGACCAGCCTGGGTGTGGACTCTGATTGGTTGGGGTCCACGGGTGGGGGCACGCTGTTCGGTGCGGCCCTCGAGTGGTATGGTTTTAAGTCGCGCACGTGAATATGCCGAATTTGTTCGCCAGCCGTGTTCTGTAGATCGAAGATGACTGGTGACACCTGTCGGAGCACGGAAAAAGGTCCGGCATATTTTTCTGCCAGTTTGGCGTTTAGATAGGCCGCTTTATTCGAGAGAATATGGCTGCGCTTTAGTACGAGTGACCCTACGGTTGGTGCCCAGTTCCGGTGGTGCTGGTCGTAATATTTTTGCTGTTGCTGGAAGTTTTTCGCGTTGTTGCAGAGGGCTAGCTCTCTTGCTTCGCGTAGGTGTTGTAAGCGCTGTTCCAGTGTGGTGGCGGCTTTGTGGGGCCCTGCCCCTAGTTTCAGACTTCCCGGTGTTGTCGGTTCTCGGCCGTAGTTAAGGTACGCCGGCGAGTACCCTGTTGTTGTATGGTGAGCGGTATTGTAGGCGAACGCGATCTCTGGGCAGTGCTGGTCCCAGGATCGTTGTGATGGTCCCGTATACTGGCCTATCATGGTCTTAATTACCTTATTAACCCGTTCAACTGGGTTGCATTGTGGAGTATAGGGGGGCGTTCGCCGGTGTTGCACGCCCCATTCGCGGAGGGCGGTCGCGAGTTCTTTGCCGACGAACTGTCGGCCATTATCGGTCACCAGCGTGCGTGGGCAGCCATGACGCATTACGACCTGTTCCCGGAGTGCGTTGACAATCGCGGGGCCGGTGGCTTTGCGGAGAGGGCGGAGCTCCACCCATTTCGTGCATCGATCCTGTATTACTAGGAGAGTCGTATTTCCGTTGCTGGAGCGTGGTAAAGGGCCGACGAGGTCTGCCGAGACCATTTCCCATGGTTGCTGGGCCGGTGTGGCGTGCATCAGGCCCGCCGGCGTTTGTTGTGACGCTTTATATTTTTGGCAGCTTTCGCATGTTCTTACGTAACGTGCGCCTTCGCGTAACATGCCCGGCCAATAGTAGCTGCGGCAGAGGCGGGTCAGGGTCTTGGCCACGCCGAGGTGTCCTGCGGTTGGTTCATCGTGCGCCTCCCGGAGTGCTTTGGGTCGGTCGGCGGTTGGTATACATAGTTTCCATGCTTCTTCGGGCGATCGGTCGTTGAAGTCCAGGGTGTCCAATACATGCCGGTACAGTCGGTTGTGCCGGAGGCAGTACTCAGGGTGTTCCTCCGGTCTACGCCTGACTTCGTCTATCATGCGTTTGTACCAGGGGCATTGGCGCGTCTGATGTGCGCTACACGCTGGTAACGGTTGGCGGGAGAGTGCGTCGGCAACGGTATTCTCTGGTCCCCGGCGGTATTTTATTTCGAAGTCCCATTGTCCTAGTTCCATTCAGTCTCGCCTGAACGCTCGAAGCGAACGGACGTGCTTCGCCCCTGCTCCGTGCCTCAGGTACACGACTACCTGCCGCCGCCATCTTAGACGACGCCGCTCAGCCTACGTGGCCTTTTCACTGACGTGGCCCTTACGAGTTTTCTCGTGTTTAGCCACGACTGCTCTGAATTCGCGTGGTGTAATTGTACTAGTGCTGATTGGGACTAATAATTAGCGAGAATCAGTGCAGTGATCAATTAATATACAAACTGACTCAATCTGTCGCGACGTGTCCGCGAATGGCGCCGATCTTTTCCCTGCCCGTCGGAAACTGCTGCTTCCTCGCAGCAGCATAAACTTAGTGTTATTCAATAACGTGTGCATAAACAATTTCGTGCGTGCCAATATTTTAACAAACAATTTCGTCCGTGTACAAGTTTTCCGTTTGCCGCTTCGCCGTTGGCCTGCTCCGCGCGTGGGTTTTTCCGCGTGACGTGGCCGACGCGAACAAAGGCCCCTAGCCGCTACGCCGAACACAATGGACAACACCGTTATACCCGGCCCTAAACCCCAGGTTGATCGCACAAAGAAAAAGAAGAGCAAGAAAAAGAAGAAAGTGGAACCCCCAGCAGGCGCAGGAGCACTGGACGCTCCAGGTTCACCACCATCCGACGCTGATGAATCTTCATGCAGCGTGATGGAGATCGATCCCGCCTTGGTGCGAGATCTTCCCACCATCAACAGGAAGCGATCCCGCTCCCAAGCCCCCACCACGGCGTCTGATGGCTCCGACGAGGAAAACCTCCAACCGAGAGTACACCTCGTCAAACTGGAGCCCCTGGAAAAGGAGAAGGTGAGTACCGATAATTCGGTATTTAACTTCCCCGTCCCCGCTCCCGTTCCCCCCACCCCAAAACCGGCCCCCGCGAAATCCTCCGCGTCCCCCGCGAACTCATCCGCGTCCCCCGCGAACTCATCCGCGTCCCCCACGTCTTTCGCTCCCCCCCGCTGCGGTCCACTGTTGAGCTCGTCTCGTTGTCCGAGCTCACGATGGACCGCCTCACCTCCGTTTGCCTCGATGAGGCAAACAAGATCTCAAAAGCGAGTGCAGAACAAATTCTGCAACTCGCTGGCCAATTCCGCCGTATCGTCGGGGAATTGGCCCAAAACAATAGTTACATCGCGGGCAAATTGTCCGCGATGTCTGTTGCCCCCCGCGCCTCCGCGCCCACCCGCTCTTCGGCCCCAGCCGCTTCCCCGGCTCCCCACCACCCCGCCGCTTCCCCGGCCCCCCACCTCCCCGCCGCTGGCTCGTACGCCAGCGCCGCTGGTTCGTACGCCAGCGCCGCCGACCGTCGCCAGCCGCCCCGCCGCGCTGCCGCGCCAGCGCAATTCCCCCCGCTCCCCCCCACCGCGCGCCTTAACCCACTCGCGACCGCCCTCCCCACCGCGCAGCCTCTTCTCGCGCCGAACGGCGCTCTCCCCCGACCCCGATTGGCAAGCCAGGTGATTTCGGCCGCGAAATCAACCCCCGCCCGCCACCTCCTCCGCGTCACCCCCGCGGAACCCATCACCGGCGACGGCGCCGCCCTCAAACGCGCCGTTTTCTCCCACGTGGACCTCCGTAAGTCCAACGTGGGATTCAAATCCATTCGCGCTACCCGTGATGGTGCCCTCTTGGTCGAGGCGGCCAACGCCAAAGACCTGAGGGTCTTTACCGAGAACCAGGCCCTCCGCAAGGCCGGTTTCACAGCCTCCGCGCCCTCCCCCCAGCTCCCCCGGATTATCATCTACGATATTCCGAAGGAGCTGGAAGCCCAAGATATCGCTGAGCACGTCCGTGCTCAGAATCTCACGTCCTCCCCGGCCACCGATAAAGCCACCCTCCGCCCACTCTTCAAAGTGGGCCGCAAAGACAAGGAGGGCAACGACTGGGTTGTCGAGGCTTCATCTGTCATCCGCGAGTCCCTTCTGCCGAAAGGAAAGATCTTCGTGTCTTACGCCTACTGCCGAGTAGACGACTACCTCGTCGCGACCCGATGCTTCAAGTGCCAGAAGTATGGGCACGTGGACAAACACTGCAAAAGCAGTGAAGCCACGTGCTCCTTCTGCGCACAAACCGGGCATACCAACAAGGAATGCCCGAATCGCGAAGCGTCCCCGTCGTGCGCGAACTGTCGCGCGCGCAAACTCCCACACGCGCATGCCGCGGGCAACCGTAACTGCCCCTCGCGCTCGTCTGCCTTGATCCTCAAGGCCTCCCGGATTAATTATTCAATATGAATAGTTATCCCCCGCGACCGGCCCCGCGTAACCCTCCCCCTCGGACACCCCCACCAACATCATCCCCCCCAGACTCACGCACTGTGGAGCGCATCCCTACCTTAAAAATTGCGCAAATCAACATGCGGCGATCCCGGCTCGTATCGTGCGAAATTGCTCGTATGAGTCCGGTTGCGTCGATGTTGTTCTTGCGCAAGAACCCTACAATACCGCGGGAAGAGTCGTCGGACTCGACTCCCGGAACGTAGTAATTCACGGCGCCCCGCGTGGCGAAAATTGTCAGGCCGCGATCATTGTGAAGGGCTCGACCTTCACAATTCTTAAGCTCCCGCACCTCTCCAATACGCACACCGCCGTCATAGAATTAACCGGTCCCCCCGGCCCTCTGTATTTGGTCAGCTGCTACTTTCAGTACAGAGACCGTATAGAGGCCGGAATCGCGTCCCTCCAAAACATCCTCGATTCCCTCCGCGGAAAGCCGATCTTCCTCGGAATCGACGCGAACGCCAGGTCCGCTCTGTGGCACGATCCGCTCCCCCCCAGCTCAAGCACGCACAACAAGCGTGCCTGGATCCGTGGGAGGGAGTTTGAGCGTTTCCTTGCGCAAAACTCCCTCCAAATCCTTAACCAGCCTGGAAATCCCCCCACTTACAGTGGTCCCTCCGGCGTGTCTTGTATAGACGTAACGCTGCGGACTGCTGCAGCCAATCCTCTGTCCTTCTCCTGGAGTGTTCTTGATGGCAGGACCTCCAGTGACCACAATGTCATCCTGCTTGAACTAAGCAGTCACAATCCAATTCCAAATCCTCCCCCCACCCTTGGCAGATTTGCGTGCCACAGAGCGAACTGGGACGAATTCGGAATTGAGTTCGCGCGACTTCTCTCCGAGGGCGCTCCCCCCCTCGAATTTTCCTCCCGCGACGACGTCCAGACAGCCGTCTCCCATCTGGAGAGGGCCATACTGGGCGCTGCCTCTCTGGCCATCCCGAGGAAAAAGTGGCACCCCCGTGCCGTTCCCGGATGGACGGAAGAGCTTACGCGCCTTAAGCGCTCGTCTAATCGCCTCCGTAGGCAATTCCAACGCGAGAGGGATCCCGCTCTCCGAGAAGAGAAACGTCGCGCGTACTCTCGGGCCCACAAGGAGTATCGGGCACTCTTCCGCACCTCCGCAAGGAGAGGTTGGAGGGAGCTTGTTACCCGAATGGGCCTAGAAAATCCCTGGTCCGCCCCATACCGAGCGGCGTTCGGCAAGAAGATTGCTCCGCAACTTCTTACGTCGATTTCGACCACCGGCTCAACGACCCAGAGCTGGCACGAAAGTGCCAGTGCCCTGCTCGCCGCGCTCTCCCCTGACGACTCTGCTCCGGACAGCGAGTCGCACGCCATTACGCGACGCGATTTCACTCGTGAAATCAACACCCCCGATGCCCCCGACTTCTCCCTCGCGGACCTACACGTAATAATCGGGAACCTTGGCGACAACCGTACGCCCGGTCCCGACGGTATCGAAGTACCCGTTCTCAAACAGGCCTTCAGCCGCTCCCCCGCCCTATTTCTCAGAATTTTTAACGGGTGCTTAAAATTCGGCATATTCTCAAACTCGTGGAAAACGGGAAAAATCAGGGCGATCCTCAAATCCCCTGATAAACCCGAAACCGCGCCCTCCTCTTACCGCCCCATATGCCTGCTTCCCGTTATTGGAAAGGTGATGGAGAAGCTGTTAATCACCGGATTAGGTGACCTTATTAATAACCATCCGCTAGCCTCGAACTCGCAGTTCGGCTTTAAGAGAGGCTTGGGTACGGACGATGCCCTGCACAGACTGCAGGGAGTCGTTCATTCGTCCAACGCCAAGCACGCGGTCGCACTCTCCTTTGATATCAAGGGAGCGTTCGACAACGTCTGGTGGCCTGCTGTTACGGCCGAGCTGCGCAACCGCGATTGTCCGCGAAATTTGTACAATGTCCTCATTGATTATTTCCGGGATCGCAAGATAGTTCTTTCCGCGGAATACTCTTCCTGTTACAAATCCGTTACCAAGGGATGCCCGCAGGGCTCGGTCCTCGGCCCCTCCATTTGGAATCTCCTCTTCGACTCTTTACTCCGCGAAATCGCGTTAATTCAAAATACGCACACTGTGGCATACGCTGATGACCTGCTTGTCGTCGTGGAAGGGAACTCTCGTGTTTCCCTAGAAACGACGGCAGCCCAGGTCACCGGCGCGCTACAGGCATGGTGCAATAAAAATAAAATGGCCATTTCCCCTCACAAAACAGTTATGCTTCGAGTGAGGGGCAGCCTTAGCATTTCTCGTCCGCCCGTCATCAAAATGGATACCGCCAGCCTTGCCTTCGCTAAGAGCCTTAGGTACCTGGGGATCGTGTACGGTCACTCGTTAAGTGTGTCCGAGCACGTGATCCGGATATCTGACCACGCGAAGGCAAAGTTCAGTGGCATCTCGGCCCTAATGGGTTCCAAATGGGGATACGATTTCCGCGCCCGATCTCTGCTATTCAAAAGCATCTTCCTCTCCATAATTTCCTACGGTGCGATTGGTTGGGCCCACAAGCTCACCCAAAAACACGTTTCCACTCTCCAAAGTGCGCAGCGCACTGCCCTTCTCAGAGTATGCGCTGCGTACCGCACCACGTCTAACGATGCGCTCTGCGTGCTGGGACTCCAACCCCCTATAGATTTATTTCTGACGGAGAAGCGACTCCGCTTCCTCGTCAGAAAAAACATCCCCTTCGAACATCGCGGGATTATCTTCGCCCCTGGCCTCTTCGACGACCCCCGCGACCATATTACGGCCACTCGTAAAGCCCTTCGCGACGATACCCTGGAATTGTGGCAAAACAGATGGGCCAGATCGGTCAAGGGAAGAACCACTTTCGGTTTCTTCCCAACATTGACGGAGAGGGCCCGCTGTCGCGTCCCCATCACCTTCTACACGACGCAGTTCCTCACCGGGCACGGCGATTTTCGGGAGAAACTCTGTCATTTCGGTTTGACAGAGTCTCCTGACTGCGACTGTGGCGAGGGAACTGAGTCATCTACCCACGTACTCCTTCATTGCAAATTGCATGCGACGGAGCGAGAACCACTGTCATCCTTAATTAATTCACTTGGGCATACATGGCCACCACCTCTCAGTATTTTCGTAAGCGACGACGTCGCCGAAGCGTTCAGCTCCTTCGCACGCAAAGTGCTGCAAAAGAAGGAGATGCGGCCGGCCACCGTTGACCGCGCCGCATGACCTGCGCTAATCCCCCCCACCCTCCCTCCTCCGCGACGCGCTCCCCCCTAAACGCCGGCCCCAATAATTACTTTATTGCATGCCCTTTCAGCATTTTGCATGCTCACTATTGCCTTTAGCGGCTTTTGCAGAGCCAAACAGGAGGGGGAGTCTTTGCGCGTTCCGCGCCTTCGCCGCTCGGTCCCCGGGTCGAAGGTGGAGGCGCGGTGCGCGGCCCCCCCCCTCCAACATGGTCCACCCGAGTCCATAAATCGGTACCTCGGGGTTGGGGAGCCCAGCGACCGACGAATGGCTAATAGGCTTCCGTCGATCGCCCCCCAATAATAGGCGTTGGCTTCGAGGTGGCAGTGGTGTCTGGCCCGGACTGTCAAGGGTACGAACTGGCGTTTCCATCGCTCCGCGCGCGCCTCGCGCGCGGAGGGATGAAATGTCAGTTCAAAATCGGTCAGCTAGAAGACCGTGCTCAACCAGTAGCGGCGCGAAACTGCAAATCTCGCGCCAAACTGGTACTCGAGACTTTGTCTCGAGGTGCGTTGATCGTGCATCACAACGATCCCAATCCCCGATTTCCGAACGTCTTTAGGAATAGGGGAGGGGCGGGTTGGCCAACAGGCTAAGGTACCGTCTCCGGAATCAAAACAGTAGATCTTGTCCTAGTTCCATTGCCCACCTCGCCAGACGACCGGAGGGATTGTCGATTTTTTCTAGCCACTTGAGGGACTGGTGATCGGTAAGTACCACAAAGTGGTATCCTTCCAAGTAGTGCCGGAACTTCCATATCCCCCATCGTACTGCCAGGCACTCTAATTCTGTGGCGGAGTAGTTGCGTTCTGCCGGGGTCAATGTTCGGCTGGCGTAGGCGATGACTCGCTCGCCGTTCTCCTGGTTCTGCGTTAATACGGCGCCGAGTCCTTCCTGGCTTGCGTCGGTCTGAAGCGTGAACGCGATGTCCCAGTCCGGGACGGCGAGTACCGGTGCCTCCGAAAGGAGCCGGCGGAGTTTGTTGAAGGCCGTTTGCTGTGGTTCCCCCCACATCCATCGTGTGGCTTTTTTGAGCAGTGCCGTCAGCGGGGCGGCTGTCTGGCTGACATCTGGTAGGAACCGGCGGTACCAGGAGAGCAGCCCGAGGAAACGGCGGAGCTCTTTTGTTGTTGTTGGCGCTGTTAGTTGCGTGACTGCGGCTACTTTTTCTGGGTCGGTATGTAGACCCTCCTGGTTGACTATATGCCCAAGATATTTTAGTTGGGGTCGCGCGAAATGGCACTTTTCCCAGTTCGGCCGCAGGTTCGCTGCTCGGAGCCGCTGGAAGACGTCCTGTAGTAGTTTCTCGTGGTCGTCGAAGTTGGTGCTGACGATCACGATATCGTCTAGGTAGGCGAACGCGTGGGGGGCCATCTCTGGTGTGATTACTTTGTCTAGTAGCCGTTGGAAGGTGGACGGAGCGGAGTGGAGTCCGAACGGCATAACTACGAACTCCATTAGACCTTTGCCTGGTACGGTGAATGCCGTTAGGGGCCTGCTTGCCGGTGTTAGCGGGACCTGCCAATACCCGTTCTTCAGATCGATTGTGGATAAATACGTCGCTCCGCGAAGTTTATCCAACGTGGCGTTTATCTGTGGAAGGGGGTAGGCGTCCTTCCGTGTGACTTTGTTCAGGCAGCGGAAATCCACGCAGAACCTGTATTTGCCGTCTTTCTTTCGAGCGAGCACTATCGGCGAGCTCCATGGGCTCTGCGAGGGGCGAATGACGCCCTCGGCCAGCATTTTCTCTACTTCTTCGTCTATTATGCTTTGCATGGCCGGATTTCGCGGTCGGTAGCGCTGCTTGATTGGTGTGGGATCTTCGAGGCGTATCTCGTGTTCGGCAAGCGGCGTTACGCCACGGACCTTGTCGAATTTCTGCCGCTCTTGTTCTAGTAGTCGGTTGAGTCGGTGTTGTTCGCCTTCCTTCAGGCCGCGGAGACCTCGGGGTGTCGTGAGGGTGCAGGTAGCGTTCGTAGTCACTGAATGGGTCGGAAACAGTTGGCGCTTATTTAACTGTATCTCCAACCCCATTCGTGTGAGTACGTCCATTCCTAGTAGGACGTCGTAGTCCATGTCTGCCAGGACGTGGTAGGTGTGGGTGAGTGTAGTTCCATCTACCCTCCCGGTTCCCCGGATCATCGTATTGAGTTCGGCTTCTGATCCGTTTGCTAGCGTGACCGTGGTATCGTTCTGTGTTTCGCTCCATCCGGCTTTCAGACAGCGTCGAGCGGTGGCGCGGTTTACAAAAGAGCAAACGGAACCGGGGTCGACCAGAGCGGCGGTGGTTCGTCCGCCTATATCGGTTTGCACGTAGATCCGGGTGTCGTGATATTCCTGGGCCGGGTTGCCTCTTACGTGGTTCCGGCCGTTGGTGCGTTTCCCTGGTGGCAGGGGCAGTCGCGGGTAAGGACTTGGTCCTTTCCGCAATACGAACAGAAGCGTATTGCCTTGTTCCGGCAGTCCTGTCTGCCGTGACCTGGTTCCCGGCATCGCCAGCAGTGCGTTGCTCGGTTATAGGTGCCGGCCGCGGCGGTGGTATATCGGCGCGGGGGTTCGCGTCCGTTGGGGTGGTCCCTGGTGTAGGTAGGGCCCTGGCGGGCTGTGGCTTCTCGGCGCACCTCTCTCAGGGTTTCCTCGACTCTTTCGGCCGCTTGGATCAGCTGGGAGGCGTGCTGGACCTCTCCCCGCCTCACGTACATTCTGAGCTCGGCTCTCATGTTATAGTACAGTGTGTCGAGCGTACGTTGTGGTGTGAACTCTCCGCGGCGGCGGATTAACGTGAGCAGCGCATTGACGTAGCTGCGAATGGACTCGTTTGCTCCCTGTCGTCGGCCAGCAATTTGTTCGTCGATATGGCGTAGCTCGCCCGGCGAAAAGTAGAATCGTCGAAGCTCGCTCTCGAGGTCCTTCCACGTGGCGATCGTGGGTGCCGTGTTACGGTACCACAGTTGGGCTTCGCCCCGTAGCAGCTCCGGGAAGCCTTGCAGGAGCTGTTCATCGGTCAGCCCATATGCCTTTTGGAGCTCGTGAATTCGTTCCAGAAAGCCGTATGGATCGCGGCCGTCAAAATGACATCCCCATTTTCTCATCCGGTCCAGCACCTTGCCTGTATCGGGGATCATCAAGTTGGCCTCGGTGGCCTCGGGGGCCTTCTGTTTTACCGGCGTGGACGTATTTTGTCGCGTTTGGTCTGCCACGAGTTCGTCGTGGAATTCTTCCAGATCCCGCGTCCGGTCGGCCTCTTCCTTGTAGTGTGGGTCGTCGGCCGGTTGGTGCTGGTAGTCATCCGGATGTTGTCGGACGTATCCTACCATTCGTTGGCGAAGTTGTACCACCGTGCCTTCGACTGTTAGGCCGGCGGCCAGTAATTCCTGGACCAACTGATCCTTTCGCAGGCGGTAGACCCAGGATACACCCATGGTGGGTGTACGTGAGAGGAGATATTGAGGAGAAGCAACCCCCGACGAACGGGAAAGGGAGAGAAAAAAAGGAAAGAGAAAGAAGAAAAAAAAAATTCTACTCTCTGGATCGCCCTGCGGTAACGGTTGTCTCCGTGTGTCTACGGTTCTTCAGGTCCCTGTTCGGGCGCCATGTGACGGTCGGCCTTCCCGTGGATAGCTCGGAGCTCGTCCAGGGTGATTGGGAAGGCAAGATCGGGCGGTCGAAAGAACAACGACGGGATTAGTCAAAAATATCTTTATTGAACTCTTCTCCGGAACTGGCTTCGGGAACCGGCGGAGGAAGTGCGGCCTCCTATATGACAGAGGGACCGTTAGACACACGGAACAACTCGTGACACGAGCGTGATGCAGACGGTAACCCGGGGCACGAGAGGGACGGAGGGGTGCGCGTCCGCGTGAGCGCAGCGCAATCGGAGGCTCGACGGGCGAGAGTGACGGAGACGGAGGCGCCTTGCGTTAGCGTGACGCGAACGGTAATGCGGGGCACGAGAGTGACGGAGACGTACGCGTCCCGCGTGGACGCGACACAGACGGGGGCTTGACGGGCGAAAGTGACGGAGACGGAGGCGTCTTGCGTTAGCGCGGCGCGGACGGTAACACGGGGCATGAGAGTGACGGAGCTGTATGCGTTTCGCGTGAACGCGACACGCTCGGAGGTGTGACGGAAACGGATGCGTCTTGCGTTAGCGTGACGCAGACGGTAACACCGTGCACGAGAGTGACGGGGGTGAGCCAAACTGTCGCTCGTCGGCGGGTCTTCCTCTAGCCACCCGATGTTCCGGGCTCGCTACGAGGAGGGGAACCCGTCGGACTAACGACCGGATTCGACGACGGAGACGAGTCGAGTGTCGCTCGTCGACGGTTCTTCCTCTGGCTGCCCGATGCTCCGGGTTTGCGTCGAGGAGGGGAACACGTCGGACTAACGACCGGATTCGACGACGGAGGCGAGCCGAATGTCGCTTGTCGACGGTTCTTCCTCTAGCTGCCCGATGCTCCGGGTTTGCGTCGAGGAGGGGAACACGTCGGACTAACGACCGGATTCGACGACGGAGGCGAGCCGAATGTCGCTCGTCGACGGTTCTTCCTCTAGCTTCCCGATGCTCCGGGTTTGCGTCGAGGAGGGGAACGCGTCGGACTACCGACCGGATTCGACGACGGAGGCGAGCCGAATGTCGCTCGTCGACGGTTCTTCCTCTAGCTGCCCGATGCTCCGGGTTTGCGTCGAGGAGGGGAACGCGTCGGACTAACGACCAGATTCGACGACGGAGGCGAGCCGAATGTCGCTCGTCGACGGTTCTTCCTCTAGCTGCCCGATGCTCCGGGTTTGCGTCGAGGAGGGGAACACGTCGGACTAACGACCGGATTCGGTAACGGAGACGAGCCGAATGTCGCTCGTCGACGGTTCTTCCTCTAGCTGCCCGATGCTCCGGGTTTGCGTCGAGGAGGGGAACGCGTCGGACTAACGACCAGATTCGACGACGGAGGCGAGCCGAATGTCGCTCGTCGACGGTTCTTCCTCTAGCTGCCCGATGCTCCGGGTTTGCGTCGAGGAGGGGAACCCGTCGGACTAACGACCGGATTCGGTAACGGAGACGGAGGATGCGAGAGCGAGGAACGCGCGTTGACGCTTCGGTGGGGAGACCCTGGGCGGCGAGGCTCGGTGTGCTGCGTATCACGTCCGGCTCGTGTTGAAGCCCTGAGAAGAGCTGCTCAGGAGGAACTCCCCGAATGTGCTGTTTGCGCGGTTTATATAGCCCGAAACCGCGAGCGCGGACCATGACGAGTGGCCCGCTCGTTCCACCGTGCCCGCTCGCTCGCGCCCGGCTCGCCGGAATGGCGGGCTCTGATTGGCGCGCCGTAGAGTACGCGAGAGTTTATAAATGTGTCTCGCGTCCTCTGCCTCCGTTTCATTCGGCGCCTGTCGACTGTCTAGCGCGGAGCTACGCTTCGTCGCATCTCTGCAACTCCGACAGATTGCAATTTTTCAAATAATCTCTTTTCACATTATGGAGCCAACTAATTTCTCTACAAATCTTAAAAAAATGGTGTGAATCACACGCGCACACACACACGCACGCACACACAAAATTAAGTTCTTTATTGTATTTTTGGGCTTTGTATATATTGTATGGAAAATCTCGGAAAGTATTAGGTCTAGACAAAAATTTCAATTTCTTATGTAAACTCTGTACACAAATTTCCATGAAAAAATTAAATTTAAAAAAAAAGTGAATTATCATCATAGTTTTTGTATAGGCTGTCACGTCGCCTATTTTTCGAAGCCGAAAAACAGTACGACTACGGGTCTTTGATAGGCATTACAGCCAGGCCACGCGCGGCCGCGCGACACGTGGTCCGCCCGCGACAAATAGTCCGTCGTCGCTTCGAAGTTCGCTCGCTTTTCTCCACGATTTCACGGAAAAATTCGGGCGCTAGGCACGTGAACGTGCCACGCGAACACACTATGAATCACGAGGGCGGTTTCCGAAGCGACGGAGACTACACGAACACCTGAAATAGCTCGCGAACAGGGCGAGGGTTCTACGAGAGGAAAGGACGGGGCATCCCCCGCGGCAGGGACGTTTCTCACGGAAAAATTAACACAGAGTTTTCGGTAATATGGTCTTTATTGACCCGGTCTTGTACCGTCGGCAGGAGTCGGCAGCGGTCAAAATTTGCCACGCGCGGCTTACAAAATTCGCGGCAGGTGGTCGGTCGCGCGCGCGTTTTCCTCGCGTGGAAGTTCTCGTTCGCGCGTCGAGATCGGCAGTTACAAGATTCCGCGAGGATTTTACAAGCCGTATCGGCACGAATCTACCGAACCCCGGTGTTATTCGCGGCAATAATCGGCGACTGGCCAAAGGACGCGGCAAAGTACGGCAAGAGAGAAACGATCGGGCACGTCGCGTCGTCCCACCGTGGACGGCACCGAGGATGAGCGGTATTTTCCGAATTCGGCACGTTCCGCCTTCCTCCGGATGGAAGGTTCTCGGCAACGTGGCTTTTCACGGCCGTCTCGACGCGCCGCGTGCACTTTTCCACGTTTCCCGGCTACGCAGACGGACGCGTGACTACGACGCGAAAGTATGATCCGCGAACACGCCCCGAGCCAACACGAACCGTTCACAAAATATCGCACAGAACCTGACCGGCACTTACCAAATCGGCAATCACAGGATACCTCGGGTTCCGGCAGTGCAAAATACTTTAATTTTACGCAATGTTTAAATTGACTGCTATGGTCAACGTCCTGCGGCACAGTGACCTACTTCGCGTCGGCTCGGGAACGCGGAAGTGGGGCGTCCCCCTACTCCCTCATCTAATTCCGACGGTGCGACGCTCGGCCCTATCGCAGGGGTTCTCGCGGCAGGGGCGCTTCTTAATTGGGGAGCCCCCTTGTCTTCGGCAATTTGTCGATCTCCGAAGACGGTGTTCCCTGATTTTCCGCCGCGCGCCTCGAGGTCGGTACGAGCCGGTCCGGCAGTCTGCTCGTGATCTACTCCGGGTGAGGGGCCGACGGGACGGAGGGGGTCTTCGTCTCCGATTCACGAGGTCCTCGTCCGCTCCTCCAGGCTTGCTGGCCTGGGCTCGTCCCAATCCCGACATGTTCGGTACGGCATCGGTGCTGCGATAGGTCCTTTGAGTGCCTCGTCGCGAGGTATTTTCGCCAATTAGCGGTCGGAATTAGGTACCGGGTTCCTTCGTGGAGTCCGGCTACGATCCTGTAACTTTGCGTCGCGCTCAGTGGCGCGACGTTTAAAACGCGTTAATTATCTGCCACTGGTACTCGGATTTTCCCAGGGAGAGCAATCGCAACGGCCCTTTCGTTTCGGCACTGCTCGAGGTGACCCGGTCCTTCGTTAAGGGTTCGGAAGGACGTCGGCAAAACCTGCCACGTCACAAGGCCTAATACTTTCGGAGATATTCGAACAGTTTTACGGTGCTCACCCTTTTGCACACACACATCAAATTGTAATGTCTCCATGAGGAATTAATAAATTAAGTTGTTATTAAAATGCAGCGAAAACTGACCTGGCTGATTAATGTCCTGCGCAATCCTCCTCCATACGCCATCCTTATGTTTGGTATCCATGTATTGTGGATGTTGCAGATTGTACAGGCAATCGTAACCTCGGATAGCCTCGATGAGTCTTTCATCGTCTATGGTCGACACTGCTTCGCACTATTAACTGCCCGGTTTGGTAATCGAAACTAGAAAGATACCTGAGACTAGCTTTCGTCAAAAAAGTAACCTCGCACCTAGCCTTTGGGGGGGGCGGTAAGAAGACGTGGCACGAAATATTATTAGAGTGGGGGACGCAGGTAATGGTAAAACCTAGGTACCTGAACCGGGAGGCCCCGATGAAGCGTTCGGCAAGTGTATAACTGCAAAATGCATATTTTATAATTCCATTAACCAATGATGAATAAATATCAAGCAGTACTCAATGGACAAAAATTGGTGAATAGTAGACGACTAAAATATGTACTTACCGCCGATGTTTTTGGACATTTCATTCTTATTGGTATCACACGCAATTTTCGGTCAGGACAACACACTACTTGGTGCGCTAGTCATGTTTTCATATCGCGGAAAGCAGCATATTCTCTACCTTCATCCAAACACCACCTTTTTTTTGGTTAAGGGCGGTGGGGGAATGCTACTTATGCACACCCCCCGCAGATGTAGTTTGGGGGGTAGTGTCGGGCTCGGTTCTCCTGTAGTTGTTAATTGGAGATTATCAGGGCCTTGCCAAAACACCATACCGACTAAACCCCCACCGCCCAGGTCTCATCAGACCTTCTTTCTCAACCTTTTGCACGGAATAATACACCCGATAGCCCGCTATCCGCATTCATCGGATGTGTTTCTCCATGCCCAGATCCACTCCTGTTCTTGGCTTTCAATTTCTCGTCATATTCATATCCCATTGCTATTTTCTGTTTCAGTTTCTCGTTATCATGCCAATATATAAATTACTCCTATTTATATGACTATTTTAAGGTAAGTATTTCCTATTAAAATCAACTTAGCTCACAACTTGTTATCTATTAATTAAATAAACTTGACTTTTTTCAGGTAAGTAAAAATAAACTTTTCTCCATTTAAGTAAGTAACTGAAATTATATATATCTTTATAATATATAACTTATTGTGAGTAATTGTTAGCAAATAAAAGTTTGTGATGAGCCGTCAACTCGTCACGAGTCATGCGAGTCATGTGAGGAGCGCCCGAGAAGCACTCCTACTTATAGACTCTCGCGAAGCTATTCGCGCGCCAATCAGCGACGCGGATTTCCACGCGCCAACGAGCGAGCGCCGTTCCCCGCGACCGACACATGTCACGTGACCTAATTACTGGCGTATATAAGGAGCTCCGAATCACGTAACGAGCGGAGATCGCCGGGAGACGCTGAGGCGACACGACCGAGCTCTGCCAGTCCTTCTCAGGGCAAACAGCACCGCTGGGCAACCCGATCCGCCAGAAACGCAGAAGGCTATCTCAGTCTCCGACGGCCAACTCCTCACCTGTCCCCCAGTGCCAGGGGCCAGCCGTGCCGCTGTTCGCGGTGACTCGATCCCGTCGTTGCGGGGCAGTGAAGCACGCATCCTTCGGGAACTTCCGAAGAGCGTGCAACTGTAACGCGTCTCTCCGGTCTTCCGGTAAGAGCGTTGCGGCACTCCCCGTTTCTCCGGCCGTACACCGCGGGCTACCCGGCCTCCGGTGACCACCGACCACTGTCTCCGGTTCGAGTCGACCCCGTGGGTTCGACGCCGTGCCAGTGATACACGCGTCCCTCGGGCACTCCCGAGGAGCGTGCACCCGTAACGTGTTTCTCCGATCCAGCGGTAAGAACGTTGCGGCACTGCGTGGGGGGCCGGGCGCGGACCCCACCCGACTCGCACCTACAGTCCTGCTCCAGTTTTCTCGCGATAAGCGTCCAAGCGGGGATCGGCCGCGAGAAACCGCGTTTCCGTACACTGTCTCGAATACCCGACGCTGTACCCGAACGTAAACGCCACGCGAATCGCCGAAGTACTCCCCACATTACGTTTTGTTTATTTGTTATTTTAGGCTACACCGCCGACTAGGCAATCGTCATCGACCGACGCCCAGGGGCCCTCCGCCCGCTCCAAGTAGCGTACGGCCCGCTCTTGTTCGCGCCGCGCCCTCGGGAAGAACGCTTTCTTTTTGTTTTGTCACGTCCGAGGCGCGGACCAATATTCATAGTATATGTCAATCGTTATCTTCATTCTTTGTTAATTCTTCGATCAAATAAATCTTTAGTTTCTTCCACTTATTTCCGATTTCGCTCATTTATTCTCACGAACCCTGCGTCACTCCTGAGCTAAAGGCACGCGAAATCGAAACGTTACGAGTTGATTTCTCTAAGGTAAGTAATTATATTTTATTTTGCATGTTTTTTCTTTCTTTTTTCATGTTATATTTTATTTTGCATGTTTTTTCTTTCTTTTTGCATGTTCTCTTTTAGTGTTTTTATTCTTTTTCTTTTTGATGATATCGATTAAACTGATCCTTTAGTGTTCTAACTCGCTCTCGGAAGACCGGACAGGCCATAGTACTGATACGGTGGTTGTAATTTAAATTTAGTTTACAACATTCTAAGCAACGTGCTTTATTCACGCAAACATCCAAATCGTGGCCGTCTTCACCACATTGGCGGCACCTCTTGTCACCCGTTATATCAACTCGACAATTCGTGCTATAATGGCCAAAGGTATGGCATCTATAACACCTAATAATCCTAGGCGCAGGACTACATCTGACATACGTCAGACCAATCCTGATCCTAGGCTTCTCAGAAATAGCTTTCAGATGTACAATAGGGGCTTCTAATACCGCCAACTGTGTGCCTAACTTTGTGGGCCTTAAGATTTTTAATTTAATTTCATCCGGGTTTATATTTTGTTGTTCGCCGAACTGTCTCACAACATCTTCTTTGTTAATTAGTGGATCGAGGTCCCTTATTTCAATATCGAAAAGTTTTTGTAAGACCTTTATATCATCATATTTTCCTGTCATAATTTTTAGTTTTTCTTTAAAGTCCGTTGCATTACTATTATCAGTCAATTCCAAAAGGAGTTGACCCGTTCTCGTCTTCCGAACTCTCCGAAGGAGATCAGAACCATCGGATACTACACAAACTTGTGAATATGTCTTTTTGAAATCTTCTTCATCCTTCACTTTAATAACTACCGCATCAGTCTTCCGGATAGTCCATTTAGGCCTACTAGCTGGGGCAGTAGTATTACTTTTCTTAGTTCTTCTTTCATTCTGTGTATCAGACTCTTGGTTAACTTCTGCTTGTCTCTTACCTTTTCTTTTTCTTATTATTTCCCATTCTGCATTTTTTCTATTTAAATTAATTCTACTTTCATCTATTCTTTCTTTTGTTTTAAATTTAGATTTCTTTCCTTCGTTGCTATATTTTTCTACTCTCTGTCTAAGTTGATCTAAACTCTTTAATATTGCTGTCATTTCTCCTGACGGACCATCTGTTTCTCCATCTGAGGACTGTTGCGTAGTTGACATTACGGTGAAGGAACCTCTTCTAGATGAATTTATACTGGAGTAGTCTCCGTATTCTTTTCCAGGATCTAAGGTTCTAAATTTTTTCTGTCTAATTGTTTCTCTGTTATTATTGTTACCATTTATTTTTCTTTCAGGTCTTTTTGTTAACTCTGCATATGTAGGTTTTATATTGGTTTCTACTATTTGCATGGGTTTTGTTATATTTTGTTTTTGCATGTTTTGTTTTATTAATTTTTGCATATTATCGTTTGTTATTTTTTCTATAGTTATATCTGTTATTGTTGTGGCATCTTTTTTAATTGTTTTTAACTTATCTTCTTTTAAACTTTCATATAGCGTTTGTCTTTTATTATTTTCATAAGTGATTCTAATTCTTTCTTTTTTATCTATAAGTTTCTCGATATATTCGGGAAATTTAGCACATATTTCTTTAATTTCTTCTTTTACTGTACTTTTAGTGTTAAATCTACTGTCTAAGTGGCTAGCTACTCTATTCGCTAGCATTAGTACCACTTTTAATTCCTCACTTAAATTATCTATAGCATATTTCAATTTGTCTTTTTTATTTTTATTTTCATTAAATGGTAAATCAACATTTTTAACGGGGGGTATCTTGAGACCTCCAGTATTTGATGGACCTGGTCCGGTCATAGGATCCTCTGTTAATTTCTCTACTTCGTCAGTTTTGCTGGTAGTCCTTACATCCTGTGGGGCCCAGTCCGCCACCACCACAGGCTCGCAGAAGCCGGATAACGACCCAGGGGGGGCCTGCTCGCCCCCCCTGTGCCGGCACTAGAGTATCTCTCTCTTGCGCCGTAAACTTTTACTCTTTTATTATCCAGGGGCGGAGGAACACACGATTTGCAGCTCGCCGAAACCAAAAAAGCGCCTAACTTGCCCGGGTCCAAAGCCATATCAATCCAATCGACGGAGGAAGAGGAACGCGCGCAACCCACCCAGAAGAAGAGGTCACCCACAAAAGAAGAACAGAAGAGGAAGGAAAAGGTAAGTAAATAAAGGCAAAAAAAATCAAATAGGTAAGAAAGAAAGGGAGAAGAAGAGAAACTAACTAAAAACCCACCCGCTAGACGCGCCCCATCCCGGCTCCACTGGGTCGCCCCATGGGGCGATCCCAGGGAGTAAAAAGCAAAAGGACCGGAAACACCGCAAAATAAACAGAAAAACCAAGGATAGACTCAAAGTAGGAAGAAACAAAACTAAAGGTAAGTAAAAACTAAGGTAGGTGAACTGAAACTAAAATACAAACATAAGTGAACTAAGGATAAATAACTAGAAATAAGGTAAGAACTTAGAGGCAGATAACTTAGGGTAAGGAATGTCACGTCGCCTATTTTTCGTGGTCGAAAAACAGAGCGACTACGGGTCTTTGATAGGCTTTACAGCCAGGCCACGCGCGGCCGCGCGACACGTGGTCCGCCCGCGACAAATAGTCCTTCGCCGCTTCGAAGTTCACTCGCTTCTTTACACGATTTTACGATAAAATTCGGGCGCCAGGCACGTGAACGTGCCACGCGAACAACGCGAACACTCTATGAATCGCAAGGGCGGTTTCCGAAGCGACGGCGACTACACGAACACCTGGAATAGCTCGCGAACAAGCAGAGGGTTCTACGAAAGGAAAGAACGGGGCATCCCCCGCGGCAGGGACGTTTCTCACGGAAAAATTAAAACATCGTTTTCGGCAATCAGGTCTTTATTGAACCGGTCTTGTACCGTCGGCAGGAGCCAGCAGCGGTCAGAATTTGCCACGCGCGGCTTACAAAATTCGCGGCAGGTGGTCGGTCGCGCGCGCGTTGTCCTCGCGTGGAATTTTCTCGTTCGCGCGTCGAGCTCGGTAGTCACAAGATTCCGCGAGGATGTTACAAGCCTTATCGGCACGAATCTACCGAGCCCCGATGTTATACGCGGCAATAATCGGCGACTGGCCAAAGGACGCGGCAAAGTACGAGAAGAGCGAAAAACGATCGGGCACGTCGCGTCGTCCCACCGTGGACGGCACCGAGGATGAACGATATTTTTCCTAATTCGGCACGTCCCGCCTTCCTCCGGATGGAAGGTTCTCGGCAACGTGGCTTTTCACGGCCGTCTCGACGCGCCGCGTGCACTTTTCCACGTTTCCCGGCTACGCAGACGGACGCGTGACTACGACGCGAAAGTATGATCCGCGAACACGCCCCGAGCCAACACGAACCGTTCACAAAATATCGCACAGAACCTGACCGGCACTTACCAAATCGGCAATCACAGGATACCTCGGGTTCCGGCAGTGCAAAATACTTTAATTTTACGCAATGTTTAAATTGACTGCTATGGTCAACGTCCTGCGGCACAGTGACCTACTTCGCGTCGGCTCGGGAACGCGGAAGTGGGGCGTCCCCCTACTCCCTCATCTAATTCCGACGGTGCGACGCTCGGCCCTATCGCAGGGGTTCTCGCGGCAGGGGCGCTTCTTAATTGGGGAGCCCCCTTGTCTTCGGCAATTTGTCGATCTCCGAAGACGGTGTTCCCTGATTTTCCGCCGCGCGCCTCGAGGTCGGTACGAGCCGGTCCGGCAGTCTGCTCGTGATCTACTCCGGGTGAGGGGCCGACGGGACGGAGGGGGTCTTCGTCTCCGATTCACGAGGTCCTCGTCCGCTCCTCCAGGCTTGCTGGCCTGGGCTCGTCCCAATCCCGACATGTTCGGTACGGCATCGGTGCTGCGATAGGTCCTTTGAGTGCCTCGTCGCGAGGTATTTTCGCCAATTAGCTGTCGGAATTAGGTACCGGGTTCCTTCGTGGAGTCCGGCTGCGATCCTGTAACTTTGCGTCGCGCTCAGTGGCGCGACGTTTAAAACGCGTTAATACTCTACCACTGGTACTCGGATTTTCCCAGGGAGAGCGATCGCAACGGCCCTTTCGTTTCGGCACTGCTCGAGGTGACCCGGTCCTTCGTTAAGGGTTCGGAAAGACGTCGGCAAAACTTGCCACGTCACAAATGAGAAAAAAATATTTTTTTCATAATATGAAATAAAGATTCATTTAATGCTTGAAAAACAATATTTTTCTCGTAATATGAAATAAATATTGTATGTATATTTGAATATTAAAAAAAATTGAATCTCTTTTTAATATTATACGAATATGTATACAATATTTTGTGCTACTAGGGGTGTTTTTTATTTATTGCTGCGTCTACCGCGCCGACCGCGCCGAGCGAGACTTCAATAAAGTCGAACACGGATCGCGTTGCCGCAGCGTGCGGCAGTCGCCGGCATAGTTCAAAGGCCCACGTGTTCTCATAATGTAATGCCAAGTCGAAATGCTTTATTTTTCATGAGACTTTTACTGGCTTGTTTCTGGCATTATTCTGTTTAAAACAAGACCAAACACGATATAATTTGGCCCATACAGTAAAATATCCATATAGGTCCTTAGCACGGGTCTGCCGAGGGACATTTAGGGCCGTTGCCCATTATCACGCCGCATCCCCTGGCCTGACCCGCACCGTCTACGCCGTTTGCAGATGCTCTTATGGGTTTCAATGAGAGTGCGCCCACTGTACCTGTGACGGCACAGCGCCAGCACGCCTACGTCTCGCCCCGAGAATAGTGCGCCCACTGTAACTGCAACGCCGTAGCGCCAGCACGCCTTTGTTCGCTTCGACAGAAGGGACATTCCCGGTTAGAATGTTTTGCCGGTTGCTGAATGTGCTTTTCGCACGCTATATACGAGAGACGATCTTAACTGTTCGTGAAAACGACTAAAATGAAGACTGCAAACAATAGAATTGTTTCATCGATTTCGTATATTTGTCAATTAATGACTTTAGTTGTATTAATTTTCAAGTTTTAGATATTTGTATAATACAAATTTTATTAACACAACTTGAACATACTCCCAACATTGCGATAGTTATTATCCAGACACCATAAATAATAGTTGTTTTTAATTTAAAAAAAAATCATTTGTGTAAGAAATTCACATTTTATTGCAAAGAAGGCAGTAATCGTTGAATACCTTAGAAATGAGTTGGAAAATCTAGTTTTTCTAAAATATTAATTTGCATATGTTCTAGTCACACAAATAATCATTATGGCTGATAGACATTATGTTTGACTGGTAAATAACCATTATAAATGACAACAATTTTTTTGTCATAAGGCACCGTTATCAATCATGGAAATAACATTCCAATTTTTTGAAACATATAAGAATTCTTAGATTTACTGCAGTACCGAAAATCGTGAAAATCTGCAATTTTCACCATTTTTAAACGTTTGCAGATCATTGCAACATCGATCGATTTTGACGAAATTTTGAGAATATGTTTAATTGTTCCCTCTCAAAAGATATATAATGCGGCCATATCCAGGCTCGATAATGAGCGACGCGAGGAAAAGGGTCTACAATTACCGTCATTCCCGGGCAAGAAGGATTGTGGAAAATGCTTTTGGGATACTTTCCCAAAAATTTAAAATCTATGACAGGCGGCTCAACGTCAATTCCGAGTTGGCGAATATAATTGTTATGGCAACATGCGTGTTGCATAATTATATTAACAAAGTGGACAAAGTTTCATAGAATTAGCGCGGTCGTTCGTCGGCGCGCCACGCGGTGTAAGACCGCACTGGTGGAAGAGCGCCACTGGCAGCAACTCGTGTCAGACGATGATATTTTGCTTTCTGGAAAGCTAAAAACGTCATTTGTTGCTAACTTGAAATGGTGGATCTTCTAGATAAAAATCTGCTCTATCGCGTGGTATATTTCGATTCTCCGCTGGACCCTTATTTTTTGAGATAATTTAAAAAATATCATCAAAATTTGGTGCAAAAGTGGTGTCTCTCCGTCTTTAATGATTATTTATTAATGTTTAAACAATCGTAACGTGTTAATAATGGATATCACCGTATTCAGAAAAGTCTACAGAATCTTCTGCTGCAAAGAACAATTCAATATCTTTTATAATACCGTCACAACATTTGTTTAAAGTTCAAACATAGGTTTTTTTCAAAGTCATGTTTTTCAAAAACTCTGCGTGTAGGAGAAAAACTAAGGGCAGGTTCGGAGTCAGCGCAAAAAACTCTATAAGATCCACCCTTTAGTTATATGAAAACATAAAAAAAGTTAAAATTTGTTGTAACAGACCTGCAACGAGCAGAGCTGTTACGAAGTACACATGCCGCGAACCCCGCCGACCGATACCGAAGATGGTAGAACGGGCCACGGAGTGCGCCGATTTAAAAGAGTAACCGACACTCCGTCCCCTTAACCTTCCGCACTGAAAACAGTACGGTTACCGAAAAACCCAACTACACAAAAACTACCCTCGACACCTTAACGCACCACCGCTCCTCACCTCCAAATAAACCATATAAAAGCCCCATCAAAATCTACGGAAATTACTCTAGTCCGATCACTGGGAAGTGATAGACCACCTGCAGCTTGTCTACTGGGACAGTACTAGTTGTCAGTATCCTTTCGTTGGGACAACGAACCTCGAGTATCATCTACGGGACATAGGTATACTCTCTGCAAATTCTTGCTAGCCCCATCACTCCGCTCTACCGTACCCTTCGCCGTGAGGCGAAACCCTCCCATCGCCGCGAGGCGATACACTCTAGATCCCGCTCCGCTCTACCGTACCCATCGCTGTGAGGCGATACACTCTAGATTCCGCTCCGCTCTACCGTACCCTTCGCCGTGAGGCAAAACCCTCCCATCGCTGTGAGGCGATACACTCTAGACCCCACGCCGCTTTACCGTACCTTTCGCTGTGAGGCGAAACACTCCCGTCGCCGCGAGGCGATACACGCTAGGTCCCGCTCCGCACCGCCGTACCTATCGCTGCAAGGCGATATCCTCCCTACCGAGACCCTGATAAACCCTTTCGCCGGGACCGCGAACACTCCGTCCTCCCACTAGAGAGCACCGAAACCGAGACCGCGCACCTCCGCACCGTGAACACCGCCCCGCAATCTCCACCGCCACGATACACAGCGAGACTCATTAGACACAACTCGACGTCTTATTATTTACCGAACGCATCTCGTCAATCACCGTCCCGACTGCTTCCTCACAACGAACCCCGGCTCGACGAGCTATCACGAGGAAGCGCCTACCGGGAAACTAGAACCGTTACATGGCGCCCGAACAGGGACCTGGTGCGTTCAAAACAAAATCCGAATAATAAGACACAACAGAGGTTAGCAAGCCATCGCTCACTCGCGCGGACCGGTAACAACACGTGTCACAGGACAGACCACGGAGATCAACAAACCATCGCGGACGCAAGCAAACCGAACAACGCGCGCCATCTCTGGACGCGCCACCATACTACGCGCCAGCACGCGCGCTGAGTTAAAGAAAATAAATGAGGAGGAACACTCTCCGCTCAACAAAACAACGAATCATCGCCGAATTACGCAGATTGCGACTACTGACCACCGGAACCACCGACGAATTACTTCAACGCTGGATCGACCTCAACGATACTCAAACCACCGACGCAGTCAACATGACAGAACCGAAAACGCCAACTTACCTGTCCACCGCAACGCACCTACCCGGCACCTCCACCAGCAACGAAACAACAGCCGACCCACTCAAAAGGATCGATTGTATAAGGAAATGGGGCGGCATCAGTGACGGGAAGGATCCCTTCTCGTTCATCGAACGAATAGCGGAATTACAGGCAGTATACCAGCTAGCGGACAAAGAGTTACTCCAAGGAATACCAGAACTACTCCGAGGCGACGCGCAGCTATGGTACCGAAACACAAGAAGCCAAATAACTACATTCGACGGGTTCACCGAGAAATTTATACATTTTTTTCGGCCAACCGCTCCAAGGCGCAACGGGACCGAGAAGCACGCGACCGGACACAACGGCCCGGGGAACCGTTTGATTTATTTCTAAATGCTATACTCACACTCATGCGACGAGCCACCATACCAGAGGAAGATCAACTAGAAATAATCTACGAGAATATGGCCCCAGAATATACAATGTTCATCGACATGGACGATATCACCGATACTGACAGCCTCCTGAAGAAGGTACAACGAATCGAAAGGGCCCAAGAGAAAAAAAAACCGATCGACCCGAACGAGAACCACGATCGCCGCCGCCACCGATCAAACTGCCGAAGACACCGACAGCCCAAGCATCGCCGCCATACCACAGGTCGAAACAACCGGAATACGACTCACGAGACCGACCAATCGCAACACCGCGCCTTACAACCCGGAAACACATTGCTGGCGTTGCAAACAACGCGGACACACGCGTTTCGAGTGCCGCAACGAAAGAAGAAAATTTTGCTCCAGATGCGGACGCGACGGAACACTAACCCGCGATTGCCACCCACCCCAAAATTCGGGAAACGGACCACAGGGGCCCCAACAAAACAACTAGAGGTCCCGACAATAAAACCGCCAATACGCCAGCAAATACGCTACAATCCAAGACCAATGCTCACTATCGAGATACTGGGACACCAAATCGACGCACTGCTAGACACAGGAGCACAAACATCGTGCATCAACGCAGAAGTACTAGAGTGGGCCCTCACACAAGGTATCCACCCCGACACACCGAAAAACAGCATCAGCTTAGCCGACGGGTCAACAACGCAATCCGCAGGCACCATCCGGATTCCATTCCGCACCCAGGAGTACGAGTGGAATCAAGAATTCACAGTCCTGCCAAAATGGGACCGCTAGTACTACTCTGCATCCAGACGATCGCTGCCCTCGAAATCGAGCTGAAACCACCGCTAGACATTGTCTCCTGGCCCGCCACCTGCCTCACCGAACCATGCCTACAAATAGGCCTCCGAAAACCCCAGGAAACCGACCAAACACGGCTCAATAAATTCCTGGAAGAAGAATGGCAACGATTCGAAAAAGTCACCGGACGTACCACCCTCACACACCACCAGATCAAATTGAAGGACGTAACGCCCATCAAACAAAGGTACCGCCCCCGCAACCCCGCCATGCAGGCTGTAATAGATCAGGAGGTGGAAAAGATGCTCCAAGAAGGGGTAATTGAACCCTCCAACAGCCCTTGGAGTTCACCGGTGGTGATAGTAAAAAAAGAAGGATGGGAAACACCGTTTCTGCGTCGACTTCCGGAAATTAAACGAACGAACCGAGAAGGACGCATACCCGCTACCACAGATACAGGCCACCCTCGACAAACTACGAGGAGCTAAATTTTTAACAACGCTAGACCTCAAGAACGGTTACTGGCAAATACCACTCGAAGAAGCCAGCAGACCACTCACAGCATTTACTGTACCTGGGAAAGGACTCTTCCATTTTACGGTCATGCCGTTCGGATTACACTCCGCACCCGCCACCTTTCAACGTCTACTAGACCAGATCATAAGCGCAGAACTCGAACCGTACGCATTCGCTTACTTGGATGACGTCATCATCATAAGTAAAACATTCGAAGAACACCTGCAACACCTCCGAGAGGTATTCCGCCGTTTGCGAACCGCTGGCCTCCGACTCAACCCCGAGAAGTGTAAATTCTGCGTAGACAGTCTCCGATACCTCGGACATATCGTCGACCAGGAAGGGATCCGAACCGACCCAGACAAAACGCAGGCCATCGCCCAGCTCCAGGCACCAAAAACAATCCGGGAAGTACGTCGTTTCCACGGAATGGCCTCCTGGTATCGGCGGTTCATACCGAATTTTGCAGAAATCACGGAACCGCTAACCAGACTAACATGGAAAAACGCCAAGTGGACATGGACAGAAGCAGAGGAGAGAGCCTTCCAGACCATGAAATCCAGCCTGATTACCGCACCAGTACTCACCTGTCCGAACTTCAACAAGCCGTTCACATTGCAAACCGACGCCAGCGATCACGGCCTAGGGATCGTCCTCACACAGGGACCCGAAAACGAGGAAAGAGTAATAGCCTACGCCAGCCACACACTCACACCAACCGAAAGAAACTACAGTGCAACGGAAAAGGAATGCCTCGCAGTAATATGGGGCATACGGAAGATGAAAGCATACCTGGAAGGGTATCACTTCACGTTCATCACAGACCACCAGGCGCTACGCTGGCCCCAACAAATAGATAATCCAACCGGCCGACTCGCCAGATGGGCACTGGAACTGCAGCAATATAGTTTTGATATTAAATACCGACCCGGAAAACAAAACTACGTAGCAGACGCCCTATCCAGAATAAGTCCGACACCAGAAGTACACACAGTAGAAAAAAAAACAAACAGATACATGGTACAACAAGAAGACGGAAGCAGTTAAACAAAATCCAGCAGCCTGGCCAGAATACCGGATACAGAACAATCAACTACAACGAAGGATTCTAACTCAACTCGACTTTAACGAACCAGAACCAGACACCGAGTGGAAAAACTGCGTCCCCACCAGCCAACGAGAGGAAATACTCTGCCAATACCACGACGACCCAACCGCGGGACACCTCGGATTCGCGAAAACAATCGTACGCGTCGCTCACAAATATTACTGGCCTGGAATGTTCCGGCAGGTCTCCCAATACGTCCGCAACTGCCAGAGCTGCCAGAAATATAAAACACCCCCGCACCAACCGTCCGGCCTTTTTTTTTTAGTGTGAGGGAAATGCTTTTACGCATACCCCAAGTCCCCTGGGAGAGACAAGGGGTTATGTGGGGCTACGTGTCCAGAAGGGCACACAATACCCACTAAAAACCTCACAACAACCTTCCCTAAGCTATTCGGGGGCGGCTGGGATCTCCAATGGAACACAACCAGCCACCCCCTCGCCCTTGGCCCCTTGTAGGAACTCGTCCCGGGGGGAGAGAAGCTCCCCCCAGCAATGCCTAATCTATCAGGGTGTAAGCAGCTTGCCCACTTACACCCCCCTTCCCTGGGCCGTTCGGTGGGCTTCGCGAGTCTCCAGCTCGCTCCGCCCAACGACCCCCGGAGACCCCGCTCCTCGCTCGAGGAGCCCTTAAAAGGACTCTCGGCCGAGGGACGAGGTCGCCGCTCGCGACAAGGAGGAGACGGAGGCAGGCCCCCCGCCCGCGTCCGCCTCCTCCCCCACTCCCACCCCCTCCCCCCGGGGCCATATGGCACATATGGCCGGGAATCCGGGATTGGGTGGGGGGCCGGAGCGGTCCCCCCCACAAAAGACTCCCCGATTTGGGATGCCTCTTCGGGGGAGGCGGGAAGGACTTAATTTGCCCCGCCTCCCCCGGTCCGTCGCCTGCCCCGTGCAGGGGGCCGGCCACCCCCGCGAGGGCCAAACTCCTGGCGGAGAGGGGGTCGGCTTCCCTCTCCCTCTCCGCGGTCTCCTTCTGCTCCATGATCTCCTCACAGAAGGAGACCACGGCCTTGTGCGACCTTCCGCCGCCGACCATGTGGTCGACCACAGCCGGCAGCGAAAGGTCCCCTCCCACAACGCTTCTCAGGACACGGCGCGGCGCCGACCACGCCGGACATTCCTCCAGCGTTTGCCGCGCCGTGTCCAAAGCCTCCCCGCAGTGGTGACACTGCTCGGTGGGTTCTCTCCCGATCCACCGAAGGTACCGACCAAAACAACCATGGCCGGACAGCACCTGGGTGGATCTGTAGGTGAGCCGAACTCACCTCTCGCACCATTCTTCCATAATGGGCAAGAGGGCCCGGACTATTGGCCGGCCCGAGTCTTCGGCCAGAATTTCTGACCGCCATCGGGCCAGCGTCTCTTGCCGGGCCTGGCGCTTCCGCACTTCGATCCCATCCTCCCCGTCTGGGTCCAGCTCTCCCCCGCGCAACGAGCGGACGGCCGCATATATGACCGCCCGCTCCCTTGCTACGTGGTGCAGGGGAGCAAGACCCGCGAGGAGGCACGCCGCCTCGGTGGAGATGGTGCGATAACACCGTATGGTTCGCAGGGCCAGCCGGCGCTGCACCTTGTTGCAAAGTGCTTGACTGCGCCGGCTGACCGACAAAGCGTCGGACCACACGGGTGCCCCATATAGGAGCTTGCTTTGCACCACTCCCGTATAGAGGCGGCGGATACGTCCATCGGGCCCCCCAATATTGGGCAGCAACCTCGCAAGCGAGGCCGCCACCTTTTGCGCCTGGGGGCCCACCCGATCGAAGTGCGCTTCGAAGCGCCAGCGACCGTCGAGCGTCAGGCCCAGGTACTTCATCTCCTGACCGACCTCGACAGTGGCATCACCTACCCGGATCCCGAGTTGGGGCGGCCGCCGACCCGAAGGCAAATCATGCAACCACATTGCCTCCGTTTTGTCGGCGGCTATCTTAAGCCCCAACCCCTGGATCCTATCCACCACAGCGTCCACCACTGCAGTCGCCAGGGCTATGGTTCCCCCCATGTCTCCCCCTCCACGACCACCAGCGTGTCATCCGCATAACAGACGACGCTGGCGTCGCGGAGGAGAGTAGCCCGCAGCACCGAGTCGTACGTGATGTCCCACAGGAGCGGTCCCAAGACCGACCCCTGCGGAACTCCTCGGTGCATGCTATCCCTCTGCGTTACGCCGTACCGGCCAGGGTACTCGAACCACCTGTCCCGCAAGTAGTCCCGAATCAACCCTCGGAGGTAGGGGGCACCCTATGAAATTCTAGCGCCCCCACTACCTCATCAATCTTCTAGAGCCTCGCCACGCGGAGTGGTCCCGGGGTTTCCCCAAGTGGTTGACTTCGCATTGAAGTCCCCCAGGACCAAAACCTGGCCGTTCATGTTGGGGGCAATCAACGCCCCCAACCGGTCCAGGTATTCTCCGACGTCGGCGAGGCCACAGTTGGGCGAAATATAACAGCCCACGACCAGACATCTTCCCCATTGCAACGCCACGATCCCCCGGCCCCGTTCGACCACGGTGCCAGGGGGGTAACCAACCAACCGTCCGGCCTGCTGCACGCTAACCCCGGAGATCAACCGTGGCACACCGTCTCCGTCGACCTGATCGGCCCTCTACCCCGCTCAAGACAAGGCCATATTTGGCTACTTGTCATCCTGGACCGTTTCACCAAGTGGGTCGAACTCATCCCGCTAAGGAAAGCCACCAGCATTGCCGTCACCAACGCGATACGGAAAGAAGTGATCCTGCGACACGGAGCACCCCAAATAATCATCTCCATTCACAAGCTTGCTACAAACGGCAGGCATCAGCCACCGCCGAACACCGCCATATTCACGCCACTGCAACCCAGTGGAAAGGACGAACAAAGTTGTTAAAACAATCATAGCCCAGCACGCCGACAATCACCATAACCGCTGGGACGAAAAAATCGAAGAGGCCAGATTCGCCATTAACACAGCATGGCACGAAGCAACAGGATACACCCCCGCATATCTCAACACCGGAAGAGAATTACGCACCCTCGGACAACCACCGACAGAAGGAGGCAAACCCCTCACACCGGGCCAAAGATGGAGGAACCTCCGGAATGCGCAGGACCTTGCGAAGCTGCACCTAGCTCAAGCCTTCGAACGACAAGAGCATTATTACAACTTACGACGACGCGAATGGAAGCCAAGAATAGGAGAGCGCGTATGGAAAAAAGAACATACGCTATCAAACAAGGAAGCAGGCATCGCGGCCAAACTAGCACCAAAATATAACTGGCCATACACCGTCCAAAAAATAATATCTCCGGTAATCGTAGACCTCCGCGACGAAAAAAAACGGTGGATTCGGCACATCCACGTCCAAGACCTGAAACCCGCGAACGAACCCGACATAGAACAGGGAAACCCCCTGGAAGAACGCGAAAACGAAAAACCAGACCCCGGCGAAGACCCAGACCCAGCACCACCTCCCAATCCCGCACCCCGCCCCCGAGGCCGCCCCAAGAAAATAATTAATATAAATTATATTCAGACCATTGGAAAAAAATGGAAAGCTACGAGCAGATGTTAAAACTACTGGAGGCAGAAATGGACTGCCCACCCACGCCTCCGAAGACCTCTGCCGGATGCATCCAGAGGCCCCCCACACCCGCAACACCGGAGCACCTCAGGACCCCCCCCCGGAACCACGACCGGCAACCCCGCCGCCAACAATGGAGGAGATCACAAGCCGAAAGGCCACCCGACCAGGGCGTACTCCAACCTCCCACTCAAGAAAGACAATGGAGGACAGAAAGGGCAGCAGGGGACGCACCACGACCATGAAAAAGACGGGCCCAACCATCCGGTCAGTAACATGGCTGCCTAAGGGGACGAAACTGATCGTCTCCCGGGGAAAAACACAAGCAGAACCACAGCCACTCCCCCGAGAGGCCCCCCCCCACCAGAACCACAAACCCCCATCATAAAAGAGGCTACGCCTCACATTATGAACACCGACCCCTTGTCTCAAAACCTCACCCCCATACCTTACACCGATAAGGCAACAAACGGCGCCACGACATGGCACGAACTACCAACTGGACAACGGGTAGAGGTACCAGTCAGGTTCGTCCTCGCCGGAGACTTCTGCGTCACCGCAAACGGCGAACAGTGGCGATTACTATTCAACCGCCAAGGAAGAATACGACGATATGTACACCGTTTTCTTTTTCTTCTTTTCTTTCTCTCTATTCTCTGATACACAAGTTGTTCCAGAATGTACAGGAGTGTGACACGTGCCTAAAACAGTTGCGCACGCAGTCTATATATGTATTACAATACTGGGCCTATTGTGGTGACGGAATCTCCGCACACAGCCAACCAGTTCAAGTTCGTCAGAGTTCTAATAAACACATGAAACGTCTCGTGTCTCCTTATTATATACCTCTAATAACAATAACGGTTGCGAATGTAACACAAGTATTGTTATTTTTAATTTTTGTAAGCCTGTTTGTAAAATAAAGAGGTGGGACACCTCGCCATACGAAGATATACACTGCTTTAATTAGCCGTTAAATTAGTCTGTAAGAACCTCCGTTAAAGTGTAAATAATGTATATGGAAAGTGAATAAAACTAGTCTCGCTGTCACTACCCCAAAGAAGGAGGGGGGTGTAACAGACCTGCAACGAGCAGAGCTGTTACGAAGTACACATGCCACGAACCCCGCCGACCGATACCGAAGATGGCCGAACGGGCCACGGAGCGCGCCGATTTAAAAGAGTAACCGATACTCCGTCCCCTTAACCTTCCGCACTGAAAACAGTACGGTTACCGAAAAACCCAAATACACAAAAACTACCCTCGACACCTTACCGCACCACCGCTCCTCACCTTCAAATAAACCATATAAAAGCCCCATCAAAATCTACGGAAATTACTCTAGTCCGATCACTGGGAAGTGATAGACCACCTGCAGCTTGTCTACTGGGACAGTACTAGTTGTCAGTATCCTTTCGTTGGGACAACGAACCTCGAGTATCATAAGTATACTCTCTGCAAATTCTTGCTAGCCCCATCACTCCGCTCTACCGTACCCTTCGCCGTGAGGCGAAACCCTCCCATCGCCGCGAGGCCATACACTCTAGATCCCGCTCCGCTCTACCGTACCCATCGCTGTGAGGCAATACACTCTAGATTCCGCTCCGCTCTACCGTACCATTCGCCGTGAGGCGAAACCCTCCCATCGCTGTGAGGCGATACACTCTAGATTCCGCTCCGCACCACCGTACCTTTCGCTGTGAGGCGAAACCCTCCCATCGCTGTGAGGCGATACACTCTAGACTCCGCTCCGTGCCACCGTACCTTTCGCTGTGAGGCGAAACACTCCCTTCGCTGTGAGGCGAAACACTCCCATCGCTGTGAGGCCATGCACTCTAGACCCCACGCCGTTTTACCGTACGTTTCGCTGTGAGGCGAAACACTCCCGTCGCCGCGAGGCAATACACGCTAGGTCCCGCTCCGCACCGCCGTACCTATCGCTGCAAGGCGATATCCTCCCTACCGAGACCCCGATAAACCCTTTCGCCGGGACCGCGAACACTCCGTCCTCCCACTAGAGAGCACCGAAACCGATACCGCGCAACTCCGCAACGTGAACACCGCCCCGCAATCTCCACCTCCACGATACACAGCGAGACTCATTAGACACAACTCGACGTCTTATTATTTACCGAACGCACCTCGTCAATCACCGTCCCGACTGCTTCCTCACAACGAACCCCGGCTCGACGAGCTATCACGAGGAAGCACCTACCGGGAAACTAGAACCGTTACATTGTTGGACAGTGTTATAGAGGCGAAACTTCTGCGCCGTAATACCGAACGTGTTCTGCACGACCCGCCGTGCTTGCGAAAGGCGCTTATTAAAATTGGTTCTATTGGCGTTTCCGTCGGCTTTGTTTCCGGGATATAGCCTCAATAAATTCCACTTCGGTGGAAATGCCTCGTCTCCGATAATCACGCAGGGCGCGCTAATTCTTGTGCCCGGCAAATAAGTGTCGGGAAACATTTTGAGTCTTCCATCGTCCATCGACCGCCCAAGGTCGGATTGGGCGAAAATCCCGCCGTCACTATTTCGTCCATATCCTCCAACCTCGACGGCTATGAAATTGCATTTCGCATCCGCCAGTGCCATCAGCACTACAGAAAATGTCTTCTTATAATTGTAGTGCAGCGACCCCGTATTCGACGGTTTTTGGATCGGTACGTGCTTTCCGTCGATCGCGCCCAAGCAGTTGGGGAATTTGCATATCTCCCAAAAGTTGTCTTTTATGGCTTCCCATCTTTCCCTGCTGGGCAGCGGCATCGTTTCGTGCAACAACGTCCTCTTTATGACTCTGCACGTGTCGTGCACGATCGCATACACCGTCGTATGGCCCAGGCGAAAACTGTAGCTGAGTGATTTCAGCGAGTTTCCCGTTGTTAGGTATCTAAAAGAATTTACACATTATTAGTAATTAATTTTGTTTTGTTTGCAGCTATATTGTGCAAGAAAAGGTGGCAGAAGGTCCGAGACTCGTTTCGAAAGTACCGCGCCTATTGCAATTCGGCGAGGAGCGGACAGGCAGCCGACGAAACGCAAAAAAAAATATAAATATGGGGGGATTTTGCAATTCCTACTGCCTTACATGCGGGAGAGGGAAATGGTGTCGAGTGTCGGCACTGGCCTAGAGCCTGCAACGAGCAGCGTCCATCGGAATGAGGAGGAAGAGAAGGAGGGGGGCCGGGAGGAGGAGGAGGAGGTTATCGTCATTTCTCGGCCACCAAAACGAAAGAGACGTGCGGGCAGCATGGAGGATTTGGTGGCCTGCATGAGGGAATCCACAGAGGTGATAAAATCACTACTGAACGCTAGCGACCAGACGGAGAGCCAAACTGAGAATCAAAAGGAGAACATGCTCTTCTTCAAGAGTTTGGCGATGAACATTTTCCAGCTGAACCCGGAAAATCAACTGTACGCCAAACAAAAAATGCTTCGGCTGGCCGCTAAGCTACGCCGGCAAGAAAGTCGTAGCAGGGCGGATAAAAAATAAATAAAGACAATTACAAAACACATATAGCTGTTTGTTATTATATTATACCGAGTATTTCACACAATTTCACCACCGTATGTCGCTTCTTTCGTATGATAGGAAAAATGTCGGTGAGGGGGAGGGGGATATCGAATTCAAGGGTGCCAATATGGTGCTAGGCTGAATTTTTTTCTGAAGATCATTTTCTGGAGATTTCAAGGTCATCGTTTTTTCCCCAGGGCGGACTGCATATTTTCACTACAACGGTCTCACAGCTGATAAAAAAACGAATCCAACGAGTTGCAATATGTTGACCTTCACGTGACCTTTAGCAGCGAAATTATGAAATGTTTGTCAGTGACTTCAGTACGCGTTCGGGGACGGTGAATGAAGGAATCTTTTGCTAAGATTATCGCTTTGATAATAATACTTATGTAACGGTTCGTCTTTCCGTGCGCCGGTTTTCTCGCGGTAGTGCTCCTAGGTGCCGAATAGCTCGCCGATCCAGGGTCCGGTCAGGCGAGGAGCGTGTCTGGAGTGGAAGTGCGGTCAAGGTGTTTGAAAAAGAAAAACTCGTTTGTGGATTTTTTGCTCACAGTGTTTCGTGTGGAATATCCGGTGACCGGGGGTTCGTAGGCGGCGGCGGGATCGTTCTCGCAGTCGCGGGGGTGCCAAGCCGGGGATGCTGACCTTAGTGATGATTGACGAGGAAGGTCAAGGATGGTGGAGGGATTTGATCGCTGCTTCCGCTGCGATCGTTGATTCTAGGCCGCATCTATCGTAATGCAGGTGACGCACCATACATTCAATTTCCCTGGGCAGGTTTTCTCGAGAAACGAGCAGGGTGACGCACCAAGTCGTTGCTCTCGAACTCGTGGACGACTCGTCTCACGGGTGTGTAGGTGACTCACCGTACACTCCAACCTTTCCTAGATGTCTGCTAGAAGGGTGACGCACCTCTTCTAGGTTGTTTTATGTCTCTTTCGAGGACGATTTGTCTCACGAAATCTGACAGACAGGAGCGGGGTGCAGGAACGGATGCGGGGTTCGCACGGCGAACGGATTCGGGCCTGCTTATCAGCGGCGATCTTTTGGGATAGGCGGAGAAATACTCACAGAGCGATTCCTCGGTGTTGCTGGTGTTCGCTAGATATCTCTAGGTGGGCTCGGTCTGGATACAACTCGGAGACAGGTGGTTTTGATGTGTTTCGGGGTGGTTTATATAGTAAAGTTTGGTGATAAGGGGTGAGGTCGCGGCAAGGTGTTTTCCGTGACGTATAATATCCGGTTCCCGCCAAATTCGTGGATTTTCGTATCCGGTTCCCGCGAATTCGCATTTTCTAGGAGAGGGGTAGACGCGGTAAGGGTGTTGCGAGACGGTGCCGGGGAACCGGAGGTTCCTTACGGGGTTCGGTCTTCCTCGGATTTGTTCGGGCGGTCTCGGTCGGGTAATTAGTGACAGAGCTGCCCGGAGCAGGTCTGTTACACTTATAAACATACTACAACTGATGAAAGGAGAATACGAATGTCTGTTTTCAAGCACCAGGGACAATTACACGGTACCCTGCTTCAATGAAACGGAAATACCTTCATATGTCGTCCCCGAGCGCGTACTAAAGTTAATGACAAGCATTTCATAATTTCACTGCTAAAGGTCACGTGAAGGTCAACATATTGCAACTCGTTGAATTCGTTTTTTTTAAGCTGCGAGACTGTAGTAGTGAAAATATGCAGTCCAATCTAAAAAAATACGATGACTTTGAAATCTCGGAAAATGACCTTGCAATTTTCAAACAAAGGCTATGGCCGGGTTTGGTGGTGAAATTCGCCCCCGGCGGGTTTTTAATCGGGCTTGGACCATTCGATAGCCTATCCAAAAAGACCCATCTCTGCCAAGTTTCAGCCCCCTATCTCATCTGTAAGGGTAGTTATTGAAGAAAAACGAAAAACCAGTTTTTGGCCCATTTTCCCCATTTATTGACAATTTAAAATTCTGATAAATCTGACATATTTCGGATACTAAGCCTCATAATTGGTATCATTTTCAGATTTTTTAGTTGCAAACTATGGTTGTAATCAACGAAAAACACGAAAAAAATCGAAAAAATGCAGATTTCATATAAAAGTAGATTCCGCACCGCTTCAAGATTAATTTAGCAATGAGGTATTTTGAAAAGTATTATGCTCAATTTTTTCAGATTTTTTTGAGGGGTGGCACGATGTTCATAAAAATAAAAACCACTTTTTTCGGCGTTTTTCCTAAGTTACACTTATTTTTTCTCAATCCAAAAAATATATTATGTAATATTAAACATTTTTATGTTCAGAGAAATATTTTCCAGCCCTTAAAACTTGCGTAATACAAAAAAAGAAAACAATGCTGTACAGATTATATCTCAATATTTCAAGAGTATTTTCAACAGCTCCGGTTGGTGCAGCGGCTATGGTCTCAGACTGCGGAACCGCTGGAAACTTTTTGGACTAGGTTCAAATCCCGCTCGGCTCAAGTTTTTTTTTTTAATTAGTCAGTTGTTTTTTTTGCTTCCTCATCATACGTTTAATGTTGAACCATTATAAGAACATTTTGTAACTATGTTTAAACTATTTTTAAATAATTTTTCGGAAAAATATTTTTGGAGTACATTCGACCTTTAATCATTTACGGGCTGTATTACTGCTTTTAAAAATTTATTACATTTAATTGTGCATCGTCTTTACTGTCAGGTCTTTTGTCTTTCCTGGGTGCTTTAAACAGTTATAAAAATCCAGTGTTTCATTAGGGTCTAGGTAGGTCATAAACCACCGGTTTAAAAAATGTTTAGGGCGACTATTAACGAGGGTTTTACCTACCCCGAGGGTCAAGTTAATCTTCCGAAATGCTATACACAGGCAATAAACGATTAACAAGCACTTCTTAAATCCAGAAATTCCGGAAATCATGAAAGTGCAGAGTATATTCGGTCATTTTAAGCCACTTCCTCCGGTAATAGCAAACTGCAAAAGGGCAATATTTTACCTACAATTCGTGACGGAAGATATATACATGAAGTATGATTAGGAATACTTATCTTTTTAATTGTTGGTGGACTGACGTGCGATGGTATCATGTGAGGCGTTTTCAGTCTTCGTCGCTATCTTCGTCAATTGTCGGTATTATATGTTCAGTATCGAAAATATTGGTGAGTATCTGCTGGCCGTACTATTTCTGTCTCGTATCGAGCATAAGATAAATAATAATTGCAGCAACATGGGAGCAACATCCAATAGTGCGATTCCCATTGGCACATTCGCAACAATACCGTTTGATACCCGAATAACCAGTTGAATGTGGTGTATAATCTATGTAGCTTCTATAAGTTTTTCTGTTTATGTGTCGTGATTTTACCTCGAATTTAACTATATTATGATTTTCTTTTAAATAACGGACATTAATGGTGTTTTCCTGTTCATCCATTATTTCGGCTAAATACGAAACAGCTTGGGATAATTGATACGATCCTGTAAAAAGGATCTTTAATTCTTTTTTTGACATTTCTGGAAAATCAACAATCTCGTTGGAAGATACGGTTTTAAATGGAGTTTTTCGACGGTTCCAATGTTTTGCTTCTACTTTTTGTGCTAAAGTATTTATTAATTTATCTTCGCTCAATATTCTATTGCTGACATCATCAAAAAGTGTGACATCAGAATTTAGCCTTTTGTCAAACTTGTTATTTAGAAAACATGCAATTCTAAAATATGATTGGACTGTAGGGAGAAGTTTATTGTCGAGTTGGTTATGCAAAAGTTGATACTTTTTTCCCAATATACCGTGTATGGCCTCGACGACCCATCGAATTTTGGTGACTTTACGCGATGCATTAGATTCCTCGGTAGTTAATTGACGACGTTTGCCTTTCAATGCAGGTGTTACGCGGCACAATCGAGGAAAGGAGAAAACTAATATGTAGTTATCGAACAACTGACACTCGTACTTTGCCGCGAATAAAATAAAGAAAGAATAACTCGCGAAGAGATATATTCTATAATTAATAAGGTGAGGTGATGCGAAATGAGATGTGCTCGTGGTTAAGGTTAACTTTTAATTAGCGTTCTTACAGTGTCTCATCAGGTATACATATACTATCGGTGCGTCGTGGGAGGTACGATTGTATCGATTAGGTCTCAGGTGAATTATCTTATTGAATTGTTCTCTGATCGGCATATCGTGAGGATATCGGTTTCGCTATTGTTTCAGATATTGGTCGAAGTATCGATTAAGTTTCGGATGTTTTATATTTATCGCATGGTTACACACTCCCCTTCTTATTTTGTTTTTAGTCCCGAAAAACGTACTTTCCTAACTCGTTTTACTTTAGGGATTGGAGGT
Source organism: Lasioglossum villosulum (assembly GCA_963971365.1). Lineage (NCBI taxonomy): Eukaryota > Metazoa > Arthropoda > Insecta > Hymenoptera > Halictidae > Lasioglossum > Lasioglossum villosulum. The sequence goes on along the minus strand of OZ020498.1, from coordinate 18,678,456 downwards.
ATTGGTTCTAACTCACAAATTTGCAGAGGTGATTCAGAGTATGATGCAGAAGGGTGTATGGTCGATGTTGGACTATTAACTTCGTTGTTTTGAATTGAATGAGCTATTGGGCAGCAAATGTTGATTGTCAGCTGAGTGAGCCCTTTTAGACAGTTGCGGGCCCCACATCGGTATAGTAAGTAGATTCCAGTAAGTCCTATAACCAGATACCCCAGATATTGGAGTGTTGAATATCCAATTGATGTCCAATTTTGTATGCGGTGTTGCCCCTTTAATTTGTTTAGTTGATCGTCCATCTTATCAAGTGTGGTTCGGAATTCTTTGAAGTTAGTGGATATTATGTTTGCTTTATCTAATTTTTCGTGAATTACATCGAGATCTTCTGGTGTATAATTTATAGAAATATTTTTGAATCGCGTTTCGAATTCTATCTTGTTTGGTTTTCCTCCTATTTTCATCACAGTGTTCTCGCTTAGAAGAATACAATCACTGTTGCTGTATATAACGCTTGGGATATTGATGTCTATCATTTGATTTGTTTTACATAATGCTTGAATTGTCGTTGGGTTCTCGGGAACTACAATAAATCTATTGGAGTTATCTATAGGTATGTAAGTTAAGTCAGATATTTTGAATAGAGCAAATCCGCAATTTTTCGTGGTTTTGGTGTGTAGTTTTAAAAGTTCGCTTTGGCATTCGTGACTGTTAACAAGTGAGTGACTGGGTCTTGTTCGTTTACACAAAGTAAATTCATTATGGATAGTACATTGTTCTTTTAAAAATTGACTGTCTAGCAGTATAAATTCGTGTCCTGATTCTAAGACAATATCGTTATCTAGTACTATGGCTATGAAGATCTTGCCGCGCTTTTGAGGTATGGGGTACAATCTTTTAATTGTCCATTCGGTATCTTCTAAAGACGGTACGGATATATAATAAACAATTTTTCCTGACTTAATAATTATCTTTACTGAACTGATGGAAAGTAGCGTTTGGTAATTTTCTAGAATTGCTTCTATTGGGTCAGAAGGTGAAGTTTTTCCTCTAATTTCTTTTAGTGCTTGAAGGAATGTTTCTGGTGTTACTAATTCAGGGTGGATGATACCGCTTTTACCTAACAATATTGCTGTATCAAGTATGTTTATGTTTTCCATAAGTTCAGCTGTAAGGGATTCTATTGTTATTAATTGTGCCATGATATGCAATTCATCGTGTGTTTCAATATACAACCGATGGCTTTCCTGATGAAATTTTATGAGTGTATCAAAGTTAGACTGGTTGAGAATGGTACGAATCATATTAGTTTGATCGTGTATTATATTGGTTAAATTGTTATTGCTATCAAAAAGTTTATCTATATTTTTGTTAATGAGCTCTAAATCGTCGTTGTCAAAGTTCCATATAAGAATTTTGACACACTACCCATTATGTTGAATAATCCTCGTCTCATTCTCAAATATAATATTTGTTTTAAACGGTTTACAGTATTTTGTGTTCTGGATACTCTTCTATTAATCTCAGCTACTTCCAATTTAAATGGACAATCTTTACATTGGTGAGTCGTTTTGTTCATAAGTTCTGTAATACTATTTGCTGATCGTATAATATTTTCTGGGTCAACTGCTATTACCAATTTTAATTCGCTATGGTATAAAAAACTTTTTCCTAATTTTTCTATGAGTATCGTCGAGTCGTTAAGTGGATTAACTATTAGGCTTTTTACATTAGGTAATAATAATATCATTAAATATATGGGATCCATGTTAACCTGTAAGAGAGCGAAAAAGTTTTAGTCGATTACCATGTATCTTTTGTGTTCTGTCGGATTCGTTTAAATATCGGATAGTATAATTAGGGGGTTTAGTTTCGATTATTTGCGCAGGTCCTAACCATTCTGTGTCTAGTTTGTGTTTCTTATGATCGTTGTGAACCAATACTTTGTCACCAATATTAAAAAGAGATTGCGTTCGTATAATTCGTCTGTCCTGGTCTCGTTTGTAACGTGCTTTGTTTTTCATCAAGGTATCTCTAGCTCTTTTCAGATATTCTTCATGTCGATTTTTCCAAAGTTTAAATAATTGTTCACGAGTTAATGTAGGTGTAACAGCTATTGTCGAGGGCATGTTGGCTTTATGACCGAATGTAAGCTCAAAAGGTGTGAAACCAGTAGATTCGTGTAACGATGTGTTGTATCCCATACAAATTAGATTTAAATTTTCGTCCCATTCATTCTGTCTGTCGGCAGTACATGTTCGTATTAGGTCTTTAACTGTCGCATGCGTTCGTTCAAGAGATCCGTTTGACTGGGGGTGAAAAGAGGTGGTTTTTACGTGTTTAATTTTGAATGCTTGTTCAAATTGTTCCATTAGGTTACAAACAAAGTTACTACCTTGGTCTGTTAGAATATGTTTTGGGGAAGAAAATATATATATATAATGTTCCAATAATTTCGGTATAATAGTTGTTGCTTGTTGATCTTTCATAGGTATAAGGACAAGGTATTTGGTTAGGCTGTCTTGTACTGAGAGGATGAATTGATTTCCGTGTTTAGTTTTGGGCAAAGGTCCGAATACATCCATTGCAATTTTGTCATTAGGCTCAAGGGGGGTGTCGGTTATGACAGCTTCTTCTCTGGGACGGATGCGTGTTAATTTTTCTCGTTGACAGGTTTCACAATTTTCAATAAATTCTTTTACGTCTTTTTCTAACCCGGTCCAATTATGTTTTTCTTTAATTCTGGCTAATGTACGATTTTCTCCAAAATGTTGGGAGCTTTCTGAATTGTGTGATTCTCGAATTATGATTTTTTTTTCTTCTTGGGAATAGGATTGGGGAGGATCCTCTGCTATGGTTAATTTTCCATTAGGTATTCTTGAAATAAGGAATCGTAGCATAAGTTCCAAATGAACAATTTCTAGTCGCGTTATAGTGAGATCATTTATTCCTAATTGAATTTGTGGATTTTTAGTTCTATCGATTTCTGAGACGACTATGGCGTGTAACTTGTTTAACCAGTCTGATTCGTTATAATTTCCTAGTTGTTTTTTAGTAATTTGCGTCCATTTAGAGCAATTAGGTTTCTTTGTTATTGGGGATGCAGATGGGGTTATTTTCCAATCTATATACTGTTGGTGGAGTTCGTCATGTGGTCGTGAGGATTCTGGTATTGAGGTATCCGTGATTGTCGTGTCATTATATAAGTTCAGTAGATCGTCAGTGGTAAGAGCTAAATCATCTGTTATGGGAAATATACGGGACAATGCGTCTGCGGCTGTGTTTTCTTTTCCTTTTTTATATTCTATATCATAGTCATATTCTTCGAGTCTGAGTCGCCATCTCATCAGTCGGGATGAGGGATCTTTAATATCTTTCAACCACTTAAGTGCCTGATGGTCAGTCTGTATAATAAATTTTCGTCCAAGTAAATATTGTCTAAGTCTTTTAATCGCCCATACTATTGCTAGTAATTCTTTTTCAGTGGTAGTATAATTCTTTTCTGCTGAATTGAGAGTTCGGGATATGTAACAACACGGATGTTTGTTTTGGGATAAAACTGCTCCTAGTCCTTCGTTTGATGCGTCTGTTGTCAAGTAAAATGTTTTACTATAATCAGGGTATTGTAGGATTGGTTGTTCACATAATTTCTGTTTAAGTATGTCAAATGCTTTCTGTTGAGAGTCAGTCCAATGGAAGGGAATATCTTTTTTTGTCAAGTCTGTTAAAGGTTTACTGATTTTTGCAAAGTTTTTCACAAATTTCCTGTAATATCCTGCAAGGCCTAAGAATGATTTTAAGTTGGTTGGAGTCTTAGGGGTCTTGAAATTTTTGACTGCTTCTATTTTTGCACTATTAGGTTTTACGGTCGTAAGTATTCGCATTTGTCTGGCTGTAATTTAAGTCCTACGTCTCTTAGTCTTTGAAATATGATAGCCAAATTTTGATTATGTTCCTGAAAACTTGATCCAAATATAATGATATCGTCCAAATAAACAAAACAATATTTTCCAATTAAACCATTTAATGCTCTGTCCATCATGCGTTGGAATGTCGCTGGGGCATTTTTGAGCCCGAAGGGCATGCGTCTGTATTGGAAGTGTCCGTCGGGTGTGGAAAAGGCTGTGTATTTACGGGATTGATCGGCCATAGGAATTTGATGGAAACCAGATGAAAGATCAAGTGCAGAAAAAAATTTTGCCTTGCCTAAATGATCTAATATGTCTTCAATATTTGGTAAGGGATACGCGTCTTGATCGGATTGTTCGTTTAATTTTCTAAAATCGATTACAATCCTCCATTTACGTTTTCCAGATGAATCTGTTTTTTTCGGCACTACCCAAACAGGTGCGTTGAAAGGGGATTCACTGTGTTCTATGATTCCCTTTTCAAGCATTTCGTTAACTTGTTTATGAATTTCATCCTTGTGACACTCCGGAGGTCTATATGCTTTAATATTAATCGGTTTTTCTGACTTTAGTGTAATACAGTGTTGAGCGAGACTAGTTTGTGGCAAGGGGTCAGTCTCTAATGCGAAAATATCGGCGTAACTAATTACAATTTTCTCAATAGTTTCTCGTAATTCTTTTTCTATATGATCGGTCCTAATTTTTGATTTTAATTCCTGGATTCTGTACGGGTTATCGTTTTCAATTTCAAGATTCGAGGTAGTAATTTCTTTGTTACCTGGATTGATGTAGCAAACCTTGGTTGACTGATTATTCCAATTGACTGATTTTATTACGTATTCTGATGGTCTCAAATGAATCTCTCCAAACAGGGATAAGCGGTTATGATCTAAAATCAAATTGGTATTGTTTAAATTATAATCATACTGCTGTAAAAATGGTTGGCCAATTATTCCATCCTCTTTAAGGGGAAAGTCGTCGGATACAATATGGAAAATATGGGTCTTTTTGAAGGATGTTAATTCAACGGATTTTTCGGATATATGTTTGTCATTGCCCATATAAAATATTTTAGTGTATGGAATTATATTTTTGTTACGTGATATGCAAGACTCTTTGATTATATTAATTCCTGCTCCGGTGTCGACGAGTAGGCTTCCTTCTCGTTGCATTCCTCGGAGTTGTCCTCGTATGTGTTGCAATTGTCCTGGTACGTAATTGATTCTGGTTCGCTCCAATCCCTTTCGTCCGTTGTTACATTGTTCAGTCTGGGAGGTAGTTTGCCGGACTGAGCCGATTGAAAATTTTGGCTCTTTGCAAAACACTTATCGCGAGTGTGTCCGATTCGCCCGCACTTGTCACATTTCAGATTCGTACGCGAAGCTAATGGCATATTTTGGAACGGTGGGTTACGTCTGTCTTCCTGTCGTCTTGTCGCACTTGGCTGGATCATTGGCCGTCGGGGTGGTCCTTCCCTTGAAGCTTCTTTCAACCATAGTTCCATGTCAGCGGCCATTTTCTGGGCATCGGCCATGGTCTTTGGATGACTTGGAATCACTAGACGCCCTATATCAGGTTTTAGATTTTGCACGTACGTACGAGTAGCAGCATCTTCTTCTTCTTCTAGCGCTATATGGCGAGCCGTTGGCCTGTTATGCTTGTTTTGCACAGCATAATACAATTCGTTCAATTGTTGTCGAAACCGAAGGTTGTATGATTGTACGGTTTCAACGGTGCCCTGTTTTATGCTATTAAGTTTACTGCGGCAGCTGGATACAGTAGTTGGTGTAGTGACGTTTCGTCGTAATGCAGTAAACAATTCATCATAGGTGTTAATAGAAATGAAGCGTATGCTTCTCTCAGCCTGGTCAGTTATCTTCTCGGCTAAAATTAATTTTAGAAGCATTTGTTGATCAGAACATGCATTTTTTGCGTACTTTACATTGACAATGAAGTCTTCCACCCCCATGTCATCTCTCCCTTTCAGAGGTTTGATGACTCTAACAATGTCCTTTGCTCGTTGGAGTACAGGATCAGAATTGTTGGTTCTTGGATTGGACGTTGTTCTCACAATTTGAGCAGATGGTCCATGGTTGACAACACGTGATCTGGGCCTTGACACGGCTCCAGCTTCTTGTTCTTCTTCGTCGTCTTCCCTTTCACAAGTCATTCGATTCTGGCGCTCATTCTCAGAAGTCACGCTTGTTTCATCTTCAGTGATCGTCTGTTGTTGCAATTGACAAGCCAATTCCCGAATTTCAGAGGCTCGTCTCTTATTCTCTCGATTTATCGTCTCGAAATTTTTTGTAACATTATCTTCAAATTTGGAGAACTTGTCCATAAGCATTTTCAATGTTGATTCAAGAGAGTTTGCCATTTTTGGGCTGACAATAATTATTTCCTCGTCTGAGTCTAGGACGGGAGTAGGATTTCTATATTGAGAAAAAGCCACTTCGCTCACCTTTTATATTCCGATTACTGTTGATTTCTCGTTCTCAGGCGCTCGTAGTCCCTCGAAGTCACACAGCTCTCGTAGTCTGAGGTCCTTCAAGTTTTCGAACGATCGAATGAACAGTATCCTGGCAGGATCGCCAAAATGTTACGCGGCACAATCGAGGAAAGGAGAAAACTAATATGTAGTTATCGAACAACTGACACTCGTACTTTGCCGCGAATAAAATAAAGAAAGAATAACTCGCGAAGAGATATATTCTATAATTAATAAGGTGAGGTGATGCGAAATGAGATGTGCTCGTGGTTAAGGTTAACTTTTAATTAGCGTTCTTACAGTGTCTCATCAGGTATACATATACTATCGGTGCGTCGTGGGAGGTACGATTGTATCGATTAGGTCTCAGGTGAATTATCTTATTGAATTGTTCTCTGATCGGCATATCGTGAGGATATCGGTTTCGCTATTGTTTCAGATATTGGTCGAAGTATCGATTAAGTTTCGGATGTTTTATATTTATCGCATGGTTACACAGGCATGAGAACATTAAATCCTAATCCTTCTAAATGTGACGTAAAATCACGAAAGCCGCGATCGACAATAAAAAAATCTCCCCGTTCCGTTAAAATTTGTATGCCATTGGGATCTTCGAGAATGATCCGCATGATTTCAGCATCATTCTGATTAGCATAAAAAGGTCCAAACATATCTATAATGTACCCATTTGTCGTGCAAACGGTAAAAGGTTTACACAAAGGTAACTTCTTTTGACCGGAATAGGATTTTCGCTGGTATGCGTTATTGGAACTTTTTTGATGACGAATGTATGTTCCATCGAAAATCAGTGCTAATTCATTATCAATATTATATAATTTTTTTGCTATTTTAGAAGTTTCATTTTGTATTAAACATTCGCGGGAAATTGCTCTACCACCAAAGTGGATTGGAAGTATATCCTTTAGAAAACAGTTTATGACTGAATGGCAAAAATCTGATACCTGTTGCTCACGCTCTAAACCAAGTGTTGCAGCTATGAGCTCGTTAGAATTGCCAGTACGCAATTTGAATAAAAATACAACGAGTGCTTGAGTAATGTTACGTTGTTGGGAATTCTTCATGGATGTCATCATCTCACGAAGTTCAATCAGATTTTCCCAAGTTAACCCTGTGAAAACTCTGAGTCTTTCCTCGGACAATGTAAAATCACCAACTGTATCGTTAATAGTTGAAGTACTGTTAATTGATAAATATTCAAAGTAAGTTCTGAGTTCTTTAGCTTCCAGTCTACTTGTGTCCGAGTAAATACGAAAATTCATGATAAGCTGTCGATAGAAACGTTTGTTTATTAAATGATTAGGACAGCACCGATTTTCTCTTGGAATATATATTTTTCGTAACAAAAATGCCTGTTTCCTAGCTTCAGTTGGTACGGTAATGATATTTTGCGTCCTCCTACAGGTAGCAATGAAGCAACATTTGTGAGTTGCAATAACTCTGTCAAATGGTACTTCAAAAAACTCGGTAGTAGATTCACGAGGGTTATTTACATTACATGTAAATGACGAATCGTCTGTTGTTACAGATAATGTATTATCTGTGTTATCGGAATCTGAAGGTGCTACACTAAGGGATAACGCACTTGAAGATGCATCAAGAACCGATGAATCCAATGAAATCAACGAGGTTTCGTTCAAAGAAGCTGATGCTGAAGATGTTTCAACGATAGATATTGAAGCCGCAGACGTTGAAGCATCTCCAACTTCAATTATGGACGTTGAAGCATCTCCAACTTCAATTACGGACGTTGAAGCATCTTCAACTTCCACCATGGACGCTGAAGCATCTTCAGCTTCCACCATGGACGCTGAAGCATCTTCAGCTTCCATCATGGACGCTGAAGCATCTTCAGCTTCCATCATGGACGCTGAAATATCTTCAGCTTCCATCATGGATGTTGAAGCGGGTTCAACTTCCAACATGGATGTTGATGCATCTTCATCTACCGACGCAACTTCAACTAATGTAGGAATGCTCGATTCGACGGAAGATTCTCCAAGATCAGGCAAATTCTGATGCACATATTCTTTTTGTTTACTCACGAGAATACGACACTTATTGCAGAGAACACCACCTACGGACACTTCCTTTTTGAGGATCCTCGAAAACTTCACAGACTCGAGTACGGTCTTCACCACCTTTTTTCTGCCAGTTTGTTTCCGTATTACAGAATTGCAATTAACACACCTAGCACGCCGTATATCACAACTATCGTCAGACATTTTGACTAAAGAAATTGCAGAAAACTGAAACACCGGATAACACTGAACTAACGCACCAGATGAGACGTAACTTATACCGGATAAGAATGCTTCGATTGCTCTCCGTACCGTTTCGAATTTAGTCTAAGACTGACTGCATTTTCGTATGCTCTCTTGGAACAAGATATTTCGCAGGTAGGGGAAACTGTAAAACGAGACTTGAAATATATTTTGCTATTGGTAGGTAAAATAAGAAGTGCTTGTTAATCGTTTATTGCCTGTGTATAGCATTTCGGAAGATTAACTTGACCCTCGGGGTAGGTAAAACCCTCGTTAATAGTCGCCCTAAACGTTTTTTAAACCGGTGGTTTATGACCTACCTAGACCCTAATGAAACACTGGATTTTTATAACTGTTTAAAGCACCCAGGAAAGACAAAAGACCTGACAGTAAAGACGATGCACAATTAAATGTAATCAATTTTTAAAAGCAGTAATACAGCCCGTAAATGATTAAAGGTCCCCCGGAGAGTAAGGTATCCCCGGACCAGTATTGGTCGCAGCGCTCGACGTCCTCGCCCCGGCTCTGATCGACGTACTGAACACGTGTTTGAGCCGGGGAACCTTCCCCAGGGAATGGAAAGTCGCCAGGCTTGTTCTCCTCCAAAAGGCAGGCAAGCCCGCAGAGCTTCCCTCTGCGTACCGGCCGTTGTGTCTCCTCGACGAGGTGGCGAAAGTCTATGGAAAGATTATCGCGGACCGCCTCGTCGAGCACCTGTCCGAAGTGGGTCCCGACATCAGCGACTGTCAGTTTGGGTTCCGGAGGGGGCGTTTAACGATCGACGCGGTCGATCGACTCGCCTCCCTCCGGACCGCTGCGGTCGCTGCGGGCAGGGTGTTGTTGGCGGTGTCCCTCGACATCACCAACGCGTTCAACGCCCTGCCCTGGGATGAGGTAGTGGGGGCGCTAGAATTTCATAGGGTGCCCCCCTACCTCCGAGTGTTGATTCGGGACTACTTGAGGGACAGGTGGTTCGAGTACCCTGGCCGGTACGGCGTAACGCAGATGGATAGCATGCACCGGGGGGTTCCGCAGGGGTCGGTCTTGGGACCGCTCCTGTGGGACATCACGTACGACTCGGTACTGCGGGCTACTCTCCCCCGCGACGCCAGCGTCGTCTGTTATGCGGATGACACGCTGGTGGTCGTGGAGGGGGAGACATGGAGGGGAACCATAGCTCTGGCGACTGCAGTGGTTGACGCTGTGGTGGGTAGGATCCAGGGGTTGGGGCTTAAGATAGCCGCCGACAAAACGGAGGCGATATGGTTGCATGATCTGCCTTCGGGTCGGCGGCCGCCCCAACTCGGGATCCGGGTAGGTGATGCCACTGTCGAGGTCGGTCAGGAGATGAAGTACTTGAGCCTGACGCTCGACAGTCGCTGGCGCTTCGAAGCGCACTTCGATCGGGTGGCTCCCCAGGCGCAAAGGGTGGCGGCCTCGCTTGCGAGGTTGCTGCCCAACATTGGGGGGCCCGATGGACGTATCCGCCGCCTCTATACGGGGGTGGTGCCTAGCAAGCTCCTATATGGGACACCCGTGTGGTCCGACGCTTTGTCGGTCAGCCGGTGCAGTCAAGCACTTTGCAACAAGGTGCAGCGTCGGCTGGCCCTGCGGACCATACGGGGTTATCGCATCATCTCCACCGAGGCGGCGTGCCTCCTCGCGGGTCTTGCTCCCGTGCACCACATAGCAAGGGAGCGGGCGGTCATATATACGGCCGTCCGCTCGTTGCGCGGGGGAGATGCGGACCCAGACGGGGAGGATGGGATCGAAGTGCGGAAGCGCCAGGCCCGGCAAGAGACGCTGGCCCGATGGCGCTCAGAAATTCTGGCCGAAGACTCGGGCCGGCCAATAGTCCGGGCCCTCTTGCCCATTATGGAAGAATGGTGCGAGAGGTGAGTTCGGCTCACCTACAGATCCACCCAGGTGCTGTCCGGCCATGGTTGTTTTGGTCGGTACCTTCGGTGGATCGGGAGAGAACCCACCGAGCAGTGTCACCACTGCGGGGAGGCTTTGGACACGGCGCGGCAAACGCTGGAGGAATGTCCGGCGTGGTCGGCGCCGCGCCGTGTCCTGAGAAGCGTTGTGGGAGGGGACCTTTCGCTGCCGGCTGTGCTCGACCACATGGTCGGCGGCGGAAGGTCGCACAAGGCCGAGGTCTCCTTCTGTGAGGAGATCATGGAGCGGAAGGAGACCGCGGAGAGGGAGAGGGAAGCCGACCCCCTCTCCGCCAGGAGTTTGGCCCTCGCGAGGCGACCTCGCGGGGGCGGCCGGCCCCCTGCACGGGGCAGGCGACGGACCGGGGGAGGCGGGGCAAATTAAGTCCTTCCCGCCTCCCCTGAAGAGGCATCCCAAATCGGGGAGGTCTTTTTGTAGGGGGGACCGCTCCGGCCCCCCACCCAATCCCGGATTCCCGGCCATATGTGCCATGTGGCCCCGTGGGGAGGGGGGTGGGAGTGGGGGAGGAGGCGGACGCGGGCGGAGTGCCTGTCTCCGTCTCCTCCTTGTCGCGCGCGGCGACCTCGTCCCTCGGCCGAGAGCCCTGTTAAGGGCTCCTCGAGCGGGGAACGGGGTCTCCGGGGGTCGTTGGGCGGAGCGAGCCGGAGACTCGCGAAGCCCACCGAACGGCCCAGGGAAGGGGGGTGTAAGACGGCAACCTGCTTACACTCTGATAGCTTAGGTATTGCTGGGGGGAGCTTCTCCCCCCCCGGGATGGGGCCCCACACGGGGCCAAGGGCGAGGGGGTGGCTGGTTGTGTTCCTTTGGAGATCCCAGCCGCCCCCGAATAGCTTAGGGAAGGTTGTCGTGAGGTTTTTAGATATGGTCCAACATTTGTTGCGAGGATTAGGGAAACCCAGTAAAACCTAATCAGACCATTTCAAATGTTTATCTATATGGAAATATAAAACTGTAATATATCTAGCATTATTGAAGTCCCATTTGTGCTCGGAATTCCATAAATTTGACTCCTGCCAGTGGTTTCGTAAATGCGTCAGCTATTTGGCGTTCTGTACAGACAAATTCAAGTTTAATAACATTTTTCTCTATTTGTTCTCTAGAAAAATGGTACTTGATATCAATATGCTTTGATCTTTTATGATTGCCTGGATTATTTGCTATACTTATACATCCGTTGTTATCTTCATAGATAATAATTGGTTTCGAAATGTTTATATCGATGCTGAGGGCTAACGATTTCAACCAGACAGCTTCTCTCACGGCTTCAAAGAGTGCCATATATTCTGCTTCCGTTGACGAAGCAGCCACAGATGTCTGTCTTTTTGTCGACCAGCAAATTGTACAATTTTCAAATAATTGAAACAAGTACCCGGTCGTACTTTTTCTATCGGTTTCATTGTGTCCTCCCCAATCAGCATCAACATAAACACTTATAATATTATTATAGTTACCTCTAATGTAATTTAGTTTGACGTTAGTTGAGCCTTTCAGGTATCTCAATACTCGCTTCAAATTTAGCCAGAGTTCTTTATTATTTTTATTAGTGTACCTGCTCAAAATGTTTACGGCTACACTTATGTCAGGTCTTGTACATATCATTATATACATTAAGCAACCGATCAAATTTCTACATGGTGCTTCGCATTCTTCATCTGAATTTAATGCTTTATAATCCAGTTTATTCGGAGGAGGCGAACTAACAGCTTTACATTTGTAACAGACCTGTTCGTACCAGGTCTGTTACGAAACGGAATGCTAGCCGCGAACCCGAACCGCGCCGACGAGAGCCGAGTAACGCCGAAATACGGCGGCACCGAAACGCGTCGCGATCCGACAACACCGCGTAGTCTTCCCGCCTGTAAACCACATTCGGCGGCAACCGGAAGCCGAAAAGTGGTTCAACCGGACGTACGACGTCACCGGAAGTTCCGTAATCTACCGCACCGCACAGTACCCCTCGTCACCCGTTCGACGAGGGCATAAAAAGGATCGCGACGCGACAAGTGTTCTTCTTACGTCTTCTTCTTTTGGCGACTCTCGACCGGCCACGCACGAACGTTTGAGCGCGGATGAGAACGCGCCTAGTAAGTAGCCTGCTTTGTTAATCGTAACCGACCGGGGCTCCTCAATGATTCGTTGCGACAGCGAACACGAGTAAGGCCGCAAGAATTCGCGACGAATTCTAGACGTGGAAAACGTCTGCGTGCACGAGCCGCCGCCCGATGTTCGCTCTCGAGGGCTCGTTGTAACAGCGAGGCGGGAACGGCGATCCGAGATCGCCGCGTTCCCGAGTCGCGGAGACCGTGACGACGAGCTGAGATTGCCGGAGACCGACCACGTGCAGCGAGCGTCGCAACGACGTGTACGCGCCGTGCCGCTTTTCATATTTTCCACGCTCGCACGTCGTTGCAACAACGACGCCGACGGGCGTGAGCCGTCTTTTCTCCGCCGGAATCCGTCGCGACGATGCGAGCAGAGGGGCCACGAGGTCCGATAACGTGAACGACGCCGCCGACCCGTCCGCGACACCGTGCCGACGGAACCGATCATCGCCGCGAGAGATCGGATTGACGCGCGTTCCGCGAGCAAGCGTGTGGTGAGGTATAAAAGTGAATCGACATGCATTGAAGTGTTATTTCGCTCCTGCCGTAAATCCCGTCCCTCCGCGTTCCGCCCGCGAACCTTGGCGCGACGAGCTAATCCGGCCGCGGAGAACCGTTGCGACGAGCCGTCGAAAAACAGGCTCGTTACACATTCATTCATTTAAAATTTTTCTAAAACTGCTTTTATGTATGTACTCTGATCCAAGGTTATTTTGCCGTGAATTCTTTCAACTTTAATTCCTAAGAAATGTCGAATCTCATTTAAATCCGTCATACTAAATTTTTGCATCAAATAATTTTTAATATTAGTCATCGTTTCTTTATTTCCAGTAGCAATCACAAGATCATCCACATATAACACAACATATATATTTTCGGATACATTTCCTCTATCCAGAAAATATATACAACGATCTACTGATGAACTTCGGAAACCTTTCTCAACAAGACTTTTCTCAAAAGCTTCAAACCAGCATCTTGCTGCTTGTTTCAAACCATATATTGCTTTATTTAATTTATATATTTCATTGCTTTTACTTTTGACTCCTTCAGGAACTTTCATATATATCTGTTCCTTTAATATACCGTTTAGAAAGGCAGTCTTTACATCCATGTGATGTATCAATAAATTAAATTGATTTGCGAAAGCAATTATAAACCTAAATCTTGAAATTCTAGCGACTGGTGCGAATGTTTCGTTATAGTCAGTTAAATATTCCTGACTAAAACCACGCGCAACCAGTCGTGCTTTGTATTTTGTTGGATTTCCGTGTTCTTCATGTTTAATCGTAAATATCCACTTACAGTCTACAATATTAGTATCGTCTGGTCTATCTACTAATTTCCAAGTTTTATTAACTGCATGTGAATTTAATTCATTTTCTATGGCTTGTTCCCACAGAACCCTATCTTCTCTTAATTTTATTTCTTCAAACGAACTAGGAATTTTTGCGGCGAACGATTGTGCACACATAAGAAGATCGTCTTTTATATTACTCTCATCGTAAGAAATATTAGGTTTATTCTTAATTCTATCACTCCTTCTTAGATTTTGTTTTTCTTGTTCTTTTAATTTATCATTCTGAGATAATGACTTTTCTTGCGTATCTGTTTCTTTTACAGATTCATTAGGTTCATTTCCTAATTTCTCTTCAGGAATTACACTCGACTTTGATATGTCTGATTTATCATTATCAGACTTATGAGGCTTTTCATTCAATTTTACTGATTTTGAACATATTTCAGATGTATCAGTATTACTTCCGGGACCACTATTATCCCTTTCTATCCTCATTTCTGGACGAGTTTTTAAATAATTGATTTCATCAATTATCATATCCCTGGCTACAATAAATTTACCAGCTCTCACGTCCCATACTTTGTAACCGTTCGGTTCATAACCAACCAGAATACCTTTCGAAGATTTCTCATCGAACTTGGTTTTTCCAAATTTGCAATGAACATATACGGTAGACCCAAATATTTTGAAATATTTAAGTTTGGGCCTTCTATCATGCCACAATTCGAATGGTGTTTTATTTATCTTTAAAGCTCTAGTCGGGGTTCTATTAATTAAAAACGTAGCAGTGAGAACTGCTTCGCCCCAGAATACTTTATCTAATTTAGCATCGCTTATCATTGTGCGTGCCTTCTCAGTTATTGTTCTTATCATTCGTTCTGAAACACCATTCAATTGAGGGGTACGTGGAACTGTTGAATGGTAACTAATACCTCTTTCAACGCAATAGTCTTTCATCTCATTTGATAAATATTCTCCACCATTATCACTATATAAATTTACTACTTTTGAATTAAAATGAGATTCACTCTTTGCAATGAAATCTTTAAAAACAGAAAAAACATCTGACTTGTAGGTGATTAAATACGTTACACAATAATGAGTGAACTCATCTACGAATATTACGTAATAATTTTTATCATCAATTGTGGGCAGAGTGATGGGCCCACAAACATCAGAATGCACAATGAATAATGGTCGTTTTATATGATTTTTATCTTTTGCCTTCTCAAATGGTAATTTTGCTTGTTTGCCTTTTATACAAGCTTCGCATAATTCGTTATTAGGTGTAATTTGATTAATATACTCTATATCATCGACTATTTGTTTATTTTTTAACTCTAAGAATTTTGATCTTCCTATGTGTCCCAAACGTTTATGCCATAAATCATGTAAGGAAAAGCCGTATTTATTATAATCATTGACAGACGTGTTTGTCACGGGCGCGTTCGTTTCGATCTGATCTTCTTTTTACAATTCGTTGGCAATTACAATTTTAGAATTCTTCTGTTCCGATTCTCTATTTTATAAATTTAACTATATATAGGGTTGTCTGTTAATACACACACGTTCATTCGTACAATACACACACATCATTCGTACTTCAACCCTATAGTTCGGCCATCCTGACAATTAATCGTCCCGATTAATCATACAATTAAATGAAATAAGGTTTTAACATAAATAAGAGTTATAATTTGTCCTTAAATTAACAGAGAAACACGAATTGAATTAATTTAAAAGAAGATTTAAATATCTAACAATACGGATACAACATAACGAAAACAATGATCGAATTTTAAATTTAACCCGGTGTCCATGGTCGCATATTAGATGCCTCCCATGTCCCTCGATATGGAGTTCTGGACAATTGAAATCCATCAATATCTTTCAATGAATATCGATCATTTCGAAATATACGTTCTATCTCATAAGGTCCTTTAAATTTTGGTATCATTTTTGCTGAAACACCCAATGAATTATCGAAATTCCTTATCATAACTTTGTCTCCAATTTTATATTTTTTTGTAGACTTGTGTTTTCGGTCAAATATACGCTTATTTAATTTCTGATTCTTTAAAATCTGTTCTCTGGCTTGTTCGCGTAACTCCGATACTTCTCGGCGTGGTACATTAACTAGTTCGTTTAATTCTAACGCATCTCGCAACTCATCAATTATTTTTCCACGCTGCCGTACGCCAAACAGTAACACGCTAGGACACTCATTTGTTGTCTTTGATATCGTATTATTACAGGTGAACTCGACGTCTTTTAAAACATTAGGCCAGGAAGAATTAGTTTCGCCGGTTATTTTGGCAATCATCGGTAATATTGTCCGATTTACTCTTTCTGCTTGACCATTAGCTTGCGGAGAGGCAGTGGCTATCTTTATATGTTGTACATTATATTCTTTTACAAAATCTTCAAATTCTTTAGATGTAAAGCATGTTCCACGATCAGATACGATCCGTAGTGGTCGACTATATTGTTCAAAATATGTTTTCAGATATTTTATAGCTTCTGACGAATTAGTTGTTTTGGTCGCATACAATTTCAGGAATTTAGAAAACGCATCTACAATTACATAAATGTGACGGTATTTTCCCGTACTTAATCTAGAAACTGGTGTTAAATAATCTATATGCAATGTATCAAACGGTACGTTGCCTTTCGGTATATTATATAACGATCCTTCCGATTTCCCCGTGTTTGGTGAGAATGCGATACATTTTAAATAGTTCCTTATGTGTTTTTCTACTTTGCATTTCATTTCCGGAAACCAATAGCTGTTTAATATGTTTCGCATGGTCTTTTCTATTCCGACATGACTCATTTCGTTATGATATTTGTGCATTATGCTCGTTTCTAATGCCGTGGGAACATAAAACAAAGCTTGATTTTTATATTTTCTATAAACTAAACCATTCCTCATTTCATAAAATTTATTCTCTGCTTGCTCTAACTCACTATGAATTTTCATTATTATTGGATCATCTTTTTGGCATAATGCGAGATTACGATCAAAAGAGTTATCCTCTATTACGAGTACTTGTCTACTTAAAGCATCGACATGGGGCATTCGAGCTCCTGATCTATGTTCCATCGTATAATCGTAATTTTGTAATTCTAAAACCCAACGCGCGATCCGTGGGTTTGTTTCTTTTTTATTCAATGTGAGGCTTAGAGCTTGACAATCCGTGATTATTTTGAATTTAATTCCAAGTAAATAGGTACGAAAACGACGTAACGCATAAATTATTGCTAGAGTTTCTAATTCAAAACTATGGTACTTCGATTCAGTCTCTGTCGTTCTTTTCGAAAAATAAAATACTGGGTGTAACTTTTTATCTGTCTTTTTCTGTAGCAAGATCGCTCCAAATCCCGTTGTGCTCGCATCGCAGTGTAATTGAGTTTCATCTCGTGGTGAAAATATACTTAAGATCGGTGCTTGAAGTAAACGCTCTTTAAGTGATTCGAATGCTTGTTTTTCTACTTCCGTAAATCTAAATTTCACGTCTTTCTTTACTAAATCATAAAGTGGTTTCGCGATGATCGAAAATCCCTCGACAAATTTTCTGAAATATGAACACAATCCCAGAAATCCTTGGACATCTCGTACGTTACGAGGATACGGGAAATTCGCTACCGCTTCAGACCTCGCTCCGTCGGACGAATTCCTTCGTCGTTAATTGTATAACCCAGATAATCTGATTTTGTTTGAAAAAAATTACATTTGTCAAGTCGTAATTTGAGTTTGTTAGCTACGAGTAACTTAAAAACGCGTTCTAGCATTTGCAAGTGATGTTCCATCGTTTCTGCCATAATTAAGAAATCGTCTAGATATACCGATATTTCGCTTCTATCAATTTCTTTTCTAAAAATTTGTGTCACAAACCGTTGGAATTTCAGAGGAGCTCCCTTTAACCCAAAAGGCATCCTTGTATACTCGTATTGGCCCAAAGGCGTGACAAATGAAGTATATTTGATTGAATCCTCGTGCATTTTGATGTGAAAGAAACCGTCTTTAAGATCTAAACTTGTAAAATATTTTTTCCCTCTCAGTAAGTCAAGTTGATCTTCTATTAATGGAAGTGGAAAATTATCGCGTGTCGTAATCTTATTCAAGGTTCTAAAATCCACGCATAACCTCGTTTCACCGTTCTTTTTCTTAGTTAATACTATCGGAGAAGCATATTCAGACGTACTCTCTCTAATGACACCCTTAGCAAGTAATCCGTCTAAAATATTTCGTAATTTATTTTTTTCGTCATAAGATAGTCTACGTGGAGTTCATGAGAATGGTCTATCGTCCACGAGTGTTAATTTCATAACGTTGTCTACTGCGGGTTCTAATGGTCTTTGAACTTTAATGTAATGTGTCTCAAATAGTTCGCGTAGTCGCGTTTGAATTTCAAAAGGAATACCTGGATTAACTTTCATGTCCTGCGAAGTCATTTTACTGTCAGTGTCGTGTTTATCTATTTCTATATTCATGATCTCGTTTACTTCCTCTTTATTAGTCAATGACAATTTCGCTAGCTTCAAGAAGTCACGACCCAAAATCATTGGATTTTGCATTGTCCGATCGGGTACAACTCGTAAGACTACATCGTACTTTGTGTTATCTGAAATTACCGTCGCCTCCGTATAACCTAAAACACTTAAATTACTTCCATTAATACCGGAAAATCGATTGTTATCTAAACTGGTTGTCAAGCAATCCCTAGGAATGTAACGTTCTTTAATAAAACATATGGGACTTCCCGAATCAATCAACGCATTAACAGAAATGCTAAAAATACTGTCCTTGTTTTTAATACGTAGTTCCACCGAACGTCGGAAGTCGTCATCGTCATCTCGTTGCTCTCCCACGTAATTGATGTTGGATGATGAATTGCACTGGCTCGCTTGATGACCAAATTTTCCACATTTGAAACAGGAACCTCTTTCTCTCTTCGGCTTCGGGCAGTCGTACGCGATGTGTCCATCCTCGTTACAATTGTAACACTTTCGCGTACCGGGCTCCATCGGCTTCTTTGACTTGGGGCAGTTGTAAGCGACGTGTCCATCTTCGTTACAATTACAACATTTCCGCGTACCAGGTTCCATCTGTTTCCGCGTTTGCTGATCTACCTGCTGCTCCCTGCTTGACTGTAGCATTCTTTCTCCTTGTATAAACGGTCGGCGCAACGTCTCCCTTGGTGCTGGTACGTTTGCGAATGCCTCTTGTAAAGTCTCGATGGATTCGAAATGCTGTATCTTTGATTGCGTACGTAACGCCTCGTTCTGTATACCTTCGATGGCATAGGAAATCATCTCAGTTTCTGTTACAGGCACGCGATTACCCATCGTCACTTTATCGTGTAGATAATCTGAGAAAGTTTCGCCGGTTCTCCAGATCCTTTTCTCAAATTCTCGTCGTAGTACTAGTGGATCAGGGCGTAGACCATACATTTTCCTCATTTCTCGCAACAAGTCATCACAGTTTAAATCGACGCAATCCATTCTAGAATGATACCATTTTAACACTTTACCGGTGAGTCTGCTACATAGCAATGCCTTCTTCTCGTGTTGATCGAGGTCGTACGAGGATAGCAGCTTCTTCACCTGTCTTTCCCACTTGTCGTAATCTAAATTTTTACCGTCAAATTCGGCAGCCAAACCTTTAAGCTCCTGCCATTTCTTCACTCTGATTCTGACTGGATCATCAGAGCCTTGACGATCAGAGCGATCTTCTTCCAAGCGTTGCGTCGTTCTTAGCAAATCGAGTTCGCGGCGTAGTAATTCCGCTTCACGTGCCGCTAAATTCCTTTCTGCTCGTAACAATTCGATTTCACGTAACTGATGTGATACGTCTGGTTCTTCGTGGATGTCACTCGAGGTAGCCTGCGTCTCGGGTATAAGCGGTGTTACAACCGGAGTCGGTGGTATCGGAATTCCTGCATCCATCAACCTCTTAACCAATTCGTTCTTCGTCCCGGTAGTGGATAAGCCATTTTCTTTCAGGATTTCTTTAAGCTCGGACACCATAACCATTTTTGCGAAACAATTCTTACACGAGATATCACAACTTAAACCGAATCACTGCACTTCGTAACCGCGATCGTAACATAAACTGAATACTCTACATAAACTGAACCGAAAACGATGGCAATCCCACTTCTGATTTTGTAAGGAAAAGCCGTATTTATTATAATCATTGACAGACGTGTTTGTCACGGGCGCGTTCGTTTCGATCTGATCTTCTTTTTACAATTCGTTGGCAATTACAATTTTAGAATTCTTCTGTTCCGATTCTCTATTTTATAAATTTAACTATATATAGGGTTGTCTGTTAATACACACACGTTCATTCGTACAATACACACACATCATTCGTACTTCAACCCTATAATCATAATTAGAATTATTTACATTGTTAATTTTAATATTGGTCTTTCTTACCCTATCCTGAACAACCTTGAATTCCACAGCAATTAAATTGTTTATTTGCTTACCGGTCATGATGGCCTTTTCTTTATTTAGGACGGTCGCACCATTTTTGTCAAATACTACCGTCATTCCGGCCTGTTGCATTCTTCTCACTGACAATAAGTTGTGCGGTACATACGGGCAGAACAGCACATTTTCCAAAGTCCCTGGTACTCCAATGTTGCTGATAACTTTGACGTTGACCCTTTTTGTGGCACTTATGTACGCACCATTCTTCGCCACAGAAATCTTCATCGGCGGTATCAACTCCTGATAATTTTCAAAGATATCATCCCGTTTGACGATGTGGTCCGTTGCTCCCGAGTCCAGAAGGAAAGATAGTTTATTTGTTTCTGGCAGTTTATTTCCTCCTGCCATAAATGTAAATCCAGAACTGCTTTCTTGAGCTTCTGTCGGTTCACTCATTTGTACATCTGCGGTTTGTGCAGATTTTATTTTTTCAGCATCGTACTTTAAACTCCTTTGATGGTAGTAGCAATCCTTTATCTTATGCCCTTTTCTTCCACAATGGTGGCATTTTATTTGGTTGTCAGTCCTTCCTGTTTTAAAGGACTGATTTTTATTTGTCTTGAAACCTTTTTTAAAATGTTTTTAATTATTCGTCTTGAATCTTTTGTGGTTCACTAGCAAAACTTTAGTAGTAGTGTTACCACTCTCCGTTTTTAATTTCGTCTCGTGATCTAATAACCTCGTTTTCACGAAACTTAAATTGAGGTTGTCTTCTGACAATGTCTCTATCGCTGTAATAACACCGTCGTATGAATTTGGTAGTGTCACTAGCAAGTGAGACACTTTATCTGCCTCGTCCATTCTTGCGCCTGCTCCACACAAATAATTTATTAGATCATCGAATTTGATGAAATGTTTGTATAAAGGCATATCGCCTTCCAATTTCATCATTATCAATTTTTTTCGTACTGCTAATTGCGTCGCCATACTCTTCCTTGCATAGATTGCGTCTAGCTTTTCTGATATTTGTTTCGCAGTACTGCCCGTACTTGCGAATCCGAGAAAAGAGTTGGATAAATATCCTGTAATTATGCTTTTTGCCTTTTTTTCGGCTCGTATCCATTCGGTGGTCAGAACCTCCGGTGCTTCCCCATCAATCACATGGAGTGCATCTACTTCGTTGAGAATAGTACGTATTCTCAATTTCCACGAACTATACTGATCTCCATCGAAGGGTTTAAGGTTCTGTTTCCCGTGCAAGATTTCCATTCTCTTTTCTTAGGCTAGTAATCTAACACACACTTATGTAATAAAATAAAATAAAATAAACACAGTTTTAAGTATATGTCCAGTTATAGTTCAACAGCACACAGTCTATTCACTATACTTATTCACTATTCATAACACTGTAACGACGTAAATATACTATTTCTATAGTCACTATAGTTCACTATGCTTATTCACTATTGTTTTAACACTAACGCGCTCGCGATATATATATATATATATATATATATATATATATATATATATATATATATATATATATATATAGTTTCTATAATTTCTGTTTTTCACTAATAAGTTCTGCACACAGTTGATAGAACGCGTATACTGGGCCCAGAACCTATTGGTTGTGGGTACAAGAAAATAACAGATAAACTGTAATATTTGACTTTAAACTTTGCTTTATTAAATAGCGCGGAAGGACGACTTCACTCTACTGCAATGGGACTCGAAGTGAAGAAGAGAAAAGAAATTTGTAGGGGCGCAGAGAAGGTCTCTTGCCCCCTTGACTGTTTGGGAAAACCCAGCCTGCATAGTTTATGGCACAGGCCCCTTGGGTTGAGGAAAGCCAGGCCTTTGGGTCCGACCCAGACGGGGAGGATGGGATCGAAGTGCGGAAGCGCCAGGCCCGGCAAGAGACGCTGGCCCGATGGCGCTCAGAAATTCTGGCCGAAGACTCGGGCCGGCCAATAGTCAAGTAGTTTTTTAGATTTTTTAGATTTTTCGAAAGAAATTCATTCAACAATCCCATTTATATGAGCGGATGGAAATTTTCCACCGAACAAACAAACGTAATTATATATATTTTATTTTTATTAAAAAAAAATTTTTTTTTAAATTTAACCCTTTGAACTCGAACTTCGCCGATACGGCGTCCGGCCGATATGAAGTGGCAACTCGAGCGGCGCCGATACGGCGCGCCGTGGGGAACGTCCTGTCCGATCCTGCATGAAATCCTGGCCCTTAACGAGCTATTCTGGTCCTCGCGAACGTGAATTCGAGACTCCCTTAGAGTGGATAATTTCGCATGGCACCTCAAAGTGCCTGGCGCCCGAAATATTAAAGTGTTGGTCTAGGGTTTCGAATTCGCCTGGCTTATCGCGGGTGGATTGCGTCCATCACGGCTAGGCGTAGCCCGGTTCTCACGTATAAAATCCCGTAGCCACTTATTTATCCGCCTTTCGGGACCTGGTATCGGTACCCGGAGAAATAAGCAGCGTGATACTAAATACCGTTCAACTTTTATTCCAAACATTTTGTCGTCAGATTATCCGAACTCTTGAAAAGTAGTGATAATGGAATGCTTTGATTACGATGTACTGAGTTGAGGTAGGTGTACAAAATCTTCACAGATTTCATTCTCTTATCATCTAACTTAGTATTGCTATTAATGTTCCAACATTACCAATCATTCTGTAAGTTTTTTCGATTTTAAAACTTTATTGACGATCTTGGTAAACTATTCCGCTGCATACCGCACTCTTTCTGGTACCATTACATTCGATGACGGTTTACAATCACAATCCAAAAAGAATTGGTTCCGACTCGTTCTGAATTCGAGAGTTATAGCTAGTTAACTTCCCGATTCATAGGGAAGTTACTGTAATTACCCCGAAAATCGAAAATTGATTTTTTAGCAGATCTTCACGTTTCATGGTCATTGGAGTCATTTTAGACTATTTTTATCAAATTGTTAGTGTGTGTGTGTGTGTGTGTGTGTGTGTGTGTGTGTGTGTGTGTGTGTATGGCCGTTTTTATGTTATCAAATTTTTCGTTAACGTTTTCTGAAAAAGTAACAATGCGATCAGAATGATGAATGATGCAATCGATGCGCCCCGTCGTAACTTAGAGCTGATTAGATTTTGGTCCATATCGGTCAAGTAGTTTTTTAGATTTCTTAGTTTTTTTAGTTTTTTTCGAAAGAAGTTCATTCAAGAATGCAATTTATACGAGAGGATGGAAATTTTCCACCGAATAAACAAACGTAATTATATATATTTCATTTTTATGTAAAAAAAATTTTTTTTAATTTAACCCTTTGAACACGAGCGGTGCCGATACGGCGTCCAGCCGATGTTAAGTAGCAACTCGAGCGGTGCCGATACGGCGCCCGGCCGATGTGAAGTGGCAAGGATGCATCTTGGCTATTGTTTTACTAAGTATCACACCAAAACTAATTACAGAGTGTAATATTTATCAAAATCTGTTGTTTTCGACATATAAATGAATAAACTGGTGAAATTTTTTTTTAATTTTTTAAAAATTAAATATTTTTGAAGTACTTGTAAAATGTTCACCTAATTTGGCCGAAATCGTCTCGAGTTGCTGGTTCGCGCAAGCGAAAACGGCCTCGAGTTCAAAGGGTTAAAAAAAATTTTTTTTAATTAAAAAAATTAAAAAAAATTAATTAATTAAAAAAAAATTTTTTTTAATTAAAAAAATTAAAAAAAATTAATTAATTAAAAAAAAATTTTTTTTCAGTTATGCAACTAATGCTAATGTTACCGCTTACAATAATCAAACTAGCTGGTTATTGTTGCTCGCCCGCTTCGCGAGCTCGCGGGTAGGACTGCTCTTTCGAGAGGGTTAGTGGTACGCATTGCTAGTGGGGCATACAGCTATTAATGTTTTTTTACCCCGAAAATCGAAAATCGAATTTTTAACAGATCTTCACGTTTTATGGTCATTGGATTCATTTTAGACTATTTTTATCAAAATGTCGGTATGTGTGTGTGTTTGTGTGTGTGTGTGTGTTTGTGTGTGTGTGTTTGCGTATGCGTGTGCGTGTGCGTGCGCGTGTGCGTGTGCGTGTGCGTGTGCGTGCGTGCGTGTGTGTGTGTGTGTGTCAAATTTTTCGTTAACATTTTCTGAAAAAGTAACAATGCGATCAGAATGATGAATGATGCAATCGATGCGCCCCGTCGTAACTTAGAGCTGATTAGATTTTGGTCCATATTGGTCAAGCAGTTTTTTTAGATTTTTTAGTTTTTTTCGAAAGAAGTTCATTGAACAATGCAATTTATAAGAGAGGATGGAAATTTTCCACCAAATAAACAAACGTAATTATATATATTTCATTTTTTTTTAATTATGCAGTTAATGCTAATGTTACCGCTTACAAGTAACGAATCGGGAAGTTCTTTGTGTGGCTCGTGGAGAGTCACACACAAAATAAAAAAAAACTATTAAGGGTGTAGATCCGCTCTCTAGTGTGCATGACTCACACAGCGTAGATCCATATACATGCACGAGGATTGCAAGGGTCCGGCAAATTACAAACTATGCCCTTTTACTGCATATTTGCGACCCGTACGACGTCACAATCGTTAGATGAAAGATGAGTCTAGCGCGCTATGAAGCTACAATTTTGAAATTATGCGCTATAGAGGCGTAATCGACTTTATTAGACAGCAAACAGCTGAGCATCGAGTTGAGAGGCATGCAATATGGCGGTACTACGACTCCCTACGAACGCTTATGTCTATTTCAGCTAAGTCAGTCCCCAACGAGCCGAGTTGTCGGGGTTGTATCGGTAAAACAGAGGGAGGCTCTGCGAAGAGGCCCGACTAGCCGTCCCACGATGCGCTCGCACGGGGCGAATGAGAGGTTCGGTATTTGAGAAAACACAAGTTTGCTATGCACATTTCGGTGCTCTGCGTAGTCGCTATCGCTAGATGAAGGATCAATCTAGCGCGCTATGTCCCTACAATTTCGATATTATGCTTTACAGAACGGCAATCGACGATATTCGAAAGGATTTTCGGGATTTGCGCGTCTGTGTGCCTCAAGACGGTCAGTCGAGCCTGCTTGCGGAGCCTCCCGAAAATGCTGTCGAATATCGTCGATTGCCGTTCTGTAAAGCATAATATCGAAATTGTAGGGACATAGCGCGCTAGATGGATCCTTCATCTAGCGATCGCGACCACGCAGAGCATCGTAATGTGCACGGCAGATTTGTATTTTCGCATATACCGAACCTCCCTCGCACGCTCAGGCACACGGACGCTCCGACCGAGGTTACTCGTGTGCGAGAGCGCCCCGGAACGAGAGCCTCCCCAAAGTGCTGTCGAATAAAGTCGATTACGCCTCTACAACGCATAATTTCGAAATTGTAGGGACATAGCGCGCTAGATTGATCCTTCATCTAGCGATAGCGACTACGCAGAGCACCGAAATGTGCATAGCAAACTTGTGTTTTCTCAAATACCGAACCTCTCATTCGCCCCGTGCGAGCGCATCGTGGGACGGCTAGTCGGGCCTCTTCGCAGAGCCTCCCTCTGTTTTACCGATACAACCCCGACAACTCGGCTCGTTGGGGACTGACTTAGCTGAAATAGACATAAGCGCTCGTAGCGAGAACTGCCGGTACTGTAATTTCCCAAAACCTTTCACTTTCGGGCGAAAATTACAAAGTGTGTCTTTATTTACGTAAGGTTTAACATAATAATTGTTGCATTTACATTGTATGAGTCCTCGCTAGCGCGCTATGTGCCCTTTTTCTCTATAAGAACCCTAAATCGCTCGAAATTTAAGAAAATGTATCACTGTACGGCGGCAGCCAGTCGTACCGCCGCCATATTGCCTACCTCTCAACTCGATGCTCAGCTGTTTGCTGTCTAATAAAGTCGATTACGCCTCTATAGCGCATAAATTCAAAATTGTAGCTTCATAGCGCGCTAGACACATCTTTCATCTAACGATTGTGACGTCGTACGGGTCGCAAATATGCAGTAAAAGGGCATAGTTTGTAATTTGCCGGACCCTTGCAATCCTCGTGCATGTATATGGATCTACGCTGTGTGAGTCATGCACACTAGAGAGCGGATCTACACCCTTAATAGCTGTATGCCTCACTAGCAATGCGTACCACTAACCCCCTCGCAAGAGCAGTCCTACCCGCGAGCTCGCGAAGCGAGCGAGCAACAATAACACCATCCGCGAGCTCGCGAAGCGAGCGAGCAACAATAACCAGCTAGTTTAAGTAGAAATGAGCGTCGCGTCAAAAGTCACGGGGTATCACGTGGTACGTTCGAACGGGCTCGCCCGTTCTTCCACGAGATCTTATGAGGGAATTGTTTAGATTATAATTGAGATTATAGTTATTCATAATTAATCTAGATTATAATTATTTATAAATAAACATTAATAACAATACTAATTTAGACAACAAAATGAGATCTGTGAAGAGTTTGTACACCTATCTCAGCTCAGTGCACTGTAATCAAAGCATTCCATCATACCTACTTTTTTCGACCTGTATGTGCCTTTTGCATCTTGTAGAGTATGTTCCTGGGGTGGTCCCGTTATAAAAAATTTTGCTTTTTTCCATTCCTGACGATTTTTATTGCAAAAAACGTATATTCAACAGACTTCTTCGGCGTTCGCTCAGCAAGGTTTGTACCGATCGCGATGAAACCTTTCACATTTAGTTAGAGATACTGCCGCGATGATCCCACTTGCAATAATATATGGAATTTGTTATTATTAATAACAATTGTTATAGCAAAACCCTATTCGTTGATGTTTCTCTGCAAAGAATGTACCGATCGCGATGGAACCTTCCACATTTATAAAATATGAAAAATATTTATAAATATTTATTTATAATTTAAAAAGTGTGAAATAAAAAAAAAATAAAACCGACTTCGAAAAAAATAAAAAAACGGAATGAGAATAAAAAAAGGTATGAAAATAACAAAAAAACAAAAACGAAAATGCACTAAAAAGTATGAAATAATTTCCATTTCATTTATGTGTATACACATGAACTGTTAATATAAAAAATAAAATATTAAATACCACATTAAACACAATAAATCTTTTCGGAGGCGGCGCAAAATTGAAAATTTTCATATCACAGATGTTGCTGAATTTAAGAATTTTCGTTATGTCTAGTGTCAAAAATTTTCGTATTTGTTAACTCCCCGATTCATAGGGAAGTTATTGTAATTACCCCGAAAATCGAAAATCGATTTTTTAGCAGATCTTCACGTTTCATGGTCATTGGAGTCATTTTAGACTATTTTTATCAAAATGTTTGTGTGTGTGTGTGCGTGTCCGTTTGTGTGATATCAAATTTTTCGTTAACGTTTTCTGAAAAAATAACAATGCGATCAGAATAATGAATGATGCAATCGATGCGCCCCGCTAGAACTTAGAGCTGATTAGATTTTGGTCCATATTGGTCAAGTAGTTTTTTTAGTTTTTTTCGAAAGAAGTTCATTCACCAATGCAAATTATACGAGAGGACGGAAATTTTCCACCGAAGAAACAAACATAATAATTACATATATTTTATTTTTATTTTTTATAATTTAAACAAATTTTTTTTTATTTAAAAAAAAATTTTGTTTTTATTTTCCTTTTTTAATTATGCAACTAATGCTAATGTTACCGCTTAGAATAATCAAAAATTATCCCAATGCAAGAGTAAGTTATTCATCGCTACTGCCGAGAATACATTTTCAAAGAATATCGATGAAAGTACAAAAACATTTATATTACAATCCATTAAAAAAACAAGCAGTTCAATACGAATTATTAACTGAGATGAAATTGAAAGTTAATATAAAAAAATGGTTAATGGAGCATGCGAGCAACGAACATACGATGTTGGTTTAATGCGACGCCATACAGAAAACATTTTGATAAGTAGAAAACTATTGAACTTCCCTGAGGACGTATAATCTTCTTAAAACGACACTAAATAATGATAATAATATACTGCAACTAACGAATCGGGAAGTTCTTTGTGTGGCTCGTGGAGAGTCACACACCAAATAACATCCGTACTACTAACTCTCTCGCGAACTCATAAAGCGAGCTACAACACCCCCACCCGCGAAGCTCGCGAAGCGAGCGAGCAACAATAACCAGCTAGTTTTTTTGTTGTTTTCATACCTCTTTTTATCAAGAATTTGGATAATCTGACGATGAAATGTTTGGAATAAAGGTTGAACAGTATTATTACTTGTCACGTCGCTCACGCGCGGAGGCTAGAAAACCTCCGACCGAGCGACTTCGGGCTTTTACAGGCCCTTAGGCCGGGCCGCGGGCAGCCGTATGCCCGTGGTCCGTCCGAGACAAAGGACGTCCGAAGGTTCGAAATTTCCGCGAGATCGTTCGGGCGCCAGACACCGTGAAAAGTGTCACGCGAAACACGATACGAATTTCGGACTCGGAGATTAAACCCTCGAAACACACGGATCGTAACGAGGACGCGACGGGGCCAGATGATTCGAACACGGAAGGACGAGGACAGCCCTTACGGCAGGACGGATCTCACGGGGAATTGACGACAACGTAATGAGTCTCGAGTGGATGTTTTATTTCCTTGTCAGCGAATTTTACAATATCGCGGTCACGTGACCGCAACCCGAGAGCCCGCGCTCTTCATACAAATTTTGGCGGACAGTTGATCGGTCGCAGCGCGGTTGTCGCTAAATCAAATCGCGCGAAAAGGGTAAGGTTGACCGGTACCGACTATACGATTTCCCGACGGACGGGATTACGCGAAGCGCAGATGGACGGCGCGATGCACGACTGTCGCGATAGCACGCGTACGAAAAGCACGCGACGGACGATACGAACGGCGACGAAATCGAGATGCGTTCGCTACGCAACACGACACAGGATTTGAGACTTTGACGAGACGTCTGACGAAATATTCGCGAAACGTGATTCCTCCGAGGAAGCTTCTGAGCGCGAGATTTTAGGGGGAAACTCTCTGCGCGAAACACTACTCAAAGGACCGTCGCTACGGCCCGAGCCAACGGCACGAGACGCCCGGCGTCTCGGCCTACGCGAAAGATCGAGGACGAAACAACAAACGTTCGTCCTTGCGCGGTAAACGTCGAGCCAACACGCTACCAGAATATTCGAAAAGATCACTGCGCGACTCACCGTTTCGTTCACCGCCGCTCGTTCCTTCCCGTGGGCCTCTTTCCGCCACACGACAATCTGGACTTCGCTCTGGCTATTCCTCGGTGGCGAACGAGAAGTCCGCCGGGGCACCACTTCGGACACGAGACAACCGCGAGACCGGCGTGCGTTATCAGGACACGCTGAGGCGCAACAAATTCGCGTTCGCAATGTCGCAACAAATTCGCAGTGTCTCTCGAGAGGCTAACGCGACAGTGATCCTCGATTTTCGGGCGCGTGCCGCATCGATTCTAGTTCCTCCCACCCGACCTCCTTGCCGAATTTCCTAGGGCGCCATTTCACGCGCGACGTTCGCGTAACAGGGGCGTCTCGACGGGGTCCTTGGCTCCTGGACCCTAACGCGAAAACGTCTCACTTTTCGGGAGACGTGGGGGAGGCTCGTGCCTTGTACTGGCTTCTCGGTGCCACCACCCTCGCTGGAACCCTATTTATGGCGGGATGAGGCGGCGTCGGGACCACGAAATGATACGATGGTCGGTAGGGGTTCCTGTCCCTTCGGCGCCTCCAAGTCGATTGACCGGATGCCGTTGATAGTCCGTTGATGGCCCGTGCACGGGGCTTCGATCCATGCCATTTATTTATCGTCGGACGTCCTCCTCCCTCGAAATCGTTCGCCTAGGAAAATGTCGAAGGTCGGGGCTCCGTTTTCTGGTCTTGCCGTTCTCGGCGCGCACGCTAGGTGTCAATGCGCGCTCTAATTTATGGAAATACCTCGCGGAACGCTCTCGAATCCTGTGTTTCCCGGTCTCGCACATAACGGCGAAGTGACGTCGCTGATTTGCAACGTAACATACTATTATAATTTTTTTTATTGAATTTTCAAACCAAATATGGTTTTAATATCTGGGCCACGCAGGAAGTACCCTATATAGGAACACAGTATTCAAAGAAGTTTTCTCGCGTGTAAATAATTATTAAATATTTCTCTTACGAGAAACGACTCCCTCGTTGCGTTTCCAACGCGGTATCTGTACGACCGCCACGCAAGAGCCTGCGCTTCATTTTCATGGCTCGCAGCTGTTACCGCAGATCCCTCGAAGGTTCTGATGAAATTGTGCAATATGCACGTGGCCACGATGATATAGTCGACGTTTTCTGGCTTTGCCTCGATCCTTCTATTAAAAATTCGAAATTTTTGCGTCAGAATGCCAAAGGCGTTTTCCACGACACGCCGTGCGCTGGACAGTCGCGTGTTAAAATTTGTCATTCCTTTGTCTCCTTCAGACTGTTGTCCAGGGTACGGGCGAAGCAGGTGTCTCCGGAGCGGGAAAGCTTCATCGCCCACGATGACGCAGGGCGCGCAAATTGATGTGCCCGGCAAATTTGCGTCGGGCAACATCCCCATCGTTCCGCCGTGGATTAACTCCCTCAGTCCGGATTTGGCAAATATCCCGCCATCGCTGTTTTTCCGTAGCCCCCTACATCGACGGTTATAAAATTCGACTCCGCGTCTGCCAGAGCCATCAATACGACGGAAAAAGTTTTCTTATAGTTATAAAATTCTGATCTTGAGTTCGGCGGTGTTTGGACAGTCACGTGTTTGCCGTCAATGGCCCCAAGCAATTGGCGAATCCGCTTTTAACCCAAAATAATCTTTTTATTTCTTCCCACTAGCAGGGTGTTGGTGATTGCCCTACAGGTCTCCTTAACGATTTGGTACACTGTCGCATGTCCCATCCTGAAGCTGTAGCTGATTGTCTTCAGCGAGTCTCCCGTTGCTAGATACCTACAACAGTAATAGATGATTAATTAAAAAATATTTTTGTTTGCAGTTTCACGCTGCAGAACCCGGTGGCAAAACATCCGGGATGCGTATCGGAAGTCCCGAGCACGCCAAAATGCAACCCGGAGTGGCCAGGCGGCGGATTAATACCAAAAAAGTTTCAAATTTGGAAGGTCTCTGTCGTTTCTAGACAAATATTTAAAAGAGCGGCCGATGCTGAGCAACATTTAAAAAAACAACATACATAACATGTTGCTCGCCGGAACCAGCCGGCAATGCGATTTGCCGCAAGACACCGAGGACATAGTCCCCGGTATCAGCCCCAGCCCCAACACCAACTGGGAAATGCCGCCGCCGACGCTTTCCATCGGATCCGCGGATGAGGAACCGGACTGTGACGAGAACAACCACCGACAACCGCCGACAAGAAGAAGGCGGAAAACGGCGAACGACGACGACGCCATGCTCAAAAATTTCGAAGAGTCGATTCGATTGGTCCGTTCAGTTCTGGAGAAACCGGAGTCAGAAATGAGTCTTTTGGCAAAAACCGCGATCGTCGGCTTCGAAAAATTAGATTTTCGGAGGAAAATGATTGTTCTGATGATAATCATTGAAAAATTTAACGAGGAGCAAGGGAATTGTATTTAAACCCACCAACCCCGTGGCTTTTAATAATAAATTCATTGAAAACAAAATTATCTGTGTTGTATTTTCCTCTGTACGTAAACCCCGTTCCATTTCCCTATATTCCCTTACCGAACGTCTGCTATACAGTGACTCCCAAAAATATTCGGACAATATTAATTTTTCTTTTCGCACCCAGTCGAAGTTTTTTTATGCATCCTATCCCTTTGGATGTTCGCCTAATCCCATTTGTGCTCTCCATAATTAGTCACCACTAATCACTAATCACCAACTAATCGCTAACTAACTACCGCACAATACCGCGCAAAGACTACATATAGTAGGAATGGCTCAAGGAACCATTCACGTCTAAACACGTTACTGTTCGCCAGTTATACTGAAACTGAAGACTTCATCCCGCAGTAGAAAAACGATGATGCCACTAGAGTTTCTAGACTTTGGGAAGTGGTGTGTGTGTGTTTTTCGTACTGACAATACCCCGAAGAATGTGGAACCATGCACATGGCCACCAAGATTCTTGAGACTCTTGAACATGTCAACGAATTCGGCGCGCCGCGGCAGGACGTCAAGAACGCGTCGAACGCTTCACAAGGGTCGTCGAGAACGTTGGAACGCAATGTGCGTGTGGTATCCCGAACAAATCCAAATGTATTGCAAAACTGATAATAAATTGAATTTGTTTACATTACAGGTGCTTTATATGTTTATACGATGGTACATACGTATCTGACATAAGAACGAAATTATTCACAAAACTAAATAAAAAAACCCTGGTAATATAGACAAAATATGTTGCAACAGTGCAAATGAACTTTTAAACTTAGTCTTTTAAAATTTGTACATTACTGAGTCAAAAAAATTGCAATTGCTAAGAACTACAGGAGAAACTAAAACAGGCAGTTTTAAAATTATCAGATTAGAGCCCCCGCGATGAAAATTTAAAATATGCGTTTTGAAGATGTATGTTAATTATGTACATGCTCGTATACGTATACAATACATAATTATTGAATGCTGAACATTTCATCGGTAAAGGCAAAGATAAAGTTCAGCTGGTATTACTATTATTATTAGTATTATTCTAATCAGCTTGCTGGTGTGCTTTCTGGTAATTGAACTTATTTATAAATACAGCAATACGTAATTGTTGCTGGAAAAAAGAAACTCTCAGGTATGGACCCGACGAGGATCGCGCAGCCCGTAATGCCTCACGGTTCGCATCTCAACGTTTATGGTACGTCAATCGCTATTGAGCCAGAACCTTGGGCCTAACTGCATTAGTAATAAAAAACATCTGGAAACCAGTTGTACCTTTCCGTTAAAAATGTAGGAACTCAAACGTCCCATGATTTCTGAAATATAAAACGTTCTGGGCTGAATGTTACTTTATTAAAAATTGTAGACCTTTTTTATGTTTTAGGTAACGCTTGCATAAAATAATACTTTACGCACAATTACTTATGAATTTTGTAAAACTTACAATTAATTGAATGATATAAGAAAATTTTGTCAATATTCGTCACAAAATTTTTTCAAAATGTAGTTTCGACATTTAGCCCAATTTTTAAAATCTAATTCCTTTTTTCTTTTTAAAAGATGGTGGGCAATTTTTGTGCACGTCCCCCTATACAATCATAGGCGACGAGCAAGCATATACTACATTTCCATTTGTTAGCGATCTGTCAGTAGCTCTGTCCTGCTCACGTACATACATGTGATTGTATGTATGTGTCAGCTCGTCCCGTCTGTTAGCCACTTTTGCCTCAACTTGATTTTTCCGTCGAAACACCCAAGCTGAGAAAGCAATTGAGGGTGCCATAAATTAGTCCTTCCCTCGTCCAGGCCGAGCGAACTGTCCGGAGACTACGCTGTAGGACACATTTTTTCTGTACCATTGTCATCGCACAGGGCCGGCGCACCGTGGGGATAGTTGACCTAACTCGATTAAAAAAAGGAATAACTTTCGATAGAAATGTGATAGAGCGATGAAATTTTTTTTAATGAAATCTGAAACTATGCAGAATATGAAATAATTATGGAGATTGTGGTACGAACACTTTTTAACCTTGAAAAAATTCGTTAAACTTGCACAATCTCCAGAAAATTATAGTTTTTCCAATACCACGCGCGGAAAAAATTTTTTTGGAACATGCTCTACATCATTTCCCCTTAGATTTTTTCACGCTGATTTCAAATCTGGTCTCAAAATCTGTCTACGACCTTAGGATTTTGCAAAAAGTCAAGTTATTGTTAAAAATTTACATTTTTATTTTTCCAACGTTAAAAAATGTTCATACCACAATCTCCATAATTATTCCATATTCAGGAAAGTTTCAGCTCTAATTAAAAAAAAATTTCATCGCTATAACTCATTTCTATAGAAAGTTCTTCGATTTTATCACAGAATTCATCGGTTTGTCGCACTGTGCGGCGCGAGGCGGCCTCAGCGCGTTCGCTGGAACCCGGTCTCGCGTTTTGAAAGGCCGCGCGCGATCTACGAAAACTCATCAGACATTTTGCAGAACCCTCTGTATAGTAGATTAAATATTCGGGTGTGTGTGGAAAAAAAGGAATCGCATAATCCATAAACCGCATAATAATAGTAATTCTTCATTGTGAAGTGTAGGATTTGAATGTGTATTTTGGCCTCGCAAAATTTTTGAGCGGAGCCCCGCAAAAGGTGACGCCGGCTCTGTCATCGTAAACGAACTTTTCTAACTAACTAATAATTAGTGCAGAATAATTATGTTTATATATAATAATACGAGTGTCCAAAGTATGGAAAAAATCGAGAAAAATTCCGCAGATTCTAATGTATTTTTCTTTAACAAAAAGACTTTTGTTACTAATATATTGGAGCGAGAGGGCTACGATGAACCCTCCTCTATCAAATGAACCTTTGTACAGCTCAAAATATGCTCGTATAAGGACAAAATAAAATTCCCGCGTGATGGCATAATCTTTTTTCTGCACAGTGGTTGGTAACATTGATGAATATCCTAAAGTTTGAAATTCGCAAGGGTTGCCTACCCCGTCTGGGACCGTAGAATGATTGCGCAGGCGCACAACGTGGAGAGGGGTTGCAGAAATCGTCCGAACCACGACAAGCGCATATCGTCAGTGATCGTCGTTCGATACACATAAAAACTGTACATCGAAATTGTAAGTAGAAAAAATCGCGAAAATTTTTTGTTAAGGTGTTATTAGTATGGTGTAGTTTATTAATATTTTTAAGTGTTTTTACATTTGTTTGGTTTCAATGAAAGTTCGTGGTGTTATTAAAATGAAGTAATAGAAAATATATAATTACAAAAATGGCAAAAAGTAATGGAACAGATTCGTTAATACGATATCGAGTAAATGTATGAATAGATGTTTTATCGATAAACATCGACGATCAATGACCTCGAAGATCTTGCAATATGTTGTCAAGCTGGAGATTTACGCTTTCAAAATCATTATTTACCGATTCTACAAAAGAATTTTCTATAATTTACTTACGGATAATCAATGAATTCTCGAATTTAGATATTTCTCCAGTTTCTGCCATAAAAAGTTGTTCTAAATCTCCAGCTTGACAACATATTGAAAGATCTTCGAAGTCGTTGATCGTCAATGTTTATCGATAAAACATCTATTCATACATTTACTCGGTAACATATTCACAAATCTGTTCCATTACTTTTTGCCATTTTTGTAATTATATATTTCCTATTATTCCATTTTAATTTCTCCACGAACTTTCGTTACAACCCAATATTGTACGATCACATGTATATTAACTTATATTGTGTACAATTGCAGAAACATGGCAAACAACAATGTTGAAAATATGGAAACGTCTTCGATTGGGGACCACCCGGAGGTGCCAGCAGCGGCGAGAGCCGATATTTACCTTGACGGCTGCAGGGCCGTCGTCAGCCGTCGGCACGTTGCCGTTACAACAGCCTGTGAGTATACGATACATTATCAACTATTGACTATGTACGTGTATGTTACTATTTATTATTATTCTGTATGTTACAGCCCCAGGATAATAGCGAGAAAGACGCTGAAATAGGAGAGGCTATAGAAGTTATATTGTCCGAGGGACAAATGGTGAGTTCTTCAATGGAATCTTCTTTTACTATACTGGGTGAGTCACCAAACATCTTTGCACCTCAAATATCTTTGTTGTTTCTAAAGATACGTAAAATATGGTAAGCACAAAGTTGAATGGTACATTGGGGCTGACACGATGCAAAACCAAAATTTTGTTTTTATGTCATTTTTTTAGAGATATTAAGCTTAACTTCATTTTTTTAATCGGATTGTGGTATTTTTTAATACATCAATCGATGCAGCTGGACATTCGTTATAAAAAAGTACTAACCTATGTATGTCGAAAAGTTAGTAATTCAGGAGATATTTCAGTTTAAATAACTCTAAAATACCACATTCCATTTAAAAAAATGAAGTTGAGCTTGATATCTCTAAAAAAATGACATAAAAACAAAATTTTGGTTTTGCATCGTGTCAGCCCCAATGTATCATTCAACTTTGTCCTTACCATATTTTACGTATCTTTAGAAACAACAAAGATATTTGAGGTGCAAAGATGTTTGGTGACTCACCCTGTACATGTATACGTTATTTTTATTCTTCGTTGTATTAATGTTATTTTGTTATGTTACGGAACCGATTTTTAAAAGAATTGAGAAAACAACACTATAAGTGCGGGGGCCGCGGTCGAGGTGGTGGAAACAAACGCGGGAGAGGCGGCGGAAACAAGCGCGGAAATGTAATAGTATATCATAATTATTATAATTGAAATAAAAAATTTTAATTTAAAAAGTTAATTATAGTTCATTCTTATTCTTTACCTATTCAATAAGCGCCATTACTTTAAAAAAATGACATATAATTATATCTATTAAATTTATAAAATGTGGAAAATGCGGAAAATGTATAATAATATGCTCCCCTCTATACCGTCTATGTTTTGAAAAACTGTTGTATGCTATGTTGTAATAATAAATAAAATGTATGTATGTTACATAATGTTTCTATTATCTTCCCATTACACCTATAAAATACATCTGTAGCGTCGTCGTATACAATTATTATAATTAATCATCTTATATGTCAAAATAAATATATATTTTACTGATAATGATCTATCTTGTGGTCTACAACCGAAATATCCTTTTTCATTAAAAGTTTAATCGAAATCCAATTGTTTTGCGTAAAAACTGTATTTTAAAAATACAAGTTTTACCATCTTTAATCATTTGAATTTCATGGAAACGTCGACTGATTGTTGCACTGTAGTAATGAACGATCAAAACTTTTGAGACAAACGAGGACAGCGTATTGGCAAGAAAGAGACATAGTTCAAAGCATTTACCATACAGTGTCCTTCTTTGCGTCAAAAATTTTAATCATTCATTACTAGACTGCAGAAGTTTCACTTCTGTCGCGTGTGGTTTTCCACGCGTATGATTTTATATTATATCGTAGGAAAACGTACGCGCCGGCCGAACGGTGCGTAGCGCTACACAGTCTCACCCGAGCACACCGACGCTGCCAGCTGCCGCCAGCGTCCATAGCCTCTCTGACGGGCGCACTGCCGAATATTGCAAAAACATTACTCGTGAACGTAAAAGTCGGACTTTTATCCAAATAGCACCCTAGATTGAACTTTCATCTACCAATTTTGACTAATAAGAAACCCAGTTTTTGCTTTATAGCGAATTCAGACGTTTACTCCCGGACCCTTACAATTTTCGTGGTTAGTGGTGTGTGTGCTCACACACCACCAACCTACCAGACCAGACGGTGCTCTTAACGTTCGCGCGTAGTATACTGGGCTTGCGAAAAAAAATTCCGTTCGCGAATGGATCGTGCGTCTCTACGACGCGGCGGCCTTTCTCTCTCCCGCTCGTACTTTCTCGCTTCCTCGCCCAGCCACCAATTTTCTACGAGAGCCCCGAAACCTTTCACGTGTCCCAATTAAAAAACCCGGTATCAAATCGCTTATTATCGCGAGAAATACGGGAAAACTGTTTGGGCGCCAATTTGTCACGTCGTTTCTCGTTTCGCAGCCGAAAGAGAACCGATCACGGGAAATTATGGTTTGGAGACCGGACCACGCACGGTCGCGCGACACGTGGTCCTCCCGGAACAAACAATCCTTCGCGAAATCGAGTCGAAATACTCGAAGAGGTGAACGATATCGAACTCGGGCGCCAGACACTACTGGGTGTCACACAAA
Organism: Lasioglossum villosulum; assembly: GCA_963971365.1. Lineage (NCBI taxonomy): Eukaryota > Metazoa > Arthropoda > Insecta > Hymenoptera > Halictidae > Lasioglossum > Lasioglossum villosulum. Next base: position 18,640,133 of record OZ020498.1, on the reverse strand, counting down.
ACGCTTACGTTGACGCGAATTTCATACATCGATCACGATTCCGCGAGGATTGCGCGATAACCTAGGAGAGCCGCGAACAAAGGTCAGGGTTCCACGTGAGGCGAAGGAGCGGGGCATTCCCCACGAAAGGAACGTTTCTCGTAGGGAGAATAATTCGTGAGGGATTTCGGCAACAATAATCGTTTATTCAACGGCTCGATGGTATACAGACCGCCGGTATCCGCCGGCGGCAATGAAAATTTTCCGGCGCGATAACGATATTTTCCCGACAGGTGTGCGGTCGGTCGCGCGTTGATTCTCCCTTCCGCGTTGAGCTCGGCGGTCACAGGACTTCGCGTGAAATACAAGCCTTTACGGCACGAATTCCGCCGAGCTCCGATGTTCTACGCGGACTCTAATTCGATTGGGCGAGGCCCACGGCAAAGTCGCGAAAGATCGAAACCGGCACGTCGCGTCGTCCCACCGTGGAACGTCCCGGGAAGCTCTTTAAGACTCGCAAAAAGTGCACGTCCCGAACATCCCGCGCGCGGACAATCGCGGATGTGCTCTTCCACGGCCTCGCGTTCCTCTCGGGAGAGCTACTCCTGGTACGCAGATACGCGGGGTCGTGGGGTACACGAAAAATTATACTTGAATAATCGCTAATTAGAGGGCCTGATCGGCACTTACCAAATGATCGATGATCGTCACAATCGGCACTTGGCCAATACTTTTCTTTATGAACCGCGGATTTAGAGGCGACACAACTCTGCAGTTCGCAGTCCTACGACCCAGTAACCTAATTCGGCGTGGTTCGGGAACGCGGAAGGTCTCCTAGGTGACACTCGGGCCTATCGCGTGGTTCCTCGCCGCAGGAACGGAATTTGCGTCTATGGTCTCGGGCTCCGGTCAATCGGTAGATTTCCCGCGGAAATCACAGATTGAATGGGGCCACCGGGAACGCTGCGAAATCTGTTGGTCTGGGTTCGAGCCGTTCCAGGATTGTTCTTCGCGCAATTCCTGGACGAGAGTCGACGAGGTTGGGCTGTTTGCTGTCCCGTGTTTTCGATATCCTCGTCGGCCTCTCCGGTTGATAAATCCGGGCTCGATCCTGATCCAACCGTCTAGTTCGGCAATGACGTGCTGCGATAGGTGCTCCAAGCATCTTTCCTTAAGACTTGGCGCCAATCAGCGGCAGGAGATAGGTACCGGGTGCCTTATCGACTCCGACTATTCCTGAAACTTCGTGTCGCGCTCAGCGGCGCGACATTCAAACGCAATAAATTTGTTCCGCTGGACCTCGGATGTCCAGGGAGAGCGATCGTGACGGCCGTTTTCGTTCAAGTATCGGCCGAGGTTGACCCGGTCCTTCGGTTCGGGTTCGGAATGACGCTGGCAAAATCTGCCACGTCACAATACCTGTACTTGAATGCATGTAAGGAATTATGATATTTTTGGATGTATAAAATATTTAACTTGAATTTTCAGTATACGCTTCACATGTAGTGCGTTCTTAACTCTATTTCAAAACTTTGCGCTCGATAAGGCACGACTTCCCGACATCCGATTGCTCTAAAACTTTGTATATATTCTTTTCTCATGAAAAGGAACAATATTAGGGGGGGAGCCGAAAATTTCATGATCGAATTTATTTACCGGTGTAACTGAAATAATTTTGCTTGTACATCGAAAACACATGCTGCTAATTAGTCACTGGGCTACGGGATTGACAGGTTAGCTGAATGATGGCAACAAGATGTTACAAATAATGAAAAAGAATCGTAGAATACGATCATATATTTAAACATTTTTTCACACTAGATCTGCTGGAAAAATTTGCAGAACAAATATATGTCTCTAATATATTATCCAGTAATTGTTTTAAAAATAGTTACTTAAGAAGAATTCACCAAGTGGCAGAACTACCGATAGTTTACCTAAGCAGCCCGTAGAAACCTTTCTTTGTGCCACGCACAGCAGGCAGCTGCACCCCCGTCGAGAGAAAAAGCCGGGCAGGCGCGACAGAAAATTTTGGTGAGAAATGCCGGCCGGCAGTCTCGATGCCGGGCTCCCTATCCTTAAACATTGGTGGCCGTGCCGGGCCGTGCCATGCCTGGCTAGTATGGTTCGACCCTTATTTAGCTAACACGCACGACAGTAAATATCCTTTATTGGTGACCTTCGACGTTAGTGCAAGTTCGGGATTTCGCGAGAAGTACTTTATTAAGACATTTTCGACGTTCAAGTGCATCTTTGTGAAAATGGCAGTGACACGTGGTAACACGAGTTCGAGTGTATCGGAAGGTGTCCGGATGAACATCCGCGTTCCGCCGTTGTTACCAGAACAACCAGCCGTCTGGTTCAATCAAATCGAGGACGAATTCGCGATTAACGGTATCACGAAGTCGGCCTTTCGAAAACACGACGTCGTACACCATATCGACACGACCTCCGGGCCGCCGACATTCTGCAAACCGCGCAGATTGTCCCCGGAGATATTTAAGATCGTGAGAGCAGAGTTTGAGAATCTTTTAAGCCAGGGTCACTTACGACCTTCGGAGAGCCAATGGGCTTCAGCCCTGCATATGGTCTCGAAGAAGGATAACGGGTGGAGACCGTGCGGAGATTATCGCGCTCTAAACACTCGGACGATTCCTGGCCGCTATCCGATACCGCATATCGAAGACTTTTCGCGGATGTTGGTTGGAAAATCGATATTTTCCACTTTAGACTTAGTTAAGGCCTATCACCAGATACCTACCCATCCGGCAGACATAGCCAAGACCGCGGTTACGACACCATTCGGGTTGTTCGAATATACAGCGATACCATTCGGTTTGAGGAACGCCGCTCAAACGTTCCAAAGATTCAATGACACCGTCTTAAGGGTGTTAGACTTTTGCTACGCGTACCTCGATGATATATTAGTAGCCTCGAAGAACGAAATTGAGCACAAAGGTCTTCTCAGACAGCTATTCGAGCGTCTCAACGAATACGATAGCGTCGTCAATCCGAATAAATGCGCATTCGCCGCGAAAGAGGTAAAATTTCTCGGGTACACTGTAAACGATCAGGGCACGAAACCGCTTAAAGACAAAGTTCGTGCGATTCTAGATTTTCCCAAACCGCGTACATGCAAGGAACTTCGGAGATTTCTCGGCATGATAAATTTCTACAGAAGATTCATTTCGAACGCCGCGTTTTTACAATCGCCACTCAATCAGCTCCTTAAGGGCAAGAAAGCTAAAAGCGACCTGCCGATTGTTTGGTCAGCCGAAGCTGAAACCGCGCTTAAACAGTTAAAAGAGGCGTTAGCCAACGCTACGTTGCTCGCACATCCACGTGATTGTTCGCAACTCGCAATTTTGGCTTTCCACACGAAATCGTTAGCGCCTGCGCAAAGAAAATACAGCACGTACGACCGGGAACTTCTAGCAATTTACTCCGCGGTAAAACAATTTCGACACGCGGTAGAAGGTCGAATTTTTACTGTTTGAATTTTCAGGCGACTGCAGCACTGAATCCGGCTCGAAGGACCAAATGTTTGAGAATAGAAGAGGGTAAAACTAGCCACTTCACTTAAACGTAACTTTATTTCCCCAACTTGGGTTCGTATAGAATCGTAACAGAAACTATGTACAAAGCGATATGTAACTTGGCCAAAACACCAGCTTGTTTTGGCCAGATTTATGAATAAAGAATGTTGAGTGGATAACAAAATGATTATCACTTTAAACCGAAGATATATTCACGTTTAGCGTCTGTGAATCCCGATAGCGAATCGTTTGTCTAACTCGCGAAAAACCGGTCAAGAGACGCGCGACGTTTACCTTGAGAAAGAGCGAGAACGATTAACGTACGTTGAGATCGGAGTCGAACAGCTGGCAGTTTACCGTCACCGTCGAACTATTGATTGGCGGATCGATAGAGCGATCCGCCAATAGTAATCCCATTTTCGGGGTCGATAATCGATCGTAATCGATGTCCGACGGTGCTGGTCTAAGCTACTGCGAGCTGCTTATCGACTCTCGATCTCGCTGTTACGCGCGAATCCGCCAATAGCGAGGCGGCGCAGTAAATCGGCGCGTTCACGCTGCCGACACGCTCAGCCAATCCCAAACATTACAATATACAGCAAAGTTCCGATTTCTGTTCAGTTTGGGAGGTCCCGATTCTTGTTCAGGCCTATTCACTCCACTGCCTGTCAACGCTGTCCCGCGCCGCAGGGCGGCGACTATCGTTTTCGGCCCGGTTATATCGGTGTGAACACCACTACATTGACACAACGAATCGAATGTTCAAACATCTTAATTTTTATTATTTTTTTATGGGACTTTTAAAAACGTATTTCTGGCATTTTTCTGATTAAAACAAGACGAAACACGATATAATTTAAATTGTATTTATTGGTTTAATCGACTGTGAAAGTTTTGTATAGGAAAGAAAGAGTCGCGTTCCTCCGTTGTTTATTTAAACATATGCTATTTCATATGTTGAATGTATGATGAATTATAAATTATGCTTCTCACATGTAGAATAAATATGGGCCAAATTATATCGTGTTTGGTCTTGTTTTAATCAGAATAATACCAGAAACAAGTCAGTGAAAGTCTCATAAAAAAATAATGAAAAATAAAGCATTTTGAATTGGCATTACATTGTGAGAACACGTGGGCCTTTAAACTGTGTCGGCGACGGCCACACGCTGCGGCCGCACGCTGAGGGTAGCCGTCGCCGACACCGTTGCTCTATTGTAGTCTCGATCGGCGCGATCGGAGTAGTAGACCCAGCAGTAAATCAGAAAAGCAAGTCAAGGTTGCGATTCCTGTTCGCTCCAAGAACCACCCCCTGAACAGGAATCGGAACTTTACTGTACACCGATCACAAACCATTAGTTTTCGCCTTTAAACAAAAGTCTGATAAATGCACGCCGAGACAATTCAGGTATCTGGACTACATAGGACAGTTTTCCACCGACATTCGACATGTTGGCGGTCACCGTTCCACCTTTACCTTAAACTTTGAGCCCATCAATTTTATGACAGGTGAGGACGGGTGCTGGGCTACTCTAAAAATGAGGCTGTTGTGAAAATAAGTTCCTTCGTTGAACATGAATTGCTTTATGACCACCGTCCGACGAAAACATGAAGGAAACGCGTGATCAACACGTGTTGGAAGGGACTTCCTCATACTAGATTATAATGTATCAACTCAGAATCCATAGTAATATATTGCAACGTTGCCTGAAAAGGCGTGGTGTGTTGCCCACCGATTTGTTTACACGGCTGCCCCGTGCGAGCGATAGCTGAGCAGCAGTAGGCTAAGGCCAAAGATGTTGAACCGTTACCGCCCCCTACTACGTGGTTGTGGGGGGTTCCAAGACGCCATCTCACGTGGGCCCCAACTAATGAAATTGTATTGATGCGAGCCTGAGAAGGAGGTTTCCAAGCAGGACAACGGTGACGTGTCTATGATCGGATGCGTGGCCGATTGGGTGAGAGTGGAGGAGGCAGGCCTCGGCTCGCATGCATTTTCGGCTGCTGGCGAAATATTGACTACAGCGACCATTCATATAATGTAACGTGCAACGTCGAAGTCGAAACCTTGAGACTATGGGCGCGCAGGTGTTGGTGGGATGGACAGACCTAATGAAAGACGCGATTTGTTTAGGTGCCGTTCCCCGGGCTGCCCTGTACCGAGAGCTTTATGACAGGTAATTACTATTGAGCTGGAAATCGGCACTTTCGGACAACACGTATTTGTTGTGAAAAACAGGCCTGGGCGACGCTGGATTTCCAAGTTGTTTCAGCAATTGAAAACACATGTTTTTTCGCCCTACAGCGAACCGTATCCCCCACCCTAAGAATATTTCAGATAACTGTTTTTATCCCTGCGCAAGGGCTAATTGCGATGTTAACTTTTTGGCGAAAGCTCGTCATATGGTCATTTCTAATTTGACTGTCGACGAGTAAGTTAGAAAAGTGCAATGGATGCTGAAAAGTTAATCGAAGCGGTGCGGTCTCGGAAGTTCCTCTATAACCTTCAACATCCGAAATACTTGGATGGAAAGTACAAGATGATTGCCTGGGGGGAGATTGGCGAAGAATTGGGTCAATCAGGTCAGTATTCTCTCTGTCTCTTTCTCTTTTGCTATCACCCACTCTCTCTCTCTCTCTCTCTCTCTCACCCTCTAAGGTGAAGTGCCCTATGCCTGGACAGCATGTTTTTCTATTTTAAATTTCATCACTTTAGATAAACAAAAATAATTTTTTAAGAGCTTTAACATACAGTTCAGAGTTTGTAAAGTAATTTAAAGTCCCAAAATTATTGTTTGGATTAATATTTTATTCGTATAAACAAGAATAATTAAAACTTATAGTTGGACATATTAAATTCAATCTAAGCTAGTACTTTGACAGAAGTAAAGCCTATGCCGGGATAAATTAAAATTACATACAATCTGTGTAACAGGCACTATAGTGCTCCGAGCACTATGGCCGCTACGGGGAGCGAGACGCACGGCCGGGAGAAGTATGGGTATTCCTTGAAAATGCCTCTGATCTTTATTAAATCTTTAATGATGTACATATCGTATGAAAATATTATTATTTTATATATTAAATTCTGTCCTGTTCAATTCTCATTTTCTGTTGCAATAATTTCAAGAGACAATACTTCTTTCTCCATATTCTCTAATTGAGTGCACAATTTTGCTTTCTCTTCTTTAATTTCATCTTTATTATCATTAGTTGCTTTAGACCTCATTTGGTCTAAAATAAGTTCTTGAAATAACTGATCTTTCTGATTATTTCTATTAAATTTCTATTAAATAACTGATTATTTCACCTAACTTGATCACCTTAAATATATCGCTTATTTTGAATGATAGAAAAAATGTCAGGGGGAGAAAATATTCTGTTCGAAGGCGCCAGTTCGGTGAATGTTAACATTTTTTTCTCACGTTTATTTTTTTCGAGATTTCAAGTTCACCAATGTATTTTTTAAATGGAATGGTATAGTTTTCTTACGACAGCATGATAGACAATAAAAAACTAAATTTAGCGTTTTTATAACTCATCTCGTTGCACCTAGCAACCGAATATCAAAGTCATTTTAAGGTCATGTTAGGGTCGATTCATACGATTTTTGAGGCAACTTGAGTAAGAATCTTTCTCATTATCATGACGTTGTAAAGGATAGCTACCGATAGTTCACCTGAGGAGGGATAGAAACCTTTTATTTGTTAGTTATGGCCTGTATGACACGAAGGAAAAGTATCGGAGGAAAATCGGACTCAGTTTTCCGGTTGTGGACGGTCTCATTTAAACCTGGGTAAGAATATTTAGTCGGACTCCGATATCGGAGATGTATGAATCGACCATTATTATGCATATCTGAATGTATTTTCCCATCAGTTACACGATGCAATTAAAAAAAATGTAGTCATATTTCAAAAAACACCAATGACCTTGATAACTTCGAAAAAATTACTTCAGGAAAAAAATCTTCTTGTCAGATATTAGTCCATGGACAACGTGCACATTACGAAACAAATATTAGTTGCATCACAATGACCTGAAGAGATATTTTGGTGGCCTTACCACGAAAAGGAACGCCAATTTTAGAAGATCAAGGTCATTTCAAGGTCAAAAAGGTGGTATTCGCTAAATTTAGTTTTTTATTGTCTATCATGCTGTCGTAAGAAAAATATACCATTCCATTTAAAAAATACATTGGTGAACTTGAAATCTTGAAAAAAATGTTAACATTCACCGAACTGGCGCCTTCGAACAGAATATTTTCTCCCCCTGACATTTTTTCTATCATTCAAAATAAGCGATATATTTAAGGTGATCAAGTTAGGTGAAATACCTTGCATATAGAGATATGGATAGATATAGAGGGATAGATATATGAATCGTATATGTGTGTGACATTGAAATTTATTAAAAATAGTTTTTTTACAACATTTACGTTTCGCTTGTACTTTCGTCGTCGTCATCGGTGGATTCGCCGTCCGTAGACCCGACAAGAAAATTGGCGAATGTTCTTCGAACACCAAAAAATTCGGTTGTCGCGTTCTCTCTTCGGCGGGGCATTGGCCGCCACGCTGGCGTACCCTCCTCCTCCTGCACCTCGCCAATCGGTACAGCGACCGACGATCCCTCATGTGTTCGAATAAAATTGTGTAATATACACGTTGCTATAATTATATAGTCTGCATTTGCTGGATTTATTATACAGCCGAAATTTTTGGGCTAAAATCCCAAACGTATTTTCGACTACCCGCCGTGCTAAGGATAGGCGCCTATTAAAATTAGTCCTCGTCCCGTTTCCTTCGGCTCTTACGCCTGGATAAGGCCTCATTCAATTTCTCTTGAGGGGAAACGCCTCGTCACCAACGATAAGGCAGGGTGCGCTTATACTTGTGCCCGGCAAATATGTATCGAGCAACATTTGAAGTGTTCCGTTGCGCATAGCCCGCCCAAGTTCGGATTAGGCGAAAATTCCGCCGTCGCTGTTTCTGCCATATCCTCCGACCTCGACGGCAATGAAATTACAATCGGCATCCGCCAGGGCCATCAACACTACAGAAAATGTTTTTTTGTAGTTGTAGTGCAAGGATCCTGTATTCAACGGTTTTTGGATTGAAACATGTTTGCCGTCGGTCGCGCCCAAGCGATTGGAGAATTTGCATATGTCCCAAAATTTGTTTTTTATTGCTTCCCATCTTTCCCTGCTAGGCTGCGGCATTGTTTCGTGTAGTATCGTGTTTTTAATCACTCTGCACGTGTTGTGCACGATCGCATGCACCGTCGAATGGCCCAGGCGAAAACTATAGCTGAGTGATTTTAGCGAGTTTCCCGTTGCTAGGTATCTAAAAGAATTTACACATTATTAATAATTAATTTTGTTTTGTTTGCAGCTATGCGATGCAAAAATCGCTGGCAAAATATCAGGGACGCGTTCCGAAAATACCGCGCCCACTGCAATAAAACCAGTAGCGGGCAGGGAGCAGAAACTTCCAGAAGGAAGTATACGGGGTGTCCCAAAACTAGTGTAGGAGCGGAAAATGGGAGATTCCTTGGGTCATTTGAAGCGACATTTTCCTTTACAAAAATGGCGTCCGCGTTTTTTTTTTAGGAGTTATTAACGAAAAACACAGACCAATCAGAGCGTGACCTAGACGCGAGTTAGCATAGTCGGCCCGACGTGCAAACTGTCAATTGGCCGAACGTGCTATCACATGTCTAGATCGCGCTCTGATTGGTCCGTGTTTTTCGTTAATAACTCCTAAACAAAGCCACGGACGCTATTTTTGTAAAGAAACATGTTGCTTCAAATGACCCAAGGATCCTCCCATTTTCCGCTCCTACACTAGTTTTGGGACACTCTGTAGATATGGGGAGCAGCTGCAATTTCTGCTCCCTCATATGCAGGAGAGGCCCATGATTTCCAGTCTGCGGAACGCCTTGGAGGCTTCCACGAGCGGCAACCAGCAGACGGAGGTGCAGCAGCCGAACGAGGAAGAGGAGGATGAGGGGAAGCAGGAGGAGGAAATGTTAAAATTCTTCTCGGCCCCCCAAAAGAAACGACGAGCTGGTAGCAGCATTGACGATTTAGTAAATTGTATGAAGGAGTCTACCGACGTTATTAGAACAATAAATACGGAACAAACGGAGAATATGTTGTTTTGGAAAAGTTATGCAATATCAATGTCGCAGCTGAGTCGCCGGAGGCAGTTTTACGCCAAAGGAAAAGCAACTCGGATGGCGATAAAGCTACATGAAGAAGAGGCTCGCGACAGGGCGAGCAAGGAGCAAATCAATAAATAAATAGAATTATAAAGCATACCAATGATTTGTTATTATATCGATTATTCCACCCCTAATTTGACCACCAAATGTATCGCTTCTTGTTTATGATAGAAAAAAATGTTGGGGGGGGCATATTCAATTCAAAGGTGCCATCACGGTGCTGGGCCGAATTTTTTTCTCATGCTCATTTTCCGAGATTTCAAGGTCATCGTATTTTGTTAGATTAGACTGCGTATTTTCACTACAACAGTCTCGCAGCTTATAAAAAAACGAATCCAACGAGTTGCAATATGTTGACCTTCACGTGACCTTTAGCAGTGAAATTATGAAATGTTTGTCACTGACTTCAGTACGCGTTCGAGGACGGTGAATGAAGGAACCTTCTGCTAAGATTATCGCTTTGATAATAATACTTGTAAACATACTCCAACCGATGAAAAGAGACGTACTCCAACCGACGAATGTCTGTTTAGAAGCAGCAGGGACAATTACACGGTACACTGTCTCAATGAAACTGAAATGCCTTCATTTGTCGTTCCCGAATGCGTACTAAAGTCACTGACAAACATTTCACAATTTCACTGCTAAAGGTCATTTGAAGGTCAACATATTGCAACTCGTTGGATTCGTTTTTTTATAAGCTGCGAGACTGTTGTAGTGAAAATACGCAGTCTAATCTAAAAAAAATACAATGACCTTGAAATCTCGGAAAATGAACTTGAGAAAAAAATTCGGCCCTGCACCGTATTGGTCCGACGTTTAGTAATTTTCAAAGAATTCCGATCAATTGCAATTTTCAAACAAATTTCTTTTCACATCCTACAATAAACTAAGTGCCATATTTCCCCAAAAATGTTTAAGTCGTACAGTATAATATGAAGAAAGTTATCGTCTCTTTAGAACGCCCAAATATTAATTCGAGTTACTGCATACAGAGGGTGTTTATATTATCTTGAACGCCTAAATTATTTCCGCGACCATTAAAAGTAAGAGAAAATTACGAGGTGGGATGCGCATGGCTTTAAGACGCGCATCAGATGGTAATAAAAAAGAATTCTTTGAAGGTCATTGTAGCAGTTTTTCAAGGTTGCTGTATTTTTGTTGCATGTCAACATGTGTTCTGTGACGTGGCAAAATAACCACGTCTCAATTCCATATTAGAAGGAAAACCCGAAAGTAAAATCGCGAGGACCGGACCACCCTGAAAATATTTGCCTCCGTACTCGTGGAATAAAAAGAAGACTAAAAAGTAGAAAATAAAATATTTTTAAAAAATTTGTGTACGTGGGGTCCACGCGCGACAGAAGTGAAACTTATTGCGTATTAAGTATAGATACTTATAAATTATTGGTATATTTTTATTGGAGACAAGAGATAATAATAAATAAAAACTAGCTGGTTATTGTTGCTCGCTCGCTTCGCGAGCTCGCGGGTAGGACTACTCTTGCGAAAGGATTAGTGGTACGCATTGCTAGTGGGGCATACAGCTCTTAATGGTTTTTCTTTTATTTTGTGTGTGACTCTCCACGAGCCACACAAAGAACTTCCCGATTCGTTAGTTGTAAGCGGTAACATTAGTATTAGTTGCATAATTAAAAACAAAATTTTTTTTTTTAATTAAAAAAAAGTTCTTTTTTAAATAAAAATGAAATATATATAATTACGTTTGTTTATTCGGTGGAAAATTTCCATCCTCTCGTGTTTAGGACTAGGCTTCCATATTTAATTAGTTTAAGCTGTCGAGTTCGAGCGATACAGCCCTAGGTGGCCCCCAGCGTATAACGGTCCCAGGATATACGCTCCTGAGAATCCGTCTTTAAATTCGTCGTTTTTGGCAATTCCCGGTAACGCGCTCGCGATGCGTAATCACGTGATTACCGAGAACCGCCGCTAATCGCGCTCAGCACCTAACGGTTAGATTCGTTCGAACGCTCAGCTGAGTAACACGTTACGCAATCGCGCCCTTTTCTGTATACGCAAGTGTAGACAATATATATACGTCACAAGTGCAACCAATATCGTTTACGCGATTGTGTAAAATAAACATAGTTCTTTGCCGGCTCAATACTCCTTTCTTGATTATTATTCTTTTTCCAACCTCACCTCGCTCACACTTTCCACACGATTTCCCTTTCCGAACTTCCTCCGGTGTTCAAACCCGATCCTACATACATCCATCCATACAGTCCACTCCCCAACCTCAAATCGTCCCGGGTTCCCGAACATCTCGTATAAATTGCATTCTTGAATGAACTTCTTTCGACAAAAACTAAAAAATCTAAAAAACTACTTGACCCATATGGACCAAAATCTAATCAGCTCTAAGTTACGACGGGGCACATCGATTGCATCATTCATCATTCTGATCGCATTGTTACTTTTTCAGAAAACGTTAACGAAAAATTTGATAACATAAAAACGGCCATACGCACACACACACACACACACACACACACACACACACACTAACAATTTGATAAAAATAGTCTAAAATGACTTCAATAACCATGAAACGTTTAGATCTGCTAAAAAATCGATTTTCGATTTTCGGGGTAATTACAGTAACTTCCCTATGAATCGGGAAGTTAATAACAGTGGGTAATAAATAAAATAAATAAGAACTGAACAAATAAAATACATCAATTGATGCTGTATTCTTAAGAAGTGTAGGACGTATTAAATCACAAACAATAATCATTTTCCGCAGAATTATCACTTTCTATCATTGTGACAATTGGCTTATGATAGCTGAAATATGGCACGAACGTTTTTCATGTGATACGTTCTAAATTTCTTGAAAATACGACATCAATTGTTGTATTTTATTTGTTTAATTCTTATTTATTTTATTTATTACTCACTATTATTTTTATTTATTATTATCTCTTGGTTTCAATAAAAAAATACTAATAATTTATCTGTATTTATACCTAATAAGCAATAAGTTTCACTTCTGTCGCGCGTGGGTCTCACGCACACGAATTTGTTTTGTGCAATATTTTATAGCTTAACCCTTAGCGCTCGAGCGTGCCTCTGAGACGTCACTAAAAATTGCTGTACTATTATTAAAAACATTGTTTGCATTATTGGATATGTCGGTATCTAACTAATTACCGAACATTTAAGTATTATAAGAGGTGCTATAGCAATATCTGATTTTTCTATGTTTTTGTGGGTTTTCCATCGATAAAAATATTAGGAAACAGATATATTAAATGAAATTGATCCAAGCGTTATGTGTATCTATAAGGTACTATACAAAATTATCACAATAACGAAAGGGGTCGAAAAAAGTGTACAGGGTACGAATGACATTTGCACCACGAACATTTAAAGCAACGACTCTGGTGCAAATCGAGCAATTCATACATTCTATTTCGGTGAAAATAAAAACTGGACAGGAATCTCAAAATGTTTCGGTCCGTTAGCTACGTATGTAACCGCACTCAAACCATACATATTGGCATACATTTCTACATCTAGGTGCACATAACTGATTATGTATTATTGTAGGGACTGCATTTTCGCAATTGTATTTCGGGCATGCAAAATTTTTCCGAATTCTAAACCCATATATTCTAAAGATTGAATGAGTCCAATAGTGTTTTTCGAAATAGTTGACACTGTTAAATTTTTGCCTTCTGGGGTGACGTCACTTTTTGATTCTTCATCATGGCCGGTCCATGAATCCAGTATTTTTAACACGGAGAAAGAATACAAAACAGGCAGGCTGCGGGCGAACTTGGGTTCCCGCGGTAAGTGCAATGAAAGATCCTCTGGTGGTTTTTCCTAATCTTTTACCGATGGAAAGCCCGTAGAGAAATGGGAAAAACAGTCCTTTGCAGGATTGCCACATCACTTTTACCAAGGAACAACTTTAAATAAATGGTTACCCTTAATCGAACAAATTTTCCATTCTGGTTGTCATCGTGCCTCGTATAAACATTGTAACCTAATATGACTATTAATACCGCGCAACCAAAAAACTTTTTTCTCATTTATTTCGTAATGAAGGTACGTTCAGTGACTCCCGCCAATATTCGAACACTTGCAAAAAGACGACAACATTTTTAATATTCGATCATATGATTTGAATTTTTTTGGGAAGTTAGAACAAGTGGTTTGTTGCACAACGTGGCTAAAATTTTTGAAAACATTGCAAGCTGTCGGGATTACGGAGAATATATTAAAAGTTGCATTTTGCAACATTTTCATGTGGGCCTACATTGAAAAGTTAAAGAGTATGTTTTGTGGGTCTGTGTCAATTATATGTCACGTCCGGTGGTTCTGCCATGAGCAGTAATTAATAAAATCAATCATATATATCATACAATTTCAGAAATTCTTTTCGCATTTGTTCTATTAATATTGCACGACAACTGTGACATCATATATTATAATTGATAATTGAATTTTCGTATATTATACTACATTGCTAGCGATAGAATTAAGCGAAATCTATTTTATTAAAGAAACGAAATAATTCGAAATACAATATGCGAGCGATTAACTAAATGAAACTTCCGTTGCATTTATTCATCGCTGAAGAATGTAAAAGGTTGTCGCGAAGAGACTAGGACGTAGAAAAAATACAGATTGGTAATTGATACTTGGGAGGATGCGTGGATCATAAGATCCAGCGAAGGGGGTTTAAAAATGAATCGAAAATTAATCATCCGTTCGTAATGCAGAGATTAAGAAGGAAAATGATTACGAAGAATTGATGAGGATGCATCCACCCTAAGATGATTAAGCGTAGAACAATGGATTGATCGATCTATAAAAGGAATGACTCCTCACTAGGACGAGTTCAGTCGACAGTCAAAATCTCAGTAATACTTCTCGTTCGTTTAGTTAATAAATCAAGTCAAATCAGTCACAAGTCATGGTTCAGTTGTCAATGAAATTTAAATCCAGTACAATCTTAGTCTCGGTTCAGTTCAAGTTCAGTACATCATTTAATTAATTCGCACGCAGTCGCGAAAGTATCTAACTACAACCTCAAATTTGGAAAATCATCTATCTTCAATCAATTGTTTCAACTTCTCTGCAAAAAATCCAAGTTGCAGCGTCCAATATTAAACGAGCAACGTTTGGTTGTATCAACGTTTGCGACCTTTCTCAGTCGGGAAATTCCGCCCTCACTCCTGACGTCACTAAATAGGGGGTTGTCGCGAAGGTATTTAAGAAGCTGTGGGGCATGACTTTAGCACCATTTCTGGCCTGTTCTTCGAGTAATTTCTGTGACTTCCGCGCACCTTATCGACGATGAACGTGAGTAGCGAGTTGTTAGCAGCTCTTAGCGTACAAATCGCCCTACAGCAAGTGGCGCTGGATCTAGTAATCCAGGAGCGAGAAGAGGAGCGATCGGGGCATGTAATTAGAAGACGAAGGAGAAGAATAAGTGCTCCAAGACAGTACAGTGTACATCCTCTATGCAGAAGTCGGGACAGCGAAGGGGAACTCACCCTATTTAGACAAATGTCCGCTGACAGCGAGGAGAAGTTTTATGGCTACTTCAGGATGACGAGGAGCTGTTTCGCTGCGTTGCTGAGAAAAATCAAGGATCAGCTAACGAAAAAAATAACACATTGGAAGAGGCCAATTCCCCCAGAGGAACGATTGGGAGTTTGCCTGCGGTAGGTGATTTTCTAAGTAATTGATTGCTATTATTAAGGGACTCCTTTTCCCAGGTTTGCAAGGGTGCGGGATTAACGTTCACATTTCTCGATGACACAAAAGTGGGATTGATCTGGGGCGCTGTCGCCCTAAAAAGTCCTATGTTTTCGTTGACGGGGCGTACTTTTCATTCGGAACCATACAATTGTGCATGTAGTGTCACGTCGTCTAGCAAAGAATCGCCGCCAGAAGGGCGAAAACTCCGACGACACCGGGTATTTATAGGCCCGAAAGCCGGGCCGCGTTCGGCCGCGCGAAACGCGGTCCACCCGGGCCAAAGTCGTTCGCAAGCTCGTCAATTTAACGTGAACCTCGCGAATATTCGGGCGCCAGGCACGAAAAGTGCCACTAGAAATACTCGAGCTCGGTGTTACTCGAACTACGTGTCTACGAGCCTGCAACAACCGGCAAAATACGCGGATTTTACGCGAACGGGCCCAGGATACTACGAGGAACGACCACGAGGGGTTCCCTGCGGCGGGAAGGTTTCTCACGAAATGAATGGTCGGTGAACTCTGGTTAACCACAATTTATTAACGATCAGTGTTATAATAGCGCTGCCGGTCGACACCGGCGCGTAACAAATTCTCGGCGACGGATGGTAATCGCCCGCGCGCCTTGTCCTTCCGGACTTCTTCAAAATCGTGTCGAACCCGGCAGCACGCGGTGTTAGCGTTAGCGGACGCGA
This sequence comes from Lasioglossum villosulum, assembly GCA_963971365.1. NCBI lineage: Eukaryota > Metazoa > Arthropoda > Insecta > Hymenoptera > Halictidae > Lasioglossum > Lasioglossum villosulum. Next base: position 18,623,969 of record OZ020498.1, on the reverse strand, counting down.
TTTACGCGTTATACGCCCGGATTCCGATGGAATACGCGACACAATCGACCTCTCGTTACCGGCACTGAACACGGCAATGCGACGCGAACACGTGGCGACGTCCCACCGTGGGACGACACGAGGTTGACGTGGAAACTACGGAGACGCGCGGATCCTCGCAAAATCGTAGTATAGGGCTCGACCCTCGCAAAATAATCTTCCCCCGCGCGTCCTCCGCTCGGCCGATGGTTTCGCTCGCGGACTGGCTGCAGCCGGCAGCCGCAAAACGATACCGAATTCCCGCGATGCGATAGCGAACCCGTCACGCACACCGAGCCAACGCGAAATAGAAATCACTCATTAAATAAGGAGAATTCCGACAAAAACTTACCACTAGGGTTCGCTCGTCTGCGACAGAGATTTCGCCTCGATCTTTGCGGCAGCGTGCGTCGTAATATTACCGATTACGCGAGCGGTGTACAATGATATCTGTCGCGTACAATGTCTAATCGGAGAGTCCTTCTCTACGCGTTGACTCGGGAACGTGGAAGTGAGGCGTCCCCCCTTTCTTCCGCACGCTTCTCCCCACGGAACGCTTCGACCTATCCCTGTCCGAATTTCGGCACGGGCCTCGCTCTACGCGGCGGTCCCTGGCTTCCGGCGATTGGCGGTTACCCCGGCAGCGTTGACGGGGATTCGCCGCTTCTTCCTGAGGCGATCGACGTTGTCCAATCCGGTAGCGGGCCAGGTTGCTTCCCGGTTGAGGCGACGCCAAAGCAGATGAGATATCTTCTTGGCCAGTTCTGCTCTTTGATGGCGCCTCCAGTCGCGCCTCCAGTAAAAAACTATTTCGTTTTTTATTGTCTATCATGCTGTCGTAAGAAAAATATACCATTCCACTTAAAAAAACATCGGTGAACTTGAAATCTCGAAAAAAAATTAACTTGAGAAAAAAATTTGAACGTTCATCGTACTGGCACCTTCGAACAGAATATTTTCTCCCCCTGACATTTTTTCTATCATTCAAAATAAGCGATATATTTAAGGTGATCAAGTTAGGTGAAATAACTTGATCAGTTATTTCAAGAACTTATTTTAGACCAAATGAGGTCTAAAGCAACTAATGATAATAAAGATGAAATTAAAGAAGAGAAAGCAAAATTGTGCACTCAATTAGAGAATATGGAGAAAGAAGTATTGTCTCTTGAAATTATTGCAACAGAAAATGAGAATTGAACAGGACAGAATTTAATATATAAAATAATAATATTTTCATACGATATGTACATCATTAAAGATTTAATAAAGATCAGAGGCATTTTCAAGGAATACCCATACTTCTCCCGGCCGTGCGTCTCGCTCCCCGTAGCGGCCATAGTGCTCGGAGCACTATAGTGCCTGTTACACAGATTGTATGTAATTTTAATTTATCCCGGCATAGGCTTTACTTCTGTCAAAGTACTAGCTTAGATTGAATTTAATATGTCCAACTATAAGTTTTAATTATTCTTGTTTATACGAATAAAATATTAATCCAAACAATAATTTTGGGACTTTAAATTACTTTACAAACTCTGAACTGTATGTTAAAGCTCTTAAAAAATTATTTTTGTTTATCTAAAGTGATGAAATTTAAAATAGAAAAACATGCTGTCCAGGCATAGGGCACTTCACCTTAGAGGGTGAGAGAGAGAGAGAGAGAGAGAGTGGGTGATAGCAAAAGAGAAAGAGACAGAGAGAATACTGACCTGATTGACCCAATTCTTCGCCAATCTCCCCCCAGGCAATCATCTTGTACTTTCCATCCAAGTATTTCGGATGTTGAAGGTTATAGAGGAACTTCCGAGACCGCACCGCTTCGATTAACTTTTCAGCATCCATTGCACTTTTCTAACTTACTCGTCGACAGTCAAATTAGAAATGACCATATGACGAGCTTACGCCAAAAAGTTAACATCGCAATTAGCCCTTGCGCAGGGATAAAAACAGTTATCTGAAATATTCTTAGGGTGGGGGATACGGTTCGCTGTAGGGCGAAAAAACATGTGTTTTCAATTGCTGAAACAACTTGGAAATCCAGCGTCGCCCAGGCCTGTTTTTCACAACAAATACGTGTTGTCCGAAAGTGCCGATTTCCAGCTCAATAGTAATTACCTGTCATAAAGCTCTCGGTACAGGGCAGCCCGGGGAACGGCACCTAAACAAATCGCGTCTTTCATTAGGTCTGTCCATCCCACCAACACCTGCGCGCCCATAGTCTCAAGGTTTCGACTTCGACGTTGCACGTTACATTATATGAATGGTCGCTGTAGTCAATATTTCGCCAGCAGCCGAAAATGCATGCGAGCCGAGGCCTGCCTCCTCCACTCTCACCCAATCGGCCACGCATCCGATCATAGACACGTCACCGTTGTCCTGCTTGGAAACCTCCTTCTCAGGCTCGCATCAATACAATTTCATTAGTTGGGGCCCACGTGAGATGGCGTCTTGGAACCCCCCACAACCACGTAGTAGGGGGCGGTAACGGTTCAACATCTTTGGCCTTAGCCTACTGCTGCTCAGCTATCGCTCGCACGGGGCAGCCGTGTAAACAAATCGGTGGGCAACACACCACGCCTTTTCAGGCAACGTTGCAATATATTACTATGGATTCTGAGTTGATACATTATAATCTAGTATGAGGAAGTCCCTTCCAACACGTGTTGATCACGCGTTTCCTTCATGTTTTCGTCGGACGGTGGTCATAAAGCAATTCATGTTCAACGAAGGAACTTATTTTCACAACAGCCTCATTTTTAGAGTAGCCCAGCACCCGTCCTCACCTGTCATAAAATTGATGGGCTCAAGGTTTAAGGTAACGGGCGAACGGTACAACGCCTTCTACCTGCATTACTACCATGTGCGCCAAAATAGGGAAACCAAGGAGATTTGTAAGTAGTGTAATAATACAGGACTTTAAAATTTTTTATGTTGCAATAGTTATTTTACATTATTATTGAAGAAGAATCCACACCAAATGGCAAGTAAACGTTAACACCGTTTCGACATTCTTGCTATAACAAAAGCTGATTTGTATAGGAGTAAGCATTTCGTCACTCAGTGGCAATTTACGTATCGTAAGTTGAGTACGAAAACTATATACTGAGCATCTTTTTCAATAAAAACAGGTTTTGAAAATATCTCGAGATCTAATAATTTTGTTGTACATAATATGGACATTGCGTAATTAATGTTCTTATAATATAAATGTATGCCAATTAAGTGGCAAACACGAATTCGAAGTAAATTAAAATTTCATATTTAAAAAAGAATATTCTATTCCTGATATTACATAAACATTCATTTTGTGTTAAGAAGAAAATGTTTCTTTCATAATATGAAATAAATATTATCTGTATATTAGGAAAAAATTTTCTATTTCCAATATGAAATAAAGATTCATTCAATATTTAGAAAGAAATATTAGCCTCGTAACATGAAATAAATATTCCATGCATATTTAAAAAATATATATTTGTTACTTAATATAAAATAAATACTGCATGGGTATTTGAATATTAAAAAGAGATTAAATCTATTTTTAATATTATATGAATGTGTATGCAATATTTTGTGCTACTAGGGGAAATATTCTAGGTCAGAAGAAATGTTTGATTTTCGAGTTAAAGTAGCTCCGAGTGCAAAAAGGGTTAACCCACTGCTGTTCCCTATCGCTTGTATGGAGCAGTGTATTGGACATAAACAAATTGAAAATGTTTTTCACTTTGTGAAAGGTGTAATTTTAGAATAAACGCCGTCGACTCTTATTTGAGAATATTTAAAGAATATTCAGCAATTTCATGGACCTGAAATAAGAAACAATTCAAACCTAACAGCTGTTTATAGTTTATATAGAATATTTTGTTTGTACATCGAAGACACATGATGCTAATTAGTCAGTGGGATACGGGAATTGACAGGTCACCAGAAAGATGGCGACAAGTTGTTACAAATTGTGAAAAAAACAGAATTTCAAACAGGAAGAATCGTAGAATACGACCATATTTTTAAAAAATTTTTCACACTTGAAAGGATGAAAAAATTTGTGGAACAAAGACATGTCTAATATTTTTCTAATAATTATTTGAAATCATTATTTATAAGAAGTATTCACCAAGTGGCAGAAACGTTTCTTATTTACATGATCTTGTAAAGAGAGCTACCGATAGTTTAGCTGAGGAGTCGTGGAGGTGCCCATAGACACCTTTTTTTCTGCCACGCACCGCAGGGAGCCGTCAACCCACCAGTGAGATATGGCCCAACCGGCTAGATGGAAAAATATTGTGAGAAACGCCGGTCCGGTTACCGGTTGTGAACGGTCCCATCTAAACCTATGTATTTATATTTTGCCGGAACTCCGGACCGGTCATGTATAAATCGACCTTAATGCGCAATTGATAGGTCCAAAAGGGGAATTTGAATGGGACAGTAGCGCGAAAGCTATGCGTTATGGCGTTTTACTGCGGGGTACGCTGCGCGGCGCGGGTCCGTTCCCAGAGGGAGTGAGAGAGAGAGAGATTCAGGGATCCACGGACGGCTGGACCAAGTTCGCCTGACCGTCAAGTGGAAAGAGCTTGAACGGCCCGAGCAAGTCCGCCTAAGGGTCGAACCATACTAGCCAGACACGGCACGGTCCGGCACGGCGACCAATGCTTAGGGTCGAACCATACTAGCCAGGCCCGGCGCCGGCCGGCGACGTTTCTCACATCTTCCAGAGCTCTCTGTGAGGTCCGGACGGCGATTCGAGAGGCTCGTACAAAGGGTTCTTGCCGGAGACCTTGTCGCTTGGTACCCTAACCGCAGGGGCTACCGGTAACTTTTTACTCCCCTCTACGCATCAGGAGATAGCCGGACCGACAGCCGGTGAGGTTGCTCCTCCAGCAATGTACCAGTTCCGGAACAGACCGGCATTCTAGCATAGGCAGAATATAACATGCTGTATTTATCTAAAAAGCGAACTTTTCAGAGTTCGTTGTGCCAATAGGTGGGGAATACGTTGTTAAGGAATGTAAACGTTATAACAAAAATATAACAATGTATTTATTACTATAGAAACAAAATAAAGAATATTATCTGACAAATTGTGTACGAGGAAACAATTCGTTTTTTATACGCAACGCAATGGTATATGTAACTTTTCGTATTTATGATATTTTGTTAGATATGAAGGTGACCTTTAATTTTTTAAATAGTAGAATGCTTTATTATTTGTTATGTCACATTAGAGCGTGTGTCTAGTCGAATTCATCCACATACTGTACAGCGACCCCAAGATCATTCAAGGTAAGAAATGAAATAAGCGTTTTGAAATACTAGCAAACACATTGGTATGAAATATGTGGCTAGGAATAGTGTGAACACTAGGGTGGTCCTTAATTTTCGACCATGAAATTTTCGGCTTCCCCTCCCCAATATTGTTCCTTTTCATGAAAAAATAATATATTCAAAGTTTTAGAGCAATCGGATGTCGGGAATTCGTGCCTCATCCAGCGCGAAGTTTTGAAATAGAGTTAAGAACGCGCTAAATGTAAAACGTATACTGAAAATTCAAGTTACATATTTTATACCTCCAAAAATATCATAATTCCTTACATGCATTCAAGTACAGGTGTACTTTGTACGAATTAAAATTATTTCACATTAATTAACCCGTATAATTTCTATCCGCCACCTTCCCGCTAGAAAGTGCGTTTTCGCGAAGCGTATCATCGGTGAGAACGATGCGTTGAACTGTTGCACCGAGGTCTTTTTCGTTTATTTTTATGTTTATTTAAATTTGAAAGTGAAACAACCACGCGAGGACTATCGAGAGTTTCTTGAAATTAGTAATAATAAAGTTTTCTTTTCGAACACCAGGAGCATTTCATCACACTCGATGGATAGCGAAAGCTATATATTCTTTAAAAATATTCTTATTTAGACATCAATTTACATTGACGAAGAATGAAGAAAATGGAATACGTTAAATTTGCATTTTTGTCAGTAAATTGTATTTAAACGCATGGATCCAAGCTCCAATTGCTGCAGAAGCTCCAAGTCGAGACCATGATTTTTTATAAAATCTATACGCATATAGTGCCATCAATGTCGATGTAAGTCGCGTAGCAGTACAGAAATTTTGCAATCATTTGTGGTATCTAACTCCCGAAACTGTAGCGTTACTAGCCTATTTTGACTACAAAATTCGGCACGATGTAAAGCAACAAATGATTGTAGCTGCAAAAGCTGAGAATACCGTTGGTCATAATGACATTAAAAGATTGGTAGTTGATTCAGCTAATGTAAATAAGTGCGTTGGTAGCAACATTGCAGCATTTATGTCCAAACAAATTTTAAATTTTTTTAAAAGATTTCATAGATTTAAAAAATAAGGATCCCTCAGAATGGGAAAGTGATGCCTGTTATAACGCAGGCTTAATTATAGTAAATAATTTAGCTGTAGTTAATGATTCGGCAGAACGAGGAGTTAAACTTATTGCAAGAATTTAACGATCCGATGTACTATCGCGAAATGAAAAAGAAAAACAATTTTTAATGCAAACTGTGTCAGACTACAGAAAGCACTATCCAGACGCAAAAAGGACTACATTAATGAAATCTCTGTAAAATGTCTTTAGTTGTATTTGTTGTATTAAATGTATTTGTTGCCTTGTATATATTAAAAAGTATTTAAACTCAATACCTCGATACGTCTTAGTTTCTTTTCTTCGCCTTTACATATATGGTGTAATATTCACCACATCCCATTAAAAATATTATGCTCATTATGCCCATTAAAAATATTAAAAGAATTGGTATTTTCAATCAAATACGTAAAATTCGACATGTATTGTACAAAGTACACCTGTACTTGAATGCATGTAAGGAATTATAATATTTTTGGAGGTATAAAATATTTAACTTGAATTTTCAGTATACGCTACACATTTAGCGCGTTCTCAACTCTATTTCAAAACTTCGCGCTCGATGAGGCACGACTTCCCGACATCCGATTGCTCTAAACCTTTGAATAATATCATTTTTTCATGGAAAGGAACAATATTGGGACTGGGAGCCGAAAATTTCATGGTCAAAAAATAAGGACCACCCTATCGTACATCCACACAACGTGCTCCTCAAATTTTCAATAAAGGACAGCCCAACAAAAGTTGCGAAATACAACTGTTAGTATTTTCCCTGCAATTCCGACCAATTGCAATTTTCCACAAATCTTTTTCCACGTCACGTTGTCAATTAGTTGTACCAGCTTTCCATAAAAAATCAATATCGCGGGGTCCAATGTTAAACAAGCCATTGCTGAGTGTGGTGTTTGCCCGAAAAATCGGGAAAACTATTTTGGCGTTATTTAAAGGCTGAAGGTAATAATGCAGTAGGTCGTTGAACATTATGAAATCAAAAACCCACATTTACAAAGTCAAAATGGCTGGATGGAAAAGCTGGAAGAAATTATTTTACATGTTAATTACAGTGAAATGATGTAATTTATTATTGCTATGCTAAATATACAGATCACGTAATTGTTCACCAAATAATATTATGAAATAATATTATTTACTTATTGTACAGTTTCGTGATCTACATATGTTTTTAGCATTAAGATTCCGTACTGCCAAATAGACCGCTTGCTACTTTTCTCGGCCGGGAAATTCTACCCTCTTCCTTCACGTCGTTGAGCAGGGGTTGCCGGTATTGTATTTCCCAATCGTATACGATGCTGTAAGATATGTTAACATAATAAATTTTGAAGGTTGTGCTGAAAACTTTTTTGACTGATTGCGCGTTGCTGGCGGCATGCTGGCAGCATGTAATCATCAAAACATGTTTATTTTCAATAGTTCTTTTTTTTAGGAAATCTCTTATGAGATCTATGAAAAAAAGAATGGAACCTAATCGTTAATCGCAATTAACGACTAAAGTAGAAATCTAACCGTTATTCCCAATTAACGCTTAGTGACTATTTAATCGTTAGCCGTCAAACTTTAACGACTAGACTGGGAGATTAATTATAAATTGCGATTAACGATTGTAGTAGAAATTTATTCGTCAAGCGTTGATTAAATTTTTGCCCAACTCTGGTAGTAGGTTATTGAATTCGCTCATTATTGGCAACTACAACATTATGAAATCAAAAACCCACATTTACAAAGTCAAAATGGCTGGATGGAAAAGCTGGAAGAAATTATTTGATATGTTCATTACGGTGAAATGATGCAATTTATTAAGTATTGCGATTCCGTACCGCCCAAGAGAAACGCTTACGACTCTCCTAGCCCGGGAAATTCCACCTTCTACCTTTACGACGTTGGGTAGGGGGTTGCCGGCAGTGTATTTAAGAGACTGTGAAGCCACGTTCCAGTACCATTTTTGGCCTAACGTCTATCTACAACGGTTTCAACGCGCGCATTTGTCTTTAAACCATGAGTTTTAATAGTGAAGTGAAGAAGATTCTTCACGCCGATCTCAATTCGAAGATTATGTATGTTGCGCAACGTCGGCTTCGGGAGCAAGAACGTGCAAGGAGAAGACGTCGCTACAATGTCCACCCTCTTTGGAAAACTAGAGAGACCGAAAGCGAATTGGTGCTAATTCGGCAGATGACTATGGACAACGAGGAGAAATTCTATGGATATTTCCATATGAGTAGGAGCTGCTTTGCTATCCTACTGAGCAAAGTCGGAGCCCAGCTGACTAAAAACCACACGCGCTTCGGGAGTCCAATTTCTCCGGAGGACAGATTAGCAGTTTGCTTGCGGTAAGTGACTTTTCACCAGATTGTTTTTTTTTATTAGATTGGGGAAAAAGTTTTTTCGTATTCTCCCGGGAGAATGTTATGTTTATCGGTGTTATGTCCCGGGGAGCTGTGTTGACGCGAATTGTGTTCGGAGCAGAGGAGAACTCTCGGGACGCATAAAGAATTCGCACAACCTTTTGCCCACGCGGCCCGTTACGTCCGGCGTCTGGCGGGACCACGACCTATCCTTACTTGTGTTGGGATTCGCTCGACTCACCGGCCTGGAGAATACGTCGGATGCGGCGTAAAGAACAGCGTATGTAACCTGAGTGTCGAGGGTCGTAGGGTGGTATGGAGGAGCACTCCTCCGAGGTATAGATGACCGGTCCCCAGTAAACTCGCTCAGGCTTCTTCCAAGAGGTGACTGCTGCGACTTCTTCGGACGGTGGAACGGCAGGAGCACAGCTGACGTCGACGGAAGGTTGCGGCTCGGGCGGAGGAGTCGCGGGAAGTCAGCTCGATGCCGACGTCCTCTCTTTCGTACATGTGCTTTAGTCTTTTGATCTGATATTTACGTCCGGCACGTCGCGGCATGGAGAATTCTAAGTGAGGAGGTACCGAGATCTGTCCGATCTTTTAACCCTTCCGTGTTGCGCGACGGTCGTACCGAGCAGCTGGTTTCAGCTCTGCGTACAGGAAGGTTGTACCGAACAGCTCGAATGTTGCGTGTAGATACGGTGCAGGGCCCAGGAAGCGAGACTCGATTATTTAATTAATCACTGGGAATATGTATATATATACAGGGTGTCCCAAAACTACCCTAGGAGCCGAAAATGGGAGGTTCGTTGGGTCATTTGAAGCGACATTTTCCTTTACAAAAAGGGCGTCCGCGGCTTTGTTTAGGAGTTATTAACGAAAAACACGGACCAATCAGAGCGCGATCTAGACATGCGATGACACGTTCGGCCAATTGACAGTTGGCGCGTCGGGCCGACTGTGTTAACTCGCGTCTAGGTCGCGCTCTGATTGGTCCGTGTTTTTCGTTAATAACTCCTAAACAAAGCCGCAGACGCCATTTTTGTAAAGGAAAATGTCGCTTCAAATGACCCAAGGAACCTCCCATTTTCGGCTCCTAGGGTAGTTTTGGGACACCCTGTATATATATATATTTGCGTATGAAATTGGGTACAATGCTCAAAACTAAAACTAGAGTTAAAACGAGACTAGAACTAAGAATACGCGAACGATATGACCGCACGAGGGCGGATGAGCGCAAGATGTCGAAGGACTATTTGCTTCGAAGTCGGAACTAGAACTGCCTTGCTTGGCCACTCCTTGACCACTTCGGCGTGGCGATCTTATCGTTGTTAAAATACAAACAGAAATTATCAACTACGGAGAATTAATTAAGATACGGGGTAGGAGTTATGGCGGTATATTAGTGTCCGGTTACGGTTGCTCTTGCAGGATGTTTATAGTGAGATATGGTTGACGGTGGGAACGAGTGTGGCGTGATATGGTTATTGAGAATAATGCGGACGTGAGGATACTTGTGCCTACTGGATATTGATTATGGTGTATGTCTAATTCTTATTGACTATACTTACAACCTATGGTAACACGTCGGGAGACGTGACATCAGATCTGGTATTTCTTACTTACGTATATTACTTAAATGTATTATTTACAACAAACAAAATTTGTTGGTACAGTGAATAACAGGAGTAAGTTAACACTCATATTTTCAATGACAAAATTACAATAACAAACGTTTATTCACTTATAAATATGAACAATTTCATTACATCTTTAATGGTATTGTTGAAAACCAAATTTATTACGATATCACAGTGATCTGAAGTTTTATCAAGGTATTGATTTTCCTACACTATATATGCTAAATTTGGTGTGACAAGAGAAAGTTAACGTGTCGTTCAATAACACTGTCCAGCGCCAAATTTGTTTCACAATTATATTGTGATGGTGGCACTTAAAAAGTTTCTTGCGCTTATTCCGAATCTACCCTTAATTTTTCTCCTCGACGAACCGTTTCTGAGAGACATGACTTAAAAAAAAACATACTTTTTCAACTTTAAACAAATATTGTGATGTTATTATGAAAAATATCGAATTGTTCTTTGCAGCAAAAGATTCTGTGGATTTCCTCCAATACAGCGATATTCAAAATTAATACATGATGATTGTTTAAACATGTTTGAACAATCATTGAAGACTGAGAGACACACTTTTGCACCAATTCTTGAGAATATTTTCCAATTTTTAACTTCCCGATTCATAGGGAAGTTACTGTAATTACCCCGAAAATCGAAAATCGATTTTTTAGCAGATCTTCACGTTTCATGGTTATTGTAGTCATTTTAGACTATTTTTATCAAATTGTTAGTATGTGTGTGTGTGTGTGTGTGTGTGTGCGTATGGCCGTTTTTATGTTATCAAATTTTTCGTTAACGTTTTCTGAAAAAGTAACAATGCGATCAGAATGATGAATGATGCAATCGATGTGCCCCGTCGTAACTTAGAGCTGATTAGATTTTGGTCCATATTGGTCAAGTAGTTTTTTAGATTTTTTAGTTTTTTTCGAAAGAGGTTCATTCAAGAATGCAATTTATACGAGAGGATGGAAAATTTCCACCGAATGAACAAACGTAATTATATATATTTCATTGTTATTTAAAAAAATTTTTTTTTAATCTAAAAAAAATTTTTTTTTAATTATGCAACTAATGCTAATGTTACCGCTTACAGCTAACAAATCGGGAAGTTCTTTGTGTGGCTCGTGGAGAGTCACACACAAAATAAACTAGCTGGTTATTGTTGCTCGCTCGCTTCGCGAGCTTCGCAGATGGGGGTATTGTAGCTCGCTTTGCGATTTCGCGAGAGGGTTAGTGGTACGGATGTTATTTTGTGTGTGACTCTCCACGAGCCACACAAAGAACTTCCCGATTCGTTAGTTGCAGTATATTATTATTATTATTTAGTGTACGTTTTAAGAAGATTATACGTCCTCAGGGAAGTTCAATAGTTTTCTACTTATCAAAATGTTTTCTGTATGGCGTCGCATTAAACCAACATCGTATGTTCGTTGCTCGCATGCTCCCTTAACCATTTTTTTATATTAACTTTCAATTTCATCTCAGTTAATAATTCGTATTGAACTGCTTGTTTTTTTAATAGATTGTAATATAAATGTTTTTGTACTTTCATCGATATTCTTTGAAAATGTATTCTCGGCAGTAGCGATGAATAACTCACTCTTGCATTGGGATAATTTTCGATTATTCTAAGCGGTAACATTAGCATTAGTTGCATAATTAAAAAAGGAAAATAAAAAAAAAATTTTTTAAAAATAAATTTGTTTAAATTATAAAAAAAAATATATGTAATTATTATGTTTGTTTCTTCGGTGGAAAATTTCCGTCCTCTCGTATAATTTGCATTGTTGAATGAACTTCTTTCGAAAAAAACTAAAAAACTACTTGACCAATATGGACCAAAATCTAATCAGCTCTAAGTTACAGCGGGGCACATCGATTGCATCATTCATCATTCTGATCGCATCGTTACTTTTTCAGAAAACGTTAACGAAAAATTTGATAACATAAAAACGGCCATACGCGCGCGCGCGCGCGCGCACACACACACACACACACACACGCACGCACGCACGCACGCACGCACGCACACACGCACACACACACCATTTTGATAAAAGTAGTCTAAAATGACTCCAAAGACCATGAAACGTGAAGATCTGCTAAAAAATCGATTCTCGATTTTCGGGGTAATTACAGTAACTTCCCTATGAATCGGGAAGTTAAAAATAGTCTAAAATGAATCCAATGACCATGAAACGTGAAGATCTGCTAAAAAATCGATTTTCGATTTTCGGGGTAAAAAAACATTAATTGCTGTATGCCCCACTAGCAATGCGTACCACTAACCCTCTCGCAAGAGCAGTTCTACCCGCGAGCTCGCGAAGCGAGCGAGCAACAATAACCAGCTAGTTTTTATTTTGCTATTCGTACGTTTTAAGAAGATTATATGTTTTCAGGGAAAGTGATTATAACACTGTATTGGGCATATAGAGTATGCCCAACCACATGACGTATGTAGTCTTTTGAATTTTTCAAAAAAAAAAAAAAAAATTTTTTTTTTAAAAAACTAAAAAACTACTTGACCAAACTTGACCAAAATCTTATCAGCTCTAAGTTGCAGCGGGGCACTTCCAATGCATCATTCATTATTCTGATCGCGTTATTACTTTTTCTGAAAACGTTAACGAAAAATTTGATACCATAGAAACGGACATACGCACACACACACACACACACACACACACACACACACATACCGACATTTTGATAAAAATAGTCTAAAATGAATCCAATGACCATGAAATGTGAAGATCTGTTAAAAATTCGATTTTCGATTTTTGGGGTAATTACCATAACTTCCCTATGAATCGGGAAGTTAATATAAAAACCATTAAGAGCTGTATGCCCCACTAGTAAAGGTCGATTTATACATGACCGGTCCGGAGTTCCGGCAAAATATAAATACATAGGTTTAGATGGGACCGTTAACAACCGGTAACCGGACCGGCATTTCTCACAATATTTTTCCGGCTAGCCGGTTGGGCCATATCTCACTGGTGGGTTGACGGCTCCCTGCGGTGCGTGACAGAAAAAAAGGTGTCTATGGGCACCCCCACGACTCCTCAGCTAAACTATCGGTAGCTCTCTTTACAAGATCATGTAAATGAGAAACGCTTCTGCCACTTGGTGAATACTTCTTATAAATAATGATTTCAAATAATTATTAGAAAAATATTAGACATGTCTTTGTTCCACAAATTTTTTCACCCTTTCAAGTGTGAAAAAATTTTTTAAAAATATGGTCGTATTCTACGATTCTACCTTTTGGAAATTCTGTTTTTTTTCACAATTTGTAACAACTTGTCGCCATCTTTCTGATGACCTGTCAATTCCCGTATCCCACTGGCTAATTAGCATCATGTGTCTTCTATGTACAAACAAAATATTCTATATAAACTATACAGGTTAGGTTTGAATTGTTTCTTATTTCAGGTCCATGAAATTGCTGAATATTCTTTAAATATTCTCAAATAAGAGTCGACGGCGTTTATCCTAAAATTACACCTTTCACAAAGTGAAAAACATTTTCAATTTGTTTATGTCCAATACTTTTTGCACTTGGAGCTATTTTATTAACTCGAAAATCAAACGTTCCTTCTGATCTAGAATATTTCCCGTACTAGCACAAAATATTGTATACACATTCATATAATATTAAAAATAAATTTAATCTCTTTTTAATATTCAAATACTCATACAATATTTATTTTATATTAAGTAACAAATATTGTTGTTTAAATATGTAGGGAATATCTATTTCATGTTACGAGACAAATATTTTTAACTTCCCGATTCATAGGGAAGTTATTGTAATTACCCCGAAAATCGAAAATCCATTTTTTAGCAGATCTTCACGTTTCATGGTCATTGGAGTCATTTTAGACTATTTTTATCAAAATGTTTGTATGTGTGTGTGTGTGTGTGTGCGTGCGTGCGTGTGCGTGCGTGCGTGCGTGTGTGTGTGTGTGTGTGTGTGTGTGTGTGTGCGCGCGCGCGTATGTCCGTTTGTATGGTATCAAATTTTTCGTTAACGTTTTCTGAAAAAATAACAATGCACTTAATGTAACAATGAACTTAGAGCTGATTAGATTTTGGTCCATATTGGTCAAGTAGTTTTTTAGTTTTTTTAGTTTTTTTCGAAAGAAGTTCATTCAACAATGCAAATTATACGAGAGGACGGAAATTTTCCACCGAAGAAACAAACATAATAATTACATATATTTTATATTTATTTTTTTACAATTTAAACAAATTTTTTTTTATTTAAAAAAAAATTTTTTTTTTATTTTCCTTTTTTAATTATGCAACTAATGCTAATGTTACCGCTTAGAATAATCGAAAATTATCCCAATGCAAGAGTGAGTTATTCATCGCTACTGCCGAGAATACATTTTCAAAGAATATCGATGAAAGTACGAAAACATTTATATTACAATCTTTAAAAAAACAAGCAGTTCAATACGAATTATTAGCTGAGATGAAATTGAAAGTTAATATAAAAAAATGGTGAATGGAGCATGCGAGCAACGAGCATACGATGTTGGTTTAATGTGATGCCATACAGCAAACATTTTGATAAATAGAAAACTATTGAACTTCCCTGAGAACGTATAATCTTCTTAAAACGTACACTAAATAATGATAATAATATACTGCAACTAATGAATCGGGAAGTTCTTTGTGTGGCTCGTGGAGAGTCACACACCAAATAACATCCGTACTACTAACCCTCTCTCGAACTCACAAAGCGAGCTACAACACCCCCACCCGCGAAGCTCGCGAAGCGAGCGAGCAACAATAACCAGCTAGTTTTTTCTAAATATTGATTGAACATTTATTTCAAATTGGAAATAGAAAATTTTTTCCTAATATACAGATAATTATTTCATAATATGAAAGAAATATTTTTTCTTATTATAAAATGAATCTTTATGTAATATTAGGAATAGAATTTTTTTTTAAATATGACTACTATATCACTTAATCGATGTACATTTATATTATAAGAACATTAATTACGTAATGTCCTTATTATGTGCGACAACATTAATAGTTCTCAAGATATTTTCAAAACCTGTCTTTATTGAAAAGGATGCTCATTATATAGTTTTCGTACTCAATGAACGATACGTAAATTGGTACTGAATGACGAAATGCTGACTCCTGCACAAATCAGTTTTTGTTATAACAACAATGTCGAAACGGTGTTTACGTTTACTTGCTATTTGGTGTGGATTCTTCATAAATAATAATGTAAAATAACTATTAGAACATCTTTGTTCTGCAAATTGTTCCACCGGTTCGAGAAAAATATTAAATTCCTGTGTTATTACAGTACTTATAAATCTCCTTGGTTTCCCTATTTTGGCGCACATGGTAGTAATGCAGGTAGAAGGCGTTGTACCGTTCGCCCGTTACCTTCTGCCTTGAGCCCATCAATTTTATGACAGGTGAGGACGGGTGCTGGGCTACTCTAAAAATGAGGCTGTTGTGAAAATAAGTTCCTTTGACGAGCATGAATTACTTTATGACCATCGTCCGACGAAAACACGAAGGAAACGCGTTGGAAAGGACTTCCTCATACTAGATTATAATGTATCAACTCAGAATCCATAGCAATATATTGCAACGTTGCCCGAAAAGGCGTGGTGTGTTGTCCGCCGATTTGTTTACACGGCTGCCCCGTGCGAGCGATAGCGGAGCAGCAGTAGGCTAAGACCAAAGATGTTAAACCGTTGCCGCCCCTACTACGCGGTTGTGGGGGGTGGCAGGACGCCATCTCGTACGGGTTCGAGTTGGTGACAACGGTGACGTGTTTATGATCGAATGCGTGGCCGATTGGGTGAGAGCGGTGGAGGCAGGCCTCATCTCGCATGCATTTTCGGCTGCTGTCGAAATATATTGGCTACAGCGGCCATGCATTCACTGTAGCGTGCAACGTCGAAGTCGAAACCTTGAGACTATGGGCGCGCAGGTGTTGGTGGGATGTACAGACCTCACGATGGACGCGATTTGTTTAGGTGCCGTTCCCGGGGGCTGCTCTTTATTGAGAGCTTTATGACAGGTCATTACTATTGAGCGGGAAATCAGCACTTTCGGACAACACGTGTTTGTAGTAAAAAACAGGCCTGGGTGACGCTGGAGCTCGGAGTTGTTTCAGCAATTGAAAACACATGTTTTTTTGCCATTAATTTTCCTACAGCGAAAAGTGTCCCCCTACCTAACAATATTTCAGATAACGGTTTTCACCCCCACGCAAGGGCTAATTGCTGTGTTAACTTTTTGGCGAAAGCTCGTCAAATGGTTATTCCTAGTTCGACCGTCAAACGCAGACAGCAGCAAGATAAAATGCAAGTGGAAAAATTGATCGAAGCGGTGCGGTGTCGCGAATTTTTGTACGATCTCCAACATCCGAAATACATGGACTCAAAATTCAAGTTGGTTACCTGGACAAAGATTGGTGAACAATTAGGACAACCAGGTCAGTATTCATAATATTGTTTTTCGCTTTGATATGAAGTTCTCTCTTTCTCTCGCGCTCACCCCCGTGGAAAGCTGCAGTTCGAACAGTTAGACGCGGCGTTTCTTCGGCAAGGTTTTACAGAAAACCGCATTCGAAAAAGTCCATTCGTTGATAAGAACAGTAACTTCCCTATGAATCGGGAAGCTAATAAGCAGAAACATGCGCGAAAGAGAGCGAAAAAGTTGACATTTGTTCACTACTGACGTCACAACTTTTGGACCAATAGACTTTTTTGCATGCAGTTTTTCCTAAATCTTCCCGAAGAAACGTCGCGTCAAATGGTCCAAGCCCAGCTTTCTACGTTGAGCCGTTCTCAAGTGATGCCGTTACACATATACACACATACAGACATACAGCAGACACGATTTTATTATACATACAGTGACTCCCAAGAATATTGGCGGACTCTGGGCATAACTAACTTTATGATTTAATAATTCTTTTGTTGATAAAGCAATCGCCCTGGGGGGGAATTGTTTCTAGCAATAGAACATTTATTAACGTTGATAAACATATATCATTTATTCGAAAAATATACATACGTTTAATAATAAAAATTATCAAAAGAAATAATGTACCATTTGTGGCTCACAAAAATATTCGGACAATATTAATTTTTCTATTTAGATAATGTAATTTAGCATTACAAAATGTGTTTAATACTTTGTGGTATAACCACTTTGTTTAAGAACATGTCTTTATCTGTTTGGCATATTTTTTGTAATTTTTTAAAAATATTCAACTGTTATAATCGACCGCTCAGTTGTAAGTCTTTGTTTTAATTCGGCTATCGATGAAATTGGGGTTTCTCGAATCTTTCTATCCAATTCACCCTATAAATTCTCGATAGAATTGAGGTCCGGTGATTGGGGCGGCGGATGAAGGATTTTGGGGCAGTGGTATAATACAAATTCTTGCACAATACGTGACTTGTGCTTGGGGTCGTTGTCTTGGTCAAACTTAAACTTATTATTGAACCCCATTTTTTCGGCACTTTGAACTAAATTGTTTTAGAGTATATTCAAATAATGATTTTTGTCCATTATACCGTCGATAAATACTAGGTTGCCGACTCCATATGACGAAATACAACCCCAGACCATTACGCTGCCTCCGCCGTGTTTGACTGTACCTCTTGCATTTTTAGAACAAACGAAAAAACTTTGCAAGAGAGTTAATTTCTAAAGATGAAGAGTGGTGGAAGGATGTCATATTTGCTGACGAAAGCAAATTTAATCTATATAATTCCGACGGAAAAACTATGGTGTGGCGGAAAGCAATTAAAGAATTCAATTGTGAAAATTGAAATTAAACGTATGTATATTTTTCGAATAAATGATATATGTTTATCAACGTTAATAAATGTTCTATTGCTAGAAACAATTCCCCCCCCCAGGGCGATTGCTTTATCAACAAACAAATTATTAAATCATAAAGTTAGTTATGCCCAGTGTCCGCGAATATTCTTGGGAGTCACTGTATATGGAGATAGATATAGTAGATATAGAGGTATAGACAGAGATGTATTTTTAAAAAATCAACTACATGCAAGTAGGGCAATATTAATATTTATTGTTATATGTATCTTACAAAATTTTACAAATATTTTATTCGTCATCGGTTGTGTTTTGGTCCGAAGCTTCGTCTTCTACAGATCCAAACAAAAAATCTGCGAACGCTTTTCGAATCGCGAAGCACTCATTTGTCGCGTTCCCTCCTCGGTGGCGCATTGGCTGCCACGCTGGCGTACCCTCCGCTTCGTCTATCTCGCCAACCGGTACTACCACGGCCGATCCCTCGTGTGCCCTAATAAAATTATGAAGTATGCAGGTGGCTATTATTATGTAATCTGCATTCGCGGGATTGACCTGCATTCGCCTATTACACTGTCCAACACCAAAAATGTTTTCATATAACTGATGGGTGGATCTTATAGAGTTTTTTGCTCTGATTCCGAATCTGCCCTTAGTTTTTCTCCTACACGCACAGTTTTTGAAAAACATGACTTTGAAAAAAAACCTATTTTTCAACTTTAAACAAATGTTGTGACGGTATGATAAAAGATATTGAATTGTTCTTTGCAGCAAAAGATTCTGTAGACTTTTCTGAATACGGTGATATCCATTATTAATACGTTATGATTGTTTAAACATTAATAAATAATCATTAAAGACGGAGAGACACCACTTTTGCACCAAATTTTGATTTTTATCTAGAAGATCCACCCTTTCAAGTTAGCAACAAATGACGTTTTTACCTTTCCAGCAAGCAAAATATCATCGTCTGACACGAGTTGCTGCCAGTGGCGCTCTTCCACTAGCGCGGTCTTACACCGTGCGGCGCGCCGACGAACGACCGCGCTAGTGGAAGAGCGCCACTGGCAGCAACTCGTGTCAGACGATGACATTTTGCTTTCTGGAAAGGTAAAAACGTAATTTGTTGCTAACTTGAAAGGGTGGATCTTCTAGATAAA
The DNA here is from genome assembly GCA_963971365.1 of Lasioglossum villosulum. Lineage (NCBI taxonomy): Eukaryota > Metazoa > Arthropoda > Insecta > Hymenoptera > Halictidae > Lasioglossum > Lasioglossum villosulum. The sequence continues at coordinate 18,604,548 of OZ020498.1, read as the reverse complement.
AATCTGCTCTATCGCGTGGTATATTTCGATTCTCCGCTGGACCCTTATTTTTTGAGATAATTTAAAAAATATCATCAAAATTTGGTGCAAAAGTGGTGTCTCTCCGTCTTTAATGATTATTTATTAATGTTTAAACAATCATAACGTATTAATAATGGATATCACCGCATTCAGAAAAGTCTACAGAATCTTTTGCTGCAAAGAACAATTCAATATCTTTTATCATACCGTCACAACATTTGTTTAAAGTTGAGAAATAGGTTTTTTTTTCAAAGTCATGTTTTTCAAAAACTGTGCGTGTAGGAGAAAAACTAAGGACAGATTCGGAATCAGAGCAAAAAACTCTATAAGATCCACCCATCAGTTATATGAAAACAAAAAAAAAGTTTAAATTTGTTGGACAGTGTTATAGAGGCGAAACTTCTGAGCCAAAATACCGAATGTGTTCTCCACGACCCGCCGTGCCTGTGAAAAGCGCTTATTGGAATTGGTCCTATTAGAGTTTCCGTCGGCTTTGTTTCCGGGATATGGTCTCAACAAGTTTCGCTTCAATGGAAACGCCTCGTCTCCGACAATCACGCAGGGCGCGCTAATTCTTGTGCCCGGCAAACAAGTGTCGGGCAACATTTGAAATCTTCCGTCTTCCATTGACCGCCCAAGGTCGGATTGGGCGAAAATCCCGCCGTCACTATTTCGTCCATAACCTCCGACCTCGACGGCTATAAAATTGCATTTTGCATCCGCCAGTGCCATCAGCACTACAGAAAACGTTTTTTTATAATTGAAGTGCAGCGACCCCGTATTCGACGGTTTTTGTATTTGTACATGCTTTCCGTCGATCGCGCCCAAGCAATTGGGGAATTTGCATATATCCCAGAAGTCGTCTTTTATGGCTTCCCATCGTTCCCTGCTGGGCAGCGGCATCGTTTCGTGCAACAGTGTTCTCTTTATAACTCTGCACGTGTCGTGCACGATCGCGTGCACCGTCGTATGGCCCAAGCGAAAACTGTAGCTGAGTGATTTCAGCGAGTTTCCCGTTGCTAGGTATCTAAAATAATTTACACATTATTAATAATTAATTTTGTTTTGTTTGCAGAGCTATTATGCAAAAAAAGATGGCAGAACATCCGAGATTCGTTTCGGAAGTACCGCGCCTATTTAAATTCGGCGAGGAGCGGACAGGCAGCCAACGAGACTGCAAAAAAAAATACAAATATGGGGACATTTTACAATTTTTGCTGCCCTACATGCGGGAGAGAGAAATGGTCTCTAGTGTTGGCATCGGCCTAGAGGCTGCAACTAGCAGCATCCATCCGAATGAGGAGGGAGAGGAGGAGGAGGAAGAGGTGGTAATTTCTCGGCCACCAAAACGCAGAAGACATGCGGGCAACATGGAAGATTTGGTGGCATGCATGAGGGAGTCGACGGAGGCAATAAAGTTATTATTAAACGCTAGCGACCAGACAGCGAATCTGACGGAAAACGAAAAAGAAAATATGCTCTTTTTCAAAAGTTTAGCAATGAATATATCGCAGTTAAACCCAGACAACCAATTGTACGCGAAAGAAAAAATGCTTCGTCTGGCCGCTAAATTATGACGGCAAGAAAATCGTAGCGTGGGCGGATAAAAGAAATAAATAAAGACAATTACAAAACACATGTAGCTGTTTGTTATTATATTATACCGATCATTTCACACAATTTCACCACCGTATGTCGCTTCTTTCGTATGATAGGATAAATGTCGGGGAGGGGTGGGGGGGGGGATATCGAATTCAAGGATGCCAATACGGTGCTAGACTGAATTTTTTGCTGAAGGTCATTTTCTGGAGATTTCAAGGTCATCGTTTTTTCCCCAGGTCGGACTGCATATTTTCACTACAACGGTCTCACAGCTGATAAAAAAACGAATTTAACGAGTTGCAATATGTTGACCTTCACGTGACCTTTAGCAGCGAAATTATGAAATGTTTGTCAGTGACTTCAGTACGCGTTCGGGGACGGTGAATGAAGGAATCTTTTGCTAAGATTATCGCTTTGATAATAATACTTATAAACATACTCCAACCGATGAAAGGAGAATACGAATGTCTGTTTTCAAGCACCAGGAACAATTACATGGTACCCTGTTTCAATGAAACTGAAATACCTCATTTGTCGTCCCCGAGCGCGTACTAAAGTTAATGACAAACATTTCATAATTTCACTGCTAAAGGTCACGTGAAGGTCAACATATTGCAACTCGTTGAATTCGTTTTTTATCAGCTGTGAAACCGTTGTAGTGAAAATATGCAGTCCGACCTGGGAAAAAAAACGATGACCTTGAAATCTCGGAAAATGACCTTGCAATTTTCAAACAAATTTCTTTTCACATCCTACAATAAACTAAGTGCCATATTTTCCCAAAAATGTTTAAATCGTATAGTATAATATGAATATGAAGAAAGTTATAGTTTCTTTTAGAACGCCCAAATATTAATTCGAGTTACTCCATACAGAGGGTGTTTATTTTATCTTGAACACTTACATTATTTCCGCGACTGTTAAAAGTAAGAGAAAATATTACGAGATGGGATGCACATGGCTTTAGTCATAATGTCATGTTGTAGTCGACGTCAAGATGAGTTCAACGACCTGCACACCATGACCTTGAAGCGACCGCGAATGCGAAAAAATCAGTTTCACTTTGAAGAATATTAAAGTAATAAAACGAAAAGAGTAACTGTAAGAACTGCCATTCATTCATTCATTCATTCATTCATTCATTCATTCATTAATTCATTCAATCAATCAATCATTCATTCATTCATTCATTCATTCATTCATTCATTCATTCATTCATTCATTCATTCATTCATTCATTCATTCACTTCTTGTGGCTTGACGCCGACCGCAACATTGCATTCTAAAGAACACATGTTGACATGCAACAAAAGTACAGCAACCTCGAAAAAACTGCTACAATGACCTTCAAAGAATTCTTTCTTATTACCATCTGATGCGCGTCTTAAAGCCATGCGCATCCCACCTCGTAATTTTCTCTTACTTTTAATGGTCGCGGAAATAATTTAGGCGTTCAAGATAATATAAACACCCTCTAGGCTAGAAAACATAACAAAATTGCACAACAATTACACAAGTATTAGGTGATAAAATTAAAGCGACATATTTTGTGCCAAAGCCTTCAAAAGCTAAATATCGCGGTGCATTTCTCGGCTCTCTAGTATTTTTCTAATCCGTTCTTCTCTTAACTGTAGGCTGATTGTTCCAGAATTACAAGGGTGCGAGATTTGCGCTCTCTTGTCACGTTAATATAAAAATGGGCTCTCTCAATACTCAAAAACTGGCTTTGTTTAGGACTAGGCGTCCATATTTAATTAGTTTAAGCTGTCGAGTTCGAGCGATACAGCCCTGGGTGGCCCCCCAGCGTATGACGATCCCAGGATATACGCTCCTGAGAATCCGTCTTTAAATCCGTCGTTTTTGGCAATTCCCGGTAACGCGCTCGCGATGCGTAATCACGTGATTACCGAGAACCGCCGCTAATCGCGCTCAGCATCTAACCGTTAGATTCGTTCGAACGCTCAGCTGAGTCACACGTTACGCAATCGCGCCCTTTTCTTTATACGCAAGTGTAGACAATATATATACGTCACAAGTGCAACCAATATAGTTTACGCGATTGTGTAAAATAAACATAGTTCTTTGCCGGCTCAATACTCCTTTCTTGATTATTATTCTCTTTCCGACCTCACCTCGCTCACACTTTCCACACGATTTCCCTTTCCGAACTTCCTCCGGTGTTCAAACCCGATCCTACATACATCCATCCATACAGTCCACTCCCCAACCTCAAATCGTCCCGGGTTCCCGAACAGGCTTGAAAACAGTTTACGAGGCATAATTTTTATCATTGTATTGGGCAGCATGCAGCTATAAAAATAGCTACACGCGCAATTGTACGGTTCCGAATGATGTAAAGTACGCCCCGTCAACGAAAATATAAGACATGTTGGGGCGACAGCGCCCCAGATCAATCCCATTTTTGTGTCATCGAGAAATGCGAACGTTAATCCCGCACCCTTGCAAACCTGGGAAAAGGAGTCTATTCCCTTAATAATAACAATCAATTATTTAGAAAATCACCTACCGCAGGCAAACTGCTAATCGTTCTTCTGGGGGAATTGGCCTCTTCCAATGTGTAATTTGTTTCGTTAGCTGATCTTTAATTTTATCCAGCAACGCAGCGAAACAGCTCCTTGTCATCCGAAAATATCCATAAAATTTCTCCTCACTGTCGGCGGACATTTCCCGAAACAGGGTGAGCTCCCCTTCCCTGTCCCGACTTCTCCATAAAGGGTGCACACTGTACTGCCTTGGAGCAGTTATTCTTCTTCTTCGTCTTCGGACTACCTGCCCCGATCGCTCGTCTTCTCGTTCCTGGATCACTAGATTCAGCGCCACTTACTGTAGGGCGATTTGTACCCGAAGGGCTGCTAATAACTCACTGCTCAAGTCCATCGTCGATAAGATGCGCGCGGAAGTAACAGAAATCACTAAGAGAACAGGCCAGAAATGGTGCTGAAGTCATGCCCCACAGCTCCTTAAATACCTTCGCGACAACCCCCTATTCAGTGACGTCAGGGGTGAGGGCGGAATTTCCCGACAGAGAAAGGTCGCAAACGTTGCTCGTTTAATATTGGACGCTGCAACTTAGATTTATTGCAGAGAAGTTTAAACAATTGATTGAAGATAGATGATTTTCGAGAAGTATTACTGAGATTTTGACTGTCGACTGAACTCGTCCTAGTGAGGAGTCATTCCTTTTATAGATCGATCAATCCATTGTTCTACGCTCAATCATCTTAGGGTGGATGCATCCTCATCAATTCTTCGTAATAATTTTCCTTCTTAATCTCTGCATTACGAACGGATGATTAATTTTCGATTCATTTTTAAACACCCTTCACTGGATCTTATGATCCACGCATCCTCCCAAGTATCAATTACCAATCTATTGTTAATCGATCTTTGTATTTTTTCTACGTCCTAGTCTCTTCGCGACAACCTTTTACATTCTTCAGTGATGAATAAATTCAACGGAAGTTTCATTTAGTTAATCGCTCGCATATTGTATTTCGAATTATTTCGTTTGTTTAATAAAATAGATTTCGCTTAATTCCATCGCTAGCAATATAGTATAATATACGAAAATTCAATTATCAATTATAATATATGATGTCACAGTTGTCATGCAATATTAATAGAACAAATGCGAAAAGAATTTCTGAAATTGTATGATATATATGATTGATTTTATTAATTACTGCTCATGGCAGAACCACCGGACGTGACATATAATTGACACAGACCCACAAAACATACTCTTTAAATTTTCAATGTAGGCCCACATGAAAATGTTGCAAAATGCAACTTTTAATATATTCTCCGTGATCCCGACAACTTGCAATTTTTTCAAAAATTTTAGCTACGTGGTGCAACAAATCAACAAAAAAATTCAAATCATATGATGGAATATTAAAAATGTTGTCGTCTTTTTGCAAGTGTTCGAATATTGGCGGGAGTCACTGAACGTACCTTCATCACGAAATACATGAGAAAAAAGTCTTTTGGTTGCGCGGTCATAATAGTCATATTAGGTTTCAATGTTTATACGAGGCACGATGGCAACCAGAATGGAAAATTTGTTCGATTAAGGGTAGCCATTTATTTAAAGTTGTTCCTTGGTAAAAGTGATGTGGCAACCCTGCAAAGGACTGTTTTTCCCATTTCTCTACGGGCTTTCCATCGGTAAAAGATTAGGGAAAACCACCAGAGGATCTTTCATTGCACTTACCGCGGGAACCCAAGTTCGCCCGCTGCCTGCCTGTTTTGTATTCTTTCTCCGAGTTAAAAATACTGGATTCATGGACCGGTCATGATGAAGAATCAATAAGTGACGTCACCCCAGAAGGCAAAAATTTAACAGTGTCAACTATTTCGAAAATCACTATTGGACTCATTCAATCTTTAGACTACATGGGTTTAGAATTCGGAAAAATTTTGCATGCCCGAAATACAATTTCGAAAATGCAGTCCTTACAATAATACATAATCACTTATGTGCACCTAGATGTAGAAATTTATTCCAATATGTATGGTTTGAGTGCGGTTACATACGTAGCTAACAGACCGAAACATTTTGAGATTCTGTCCAGTTTTTGTTTTCACCGAAATAGAATGTATGAATTGCTCGATTTGCACCAGAGTCGTTGCTCTTAAATGTTCGTGGTGCAAATGTTATTCGTACCCTGTACACTTTTTTCGATCCCTTTCATTATTGTGATAATTTTGTATAGTACCTTATAGATACACATAACGCTTGGTTCAATTTCATTTAATATATCTGTTTCCTAATTTTTTATCAATGAAAAACCCGCAAAAACACAGAAAAATCAGAAATTGCTATAGTACCTCTTATAATACTTAAATGTTCGGTAATTGATTAGATACCGACATATCCAATAATGCAAACAATGTTTTTAATAATAGCACAGCAATTTTTAGTGACGTCTCAGAGGCACGCTCGAGCGCTAAGGGTTCAGCTATAAAATATTGCACAAAACAAATTCGTGTGCGTGAGACCCACGCGCGACAGAAGTGAAATTTATTGCTTATTAGGTATAAATACAGATAAATTATTAGTATTTTTTTATTGAAACCAAGAGATAATAATAAATAAAAATAATAGTGAGTAGTAAATAAAATAAATAAGAATTGAACAAATAAAATACAACAATTGATGTCGTATTTTCAAGAAATTTAGAACGTATCACATGAAAAACGTTCGTGCCATATTTCAGCTATCACGAGCCTATTGTCACAATGATAGAAACTGATAATTCTGCGGAAAATGATTATTGTTTGTGATTTAATACGTCCTAAACTTTTTGAGAATACAGCATCAATTGTTGTATTTTATTTGTTCAGTTCTTATTTATTTTATTTATTACCCACTATTATTTTTATTTATTATTATCTGTTGCCTGTAATAAAAAATACCAATAATTTATCAGTATCTATACTTAATACGCAATAAGTTTCACTTCTGTCGCGCGTGGACCCCACGCACACAAATTATTTAAATATATTTTATTTTCTACTTTTTAGTCTTCTTTTTATTCCACGAGTACGGAGGCAAATATTCTCATCTGAAGCAAGTGTGTAAGCAAAATTGCAGCAAGACTGTGCTATGGGGAGTGGTTTAAAATTCGATTACAAGACTTGACGCGTGCAACAACAACAACACGGCAAGTTAATATAAGGGCGACAATAGTTACAAACCGTTGCCGCCATCTCAAGGCGCCATCTCGTATGGGTTCGAGCTGATGACATTGTGTATCGATGCGAGCTTGAGAAGGAGGTTTCCAAACAGGACGACAACGGTGACGTGTTTATGATCGAATGCGTGGCCAATTGGGTGAGAGCGGTGGAGGCAGGCCTCGTCTCGCATGCATTTTCGGCTGCTGTCGAAATATATTGGCTACAGCGGCCATGCATACAATGCAGCGTGCAACGTCGAAGTGAAAACCTTGAGACTAGCAGCGCGCGGCTGTTGGTGGGATGGACAGACCTCATGATAGGCGCGATTTGTTTAGGTGCCGTTCCCGGGGACTGCCCTGCATGGAGAGTTTTATGACAGGTCATTACTATTGAGCGGGAAATCGGCTCTCATCCTATCTTAATAAAATTTATTAAAAAAATATTAAATACGATACAATCTTTTCGGAGACAGCACAAAATTCAAAGTTTTCCAATTGACAGATGTTGCTGATCATGATTTGATTGGAGTATGGTGGAGTTGGATAATTAGTTGGTGGGAAGGGAAGATACATTAATATGTAAAAGCATGTAGAAGATTTTTCCGCTGCCTCCGAAAATATTGTATTGTATTTAATATTTTAATAAATTTAACAGTTGGTGTGTACTATTAAATTAATTGTCTCAATTTTAGATTCGTTTGGGGCACATTTTCCTGTTACCCGACCGAGCTGAATCTTTCCACAGTTTGTTTAATTATTAAGAAAATAAGGGATTAAGAAATTTCGACATAAAATTTTTGACAAGTGTGGAACGAGCAGAATTTGTAGAACACCGTAGGATGGTTTTTCTTTCTTAGGAAATATACAAATAAACAATATACTGGTCAAATTGAGTCGGTTAATAAAACAAAAACGACCATATAGCACATATAATTCTTATTATTATTTAACGAAATATAGAATATTTCTTAATTTTAACCTGCCCTCTACCGCCTCGCCGCCACCCTCTCCCACCCCTCGTGGGAAGATCAGTTTGTCTTTCTGTAATGTTATAAGACTGAGGGAAAGTTACATTGCCCAGAAAAAGGAAATTTACTCTTCTAAATGCGTTCTATTTGCAATAAAAACAGCAAAGTATGAAAAAATGCAAAATTTGTTTTCTCAAGGGGACAATCGGGAGACATACCTTACAAAAGAATGCAGAAGGTTTCGTCCTGATTGGCCCATTTATCTCGGGGTAATCGGTAAACATACATAGAAAAAAAACTAAAAAAGGCAAATAAATAAAAATTGCTCACAAAATAGTTTTTCTCGAAATATTAAGACACTGTAATTTGTTTAAAATTACTTTAACGTACTGAACAAACCAAAACGTGCAGAACCTCCATCGGAGTTGTTTGACAAATTGTTTTTTACCGTACACTTTGTCAGATGATATTCTTTTTTTTTCGTTATCATGATACAATAAATTTTTATTGTTTTTCGTTATAACGTTTAAAAATTCCTTAACAGCGTATTTTCCAACAATTAGCACGATGAACTCTGATAATTTCTATTTAATAGCTTTTTAAATAAATGTTATATTCTGCCTTCGTGTCGTCCGGTTTCCGGACAAATATCTTCTAGATGAACCCTTCCGGATTGCCGGAAACTCGGACCATAGGCTGCTCCTGAGGTGTAGAGGGGAGTAAACGGTTCTTAGAACCCCTGGGGTTAGGGTTGTAAATTACACAATCTTCGGCTCCGAGCCTTTGTCGAGCGTCTCGAAACCTTCTCAAGTTGCCTGAAAAACCTGACGGAAATGTATGAATGCCCAAAAACGCCGGCCGGCACCAGCCGGTTATGTATAAATCGCCCTTAATGCGTACCACTAACCCTTTCGCAAGAGCAATCCTACCCGCGACCTCGCGAAGCAAGCGAGCAACAACAACCCTACCCGCGAGCTCGCGAAGCGAGCGAGCAATAACAACCCCACCCGCGAGCTCGCGAAGCGAGCGAGCATTAATAACCAGCTAGTTTTTTACATTAATTGATCCTTAAGTGTCTCTCCGTCTTCAATGATTGTTCAAACATGTTTAAACTGCTGCAAAGTACAATTCGATATCTTTTATAATAAGATCACAATATTTCTATAAAATTGAAAAAGTTTGTTTTTTTTAAGTCACGTCTATCAGAAACGGTTCATCTGGGAGAAAAATTAAGGGTAGATTCGGAATAAGCGCAAGAAACTTTTTAAGAGCCATCATCACAATGTTATATTATATATTTTAATATTACGGGTCGTCCGTATCGAGAAGCAAATTGTCGATTTCTTCCGCACACTTATAAATGAAACGTTTCGCTATTCGTTTTCGCCGGGGGGACAGAAATTTGGCAGTGGCTGCCACACTTTTTAAAAGATAGTCGATATCGCTTTCTTCCTTTGCCAATGATCCGTGCAGCATTTGCGTCGTTTATTTAAAGCTGCGTAAAATTTCTTCATCCATGTCTACCGTGCTTCTTTTTTTTTTCTTCGGCGGTTGCGATGTTCGACGTCGTCGCCCTCGGGAGCCTTCCTCGTCGTCTGGGTTCCCGACGGCAACGGACGATCCAAGTCGTCGTCTTCCTCTTTCACGTTAAAAACTGTATCGAATTCGGCACCGGGGGCCGCAAGAGCCTCTGTCAGGGGGGGGGGGGGTTGTAGCCATTGCTTCCGGAATGCCGCGTAACGTGGACAGCGACTCACGTTCCTTAAAGTGCGGCACTAAAAAATCCAATTATTTCTCGAACTTATTGTTCGATTTGCGGCCCCCAACCGCTGTCTGGCCGCTTTTTGTTTGCCTCTGCTTAGTCCGGAACTTCCGGAATGAGTCCTGAATATTCTGCCACCTTGTTTTGCAGGCGGAAGCTGGAACCAGAAATATTTTTAAATTAATCATCAATCATTGTTATATGTGGGTGCCTCGTGATGGGAGATTCGTACAAAACGATTAGATACAGTTTCCGAATGGGGGAAACTACGGTCGCCGAAATCGCGAAGGAAACTTGCAGAGTCATCACGCGAAGTCTGATGGTGGAGGTGATGCAGTTTCCCAGCAAGGAAAGGTGACAGGAAATTAGGACACTTTTCTGGACCAAATGTGGATTCCCCAACTGTGTGAGGGCTATAGATGGCAAGCATATAACGATACAGGCGCCACGGAACTCCGGTAGTTTGTTTTTTAATTATAAAAACACATTTTCCGTGGTGCTGATGGCCCTGGCGGACGCGGTAGCCAATTTCATCGCCGTTGATGTTGGGTCGTATAGCAGAAACAGCGATGGCGGAGTCATGGTCGACTGTGGACTGGCAGAATCTATTTACGGCGGGAGGATGCAGACGTTGCCCGACGAAAATTTGCCCGGCACATCAATTCGCGCGCCCTGCGTGTTTGTAGTCGATGAAGCCTTCCCGTTGCGACGTAATTTATTACGTCCATATCCGGGAGTCAAGGCACGAGGACACGAGACCAAAACCCATTTCAATACACGGCTGAGCATGGCGCGGCGCGTCGTTGAGAACGCCTTCGGAATTCTCGCTCAAAAATTCCGCATATATAATCGACGGATACAATTGAATCCCGAAAATGTTGATTTCGTGGTAATGGCCTCGTGTATATTGCACAATTTTATCAGGGCGCACGAGAAAACATCTGCGGCAGGAGCTGCAACGCGCCAGGAAGATACGGCGCAAGTTCCTGCGTGGGAACCGTGCAACCGCCGCGGAGGCAACGCGACGCACGAATCTTTCAATGTCAGGGAGATTTTTAATAATTTCCTTTTCGCAACACGGGGCAGACCATTGCAGGGATCACCACAGTGATACACGACTACGACGGATGATTCACGATTCGAACCATTTTTTTAAAGATTTGTAGAGAAATTAGTTGGCTCCATAATGTGAAAAGAGATTATTTGAAAAATTGCAATCTGTTGGAGTTGCAGAGACAATGCTAACAGTTACATTTCACAGGTTGTTTGTGTGTGCACGTAGGCTAGGGTGTCCCTTAACAATCGAAGGAGCGATAAAATGTTAGGACAGCCTCTGATTTTATTAATTTGCATGTTCAAAGTATGTGTGTAAAATATTAGCCTAATCGGATTATCCTAAACTGTTCGAGACTGCTCAAAATTGCCGCGCGAGCGCCATAATATCTCGCCGAGCTACGCGTTGCGACTCAGCAGCGAATCGCGATATCACCGCGCGATCCCGCCTGAACGCGAGCAATTGGCGTCTGCCCTCGAGGTTCGCGCGGGCAGAAAATCAGACTCGCGATTGGCCAAAATCCTGTGTCGATCCTTCTGGAAGGTTCCCGAACAATGAATCGGAACCACCGACGCATGACGAACTTCCTGAAGGATCGAGACAATAAAAGTGAGAACTAACGGTTTTTCGCTCTCACTCAGATCAAAACAGCTGATCCATTACGTAATTCACGCTTGTCAATAATTCGGTTCACATTTACATTCACCAGTTCATCATATTACTTATTCAAATTCACCAGTGTACATTCGAGACAAACTTTGTAACAGTGCTAAAATACAGTTGTTTTATCGTAGATCTTTTCAATCCTTTCTTTATCCTGATCGAACAAGATCGCTCGTTACATTTTTGGTCCTTCGAGCCGGATATCCAAGTTTCTGGCATCCTTCCTTCTTAGGATCTACGATTTAGTGCACAAACCAGTGGTGAACGCAGTGCTCTTCTCGTCGGAAATCCATTCAGCGAATCAGCCGCATCTAAAATAGAATACACAGCGGAAGAACTGCTGCACAAGCAGAAACAAGTTGGGGGAAAAATCAGTCGCCTCATGGACAACTTCAAGAAGTCCATCCCCCAAGGAAGAATGACCGCAACCGATGTTGAGACCAGGCTCGAACTCCTCGAAGGATACTGGACACTGTTTCAACAGAACCATGATCTGCTGACGTACCGTCATAGAGCTGCAACCAAGGACAGCGATTACGTGAAGACAGACATGGCCGAAATGGTGGAGGAGGCGTACTTGCAGCAAAAGAGTCGATTGCGAGACCTCGCACGACAATTCGACGTGAGCACCAGCAAAACACACACCCAGAGTCCAGCAGAAGATTCAACCAATTCAGGATCGGCATTACTTCCAAGGCTGCAGCTGCCACAATTCGGCGGAGAACACGTCGACTGGCCCTCTTTCAAGGATCGCTTTCTGTCCATGATCGAGCGAAACAAACGGCTGGGCGAGGTTGATAAGCTCCACTACCTGAAGGGCTGTCTTCTCGATCAGGCTGAAGACCTCATAAAGGACCTGGCAACAACCAATGAAAATTATAAGAAGGCATGGAGCATTTTGCAGGAGCATTACGAGAATAAGCGTATTCTTGTGCGGTCTTGCCTTGACAAGTTGGCAGCGCTCCCCAAGATGAAAGAAAGCTCAGTGCATGAGATAACCTTGATTCAAAAGGGAGTCTCCTCGGTCGTCAACACCCTCGAAGGTCTAGAAAGGCCTATTGACAAGACGGAGGACTGGTTCATCTACTCGATAGTAAACCTATTTGATCGAAGAACCAGAGAGAAATGGGAAGAAAGTGTCACCGTCAGCAATGACCCACCTTCCTATGCGACTTTGAAGAGCTTCATGATCAGAAGGCTCCAGATGATGCAGGCAGCTCCAAGCACATCAATCTCTGATCAAACGCAAAATCTCCACAAATGGGCGAAGGCGAAATCAGCTCAGGGTTTCCCCAAAGCAAAATCAGCTGCAACAAATAAGGCCACCGTTAGTCACGTTGAGAAGAAGCAGCGTCAAATTGTGTGTGTGATGTGCAGTAAGGATCACTACCTTATGCATTGTCCGACTTACCAAGGAAACACACCAGAGGGGCGGAGGAAAGTCGTGGCGAAGCATCAACTTTGTAACAACTGCCTCGGCAATCACGACACTCCCGCTTGTCCGTCAAAGAAAGGGTGCTTCACGTGTGGCCAGCGTCATCACACAACCCTTCATGAGGCCTTCAGGGACAACTCCAATCACCAGATGATGTTCCATCACGCCCAGGACTGTCGCAGTAAGCTTGGTGAGGTAATGTTGGCAACTGCAGTCATTCATGTTTCAGATCGTTATGAACGTCGACACGCTGTCAGAGCACTTATCGATCAAGGGTCTGAAATTACAATGATGACCGAAAGACTAGCTCAGAGGCTACAACTACCTTGATCTGGAGCTTCAGTCGCAATTTACGGAGTGGGGGGACAGCAGCTTGCGAGGGCGAAGGGAAGAGTGACACTGGACATCTCCGCATCAAAGATGGACGAAACAATCAAGGCCATTGCGGTGATCCTGCCTACGCTCACTGCGTATACACATTGCAGTACCAGTCGAAGCCAGGAGTGGGACCATCTGAAGGGGTTGCAGTTAGCCGATCCATCTCCAGCAAGCGGGACTCCCATAGAGGTCATACTCGGAGCAGACGTCTTCCCTGCGATCATCAGAGAGGGTATTAAAAGGGGCGAACCGAACCAGCCTGTTGGACAACGCACCATCTTTGGTTGGATCATGAGCGGGATGGCAGGTCCAGCGTCCAGTATCATGCACGCTCAGGTGCACCAGATGACCGTTGGCGATCCCTTGAGCTCACTTGTGAGGAGGTTCTGGGAACAGGAGGACCTTCCAGACACGGCTTCTTCATGGACAGCAGATGAAGAAGAATGTGAGGCCCACTTCACCGCTACCCACACTCGCACTCCAGAAGGTCGCTATCAGGTGAGACTTCCACTTAAAAACCGGACTCACATCACTTCTGGTTCCAAGAGAGCAGCGTGGCAGTCACTCAAGCGGATGGAAAACAAATTCAAGGGGAGTGCAGAGTTCAAGGACATGTATCACGACTTCATGAACCAGTATGAGGAACTCGGACACATGTCACTGGTCAACGACACTCCCAGTGAGAAGCAGGCTCACTACCTCCCTCACCATGGAGTCTTGAAACCATCCAGCACAACCACGAAGCTCAGGGTGGTCTTCAACGGGTCATGGTCCGAGCCGACGCAACCCTCACTCAACGATGCTCTTCACGTCGGTCCGAATCTGCTCCCTCCATTCGCCGATGTCCTTCTGAGATGGCGTAGGCACCAGTTTGTGTTGACGGCGGATGTCACCAAGATGTATCGCCAAATATTGGTGCATCCAGAAGACCGTGACTTCCAGCGTGTTCTCTGGAGACAAGCAGAGGCACAAGAAGTGCGTGAGTATCAGCTGAACACGGTTACTTATGGACTCTCTTGTGCTCCTTACTTAGCGGTCCGGACCTTGCGTCAGCTGGCAGACGATGAAAGCGCACGGTATCCCATGGGCGCACGAGCTCTCAAACAAGATGCGTACGTGGACGACGTGCTCACAGGAGCTGAAACTATCTCAGCGTTGCAGGAAACCGCCAATCAATTACAACAGCTGTGCATGGCGGGCGGCTTCCCCTTGCAGAAGTGGGCATCCAACGCTGTCGACTTGCATCAGGTCACCACTGAGAGGGCTCGCATCGACACCACACAATCCGGAGTACCGAAAACATGGACGGACAGCACACACTCCGCACTTGGATTGCAATGGTCTCCACATGACGACTGCTTCCAATTCTCCATCGCTGACGCCGCGCCCCAAGGTCCCACCAAGCGCAGTGTAGTTTCAAAGGCAGCTCAGCTCTTTGATCCGCTGGGCTGGTTAACTCCAGTCATCGTTCGAGCCAAAATCGTCATCCAATCCACGTGGCTTTTGGGACTCAACTGGGACGATCCTCTACCCACTGCGTTGGCTGATGATTGGACTTCATTCTGTGCAGAACTGAAACTGCTCGAGGGAGTGAGGGTTCCACGATCCTTGTTTCACTGCGCATCCAGTAAGCAGACAGAGATACATGGATTCGCTGACGCTTCGGAGCGAGCTTACGGAGCAGTGGAGAGTGACACTAATCACTGCCAAAAGCAAGGTGGCACCACTGAAGCAAGTTTCACTGCCAAAATTGGAACTCTGCGCGGCACATCTCCTTGCTCGATTAGCGCAGCGAACCATCACAACTCTGGATGCCCACAACACAACGGTGCACCTGTGGTCCGACTCCACCGTCACCTTAGGATGGATCCAGGCACATCCCAGCAGGTGGAAGACCTTCGTGGCGAACAGAGTTGCTGACGTACAACGACGAGTTCCCGACGCGCAGTGGCATCATGTAGCTGGCACACAAAACCCAGCTGACTGCGCATCTCGAGGGCTCTCACCGTCACAACTACTGCAGCAAACTCTGTGGTGGAATGGCCCCGAGTTTCTTCGTCATGACGAGCAGTTCGCACACTCTTGGCCGGACACCCACCTTCCAGAAGAAAGCGGACCAGTGGTTGCAGTGACCAACAGAACCGGAGAGAGCATTGAGGAGAGTGACATACTGACGAGATTCTCCTCACTCACCCGGCTCCTCAGAGTGACAGCTTGGTGTCGTCGATGGATCAGCAGACGACACAACACCTCATTAGCAGCATCCAGTACAAGCAACGACCCGTCCACTCTAGTCTTGTCGGCGAAGGAAATAGAAGAGGCTGAAACTAGGTGGATATCCTTAATTCAGAGGACGCACTTCGAGGAAGAGGTCAAGGCCCTCGCAGCAGGACAATACATACCTCCGAGGAGTGTCCTTTCACCTCTTTTCCCAGTACTGGACAGCGAGAAGCTACTGAGAGTAGGAGGCCGACTGGGGAAAGCCTCCTTAAACCCTGACGAAGCTCACCCGATCATTCTCCCATCCAAGTCCCACTTTACACAGCTCTGCATTAGTTACAGCCATCAGCAGACACTGCATGGAGGAGTGCAAGCCACCTTGGGAATCCTGCGCCAGCGGTTTTGGGTTCCGCAAGGCCGATCGAGAGTCAAGGCAGTGATCCATCGATGCATCACCTGTCTGCGATGGCGGGCGGAACCTGGTCGACAGCTGATGGGTCAACTGCCGGAGCACCGCGTCACACCAGCCCGCGCCTTCCTCCACACCGGCGTGGATTATGCTGGTCCGATATGGGTGCGGACTTCTCCTGGGCGTGGTCACAAGGCAAGCAAGGCCTTCTTGGCAGTGTTCATCTGCATGGTGACCAAGGCTGTACATCTTGAGGTGGTGTCCAATTACTCGGCGGAGGCATTCCTGGCAGCGTTCCGGCGATTCATATCCAGGCGAGGTCTCTGTGCGCACATGTACAGTGACTGCGGAACGAATTTCGTGGGAGCAGACCAGGAACTGCGACGACTCTTCGCAGCCAGCAGCTCTGAAAATAAAAAAATCAGAAATGAACTGAGCAACACAAGGACTCAGTGGCATTTTAACCCACCTGCTGCACCTCACTTCGGCGGCTTGTGGGAGGCCGCAGTCAAGTCCACTAAACACCACCTACGAAGGACGATAGGGGAAACGCGGCTCACTTTCGAGGAGATGACCACCCTCCTCACTCAAATCGAGGCGTGCCTTAATTCAAGGCCCTTAGCTGCACTGTCCGACGACCCCAACGATTTGACGACATTAACTCCAGGGCATTTTCTTATAGGCACTGCTCTGAATTCACTCCTGGAACCGTCAGTACTGAATGAGGAGGTCAACCGGCTCACACGATGGCAACAGGTTACGCAGATGAGGGATCGATTCTGGGCGAGATGGCAACGAGAGTACTTACATGGTCTCACCTCTCGATCAAAATGGCGCCGTCCGCACGAGGATGCCACGCCAGGATGCCTGTGTCTCATCGCCGGAGAATCATCGCCACCCTCTCTATGGCCACTTGCACGGGTCTCAGAAGTCCATCCAGGGAGCGACGGGAAAGTTCGTGTCGTAAAGGTGGTCACGGCGACCTCAGAGTTCGTACGACCAATACACAAAATCATTGTATTTCCACTCAACGCGAACGATCAATTATCGCGTCAATGAAGATCGACTGCAACTGCGTAGTATGTCGTAGTACGCAGCCGATGCAGCCTGCGCAGACGAAGTTCATTCACACAGCCATTCAGGGCGTCACTCGTGCCCCCTCTCGCGAGAACACTGCGTACCTCACACTCGCGATAGATTTCCTTCGATTATCCAGTAACGGATTCACTTCACTGCATTTAATCACCGATATCATCACGTTCAAGTTCTTTAATCCACGCGTACAACAGCTACTCCTTCGGACTTGCTCGCGCGCTGCGTCTGCCGTGCGGTTCTGCGAAATTCGACAAGTCGAGGCGGGCGGTATGTTCGAGACTGCTCAAAATTGCCGCGCGAGCGCCATAATATCTCGCCGAGCTACGCGTTGCGACTCAGCAGCGAAT
The DNA here is from genome assembly GCA_963971365.1 of Lasioglossum villosulum. NCBI lineage: Eukaryota > Metazoa > Arthropoda > Insecta > Hymenoptera > Halictidae > Lasioglossum > Lasioglossum villosulum. The sequence continues at coordinate 18,586,895 of OZ020498.1, read as the reverse complement.
CGCGATATCACTGCGCGATCCCGCCTGAACGCGAGCAATTGGCGTCTGCCCTCGAGGTTCGCGCGGGCAGAAAATCAGACTCGCGATTGGCCAAAATCCTGTCTCGATCCTTCTGGAAGGTTCCCGAACAATGAATCGGAACCACCGACGCATGACGAACTTCCTGAAGGATCGAGACAATAAAAGTGAGAACTAACGGTTTTTCGCTCTCACTCAGATCAAAACAGCTGATCCATTACGTAATTCACGCTTGTCAATAATTCGGTTCACATTTACATTCACCAGTTCATCGTATTATTTATTCAAATTCACCAGTGTACATTCGAGACAAACTTTGTAACAGTGCTAAAATACAGTTGTTTTTTCGTAGATCTTTTCAATCCTTTCTTTATCCTGATCGAACAAGATCGCTCGTTACATAAACAATGTCTCAAGAAGCTTAAAGTTAGGATATTCTGTAGAATTTAAAAATATTTAGTACTTATAGATAATATCTATTTTAACCAGTTTTTCACTCAAAATTACAAAAGTAAAATTTAATTATAAACAAAGTGTAACGAGTCCGGAATTCTCGTTACAACCGGAGCTCTCCCTCGTTGCTGAATGGCTCGCCGAGCCAGGGTTCGCGGCGAGGGGCGGTCGGGAAACGACGGGTCGGGCAAAATAAAACACTGCGAGACGGCGTTATTGTTCACGTCTCACCATGCCGCGGATCGCGAAGACGCCGATCGCGGTATCCCACGGGTGCGCGTACGCGGTTCGCGGATCCGAGTATCGGTGACGGGCACGTTTCGTCCAGGTACGCGGGGGTCGGAACCGGCGGCTCGCGGTCGGATTTGTCGGGGGCGGTAACGGCGGGGTTTGTTCGACGGCGCGTTGAACGGGCGAGGAGGCAGCGGCGCGTTGCAATAGGCGTTCCGACGGCTCGCGGGAACGGCGACGGGAACTCCGGCGCGAAGCGGTGACGCGGGTCGGTTCGACGGCTCGTGGAACGGACGCGGGTGCAACCGGCGCGCTGCACAAGGTGTCCCGGCGGCTCGCGGGAACGGCGACGGGGGACTTCGGCGCGAAGCGGTTCCGCGGGTCGGTTCGACGACTCGTGGAACGGACGCGGATGCAACCGGCGCGCTGCAAAAGGTGTCCCGGCGGCTCGCGGGAATGGTGACGGGGACTTCGGCGCGAAGCGGTGACGGCTCGTCAGGATACGGCGCTTACCGATGTTCCGTGGTCTCGGCGGCTCGCCTGCTAGGCCCGGAAAGAGAGCGAATCTTCTCCCGTGCTGCCTCTTATAGGCAAATTCGGTGGTGACTGCGGGGTACGCGGGTCGCGGTGTGCGCGAGTAATTCGCCGAATTGTGCCTGCTTCGAGGCGCGAAAACGCGGGAAGGTGCGTAATATTGTATTGTGCCTGGTTACGAGGCGTGCAATTGCGCGGTACGCGTTCGGGTTCGGTCGGGGTCGTTCGGTGCGTTTCGGTGGTACGCGAGTCGTCGCGTTCGTAACAGATCTGTACTGAGCCCGCTGTACAGGTCTGTTACACCCCCCTCCTTCTCCGGGATGGCGAACGGGCGGCGGTGAGACCTATTTTATTTAAAAATCAACATTACATTTTCCTTATGAGCTAACGCAGTCTTAACCTATGGTACGGGGTCGGATCAGGCAAAACACAGAGTTTTTGGAAAAACGGCACTTTTTATTATCGACGGTAGACTGTGGTAACATAACAAATTACGCCTATAATTATCAGTCTTCGGTTGATCAGTCATTAGCCCGGCTCGGGCCTAGTCAGTAGTCTTAACAGGAAAATAATAACAAAAATTTTTTTTGCAGCAACTGCGCGCAAGACTAGAAAATAAACTTAACGCTTTTAAGCAAAGAAGAAAACAAAGAAAGATTTCAACAAAAAGAATATAACTCGTTCTGTGCGGCGGATTTCCGGTGCTATAAACTAATAACTGAATAAAATAAATAGAGAAAAAAAAAGAAACATAAAATGTGATACCATGGATGCGGACGCGCGTGTTCGCTGTCGCAATTTCCAACCCTGATAGTTGCGCGCGGTCTGGCGTAAGAAAATGATAATACAAAGCTATACGGGAGGTAGAATAAGATATAAAATAATATAAAATATGAAATATAAAACAATATCAAATATAAAAATAGAAAAGTAAAACTATAAACTGGAATACTATGCGCGTTGTAATGCGTAGGAACTATTGTGTGGGACCCTCGGCACGAGGGTCGGTCGCGGCGCGCGATCCTTCGCTAGTGCGGTAGTGAGTCCTGGGTCCTTAGCTTGCATCGGCGTAGGTGGCCGTCCTTCTTGAAGAAAAGGATCCACCTCTCCTCGGGGGTGGAGGCCCGATATTGCCCCGTCCTCACATAATATGTGGGGACCTCCACTCGACGGCCCGTCGGCAGCTGGTACCAGGCGGTGGGGCCTGGTACTGGTTTTCCGTCATATGGCAGTGACGGGGGTCACCGGGGAGGCGGTCTCCGGACGGTGTCGGGCGGCCCCCGTTTCCGGGTTGCTCGGTCCAGGTCTGTATGGGGCCGGGTCTCGGTGTTGTCGTTGCCTGGTTGGCAGGAGCGGTGGCGGCTACGTTCCGTGCCACCGTTGGTATCGCGGTGCTTGCGGCCTCCCGCGTACTGGCCTTAGTGGCGGCCTTTCGTGGCGGTGGCGGGCGTTCGGAGACGAACACCACGTCCGGCTTCTGGAGGAGTTTTTCCGCCCGGCGCGGCGGCCCTCCTTTGCCGGGCGGCGCTTCGGCCTGGCTGGCGGTGTCACCGCCTTGTCCCACCAGGTGGGTGGCTCGACCTTCGCGCCGGAGCTTGGCACCGGATCGAACGGGCCAACCCGTGTGGGTGCGGCCTGCGACGGTCCGGGCTCGGCGTCTGTCCCGAGTGGGCCAACCAATGTGATGGTGAGCCGAGGCGGTCCGGGTTCGGTATCGGTCCCGAGCGGGACGGCGGGTGGCCGTTTCCTGGCGGCCTCTTCTAGGTCGGCCTTCCGCTTCATGAGGCCCGGCAGCCAGGTCACCGGCCGTATGGACCGCACCCGTGGGCCCCGGCGGCGGTGTGGCGACGGTCCCAGCGGTGCGGGTAGCGGTGGTGCGGGCGCGCGGCACGGCGCGGCCAGCGCGGCGTGCGGTTCGTCCGCAGTGGCCGCCGATGTGGCCTCCCGGGTCGGCTCGACCGGGACGGCCTCCAGTTCGGGCAGCTGGATGGTTGGCGTCCGGGGCCTCTCGTCTAGGTTTGGCTCGGCCAGCAGGTCAGCCAGCTCCTTTACCCACGGCTCCATGGTTCTTGTTACGTAGATCCTATTACAGAAAGAGACGCTCGGAATTAGTTTACGGGGTCGGCCTCGGCGACGAGGGGCTGGTAGGGTGGCGGGGTCGGGGGTTGGTGGGGGCAGGCCGTCCGGTTCCGTTTCGTCCCCAGTTGGGGTCGAGGCTCGCGTTTCGATGTCCGGTTCCACTGCCGGTTTCAAGTCCTGGACGTGGATGTGGCGTGTCCACTTTCGGTTATCGCCCCGCAAATCGACAATGACCGGGGACACGATTTTCCCGACGGTGTACGGGCCGCTGTACTTTGGCGCGAGCTTCGCGTTGATGCCGGCTGCTATGTCCGACAGCGTGTGTTCGCGTTTCCAGACGCGGTCTCCGACGGCTGGGCGCCAGTCGCGGTGTCGGAGGTCGTAATGTTTCGCCTGTCGTCCGAATGCACGCGCCAAGTGCAATTTCGCGAGCTCCCGCGCTTCCCGGAGATTCTTCCATCGTTGGTTCGGCGGCTCGCCGGAATCTTCGGTTGGTGGACGTCCCGGCGTTCGGAGTTCTCTTCCTTGGTTGAGGTATGCCGGACTGTACCCGGTTGACTCGTGCCAGGCGGTGTTGACGGCAAAGCGAGCTTCTTCGATCTTCTCGTCCCACTGGTTGTGCCGGGCGCCGGTGTATTGTGCGAGCATCGTTTTCACTACCTTGTTGGCTCGTTCTACCGGGTTGCAGTGGGGCGAGTACGGCGGCGTCTTCCTGTGTATGGTCCCGGCGGCTTCGAGCAGGGCGGTGAATGGCCCGCCGATGAACTGGCGGCCGTTATCGGTGATCACCACTTCAGGTGCCCCGTGACGGAGGATGACTTCCTTCTGGATGGCAGCGGCGACGGCGGAGCTGGTGGCTTTTCGGAGCGGTACAAGTTCTACCCACTTGGTGAAGCGATCGAGGGCGACCAGCAGCCAGATATTTCCTTGGCGTGACCTTGGCAGTGGTCCGACGAGGTCGATGGACACCGTATGCCATGGTCTGGTTCCTGGATTGGCGTGGAGATGCCCCGCGGGCTGCTGCGGTGGCGACTTGTACCGCTGGCAGCTGGCGCAGCTGCGAACGTAACGGGCGGTTTCCCGAAACATCCCTGACCAGTAGAATCGCTGTGCCACGCGAACGATGGTCTTGGCGACCCCCAGGTGTCCGGCGGTAGGATCGTCATGGTATTTTCGGAGTAGTTCTTCTCGCTCGGCGATGGGCACGCAGATCTTCCAGGCGTCTCCCGGCTCGGGTTCGTTGTAGTCGAGCTGGTGCAGTACGTGACGTTGAAGCTTTCCGTCCTGGATTCGGAAGTCAGTGACGGATGTCGGATCGCTCTGGACGGCCTCGAATTTCTTCCGGTACCACATGTCGGGGCGCTGCTTCGGTCGGATCAGGTTAACGCCCGCCGGGGGTGCGTTACGGGACAGCGCGTCCGCCACGTGATTCAATTTTCCGGGCCGGTATCGGACGTCAAAGTCGTACTGTTGCAGCTCGAGTGCCTATCTTGCCAGTCGTCCGGTCGGGTTCTCGATTTGACGGAGCCATCGGAGCGCCTGATGATCGGTGACTACGGTGAAGTGGTAGCCCTCGAGGTACGGCTTCATTTTTCGTATCCCCCATACGACGGCGAGGCACTCCTTTTCCGTGGCGCTGTACTTCCGCTCGGTGGTGCTCAGCGTGTGACTGGCGTAGGCAATGACGTGCTCATCGTTCTCTGGGCCTTGCGTGAGCACGATTCCCAGGCCGCTGTCACTGGTGTCCGTTTGGAGCGTGAACGGCTGCGTGAAATCCGGACAAGCGAGAACCGGCGCGGTCACAAGTTTTTCTTTCATTGTCCGGAACGCAGTTTCTTCTTCCTCGGTCCACCTCCATTTGGCATTTTTCCTGGTGAGCTTCGTCAGGGGCTCCATGATCTCGGCGAAATTCGGCACGAATCGCCGATACCATGCAGCCATGCCGTGAAATCGACGGATATCCCGGATCGTTTTCGGAGCTGTCAGCTGCGCTATTGCGCTCGTCTTCTCGGGGTCGGTCCGGATTCCTTGCTGGTCCACGATATGGCCGAGATAGCGTAGACTGTCGACGCAGAATCGGCATTTCTCCGGGTTGAGACGCAGGCCGGCGGCGCGGAGACGGTGGAAGACCTCGCGTAGGTGGCGCCGGTGTTCGCTGATGCTCCGACTGACGCTGATGATGTCGTCGAGGTACGCAAACGCGTTCGGCTCCATCTCCGGGCCGATGATTTTATCCAGAAGTCGCTGGAACGTGGCGGGTGCCGAGTGAAGGCCGAACGGCATCACCGTGAATTGAAAGAGCCCTCTTCCGGGCACGGTGAAGGCGGTGAGTGGTCGGCTGGCGGCGTCTAGCGGAACCTGCCAATATCCGTTCTTTAGATCTAATGTTGTCAAGAACTTGGCCCCTCGTAATTTGTCGAGGGTGGCCTGGATGTGCGGCAGCGGGTACGCGTCCTTTTCGGAGCGGTCGTTCAGGCGGCGGAAGTCGACACAGAAATGTGGTTTCCCGTCCTTCTTCTTGACGACGACCACCGGCGAGCTCCACGGGCTGCTGGATCGTTCGATGACTCCATCTCGCAGCATTCGGTCGACTTCTTCGTCGATTACGGCTTGCATCACCGGGTTACGGGGCCGGTATCGTTGCTTGAGCGGTGTCTCGTTGAGCAAGTTTATCCGGTGATGCACCAGCGTGGTGCGCCCGGTCACGGAAGAGAACTTCGCCAGTTCCTGCTCCAAAAATTTTTGGAACGGCTCGCGTTCGTCCTCCTTTATTTTTCGGAGTCCCATCTGGAGGCAGGGTTCGGCCAGACAGTTCGTGGCCCAGTTGGCTACCTCTGCGGGCGGTCGGACGGTCAAACGGAGCGCTGCGATGGCCTGTATCCCGAGCAACACGGGGGCCCATCTGCGGTAGTACGGTGAAGTCTTCGGTCTGCTCGACGTTTCCCACGCGGAATGTTAGACGGACGTAGCCTGCTGGACGCATCTCTGATCCGTCGGCGAGGCAGATCCGCTGGTATCCGTCGGTGGGCCGAATTCCTTGTTCACGGGCCCATTCCATGGCCTCTGCGTTGATGCACGAGAGCTGGGCTCCAGTGTCCAGCATGGCATCAATTTCTCGTCCGAGCATGACGATTGGCAGAAGCGGCCTGGGCGTGTAACGGATCGGCGGGCCCGGGTTTACAGGCGCCGGCTCGGCGATATCGGGCCCTGCGGTCCGTTTCCCGGCGGATGACAGTCGCGGGTTAACACGTCGTCGCGGCCACATCGCGAACAGAACTTCCTATAGACGTTCCTGCACTCGGAGCGATAATGCCCGCGCTGCTTGCATCGCCAGCAGTGTGTCATCGGGTCATACGGACCCTCGGGTTTTTCGGAGCGGCTGGGTCCCGGCGTGGTGCTGAGACGAGCAAGCCGCGCTTCAATCGGCTCGGTGACCGCGATGCTCCGTTCGGCGGCCCCTGCCGCGTGGATCGGCATGGCCCGTGCTGTGGTCCTTCGGTACGTGGAATTCTCCTCGGTGTCTTCGGACGCCTGCTCGATCTGCTGGACGCGCGCCAGAAGATCTCGGGGGCTCTTCACGTCCGGTCGGTAGATGAGTTTTCGGTGCTCCGGCCGCATTTTCTCAAACAGTAGATCCAGGCGGTGGTAATTGTCCATCTGGGCCCGTCGCATGAGTGTGGTCACCGAGTTCATGAACTCGTGGAAGGGTTCGTTTGGGCGTTGGCGTCGGGTTCGGGCCTCGTTCTCTTGCTGGAACCGAGAGCGATTCGACGCGAATACCTGTACGAACTCGTCGGAGAACTCCTCCCAGGTTTTGATGTCGGCTCGACTGTTGCGGTACCACACCTGGGCCGATCCTCGCAGTAATTCTGGCACTCCACGAAGCAGGTCGGCGTCGGTGAAATCGTACGTGCTTTGGAGTTCGGCCATTCGCTCCAAGAACGACAGGGGATCCTTGCCGTCGGTGACGTTACCGGATTTACGGAGTCGGTCGATGCTCCGGTACGGATCGGCTTTCTCGGTGACAGCTGTCGCCCTGTCACTGGTGGCCGCCATGCTCCTGGTGCTGACGCCGTCCTTCGGTTCCGTCATTGCAGTAGGATCGTTGGTCTGCCGCTGGACGTACTCGGTTAACCGTTGGCGTAGTTCTTCCGCGGTCCCGATCGTTGACAGGTTACTCCGTTGTAGCTCGGCGATCAGTTGCTCCTTTGTCAGGCGAATCAGCTTCATCCAGTACGGTCTTCCTCCGGCCGAGTCTAGTTCCGTCGGTTGCCGCTAGGTGGCGGCGCTGGTCCCCGTTACGCTCCGCGATCGCGATGCACGATTCAATGTTCACTCGTCGTCACTAAGGTGTCACTCAATGTTGTTCCGCGACACTTCGCGCGGTCCTTGTTGTCACTCCGCGGCACTGGATGGTGCGTACGGCGCGGTTCGCACGTGTCACTTGTCACTCGCGATCGCGTGGTCTTCCGATGTTGTCACTGGATGGCGCGTGTAACGCGCGTCTTCGATGATGAGTTAACCTCGAAGCCACGTGGCCGGTTAACATAGAAAATTCGCGACGCGCCACGTGGTTGGCACTTTACGCGATTTTCGTACCATGTCCCTGTTCGGGCGCCATGTAACGAGTCCGGAATTCTCGTTACAACCGGAGCTCTCCCTCGTTGCTGAATGGCTCGCCGAGCCAGGGTTCGCGGCGAGGGGCGGTCGGGAAACGACGGGTCGGGCAAAATAAAACACTGCGAGACGGCGTTATTGTTCACGTCTCACCATGCCGCGGATCGCGAAGACGCCGATCGCGGTATCCCACGGGTGCGCGTACGCGGTTCGCGGATCCGAGTATCGGTGACGGGCACGTTTCGTCCAGGTACGCGGGGGTCGGAACCGGCGGCTCGCGGTCGGATTTGTCGGGGGCGGTAACGGCGGGGTTTGTTCGACGGCGCGTTGAACGGGCGAGGAGGCAGCGGCGCGTTGCAATGGGCGTTCCGACGGCTCGCGGGAACGGCGACGGGAACTCCGGCGCGAAGCTGGTGAACGGGTTCGTTCGGCGGCGCGCGGAGCGGGCGAAGACACAACGGCGCGCTGCGGACGGGGTTCCGACGGCTCGTGGGAACGGCGACGGGGAACTTCGGCGCGAAGCGGTGACGCGGGTCGGTTCGACGGCTCGTGGAACGGACGCGGGTGCAACCGGCGCGCTGCACAAGGTGTCCCGGCGGCTCGCGGGAACGGTGACGGGGACTTCGGCGCGAAGCGGTGACGGCTCGTCAGGGTAAGGCGCTTATCGATGTTCCGTGGTCTCGGCGGCTCGCCTGCTAGGCCCGGAAAGAGAGCGAATCTTCTCCCGTGCTGCCTCTTATAGGCAAATTCCGTGGTGACTGCGGGGTACGCGGGTCGCGGTGTGCGCGCGTAATTCGCTAATTGTGCCTGCTTCGAGGCGCGAAAACGCGGGAAGGTGCGTAATATTGTATTGTGCCTGGTTACGAGGCGTGCAATTGCGCGGTACGCGTTCGGGTTCGGTCGGGGTCGTTCGGTGCGTTACGGTGGTACGCGAGTCGTCGCGTTCGTAACAGATCTGTACTGAGCCCGCTGTACAGGTCTGTTACAAAAGAAATTTCGACATAAAATTTCTGACAAGAGTAGATTAGAGCGAACCAAGTTTTCATTCCTCTTCTAAATTGTTGGATACCTAGCTGCTAGGAAAAAACCTTATTTGTTAAAAATATTCGGCAAATGAATGGCGAAGAGAAACATGTGTTTTCCAACTGAAAGGTCTTGAAGCTACGCAAATATGATATTTATTTTTGGGTTTGTTAGTGCAGCTGTTAGAATACAATGGAAAAAGGTTGACAATTCACTTTGCAGGTACGTAGAAACAGCTGACATTTACGACAGGGACGACTGAACGTCCTATTAGTTATATTTCTCGGATATAGCATTTTTTCGCCACAGTAGTCGGGACCTACGCAAATTACTTTACAGGAAACACGTGTTGTCCGGTAAAAAGGCCGACTTCCATATCGACAGTAATGACCTCTCACAAACCTCTCCACAGAGAACAGCCCCGGGAGCGGTACATAAACAAATCAAGCCTATCGTTGAGTCTGCCTACACCTACAGCCGCGCGCCCGAAGTCCCAATGTTTTGACATCGACGTTGACCAATCCATAGTATGTGTGGCCGCTGTAACTAATATTTCGACGACGGCGGAAAATGCGTGTGAAAGGAGGCCAGCCTCCTCCGCTCTTCATCTAATCAGACGAGCATTCGTACACAGACGCGTCACCGTAGTCCACCTTTTTTTTACATGAGGTAAATGCTTTTACGCATACCCTGTACCCCTTGGGAGAGGTATAGGGTTATGTGGGGCTTCCGGGGGTCGTTGGGCGGAGCGAGCTGGTGACTCGCGATGCCCACCGAACAGCCCAGGGACGGGGGGTGTAAGAGGGCAACCTGCTTACGCCCTGATAGCTTAGGTATTGCTGGGGGGAGCTTCTCTCCCCCCCCCCCGGGACGAGGCCCCACACAGGGCCAAGGGCGAGGAGGTGGCTGGTTGTGTTCCGTTGGAGATCCCAGCCGCCTCCGAATAGATTAGGGTAGGTTGTCGCGAGGTTTCTTAGTGCGGTACTGTGATCCCTTCTGGCTCTCGTAGGTCCCACATACCCCCATGTCCCTCCCAGGGGGCATGGGAAGTCCGTAAAAGGATTCTTCCTCACGCTAAAAAAAAAGAAAGGGTTATGTGTAGCTTACGTGGCCAGAAGGGCTCACAGTACCCACTAACGACCTCATGATAACCTTCCCTAAGCTAATCGGGGGGGGGAGGCTGGGATCTCCGAAGAACACAACCAGCCATCCCCCTTCGCCATTGGCCTCTATGGGGCCCCGTTTCGGGGGGAGAGAAGCTCCCCCCAGCAATACCTAATCTATCAGGGCGCAAGCAGGTACCCACTTGCACCCCCCTTCCCTGGGCCGTTCGGTGGGCTTCGCGAGTCTCCAGCTCGCTCCGCCCAACGGCTCCGGTGACTCCGTTCCTCGCTCGAGGAGCCCTTAAGGGTGTGGATCCCATCTCTAGTGTTCGTGACTCACACCACGCAGCACGTATACGTACACGAAATGCAGGGGTTACGTATACGCGGACCACTGACACTATAACGCACATTTCGATGCTCTACGTGGTCACAATCGCTAGATAAAAGATCAATCTATGTGGGACGCATATAAAAAATGTCCGTATTTTGCGTTTTTGAGGTTAAATTTGTAGTATTTGCGTTGCACGCCGCTGAGCAGAGTTGTCTGGCCGTTCGTGTCAAGCCTGCTTGCAGAGCCTCTCGCTCAGCGGCGCTACTGTCGCGCTGCTCTGTGCTACTTGTTACTGCCTAAGCCCTGCAGAATAATGTAAATTACACCTCGAAAACGCAAAATACGGACATTTTTGACATGCGTCCCACATAGATTGATCTTTTATCTAGCGACAATTGTGACCACGTAGAGCATCGAAATGTGCGTTATAGTGTCAGTGGTCCGCGTATACGTAACCCCTGCATTTCGTGTACGTATACGTGCTGCGTGGTGTGAGTCACGCACACTAGAGATGGGATCCACACCCTTAAAAGGACTCTCGGCCGAGGGACGAGGTCGCCGCGCGCGACAAGGAGGAGACGGAGGCAGGCACCCCGCCCGCGTCCGCCTCCTCCCCCACTCCCACCCCCTCACCCCGGGGCCACATGGTACATGTGGCCGGGAAACCGGGATTGGGTGGGCGGCCGGAGCGCCTTCGGGGGAGGCGGGAAGGACTTAATTTACCCCGCCTCCCCCGGTCCGTCGCCTGCCCCGTGCAGGGGGCCTCGCGAGGGCCACACTCCTGGCGGAGAGAGGGGTCGGCTTCCCTCTCCCTCTCCCCGGTCTCCTTCTGCTCCATGATCTCCTCACAGAAGGAGACCAAGGCCTTGTGCGACCTTCCGCCGCCGACCATGTGGTCGACCACAGCCGGCAGCGAAAGGTCCCCTCCCACAACGCTTCTCAGGACACGGCGCGGCGCCAACCACGCCGGACGTTCCTCCAGCGTGTGCCGCCCCGTGTCCAAAGCCTCCCCGCAGTGGTGACACTGCTCGGTGGGTTCTCTCCCAATCCACCGCAGGTACCGGCCAAAACAACCATGGCCGGACAGCACCTGGGTGGATCTGTAGGTGAGTCACTCTTCCATAATGGGCAAGAGGGCCCGAACTATTGGCCGGCACGAGTCTTCGGCCAGAATTTCTGACCGCCATCGGGCCAGCGTCTCTTGCCGGGCCTGGCGCTTCCGCACCTCGATCCCATCCTCCCCGTCTGGGTCCGCCTCTCCCCCGCGCAACGAGCGGACGGCCGTATATACGACCGCCCGCTCCCTTGCTACGTGGCGCAGGGGAGCAAGACCCGCGAGGAGGCACGCCGCCTCGGTGGAGATGGTGCGATAACCCCGTATGGTCCGCAGGGCCAGCCGACGCTGCACCTTGTTGCAAAGTGCTTGACTGCGCCGGCTGACCGACAAAGCGTCGGACCACACGGGTGCCCCAGCGTTTATAACACCCTACGAAGTTACAACACAAGTACTTGTACAAGTGTCGCCTGCTGGGGTCGTAGGGTGCGCCTGCTGCCGGTCGATTGCCTTGTAACACTCTCTGTGACACTCTACGTCTGGAAGCGGAACGGATAACACGCGACTCTAAACGATCCAGCCAAAACCGGTACGGGTTCGAGAAGTCAAACCGGCTTCGCAATTCTAGTCAAACCGCCTAGATTGACTTCGTCTTGTATGCGCCTCAAACCGAGGATTCACTGATGCAAACCGCACAGGGGCACTGCCAAGTGATTTAAATAGCGGGTGTTAAATATCATAACAGCGTAGTGGTCTTTTATTGAGGAACGTACGAGACGACGGGAATCTGTGTTAGAACAGGAATCGTGTGGTATCCGTCGCAAGTAACGATTTGACGAAGTACAGTTCAAGTTAATTATCCTAGAACCGGAGTGTGTCTGGGCCCGCCATCCGGCGTAGAAGGACATACTCCTTTGGTGAAGCATAATAATGCGAACTTCGTATGCGTCGACAGACAGAATATCTCTCTGAGAAATCAGCAAGGTATCTGTGTGCTTCGACAGTCATATTTCGTTCAGGTCTTACGCGTGTAAAGATACAACTAGACCAAGTACAGTTCAAGTTCACTATTCTAGAACCGGAGTGTATTCGGGCCCGCCGATAGGTGTAGAAGAATACACTCTTTTGGTGAAGCATAGTAATGCGAGCTTCGTACGCGTCGGCATACGGGCTATTCCTCTGAGAAATCAGCAGAATACCTGGATGTTTCGACAGTCGCCAGTTGTACGGGAATACGTGAAATAAACGTTGCAATTAGTATAATTTGAGCTATATTCTCTAGGCCCGGAGTACGGCTAGATTCACCTGACGGTGCCGAAGGTTTCACTCTTTTGGGAAAGCGAATATAGTGAGAATTTCTTTACGTGTCATCCTGCATGATATTCCTCCGAGCGATCGGCAGAATACATGCAGGTTATGACGGTTGCAGACGTCGGGCGTCGCGCACGTAACATCACGACCGTATTAGCTAACATCTAAGCGAAATAGAAGAGAGACTTTCAGACGTAGTGTCCTGGGCGTCTAATAGATTCTGCGAGCGGCATTTATAAGAGTATCGCGCTAACGCGACCGTATTTGATAGTGGGAGTTTTCGGTAAATCATTTCATATCTTGCTATAAGCAGGTTTTTCTTGTACATAAGGAGTATCGCGCTACCGCGACCGTATTTGATAGTGGGAGTTTTCGGTAAAACATTTCATATCTTGCTATAAGCAAGTTTTCTTTTATATAAAGAGAATCGCGAACGCGATCGTATTTGACGTAGGACTTTGGTTAAATCGTTTATATTGCCTTGAGCAAGGACTTGTTCCTCCATAAATTGTATCGAGTCACGGCGACCGTATCGAATTGTAAATCCCAATAAGTGCATCTGGATTGAATATCTCGATTTGAAACATCGCATAATCGATTGTGATCCACAAGGGTAATTTCAATAATTGTATTGGTAATCACCGCGTTACATCTCGCGGTCATAGGAAGGACTTCTAACAACCAGGTCTTCGACACATTGTGTATACCATCGATCGGTCTAACACACATAGATCACTGTACATATTATTCGGTACAATATACCCTACTTTTACCTCCGAACACATCTCGATTTATTTATCAGATAATCTAACCTCTCCGCTTTCCAGTGCCTGGAGGCACGAATTCACTTTATCCATTTATAATTAATAACTATTGGTTAATTTGAATCAAATAGTAAAGAAAGTAAACGTATAATAAATAACCGGTTACAGCCTCAGGAGGCAATCCGACGACGAACTGTCGCAACTCAGTTCGCCGCCCAGTACTAAAGTCTCGAGCCTCGGTCACTTAGTGACTCACGAAGGAGCTCAAGCTTCATCGCCCCAGCCGTATTAACAATACCGCAGTACTGCAACACCACTGAGTACTTCAACAGCTTGGGACCACGGTGTCGGGCTGACACTCACGTAAGAGTCTCCGTAGGCATTCTCCGCTATAGCATGCACTGTATAGGGGTGCCTATGTTAGCGAGATTACTCTCGCAACGTTTAATAGGTAATCGTCGAGATCGCTTTGGCGAGTCTCTGCCACACTTCTGTTGCTGCAAGCGGCATCCGTTGCCCTGTGTTCACGCATAGGGATTGGGTAGCTCACGACAAGCAGCTTTATGGGTAAGCGTCGTGTGGTCCGCCGTTTACCCGATGAGACAGCCGCGGTGGACGTTGCCACTCACGCAGGAGCTCTCCCATCGCGAAAAACCAGAGCCCACTTGGTCACTCGAGAGTGTCCAGGTCTCACCACGTGGAGGGGGGGGGGTTGGTTAGGTAGGGAATAGTACCCTAACCCTTTGAGACCCTCTCTCGGAGAGGGGGTCGGCCTCCCTCTTCCTTTCCGCCACCTCCTTCCGCTGCATCACCTCCTTGCAGAAGGAAGTCACGGCCTTGTGCGACCTCTCGCCGCCAACCATGTGGTCGACCACGTCCGACGACGATCTGGGTCCGCTTCAAGGCCGCCCACTCCCTTGCCAGATGGTGCAGAGGCATCAGACCCGCGAGGAGGCACGCCGCCTCGGTGGAGACGGTGCGATAGCCCCGTATGGTCCGCAAGGCCAGCCGGCGCTGCACTCTGTTGCAGAGTGTCTTACTGCGCCGGCTGACCGACAATGCGTCGGACCACACGGGTGCTCCGTATAGGAGCTTGCTATGCACGACCCCCGTATACAGGCGGCGGATCTGTCCATCGGGTCCTCCAATATTGGGCAGCAGTCTCCCGAGGGAGGCCGCCACCGCTTGAGCCTGGGGGCCAACCGATCGAAGTGCTTCTCGAAGCGCCAGCGACTGTCGAGAGTCAGGCCCAGATATTTCTTCTCCTGCCCGACCTCGACAACGGCATCACCCACGGGGATCCAGAGTTGGGGCGGCCGCCGTCTCGGAGACAATGCGTGTAGCCACATTGCCTCCGTCTTGCTGGCGGCTATCTTGAGCCCCAACCTCTGGATCCTACTCACCACGGAGTTCATCACTACAGCCGCCAAGGCTATCGTTCCCCTCCATGTCTCTCCCTCCACGACCACTAGTGTATCGTCCGCATAGCAGATCACACTGGCGTCACGGGGGAGAGTAGCCCGCAACACCGAGTCGTATGTTATGTTCCACAGGAGCGGTCCTAATGCTCCGCATTACACCGTACCGGCCATGGTACTCAAACAGACTGTCCCAGAGATAGTCCTGAATGACCTCTCGGAGGTAGGGAGGTACTCTATGATACTCCAGCGTCCCCACTACCTCATCCCAGGGCAGGGTGTTGAACGCGTTGGTGATATCAAGCGATACCGCCAACAACACCCTGCCCGCAGCGACCGCCCTGGTCCGGAGGGAGGCGAGCCGATTGATACCATCGATCGTAGAACGCCCCTTCCGGAACCCAAACTGGCAATCGCTGAGATCGGGACCACTCGTGGACAGGTGCTCGACGAGGCGATCTGCAATAATCTTTTCATAGAAGCTCTGCGGGCTTGCCTGCCTTTTGGTGGAGAACAAGCCTGGCGACTTTCCATTCTCTGGGGAAGTTCCCCGGCTCAGACACGCGTTCAGTATGCCGATCAGAGCCGGGGCGAGGACGCCGAGCGCCGCGACCAATACTGGTCCGGGGGCTTTAACACCCCCTTCCCTTATCCTCCGGACCGCCTGGGAGAGCTCAGCGCCGGATATCCGGAGTCCCTCGTCCCACTCTTGCGACGGAATGGGCGGGTACTCCCCCTCCCCCTCAATAGGGGAGAAGAGGGTGGATATGACCCGCCCTAGGAACTCCAGTTCCAGCTGCTCCGTCAACGGGGGCGCCTATAGGCGTAATTTGCCCAACACCATTTTATAAGGGCGCCCTCATGGGTCACTCTGAAGAGTGCCGAGGAGCTCGTCCCAGGCCTTGGCCTTGGCGGCAGCGATAAGTCGGTGCAGGGCCACTTGGGCCTCCCTGTAAGTAACATACAGGGAGGCCATCGTTGCCTCGGCTTCGTCGTCGTCCTCTTCCGGATCTCGACAACGTCGCCGCGCGCGGGTATACTGGCGTCGGTCCCGGATACTAATCGTCCTAGCATCCTCTGTTTCGCTCGACCACCAGTACACTCTCCTCTTAATCCGGAGCATCGAAGCGTCGCATACGCTTTTCATGATGCCCCGAAACCACTCCACCCCCTCCTCCGCGCCGCGCTCTGTGGCCCCCGGCCACACGCAGGCAAGGGCAGCGGCCCTCAGGACGTCCCCGTCTAGTCTTTTCAGCGCCCAGCGAACGGGCGCTGCGTGGGCTGTTCGTCGGGGAGCGGTTCCCGCGGGCTGGGCGGCCTCCATCTCCATTGTTATATAGAGATGGTAGGAGAGGGATTCCCTCTCCTCAGCCACCCGCCAGGCGGACATACGTGCAGCGGCGGTCGGGGAGGCCCATGTCAGGTCGACAATGGACCAACCGTTCCACCGCAGGCACGTAGGTACGGAGCCCCGGTTCACCAACCGGAGCCCCAGGTCCCCCGCCCAATCTTCCGCCGCCTCGCCGCACAGTGGTCCCAAATCCCGAAAAAGCGGCAAAAACCTAAAAAATGAACTTCCTCCTAGGGGTTTGTAAGTTTAGGGTTGGATACAGTGACAATATGACCACTCAATGCCAGCAAGGAAAAAGGTAAAAAGCTGCTCCTGGAAGTAAGTAGAATGTTTATCTGTTTTTGTAGCTTTATTTAAATTATAAGGAACAAAAATATTTCATTCAGAGTATTGCCCATCACTAGCGACCACTTTCTCCCATCTTTCTGGCAGTATCTGAATTCCGCGTCGGAAAAACGACATGTCTTTTGAGGCTATCCAAGAATCGATCCATTTTTTAGCTTCTTCATAAGAATGAAAGCGCTGGTCAGCTAGGTCATGTGCCATCGAACGGAATAGATGAAAATCAGAAGGGGCTATGTCAGGTGAATACGGCGGGTGGGGTAGAACTTTCCATTGAAGCGTTTCCAGGTAGATTTCACTGGTTTTGCAACATGAGGCCGAGCGTTGTCATGTAGCAAAATCACTTTGTCGTGTCTCTGCTCATATAGCGGCCGTTTAGTCGTTGCTTCTGGATCATTCCTAAAACTTTTAAACGCTTTGAAACAGTTGACTCATCTACTTGTAATGTTTTTCCAAGTTCTGTTAGCGTCTGAGGTTCCTTATATAGTCCTCTAATAAGGACCTTTGAAACTCGAAATGTGTCATCGGACACATCACCCTGTCGGACCTAGTCCAGTCAAACAGTTGACTCAACTTCGGGCAAAAAGGACGAAGATAAGGCTGCATTGTGATGATAAGGGTGATTCAGCATAACACCTCTTCCCATATAAACAAGAAAATTGTTAATCAGTTTAAGGTTAAGAATTTTCGTCTAAACTATTGGTTTGAGTAATATTTTCCTTTTACATGGTTTCGACAAGGTAAGAGGCTCTTCTTCGATCTCTGCAATTGCTGGTATAACCTCAGTTGGGGCTGAGTAGACTATAATGCTTTGTTTCTCTATCCAATAAGATGTATCGTTCAGTCATACTAATAACATACATGTTCTGATCTCGAAGATGGGTGTTTGGGATTGGCTGAGCGTGTCGGCAGCGTGAACGCGCCGACTTACTGCGCCGCCTCGCTATTGGCGGAATCACGCGTAACGGCGAGATCGAGAGTCGATAAGCAGCTCGCAGTAGCTTAGACCAGCACCGTCGGACATCGATTACGATCGATTATCGACCCCGAAAATGGGATTACTATTGGCGGATCGCTCTATCGATCCGCCAATCAATAGTTCGACGGTGACGGTAAACTGCCAGCTGTTCAACTCCGATCTCAACGTACGTTAATCGTTCTCTCTCGTCGCATCTGAAAACGTCGTGCGTCTCGTTGACCGGTTTTTCGCGAGTTAGACAAACGATTCGCTATCGGGATTCACGAGCACTACTCGTGAATATATCTTCGGTTCAAAGTGATAATCATTTTGTTATCCACTCAACATTCTTTATTCACAAATCTGGCCAAAACAAGCTGGTGTTTTGGCCAAGTTACATATCGCTTGTACATAGTTTCTGTTACGATTCTGTACGAACCCAAGTTGGGGTGTTTGAGAATGGCGCTCTCCAGCGCCATGATTGTCTCGCAATGCTGCAAGCCGACCAATGCGACGCGATCCCGCCGTAAGCGCGACGAAAGGCGTATGTCATTGAGACTCGCGCGGGCGAGAGACGCCTGCCTGATTGGCTGGCTGCCTGCTCGATCCTTCTGGAACGTTCGAAAACCGCTTCACCGGAACTAGAGGCGCTCGTGGGACTTCCAGGGGGATCGAGACAATAAAAGGAGAGAAAATGGTTAACCTCCTCCTTATCTAGATAATCCGTTCATCCTCACGAACAGCTGATCTGTCAAGCGTTTATTCAAGAACAACATTGTAAAGCTTTGTACATATTTGACCACTCTAAGTGATAATACAGTTATTTATTGTAGACCTGACTCATTCCGTGTCCTACGACTATACATTCAATTCCCGTTACAATTCAAATCCTACAGTTGCACCTTTTTTATACAGTCCACTCTCCTCTTACATCCGACCTTTTCCTGCGCCTTCCTGACACCCAGTTGAGATTGCGCACATGGGGAAATAAAGTTACGTTTAAGTGAAGTGGCTTGTTTTACCCCCTTCTATTCTCAAACAATGGGGAATTGGAATTATTTGATATAAGTTATAATATTCATGTTCTAGTATTGGAATTCGGATTTCGAAACACAATTGATACCCTTTTAATAAGAAAATGTTTATCTCAGAGGATTTAAAATACTTGAAAGCATTCTCTTCTGATACGGAAAATAGCATTCTTTCGCTGCCAAATTTTGTCTCTATAACCTTTTGTTCAAGATTGGCGCGCCCGAGCGCCATATTAACAAACCGGCACCGCGCGATCCCGCCAAGACTAGCGCGATCCCGCCGAAACCGCGAGCCACATCGCATGCCATCGAGGCTTGCGCGGGCAATAGATCGGCTGCGTGATTGGCCAATTCACACTCTCGATCCTTCTGGAAGATTCGCGAACGCTCAACCGGAACCACCGGTGCGTGACGAACTTCCAGGAGGATCGAGACAATAAAAGAGAGTGACAACCGTCATCTCGCTCTCACAGCGACAATCAGCTGATCAAATTATACACGTGATTCCAAACAAAGTCATCTTTATTTCAAGTCAACTCATTGTACATTAATTTCATTACGCAGTGTAATATTCTTTGACAACCACAAGTGCAAATACAGTTTTATTATACAGAGATCCATACATTCTTGCTAATGTTCCAGTCATACAGTCCACTTCTCTTCCATTCAAATCCAACCGTTACCATACGCATCCATTCCGTTCAATCTTGCATCCTATCTCTCATTCCAATCACTCTGCCATCCTGTCCCATTCTTCTCAGTCATTCCAGCAATCCAAAGTTGCACCTAGTTGGTCACCCAGACCGCTTCCCTCTCAAACATTGGTCCTTCGAGCCGGATTTCATCGTTTCTGGCAACCTTACCTCCACGGATCTACAAACAGTGAATAGATCAGTGATCAACCCAGTGATCAAACCAGTGATCAAACCAGTGATCAAACCAGTGATCAACTCAGTTCTGCCAGTGAGAAGACCATCCAGCGAACCAGCCGCAGTCAAAATGGAAATCTCACCTGATGAACTGCTCCAAACTCAACAGGCTCTGGCAGAGAAGATCAGCAAGACGATGGAGGACTTCTGGAAATCAGTATCCCAGTCCGAAGTCACGATAGAAGCCATCCAAACCAGGCTGCAAATCATAGACGATGACTTTTTCAACAAATTCGAAAGGAATCACGACATAATCATGTACGTTCGCAGAGCAGAATTCAAGGACAGTGACTACGTGCGCAATGAATTCTACGACATAGTCGAGGAATCCTACTTACAACAATCAGCTAGACTGTTAGACCTGGCTTATAAATACGACGAAAGCTTCACACATCCGCCGCCGCAAACTCAGGCATGGTATGCTGTTAGCTCTCAAACAACAGTCTCAGAGTCCAGACTACAGCCATCTCCGTCACATGAGGTCATCGTGGAGTGCCCTCCTAGCAATGTCGTTTCCTGCAGGTCCACGGAAACGACGCAAAGGACCAGTACAATCCATGACAGATCCATTGAAACGCCTTCTGGAACAGATCGTACCAGTTCCAAACGATCGTTCAGCGTGTCCAGGGCCAATCACGCCCAGAAGGAACAAGGACAATCTAGCTTCTCCTCGCCTACTCAATCGTCAATGGAGATAACTTCATGCTCCGATTCAGGGTCGCTGTCCAGACTACAGCCGTCTCAGTCCAATGAGGCCTTCGTGGAGTGTCCTTCCAGCACTGTCGTTCCTTCCAGGTCCACAGAAACGACGCAGAGGACCAGTGAAATCCACGAGAGTTCCCTCGAAGTTCCTTCTCGAACAGATCGCACCAATTCCAAGCGACTGTTCAGCGTGTGCAGGATCAACCACGCTCAGAAGGAACGGAAGAAGGCCGCTTGCACCGATCCAACCTCGAAGACCACTTCGAGCTTCAATTCAAGGTCGCTGTCCAGGCCACGGTCGCCTTCATCTCTTCAGGCCATCATGGACTGTCCTTCCAGCAATGCCGTTTCCTGCAGGTCCACGGAAACGACGCAAAGGACCAGTCTGAGCCACGAAAGTGCCATCGAAACCCCTTCTGGAGCAGATCGTGCCATTGCCAAACGACTGCTTAGCGTGTCCAGGACCAATCACGCCCAGAAGGAGGAATCACAAGCTGGCTTCTCCACGTCTGCTGAACCAACAGCAGAAACCATCCCAGGTTCCAGTTCAAGGTGGTCATCGAGACTTCAGGCGTCTCAATACCGTCACGACTGCGTGGATTGGCCTTCCATCGATGCAGTCTCCTGCAGTTCGACGAAAACGACAACAGAGACCAGCCTCAGCCACATCAGTCGCAGCGCAGCATCTTCCAGAGCAGATCGCGATGACTCCGAGCGATCAGCTGACGTGCTCCCTGCAAATAAGAGGGACAGAGTCAGGAAAGGTGCTCAACACCACACAGAGGGACAACACATCGTTCACGGCTGGATCAACTCTGGAATGGTGGACTCGTGTTCCAGTTCCGTGCATGCCCAGATGCACCGAGCCATCATCGGCGATTCCACGACCATCGCAGAGCGGTCACTCACCATTGACGCTCATTCCAGACATCACCAGCACGCTGACAGACGAAAGTCAAAGGGGCAAGGCACCATCGAGCCCACACGAGGCTCATCCATCATCTTGCACCCACAACCTAACCTCTCTGACTTTCAGATTACGTTGTCGATTCAAAGGAGAACCTCGCACGGAGGTGCTCAACCAATTTCCAGGGTCGCACAGCATCACCGCTGGAACTCCAATGAGCGCTCCACAACCAAAGGGGTGATCCGAGGGCGTGCAACCAGCTCCGCTAACTACCATGCGCACCGAGCTGTCGTAGCCCACGCCACACTCCAGCGACTACCAACGTCGCGGTTGCGATCTCCAGGACGCAGCAACCAGCCTCCACAGCAGCTGAGGACAACAATCCGGAGAGGTGTTGACGGCGACACTGCCAAAACACCAACTGCAACAAAGGAAAGGAGAGGTTATGGGACGACCGTTGCTCAACTCTCAAGAGCATCCTCTCACCTTTGTCGCCAGCACCAGACGACATCAGCCTGCAAAAAGTCGAGGACATCTGGGCAAGACACCTCGGAATCCATCCGAGGCTCATCCATTGTCTTGCACGCAGAACCTAACCTCACTCTTTTGCAGGTTATGTTCTCTCTTAGGAGAACCACACCAGGAGGCATCCATTACGACACCAGAGTCGTTCGGCAGCACTGTTGGATCCACAAAGGGCACTCCAACACCAGAGGGTCGATCCAAGGACGTGCAACAGCTCCTCCATGGCGGGCGGAGGCAGTTCGCCAATCCAAGGACGAGCTGTCGGAGCACCACGTCACTCCAGCACGTTTCTTCGACGCCACCGATGGGGACCATGCTCATCCAGCATTGCTGCCCCTCATCAGTACAACCAAAGGGCGCTTCGTCGACGGAGAGATGGACCGAGGTCGTGCATCCAGTCCACCATGGCGGGCGGAGCCAGCTCGACAACTCAAGGGCGAGCGGTCGGAGCACCAGGTCACTCCGGCACGCTCTTTCCACTTCATCAATGGGAACCATGCCCATCAAGCCCTGTTGTTCCACCTCAGGGCATTCAAGGGCCGCTTCGGGTCCAAAGGGTTAAGCCAAGGATGTGCAGCAGGTCTGTCATGGCGGGCGGAGCCAGTTCGCCAATCCATGGACGAGCTGTTAGGGCATCCGTCGCTCCCGCACGTTCCTGCCACTCTGCCGATGTCGCCCATGCCACTTCAACTTCGCAGCAGACAACTCAATAACGTGGGCACGGCAATTCACAGCGAACCATCTTCCGCCAGGACGAACCACGCGTCCAAGATGTCGTCGCTCGAACGAAGTCCTCGTGTCCGTCCGTCGCAGCATCAACAACGGATAGTCGAATTCACCTCACTCGCGATATCCTCTAGCACGCGCGACGGTATTTCATTTCGGAGGCGTCGGAAACGTTCGTGTCGCGAGAGTGATCACCGCAATCACCAAATTCGAGAGATCAACGCGAAAACTCATTGTTCAATCGATCGACGCGGATAATCAATGAACGCGTCGATACAGACACCGCGCGCACTCTCATTGCGCAACTTACTACTGCGTAGTACGCGACGCGACGCATCCACACGCCGGCGTTTTCATTGACACCTTTCGCGACTTCGTTTATTACACCGTAATAGTTCCAATCGCGTTCTGCATACTCCTGCGCACTCCATTACACTCGCACTCATTTTGCCGTTCTTCTGCTTCCAATATCATTATCACGCCAATTCAACGTCACGCAGTCCACCGATCATTGCTACGCGAGCACGGGAAATTTCGACAAGTCGAGGCGGGCGGAATGTTCAAGATTGGCGCGCCCGAGCGCCATATTAACAAACCGGCACCGCGCGATCCCGCCAAGACTAGCGCGATCCCGCCGAAACCGCGAGCCACATCGCATGCCATCGAGGCTTGCGCGGGCAATAGATCGGCTGCGTGATTGGCCAATTCACACTCTCGATCCTTCTGGAAGATTCGCGAACGCTCAACCGGAACCACCGGTGCGTGACGAACTTCCAGGAGGATCGAGACAATAAAAGAGAGTGACAACCGTCATCTCGCTCTCACAGCGACAATCAGCTGATCAAATTATACACGTGATTCCAAACAAAGTCATCTTTATTTCAAGTCAACTCATTGTACATTAATTTCATTACGCAGTGTAATATTCTTTGACAACCACAAGTGCAAATACAGTTTTATTATACAGAGATCCATACATTCTTGCTAATGTTCCAGTCATACAGTCCACTTCTCTTCCATTCAAATCCAACCGTTACCATACGCATCCATTCCGTTCAATCTTGCATCCTATCTCTCATTCCAATCACTCTGCCATCCTGTCCCATTCTTCTCAGTCATTCCAGCAATCCAAAGTTGCACCTAGTTGGTCACCCAGACCGCTTCCCTCTCAAACACCTTTAAAATTGAAATCAAATCTACTGTGTCTAAAAGTGTAGGATCTAAATGTCCCTGTAATCCATTATTAATTAAACTACGTAATTTATTAATTGATTCCCCATATTCGCTCACAATTTCGGAGAGAAGGTTGGCCATTTCCAAATTGTTCAGGATTCAAATTGGGGATTTATTACTCGTTACACCGACTGTCGATCGACGTTCGGTAGGCTTTTCTAGTGTCTATATTTAGAGTCGAGTCGCGATCAATTGTTACCGTTTCGCGAGGCCACGATGTGTTTGTCTACACTCGTTACCGGTAAACACCTCCAATTTGAATCTTGAACAATCGTCTTCGAGGATCATGCGATAATCATAATCCAATCACGTGCGACCACGCCTGTCGTTCGACGAGCATTTAAAGGCTCTTTTCGGTTTTCGCGTTCACTTCGTCTTTCGCTATCTACAGTTGCTTCATCTATTCAAATTCGTACTCGTTTGATCAGCCGCTTTTTGTACATACAAGTCCGCGACGTATAACTAATCTCGTGCAGAAAATAAAGTGTCGAGTGAATTGTTAATCTAGCAATTTTCATTCGAAATCCTTGCAATCTCCTTCTCGTGTTCCTCACGCGCTCACGTCTGAGCGGTTCCGGATCTCGGTGATTTCCGATCGTCGATCGACACCGAACATTTTGGTCCTTCGAGCCGGATCGCGAGGAAAATCAATTCAGTGAAGGAGTGTACAAGTTTCGCCATCATGGCAGAGTCTCTCGAAGGGCACGTGCAAACGCAGCTGGCTATCGAACGAGCCCTCGCCAATCTCAAGAAGCTGGGGAAGAACAACTGGACCAAGTCCAACCTGCGGACAAGAATTGTTCATCTTCAGGACCAGTGGCGGAGGTTCGAGGCCGGGTATTCACGACTCTTCGCTTCCATTCCATCGGAGGAGCGTTCGAGGATTCCGTACTTCCAGGAGGACCATTTCGCAGCAACGGAGGAGGTCTACCTGGACACATTATCGTTCATGACGACTCACCTCGACGCGCTCACCATCGATTCTCGAGGTCAGTCTGTTTCCGCGAGCGACGGACAAGCGTGTCCGTCGGTTCCCGAATCACAGCTTCCCCGGATTAATCTACCGCAGTTCGAGGGCCGTTACGAGGATTGGGAAGCGTTTCGCGACAAATTCTCGCCTCTGATTATTCTTAACAGCTCGCTTCGCGATGTAACGCGGCTACATTATCTCGTTTCCGCGTTAAAAGGTCGCGCTCTCGAATGCGTTAAGAACTTATCGATCACCGAGGGCAATTTCAAAATCGCGTGGGACACATTGAAAAGTCGATACGAAAATCCGCGGCGTATAATTTCCGCTCACATGTCGGCTCTACAAAACATTCCCGCGCTATCTCGTGAATCAGCAACGGATTTGCAGAACCTTTGTGATCGCGTCTGCAGCACAGTCGATTCGTTGCAGAAAATAGGACGAACACCAGAGAATCTCTGGAACGACCATCTGGTCCATCTGGTCTCCCAAAAGCTGGACGGTCCAACGCGAAAGGCGTGGAAATTAAAAATCGGCGACGACGTTACACCTCCGACTTTCGAAACTCTTAAAAGATTTCTCGAATCTCGCGCTCGCGGTCTTGAGGAATTTTCGACTGGCTCTGAATCTTCGCCCTCATCGCGCTCGGAAACTATGCCTCGTCCCACAGCTGGTTTTTCGCGAGTCCATGCAGCGACGACCTCGCAGTCTTCCACAATGTCGCGACCTGTCTGTCCCGTTTGTAGAGCCTCACACATTTTTAGTTCGTGCCCGAAGTTTATCGCGAGAAACCCGAGCGGCCGCCGTGATCTTGTTCAAAAGTTTTCGCGTTGCTTTAATTGTTTGAGCGGTAATCATGTTCTACGAGACTGTTCGAGCAAGTATTCGTGCCGCGTATGTCAAAAACGACATCATTCGCTGTTGCATGAAGATGCACCTCGTTCCGCGCCGTCATGTTCAGCCTCATCGCCGCTTCCGTCGGAAGATTCGTCCGCGATCAATTCGCATCTCGCCTCCACCCTTGCAACCTCGAGCTCAAGCATTCTGCTGGCCACTGCGTGGGTTCAAATTCGCGTTCCGTCGGGCCGTTGCGTTACCGTACGAGCCTTGGTCGACCAAGGTTCCGAAGCCAGTTTCGTTACGGAATCTATGGTGCACCTATTGCGTGCGAAGTGCACCCGCGTTGCGACATCCATTTCCGCCGTCGGAGGAGTTCACGCCGGTACGGTGCGTCGCGCCGTGCATCTCCTCGTAGCTCCTCGCGACTCCGCCTCTCCTTCGGTCGAAACCACAGCGCTCGTCCTGAAATCGCTCTCCACTTACATGCCAACACGTATTCAAGATGATCGTGTCCTCGCTCATTTATCGCAGCTTAAATGGGCCGATTATGACCCGTCGAGTTCCGCCGCGATTCATCTCCTTCTCGGCGCAGATGTCTATCCGCGCATAATTCTCGACGGCCTCCGGAAGGGCTCAAGCGGGCAGCCAATTGCCCAGAATACAATTTTCGGCTGGGTAATCTCTGGCCCGGTGTCATCTCCTCTCTCCCAACCTCGTTCGAAATCAAGCATCTCGATGCATCATTGTATCCAAGACGACACTCTGTCGAACGATCTGCGCCGATTCTGGGAAGTTGAGGAAATCCCTTCGCATTCCCCACTCACCAAAGAGGAAGAACAATGCGAGCGGCATTTTCAAATGCACACGTCGCGAGCATCTGATGGACGGTATATCGTCCGTCTCCCTTTCCGTCAGGGCCCTCCAATCGACATTGGTCATTCTCGTTCTGCTGCCGACAAGGTATTAAAATCAATTCAAAGAAAGTTTCAAGTGCAACCCTCTCTAGCTGAGGAGTATAAAGAGTTCCTCCGCGAGTACGAGAAGCTCGGACACATGCGTGAAGCTCCCGAATCACCCTCTCCTTCTCAATGCGTATATATTCCACACCATCCGGTATTACGTGCCGACAGCGTTACCACGCATCTTCGCGTGGTTTTCAACGCCTCCAGCATTACCTCAAACGGATCTACGCTCAATGATCATCTCATGCCGGGTCCCAAATTACAGCTCGATCTTCCTGCCGTTATTCTGCGATGGCGAACCTTTCGATATGTCTACACTGCGGACATTGCAAAAATGTATCGCCAGATTCTTGTGGACGAACGCGATGTTGACTACCAACGCATTCTCTGGAAGCAATCTCCTTTCCAGGACACGCAGGCATTTCAGTTACTGACCGTTACGTATGGAATGACCTGTGCTCCCTTCTTGGCTCTCCGCGTTCTTCAACAATTAATTAACGACGAAGGCAAACGATTTCCGCTCGCAGTTCCCGCGCTTAGGTCTCACATTTATGTCGACGATGTTCTTTTCGGAGGTCACGACCTATCGGCTATTCGCCAGTCTCGTGACCAGTTGGTCCGCCTTCTCCAACGCGGCAAAATGAAGCTACGGAAATGGGCCAGTAATTCGCGCGAATTTCTTGCCGATATTGTCCAGGAAGATCATGGACTAGCATGTTCCAAAACTCTCGCTCCCGACGATCGAGTCAAAATCCTCGGGATAAGTTGGAACCCCTCTCAAGATTCGTTTGAATTCAAGGTCCATCTCTCTGATCCGCCACCCTCTACAAAACGCGCTATTCTTTCAACCATTGTAAAGTTGTACGACCCTCTCGGATGGGTCACTCCCGCGATAATCCGAGCAAAATTACTTATTCAAGCATTGTGGCGTCTCAAGGTAGGATGGGACGACGTTATCCCGACTCAGTATCTGGAGCACTGGAAATCCATCTACTCCAAATTTTCGCTCCTGAACGGGATCCAGATTACACGATGGTTCGGGTTTATTTCGGCGGCTTCGCGAATTGAACTTCACGGTTTCGCGGACGCGTCAACGAGCGCGTACGCAGCAGTCGTTTTCGCCCGCTGTATCTCGCCAGCCGGGACCACTCAAGTGTCGCTGGTTGCCGGCAAGTCAAAGGTCGCTCCCTTGACTCCTTTGACCATTCCGCGCCTTGAACTGCAAGCTGCAGTTCTTCTCAGCCGCCTGATGCATTTCGTTGCGTCCTCCCTCGACCTGATCGATGTTCCATGCTACTGCTGGACCGACTCTACCGTCGCGCTAGCGTGGTTGAAATCACATCCTTCCAAGTGGAAGATGTTTGTCGCAAATCGTGTTGCCGATGTGCAAACTCGTCTTCCTCACGCAATTTGGCAGCACGTTCCAACCACGGACAATCCCGCCGATTGCGCGTCACGTGGACTTTCTAGCGAAGACCTAATCAAATGCCGCCTATGGTGGCACGGTCCATCTTGGCTTCTCGAGGATTCCACGGAATGGCCCCTCCAACCTCAGCATTTCCCGGTTGGAGACCATTCCGAATCAAAAATTGTGCTTCATAGCGTGGCTCCAGCTCCCGCTTGGGATTTAGAATCTTGATTCTCAAGTTGGCCAAAACTAATAAGAGTAACGGCCTACATTCAACGTTTCGTCCGAAATTCTCGCTGTTGTCGCCAGTCCCGTCAAGAGTGTTCTCAAGGACGAGCCCTGTCCGCTCATGAGTTCTCCGATGCCAAAAATTTTTGGTTGCGCCGCATTCAAGCAAGTCAGTTTCAAGAAATCATTGCCGCTATCAATGTTAAAAAATCTCTCCCGTCAAAGGACTCACTAGCGTCTCTCAACCCGTTTCTCGACGAAAAGGGACTTCTTCGCGTCGGCGGTCGGCTGCGCAACGCCGCTTTACCCGTTCAATCAAAGCATCCTGTTCTTTTGGCTCCACACCCGTTAGTGCGCCTCATCATTGAACAAGCCCACGCACGGGCCTTGCATGCCGGTTTGCAGCTGACCCTCCATATTCTTCGTCAAGAATACTGGATTCTCCGAGGTCGGAGTCAGGTGAAGGCCGTCATTCACGCATGTGTCAAATGTGTTCGCGAACGCGCCTCGATCCCGACCCAGATCATGGGAGATCTTCCCGCCGTGAGAGTGTCCCCGCCGAAAAAATCCTTTTTGCATTGCGGGCTGGATTACGCAGGCCCTGTTCACATCCGCGCCTCCGCTGGTCGTGGGATCACTTCCCGCAAAGCCTATATAGCGCTTTTCATATGCATGGCCACCAAGGCGGTGCATTTGGAGTTAGTAGCGGATTATTCCACATCAGCCTTTCTAAACGCTTACGTCCGTTTTTGTTCTCGTCGAGGCCTACCGGAAAGCATGTATTCCGATAACGGAACAACGTTCGTCGGAACAGATCGGGAATTGACCACGTCTTATCGCGCCGCTCTTCGGAATCCCGATTTCCAAAATAAAACCGCCAGTGATGGTGTGGTTTGGCACTTCATTCCCCCGTCTGCCCCACATTTCGGCGGCCTATGGGAGGCCGGTGTTAAAAGCGTTAAACACCATCTTCGACGCGTTCTCGGCGATCGAAAACTTACGTTCGAGGAATTTACGACGCTTCTCTGCGCGATCGAGGCATGCCTCAATTCGCGACCCATCTCACCTCTTTCCGATACTCTCGATGATTTCGTTCCGCTAACCCCCGGTCATTTTCTTGTCGGATCGGCCCTCACAACCCCTCCGCAACCGTCGCTTCTGGATATCGCCGAAAATCGCCTCTCGCGATGGCAATTAGTTCGCCACATGACCGAGCGATTTTGGAAATTATGGCAGAACGATTATCTCAATACGCTTCAGCAACGCGGAAAGTGGCGTCGCCCCCGCCCTTCGATCTCGATAGGACAACTCGTCCTCCTTAGGAATTCGGACCTTCCTCCGTGTAAGTGGGAGCTGGGGCGAGTTGTGCAAGTACACCCTGGCGACGACAATCAAATTCGCGTGGTAACCGTCAAAACGTCCACCTCATGTTTTAAGCGACCCATAGTGAAATTGTGACCTTGCCCGTAGCGTGCGAATCCGAAAAAATAAAATGAACGATCCCGTCCGACCTCTTGCGTACGAGGTCCAAGCGACATGTTTTCGTCGTTATTCGCACATACTCGTAATACATCGCTCCGATAACCTCTAGCGGTTATATTATTGTAATATATGTAAAAAAAAAAATGTTTTCCTCATGTACTCCGATTTCGTTTTACGTATGCGTCCTTCGGATCGCCGCGAATCTAGCGCTCAATTTCCGTCAAGGCGGGCAGCCTTTAATTTCGTTCCGGTGTTGTCGACTTTGTTATTACAGGTCCCCGCATTCGAATTGTATTTACCGTTTCCACGGCGGGCGGCCTGCTGCTTTCACAGATCTGGGACTAGCGTGCGCGGGCATTGTAACACGCATTCCCTTTATCGTTTAAGTTTTGTCCTTTAATTTTCTATTTCTTTTGTTTTCTTGCGCTGCCGTCCCCGCTTTCCTTTGTATATTCCGCGTGCGATTACCCTGCGTTTCGAAACTAATATTTCGAGGCGGGCGGTATGTTCAGGATTCAAATTGGGGATTTATTACTCGTTACACCGACTGTCGATCGACGTTCGGTAGGTTTTTCTAGTGTCTATATTTAGAGTCGAGTCGCGATCAATTGTTACCGTTTCGCGAGGCCACGATGTGTTTGTCTACACTCGTTACCGGTAAACACCTCCAATTTGAATCTTGAACAATCGTCTTCGAGGATCATGCGATAATCATAATCCAATCACGTGCGACCACGCCTGTCGTTCGACGAGCATTTAAAGGCTCTTTTCGGTTTTCGCGTTCACTTCGTCTTTCGCTATCTACAGTTGCTTCATCTATTCAAATTCGTACTCGTTTGATCAGCCGCTTTTTGTACATACAAGTCCGCGACGTATAACTAATCTCGTGCAGAAAATAAAGTGTCGAGTGAATTGTTAATCTAGCAATTTTCATTCGAAATCCTTGCAATCTCCTTCTCGTGTTCCTCACGCGCTCACGTCTGAGCGGTTCCGGATCTCGGTGATTTCCGATCGTCGATCGACACCGAACACAAATGTTTCTGTGTTTTGTCAATTCCTTGTAAAACCTTATTATTAATATTTTGTGTCATATTAATGTAATTGGAAATTTTATCTTTATAAACAGAAAAGTCTTTGATTATTCCTTTAACTATTGTAGTTTCCTTTTTTATTATAACTGAAAGTTTTTTATTATCTCTTTTGGCTTAGGGTTCCGAATAATATATTTGCAAGATCTCCAACTGGATTTAACCAACCTCTTTTTATTCTATTATTATTAATGTGTGTAAACCCTATACTAGTAAGCATCATATATTTATCATTCACCTCCCGTTCAAAACGCTCTTTAATATGAGTATAAATTTCGTTAATAATAGGACTAACATCTGCGTCTTGTTCCTTCACGGCCTGATGAATTGTTTTCTCTATGCTTCTGGTTCCGTAAATCGTAGGTATACATAGTTTTCCATTTTCTGTGATAGTGCCTGGTAGTACCCATATTGTCAAAATATAAATTGGGCGTGTCACTGATAGGTTCTACACTGAGAATTGATGATGCATTAACGAAATACATCATGAGGACTCCCGTGAGGGTTCTAGAACAGAGTACATGTTAGCGTATTTTAACCTATTTAAATGTATTTTATAATCCTTATTTCTAATGTGTATTGTAGCGTTTAGGTTGTCTATCTGTTTAACAGGGTAAGGTCCCAACCATGGCATTCTTAACCCGGCTAATCTGTCGCGACCCTGGTTCTTTACCCATACCCAATCACCAGGTTCTAGTGTCAAGGGTTTTACGTGTTTATCATAAGAGGCTTTTACATGTTCTTTTATCTTAATTAAGTTTTCTTCTGCATGTTTCCAAAGTTTATTTAAATGAACTTCTATCGACGTTACTAAATCGCAATAAGTAGTCTCAGATGTCTCATCATACTGAAGCTGATCTAGACTGGGTGGTTTTTGTCCGTATACTAATTCGTATGGTTCATAATTAATGCTGGTATGTTTCGTAGTATTGTAAGTGAATATTGCAGCTTGTAAATAATCGTCCCAAGTTTCGCAAGTTTCATCTAATAAAACATAGGTTTCTAGAAAGTCTTTGATTACAGCATGCGCTCTTTCTAAAGATCCATTTGATTGTGGTCTGAATGCGGTAGTATGTATTAAATCTATTTTAAAAAGTTCAGTTAATTCTTGCAATATTTTACTGGTAAAGTTAGCTCCTCTATCAGTTAAAATTGTTTTTGGAAAACCATATCTTAACAACCAAGTATTAGTAAGTGTTGTTGCTATTGTTTCTGCCCTCTGGTCAACCAATGGTATTGCTTCTATGTATTTACTCAATTGATCTTGAATTGTTAAAATATATTTGTTACCTTTTAAACTTTCAGCTAATGGACCTACTATGTCTAAAGCTATCTTATCATTAAACCGTTTTGGAGTGTCCGTTATGGTTAATGGCATTCTTGTAGGGTGTCGAACTATTTTTGCCCTTTGACAATTTTCGCAAGAATTAATAAAGTTAGTTACATCTGGATATATACCTTTCCATACATAATTTTCTAATATCTTATCTATCGTGGCTTTTATACCAATATGACCAGATGATAGTGATCCGTGAGAATTAGACATTATTTTTCGTTTTTCACTTTCAGTCGTTGGTGTTTTTAATGGCTTAGATATTAAAATTATAGTTTGATCTGCTCCTCTAAAAGTGTTTATTAACAATGATTTTAATTCTTTTTGTGATAAGCTAGAAAGACTTATTAAATTATCAAAGTCAAAGGAAAAGTTATCCTGTATATTCTCTGCAATCATGTGGTCACAGAGTTGTTCGAAATGTTTAGTTAGTTCTAAACCAGTGAAAGCTACATCTTGTATTTCTATGAGTTCATTCTCTAACATAAATTTGACTTCTTCTCGATTTCCTAAAGTAAAATCTACATAAATACTTCCTTCCGGCTTATGATCCATAAAAACTATGTTTTTCAGCCATGGATTTCTATTTACTGTGGTCAATAAAACAGGATTTCTACTTAATGCATCTGCATTGGAATTTAAACAACCTTTCTTATATTGTATCTCATATTCATATTCTTCTAGTATTACACGCCACCTAGCTTGCATCGATGTTGGCTTCTTCAGATTTGCTAACCATTTCAAAGGCTGATGATCTGTAATTATTGTAAATTTCCTCCCATACAGATATGGCCGAAAATGTTTCACGCTCCATACAATTGCGAGCATCTCTCGATCGGTAGTGGAATAATTTTGTTCAGCAGCATTCAGGGTTCGGCTTGCAAAGCTAACTGGTCTCTCCTTCCCATTTTCATCCTTTTGAGCTAATACTGCTCCCAATGCTTCACCTGAAGCATCCGTTGCTAAGATGAACTCTTTAGTGAAGTCTGGATAGGCGAGAACTCGTTCTCCGCATAGTTCCGTTTTTAATTGTATAAATGCTTCTTCTTGTTGGTCTTTCCATTCGAACTTCACAGCCTTCCTCAATAAAGTGTTCAATGGTTTGACAATTCTTGAAAAATCAGGAATAAATCTGCGGTAATACCTCGCCAGTCCTAAAAATTGTTTTATATTTTTTTTTTCTTTAGGTCGTGGAAATTCTTTTACTGCTTTTATTTTATTCCTTCTGCTGTAATCAAATGTCCCAAATATTGCAATTTTGGCTTCAAATATTCGCACTTGTCAGGCTGTAATTTTAATCCCGTATCCTGAAATCTTTGAAACAAAATCCTCAGACGTTGCTCTAATTCTTCTAGACTTTCGGCAAAAACTATGACGTCGTCCAGATAAATAAAACATATTTTTCCAATCAATCCTTTAAACCCTTGATCCATCATCCGTTGGAACGTGGCTGGTGCATTCTTCAAACCGAAAGGCATCCTGTTAAATTCAAAATGCCCTGCCGATGTTGAAAATGCAATCTTGGGTTTATCTTCCTCTTTCATTCCGATTTGGTGAAAACCACTTACCAAATCAAACGCGCAAAACCATCGGGCTCGTCCTAATTGGTCTATTATTTCTTCAATGTTGGGTAATGGATATGCATCGTGTAGAGTTTTCTCGTTCAAACCTCTAAAATCGACGACTACCCTCCATTTCTTTTTCCCGCTTGCATCTTGCTTCTTCGGGACAACCCACAATGGTGAATTATATAGTGATGTTGAGTCACGAATGATTCCCTTTTCCTTCATTTCTGTGATTTGTTCTGTAATCACGTCTAAATGTCCCGGCGGATATCTGAACTGCTTAACATATACAGGGGCTTCATTTGTGACAGGTATGCTATGTTCAGTCAGTTTTGTCATAGGCAGTGCGTCGCCTGGCAAAGCAAAGATGTCCTCAAACTCTCGCGATACCTTCCTGACTAGTTCGATAGCTTTCGGATCTGTCAAATGGGCTACCCGTGTATTTTCGTCTAATAATTTTAAGCGTTTCTCTCGATCCTCAATCGAGTCCTCACTAAAATGTAAGATCCTATGCAAGGTACCTGTTAACTGTATTGTCCTATGTTTGGTGTCTATCTTGGCTTCCTCCCCCTCAAGGAACGGCATGCCTAATAACCCGTCTTCTTCTATAGGAAAACTATCCGGTACTATCGCTAATACGTATGTTCGGTCTCCCATTGTTAACTTGGCTTCTCTTTCAGTATGTATTTCTTCGTTGTTGATTCCATAGAATGCATTGACTTTAGCTCGTGTCGGTAAAACTACAGATGCTGATTGTTTTATTAAATTGAGTCCGGCTCCCGTGTCGAGTAAGAATACTCTGTTTGAAGAGCTGTTTCCCATTCTGACACTAATTGTAAGTTTTCTTCCATTCTTATTTCTTTGTCGAAAGTCGCCATTTCCGTTGGCTGATTGTTCTCCGGAATTACCGGTTCTGTTGAGGCTAAAAATTTTATGTCTGGGGGTTTCGATTTCTGAATTGTCTGAACGTTTCGCTAAAGATGATTGACGATTGTGAATCTTTGATTCTGAGTAATTTAGACCTCTCGCTGGAGTAAATTGGCGAGGAGGAATTCCTGACGTAGCCGATTGACGCGCAAGATCTGGATTACGGCGATATGAAGTATCGGTAACTGTCTGTCTTTGTGATATATTCCTTAATTCGTTACGACGTTGTTGTTCATATGATATCAGTTGGGCTTCACGTAGCGATTTTGGTCGCATGTACTGAACGTCTTTGGTAAGAATATCATTAAGATTTTGTATATATGCGTCTAAAGCAGTAATTTCTTCTACACGTAATGCAGCACGTTTTTCGGAAGCAGCAAGGTTTGGTAGTTGTTACGGATTGGAAGGGGTTAAAACAGGCCACTTCACTTAAACGTAACTTTATTTCCCAAAGTTGGGATCGTTCAATTTGTATAACAGAAAATATGTACACAAGATGTTTATCTGGCCAAAACACAAGCTCGTTCTGGCTAGATATGTTGAATAATCGAAGATATATTCACGAGTAGTGCCCGTGAATCCAGATAGTGAATCGTCTAACTCGCGAAAACCGGTCAACGAGACGCGCGACGTTTTCTATAGCGACGAGAGAGAACGACTAACGTACGTTGAGATCGGAGTCGAACAGCTGGCAGTTTACCGTCACCGTCGAACTATTGATTGGCGGATCGATAGAGCGATCCGCCAATAGTAATCCCAATTTTGGGGTCGATAATCGATTGTAATCGACGTCCGACGGTGCTGGCATAAGCTACTGCGAGCTGCTTATCGACTCTCGATCTCGCTGTTACGCCTGAATCCGCCAATAGCGCGGCGGCGCAGTAAATCGGCGCGTTCACGCTGCCGACACGCTCAGCCAATCCCAAACATTCCGCCCGCCTCGTCAGTCATTGACGAAATTGTACGAAATAATTAGCCAATCAGGTGGGCGATAACGTACGTGATGCGAGGAATTGCTGAATGAGTCGACAACGTGCTGCGTAGTACCTGAAAGAACTATAAGTGATAGTGGTACAGAGCGAACGCAGTGATGGTGAAATGAAGAGATGATCAGCGATATTACAATATAGATGAACGAAGTGATGCCGAGGTGAGTAAATGAACACTTCGTTTGATGGTTTCGAAGAAAGTGAACCGTGTAGGTGATTCACCAAGACAAGAGCTTAACCTAAATTACGCTTTTAGGTATGAATCTGGAGAACCGCGTGTGAATCCAGCCTCAGGAGTTCCACCAGTATCCTTCTCCTCGTCTTCAGGCGACAACTGAGCAATAGATTTGACCACTGATCGACGAAGTGGCGACGACAAGATGCGCAACGTTGCGACGAGAACCCGATGCCATCGAGAAACCCTGGATACTGGTGGCTCCTCGAGGTTGGGTTCTGAAACAGAGGTGAGATATTCTCCGATTGAGAAGTGCCTCAGTGTCAGGGTTGCAGGATCCTCAGGGTCGTCTGTCAAAGTAAGTATGAATTTCGAGAGAAGGCAAGCTTCGATACCAGTCAGGAGCGTGGTCAGCTCCTCGAAGGACCGTCGCTGCTCTCTGAAGATCCTGCGTAAGTGCTGCTTAGAAGAGTTGACAGCAACTTTCCAGATTTCCCTTAAGTGTGTGGAGGAAGGCAGATTAGATTTCCAGGAGTAGCCTTCCTTGGAGTTCCGCTGACCACGATCCTGCCTGGATCGAAGGTGCGTAGGTGCCTGATAATAGTCGCCAGATCTGTAAGACAAGACGTTATTAGAATTAACTGAAGTTTTTTCCATTTTAGGTTGGGCAGTTTGCCCTTCCCAGATTAGATAGACGGTGCCCCGGTCGGTACAAGATTTAACCGACTGAAGACCGCTGAGGATCCAGCGCTCATGGCGTAGAGCTGCCAAGAGAAGTTGTGTCCCCCCGTGCAGGCATCGGTTGTGGGCAGCTTCGACCCACAACTTAGCCCGAGGGTATACAAACAGTAGATATATTCCGCCGAGCACAATGTGCTCGGGGAACCCAGAGTTCCAGCGATAGCAAGAAGCGAGGCTCTGACAGCAGTCAGATGAAGAGAGGCCGTGGTTGTCGACGACGCAGCGAAGCATAGGCAGGTCCCATTCGCCGACTCCTTTCCGCTCCGAGGTGGATTGAAAATCCAGTAGATTCCTGGATTCGGCTGTCCACGTGCCACGTGAAAAGCCGCCCGCCATCAGGATCCAGCACCCCCATGGATGTCCGAGTAGATATGTTCCGCCGAGCACAGAGAGCTCGGGGAACCCGAAGTTCCAATCAAGTGGATTGGAGTTGGATTTCCACGGGCACCGTGGAAAGCCGCCCGCCATCAGGATCCAGCATCCCAATGAGCGTCCAAGTAGATATGTTCCGCCGAGCACTGAGAGCTCGGAGAACCCGAAGTTCCAATCAAGTGGATTGGAGTTGGATTTCCACGGGCACCGTGGAAAGCCGCCCGCCATCAGGATCCAGCATCCCAATGAGCGTCCAAGTAGATATGTTCCGCCGAGCACTGAGAGCTCGGGGAACCCAGAGATCCGTAGAGAGGATGCCGATGTGGTCTGATAGCGGTCAGAGAGAGAAACCCAGTTGATGCTGAAGATGCAGTGAAGGACGAGAGTATCCCATCCGCCGACTTCCTTCAGCTCGGAGGTGGAGTGACCATCCAGAAGATTCCTGGAGCAGGATGTCCACGGGCACCGTGGAAACTCGCTTGTCTGGTGGATCCAGCTCTCCGATGGAAGCCCGAGTAGAGATGTTTCGACGAGTACAGAGAGCTCGGGGAACCCAAGGTTCCAGTGAGAAGCAGAAGCGATGATCTGGCAGCAGTCAGAGAGAGAGACCCAGTTGTCGAAGGCGCAGCGAAGATTCAGGGTGTCGGAAGTCCACGTGCCACGTGAAAAGCCGCCCGCGATGAGGAACTCTCGGAGTTCCTGCGACCTAGGTCCCGCCTCAGGAGGTGTGTCCACTCCGGGATGATGGTCAGCCAAGTAGCTGACTCTCCTGATGTGAAAGTCCACTGGGTGGAGTTGCTCCTCCACCTTGGCGAGGTGACATCTGGGTACCAGGTAGGGTGCACAAACTAAATCACAAGTGACGGTGCTCAGTTCGTTTTCACCGTATTCGATTTCCCCCGCAGATCTCCATCCGACTTGCTGCCTGTCTTGACCATCAGGATGGCCGAGTATCGGCTGATGCATCCTGTCGGTCAGTGTTTTGGATTGCGCTTGCTCCGAAGAAAGCCGAAGGTTGGCGTAGATGTCGCCCAGTTTCTCCCAAGCACCTTGGAAGTCGATTGCATTTGTCTCCACGTGCTTGAAGAGGTTGACGGCCTCGCCTTTCAAACAATCCTTCAAGTAACGAAGGCGTTCCCGTGATGATAAAGATGGGTCGTTGACGACGAGGTCAGTAAACAAGTCCCGAAAGGACGGCCAGTCTTTGTCATTGCCCTCGAACGTGGGCAGAGACAATGTTGGCAACAAAGCGCGTGACCTCTGGGAGTGAGTCTCGACGGCCGTTGCATTTGAAGTCGACGGTTGTGTAACGGTCGCGTCTGCTTCGTGTTCGGCGATCATGTCGAGTAAAGAACCGGCCTGCTCGAAGTAGCTCATCTCGGTCTCTTCGAATTCTTCGTCATCCACGTTGTAGCTCTCCATCAACTTTGCGTCCTTTCTAGCGGCGGTTCTAATGGCCGAATCGCCCTTATAGTATGCAGCCCAGAGTTGTTCGATGAAAGCGTGAGAGCTACGAAGAAGTTCGAGAGAGATGTTGCCCTGGTATCGAGTCTTCAGGATGTCCGCGACCCGAGAGATGCGTTGCGCGAGAAGCCGTTGTTTTACGATGAGGTCAGCCATTGTTGCCTTCACGATTTCAAAAGCGAGACGATTAAGATGCACTCACTTTATTTTAACTTTCCAGTGAACTGCAGCACTGGATCCGGCTCGAAGGACCAAATGTTACGGATTGGAAGGGGTTAAAACAGGCCACTTCACTTAAACGTAACTTTATTTCCCAAAGTTGGGATTGTTCAATTTGTATAACAGAAAATACGTACACAAGATGTTTATCTGGCCAAAACACAAGCTCGTTCTGGCTAGATATGTTGAATAAAGTGTTATATGCCTAGATGAGTTTTCCCTTGATGAGATAGATACAAAATGAGTATCACTTTGACCCGAAGATATATTCACGAGTAGTGCCCGTGAATCCAGATAGTGAATCGTCTAACTCGCGAAAACCGGTCAACGAGACGCGCGACGTTTTCTATAGCGACGAGAGAGAACGACTAACGTACGTTGAGATCGGAGTCGAACAGCTGGCAGTTTACCGTCACCGTCGAACTATTGATTGGCGGATCGATAGAGCGATCCGCCAATAGTAATCCCAATTTTGGGGTCGATAATCGATTGTAATCGACGTCCGACGGTGCTGGCATAAGCTACTGCGAGCTGCTTATCGACTCTCGATCTCGCTGTTACGCGTGAATCCGCCAATAGCGCGGCGGCGCAGTAAATCGGCGCGTTCACGCTGCCGACACGCTCAGCCAATCCCAAACAGTAGTTGATCAATAGATCTTTTTATAATCCTCTGTAATAAGTTGAACCGTCTAGTGTATTCTCTAACATCTGTTTTTCCCTGTTTAAGCTGAGTTCGTTCCTGTACTAGTAAATGAAAGCTTTTAGTCAAGCTATATTCTGTTGTCAATATGTCATACAGGTCCTCTAAATCAACTAAATCGTGCTGATCTAATAGCTTTTTCGCGTCACCTTTTATCTTATGGCATCTGAGCATATTTAAATATATCCTCTCATCCGGCACAAGTTGACTCATTTCGCGTATTTCTCTTATAAATTTCTCTACGGGCCTGTTGAAGCCATCGAATTCTCCTATCATTTCAAGCGCCTGCTTTGTATCTTTCGTATTCCTAACCAATTCTCTCCTAGTTTCGTCGTTAACGCGTGATGAATCATCCGATTCATCTTCCGTGATGTGAGATCTTCGAAGTCTATTAGGTTCTGAGCGTAGCTCTTCAATAATTCGTAATAATTTCATATTATCTTCTTGAAGTTTTTCCAATTTTTCTTCTATCGATAAGCTACTGTTAGCTCCGGTTTGACTCGTGTTCAGCGACATTCTAATTCAACTTGATCTCTTGTTTATCTCAATAAATAAGCTCTAGTCTTCAAGATTCAGTTTCAATTATGGCTTCGAATTGCGGTACGTATCGAATGACATATGACTTACCCGAGCCAAATTTTCATAATTTCTGCTTGTAGGCGGAATTCCTTGTTGACCTCAGCCCCTCTGTTGAGTTTGGTAGATCTATCCCACCGCTGCCACCAAAAAGTTGCTTCTGTTATGCCGAAAGAAGGAAGGATAGGATCTTCTCGGGAAATAATCACACACGAACAGATTCTTTACAGAAGGAATATCGCGTCTTACAGAATATGGACGTTTGTTACAGTATCAGTGTAGACTCCGAATTGAGTCCCGCTCTATGACGAGGTTCCTTATATAGTCCTCTAATAAGGACCTTTGAAACTCGAAATGTGTCATCGGACACATCACCCTGTCGGACCTAGTCCAGTCAAACAGTTGACTCAACTTCGGGCAAAAAGGGCGAAGATAAGGCTGCATTGTGATGATAAGGGTGATTCAGCATAACAGTTCTTTATCCTCAAGTTCAAAATCATTATTTTTGAAGCGTCGAAACCAGTCTCTGCATGTCGTATCCGACAAAGCATTGTCACCATAAGTCTCAACAAGAATTCTATGTGCTTCAGCTGCAGATTTCTTTTGAATAAAGTAGTGGAATAAAATTCCCCGCAAATACACTTTATTTGGCACAAAAGTAGACATTTTCAGAACTAAGAAAAAATTACTTTGTTTACACTAAAGTGAACTACCATACACTGAAATTGAAGGTTAGTTACACTACTGCCTTACATGTGTGTTACCATTTGAAATTCCACGAACGGAGTACTGCAACTGCCATCTTTGTAGAAACAGCGAGAACTTATTCAAGGTCCTAATACAAGCGAAACAACAATGTTACCCACCCAAAATGGATATTATCATAACAGAATATAGTGCAGAAGTAAAATTACAGTCTTTATTAGACCAAACTATTAAACGTATTTTAAAATACCAAAATACTGTTATAAAAAGTTTGAGTGCAGAAGAAGTAAGCCATATGAATTTAATTTGTAAGTGGGGCTGTGACGGAACTTCTGGACAAAGTGTCTATAAGCAAAAATTTACCGATGAAAGTAAATTCGATCGTGATATCTTCTTAACGTCACTTGTGCCACTGCAGCTATTATCAAGTAACCAGTCATCTCCGACAGAAATTGTAGTATGGAAAAATCCACGACTTTCATCTCCACGATTTTGCAGACCAATTAAAATTGAGTTCCTGCACGAAAATACAGATGCGACAGTACGTGAAATAGAATATATTGAGGAGAAAATAAAGGCACTTGTTCCCTTTACTACAGTCGTAGATAGGAAAGAAATTTCTATTTCATACAAATTGGCAATGACGATGATAGATGGTAAAGTCTGCAATGCTGTATCATCTACACTATCAACACAGCGTTGTTATTTATGTGGAGCGACATCAAAAGATTTTAATCAAATTGACATGATGTTAAAAAAAGAAGTCAATGAAGATCATTTGCGTTTTGGACTCTCCACGTTACATGCGTGGATTCGCTTTTTTGAATGTTGTTTACATATAGCATATAGGCTGGATATAAAGAAATGGCAGGTATCCACCAAAAAAGAAAAAGAAATAATGAAAAACCGTAAAGGCATTATACAAAATGGTTTTCGTTCGCAACTGGGACTAGTCGTGGATCGCCCAAAGCCAGGATTCGGAAGTTCCAATGACGGCAATACGGCTCGGCGTTTTTTTCATAACCCGGAAGTATCTGCAGCCATAACAGGAGTTGATGAAGAACTTATAAAGCGATTTCACGTTATTTTGCAGGCCGTCTCAAGTGGTCACAAAATAGATATTTTCAAATTTAAAGAATATACGGTAGAAACTGCCAGAAAATTTGTCGAATTATACCCTTGGTATTACATGCCAACTTCGATGCACAAACTTCTCATTCACGCACCACAAATAATTACGTCCGCTTTGCTGCCAATCGGTCAAATGTCAGAGGAAGCACAAGAGGCCTTACATAAATATATTAAAAGGTTTCGAGAAGATTTCTCGCGGAAATGTTCACGCATCAAGACAATGGAGGATGTTTTCTTGAGACTTATGGTGGCTTCAGATCCATATATCTCAAGTATAAGGAAACTGCCGACAAAAAAAATGAAAAGTTTGCCTCCGGAAGCAATAAAATTGCTGCTTTCGCCATTTGCACCTTATGAGGAAGGGCAAATGGTTACACAAGAAGAAGATGGTTCCGAAGAAGGATCGCATATCGAAGACAATTCGGACGAATAAATATTATGTAAATAATTTACAGTTATATTCATTGTTGATATACAAAGTGCAATTTTGTTTGTCATTTATACATATTTACCTATTGTTTGAGAGTGGCACTCTCCAGCGCCATGCTTGTGACGTTTCGAACATTTAGGAGCATTTAATTCTTAATAGTGTTGTTTCTTTTTTTTATCATGTATTTTGTTGAAATTACTCGAAATATGATTATTTCTAATAACTTTAACATGATTTTTGTTGTATTGGCAGAAAATACGTATTTTAACTCTTGCAAATTACTGCGTGAATGGGTATTTAATTTAAACGATATAAAGAAGTTGCAAACACAGTCTTACATAAACATATTCAAAGTTTTAATAAACTAAATAGATGTAGAGAAATACATTCTAAACAAGAGCTTTCCATTTACAACACCAGATACATATGTATCTATTCTTTTCAACTGTCAGAACAGGAGTCGACTTCATCGTATTCAGACGAACAATCACTATCGTCTTCTGTACTATTTAATTTAGGCACTGCAAGTAATTGTAGTATTCCTCGGGTAAGAATTCCTTTTCTTCTTGTGGGAATGTTCCTTAAACTGGTAATCAGAGGGTCTGACGATATGAGCAGCCTATTCATAAGGTCTGTATTCGTGGAAATCCTTGAAAATTTTCTCGTGAAAAGTTCACGAAATCTTCTATTATCTTTATTTCTCGCCTCTTGTGCTTCTTCCAAATGTTGACCAATCGGAATAATACAAGAGGCAATTACAATTTTTCCATGATATAGCACTTCGTGTACGGTACTTGGCATATAATACCAAGAATACATTTTTAAATATAAACTTGAAGTATCATTGCCATATTGTTCAAATTTGTTGGCATTTATAGCAAATCCACAGTTTAACACTTCTAAAATAATATAGTGTGCAGGCTTATAAACACGTTCTTGCTCGGATAAACTGTGTTAGACGACTAGCGACTGCACGAGGTTATACTGCGTATGGCTGTGGAAAACAAATGAAAACTCCCAAAGACGCAGACCAACGCAGAATTTTTTTTCACAGCCAACTAGACAAGACTTCAATGTATACATACTATATAGTTTGAAGTCCATATTCGCCCATATAAGAAAGTTTTACTCAGTAGAACATTGGTACATACTGAAAAGTTCTTCGAGTTCGTATGATTATTAATCATAATAGACTATATGTATAATATTTAAAAACGAAAAATATTGTAAACACACCACAAAGGATTGAGTAATCACTAAAATAAATATTATAAAAATTGAAGTTCAAATACACACACTTTTATTTAGGTAAAGTATCGCTGCGGATTGATGTATTTTCACCATTTGTATAGGCAGTCGAGTTCATTCGAGGCTTATTTTTCATATCTGAATGCGATAAAAAGTTAAAAACAATATCGATTCTGGGTTACGGAGGTATTGCTTTCAAGGTAAGAGTAAATACGTAATTTTTAAAAATGTTCAATTTCGGAATTAAACGACCCTAAATGATCGAAACGTTACACTGTGCACGGGTGCGACGAGAGGCGTGTGTCGTCGAGACTCGCGCGGGCGAGAAATCATGCGGCTGATTGGTCGCTTGCCTTCTCGATCTATCTGGAATGTTCGAAAACACCTCACCGGAACCGTCGGATCAGGAAGAACTTCCAGGTGGATCGAGATAACAAAAGAGGGAGAAAAGGCCCGCCACGAGGGCTTCTCCAACCGATCACCAAGCGTGAACAGCTGATTTCTGTCAGAGTGATTTATTCGTATCTTGTTACATAGTGAAGGTTCTATTTATACAATCTGACCATAGTTAAGTGAAATACAGTAATATATATTTGTAGACTCCATACATTCGGCTTTCCAATACATTTACTCTCACACATACAGTCCACTCTCCTTCCATTGCGATTTCTGCGTTTCCTGACAATTAAACTAGATCCAGTTCGTTTTCTATTTCTCGTTGGGAACTCGCACACCTATCAACCACTCAAAATACATTTAATGCGGACTGTTGTCTAAATTTTAATCGGCCATATTTTTTTTCAAATTTTCAACTTTATATTCGTAATCAGCAACCCCGAAAACCCCAAAAAGATAATTTTCTAAGCAGGCCCAATCATTTTTTAATGCACATCTCCGCCATATTGGATCCGCCATTTTGTTTTTTGGAATTTCAACTTCATGTACGTAATCAGCAACCCCGAAAACCCCAAAAAGATAATTTTCTAAGCAGGCCCAATCATTTTTTAATGCACATCTCCGCCATATTGTATCCGCCATTTTGTTTATTAGAATTTCAACTTCATATTCGTAATCAGCAACCCCGAAAACCCCCAAAAGATAATTTTCTAAGCAGGCCCAATCATTTTTTAATGCACATCTCCGCCATATTGAATCCGCCATTTTGTTTTTTGGAATTTCAATTTCATATTCGTAGTCAGCGACCCCGAAAACCCCCGAGTACGAATTTGTGAGAACATTAAAGTACGTTTAGAGGTTTTGGCCGCTTTTTCGGGATTTGGGACCACTGTGCGCCGTGTGGGGTGGTCCTGGGGTTTCCCCAACTAGTGGACTTCGCATTGAAGTCCCCCAGGACCAAGACTGGAACGTTCATGCTGGGGGCAAGAAACACCCCCAAACGGTCCAAGTATTCCCCGTACTCGGCGAGGCTACAATTGGGCGATATGTAGCAACCCACTACCAGAAACATTCCCCATGATATTGCTACCATACCCCGGCCCCGTTCGACCACGGTGCCGGGGGGAAACTCCTGGCGCTCATTGCGCCATATTGCCACGGAGCCCCCCAGGTCCCCTACCCAAGGGGACGGGGCGTCGGGGACCCTATAGAGC
This sequence comes from Lasioglossum villosulum, assembly GCA_963971365.1. Lineage (NCBI taxonomy): Eukaryota > Metazoa > Arthropoda > Insecta > Hymenoptera > Halictidae > Lasioglossum > Lasioglossum villosulum. The sequence continues at coordinate 18,542,092 of OZ020498.1, read as the reverse complement.
TCCGTGACTACGGCCACTGCAACTTTCCACGCCGCCAGGTCCTGGATGAGCAGATCTTGGGCCCGGCGGCAGTGGTTGAGGTTGATCAGTGTTACCGGGAACATGCGTGGCATTGTGGGGCCATTGACGTTCCGGCACACAGTGGGCCAGATTGAGAATTTACGCGACATTTGTGAATAACTTTTGACTCATAAGACATATCGCAATGAAATTTGATATGCATATTTATCAATATAATTCCTTATCAATGATATGCAATATGATACGTTTTTTGTTTGTTTAATCACTTTTTTATTAATGTTATAAACAATTTTTATAGATTATATAATAAATCAAACATAATATAAAATATAATAAATATTATGTAATATATGTTTGCAAAACTATATATTTCATACATAAGTATAACAATAAAAATAAAATAATATAAAAAAATATAAAAGAGAGAGAATAAAATTCATTTTACCTTTAACAAATTTAAAATAATGTAATTAAAATGTGTTGCTATAAATATAAAAAAAATAAAGCATGAAAGAATAAAACTATGTTGAGGGTATGCAATTAATTAGGTGCGGAGGATATGGGAAAACGATATGGAACTAAAACTGTTTGTATAAGATTGCCCTCTCAATGGGCTCGCTCACTTTTGGGATTGTCGCATCATGTCGTGTGTCTGGAGCTATTGCAGCGGTCAGTATCTAAATAAATACAAATCGCACGTTCGGTCTGCTTCAGACCGAAGATGCCTAGTAGAAACTAGCTCGAGAAAAATGTCAGCCCATTGCGATGTAGCAAATGCTGAGAAAAACTTCTTTGCAATCGTTGTACACTGTCGAAAAGAATTCGTTAAACTCAACGCTGTCAAAAAATCAAAGATGCAAGCCTGACTTATTTACTGTAAAATATAAACATATCAAGTTCTGAAAATCTATTCAACACAGTTCTGTCAGTATTTCAGAGGCTGCATACATGAGGAATTCAGCGCGTAGCGCGCGCCCGAGCGCGGACGGGATAACGCGACGCGGATGTCTTCAAACTATAATATCTTGAGAATTGGTTTGCAGTTGGAAATGATTTTTGTCACATTATATAGACGAAGGTTCACTGAAAAGATCCTTATTTGTCCGACCGTGCGATCTGGTGTGACTTGTTAGATCGCACATGTCAAAGATAAAAATTTTGAACGATTATTCTCATTGTGTTCAGTATTTTTTATAAATATGTTATGTATCATAAATGTCAATGAAAAGTATGATTTCTTATCAATAAAGTGTGTATTTTGATGTAGAAAAAAATGCAGGACAAGTAGTTCATCACAGTTATCAGGACACTTTAAGAACGAACAGCCAAATTATGTCGGAAAAATTGATATTCCTAAACTGTCTAACTTCAGACATATATTACAACTAGAATTGCTATTATATTAGATTAATTTTTCATTTTCGTGTTAGGTGGCCATTTAGAAATCAATATCAATTGAAAAAATATCGAAATTTGAAAGTTGCCTTTTCGTAAAATATCGCGTGAATTCTCAATCCGGCCCACTGTGCGGCACCGCCGACGCCTCGTCAGCCTGAGGTGGAGGAGTGTTCTCCACCTCCATCATCGCCTCCGCACATACGGCCGAATGACCAAATTACGACGACAAAAATATAAAATGAGATTTTATTTGATATTCTGGTCAGAAATGCTTATAAGAAGACTGCTTAATAATTATCTTCGGAAAAGTAGCTACTTAATGTAAATTAGTGTCAAAAAAAAGGGTCAAGGGACATAGTATTTTAATTTATGAAAAATTAAATAAATTAAAACACTAAATTATTTTTGTAGTTTGATTAGTGACATATAATGTGTAATAAGAATATTATTCTACATCCTCATTGTTATTTTCATCATTATTATAAGCATCATAAGTACCATCGTCATCATCAGCATCATCAGTAGCATCATCATCGAGCTCCTGATCATTACTACAGAAAGTAGGCAATCTTAGCATGCTTAATACAATCTCATTAAACATTGTTTTTTTGTTTTCGGTTTTTTTCGCGTACTGGTCACAAGAGGGTCCGAGGATACCAGCATCCAGTTAAATATATCACTGTTGGTGTTGATTCTTGAAGTTCTTCTGGAGTGATATTGTCTTAATTTTTTATACTCTTTATGGCCCGTTTCAATTACATCTTCTGACAGTTGGCCAACTGGTAGAGGTAAAGATTTCATTATATCAGCTCCATGTATTAATAGTTTATGAACACTGGCGCTCATTTTGTACCAACCATAAAGTTATATAGCCATCTGTGCTGTTTCGAAACAATATTTTTCAAATAAATCTTCTTTAATATAATGTCCGCAAGATATAATAGAAAGAAAACTTGAAAAACTGTTCACTTCTTAACACGTCAAACAGCTCTTTTCTCGTAATCTTCATTTCCTTTACAGCGCGGTCGATGCGACTACCTGTAAACAATCCGATCTATTGATCGATAGGACAAAGATATGGACTCATTTTTTAATTTTTTATATTAGTTATGAGCCATTTTTTCGAACTAGTAAAGAAAAATCGGTGTACTGTTTGGAACTTTTTTTATAACTCTAGCTAAAGTAAGCATATCAATATTTTTTAACCAAAAAAAGTATATGATAGAACATAGTATATTAACAGTATGTACAACTTATTTTTGTGTTAACAATAATTGCAGATGAAAGTATGTACCTGACGCTTCAGTATCCATGTAGAAAACTTGGCGAATTTTAATCGGAAAAAATAGAATGAACGCAATTATATCGTCAACAGTACTGGCGCAAACAACTGAGATTCACCGTCCGAACCACAACCTGACTTTGCGCATGTGCACCAACTACTGTGTTGCGTTAACAAAAGAAAATCTGACGCTATATTATAGGCCGTTTCTTAAAGTACGTTATGATGGTATTTGTCATTAGTTTAGAGAAAATTTTTAAATCTACTTTTGTCGTCGTAATTTGGTCATTCGGCCGTATGTGCTCCGCCGTGGGTGGTGACGCAGGGACAGGGGGTGGGGACGTGGCAGTGTCAGCACCACTCGTCCCCGCCTCCGCCGGAGTGCCGGTACTCCTTTGTCACCATCCCTCCGGCCTTTTTTCGCTGGCGAAGAGCCACATTTGCTCCCCACCTTGTGCCCGGCGGGCCTGTCCATCTCTGCACAGATGGGACAATTAGGCCTCGCCGAGCACTCCTTGGCACGATGGCCCTCAGCGCCACACTTGTAGCACCGGCCACTGCGGTCCACCTCCGATGTGCACCGTTGCCGCACATGGCCGATGGCCAGGCAACGGAAGCAATTGAGGGACCTTATGGCCAGTGCCTCTACTCGGGCGGAGGACCATCCGACCCTCATCCTCCCTGCCCCGATGAGGGTCCGCGCCCCCGCTACGGGTCACTGGACCCATATGGTGCCCAACCCGGCAGGCTGGGGCTTCATAGCCACCACCTTCACCTACTCGGGTGGGCAACTTCCCGCCTCAGCGACGGCCGCCTGCACCTCCTTGGGGGTCACAGAGTCGTCCAGGTCTCTTAGACGGAGTTCCACCATCTTTACGGGCTAGGCGACCTTTACCCCCGTCTCCCGGAGAGTCTCCGCCATTCGTGCCGCCAGCTTGTAAGCCTTGGCGGCACCCACCTGACCGGGAATCTCTAAAATTAGACTCCCGGTCATCGCCCACTTGGGCCTCACCTCGTCTATGCCCAACACGGCCCTCTTGGCCATCAGCATGGCTTCAGCCAGAGTGGTCGTGCACCCCTCTGGGACTGTCAACGTGACCGCCGCCGTACGAGGTGGTGCCGCCACCCTGACTGTCGCAGGGCCATCACGTTTACCCCCCTCCTTTGGGCGGGGGGGGGGGGTCCTTCTGGGCAGCCTTTTTTGGCGCGGCTCCCTTGGGCGCGGCCTCCTTGGCTTGCTTTTGGCGGGCCTTTCGCCCCACCACCTGTGTCCAGAACTCTCCCAACGTGGGAGTAGCCGCGACAGACGGTGGCGGGGGCGGGTTGGCTTCCCATCCGTACCCTGCCCAGTCTTACTGGGGAGGGGCGCAGGCGCAGCAACAGGGAGAGAACTGGAGGGCCCCCCAGCTTGGCCCCCCTTCTTCTTTTTCTTACCCTTGCCTTGCTCTTCTTCCCCCCCCCCCTCCCGGGGCCGCGTGGCTGGCCGGCTCCGCTCGCACAGGTGCAGTAGGAGGGGCGGCCGCAACAATACCGGCATAGGTGGATGGGACAGGGCGGGGGGCACCACTCAGCGTAAGCCGAGAGATGTGCGGCACGTCCCCGAACACCGCTCTAGTGAGGCGGTCCTGTGTCTGCCGGATCAGGGCATGCCTGGCATCAAGCAATGCCCCGATCTTGGCCAGCACAGTCCCTCCCTCACCGGCAGCAGGCGGAGGGGGCGTTAGTGTAACCGATGGGATCGGGGAGGCGGGCGGCAATCCGGCCGCCAGCCTCTTGGCCGCCATCATCTCCTGCCTGAGGGCCCGGTTAGTCTCCCTCATCTCCCGGATTTCTCGGCGCAGCGCCTCATTCTGCTCGTAGAGCAGAACTGTCTGCGGCCGAGGCGCGGTCTTGGACCGCGCTCCTGAGCCGCCGAGGCTCGACCCCCCAGGCCGAAAGATTCTGTCGAGGCGGATGCGAGGCACCGCACCCGACAGAATCCCTCCCCCCACTCCGCAACTGGTGCACCGGTTGCTCGAGGCCCCAGCCGCCAAGGTGCCAGCGCTTGCGGCGGAGGTATTCACCCCCGCTGCTACTCCAACACCCCCCTGCACGACCGATTCCGGGCGCGGTAACCCTTCCTGCCCAGTTAAATTCCGAGGCGTTTTCGTCGACGTCATCATAGATTTCATGACGGGCTTGGTTACTACCCTCCCCCACGAGTGGAGGAGGGCCTCACTCATCACCCTTCCTGTATCCTGGTGCGGTCCACGAGTACTCCCGGGGCGCCGCAAACCCCTACCGCCGAGGGCCCTAGGGTCCTATCGCTGGAACCCTTTGTCGCTACCCGGTCCCGGGCTAGACCGGAGGTGAAAAGCCCCACCCACCTACTGCTGTCCGTGTGCCCCTACGCATGGGTGCGCAGGCGCACACGCACATCAGAAGTTTTTTCTAATATATTCAGACATCGCCTCTTCCTATTTGGCGATGTAACAGTTTTTGTCCTCTTATATTTAGCAATCGTTTTTTAAATTGTGTTTATTCCAATCCCTGTACTGCCCGACAGGGAATTGATTGTCGCCACGTACGTTATGTCGGGGTTTTCCTCTTTCAGTTTTTATAGAGATTTATGACAACCTTCTTCTGGCCAGACAAAACGTACTAAAAACAGAAAAAAACTGAAATAAAGATTCTACAAAATGAGCGATATCGAAGATTCGAAATTCGAAATCTCCGACCCTCAAAGGCAAATAACAGCCCAAATACACTGACTCTTACTAATATTCGGACACTCTTAAAGAGACGATAATATTTTTAATATTGTACTCGACGATTTGAATTTTTTTGGGAAACTAGAGTAACTAGTTTGCCACAGGATGTGAAAAGAAATTTTATCAAAAATTGCAATTAATCGGTATTGTAGAAAAATACTAGAAGTTGCATTTTACAACTTCATTATGTGGGCCTAGTAGTAATAGTACAATATTAAAAATATTATCGTCTTTTTAAGAGTGTCCGCATATTAGTGAGAGTCACTGTATGTAATCAAAATTATTTATATGCATGATATGGACGTACCTTTCCTTGCGGATTCCGCTTCACTGGCGATAACGGTACTTCTGGGTTCATTTTCTCCCACGCGGTGAAGAAAACGCCAAAACGCGAGAACAAGAATACCGAAAATAACAAGGAAAACAAAAAACAAGAAAATAAAACAAGAATAACAATGAAATATAGCAAGAATAAAAAGCAGCGAAACGATAGCGTCTGAAAATACACCCTGTAGTCAGAAAATGAGGCAGTTGCAGCGCTGCAGCGCGTGGCGTCGCATCAGTGCCACTGCGCGCATGCGTTGTGCAGTGGGACTACCAATCAAGACGAAGCATGCGCAGAGAGAACGAAAACTAGTTATTACCCAAGTACGTTCTACCGTGAGATAGACAGTAGGTCGTCGGTGTCGCTTAGAGTCTCTGGTTCCATAAGCATGGTGTACTCCGGAGCCATGTTTTCGTAGAGGATATCGAGGTGTTTTTCGGAGGGAATAGCTGCGCGCCGCATGAGTGTGCATAGTGTGTTCATGAAGCTATTGAATGGTTCGCCGGGTCGTTGTTTTCGGTTGCGGGCTTCGTTTTTTCGCTGCGATTGCGTACGGTTCGGTGAGAAGAATCCCAAAAATTTTTCGTCAAATTCGGTTTTTGACTGGATCTTTTGTCGGTTGTTCCGGAACCAGAGTTGTGCCTCCCCTCGCAGTAGGTCTGGGATGCTCCGTAGTGTTTCGGCGTCTGTTAGTTGGTATGTGTCTTGTAGTTCGTTGAGTCTCTCGACTCAATAAATAATGTATAAATAAATTTTGTATGACAGATTTGAAAGATATAAAGCTATTCGTAGGAATCAAAGTTGAAAGAAATAATGAGAAAATAACATTGGATCAAAGTGCTTATATTAAAACAGTATTAGAGAAATTTGGTATGCTCGATTGTAAAACGGTTAACACACCTCTTCCAAGTAAATTAGATTATCTAGCTTTAAATTCTGATGAAGCGTATAAAGCACCATGTAAAAATCTAATTGGATGTTTAATGTACATAATGGTGTGTCCAAGACCTGACTTAAGTATACCCGTAAATATTTTAAGTAGATATACAAATAAAAATAACAAAGAATTATGGCAAAATTTAAAACGTGCGTTAAGATATCTGAAAGGTTCGCAAAATATAAAATTAACTTATGAAAGAGGAAATTATGGTAATCTTCTGAGCGGCTACGTTGATTCAGATTGGGGAGGTAGTGATTCAAGTGATAGAAAAAGTACAACTGGATATTTATTTAAATTATTTGAAAGATGCACAATAACCTGGAACACAAAACGGCAAGCATCTGTAGCAGCTTCATCAACTAAAGCTGAATATATGGCTCTTTTTGAAGGAGTTAGAGAAGCTCTTTGGGTAAAATCTTTGGCAGAAAGTATAAATATAAATGTTCTACAACCAATAGTAATCTACGAAGATAATAATGGTTGTATAAGCACAGCAAACAACCCATGCAACCACAAGAGATCAAAGCATATTGATATAAAATATCATTTCTCAAGGGAACAAACTGAGAAGAAAGTAATAAAACTTGAATTTGTTCATACAGGAAATCAAGTAGTCGACGCGCTGACAAAACCATTGCCAGTGGTGAAGTTTTTAGAATTCAGAGTGAAAATGAATCTTAAATAATTTATTATTCTTTAATCTTGTATATATTGTGACGTTGGCCGCTTCCACGCGGTTTGAAAGCCGGCGGAAACGGTCAACCCCGGATTTTTATAGGCGCTGAGGCCAGCCCGTATGCGGCCGCGCGGACACGGTCCACCCGGGACAAAGCGCAACGACGGGGAGGCTCGATCGGGACGTATGGGAAGATCGTTCGGGCGCCAGGTACCCGGGGGTACCACGCGAAACTTAATCGAAAATCGAGCCTCCTCTACACGCGGACGGTGACGAAGGACGCGATCGGCCAGAGGTTCGAACGCGGGAAGTAACGGGGACAGCCCTCGCGGCAGGACGGATCTTGCAAGTTCTCACGAAACAAACGATATTGGCTCAAGTCATTTATTCTGTAAAAGAAACACCTTGCGCTATTATGTAATTGTATATGTCCGTTACGCGAGGAAAAAGTATCGTTCCTCGAACAATATTGTGATGCGCGGTCGTCGCCCCATATTCCGTCCTAAGACAAACACCTGATCGACGACGACTCGCGCTCTAAGGCCAAATATATAAAAAACCGCGGACGACCAAACCTCCGTTCGAATAAAGCGTTTTAAAAGAGAACAGTTGGCGTTCACACTCGACAGAGAACAGACGAATAAAGTATTTTTACACCTACAAAGTTTAGACTTTTCCTGAGAAATCCTTCCACTCTACAATTCATGGTCGTCGTCAAATTACAAAGGGAGCCCGCGCTCCTTGTGCACTTTTGCGATAAGATGGACGCTCTCCGAGCGCGTTAGTCGAAAATGACTCGTGAGAGTACGGTACTGCGGTACAAACGGATCCTCTTCGGGATGAGGATTTCGCGAGACGCGGATGAACGGCGTGAATTCCGTCTGACTGTCGCGATAGTCGGAACTAGATACCATTAGCCGCGCGCGATGAACCACGGTCGTACGGACACGTCGGCACGTAGACTCCGCGCGTTCGCGGGCGAGACGGATCCCGGTCCCTAACCGGAATGAAACGACTCGCTATTCCTTCGCGACGCAGCTTCTGAGGAAGACTTCCGAATTCTTCACCGCGGGGAAACTAGACGTAGGGCCGCTCACAACGCCCCCGAATGCGGCGCGAGCAACGATGGTCCGAGGACGAGACGACCGAGTATCGTCCTCGCGCGAAAACTGTGAGCCACCGCGAAAATGGGATAGAAGAGTCACAAGATCGACTTACCGCAGATGCCCTATCGAGACGAGAGTAACCTCCGCATTTCGGACTTCGAAAGGAGGTGGCTGTAGCCCTCGATTTTGGCCATAACTACGTCAAAAAGCCACCCGTGGCGCGAAACTGCGAGATTCTTCCTGTTGCGTGACTACACGGACAACAGGGCAACGGTTCGATCCGATAACCAGGGCGACAGTGACTCTTCGCTCCGTATCGACGAAACGTATCGATCCTAGTTCCCCCCGCTCTTCCGTATTGCCGAATTTCTCGGATAGGCTAATTCCGCAACGCGACTGGAACAGTCGCAGGATCGCATCTTCGAGAGGTCTTCGGGCCCCAGACCGAATTCGCAATTTCGCAACGTTAACGATCGCTCTCAGCGAACGAGGAAGATGAATCTTCCCGGGCATGCCGACACACCACCTTCGCTGGGATCCTTGGTGAGCGGGGTGAGACGACGGTGGGACCGCGAAAAGAACGTGTGTTCGCCAAAGGATCCCTTGTCCCACGACGTCGCCTCCGGGTTTCTTTGCCCGTGTGGCAATTAGATCTAACGGTTTTCGATCAGTCCATTTGTGAACATACTCTTTCAAATTATCAGGGGTTTTACCTCCCTGATCCACACCAAATAATAATTTAGACGGCGTCTCAGCAACGGATTTATGCACCGTATTATTAAAAACGTATTCGACATCCTCCAAAACTTCGTACCATCGTTTCCCCGGGTAATTTCTTGTAAGTTTTGCAAGTGGTGGACCCAACACACGGTTTACTCTTTCCACTTGCCCATTTGCTTGTGGGGATGCAGTAGCTACCTTTCCATGCCTGATGTTGTTTAATTCCATGAAGTCTTCAAAATCTTTAGAAGTAAAGCAACTCCCGCGATAGGATATTATCATCTCCGGTATGCTGTAGTGTGAAAAATACGTTTTCAGGCATGCAATGGCTTCCTTTGCCGCAGTTGTGTTTGTCGCATACAAATTGACATGTTTTGTAAATGCACCTATAACTAAAAATACATGTTTCTTAACTGCAGTACCTTTATCTACGGGGCCATAATGGTCAATATGGAGTGTTTTGAACGGAACGGTTCCCTTAGATATATTATGTAAGGTGGCTTCAACTTTCCCCGAATGTGGTGAACAAGCTATACATTTAAAACAATTTTTTATATGTTGTAACGTGGCGTTTTAGCCAACGTCCTCCAATACCGAGTAACGGAAGACTGGGTCACTTTCCGCTGCCGGGAAAGCGGGGCGAATTATGGCGAGCGCTCTCCCTGGGTACGAACGAGACCCGTGGGCGAATTTTTCATATTTTTGAGTGTCGCGCCAAATTGCGCGACGCACATTTGCAGGACCGTCACCGGGTCCCGAGAGGGCCCGGAACACTTTTCCCCGCGGAGGAAATCGAACGCGAAAGGCGCCGGCGAAGGAACGAGCTGCCGGAGAATCAACACGGCCCAGGACCAACAACCTGGAGGCGCCACCAAAGAGCAGGACCGGCCAAGAAGATATCTCAGCTACTTTGGCGTTGCCTCAACCGGGAAGCAACGTGGCCCGCTACCGGATTGGCCGATGTCGATCGTCTGAGAGAAAAGCGGCGAATCAGCGTCAGCACTGCCGGAGAAGCCGCCAATCGCCGGACGCCAGGGATCGTCGCGCAGAGCGAGTCCCTCTACCGAAATTCGGGCCATAATAGGACTAAGCGTTCCGCGGGGAGAAGCGAGCGGAAAGGGGGGGACGCCTCACTTCCGCATTCCCGAGTTAACGCGCAAGGGATCACTCTCTCGTAGGCCATTAGTGCGACCGCCCGCATTTTTATAATCGCGCATTCAACCGTAGTATTTTGCGACGCATGCTGCCGGCGAAAGGAGCGAAGCGAACACCCTGTTCGGGCGAACACAGTGCCGGTGGTAAGTTCTAGTCGTATTTCCTATCGATAATCAGAGTGATTCTTGTTTCGCTTTGGCTCGGTGTGCGTGACGGGTTCGCGATCGCGTCGCGGAACTTCGACGTTGCTTTGCGGCTGCCGGCTGCAGCCAGTCCGCGAGCAAAACCATCGGTCGAGCAGTGGGCGCGCAGGTTGCCGGGTTCGACGCGATTTTGAAGGAGTCCAGAAGGACAAGGCACGCGGGCGAATACCATCCGTCGCCGAGAATTTGTTACGCGTCGGTTAACCTCCTCAACGCTGCCGGTGTCGACCGGCAGCGCGATTATAACATCGATCGCTAATAAATTGTGGTTAACCAGAGTTCACCGACTATTTATTTCGTGAGAAACCTTCCCGCCGCAGGGAACGCCTCGTGGTCGTTCCTCGTAGTATCCTGGGCCCATTCGCGTAAAATCCGCGTATTTTGCCGGTTGTCGCAGGCTCGTAGACACGTCGTTCGAGTAACACCGAGCTCGAGTATTTCTAGTGGCACTTTTCGTGCATGGCGCCAGAATATTCGCGAGATTCACGGTAAATTGACGAGCCTGCGAACAACTTTTGTCCCAGGTGGACCGCGTTTCGCGCGGCCGAACGCGGCCCGGCTTCCTAGCTTATAAATACCCGGTGTCGTCGCAGTTTCCGCCCTTCTGGCGGTGACTGTTGTTAGACGACGTGACAATGTTCCGTTATTTTCTGCTTCATGTTTGGGAATCAATAATTCTGCATCACTGTAGAATATACTTTATCCGTCCCTAAATGCCCCATCTCATCGTGGTATTTATAGATAGCATGGCGTCCATAGTCTTTGGAACATAAAACAATAAATTCTCCTTCTGCTTGCGATATAATAGACCGTTACGCATTTCGAAAAATCGATCTTTCCGATTCTCTAATTTTTTACATTGTTTCGAAATTTCTGGGTCCCTATTCTGCATTAAAGCTAGGTCGTGTTCGAAGGAATTCTTTTCCATCACAAGGATGTTTGTGGACCGGCTCAAGGCATCCGCGTGCATCATTCGTGCTCCCGGTTTATGTTCTATATCATAGTCGTAATTTTGCAGCTCTAATGCCCATCTGGCAATACGTGGATTTATTTCCTTTTTGCTTAGAGTTAGCCGGAGGGAATTACAATCTGTTAAAATTTTTAATCGGATTCCTTGCAAGTAAATTCGAAATCGTCTCAACGCATAAATTATGGCTAACACCATATAAAGGTTTAGCAATAAAAGCAAACCGTTCAATAAATTTACGGAAGTACCAACAGAGACCTAGAAAACTCTGCACGTCTCGAACCCCTCGTGGAATGGGAATATTCTAAACTGCCTGTATTCCCGTTTTTGGTGGGCTTAAAACTTTTTTCGTTAGGAGATATCCTAAATACTCAATCTCGGTATATAAAAATTTACATTTGTCTAGCCTTAGTTCCATTTTATTTCGTACTAAAAGTGTGAAGACGCGATTTAAAACTTGTAGATGATGCTCTATTGTTTGTGTGGCTATCAATATATCGTCCATATAGACAACCACATCTCCTGACCTAATTAGTTCCGAAAAAATATCATTGACGAATCTCTGGAATCGAGACGGTGCAGTCTTTAAGCCGAAGGGCATCCTCAGGTATTCGAACTGACCTAACGGGGTGACGAAAGAAGTATATTTTACAGAATCTTCTGCCATACGTACGTGGAAAAAACCATCCTTCAAATCTATTAAACTGAAAATATTTTTTTCCTCCTACAACATCCAAATGATCCTCGATCAACGCTAGAGGGTAGTTGTCCCGCACGAGGATTTTGTTCAATTCCCGAAAATCTATGCACATACGTAATTCACTGTTTTTTTCTTTACTAAAACAATGGGTGACGCGTATTCTGAGTCGCTTGGTCTAATAATACCTTTCTCCAAAAGATTGTCTAAAATTAATTGTAATTTTTCTTTTTCTACATAGGAGATTCGTCGAGGCGTGCTATTGAATGAATTCTGACTACTTAATCTTAACTTTAACTCGGCATTTACGTCTGGCAGTTCGGGTCGTTTCTGGGTTAAATACGTATTTGTAAACATTTCTGTAAATTTTACTTTATCGACTGGCATTATTTTTTCGTTAATGTTCAACTCATCTAGAGAATTAGGATCGTCTGGATCTAACATTATGTTAAGAATTTCTGATTGGGCGATATGCTCCTTTTTAATTTGTACTAAATTCATTTTTAATAATCGTAACGCATCGCGACCCAAGACTACTGGAGTACACATCGTTCGATCGGGTACTACCAACAACGTCATAGTTTCCTTTACGTTTTCTAATATTTTAATTAAAGCCTGTACCTTGCCTAATAACCCAAGAGGAGACTTATTAATTCCTACCAGACGGACGCAGTTACTATTTTGAATACTTTCTATTCTACCCGGTACATATGACTCTTTTATAAAGCTAACAGGCCTACCAGTATCAATCAACGTATATAATTTCATATGTCTCTTATCTATTACATACTCCATGTTCTTGTGATAGTCGTCTTCTTCCGGGATTTCCAGCTCCGTGTAGGCGACCTGCCTCTTAGGCACCTGCGCGGTGTTTCTCCTGGGGCAGTTTGGTAGTAGATGACCCATTTCCCCGCAATTGAAACAGCTACCCTTTTCCCTCTTAGGCAGTCGACAATCCACCGCTCGATGGCCTAATCGGTTGCAGTTGTAGCAATGACTGTCCGTCTTCTCTTCCGATGGCGATCCTCTGGTCGAAATTGTGCCTTGTTGCTTTTTCTCGGCTGTTGATCTGGAGTAGTTTCCAGAACTACTGGACAATGAAATTTTTAGATGTTTTGAACTCACACATCCGTGCCTGATTCCTTAAATTACTTTCTGGGATGCCGTCTATTAGATAGTCAATCAGTTCATCTTCTGGCACGGGTACTCTCTTGGCCAACGCGATCTTTTCGTGGTAGTATTGCTCAAACGGTTCCGTGTTTCTCCACTTTCTATTTTCAAATTTCCGCTTCCTGTCCAACCGGGTTTCTCGATCTCCAAACATGGCCTCCATTTTGACTAGCAACATGTCTGTGGGGAGTTCAAGATGTTCAGTTCTTGAATGCAGCCAACTCAAGGTTCTCCCTTTCAATTTTAACCCCAACAGAAGTTTGGTTGCATTGTCATCCAATTCGTACGTCGTGGAGAGTATCTGGAGCTGTTTCGTCCAGTTTTGGAAATTTTGTTCTTCTCCGTTGAACTCACTTATCAACTCTCCGATTGATCTAATGTTGGCCTTGTATGCTGTGGTAGAGCTGGCTGTTGAACTAGGCGAGTTCCTCAGAAGCTCGTTCTCCCTCTGAAGAAGTTTAATTTATCTCTCCATCAGCTACTTTTCCCGCCTCAATAATTCCATTTCAGGGGTGGCTTCTGTTTGGTTCGGTTGCCACGACGGTGCATCGGGACGTAGAATACTGCTATCCAGTGGCGTGCCCTCCTCGACATTACCCTCTTCTTCGGGTAACGTTACGATTTCCCACGCTCTGTTCGGGAAATTCTCGTCGAGCCGCTGCACTAGTTCTGCCTTGTTTCCCGACGCAGGGAGACCATGGCGACGTAAAATTTCTTTTAATTCGTGAACGAGGAATTCACGCTGTGCTTTTCCCGACGACTGAGACATTTTTCTTAACAAATCACATAAATGTCACAAACACATAAGTCACTTAAAATCTCACAGAATATTACAACGAATGTCACTCAGAATTTCTCGCTTGCCGCTAGCCGAACGTAAATTGTGACCGATCCGAATATTTCGCGAAACTTCAGTTCACGATCCCACTTCTGAATTTTGTAAGGATGTTCGTAAAAACAATAAAGACTCAGATTTAAAAACGATTATTCAGCATATGCTTTCGTCCGCGCTACAACGACAACAACCCCGTTGCTTCTTCGCTGCGTTCTTATACTGTGTCCGCATCGTAGGCGGGTATTTCGAAAACCAATCGCAACTATGTTAAAATTAATGTACGCCCTTCAAGAGGCGACAAGGTGAGGGAAACTGTCCAGCTCGTGGAGGTACCCTCGTTGTCTACCTAAGGCCCTTAATTTCTCGCACTTGGTCTGCAGATGTTTTACGGTACGTCAACGCCTATTGAGAACTTTAGCTAAAATACGAACTCCCTAATAAATCATCATAAAACAGAGTTCCGCTAAATCTCAAAAATAGCCTGGAGTCACGTCTGCACCGTAATCATAAACTGCGCCCCTTTCTGAAACGCGGTACCCTGCTACAATCCGCATGGGCCACGGTCACTTGAACTCTTACACGAGATCGTCGTTCTTTTTCAGAATGATGTTCATTCGTGTCCTTTTCGTTGTCAAGTAAAGACGTGTCTCTCTGCGTGATTTCAAATATTAAATTAAATAAAGTTTCATTTATAGTTTATTTAGTTATTCAGAGTTTATTTCAATACCCATATTCCAATACCAACGATGCACAATTCCATGTGAAAAATGTTAAGTGGAGCAGTAATACAGTGCATAAATGACCCTAGAGGCCGAAAGTACTCCAAAAATATGTTTCCGAAAAATTATTTAAAAATAGTCTAAACATAGTTAGAAACTGTTTTTACGAAGCGTTATCAACAATCATATGGTTAGTAAGTGAAAAAGTATCTGGTTAACGAAACAAAAAATAGATCTGACCGGGATTCGTACCTGGTCCACTGTATAGCTTTATAACCCCCTATGGGAAGTTCCAATTAAATTCTAATTTAAAACTAGCTGGTTATTATTGCTCGCTCGCTTCGCGAGCTAGCGGATGGGGTTGTTATTGCTCGCTCGCTTCGCGAGTTCGCGGGTATGGTAGTTGTTGTTCGCTCGCTTCGCGAGATCGCGTGTAGGTCTGCTCTTGCGAAAGGGTTAGTGGTACGGGCACGATTACGATAACCGTGGCCCCTACTTTGAAGGTTATATTTGTGTTCCTGGGATCATTTTAAGAAAAAAATGTGTATATAACAGTTATCCAATGGGCTTCGTTTAGCCGGTAAAGTAGATTTCTTGTTTTTTATAAAACTGCAAATATCTCGGAAACCATGCGAGATATGGTAAAATATTGTAACAGACCTGCAACGAGCAGAGCTGTTACGAAGTACACGTGCCGCGAACCCTGCCGACCGATACCGAAGATGGCCGAACGGGCCACGGAGCGCGCCGATTTAAAAGAGTAACCGACACTCCGTCCCCTTAACCTTCCGCACTGAAAACAGTACGGTTACCGAAAAACCCAAATACATAAAAACTACCCTCGACACCTTACCGCACCACCGCTCCTCACCTCCAAATAAACCATATAAAAGCCCCATCAAAATCTACGGAAATTACTCTAGTCCGATCACTGGGAAGTGATAGACCACCTGCAGCTCATCTACTGGGACAGTACTAGTTGTCAGTATCCTTTCGTTGGGACAGCGAACCTCGAGTATCATCTACGGGACATAGGTATACTCTCTGCAAATTCTTAACTAGCCCCATCACTCCGTGCCACCGTACCCTTCGCTGTGAGGCGAAACCCTCCCATCGCTGTGAGGCGATACACTCTAGATTCCGCTTCATGCTACCGTACCCTTCGTTGTGAGGCGAAACCCTCCCATCGCTGTGAGGCGATACACTTTAGATTCCGCTCCGTGCCACCGTACCCATCGCTGTGGGGCGATACACTCTAGATTCCGCTCTGTGCCACCGTACCTTTCGCTGTGAGGCGAAATACTCCCATCGCTGTGAGGCGATACACTCGCATCGCTGTGAGGCGATACACTCTAGACCCCACGCCGCTCTACCGTACCTTTCGCTGTGAAGCGAAACACTCCCGTCGCCGTGAGGCCATACACCCTCGAGCCCGCTCCACGCCACCGTACCGTTCGCGGAAACGCGATACCTCCCTACCGAGACCCCGATAAACCCTTTCGCCGGGACCGCGAACATTCCGTTCTCCCACTAGAGAGCACCGAAACCGAGACCGCGCACCTCCGCACCGCGAACACCGCTCCGCGATCTCCACCGCCACGAGACACAGCGAGACTCACTATACACAACTCGACGTCTTATTATTTACCGAACACACCTCGCAATCACCGTCCCGACCGCTTCCTCACAACGAACCCCGGCTCGACGAGCTATCACGAGGAAGCGCCTACCGGGAAACCAGAACCGTTACAATATCAAGAGACCTTTTTTGTAGGAAATCTAATTTCCTATCAGAAACGTGAAAATGATGTTAAAAGTCCATTTTTCGCGAAAAATATTCAATTAAAATTACTACTAAACTACCCCTGGATTTTCGTATGCGTGGTCGGCCCGGCCTCACGACCGGGCCTCTCCGCCCCCTCTGACAGCCTAACCCTAACTCACCCTGTTTACATAATCTTCCCATTGTAGATGTTTTCCAGAATTTGATCTTTTCAGAATGAAGCCTTTACGTTCCACCGATTATTATTTCGGGGGAGAGGCAGTTGTTCTGCAAATTCACCGAAATATAAATATACTCGGAAACTGCGCAGCTGATAGAAAAATGTCATAGGACATAAACTATTGGAAATTTAATTTTCTACAAAAAAGGTCTCTTGATATTTTGCCATATCTCGCATAGTTTGCAAGATATTTGGAGTTTTATGAAAAACAAGAAATCTACTTTACCGGCTAAACGGAGCCCATTGGACACCTGTTATATACACATTTTTTTCTTAAAATGATTCCAGAAACACAAATATAACCTTCAAAGTAGGGGCCACGGTTGTCGTAATCTCCCCGTGGTACGCATTGCTAGTGGGGCATACAGCTCTTAATGGTTTTTTTATTTATTTTGTGTGTCTCTCCACGAGCCACACAAAGAACTTCCCGATTCGTTAGTTGTAAGCGGTAACATTAGCATTAGTTGCATAATTAAAAAAAAAATTTTTTTTTAAATTAAAAAACATTTTTTTTCTAATTAAAAAACATTTTTTTCTAATTAAAAAACATTTTTTTTAATAAAAATGAAATATATATAATTACGTTTGTTTATTCGGTGGAAAATTTCCATCCTCTCGTATAAATTGCATTCTTGAATGAACTTCTTTCGAAAAAAACTAAAAAATCTAAAAAACTACTTGACCAATATGGACCAAAATCTAATCAGCTCTAAGTTACGACGGGGCACATCGATTGCATCATTCATCATTCTGATCGCATTGTTACTTTTTCAGAAAACGTTAACGAAAAATTTGAAAACATAAAAACGGCCATACGCACGCACACACACACACACACACACACACACACACACACACACACACACACCCTATGAATCGGGAAGTTAAAAAACAATCTGGTGAAAACTCACTTACCGCAAGCAAACTACCAAGCGTGTATGGCTCTTAGTAAGCTGGGCTCCGACTTTGCTTAGTAGCATAGCAAAGCAGCTCCTGCTCATATGGAAATATCCATAAAACTTCTCCTCGTTGTCCCTCCTCATCTGTCGAAGTAACACTAATTCACTTTCGGTCTCCCGAGATTTCCAAAGAGGGTCGACACTGTAGCCGGTCGCCAAGAGGGACGACATCGAATTTCTCGATTGGGACCGTCCTGGTTGATCTCCCGACGATCGCGATCGGCGGTAACGCCGCGACCGGGCAGGGCTCTGTGACTGCGATCGGCGGTAACGCCGCGACCGGGCAGGGCTCTGTGACTGCGATCGGCGGTGACGCCGCGACCGGGCAGGGCTCTGTAACTGCGAGCGGGGGCGATCCCGCCACTGGGGAGGGCTCCGCGCCAGCAAGCGGGGGCGACCCCGCAACCTCGAACGGTGTGTCGACTTCGGAGACAACTTCAAATTCTCCACTCGTTTTCTCAATAAGTTCGACATCTGAAAAAAACAATTATAATAATTATCATAATATCATAGTAATTAATGTTTGTCTCGTATTCGAATTTACTGCGAAGATATGTTTATAAACTGAAATATTTGTATTATTTATCACTTATTTATTATTTAGTTTTATCATGTATAGAATATTTTGATCAATTGACAATATGCAGATGCATTCAATAAAATTATTTAGTTTATGAACATATGGTCACAGTAAATTCGAATACAAGACACATATCGAGAACAATTTTCCACGAGTACCAGTGTAACTGGTTTAAATAGTTATATTGTCAATTGGTTTGCTTGTAGTTTGCATTTGTTTAATACAAGTTTTACATTTTTCATGGACCTTTCTTTTTTAACAGGTTGTTCATTTTTTTCCTCCCATGTAAAAAAACGTGTAAAAACAGCTGCACAACATAATGAAACAGGGAGGAATAAAAATGAGCAACCGTAATAGAATAGCAGAAAACTGCTAAGAACCGAAATTTCTGAATAGCAGAAAAATAGAAAACTCCAGGAAAACCAATTGACAATCCGAGGATGCTTATCTCAAGGTACTTACGATGTTTGCTTGCCAAGTGTCGCGTTGTTTCTGACAGATCGAGAAAATCGAGGAAAACACAACTACCCTCACTCACCCGCACCAAGCGTTACCAATCAACGGTCTTAGCAGGGGTGGGAGGCGCTGGAGTGGGCACATGGTAGTGGATCTGGCAACACTGGCACTGGGCCCCGATCGTCACATGGCATTGGCCCGCGTCAAACTTCTAACTTTGAAGTTGGAAAGATTTGACAAGACCGCCCAACCGGTTTGACAAGTCAATTTGTCATTGCTGCTACAGTTCGCGAATTCTTCGTGCAGTTTCCGCGAATTGTGTGTGTTATTTCGTGAGGTTCTATCTTCCGTAACCATGGAGCAAGGAGCCGGGGACGAAACCAATTTCTGCTTACAGCGGAAATATAACAACAAGAGGAAGACGTTATCAAAACGACGCTTGTCAAGGAATATGAAGTGTCGCAAAAGGTAGGTGACGTTTTATAATATTCCCATTAAGAGAAATTCGAATGAAAAATTTTTGAGGGAGATATGGTGGGAGCACATTTAACTTAAAATTATTGCTTTCTTATATCGGCAACTATCCACTTTGAAGCACCCTCCATTCACCGCATTTACCGGCTTCGGTTCAGGTAATTGAGGATTTTCTTATATTTAAATGACTTTAATTAAGGACGTTGGTACGGAGAAATCGAAGTTGGGTATTTAAAATTATTTTGATAGTTGATTTTAGATGAAACAATTGAACAAAATGTATTTTAAATGACAAATTCAGAATGCATAGAATTGTTATGAGCAGACTGCGGATCTTTATGCAAAATAAAAAATGTTTGCATTGATTGCAAGACACAGAAGTGAAATAAAAATTTCTTTCTTTTGTTAATTATCTGATTAAGCTGTAACCAATTCTCTGATGTCTTTAAATCTTTTTAATATGTCCACTGCTTTAAATTGTACTTACTCATTTTTGTTATAAATGCATAAAATCCGCAGTCTAGTTACGAGTTATTATAATACTTAGTGTTTGGGATTGGTGAATGTGTCGGCGACGACGGCGTAGCTATTGGCTGATCAACTGGTCGTTACGAGATCGGGGATCGATCGTCGACGCACGGAGTCATTGATACGATCGATTTCCACAGCGGAGCGCACCTCGGATTGGTCGAGCGCGCTATCGATCCGCCAATCACGCGATCGACGGTGACGGCTAACGGACTGCTGATCGATCGATCCCCAGTTCTCTAACGGCCTCGTAATCTGGAGCAAGTAAAACGACGGTAGAAATAGAGCGCCTCTTTTTGACCGGTCTTCTTTACTGTATCATATTCTGTTCATTTTCGTGTATCAAGGTCGAATATCGTCTTCAACTAGTGCCTAGTTGTGGTAAACTCTTTATTGTGTCGTTGAGCAAACGCGATCGTTTGCTACAAGTTTTTTGTACAGATCATTGTGAACAGACGATTCCCGGTTCGGGTTAATAAAGCGTGTTCTTGTTCAAGTTACGAATATACGTTCGGCAGCCCTTGAATCCTTATCTTTCCTCCGAACAGTTAGTATATATTTACCGTCTAGACGTTTCGCTTGAATGTAGGACAATATAGCTGACTCGGTCGCTTCCAAATCGCTTTTTGTAGTCGCTGGAAGTTCGCTTTGTTGTTGACGATAATGATGATGATGATGTTTGAGTCCAGCAGGTGTACACGCTATTTAAATTATTAACTTATAACTGTACACTTTAACTTCACACAAACTGATAACTCACTGATTGACTTCTTACTGAATTGAGACTTTGTCTGTGACTGTGATTGTGATTGAGGTACGAAAATCAAATGAGCTGATCCTGATGAGGAGCCATCCCTTTATAGATTTGTTGATCCATTGTTTTACGCTTAATCTTCTTTGGGTTATTGCATGCTCATCAATTCTTTGTAATCATTGTTCTTTTTAATCCATCATCTATTTTGCGACCGGACGTATAATATTCGATTCATTTTCACTTGTCCCTTGTTCATCAATTTTTTTCTACGTTTCTTCCACGTAGTGTTTTGTCTTTCACCGGTCTATTGTTCATCAATCTCTTATCAATTTTTTCTCGACTATTTTTTACATTCTTCAATAACGAATTAATCTCAACGGAAGTTTCATTTAGTTGACAAAATAGATTTCTCTTTGAATTTGTTCGGTGAAGCTTTTAATTAAAAATCAGTTTAAATTTGGAAATAGATCACATGAGTTACCAATCCCATGTGATTCGCTGCAAAATACATCTTATAGAATCTCCTTAATTCAATCGCTCGCAATACGATTTCCGAGATATCTCAGAAAATATAGTTCTGACCCCTGACTTTGAGGATGCTGTTTTCACCGCTTCAAAGTGGATGATTGCCGATAAGGAAAGCACGTGCCACATATTTTTCGAAGAACTATATCTCGCACAAGTTTCATCAAAATCGGCTTTTATCAACTGAATATATTCCCTTGTAAGTTGAACCTCTTTTCATCCGTAAATATTATGGAATATTTAGGGATGAAAAGAGTTACTATTTTAAATTAAATGTCTGCTAGACTTTTGCACTGGTTGTGCAAGTTGATAACAATTCGACATGTATTTGCCTTTTTTCGCTTTCTTTCCTATGTAAATGTGTTCACCGATTACGCCGAGATGGATGGATCAATCGGTACGAAACCTTTCGCATCTTGTGAAGTATGTCTCCGGGGTGGTCCCGTTACAAAAATTCTTGCAGTTTTCCATTCCTAACGACTTTTATTGCAACAAAAACGTAATGCTTCATTTATATACAAATCGACTTCTTCGGCGTTTGCTTAGCAAGGAATGTACCGATCGCGATGATCCCACTTGCAAAAATTTATGTAATAATTTCCTTTTGATTTCTACGAATACATACCAACTGTTAATACAATTGATTAAAATTAAATATTAGATACAATACAATCTTTTCGGAGGCGGCGCAGAATTGAAAATTTTGCAAATCACAGATGTTGCTGAGTACAATTTCATTGGAATATGGTGAACTTGGAAATCAGTAGGTTGGAAGAGAAGATATATTAATATGTGAAAGCATGTGAAAGTAATTTAAGGATTTTTGTAATTTTCATCAACTATATTAACAGTTGGTGTGTATTCATAGAAATCAAAAGGGAATGATTTCGAAGTCGATTTAATTTTTTTTATAAATTTTTTTCTTTCTTTCTTTTATCGTTGTTTCCGCACGATTCAGTCCTGTTATTTAAAGAAGTAGAATTGTTAACGGATTGTTAGACCAGCACCGTCGGACCTCGATTACGATCGATTATCGACCCCAAAAAGGGGATTACTATTGGCGGATAGCTCTATCGATCCGCCAGTCACTAGTTCGACGGTGACGGTGAACTGCCAGCTGTTCGACTCCGATCTCAACGTACGTTCATCGTTCTAGCTCGTTCTATCCGAAAACGTCGCGCGTCTCTTGACCAGATTTCGCGAGTCAGTAAGTAATACTTTCAATGTTTATTACAACCATTATAATTATTAAATTGTACTATTTTCATCATTTCCGAGGTCTGTGGACATTTGGGAAGCAATGTTCATATATTAGATATCGATACGAGAAAGTTCGTTTTTGGGCAGAAAGGTACACGATTTTCCAATCCAGACCACTGTGCGCCGTCGCCTTCATCATCCTTCCTTGCGACCGAAACTTTCACACCACTAAATTCAATTGAAATTTTATCATGTTGGGTCTTGTTTTAATCAGAAAAATGCCAGAAATGCGGTTTTGAAAATCCCATAAGAAAATAACGAAAATTAAGAAGTTTGAACATTCCATTCTTTGCTTCAATGTAATGGTGTTCACACCGACATACCCAAGCCCACACAATCGTCGCCGTCCTGCGGCGCGGCACAGCGTTGACAGGCAGTGGACTGAGTAGGCCTAGATAAATAGACAACGGTTAGGATCTCGACCCCAGGTAGTATTTTAGGGCTTACCATAAATAACAACTGGACAACAACACCTGTTCAATGATGGCTTCATTTGTAGATATTAGCTTTTGTGCGACTTGTACAATTTCTGGTTTGATGATCGCTTCGCAATCGATTGTCATAGACAACTGACCGTAATAGCAGGTCGGTCGAGGCGCCCCTAACTGTAACAGTGCCAGTGGGTTGAAACGAGAAAAACGCGGACAAAAATAATTTTTAAAGTTATTTCTATGTTTAAATTAATAAAAATGTTACCGTTTTATCATCAATGTTTGTAGGTGCTCCTAAGTTATACTTGGAGAAAAATATTTGTCGGCATACAATGCCCGCCACCCTTAAAAATTGTTCATTTTTGTAAGAAAAAAATTTGTGCAAAGTTTGAGATCGATCGGATGAAAGGATCACGCGGCGCATTTAAATTGAAAATGTTGAAATTCACCTCAACTATGGAACATGGCACATTGTTGGATTTGTTTTTTTTTTCCTGTATAAAAATATGAAAAAATTATATGACCTTTTTTAAATAAAAATAACAATGACCTTAAAATTTCGAAAATATGATTTCCAAAAAATTTTTTTGTTTTGTCATTATATTTACCGTATTGAACAGTGCAATTTTTTCCTGTGACATTTTTTCGTAAAATTACAAATAACAGAGATATTTAAATTCCCACATTAAGAGGTAACATGTTTCGATTGTATAAGTAAAATAACATATTAACAGTTGTAAATGAATATATTCTACAGGATCATAATAAGGAACTTTTTCTTATATTTTCTGTGACGTGGCAGATTTTGCCAGCGTCATTCCGAACCCGAACCGAAGGACCGGGTCAACCTCGGCCGATACTTTAACGAGAACGGCCGTCACGATCGCTCTCCCTGGACGTCCGAGTTCCAGCGGAACAAATTTATCGCGTTTAAATGTCGCGAGCCGGGCACGACACGAGGTTTCAGGAATAGCCGGAGTCTATAAGGAACCCGGTACCTATCTCCTGCCGCTGATTGGCGCAAAGTTAAGGAAAGATGCTTGGATCACCTATCGCAGCACGTCATGGCCGAACTAGACGGTTGGATCAGGATCGAGCCCGGATTTATCAACCGTTGAGGCCGACGAGGATATCGAAAACACGGGACGACAAACAGCCCAACCTCGTCGACTCTCGCCCAGGAATTGCGCGAAGAACAATCCTGGAACGGCTCGAATCCAGCCCAACGGACTTCGCAGCGTTCCCGGTGGCTCCGTCCAATCTGTAATTTCCGCGGGAAATCTACCGATTGACCGGAGCCCGGGACCAGAGACGCGAATTCCGTTCCTGCTGCAAGGAACCACGCGATAGGCCCGAGCGTCGCCTAGGAGGAGATAGATGAGGAAGTAGGGGGACGCCTCGCTTCCTCGTTCCCGAGCCACGCCGAATTGGGTTACTGGGTCGAAGGACCGCAAACGCGCAAGTTGTGCCGTCGCTAAACCCGCGAAACTGCGCAAAGTTAAAAGTAGCCAAGTGCCGATCGAGATGACCCCCGATCAATTGGTAAGTGCCGATCAGGCCCTTTAATTAGCAATTGTTCTCTTTGAGTGTAACTAATTCGTGTTGGCTCGGGGCGTATTTGCGGATTCCGAACTCGTGTCGTGGGCCACGAGTCCTCGCGTATCTGCGTACCGGGAGTAGCTCTCCCGAGAGGAACGCGAGGCCGTGGAGTCGTAGCGTCCGCGATTGTCCGCGCGCGGAATATTCGGGGCGCGCGACCTTTGCGGTTGATAAAGAGTTTCCTCGGGACGTTCCACGGTGGGACGGCGTGACGTGCCGATTTCGATCTTTCGCGACTTTGTCGTGGCCCTCGCCCAGTCGAAATAGAGTCCGCGTCTAACATCGGAGCTCGGCGGAATTCGTGCCGAAAGGCTTGTATCTCACGCGAAGTCCTGTGACCGCCGAGCTTAACGCGAAAGGGAGGATCTACGCGCGATCGACCGAACAACCGTCGCAAAATATCGTAATCGCGTCGGCAAATTTCCATTGCCGCCGGCGGGTGCCGGCGGCCTGTATTGCGCCTCGTTGAATAAACGATTGTTGTCGTTGTCGAAATCTTAAAAGAATTATTCTCCCTACGAGAAACGTTTCCGTCGCGGGGAATGCCCCGTTCCTTCTCCTCACGTGGAACCCTGACCTTTGTTTGTGGCTATTACAGGTTATCGCGCAATCCTCGCGGAATCGAGATCGATGTATGAAATTCGCGTCGTAGTAAGAACTTTACGAGGCTCCCTATAGTGCCTGGCACCCGAATTCAATATCGTCCATCCTTTATCGTATTTCGACTCCATTCCGCGAAGGATTGTTTGTCCCGGGAGGACCATGTGTCGCGCGACCGCGCGTGGCCCGGTCTCCAAGCCCTAATTTCCCGTGATCGGTTCCCGTTTATTCCAGAAAACGGGAAACGACGTGACATTACATACTATTACATATTTTTCGCTAAGGTAGCTTTTTTTATATCGGGATAATGCTGCCGGTAATCTTTTACAATTTGTAATATCATCTGTTTTTCTTACTTATTACACACTAAAATTTTATTGAAATCTTGCATTAATTTAACAGCTCTTTCTGCCTTATCATTAACCACCGGTAAAGCTTTAATTATATCTAAACCTACATTATAAGATGGATCGTCTTGCCAAATTATCGGATCTTTTTCTAGAAATTCTGCCGATATACCGAATCTTCTAAAAAGCTTCCGACTGTCTTGTGATATAAAATTTGAAATATCCTTCTGTATATGGTCAGCTACATCACTTGGTAGGAGAACGAACATTTTATGATAATCACCGCCACTAGTAGTGTAGCCTCCACCATTCGTTTCTTTGTTTCTATTGGAATATCATTATCAAAGAACGATAACGCTGCATCTTGTGGTGTTAAATACCACAAGTGTCTGCAAAATTTTTCTAACGTAACATTATTAATGTCTCTGTCTATATCCTTTTATTCATATAATGATTTAATAAAAATAAAATTCTGCTGCGGAGCCCTTGTAGGGAGAGGAGCTTCTATTCACGCTTTTAAATATACATTTGCATTAAATATACAAATATCGCGAGTTACATTTTTCTCCTCTTCGCCTAACTCGAATTCTTCGCGAAACAAAAATATTTTTAGACAATAAATTGCCTTCGCCATCCATCGAGTATGATGGAAAGCACCGGGGGCTCGAAAACGGGACGTTGAATCCAACGATCTGCCATGTTCCATAGTTGAGGTGAATTTCAAAATGTTCAATTTAAATGCGCCGCGTGATCCTTTCATCCGATCGATCTAGAACTTTGCATGAATTTTTTTCTAACATAAAGGAACAATTCTGGAGGGTGGCGTGAAAAAAATTCGTGATAAAAAATTAAGAAGCACCCTAGTGCTATATATGATACAACAAAAACAAACGAAATCCATACTTATTATTTTCGTCTTGAAACACGCTTTCAGTTGAGTACACGGAAAAAATCCTCACTGTATAGTGTCGCTGTGTGTTGAGCGCGACGTATTCCGGATCTGTGCCCGCCAATTTAATATTGGGCCAGTAGTTCAAGAGGCCCTTGAAAGGAGGACTGGGGCGATCCCTGAATCGGTCACCGACGCGTCTCGGTAATTTAAACACGGTACGGTTAACGGTCGCGGGTGATCCTTCCGAAGGACTAAATTTATGATACTTTGTATTTTAAGTGCAGAGAGAAGCTAAACATTAGGTCAGATGCCTCGATTGGTCGTCGAATGACCCTTGTTTGCTTAATCCTCGAAGCCGATCTTTAGGCACGAACGGACCATAAATAATAATCGAAAGAAATCCACGTAGATGGTTCCGACCATTTAATTTATAACGTACTGATTGAAACGATATTCTAAGAAATTCAGGAGAAGCATCTTGAATGAATTTTTATTGAACTTCAGAGTAGGTATACTATGTCTTTTCTGGATCAGGGTGGTTCCCCCATGGAGAGAGGGGGTAACCCCCTCTCCCACACCCCCCTGGAGGGGGCATTGCCCCACCCCCTGAAGGGGGAGGTCACCCCCCCTGGAGGGGGCATTGCCCCACCCCTGAAGGGGGAGGTCACCACCCCCCTGGAGGGAAGCATTGCCCCACCCCTGGAGTGGGAGGTCACCTAC
The DNA here is from genome assembly GCA_963971365.1 of Lasioglossum villosulum. Classification (NCBI taxonomy): domain Eukaryota; kingdom Metazoa; phylum Arthropoda; class Insecta; order Hymenoptera; family Halictidae; genus Lasioglossum; species Lasioglossum villosulum. The sequence goes on along the minus strand of OZ020498.1, from coordinate 18,515,000 downwards.
CCCCCCCCCACCCTCCGGGGTCATTACCACCCCACCCCTAGGGTCATTAACCCACCCAGGATAATCCCCCCCGGGTAATCCCCCCCATGGGAGGGGGTCATGAAGAAGTGACATTTCACAAAGTATGGGGGGGGGTCATGAGGAAGTGACGTCACAGAAGTTACATTACTCAAGGTATCAACTATGTGGTTCACAGGAAGTGAAGTCACAAGCCAGTAGATAGTTGCGAACGACACGTGTTGATACCTTGACGATCTAATCGGCAATGGCGTTTCATAACCTCTTCACCTGTAAGGTGACGGTAAGAAATCCCCCCCCCACCACTTCCCTGACGTCACAAGATGTAGACGGTTGCAAACGACACGCGTTGATACCTTGACGATCTAATCGACAATGGCGTTTCATAGCCTTCTCTAACTGTAAGGTGGTGGTAAGAACCTTCCCTTACCACCTTCGCAGGAATCCCCACCAATTCCATAACTCTCACAGCTTTTGACACGCGCATCCATAAGCATGTGCACACAAAATCTGCAGCGACAGCATGTTTTCAGTCAAGACGCTATTTGGTCAACCTTGACATTTTTTTTATGAAATATTATACCCCTTAGAAACGAACAGGAATCTGCCATGCAAAAACACGTGCACGCAAAATCTGCAGCGTCAGAACTAATTCGTTTAAGCCGTTATTTGGTCAGCCTTGATATTTTTATGAAATTCACATCACTAGTTTCATCTGTATTGCTTTCGATTCCGATGAAATATTATACCGAGCATGTGAAAATGCAATACCGTGTAAATGTTTCGAGACACAAATGTATCGTTTTCAATATCACGAGCGAATACGATACTGAAAAAATTAGCAACGGTTCCTGGACTGCGTTTTCTCGACACCATTTGGTTCTGTTTGCTGAGTCTATAGTTTTTTGTGAAGAGGCTATATATGTGCACGCTCCAAATTAGTCTTGTTTAGTCACTGATTGTGAGGAAAAAAAACCGGTGTCATCATGGAAGAAATTCAGAATATTGAACGCCATTTGTGGGACCAATCTGATCGTTTAAGATTGCTGGAAGAATACCTTGTCTGGGAGGAAAGATGCAACAAATGTCTCGAGTTGCTTGAAGAATATAATCGAGCAAAACGTCCCCGATTATCGAATAGTACTCAACAATCATTGATCGCACGTATCGCAGCTCTTGAGAGCTTAAAATACTCCTTGCGAAGACGTTTCATACGTGAAGGTGCTGGACATAGAAGCACAGAACTCTTATGGCGTGAAATAGACACAGCATTCAAGAGTCGCATATTAACAGGCGCCGTCATCAATTCCAATCATATTGAACCTCTCAGCTTCCTCCAAGACGCGAAGGAAATTGTGCTTGAAAAAGTACGGAACGCTTTGGAAAAACATAGATCTGTAAAAGTGAACGCTGTGTTCAACGGTGAATTTGTGACAGGTGATCAACGCTCGCGCAAAAGTGTGAGCACAAAGAACTGTGAAATCTTTTACACAACCGATCTCGAAGAGTTGTACGAGCTGTACATCGTGGGGCCGATCCTAACATCGTTGGAAGAATTTCAGGAACGAGATAGCGGATGGGCGTTGTCGCGAATACTCAATCTTACAGTCGGTATCAACAAATATAACCCGCTGCGTGCAGGGTGTCAAATCAGCGTACCGAGAGAAATAGCGTTGAAGAAAGCTACAATCAATGTTCACTCCAAAGACAATGCATGCTTTGCATGGTCGGTGATTGCAGCTCTGTATCCAGCGTCAGCTAACTATAATCGCCAAAGTTCGTACCCGCAATACACAACCATATTAAAATTCGAAGACATCGAGTTCCCCATGCCATTGAATCAAATTACCCAATTTGAAAAACTGAACGATATTTCGATCAATGTGTATGGTTTTGAAAACATCTTCGAGAAGAAAAAAAGGGCAAAATCATACACATTTTTTCCACTTCGTCTCACTAATCAGAAAAGGAATCGACACGTCAACTTGCTGTACATACAAGACCAGGTCGACAGTAGTGTGGGGCATTATATGTGGATTAAGAACCTTTCACGACTTGTTAGCGCACAATTGACCAAAAACACTCACATGAAATTCATCTGTGATCGGTACGTACAACATTTACAAAGGTATTATGGTTCATCATAACACATGTAAATAAAATTATGTTTTTTCTTTCAGGTGTTTACATTACTCTTATTCCAACGAAAGATTGCAGGCCCATGAAAGAGACTGTGCAGAACTGAATCGCTGTGCCATCGTGTTACCTAGCGAGGACGACAAATGGCTCTCTTTCGACAACTATATGTGGAAAGAACCGCTTCCATTTGTGGTGTACGCCGACCTCGAATGCACTCTGGAGAAGATGGAAGATTGCGGGGAGGAGGAAGATGAGAAACTTCAGCCACACGCATACCAGCATCACAAAGTATTTAGCATTGCATACTACGTACATTGTTCATATGATGCATCTCTATCGGTATATCGGTGTCGTCGCGATGCAAAGTGTGTCTCATGGTTCGTCGGAGAATTAGAAAATTTGGCATATTTCGTTAAATGCGCCTTATTCAGTAATATTCCTATGAAGCAGTTAACGAATGAACAGTGCGAAGCATTTATCAACGCAGCACATTGCCACATTTGTGAAAAAGCATTTGAGGAAAACGATATACGGGTGCGCGATCATTGCCATCTGACAGGACGATATAGAGGCCCCGCACATCAAGATTGCAATTTAAATTACAAAAATTCGTTTTGTATACCCATAGTTTTCCACAATTTATCCGGGTACGATTCACATTTCATTATCGAAGAAATAGCTAACGCGTTTGAAGGCAGTGTCAACGTATTACCAATAACTAAAGAAAAGTATATTTCATTTACAAAAAATATTAAAGATCAGCAATCAGATTCGCATGATTGTATTAAATTACGATTCATCGATTCGTACAAATTTTTGAATACAAGTCTAGACAAATTAGTATCTTTAGACAAATTAGTATTCCTCGACACAAACAAATTAACAATTTTACGTTCCGAATTTCAAGATCTCTCCACAGAAAATTTCAAGTTGTTGACGCGAAAGGGTGTTTTTCCATACGAATATGTCGATTGCGTAGATAAATTAGATAATCTCTATTTGCCACCACTCGAGTCATTTTACAGCTCGTTGACAGGCGAAACCGTATCCGAACGTGATTATGCACATGCCGAGAATGTGTGGAAGCGGTTCAACATAAAAACCTTGGGTGAATACAGCGATCTGTATTTGAAAACTGATGTCTTGTTATTGGCCGATGTTTTTGAAAATTTTCGTAAAACTTGCATTGAGAGCTACGGTTTAGATCCAGCGTACTATTACACTTTACCAGGTTTTACATGGGATGCTATGCTAAAACATACGCATATTAGGTTTGAATTATTAACAGATATCGATATGGTGATGTTCATCGAACGTGGAATACGCGGCGGTTTGAGCCAATGTTCTGGAAGATATGCGGAAGCCAATAACAAGTATATGCAGTCGTATGATCCATCGAAACCATCATCATACTTGATGTATTTCGATGTAAACAATTTATATGGATGGGCAATGTGTCAACCTTTGCCATATGCCGAATTTCAATGGGTTAACAACATTGAAAACTTTGACATATCATTGATTGCTGCTGATTCACCCATAGGCTACATTCTCGAGGTGGATCTAGAATATCCGCAAAGTCTGCATGATATTCATACTGACCTACCATTCTGTCCGACACACACCAAACCGCCTGGCAAAAGAGAGGCTAAGTTGCTTGCAACGTTACACGATAAGCAGCGTTACGTAATACACTATTATAACCTACAACAGTGCACGCGCCACGGTCTTCGCATTACAAAGATTCATCGCATCCTCCAATTCACACAATCGCCATGGCTCCGCGAATACATAGAATTAAATACCCTGTTTAGAACAAATGCCGCTAACGATTTTGAAAAGAATTTGTACAAATTAATGAACAATGCGGTATTCGGTAAAACTATGGAAAACGTTCGGAATCATGTAGACGTAAAACTCGTGACATGTTGGGATGGACGATATGGTGCAGAGGCAATGATCGCGAAACCAAATTTCCACAGCCGCTGTGTATTTTCTGAAAACTTGGCTGCTGTGGAGTTGCGCAAAGTCATGGTGAAATTCAACAAACCAATATATGTAGGCATGTGCATATTAGATATTTCCAAAACTTGCTTGTACGAATTTCATCATGACTACATGGTTCGTCGATATGGTAAAAATTGTAAAGTAATGTACACGGACACCGATAGCTTAATTTATCATATTATGTGTGAGGACATTTATGAAACCATGAGAAGCGATATTGACCGTTTCGACACAAGCGATTATCCGGTAGAGAATCAGTATAATATTCCACTTGTAAATAAAAAGGTTCCCGGCTTGATGAAAGACGAGAACAATGGGATGATAATGACACGTTTTGTCGGTCTGAGATCAAAGATGTACTCGTTCTGCGTAGATGGAAAATCAGATACTAAAAAAGCGAAAGGTGTAAAGACTAGCGTTGTAAGAACAACGATAACGTTCGATGATTACATGCAGTGTTTGCAAAATGAAATTGCTATGAGTCGTACACAGACATGCATACGATCGAAATTGCACAAAGTGTATACTATATCAGAGCGAAAAATTGCTCTCAGCCCATATGATGACAAACGGTATGTCATACCCAACTCGCCTGAAACATTGCCGTGGGGCCATTATCGAATTCCTTCGTAGCTCTAACCCTAATCCATAGCTATAAAATTGTTTAAATTCAATGTAAATAGAAGATTGTGTATCAACTAATTTTTTTCATTAAATAGGATAAATTGTTTATAATAAACGTTTATAATATATGTTTATAATACATTGTCTTTATTTATCCACGAATTGTTTACATTGCTCAATCCTAACCATTTTACATACACCTTATTTCCTTTTCTACGCAACACTTTCTCCACTAGGTATACATCTGGATTGACAACGCGATGCAATTCGTGTTCATAGAATCCTCCAGAAACGCGGTTTCCCCGGGAATCTTGCAACAGATAAGTCACCGGATTAGTTGCTTGTACCTTGACTATCTCAAACACCTCAGTGGTCCAATTTGGTGTGTAACCTTTATCGAAAACGGTTTTAAATTTGCTGATGCGTACAGACTGTCCCACGCTGAATTTCGCCGGTGCAGCAATCTTGATGTTGTTATACACGGTGCATATGAGTCGTTTGGAAATGGTAGGGGTGACATCACATGGCCGCATTCCAATAGTTCTGTGCTTTTGTGCATTGTATTTTGCAACTAGATGAGGTAGCACTTTGATCCATTTATAGGTTCCATTAAGTGTAAACTCTTTCCACATGCTGTTCTTCAATGTACGATTGAACCGTTCTACGATGGAAGCCTTCATAACCGAATACGTAGAATAATGATTAATACCATGTTTCGTCAAAAGTTCTTGCACCTCACTGTTGTAAAATTCCTTCCCCTGATCGGTTTGCAAATTTTTCGGACATCGATTTCGAAATATCGTTTCGAATGCTTTAGCTACCTGGCTCCCACTTTTAGTCTTGAGCGGTACACCCCATGCATATTTGGATAACACATCGATAACGGTTAATATGTATTTGTTACCACCATTTATGCGTGCGTGAGACTGCATATCTACGAGATCGGCTTGCCATAGATCGTCATACCCACGAACTAAAACTCGACGTCGCGGGAAAATCCGTCTGGCAGGGGCATGCAGTTCCTCCACTAATTGCATCTTCTCTTTGCTCATGGTCGGGATTTAGGATTGAACAAAAGATATTTAAAATGTATAAAAATAATCGCATGATTCGGTCTATGAATTTTACATTGACATTACGACCGGTTTCTTGCGGACGCATTCTCGCTGGAAACTGACATCTTTCAAACTATGTAAATATATTTATAACATTCGACGCAATGTATGGACTTTAACCATTATTTCTTGCTAAAACTTGCTCCACCCCTTTTGTTGTTCTGTGATGTCATTCTTAGAATTGTATCACGCACCATCTTGAGCATTTGTTCATGTAAGTTATGGACTTTGACTATTATTTCTTCCTGCAACTTCATACACTTGGCATCACATGCTTTCAAAATATGCGTCATTTCTCTGTCCAAGTATAACTTATTCACAGCATCGGTATCATTCGTTGGGTATGCTAAACGTCCTATCTTTCGATTTCTTGCATTGAAAGCATCCCCGTCGAGGCAAAGTGCACTCCATCGCACATAATTCTTACATATTGCATCATCATCTTCATTTGACTCGTTTCGGAGCATAGCACCGAACTTGTTGATAGCCATCATGAAAAGGTACTGTTGAACATGATCAGAACGACCTTTAATTTATAATCAATCCCGCTTCTCGGAGCTCCTCTATTATTGAAACAATTTCATTATCATGTCCGGTATGCCCAGCAGCTCGCGATGATACCAACAATCTTATTCTATCCACTAGCTCGTTCGGATCATCCCAATGTACATAATCAATCGCATTATCGGTAAGCGCCATGTTCTCCGGTAATGTACTCATCAAATTTGACTTGGAGGCAAACCCTCTTCCAGTGCGAGGCCGTATTTCAAGCAATGATGCAATTATATGTTTATACTTGTATCCCCTGTTACTCAATGGAGGATTTGTAGCATTATGGTTGCGTCTGTGCGCATTTGTTGCCAGCAGAATACTCTTATATTTCTGTTTGTCAGCATCAGTGTACATCGTATCATCTGGGATTCTCTTGAAAATTAGTTCGAAGAGACCAGGTGTTCCTTTGTATTTTACATTATCGATAATTATATTATCTTCCATGTCTACGTCGAAATTCTTATCTCCAAGCATCATTGCATTTTTATCATAGTACACACCATACACATGGTCAACCTGTTTTTTCTTATCTGTGAAAAAGAAGTTCAAATATTCCTGTGACAGCGGTCCGAGATTCTGAGTCAAATATGTAGTGGCTTCTTCATGCTGTTCAGGATTTTCAGCAATCTCACGCATTGTCGTTTCGAGAATATTTTGTTGAAGTGTTTCTGCTTCGTCTGTCCATACTTCTTCTGTAGGAGGTTCGGAATGTGGACAAAGTCGTTTTGATAATCGATGAGGTGTTGGTCTCAAGGGTGTTTCCGCACGTACTCTTTTCAATCCACGATACCGAGGCGTAGCGTTTAGTACAGGTGGCTTCAATCCACAACATTGGAGTGTAGTGTTAAGCATAGGTGGTTGTTCGTGCAACGGTGATGCTGGAGGTGATGCTGTAGGTGATTCTGGAGGTATACCTTCATGATATCCAGGTGTAGCATTAAACATAGGCGATTGCTGCTGATACAATGGAGATGCTGACTCCGAAGGTGTCTCTTGAAGAATTGGGCTCGGAATCGGTTTTGTGTTTTCAATCAATTCTTTCAAGGGTCTTATCACAGGTTGCAATCTATGTTCCAACACCGCATCGATATCCATTTTTCCAGCTTTTAGTGCCAAATATTTTTTTCGTATAGCTTCACTCGTCTTGGCAATCTCTTTCGTTAACACTTCTTTTTTCCTCTTTTCCCGTTTTTGTTCAACAGAATTTTGTTCCATGTTCAATTGGAAGAGTTTTCAACAACGTTCAATGTCGTTCGATACCCGTTCTACGTTGAACGTGTACGTTCGACACCTCGTTCGATACCCGTTCTACGTTGAACGTGTACGTTCGACACCTCGTTCGATACCCGTTCTACGTTGAACGTGTACGTTCGACACCTCGTTTGATACCCGTTCTACGTTGAACGTGTACGTTCGACACCTCGTTCGATACCCGTTCTACGTTGAACGTGTACGTTCGACACCTCGTTCGATACCCGTTCTACGTTGAACGTGTACGTTCAACACCTCCGTTTGATACCCGCTCGATGTCGTTCACCAACCGTTCAATAGCCGTTCGACACCCGTTCAATGTTCTAATCACAACGCGGGGTGGTGGTCAAATGATACCATTATACTATGACATAGTCATTAAATCCACGTCGATAACGACCTCTATGCATAGGGCTATCCTTGTCTATAACCACAAATCCATAGTTCTGTTGCCAACATTCTGCACACAGTTCGTTAAATTGTCCAAACGTCATATCTGTATTTACATAATCATTATACAAATGATGCAAATTCATACTATCCTGTTTGAATAGTAGTAAGAGATTGGTATTATCGCGAATCAGATGTTTCGGAATTCTTGCATATGATTGACAAAGATACAGACTATCCACTTTTGAATGTCGACCCATGGAAAAGTACTCTCTAATCACATCTTGCTTGTCGCATGCTACGTCATCAAATATAAATATTGAATTCGGTAGAGCTTCGTTAGGTGGAACGACATCGCTATTGTGTGAAAAAGGAAAGTAACCAACATTTTCTACAGATGAGAGTAGCTTTTCCAAATATTGATATTTCGGCTGTTGCAACGATTTTGAATATACATACACGTTTTCGAATCGCATTCCATTAGGACTTTCCAACATGCTAATGACTACATTAGTTTTCCCACAATTGGAAGGACCGCACACTATACCGCGTACAGTGTTAGGTAATAACGGTCCATGTCGCAGAATATTTCTGGTAATATTATCAAACTTTCTGTCAGAGATCACCCGAATTTCACAGGTTGTCTTATGAACCGCATCGCGACTGTTGCAACAATAACACATAAGTGTGTGTATGGGGAATATTTATACAAACGTTGCTCAGAGATATCAATCAGTCTAGAGATGACTTCCATACTTGTGACACATACATATGCTCATCGATAGACCACCTATGAAAAAAGATTGTTACTCCTGCATACGGCGGCGAGGAGCAGGACTTCTAAATACCCTGATAAATAAATTACCGTTTGAGTTACATATGCCCGGATATCAATTTTGTGGACCTGGTACACGGTTACGCAAACGCTTGGCTCGCGGCGATCGAGGTATAAATCCATTAGACTCGGCCTGTAGAGAACACGATATTGCATATTCTCAAAACAAAGATTTGGCGAATCGTCACAAGGTAGATCACATTTTAGCTGATCGAGCACATCATCGCATATTTGCGAAGGACGCTACGTTAGGTGAGAAGATAACTGCGTCAACTGTTTGGGCTGCTATGAAAGCTAAGACGTCGCTTGGGATGGGAATCAAGAAAAAGAAGAACACTGGTAACGGTGGTAAGAAGAAGAGGCGAACTCTACCGATAGCAAAGCGAGGCGGTTTCCTCCCGTTCCTTTTGCCTGCATTGGCAGCTATAGGATCGTTGACTGGTGGTGCTGCCGGAATCGCGAAGGTTGTGAATGACGCCAAGGCTGCACGAAAACAGTTGGAGGAAATGCAACGTCATAATCATGCTATGGAAGGTCGTGGACTTTATCTCACACCCTACAAAAAGGGTACCGGTTTGAAGAAAAAAAAAAGTTCACTCTATGAAAAACTAGGGATACAACCTATGACAAATGTTCAGCTTGAGGATATAGGAAGAAAGAATATACCACATTTTCGCGGAGTATACATGCGCGATAGTCTTCCGACAAGAGCAAATGTAAACGAGAGTGGTATAGTAAACTTGGATGAAAGCATCGGTCCCGGTACACATTGGGTCGCATATGTAAAACACAATCATACTGTAAAATACTTTGATAGTTTTGGTAATCTACGACCACCCGTGGAACTTATTGCATACTTCGGATCCTCGGCAAAGATTACATACAATCATGCACGTTTTCAAAATTTTAATCAAACCATATGCGGGCAACTGTGTGTAAAATTTCTTGAGGAAAACTCGTTATAAATGCACACTCTCGATACATAAAATTTCATTATGTGCTTTAACCCATTCGTATAAACATGACACCTTCATCGTTGACACTAACGTTAACGGGTAAGAGCAGTATGCTCGCAGTCCAGTACTTTCCCTCGATAGATTTGAACAGCCACGAATACGAATTGGGTCTCGTGGATTTTGAAACGTTTAACACGATACCGAACGTCGATGCTCGCAATAATAGATTTTATTTCGGTGAAAATGATGAAGAAATTGTAATTCCCGAAGGATCATACGAACTGGATGCAATCAATAAATACTTGAAACGGGAAATACTGCAACGATATCCAACTGAACGTGATTCGGGGAACGATGACGAATATCCGCTTATCATACGTGCTAACAATAATACGATGAAGAGTGAAATATACTGTTCCTATAAGATTAATTTTACGAAATCCAATAACATAGGATCGCTACTTGGATTTTCTCTAAACCGTATTCTCCCACCTAAAATGTGGCATGAATCTGACACTCCTGTGAAAATCATAAGCATCAACGTGATCAGAGTGGAATGTAGCATAACAGCCGGATCATACAGTAATGACAAACCCGTACACATTATTCACGAATTTTCACCTAGGGTTCCTCCAGGTTATAAGATCTCAGAAACTCCACCACGAGTCATTTATCTTCCGATCGTCGTGCGACGAATAGATGATTTAGAAGTACGTCTAGTGGATCAAAACAATCGTTTGATTGATTTTCGTGGAGAAGAAATCACTGTTAGACTGCATGTAAGACGGCGGAACCCGCGCATCTACGAATAAGTGTTGTATTATGCTTGTCTATAACAAAACGGATGAACCTCCAATCGCTACAAAAAATTCGTTCATCGACACAGTAATTCGATCTCGTGCCATACTATCGTCGAGAGAGAAGAAGAACCTGAGCTTGCAGAACATACGTTTTCTACAATCGTTGGGATTTGTTGTAAAGCAATAATGTCTGACATTTTGGCCATTGGCGATGCGCCAACTTCTGATAACCGTATAACTAAGATAGAAGTGCACACATATAATCCCTATGCCAATACTACTCTCGGAAATAGTGATGAAATAAGGATACCGATACACCAGCAGGATCTGTATACGCTACCGTGTGAGAGTTTCTTGTACATTGAAGGAAAAGTTATTTTAGAAGAGACTCCACCTGCCGGTACAAGCAACAATGTTACTCTCGATACCAATTGCGCTGCTTTCATGTTTGATGAAATTCGCTATGAATTGAATGGAGTTGAAATAGACCGCTGTAGAAATCCTGGAATAACAACCTCGTTAAAAACATATGTATCCGTCTCTCCTGGAAAAAGTAAAGCATTGGCCACCGCAGGCTGGTATCGAAAACTGGGTGGTGAAGATTTCAATTTCTGCATACCATTCAATATGCTATTTGGTTTCGGTGAAGATTATAACAAGATTACCGTTAACGTACGTCAAGAGTTGGTCTTAATTCGATCGCGAAACGATCTAAACGCGTTGAATGGTTCTAATACTTTAAAACCTAAAACCGAATTATTCAAAGTTCAGTGGCGTATGCCACACATAAGTCTGGAAGAAGTAACCAAATTGTCATTACTACACATTCTCGAGAGAGGGCAAATGATACCTATGAGTTTCCGCTCTTGGGATTTATATGAATATCCGCATTTACAAACAACTACGAAGCATACGTGGGCGATAAAGACGGTAACACAATTGGAGAAACCTCGCTTCATCATATTCGCATTGCAGAATGATAGGAAGAATCAATTGCATAAGACTGCTAATCATTTCGATGATTACAAACTGTCAAACATACGGTTGTACCTAAATTCCGAATCGTATCCATATGATGATCTAAACTTGAATTTTGAAAAGAATAAGTATGCGATACTTTACGACATGTATGCTAAATTTCAAAACTCATATTATGGTAATCGATTGAGTGAGCCGCTACTGGATGAATTGGAGTTCTTATCACAGGGCCCATTTGTTGTGATAGACTGCTCTCGTCAAAACGAATCTGTTAAAAGTGCAACCATTGATGTGCGCATAGATTTCGAGTGCAGAGATAATGTGCCTGTGAATACAGCTGCATACTGCTTAATCATACACGATCGTATAGTCGAGTATAGTCCATTAACCAACGTCGTACGCAGAATACTTTAACAAGCGGTGGGTGCATGATGTCTCGTGTATCATTCGTTGATCTACAAGGTTTCAAGACAGGGTCAAACGATTTCATTGTAAAGGAAGCAGCCATTTTACAAGATGGAAATAAACTATTGCACTAGATATTCGAGCCACCATTTGAATTCCATCGATTGAATGCTACTGAAGCACGTCAGGTTCGATGGTTAACGCGCAAACATCATGGAATCGGTTGGGCAGACGGGTGTGTTTCGTACAAAACAGCTGGAAGTTGTTTGAAACTGGCCCTTGAAAATACGCAGCAAGTCATTGTCAGAGGATTGGAAAAGAAAAAATGGTTATGGAAATTAACTGGAATAGAAGCTCTTGATGTGGATCTGGAGGATGTTCCAAGATTATCGTTGATGCCAAAGGGATTGCATAGATGTGCATTCCATACTGGTGTATGTGCCATGGAAAATGTATTTAAACTATGTAAATTATATACTGAGCGACAAAAAACCATGATTTTTATTTAATAAATTGTATTATTTAACAAAAAAAATTGCTTTACTAGACCTTCACTTATGTAAGTTCTATAGCGCGAGCATATTTTGCAAAGTCAGCATATTTTGCAAACTTGGACGATGATGCAGGTGAGGGAAGGGGGGGGGGTTACCTGCATCCGGTATCATGTTTCAAGGACAGTCCCCCACAGGGGCACGTGCATGTTATAGCGTAGCGTCTTGACTGAAAACATGCTGTCGCTGTAGTTTTTGTGTGCGCGTGGTATGCCTTTTGTTCAAAAAAATATCAAGACCAACTAAATAACGTTTTAAACGAATTAGTTCTGACGCTGCAGATTTTGCGTGCACGTGTTTTTGCATGGCAGATTCCTGTTCGTTTCTGAAGGGTATAATATTTCATAAAAAAATGTCAAGGTTGACCAAATAGCGTCTTGACTGAAAACATGCTGTCGCTGCAGATTTTGTGTGCACATGCTTATGGATGCGCGTGTCAAAAGCTGTGAGAGTTATGGAATTGGTGGGGATTCCTGCGAAGGTGGTAAGGGAAGGTTCTTACCACCACCTTACAGTTAGAGAAGGCTATGAAACGCCATTGTCGATTAGATCGTCAAGGTATCAACGCGTGTCGTTTGCAACCGTCTACATCTTGTGACGTCAGGGAAGTGGTGGGGGGGGGGGGGATTTCTTACCGTCACCTTACAGGTGAAGAGGTTATGAAACGCCATTGCCGATTAGATCGTCAAGGTATCAACACGTGTCGTTCGCAACTATCTACTGGCTTGTGACTTCACTTCCTGTGAACCACATAGTTGATACCTTGAGTAATGTAACTTCTGTGACGTCACTTCCTCATGACCCCCCCCATACTTTGTGAAATGTCACTTCTTCATGACCCCCTCCCATGGGGGGGGATTACCCGGGGGGGATTATCCTGGGTGGGTTAATGACCCTAGGGATGGGGTGGTAATGACCCCGGAGGGTGGGGGGGGGGTAGGTGACCTCCCACTCCAGGGGTGGGGCAATGCCCCCTCCAGAGGGGGGTGACCTCCCCCTTCAGGGGTGGGGCAATGCCCCCTCCAGGGGGGGTGACCTCCCCCTTCAGGGGTGGGGCAATGCCCCCTCCAGGGGGGGGTGTGGGAGAGGGGGCTACCCCCTCTCTCTATGGGGGGAACCACCCTGATCCAGAAAAGACATAGTATACCTACTCTTCAGCATTTCTTTGTGGAACAAGTTAATAATATAATTTCACATTTTACAGGAACAAGATATCTCGCACCCCGACACTTCCCGATAAACGCTCTTGACGAAATGTCTTGTCCCACCTAGACACTGTAGACAAATATATTTTATAATAATAATAAATATATTTTATAACTACATCCTGATTTGTAAAAGGAAGAAATTAATGAAATTTTTATTAATTTGTCAAATCGCTGGTGCTAGGTGGTGAGATATCTCGTCAAAGGCGTTTATCGGGAAGTATCAGGGTGCGCTACTACCACTTGTTCATAATTATTATTGTTTCCACACGTATAGGCAACGGGTAAATACAGTAAATAATTTAGGAGATTTAATGGCGACACAGGGTACGGCGACCGAGGCAAATACCATATCCTGACACAACACACCAAACAACAACAGAATTGGAGTACGAAAGACAATCTTTCGGGGAACTGTTCGCCGAATCAGCCGAAGTTGAAATGCAAGAAATGGAAGACGTCATATGGATGAACCAGATCAATGACCAAAAAGGGTCAAGCGCACCTCAACCAGAGGAAGGGCCAAGCGCACCTCAACCAGAGGAAGGGCCAATCATTGACGAAGAACTTAGCATCGCCGATTTTTCCTACGTTTTCGACCAGATAACAAAGCTGGAAGAACATTCTGCAGAAGGTTGTCATGGCATCAAAAACTTCAAGATCATTGGCTCTTGGAAAGTCGGTTTCGAGAAAACATATAGAGTACAATGCCAGACTTGCTCATTCAAAGAAAATATACGCTGTATTCCAAAAAACGATGCCGTAATGAGTCTCGACCACAGCGCAGTTGTCGCAACAATGTTGACAGGAGGCGGCTATAACCAACTGGAAGACACGATGTCCATGATGAACGTGTCGTGCATGTCGGGGAAGAAGTTTCGAAAATGTCAACAGGACATAATTGATGGCTTCGACAAGGCTGCTCTAGAAGAGATGAAAGCTGCTGGAGAAGAAGAGAAAGCACTGGCCATCGAAAGAGGCGACGTTCATCCGGTTCATGGAATACCGATGATTCCTGTAGTCGCAGATGGCAGCTGGATGAGGAGATCCTACCGTGGAGGGGATTACAATTCCCTATCAGGATGTGGAGTCATCGTTGTATATTATACCAAGAACATCCTGTATGTCGCTATCAAGAACAAGTTTTGCGCCACTTGCAAAAGAGCGTCTGAGACAAATGAAGAGCCACGCGAGCATCGTTGCTACAAGAACTGAGGTCGCAACAGAAGTTCGACAGGCATGGAAGCGCTTCCATCGCCGAAGGATTCAAATGCAGCGTGGAAATGCACGGCCTAATGTATTCCATCCTAGTAGCCGATGGTGATAGCAGCGTGTACAACACAATCTTGGACACTAATCCGTACCGCGATTATGCGGTGGAGGTGAGGAAGTATGAATGTACCAACCACCTTTTACGTAATTTCTGCAAGAACCTAAAGGACGCCGCCACAAAAGGATACCACAAGGAGCTAAGAAATATGTTAGAGCAAAACTTTCAACGCATGCGCGCTTCCATAAAGAAGGCAGCACAGTATCGCTCCGCGGAAAATGTGGAATTGGCGGAACAGATATCAAATTTGAAAAGAGACCTGGAGAATGTGCCGAGTCACGTGTTCGGTGAACACAAGGAGTGTCAGGCGATTGCATACTTTTGCACGAAGCATTCAGACCCCGACCAAGAAAATTATATTCCGGCATTGCGAGCAACAGGCATTTATCAAAGTATCGACTTTGCGATGAATCTGCTCCTCACCCACGCTGAAAGTTTACTCCGGGGGGTTGAACAACAACGCCGCGGAGTGCTTTAACAATATCATCGCAAAATTCATCGGAGGCAAACGAATCGACTTTGAAGCAAAGGGCTCATACCACGGTAGAGTAACTGCTGCTGTCGTCCATTGCAACACGCGAGAGGCGGCTAGCAGACTTGCAATTACAATGGGAAAACAACCGACGAGCAGCGTGCTAAACCTGGAGAAACAGCGAAAGTATGAAGCACAGAAAAAGACGAAGCACACAGAAAAAACAAAATCATCCTCGCGGGGAAAACAATCGTGCGATCAGGATTACGGCCCCAACACACAACAGCCGGACCTAGACGTGGCAACCTATTTACAAAAGCGGGAAAAGCTGAAAAATACACTCCTTCAATGGCAACAGGATAGAGCCATAATAGAAATAAACACTCGCGATCAGGCGCTAAGCCAAGAGTGGGGAGTGTACAGAAAATCGATGTTAACTGCATCGAATTTTGGCAGAATATGCAAATTGAGGAATACCACACGAAGGAGAAATGTTGTCAAGGACTTGCTCTACCCAGACCGCAAATACATCCGAAGCATGATGTACCGAAGAGCAAATGAGCCAAACGCCCGCAGACAATACGAAGAAGAGTACCAGGTCAAGGTTAAACCATGTGGCCTTTTCATCGATGCCGTTATACGACGTTAGACGACGACACGATTCTCGAAATCAAATGTCCGGAATCGGCAAAAGACATGACTCCCGAAAAAGCAATAGAGCGAATACCACACATAAGAAGCATTTTTCACGACGGCGAAATGAACATAACTCATCGATATTATTATCAAGTGCAAGGACAGTTGCACGAAACAAACAAGCAGCAAACTGTGTTCTGCTTGTGGACGCCCAAAGGCATACGAGTGGTACGAGTCGAAAAAGACGACACTTTCTGGGTAGAAAAAATGCAACCGCATTTGATAAAGTTCAACCTGGAAAGTATGGTACCAGAAATAGTGGACTCCAGAAAAGCCAGAAAAATGGAAATCAGAGACACATATAATCCACAATAATGACAATACAGCGAAAAATCTAAAAATTAAAGGTCGCAAAGGTACCAACAGTACTTAGAAATTGTGTCACGACTACACCGGCGAGTGTAATACAGCGATAAAGAAGAGCTGTCAAGAAAATATATAAATTAAAGGTTGAGAAATTTGGACACCGCAGGATGTAAAGGTAATGGATTGTGTAAATGTAAGTAACAGTATTATACATTCGAGCTTTACCATATCAACATCTGATTCACGCTAACCTAATTTGTTGTTCTTTCAGCTGAAACCAGGATGCCAAGCAGAAGGAACTTGTGCTTTTGGAGAAATCGAGCTAGTAGACCGCCAGAACGGCTGCTGGAGGTGCGGAGCACCGGATCACAGGCACCGCTGGTGCAACAAACCCGCTTCAACATATTGCTTCCGATGCGGAAGACTGGGATACACAGTCCAGTCTTGCCCCAAGTGTGGTCAGGAGTGGAAGCAAGGAGGACCGCACCACCCATGGGGATACGCTGCCGATCCCAGAAACCACTGGGAATTTTAAAAATATAATAAGTAAAGGGTGTTAGATAGTTAAGTAATTGGATCGGTATGTTATATATTAGTTAGCAGAACATATTCTTTTTTGTTTTTCTTCTCTTTTGCCCAGTATTGCTGCCGTGAACGACAAGCCTAATTAAGTAACGCGAAAATTTTTTAGTTGTTGCCGTTCATTAATAAGCCAAAGTATATTTAGAAGTTGCCGTTTATTCAAAATACTAATAAAATAGTACGGATAATATTTAGTTGCTGACATAAGAAACGGCAAAACATGTATCGTTATACTATAATTGGAAAATAAACAATCAGGAAAAATTAAAAATAGTATACAGAAATCAAAAAGCATTACTTTTTCTTCAAAGTACATGTAAATCCTCATTCCCCCACTTGAATGCAATGCGTGCGATAATAGGCGAAAAGAGACAGGGAACGGTCTAAAACATTAGGAGAAATAGGAAACGTCTCGTCCGAAGTATAGAAAACACACCACAGTGGCGGGCGCAACAGAAATTTGGTGAAGGGGGTAAGTGTATACTTTTGTGAATGTAATGTATTTAAGTTATTGTGAATATTTAAGAATGTTCGTTTGTCCAATCGCTGAAAGGAAACGCCTAAAGAGAACGCTTAGCTGCCGAGACCACGGGAATCCGGTGGGTAACTGCCATCGGGGTAGTCCGGTCCTCCCTGGGGGGGAGGAGTTGTGACGTGGCAAAATAACCACGTCCCGATGATACAATAGTAAGAAAACCCAAAAGTAAAATCGCGAGGACCGAACCACCCTCTAGCAGGATAATTAAGAAATCGCTAGTCATAAGCGCTCTCTCTCTGGGACGTTGTAAGAACTAAGTTCCGATACTGTAGATTTGTGAACGTCGTACCGATTGGCGCGACAGAAAGATTGCAGGAACGTAACGTGGGCTCAGGGAGCCCCGACGTAACACTCGCCAGAATAAGGAGAATTCCAAGCTGCCGTCTCGAAAGCCCGCTCGGAACGCCGGACCAGAAAAACAACCTCTGCAGAGGAAATCGTAAAGGAACCTCGAGCCCAGGCTAAGCAACCTGGAGACGCCAACGAGGGACTAAGGGACCACGATGAGAACAACGAAGAATCGTCCCGTCGACGTCTCGTCCCGCAACATTATCGGTCCCTGCAGGAGCGGCTCGAGCGGTTCTGGAATGCTCAAGACATTCCCGGTGGAAGCGTCCGCCGTTAGGAAAATCGGGAAATCGGCAAAGTCCGGGGCCCTTCCTGTCGAGTGCCGGCCCTCTGCGCGTACGACACCGCGAGCGACAGTGATTGGTGGGCGAAAAACCGAATTAAGTGGGGAACGCCTTACTTCCGCATCCTCGAGCCACCGAAGATTCGCGTCACTGCTGCGTAGGCCTTCCTAACGTCCGCTGCGGGCTACTCTCCCCCGCGACGCCAGTGTGATTTGCTATGCGGACGATACACTGGTGGTCGTGGAGGGGGAGACATGGAGGGGAACGATAGCCTTGGCGGCTGTAGTGGTGGACTCCGTGGTGGGTAGGATCGAGGGGTTGGGGCTCAAGATAGCCGCCGGTAAGACGGAGGCGATGTGGCTACATGCATTGCCTCCGAACCGGCGGCCGCCGCCCCAACTCGGGATCCAGGTTGGTGATGCCGTTGTCGAGATCAGGCAGGAGATGAAGTATCTGGGCCTGACTCTCGACAGTCGCTGGCGCTTCGAGAAGCACTTCGATCGGTTGGCCCCCCAGGCTCAAGCGGTGGCGGCCTCCTTAGGGAGGCTCCTGCCCAATATTGGGGGGCCCGATGGACGGATCCGCCGCCTCTATACGGGGGTGGTGCATAGCAAGCTCCTATATGGGGCACCCGTGTGGTCCGACGCATTGTCGGTCAGCCGGCGCAGTAAAACACTCTGCAACAGAGTGCAGCGCCGGCTCACAGTGCTGCCGCGTATGGACAAAAGTCGAAAATGCAATTATCGTCCACACCTTGTTTGGCTTTACTGATCCCTTCAGAGATGTCTCTAGTATATGAAACAAATGCCGGGAATCTAAAATTAGCACAACAAACGCGAGGAATCACGTTTGCATTAGTGGCAGAGAGATTGTTAGACAGCTTATCGAAGAAATCACGCGAGATCAATTATTGATTTTCTCTAATCAGGAACGTTGTTTTGTGTCCTTTCTTCAAATTTTGAATATGGAAGGTATCGAAGAAGGTGAGGAATATCCACTTTTCTTGTTTCATTAACCGTTAAAATAGTTTCGTAGCAATAATAAAAGACTAAGTTAGAAGTAAGCGTTAATATCTTCAGATAAGCTTTTATCAATTACGGGTCAAAACATCCTGGGGTTTTGATATATTTCGATTTCGCAACTATTATACTTCACAAATATGTAAACATTTCTTGCTTCAAACTGCTTTGAACGGCTCTGTGCTCTAGGTTCATGCGCGTCGCACACGCAATTCACTTACTCGTGCAAACGCGCCAAGAGGTTTTATATAATTTATTTTTTTCTGTTTAGAAAACAATAGAAATCTCATAAATGCAGATTTGCTCGAATTTTGGATTAAATCAGAGAAACCCAATAAAATTTCTGCAGTATACTCCACTATCCAAGGCCTTTTAAAAATATCGATACCTTCCGATACAACACACGGAATTATAAGGAAAACTGTTGAGAGATATGATTTGGAATTAAGAAGAAAGTGGAAGAAATGTGCGCGTCAGCGGGCCAATTTACAACGTCACCATAGTGTTTGGTTGAATAATTATTTTTTTAAGCCGGACGATCTACTTGCTATATCTCGAGAGCAGCCACCACTCTCCCCTATCCATCCCACTGAAAACCCTTCTTCAAGCGTGGGAAGGCCACAAGTTGATTTCGAGGGAGCATCAAGAAAAACTAAAATCCGAAAAGTTCAAGATCTACTTTCAAGATCATCCGTCGAACTAGCATTCGCTGCTGAAGTAACGCGTAGATATCAAAATAAATCAATCGCGGTTGATTCTCAGGCAAAGATTGCGCCACACAAATTAATTTCATTGATCTTAGATTTGGATTTATCCGAACGTAAATATATAATTCTTCGATCATTTGATTCATTGGCCAATATACTTCCAAGTGTCAATGCTATTAGGCAAATGAAAAAATCGTTTTTGCCAGTTGTGTCTGCAACGGAAACTTCTGCAGAAGTAAAATTACAAAATTTGCTGAGTAAGACATGCGAAAGTATTTTAAGAATGGTCAACGTGTATGACTATACCGATTTGAAATTAGTTTGCAAATGGGGATTTGATGGCAGTTCTAGACACAGCACCTACAAACTTCCGAATAGTGAAAACGGTCTAGCCACTGATGAATTTTTGTTTGTAATAGCTTTTGTGCCCCTTAAACTGGTACATGGGAATAGAGATTTGTGGATAAACACTCATCCTTCCTCCACCCTTTTTTGTAGGCCTATCAAATTTATCTTTCTAAAAGAGAATGAGGACCTAATTAGGGAACAAGAGTCACAGATATTAGCGGAAATACAAAACCTCTCCCCATACCGATTTAATTCAAGTGGTACCGAAGCAACTATCAATTTTCAGTTTCACTTCACTATGATAGATGGTAAGGTGGCTAACATTTTATCAGAAACGAATTCTAGTTCAAAGTGCTACATATGCAAAGCCACTCCGAAGGAAATGAATACAGAAAAGGTGTACGATAAAATTCCTGACACAGAGCAGTACCGTTTTGGCTTGTCCACATTGCATTGTTGGATTCGTTTTTTTGAATGTCTGTTACATATTTCATATAGACTTCCGTTCAAAAAATGGCAGGTAAAGGGTGACGCTCTGAAAGTAATATTTGACAATAACAAGAAACGTATCCAACAGCTCTTCAAATCTCGTTTATCACTTACTGTGGACAAGCCAAAACCAGGATTTGGATCTTCGAATGATGGCAACACAGCCAGAAAATTTTTTGCCAAATCAAAGATCAGCTCTGAAATAACTGGCTTGAATGAAAAATTAATAATCAACTTTCATCTGATTTTAAGAGTTTTGTCTTGTGATGCGCGTGTCAATGTTGATAAATTTAGAGGTCTCTTGAAGCATACTTTGAAATTATATTTAGACAACTATGCTTGGTACTATATGCCGTCTACTGTACACAAAGTTCTATTTCATAGTTGTGAAATTATAACTGCGTTCGATCTCCAGATTGGAGTGCTCTCCGAGGAGGCTCTGGAGGCCACCCATAAAATAATTAGGAGAAATAGATTAAATCACACTAGGAAGAATAGTAGGGTAAATTCAAATACCGATCTTCTAAATACACTTTTAATCTCTTCGGATCCTTTAATTTCTGCAAGCAGGAAGACCAATCACACGAAGTCGAGGCTTCCTTTGGAAGATATAGAACAATACTTATTGCTTACTGACAATGACACTTCAATCAATTCACTCCGATTTGACATAGAGAACGCGACATCATCACCCGATGACAATAATAGTATGTCTACTAACAGTGATAGCGATCAATGATACTCATACCATTTTCTTTCTCCATATACGTCAAAAACAATTATTTATTTTATATATTAATTTCGTTAGAGAGAAAAACGAATTTATTTCCATAAATTTATAAATGCGGTGCATTGCAATGTTTTTTTTATTTTTCAAGAGTAAAAATTTATTATTTATATTTATTTATTACAGACATAATTAGTGACTTTATGTATATATTCACATATATAATTAGTGATTTTATAAATATCTACTTCATAGGTATAGTATATGGCCTACCTACATGGTACATAGGCATACCTTTATTATTGTGAAGTTACTGTTGAACGAAGAGGTTAAATACTTTAATAAATGATATCCGTAAACTCGTGACTGGCACCGCAGAAATCAAAGATGCGACTGACTTCACAGACGCGTGAAAAACAAAAAAAACTGCCTAGAAAATAAGGCGAATACACAAACACGCGGACTCTAGGTTCACGCGCGTCGAAATTTTCAACAGTTACCTATATAGTCCGTCCATTATTATTGTTATAATGTTTATAAAATATTATTTGAAATTCAATTCTGAATAAAATTCAATTTAATTTTTGGTCATGTTTCCTCATTTTTGTAGATGATGCATTGAAGAGCCTTTTTTCTTAACTGACCCCTGTTTCCATCACTTGGAATATACAGTGTGATCCTAAACGAAAGAAAGATACTTTGAGGTGTTATAGGAAATTTCACACTGATCACGAATATACCATGTATTAAGGGTCACTGAAAGGAGTTTAACCGTTTTTTCACGCAAAAACACTCGAAAAATTTCGAAAAAACGGTATTCTGCGGAAAAACTGTTAACCTCTATTCAGAGACCCTTAATATATGGTATATTCGTGATCAGCGCGAAATTTCCTATAAGAATGCGTCAAGAACAGAATTTTGTCCCGTCCGCCCATAAGAACGCCGCACTGTGCGGCTGGCCTTGCGGACCATACGGGGCTATCGCACCGTCTCCACCGAGGCGGCGTGCCTCCTCGCGGGTCTGATTCCCCTGCACCATCAAGCAAGGGAGCGGACGGCTTGGTATTTGGCCGTCCGCTCGTTGCGCAGGGGAGAAGCGGACCCGGACGAGGAGGACAGGATTGTAGAAGTGAAGCGCCAGGCCCGGCAGGAGTCGCTGGCCCTGTGGCGGTCGGAAACTCTGGCCACCAATACGGGCAAGCCAATAGTCCGGGCCCTCCTGCCCATTCTGGAGGAATGGTGCGAGAGGCGAGTAAGGCTCACCTACAAATCCACCCAGGTGTTAACCGGCCATGGATGTTTCGGCCGGTACCTGGCGTGGATCAAGAGGGAACCCACCGAACGGTGCCACCACTGTCCGGAGGCTTTGGACACGGAGCGGCACACGCTGGAAGAGTGTCCAGCGTGGTCGGCGCCGCGCCGTGTCCTAAGAAGCGAGATTGGAGGCGACCTCTCGTTGTCGGCCGTGGTCGACCACATGATTGGCGACGAGAGATCGCACAAGGCCGTGACCTCCTTCTGCGAGGAGGTGATGCAGCGGAAGGAGGTGGCAGAAAGGGAGAGGGAGGCCGACCTCCTCTCCGAGAGAAGGATTGCTCTGGCGAGGCGTCCTCGCCGAGCGGCCCGCCCCACGCTCCGGGGCGGGCGACAGACCGGGGGAGGCGGGACTCGTTAAGTCCTTCCCGCCTCCCCCGAAGAGGCATCCCAGAGCGGTTGCTCTTTTATGGGGGGACTATTCCCGCCCCTTTCTCCTGTCCCCCCGGGGGGCCGTAAAGATCGTTGGGTAGGGGGGAGGGGCGAACGCGGGTGGAGTGTGCGCCTTCGTCCCTCCTTGTCGCGCGCGGAGACTTCGTCCTTCGGCCGAGAGCCCTTTTAAGGGCTCCTCGAGCGAGGAACGGAGTCACCGGGGGTCGTTGGGCGGAGCGAGCTGGAGACTCGCGAAGCCCACCGAACGGCCCAGGGAAGGGGGGTGTAAGTGGGCAACCTGCTTACACCCTGATAGCGTAGGTATTGCTGGGGGGACCTTCTCTCCCCCCGGGACGAGGCCTCACACAGGGCCAAGAGCGAAGGGGGATGGCTGGTTGTGTTCTTTGGAGATCCCAGCCGCCCCCGAATAGCTTAGGGAAGGTTGTTGTGAGGTTTTTAGTGGGTATTGTGAGCCCTTCTGGCCACGTAGCCCCACATAACCTCGTATCTCTCCCAGGGGGTACAGGGTATGCGTAAAAGCATTTCCCTCACGCTAAAAAAAAAGGCCTTCCTAACGTTATGGGGGTATGGTACCCACGTGACCATGGTATTTTTCATTGTGACCAACATCCGCGCGCAAAAACAGTTTGGCAACACTGATAGATGTTTCTGCTTGACGTACGTGAGATGGAGCTGCTTGCTATTTCCATATTCTGTTCAGTTGCTAACAATATTTTAATGATTTCAGCGCACTGGTTCTATCAAATGTAAAATAAAGCTTAATGAAAGCTAAAATTCACATATTTATTCATGCGTTTATTCGGTAACACATACATTTTTCATTTGTGTAATACGTACGCGCTACAAACATTCTTTCCGGACCAGTAATTTCTTGTCGCTTGTGTATTATCTGTATAAATAAAAATCAAATTCTGTTCGTTGGTAAGCGCATTCCTTGAGAGCGGCTAGACCGATTTCACTAATTTTTTAATAAAATGTTCATAATACACTGAATAAGCTTTCTAAGGAAAGAAAAATTGGAAAAGTCGCCAGGAAAAATAGAAAATTTGGGAAAATCTACAAGTGCGTTTTGAATCATTTTTTCAATACAACAAGAAAACTAATTTATTTAAAAAAGACAAATTTATTCGTATCAATTTTTGTACATTAGTTATTCAAATGTATAAAAACCGCAATCCATGATATATGATGATTTGGGATGCGATCCTGAACACCACCCTGGTTTGATCTGAAACAAAAAATTACATGAGTTTAGTAAAAATTGCTTGTTGAGTTTGTACTATTCAAATAGAAGAACTGATACCTACATTTCTCCAGAAGAGTCCATGATGATCTTTGTGTCCCATGTTCCATTAATGGTGTCGTGCTATGGGTACGCACCTGCTCCGATGAGAGGATTCAGTTGTTCTAGTGCCAGCGCTTGTGTTCTGCACCGCGAGCCCTGATGTGACCTGTACGAAAAACAATCAAATAGAGAAATTCGGTTAGCATTGCCTGTCCTGTGTGTGCCACTTGCATACTGAAAATTGATACATACATTTCTCCGGTGAAATACATTACATTCGTTTCCTGCTCCGATGGTACTGGGATTGCTCCCTTTTGTGGAACAGCTCTTGTTAGGAGCTGTGTTGCACTCGCCGGTGCAGTCCTTTTTCTCCATCATTGGATGCTTCTTGCTTTCGAATGCATCAGTGTCTTTAGCGAAGTGGTTCTCTGATCGGCATGTGTCTAGGCTTTCTTCCGTCTTCTATTTCTGGTAGCATGCAATCCTCGTAGAACCTCATCAAATGTTCCTGCATTTCTTGCTCCCAGAATGTATCGTCTCTTTCCACTTGTACAACCATCATGTCTTTCGGTGTCCACAAATAGAACCAAGTCTGCTGTTTGTCTGCGATGTGCATTTGTCTTTGCACTTGATAATAGTAGCCGTGATTTTTGTTCATTTGGCCATTCCGAAAAATGTCGGCAATTTTGGGAAGCTGCTCCAGTGCTTCTTGGGGAGTCATATCTTTTGTCGATTCGGGGCATTTAATTTCCACAATGATGCTGTCGCGTATCAATCCATCGGGTGTCGCACCCAGATACGGTATGTGGGCATTAATGAAGAGGCCACACGGTTCAATAGTGACGCCGTATTGTTCTTCCAATTGTCTTCGAGCGTTTGGCTCATTTTCCGTCCCGTAAGCCAGGGTTCGTAATTTTTTCTGGGGTGGGTACATTACTTGGTCCACAACACCTGCACGTCGTGTGCTGCTGCGTAATTTTCATATTTTAGCAAAATTTGATGCAGTCAGCAGTGCTTTTCTATATGCTCCCCATTCATAGCTCAGTGCCTGAGCACGAGTTTCAACTTCGATGTTTTGTCTGTTCTGTTGCCACTCGTACAGTTTGGCGACGTGCTTCTCATACTCGGCACGATACGTTGGCTCGTCCATGTCCGGTCTTTGCGCGTTGGGGCCGTAATCCTTGTCGCACGATTACTTTTCCTGTCTGTAAGAGGATGCGTTACTTTTTTCTTTGTGTTTAGCGGAAATCTCTACTTCACGCTTTCGGCGATTTTCCATTTGTATCACGCTTCCCGTTGGTTTTTTCTCCATAGCGATTGCTAATTTGCTAGGCATCTCTTTCGTATTGTACTGGACGACAGCAGCTGAGACTCTACCTTGGTATGAGCCTTGTCGTCCAAAGTTTATGCGTTTTCCTCCGATGAATTTAGCGATTACGTTATTAAAGCACTCTACAGCGTTGTTATTCAACGTGTAGAGTAAACTTTCAGCACAAAGGAGGAGCGGTTCCATCGCTACTTCGATGCTGCGATATATGCCCGTTTCTCGTAATGCCGGGACATAGTTGACCTCTTCGGGATCGGAATGGTTTCTGCAAAAGTATGCCAGCACCTGACATTCTTTATGTTCGCCGAACACGTGACTTGGCACATTCTTGAGATCTCGTTTTAAATTTTCTATCTTTTCCGCTAATGGTGCATCCTCCTGGAAGCAATGCTCTGCTGCCTTCTTTATGCCGGTGCGCAGACGGAGACCATTTCGTTTGAGGAGGCTTCTGAGGTCCTTGTGAAAACCTTTTGCGGCGGTCTCGTTTATCTTTTTATTGAAATTCCGCAACAGATGATTGGTGCATTCAATTTTTCGCACCTGCAACAAATAATCCTTGTATGGATTACTGTCCAAAATCGTCTTGTAGACGCTGCTGTCACCATCGGCGACTAAAACTGAATAAATAAGGCCGTACATTTCGACGCTCCTTCTAAATCCTTCGGCGATAGTGGCGCTTTCCATGCCCGTCGAACTGACGTGACGATTCCAGTTTTTGAAACAGCGATGGTCGCCCGCCTCTTCGTTCTTGGCGGCCGCTGTTTTACATGGCATGCAAAACTTATTCTTTACGTTGATGTACAAGACCTTCTTCGTGTGATAGCCAATTATGGCTCCTACTCCAGAGAGAGAATTGTAGTCTCCGCCACGGTATGATCGCTTCATCCAGCTGCCATCTGCGACTACTGGAATCATCGACAGTTGAGATTCCGGATGAATATCGCCTCTCGCAATGGCTAACGCCTTTTCTTCTTCTGCAGCAGCTTTCATCTGGTCTTGTGCAGACTTCTCGAAGGCATCGATTATGTTGTTTTGACATTCTTGAAATCTCTTCTTATTCATACACGACACGTTCATGCCGCACATAATGCTCTCCAATTGATTGTAGCCGCCTCCTGTCAGCATTGCTGCGGCAACTGCGCTGCGGTTGATGTCCATAATGTCGTTATTTTTTGGTATACATGATACGCGTTCCTTGCGTTCGCACTTATGGCATTGTAGGGAATACGTTTTTTCGAGACCGTTCTTTTGAAATCCATTAATTTCGAAATCCTGGATATGGCAGCAGTTCTTCGACGAATTTTTTCTCGCCAGCTCTTTCAGCTGGTTGAAAAAGTACGGGACATTAACGAAGTCCAGTTTGTTGTGAATTGATTCTTTCTCCAGTTCTGCTGCGTCAGTTTCCTCCACCAGGGTGTCGTTCGTATCGTTTGAATTACTCTCCTCATTGAGTACGGTTGGCATGTGGGGTTCGTCAATTTTTCCTTCCTGGTGTTCCGCGTCTGCAGAAATACTTTCTTCTGCCCCATTCAGTTGGCATCCACACTCTTCATCCCTTTTCCCGGTGATATCCGACATCTGGACTTCGCTGACATCATTGAAATCAAATCCTGCGAGCAGCTCTCCGACAGTTTGGCCTGCGTATTCCACTTGTTCTTGGTGGACTGTCGGAGAATCATTTTCGCCAAATGGATGCATTTCGTCTGAAAATAAATTGCTCACGTCGACCACAGCACCCTCATTCAAGGTGAAATTCACTGCATTCCTCAATTGTTGCCTACAGGTGCAAAATCAATAATAAGAAACTAGTGGTACGTTAAGCACCACTAAAACAAATTTAAAAAACAAGTTCAATCACCCGTGCACCTACAAGGCATTTCTAACATATTCATTTGTAACATATGCCACGGTTATCAAAATCGGTGAGCACCCACTCCATCGAAACCGATCGAATTCAAAACTCACCTATTCAGCCGTAAATCCATTTGCTTGCTACACCAGTGAAATTCGAATCACCACACTCCAACGCAATTGGTGAAAACTACACGTACCGCACTTCCCGAACTCGTAACTGTAGCGAACCAGAAGAAATGTATACTCCGACGCGGATAGAGTTCTTTGCTCTTCGCGATTCCGTGCGAAACTGTGTTCTCCAAGCGTACAATATATATGTATTTAACATATGATAATATTAATTCTTCGAGAATCATGTGATATTCGGAAAAATTAATATTTCTTTGGCAATGAATCCATTTGTTTCAGACAGTGCCTTCATCGAATAGATTGTACAGAACTCTATCCGCGTCGGAGTATACATTTCTTCTGTTTCGCTACAGTTACGAGTTCGGGAAGTGCGGTACGTGTAGTTTTCACCAATTGCGCTGAAGTGTGGTGATTCGAATTTCACTGGTGTAGCAAGCAAATGGATTTACGGCTGAATAGGTGAGTTTTGAATTCGATCGGTTTCGATGGAGTGGGTGCTCACCGATTTTGATAACCGTGGCATATGTTATAAATTCGATGTTTTACATATTTATTTTATTTTATTCTCTAAAATGTACACGTAAAAAAACAAGGTCAAAGATATTTCGTTTTCAGATACCTGGCAACAGATTGTACTTTCGTTACACTGGGACTCTTTGCAAGAGGAAAATGTATCATAGCGAGAGTTGTAACGGATACTGCGCAAGCAATATGGACTGGAATGTGTATGCCCATTTCCACTATGTAAAAGTGGGAATAAGTTGATCAAAAATATTAAGAATTGTAGAAGTTACCAAATTGTTAGGGGGCTATTGACGAAAATCACATATGAATTCAGCAATTTCCTAATTCGCAGTTCACAAATTTCAGTTATAGAGGATACCATTCCGTCATTTAGTTCCCTTACTTATTGGGTTGCAGTGATGCAAACGGTTGCTTCAAATCCGTCGAATGTGGTTTCGCCGGGATTGTTTAGATGCGCCTACGCAGCCATTTTTAAAATTGCGCCTACGCAGCCATTTTTGAAATTGCGCCTACGCAGCTATTTTTAAAATTGCGCCTACGCAGCTATTTTTAATATTGCGCCTACTCAGCCATTTTTGAAATTGCGCCTACGCAGCCATTTTTGAAATTGCGCCTACGCAGCCATTTTTGAAAATGCGCCTACGCAGCTATTTTTAAAATTGCGCCTACGCAGCGTTTTTGAAGTGTAACTTCATTTCTCAATGTTTAGAAGTGAATCAAGATTGAAAATGGTAAATAATCCTAATGAAGCGGCAACAAGATCAGGAACGGCACTCGATGCCGTGGTTGTAGCGAAAACAACCCTACGGGGACGCGTATTCAGAAAAAGAGACTACCTTTACCTGCGTGGGTAATAAAAAAACATCTGGAATACAAGTTGTGCCTTGTCCTTGGGACTCGCGCATTCCACCCTTGCAAGGAAACGGTAATATGATTTCTGAAATGTAAAACTGCCTTCTGCAAATCAGGCCCGCTGTTCAAGGAGCGTCGCGTTATACACGCGTAAGCGTAGTACGATTTGATTCAGTCTCCGATGCGCGCGTCAGAGACGCGTGCGCGCCTTTCCTTTATTCACGAAACATACAGCAAATTCCGCATCATTACGAGAATGTCGAGTGACGATGAGGACGTGCAAATTCTATATAATTATACATATGTATATACAATGTGAAAGGAAATTCTAGGCGAACTCCGCATACAGAAAACAATTGAATGTCGGAAGTTTGCAGGTGCAAAGAAATGGTCAAAAGCCGAAGTGAAAAATCTATTTTCACGTTTTGGGTATTTTGCACCGCTGTGCGACGTTCGTGAGCTTGGCGGCAGCAACCGTCCTGAGCAATAAAACGATTAAAATAATTATGGGACGAGCGGCAGCAAAGTTATTTTGCAGAAGGCAGTTTTACATTTCAGAAATCATTTTACCGTTTCCTTGCAAGGGTGGAATGCGCGAGTCCCAAGGACAAGGCACAACTTGTATTCCAGATGTTTTTTTATTACCCACGCAGGTAAAGCCAGTCTCTTTTTCCGAATACGCGTCCCCGTAGGGTTGCTTCCGCTCAACATCGCCTATCCCCGTTCAGGCCCACACCCGAGAATCTCTTTATCCCTCATTATGCATAAACGGCCACACCGTAGTTATTTCGCGACTGCGAGCGAGAAGTCCCGTCAATATTAACTAAAGCTTTAGACAATTCAATCATGTATAGCGACCCGAACTGCTATTCGAACGCGCTAAAAAAGTACGGAAACCCTTTTTAGTGTTGCGCAATACATTTAGAACCTTTTCAAGAAAATTGGGCACTTAGTTGGGAGCAACGAGTGAAAAGTAATTTTTTCAAAACCCGCAATTGAACGAAATTGTAGGAGAAATACTAATTGTTGTATTTCACAACTTTCTCTTATGCGGGCCCGCGTCTCAAATTTGAAAAATACGTTTTCTAGATCTGTGTTTCTTTATCATTTAATAAACCAATGCTTTTAATTGCTTGCAATTGTTGAAAGATTTGAACATGCTTCGAGACTCGCCAAAAAATGCATCGGACGGTATGAAATAATTTCCGTTTTATAAAATATGAAATCCCATGTTATGTACAATACAATCTTTCCGGAGGCGGCGCAAATTGAGAAATTTAATCATCAGAAACAAAGAATGGGAAAATGGAAAATTTGTTTTCGAGGGACCAATCGGGAGACACACGTTCCACAAGATACAAAAAGTTTTGTTCCGATTGGTCCATCGATTTCGACGTTATCGATGAACATAAATAGAAAAAATACGACAATATATAGAAAATATGTTTATTTAATGTGTGATAAAATGTGACTCACTTTTCGCGCGATTGGTCCTTTTCCTTGACAAACGCCTTCGGCTCATCGTAAGCCGCTTGCCGTTCACGTTCCTCTTCATTCTGTATCTTATTTTCGCTTCTCCTATTTGCAGCTCCATATCCACAGAATATATGTAAATAATGACACACACTAAATAAAACACGTTTGTCACTACTATTACCGCTAAACAATTCGCGAACTGTTCCCGAATGTTGAACGTACGATCTGTCTTCGCCGTAACAGTGATGACAAATGACAGATCAGAAATGTGCACAGCGCATGCTGCATGTTTTCAACTTTCGCATCTTCGAAGTTCGAACTTCGACGCGGGCCGACGACGCATTGCTTCTCGTTTCCCCCTCCACTGTCCCATCCTTTTTTTTTTTTTAGCGTGAGGGAAATGCTTTTACGCATACCCCGTACCCCCTGGGAGAGATACGAGGTTATGTGGGGCTACGTGGCCAGAAGGGCTCACAATACCCACTAAAAACCTCACGACAACCTTCCCTAAGCTATTCGGGGGCGGCTGGGATCTCCAAAGAACACAACCAGCCATCCCCCTTCGCCCTTGGCCCTGTGTGAGGCCTCGTCCCGGGGGGGGAGGGAAGCTCCCCCCAGCAATACCTACGCTATCAGGGTGTAAGCAGGTTGCCCACTTACACCCCCCTTCCCTGGGCCGTTCGGTGGGCTTCGCGAGTCTCCAGCTCGCTCCGCCCAACGACCCCCGGTGACTCCGTTCCTCGCTCGAGGAGCCCTTCAAAGGGCTCTCGGCCGAAGGACGAAGTCTCCGCGCGCGACAAGGAGGGACGAAGGCGCGCGACCCGCCCGCGTTCGCCCCTCCCCCACTCCCACCCCCTCCCCCCGACCCAACGATCTTTACGTCCCCCCGGGGGGACTCCACTGTCCCATCCTACAACCATGAGCACACGCCAGCGTCCCCCGCTGAGACCGTAGCTCGGTGATGTAACATGCCGCGCCACGTGGTGCCGGTGAGAGGGGGTACCTGTCAATATTCCCCTCGATTTTCTCGACCTGGCAACACTGCCCAGTGCAACCTGACAACACTGCCCAGTGCGACCTGACGAGCCGCTCGTGCTCGGGCGCAATCCTCAGAACGAACGCGATCGTCGAGGAGGAAAGATTATAAGTATTTCATTGAACATTATTGACATTACCAATAGGTTTTCCTATAGTTTGCTATTTTCTGGATAATCGGTCTCCACGCGGTATATTCTACGTACATGATTCCTCCTTTTTGAACAACTGTTTCCTTTTTATTCCGCCCTGTTTCTAAATATTGCGCGACCTTTTCACACGGCAATTCATATTTGTCTTTTATTATGATACTGTAATAATTTGTATAATTGTTTTCAGATGTCTACAAACAAAACATCTACCACCGCACTCCCAATGGAGGACATGGACATAACTCCATCGTCCAATCGATCGCGCCCCCGGGACGATCGCCGATCGCGCTCGCGGGGCGAATCAGTCCGGACAGAGGCCGGACAAAAGAAAGAAACGCCGTTGCCATCACGGTCTCACGAAGAAGTGATCGAGGCACAACAGAAAGAAGTACGTATCTCTTAATAGTTCCAATTAGTCTTCTTCCTTCCTCTTCATCTTCTTCTTTTCTCCTTTTTTCAACTACCCTACGCATCCACTCGGTTCCTACTTCTTCTCCCTTTAGTATCTCTCTTAGGGTGGACTCACACGGGCGCAGATTCCAGACGACGTCGCCGTGAATCGTAAATTTCGAGCACCGGTTGACAGGTCTGAGCGGTCCCGAGGAGACCCCCAGGGACCGCTCCGACCTGTCAACCGGCGCACAGTGGGGAAACTTGACCTAACTCCATTCAAAAAGGAATAACTTCCGAAAAAGTTCGCCAAAGTTGCGCAATTTCGAGAAAATTGTGGTTTTTCCAATACCAAGCGCGGAAAAAATTTTTTTGGGACATGCTCTACATAATTTCACATAGATTTCTTCACGCTGATTTCAAATCTGGTCTCAACATTTTTCCAAGACCTCATCATTTTCCAAAATGTCGAATTATTGTTAAATAGTTAAACTTTTATTGTTTCAACGTTAGGAAACATTCGTACCATAATCTCCCTATTTTTCCTATATTCTGTGAAGTTTCAGCTGTATGTAAAATAAATTTCATTGCTCTATCTCATTTCTATCGAAAGTTATTCCGTTTTGAATCGAGTTAGGTCAAGTTTCCCCACTGTGCGGCGCTCGAAATTTATGATTCTCGGCGACGTCGCCTGGAATCTGCGCCCGTATGAGTCCACCCTTATCGTTACATTTTCACTTGCCAGCTGTTTGCAGTCTCCAAATATGTGGTCCATCGTTTCTGTTCCTCCTATACATAATTTGCATACTATCCCATTTTCTTCCTCATTCTTCTCTCAAAATTATTCTTGAACCTTCCTTGTCCAATTCCCCATACCCGCGTCATTGTTATTCCTACTTTCTTTCTAACTTTCCTTATATGCATCTCTCTCCCCCAAAAATTGTATTTTTTTTGTTTTTTGAATTACAGATAAAGAAAATGAAACAACGACTAAAGATGTTTAAATATGCCAGACATACGAGGAAGCGCCAGTACGCAACAAAAAACGTACACCGAGAACGAGGACGCGGACGCGGACGTGGAGGAGAACGCGGACGTGGAGGAGGACGCGGCCGCGGCCGCGAAAATCACAATCGCAATCCATCCCGAACGATTGTTCAAAATTTTTATATGTGATTTATAAAAATATATTTAATATTTATTTGTATTTTTATATAATATAAAATTAAAAAATTTTAAAACACAATCTTGTAAACATTTATTTTGAAATAGCGTGACTCCCCAAAATATCCGTACACAAGGTACAACTAACTTTTCCATATTTTTCCATAACTTTCCACTGTACCTCTTGTATTTTCACAATTAAATTCTTTATTTGCTTTCCGCCACACCATGGTTCTTCCGTCGCAATTATATAGATTAAATTTGCCATCATCAGCAAATAGGACATCTTTCCAGCATGCTTCATCTTTAGAAATTAGCTCTCTTGCAAAGGTTTTTCGTTTATTCCCATTCTTTTCTTTAGAATTTTATTGGACTCCGATAGCTGTAGCCGCGCTCCGGTCGATTCATCTTATAATCGAGTTACAATCATAAACGTAAAAGTAGGACTTTTGAGAGCGATCGCGACCTAGATTGATCTTTTATCCAGCGCTTTCGATTATTGATGGGCGCCCATCTTTGCATTATCGAGGAATGAGGAGGCGCATCTCGCACGCTTGCAATCCTGGAAACGCGAGTCTTATACATATGTATAATACAAACTACTCGCGCCTTGCGTCTAAGCCCTCTGGACGGGTTGCCCTGGCAGGTGGCACACAGTGACTTACTGTGTCCGTGCTGCCATCTAGCGGTTCTGCTCGGTAATCGGCGGGCGCTCAACGCAGTAGCCCTCCTGTATAGGCGTCATCTCTTCCAAACCAACTAAACTAAAATTACCTCTAGGCTCGCTCGAGACTCTCCCTTCATGAACGGAATCTGGGGAACAATTGAATGCGATCACGGGAACACACCTCACGTCCTCATACGATTATATTTTGAGCTCAATGAGGGCTCATTTGAAAGAGGAAGGTTAAATGAAGCGCGCTTGGGTCCCTAAATTAGCAGGAAAAATCTTTTTGTGATC
This sequence comes from Lasioglossum villosulum, assembly GCA_963971365.1. Classification (NCBI taxonomy): domain Eukaryota; kingdom Metazoa; phylum Arthropoda; class Insecta; order Hymenoptera; family Halictidae; genus Lasioglossum; species Lasioglossum villosulum. Next base: position 18,480,471 of record OZ020498.1, on the reverse strand, counting down.
GAAAAATACATTAGAATATCCGGAATTTTTCTTCATTTGTTTCCCCTACTTTGGACAGTCACATTACTGGATATAAACTGTCACGTCGTCGAGCAAATCGTCTCCGCCGGAGGGGCGGAAACTTCGACGACACCGGGTATTTACAAGCTGTACAGCCGGGCCGCGTTCGGCCGCGCGAAACGCGGTCCACCCGGGACAAAAGTTGTTCGCAGGCTCGTTACTTTAAGATGGAATTTCGCGAATCTTCGGGCGCCAGGCACGGAAGGTGCCACGAGAAATACTCGAGCTAGTTGCTACTCGAATTACGTGTCTTCGAGCCTGCGACAACCGGCAAAATACGCGGATCTAACGCGAGCGGGCCCAGGATACTACGCAGAACGACCACGAGGCATTCCCCGCGGCGGGAAGGTTTCTCACGAAATCACTACTCGATAGAATTTGGTTAACCAGAATTTATTAGCGACAGTTGAGATTATCGCGCTACCGGTCGACACCGGCAGCGTGGAGGAGGTTAACCGGCGCGTTACAAATTATCGGCGACGGATGTTTTTCGCACGCGCGCCTTGTCTCTCGAAATCGCGTCGAACCCGGCAATACGCGATGGAAGCGTTAGCGTACGCGATTCACACGTTTCACGCCCGGATTCCGATGGAAAAACGCGTTACAGTGGACTTCTCGTGACCGGCACTTTTATCGCGAATACGACGCGAGCACGTGGCGGCGTCCCACCGTGGGACGACACGAGGTTGACGTGAACGTTACGGAGACGCGCGGATCCTCGCTAATTCGACATTTAGTGCCCGGCACTTCGCTAAATAATTTCCCCGCGCGCCTACCGCTCGACCGATGATTTTACTTGCGGACTGGCTGCAGCCGGCAGCCGCAGAGCAACGTCGAAGTTCCGCGACGCGATCGCGAGCCCGTCACGCACACCGAGCCAACGCGAACCAGAATCACTCTATTTATTTACCGGGAAATCCGACAGAACTTACCACCGGCACTTCTCGTTCGTTCGAACGGGGTGTTCCTCTATTCCGTCTCCGGCAGCGTGCGTCGCAATAGACCTTCCTTTACGCGATTACAATTTCCGGGTGGTCGCACTAATTGCCTACGAGAGAGTGATCTTTTCCGCGTTGACTCGGGAACGCGGAAGTGAGGCGTCCCCCCTTTCCGCGCGCTTCTCCCCGCGGGACGCTTGGTCCAATCGTAGCCCGAATTTCGGCACGGGCCTCGCTCGGCGTGGCGGTCCCTGGCGTCCGGCGATTGGTGGCTTCTTCGGCGGTGCTGACGCTGATTCGCCGCGTCTCGCTCAGCCGATCGACTTCGGCCAATCCGGCGGCGGGACTCGTTGCTTCCCGGTTGAGGCGACGCCAAAGTAGCTGCGATATCGTCTTGGCATTCCTGCTCTTTGGTGGCGCCTCCAGGTTGTTCGTCCTGGGCCTTGTCGATTCTCCGGCAGCTCTTTCCTTCGCCGGCGCCTTTCGCGTTCGATTTCCTCCACGGGGAAAAGTGTTCCGGGTCCTTTCGGGACCCGGTGACGGTCCTGCAAACGTGCGTCGCGCAAATTGGCGCGACGCTCAAAAATGTGAAAAAGTCGCCCATGGGTCTCGTTCGTGCCCAGGGAGAGCGCTCGCCATAATTCGCCCCGCTTTTCCGGCAGCGGAAAGTGACCCGGTCTTCCGTTATTCGGTCTCGGGGGACGTCGGCTAAAACGCCATGTCACAAAACATAATGTAACTGAAGTTGGACCCACGCGCGCTTCATTTAACCTTCCCCTTTAGAATGAGCCCTCATTCAGCTCAAAATATAATCGTATGAGGACGTGAGGTGTGTTCCCGTAAACCCCTTTTTTGGCCCCAAAATCTAACAATATTCTAGTTAGATTCTAGTAATGTCACGTGGGTACCCTACCCCCTTAAGTTGTATTACTGCCGATATTTTGTAATCGCGTGTGCGTCACCTTAGTATTGCATATAAGCTGCCGTACAACTTCGCTGAATTCTGCTGCCGTTGGTAAGTGCCCATCGGATTCCTAAGAACGATTTATTGTTAATTCGCGATAATTTAAAGTGGCTCGAGCACCGTTCGTGATTTTGTGTCGGTTTTTACGTGGGTCGTCCTTTTGGTGACCACGTGTTTTGTGTGCCGTGAATCGGCTGCCCGTTTCGTGTTCCTTTGGCGAGTTCCCAGTGAGAGCGACTAGTTAGGCGTCCGAGTTGCGAAATCACGCGTTCGCGAATCGTTCGTTAGCGAATTAGCTGCGCGCAGTCTTTTGTAAATATTCGGTCAATTCCATCTCGACTCCGCGCCGGCCTAATACCTCGGATCGCTGCCGACGCGGGTGATATTATTTAATCCGAGAATCGCGCCGAACATCGGGAATTTATACGCTTTCGTACCTCGCGGATCGTTACGCACGTGCAACCGGCGCCGTACAAATTCCAGCGCGGCCATCTTGTTTCCGCGACCTGCGTACTTGCCGGCTCGTCGCCGGTCACTAGTTTTCCATAGCTTGCCGTTCACCGAAAATTATATGATCTATATCGCGATTTTCCACACGTTAGATTCCGTCTCAATATTCAAAGTTTGGTATAGTTCCTGTCTGCCGTAAATAAATTGCTCTGTTCACACCTGATATTGTATGCATTATTCACGAGGTCCGTTCCCGCCGTGGGGGACGTCCTGTCCGATCCTGCGTGTATTCCTGGCCCTTACGAGCTATTCTGGTCCTCGCGAACGTGAATTCGAGACTGTTCAAGACTGGCGCGCCCGAGTGCCATATTAGCCTCGTCGCATTGCATGACGTCAGCACGCGTAGCATGCAATCCCGCCTGAAAACAAGTGCGTTGCGTCTGGATACGAGGCTCGCGCGGGCAATATCCCGATCAGGTGATTGGCCCCATGCATTCTCGATCCTTCTGGAATGTTCGAGAACGCTCAACCGGAATCAAGGAAGCGTGACGAACTTCCAGGAGGATCGAGGTAACAAAAGACAAAGAGAACCGTTTACCCTGTCTATTTTTCAAAAGGCTCTCTGCTGATCTAGTACTCGTGCGATCTTTTCACTTTCTTTATTTCACCTGTTTTACATAATTACATCTTCAGTTTCATTAACGACAATTGTACAACCTTAGTGCATAAATACAGTTTATTTATTGTAAATCCGGATATCTAACCATTTATTCACATTCACTCATCCTTGTTCAAATCCTACCGTTACCTTTCATCCATTATATCACTCCATTGCTTATTCACACTTCAAGCGATCCTGTCTCGCAATTTCTTATCAAAGCAAGGGAATTCCTATCATTTCGGTCGACCAAGACCGCTGTTCGAACTCGATCGTAAATCTTCATCGCGACGAAGACGGTTTCTCCGATTTTATTATATTCAAGTCAAGGGTCTGAAGTTGAGGACCGAGGGCAGTTCGTGTCCTGTGTCATAGGCCAGACCGGACGTCTTTTGTTTGTAGTTTTAGTGCGGGTCGGTCCCAAGAAAAACACGTGCGCGCCAAACCTAACGGTCGGTCGACTACGCGACGCCGGGATTTTCCTGGGTCCTCGAAAAGGGACGAAAACGACGGTTGGACCCAGATGTTTGTTTTCGTGATTGAAAAAATAACGTTCGAGCAGAGTCAGAGAAAGTCGTCTGGAGGTACACTCCTCCGACTTTCGTGGACAAAGGACAGATTAGACAGTCTCGTGTGAACCGTGGTAATGTCCAGTGCGAGCGACGTTGCGCGATACTGCGAACCATACGTAACTAACAATAGCGAAATCAATTCATTACTAAGGGGTCCCTCGGAGTCATACTCCGCCACGTCGTGCCTAGCACACACCCACATACTTGAGGGATCCCGCGGAATCACGATTTCCGCCAAGTCGTGCTTAGCACACATATACACACACCCGACGGATCCCATGGAGTCATACTCCGCCAAATCGTGCTTAGCACACACTCATATACATATGGGATCCAGCAGAACTTTACTTGCCCAGTCGTGCACATTAATACTTGAATATCGCATCGTAACACATACATATTAACGCTCACACCTTCATTTTCTTGTCTTTGTAACAATTGATAAACTATAAATACTGGGGTTTTTTACGCCGCAAGGCTTTTTCCCCAGTGAGCCAATAAATTAACTACTGTATTTCGGCTCAATTCTGTTTTGTTTATTCGTAATCATTCTTTCCCTACCTATATATCCTCATACTACTTTGAAATACGGAATTTCTCCATGTTGGAGAGGTTTCGACGATACATATTATGGTGCCTCCTGTGAGGTGTGAGCGTTAAAATGATGAAGGTGTGAGAGGAAATTTGAAAGTTGAGCCCAATTGCCGTTACGGCTGGACACGGAAATCGAAAGAAGGCGTTTTCCTCGTTCGGGGGAAGGCCCTTCGGGGACAGGGCGCGCATCCCTTGGAGGGGGTAACGGTCCCTCGAAGGAAGACGCGCGAGCGACGGACGACTTCGGTTCTGACTGCGAACGTGGTAACAACCCCCGAAACAAGTCTCAGTGACCTCTATATAAATTCGAGATAACATCTTCACATAGTATCGATATTCTGTTAATATCCAATCTATTTGGATACGTATTATCGCGCGTCCGCGATATTCGTCGGGATTTAGTACGCGGTGTGTGTGACAAAAGGGTTCAAGGACATCAGTGCTCAGTGACAACACGTGGAACTTTATAACGGACGATCGTTAAGGAACTCTGGACGCGAGTCTTCATCATCAGACGGTGGACCTCTTGCCCATATCGCCTCCTGCTGCAGATTTTGCCCATCAGCGAAAGATAAGTGCCAGTTACCTATTTCGTGAATTCGGTTTACATTTGTTTGGGATTGGCTGAGTGTTTCGGCAGCGTGAACGCGCCGACTTACTGCGCCGCCGCGCTATTGGCGGATTCACGCGTAGTATGCAGTAGCTTATGCCAGCACCGTCGGACGTCGATTACAATCGATTATCGACCCAAAATCGGGATTACTATTGGCGGATCGCTCTATCGATCCGCCAATCAATAGTTCGACGGTGACGGTAAACTGCCAGCTGTTCGACTCCGATCTCAAAGTACGTTAGTCGTTCTAACTCGTTCTTCAGAAAACGTCGTTCGTCGCTTGACCGGTTTTCGCGAGTTAGTAGATTCAAACCTCGGGATTCACTGATTCTTCTACCAGTGAATATATCTATCTATTTCTCAAGGGAAAACTCATCTTGTTCTCCCCATTGTTCTCAAATCTCTTTATTATCACCAATCGAGCCAAAACGAGTCTGTGTTTTGGCCGGTTAAAAACATTACATTGTACATAGTTCCGTTACAATTCGAACGCACCCTAGTTGGGGAAATAAAGTTTAGTTCTAAGTGAAGTGATTTGCTTTAAACCCCTTCTAATCCGAAACAACATTCATACACGCTTCATACACGGTACGCAAATATAACATAATGGATAGGATCATTGTAATCGGTCAAAAGCGTACATCGCTTAAGCGACAGCTAACGCAGCTCGAGAACTGCATCTCGCCGGGTCGCTATGACGCAACAAATCTTAGAATGCGGTTGAGTCGAGTCACGGAGTTATTTCATGCCTATGAGGAGTTGCACGACGAACTCGCGATTATCGATTCCACAAATAATCATTTAGACGAATTGTAAGAAATTCAGGATCGGTATTACAACGTCGCGAGCAAGGTCAAGGGTATGGAAGTCGCTACATCGTCGCCCGCGCCGATAAACGAGACGCTCGGTAACTCGGATTAAATTGGTCGACGATGTTCGCCAACTGTGCGCGATCTCAACCGGGTGTCAGGAAAGCACAGGAAAATGTCGATGTTAGTGGAGAGTGGACTGTATGGGAGAGCAACTGTTGAATTTGAATTTGTAAAGGGATTTGAATGGAAACAGAGTGAGTCAGATCTACAAATAAATTACTGTATTATCACTTAAGTGTAGTCAAATATGTACAAAGGCTTGACAATGTGATTCTTAAATAAACGTTTGACAGAGATCAGCTGTTCGTGCAGATGAACTGATTAGCAAAAGACGCATGGGTGACCATTTCTCTCTCTTTTATTGTTTCGATCCCCCTGGAAGTTCTACATGCGCCCCTAGTTCCGGTGAAGCGGTTTTCGAACGTTCCAGAAGGATCGAGCAGGCAGCCAGCCAATCAGGCGGGCGTCTGTCGCCCGCGCGAGTCTCGACAACATACGCCTTTCGTTGCGCTTACGGCGGGATCGCGTCGCATTGGTCGGCATGCTGCGTTGCGAGTCAAGCATGGCGCTGGAGAGCGCCATTCTCAAATACCAACATTTAAACATGTTGCAATCGCTAAAGGTCACCCCAGATAGTTCCATGATCATCCGATTTCTAGAAAGAGCATTGCCCAGCGAAGTCCGGGAAAAATGGGAAGAAACGCTGAGTTTGGATACCCTTCCTACGCTGGAAGAATTCTATAAATTTATAAACGAAATTACGTTCCGTCGAATAACTCTCGAGAAGGATGCCGTTCGCGACAGTACTGACACGGGAGTCAAGCGTCGATCCGTACGGGAATCCAATAGAATTAAAACGCGTAAGGGTGAAGCCGGCGCGCGTGCCTTCGTGACCACTACTATTCGTACTTGTTCTTATTGCAATAAGCCACACCTTTTATACACTTGTCCAGAATTCGGAAAATTGTCCGTGTCCCAACGTTGGGACGCACAGTGTGCAATATGGCCTTTTTAGCTGGACAAAACTCTAAATCGCCTATTTCTCTATATTTGTCAATTGATATGTTTACAGTTGTATAAAATATGAATAATTATTAACTTTTTAGAACAGTTAGTTGGTTTTTGTTAATTAAACAATATATTTTAAGTGATTTATAATTAAATATAATATACAACGAAGTTAGTAATGGATCTATGTAACACAATGATTTAACAAGTAGTAGATATTATCAAAAAAGACGTCATTTTTAATTATAAACAAAAAGAATGTCAATATAATTTACTAATTTACTTTTTGGAGATTCAGACATACAGAAAAGAATTATTCTTTGGTTTAGTATAAGGTTTCAATCTATAAATAATCTGCTGCTTATCATTGTTTATGATTTTAATATAATAAAACATTAAAAATATAATAACATAAAAATATATATAAAACAAAAGAAATAACAGAGATCAAAGTGAAAGCATTAAATAGGAACGTTCGGTTACTAGAAACTAATAACTTATAAACTAATAACTACAACTAATAACTTATAAACAAATGTAAATAAAATATATCTAAATATATTTGTGTTACGACAAATATTTGGGTTTACAGCAAAATAAAAATAAAAAACAAAATACATAATAGGCAGTAAATATTTTTCTCTGTTATAACAAGAGATTGCCTCCTGAAACTACGTATAATCTTCCTCACTAATCGAATCTCTATCAGAAGATTCAAGTTCTGATAAAGAATCTGTTTCTGTATCTACATTTTCTAATAATTCAAGAACTTCAGGGGACAGTTTTTGAATTTTTTCTTGTGGGATTTCGCGAAAACTATTTATTAGTGGGTCGGAAGTAATTGATAGCATTGATAACAAGTCAAAATTAGTATTCTCTCTTGACGTTTTCCGTGTATTCTTTTCTCTTAATCTACGACAATCTTTATGTCGCGCTTCTTGCGTCTCCTCTGTCATCTGGCCAATTGGAATGATAAATGACTTAATGATATCTTCCGCGTGATAAAATAATTTGTGTACTGACACCGGCATATAATACCACGAATATAAATTTATATATAAATCTTTTATCGATGAACAAAACTTTGCAAATTTTTCTATATTTATTGACCGGCCACAGGATAATGTTCGTAATAGTATTCCTAAATTTTTAATTAATCTTTTATCTATTCCGGTTATATCTGAACATTTTTTAACAAATTTAAAAAATCTTCTGGCTGTATTGCCATCGTTGGACGTGCCACTTCCTTGTTTTGGTTGATCTACAATTAAACCCATTTCCTTTCTAAATCTTTGTTGTATTAAACGTTTTCGCGCTTGAAGATCTGCTTTATCCACATTATTTCTTACTTGCCATTTTTTAATATTTAAGCGATATGATATATGTAATAGGCATTCGAAAGTACGGATCCATAAATGAAGGGTTGATAACCCAAATTGATAATTTTCAATTTTTACATTTTTTGTTTCAGGCTTATTATTTAAACTTATCGGTGTCGCTCCGCAGAGGTAACACCTCGTGGATGAAGATGTTTTTGTAACAACATTACACACCTTCCCATCTACCATCGTCAGGAAAAATTTATACCTTATTGTTGCTTTCTGTCCATCAATTTCTAATTTTGTTGGGTTTAAATTTTTAATTTGGTACTCAAAATGACCTATTTCGCTTTTAATTAAACTTTCGCTTTCTTTCTCAAATTCAAATTTGTGTGGACGGCAATGTCTAGTTGAACCAGGGGTTGGATTATTCCAGACTGAATGTATTTCATTTGCTAATTTAATTGGTACAAAAGATATTAAAAATAAAAATTCGTCATTTCCTTCAGTGGACATAAATTTCTGTTTATAAGCGCTGTGCCCTGCGCTCCCGTCACATCCCCATTTACAAACTAATTCTAAATTATCTTCATGTTTGAATATATTTTTATGACAATTTAATAACCGGCTTATCCAAAGGTCTAATCCTATTTGCAAGGGAGCTTTTGCACTGATTTCCGTTAAAATGATGGTGTTTACAGGCGGTAGACAATTATTTTTGGCTTCTTGCACTTTATAATAGAGCGGATACATTTTATGTCCGCAACGTAAACTTTGTCTTCTATGTAATTTATATGAAGATACAATACTTTTTGCATCTATAAATAATGCTAAAGCCTCTACCGGAGTCATTGATCGTTGCTCTATATTTTTGTTCCTTAAATATTTTAACTCTTGTGCAATATATGAAGCATTACCTACTACACTTGCAACACTTCTTTCTCCTTCTTTTCGCAAAGCGAATTCAGCAGCAAAGGTTAGTTCACCCGCAGCATTTTCTTTCACGAGTGTCGATACCCTACGCTTTTTAGTTTTATTAGAAGCATCTTCGAAAGATTTCATTTCCCTTCGAGAAGAGCTTGAGGTTGAAGGTTTTGCAATGTTTGCATCAAATACACCTTCAAATAAAATAAAATTTTCCTCCTGAAGCCAGTCCGAATATCTTTTTAGGAAATATTCTTTGTGTCGCCCACGTTTGAGCCAGCGATCTCTCACTCGGCTTACTATTTTAGATATATTTTCCCTTATCTTAAGAATAACTGTGCTTGATGCATTAATACAGCCAATTTTGTGTAAAATTTTTTGGCACAATTGATCGAAATCATCTTGATTTCGAAAAGATGTCCAAATTTCACAAAATTCCATCCTTGCGATAGTGACTAAAAATAATAATAAAATATACCCATTAGAACTAAAGAATCACTAAATCTCGACGGAAAAATTAACATTAATTAAATTACAGAATGGACTAGAGTATTACTTTCTAAAAATAAAACATGTACAATACGTAATTACCTCGATTCACTTTAAAGGTCAAAGTGTACTTTCAGTTTTTTTCCTTATGTTGTTTATACCAATGTTGTTAGATTAATCTAAAAATTTGTATTTCCTATTTAAACTTTTCATAATTTTTATAAAGCATGAAATGTTTTGATTCAACGTACCTGATTATATCTAAGGAAGATTTTGATATAACGTTATCACGCATAAAGTGATAACGTAACAAATAAAACACTAACAACACACACAGTAATAATAACAATAACAATAAAAGACAACAACAATAAAAATAACAAAACTGAAATATATATGAAAAACGCAAGGGAGATGTAGACTGCACGCTGATCGCTCTGAGACTGAAGAAACGAATTTTCATAGGAAGAAAGTTCAGAGGAAAACCTGGCGATAGTATCATTGTATATTTCTTAAATATACAATCGAAAGAAACCAATCCATAGGTTTCAACGAGTAGACTAAACAAACCGCTAAGTGTCGATGATATCGGCTGCGTTCGGAACGCGCGCCCAGACAGGGCTGTGATTGTCACGAGCGTGAACGTAAAACGACGTAACTTCATTGTAAAAATTAGCACCGAATTGCGCCGAATTGCATGCCAAGTTGGATACTAAAATAAACTAGAGAATCTCTACTTTATAATAATGTACATTTCATCGCGTGGGGCGACGTGGGGCACATACTAATTCATTACCGAAGAGAAGTAACATAAGCGTTTCTGTGGAAAAATAAGTACCGTCTTTGACACTTAATTTACAAAAATAGAGGAATGTTATCGATAATTTGGAATTACTAAAGTGAAAATACATGTTTTAAGATGCTATATCCGTCATATACAGGGTGTCCCAAAATAAGTGTAACTCCCGGAAATGGGAGGTTCCTTGGGCCATTTGAAGCGACATTTTCCTTTACAAAAATGGCGTCCCGGGCTTTGTTTAGGAGTTATTATCGAAAAACACGGGCCAATCAGAGCCCGGCTATAGCGAACGGAGTCCGACTCGGCGACAGGTCCCGCTTAACGTGGTGTCGCTATTGGCCGATCCAGAATCAATCCGCTGTAGCTGCGCTCTGATTGGTCCGTGTTTTTCGTTAATAACTCCTAAACAGAGCCGCGGACGCCATTTTTGTAAAGGAAAATATGGCTTCAAATGACCCAAGGAACCTCCCATTTCCGGGAGTTACACTTATTTTGGGACACCCTGTATAGGAAATTTAAATATTCCTTAGTACATTTTAACATATTTCTAGCGCGTATGGCAATGTGCCTATTCATTTATAGGTTAGGCGTTCGCTTTTTAGGTGAAGTTTACACGCTCCGTAAACATATAACGAAACAATTTTCAGTTTTAATATTCAAGGGTTTTAATACATGGTTATTTTAGAATATATTGGCTCAGTTAGTTTTTGTTGATTTGAAAATTCGATTTGTCCAGCTAGAAAGCCCATTTTGCACACTGTGGGACGTCATAAACCGTAAAAATTTGTGTCGGAACTGCTTGCGATCCCATGGCGGAAAATGTCGGTCGTCACAGTGCAAGCATTGCGGGCGCCTCCACCATTAGCTATTGCATCATTTCGGCACGCGACAATCTTCCACCGATCAGGCTAACCTTATGTCAAAGTCCGCGAATGACGCGGGTAAACCGAATCCGTTATGACCATCAAGGCTCGCATTGACTGCTGCGTGTCGCGTTCCTCGATCACAGTTGATGATGAGTGCGATAGTTCGCGTCCGAAGGTATGATGGAACATTTATTGAAGCTCGAGCGCTTCTCGATACCTGCGCGGCGGCTCATTTTATGACTGAAGCTCTCGCGCAACAGCTAAAACAGCTCACCCAACCATGCTCGATTGCAATTAACGGGATAAATGAGATGACCACGACATCTAGAGATTTAATTCAGATCACGTTCCGAGCCCTCGACAGCGACTTTCAGAAAACGCTAACCTGCCTAACAGTGCCGCGAATTACGGATTCGGTACCCGATGAAGTTTTTCCGCGCGAATCATTAGCAATTCCGCGAACATACGTCTTGCCGATCCTGAATTTCATATTCCGCGGCCTGTCGATATTTTAATCGGCTCCGGCGCCACCCTGTCATTAATCTCGATCGGACAGATCAACTTATCTCGCGATGATTGCGATCTAATCCTACAAGAAACCCAACTCGGATGGGTGGTAGTAGGCGGCACGGTTAACTCCGCCGAAAGACAAGTCGTTTCGTGCAATCTGGCCGAGTTGAAGGAACAAATCGCAAGGTTCTGGCTGATAGAAAACGTGGACGCGGAAACGTCAAATCTATCAATAGAATCGTTATGCGAAACGCATTACAGCCAAAACACGACGCGTACCGATAGCGGACGATACGTGGTACGATTACCATTTCGTGTTGGCGGTAAAGATTTCGGCGACATGCGGCGGATTGCCTTACGTCGATTCCACGCACTCCAGCGAAAACTGGAAGCGAATCCAAGTCTTAAAAACGAATATTACAAGGTGATGCAAGAATACATTGCACTCGGGCATCTATCATTGGTCACCGACGAATCACCGACTGGCTACTATATGCCACATCACGCCGTGATAAAGACCACAAGCGCGACCACAAAGATCCGTGTCGTGTTCGACGCGTCGGCAAAGTCGATGAACAATATTTCTCTAAATGATAAACTGATGGTAGGCACTACAATTCAAGATAAACTGTTCGAACACTTATTACGATTCCGCACGCATTCGTACGTCATCACCGCCGACATCGAAAAAATGTACCGACAAATTCTAGTTCACCCTGAAGATCGGAAATACCAACGTATATTCTGGTATCACGACCATAAAATCAGAACATTCTAATTAAATACCGTGACCTTCGGCGTATCGTCCGCTCCATACCTCGCTATCCGAACTATACATAAACTTGCAGACGACGAAAGCGCAGACTTCTCATACGCCTCCGAAATTTTGGAGCGCGATCTATACGTTGACGATCTCTTGACAGGGGCAAATTCGTTGGAGGAGGTTTTAAGAATTCGCGACGAGGTCATTGAACTCTTGAAACGCGGTGGCTTTAATATACGGCAATGGGCCTCGAACCACAATCACGCCCTCGACTCCATAAGCGAAAAGCTTCTCGGGGCGGATTACGCAACCGATACGAGCCCGGTGATAAAGACTTTGGGCATCGGATGGCATGCACAAGGGGATAAATTAGTATACACAGTAAATTCATCGGAGTCCGCCAGAAAATCGACGAAGCGCGAAATTCTGTCCGAAATCGCCTAAATTTTTTACCCTCTCGGGCTTCTGGGACCGGTAATCCTCACTGCAAAGATCTTCATGCAGGAGTGCTGGAAAACGAAGCTCGATTGGGACGAATCAGTTCCACAAGCGTTATATACACAATGGTCATCCTTCTCAAGTCAACTTCCATGTATAAATAATTTATCAATAGACCGGAGACTTTTACTCGACAATCCTACTAGCATCGAAATTCACGGATTTTGCGACGCTAGTAGGGTAGGATATGGCGCGTGTATTTATGTTCGCTCCCACAATCAAAAAGATCGCACCCCCGTTCGTCTGGCATGTGCCAAATCGCGAGTTGCACCTCTTAAAGAGACAACTATACCGCGTCTGGAACTATGCGGTGCGCTATCGTTGGCCCGACTTTACAAAGAGACCGGGGGTGCCTTTAATTTCTCGGTCAATCCTGTAATTTTCTGGACGGATTTCACTATAGTACTTCAGTGGTTAAAAAAGTCTCCAACCGTGCTCAAGGTCTCTGAATCGAATCGCGTTGCGGAAATTCAGACCATCAAGGAAGCGGAATGGCGGCATGTCAGAACGGGAGACAATCCGGCCGATGCATTGTCTCGCGGACAACTTCCTGCGACATTCCGCGAGAATGATTCGTGGTTCGAGGGACCCCATTGGTTACGCGAACGAGAATCCACTTGGCCGGCAAGTGTAGACGTTACCGTCAAGGAGCTACCGGGTTGTAAGAAGAATATATGTTTAACAGTACAGCACAATAAATGTGAATTTTTTCACAATTTTTCTTCGTACAAAACCCTCACACGTGTAATCACTCGCTGCTTACGTGTGCTACGATCCAACAAACATAAGGGCGAGTTGTGCATAGATGAAATAAGCAACGCCGAACGCGTCATAATTAAAACAATCCAAAGAGAACAATTCTCCGAGGAAATTGATCGCATTTCTGCATCAAAGGAGGTAAAGGGCACTAGACTCGCATCGTTGAGTCCGTTTTTGGACGAACACGGACTTCTTCGCGTCGGCGATCGGTTGCAGAATGCCAAAATTCCTTACACGCAGAAACATCCAATCATTTTACCGTCTTACCACCACGTAACGGATCTTATTATCCGCGAAATACACGAACGCGCGTACCACGCCGGCATTCAAACAACCCTGTACACAACTCGCCATCGATTCTGGCTTCTTGACGGTAAAAATCAAGTGAGAAAGATCGTACGTCGATGCGTTCGTTGCATCCGCTTCCGACCGGCTCCGTTGCAAGGCAAAATGGGTAACTTACCCACATCACGTGTAGAAGAGGCGGCGGTGTTTACTCACACCGGGGTAGACTTTTTCGGGCCGTTCCTCATCAGGGAAAAGAAGCATCGGAATCGGAAAAGCGTAAAGGCGTACGGTTGTGTGTTCATTTGCATGTCGGTCAAGGAGGTCCACATCGAAATCGTAAGCGACCGAGGGTTTTCTCGGCGCCTTCAGACGTTTCATTGGGCGTCGAGCTATACCCGCACACGTATATTCAGATAACGGTACGAATTTTGTCGGCGCGAACAACCAGTTACGCGAATCATACGCATTGTTCGAATCCAAAGAATTTAAAGAAACCGTCAACGAATTTGCCGTGAGCAAATCTATAACGTGGCACTTTAATCCACCATTAACACCGCATTTCGGCGGCATATGGGAGGCCGCTGTGAAGTCGTTCAAACACCATTTTAAACGGGTTATCAGCGAACGTCTCTTCACTTTCGAAGAGATTACTACATTTGCGATCGAAATCGAAGCGATTTTAAACTCGAGACCGTTGTGCCCTATTTCGACCGATCCGAATGATCCTATCGCATTAACACCAGCGCATATACTAGTAGGTCGACCGCTTACGATGTTACCGGAGGATAATTATCTTTCCGTTTCACAGAACCGGCTAACGTCTTGGAAGCTTATTTCAAAGGCCCGACAAGACTTTTGGAAGCGATGGTACCAAGAGTACCTGAACGAATTACAAAGGCGCCAAAAATGGCTCGCAACCCGTGGCGAAATCAAGGTCAACTCGGTCGTAATCCTGATGGACAAAAATCTACCCTGCATGCGATGGAGGCTGGGCAGAGTCATGGAGGTCCATCCCGGTCAAGATGGAGAAATCCGAGTCGCAACTATCAAGACCACCAACGGCATTATCAAACGAAACATTACACAATTGTGTCCCTTAACTGAGCACACGTGATGAGAGACATAAACATTATATTGGATTGTTCGCATTTAACCCCTGTGATTGTTCGTTCAACAAAGGGATGTAATTTTAAGTTAGACTTATTGCTCGTATACTCGCAACGGGGGGAGCATGTTCGAACGCGATCGTAAATCTTTATCGCGACGAAGAGGGTTTCTCCGATTTTATTATATTCAAGTCAAGGGTCTGAAGTTGAGGACCGAGGACAGTTCGTGTCCTGTGACATAGGCCAGACCGGACGTCTTTTGTTTGTAGTTTTAGTGCGGGTCGGTCCCAAGAAAAACACGTGCGCGCCAAACCTAACGGTCGGTCGACTACGCGACGCCGGGATTTTCCTGGGTCCTCGAAAAGGGACGAAAACGACGGTTGGACCCAGATGTTTGTTTTCGTGATTGAAAAAATAACGTTCGAGCAGAGTCAGAGAAAGTCGTCCGGAGGTACACTCCTCCAACTTTCGTGGACAAAGGACAGATTAGACAGTCTCGTGTGAACCGTGGTAGTGTCCAGTGCGAGCGACGTTGCGCGATACTGCGAACCATACGTAACTAACAATAGCGAAATCAAGTCATTACTAAGGGGTCCCTCGGAGTCATACTCCGCCACGTCGTGCCTAGCACACACCCACATACTTGAGGGATCCCGCGGAATTACGATTTCCGCCAAGTCGTGCTTAGCACACATATACACACACTCGACGGATCCCATGGAGTCATACTCCGCCAAGTCGTGCTTAGCACACACTCATATACATATGGGATCCAGCAGAACTTTACTTGCCGAGTCGTGCACATTAATACTTGAATATCGCATCGTAACACATACATATTAACGCTCACACCTTCATTTTCTTGCGTTTGTAACAATTGATAAACTATAAATACTGGGGTTTTTTACGCCGCAAGGCTTTTTCCCCAGTGAGCCAATAAATTAACTACTGTATTTCGGCTCAATTCTGTTTTGTTTATTCGTAATCATTCTTTCCCTACCTATATATCCTCATACTACTTTGAAATACGGAATTTCTCCATGTTGGAGAGGTTTCGACGATACAACCGCTCACTCTCAAACATTGGTTCTTCGAGCCGGATTTACAATTAAACCAGTGAGAATCAGCGGTGAATGTGTTCCACTTGTGAGAAATTCATCCAGCGAACCAGTCAAGCAGCAAAATGGAATTCTCACTCGAAGAATTGCTCACCAAGCAGAGTGAAATAGGGCGAAAGATCAGCCGTGTATTCGAAAACTTCAAGAAATCTACTGGACAATCCAAGATGACCAAAGGTGATGTTCAGTCTCGACTTCAACGCCTTGAAGAATACTGGTCCATGTTTCAAAACAATCACGACATCCTGATGTTCAGAAACAAGGATGTCATTAAATCCAGTGAGTACGTGAAGTACGTGAAGTGCGATTATGCTGACGTAGTAGAGGAGGCATACATGGAGCAACGAGGTCGGTTGCTCGACCTCGTTAGCCGTTTCACCGAGAGCAGCTCGAATTCATCGGCGAAAATTCATCGGCGAAAAGTTCAGTGGAGACAGCTAAATCGGAGCAGGTGACAGGAGCAGGGTCTGCACCGCTTCCCAGGATACAGCTGCCCGAATACCATGGGGTATATGTCGAGTGGCCTGCATTCAAGGATTTGTTCATGTCAATCATGGAACGAAACAAACATCTAAGCAAGGTAGATAGGTTACATTACCTTAAGACCAGCCTCCATGGCCAAGCTGCTGACCACATAAAGGACCTCCCAACCACCAACGACAACTACGAGCGCGCATGGACTATCCTGGAAGAACAGTACGAAAACAAACGGATTCTCGTACGATCGTACCACGACCGATTAGCCTCTCTCCACAAAATGAGAGACAGCTCAGCTCAGGAGCTCACTAATATCCACAAGGGAGTGATTTCAGTGCTAAATACCTTAGAGGGACTGGGCAGACCAATCGACCAGACCAAAGATTGGTTCGTCTACTCAGTGGTCAACCTCTTCGACTCCACAACACGAGACAAGTGGGAGGAGAGAGTCACCAGCAGCAATGACCTACCTTCCTTCTCCACCTTGAAGTATTTCATTACGAAGAGGAGACAACAACTGGAGGCATCGGCAGAAGCACCTGCACCAAAAGCTGTCCAAGGAACTCCGTTCTTCCAAGCTAAGAAATTCGAAGCTCGTTCAAATCAAGGACAACCCTACACAAAAAGATCAGATAGAGTTGTCAGGATCAACCACGCACAGCAGAGCAGTAAACCAACTTGCACTAAATACCATAAGGAACATTACCTTATGCAGTGCAACGATTACAAGGCACTTTCACCAGCTGATCGTCGAGGATATGTGGAGAAAGCTCGGTTGTGCAGAAACTGCCTCAGGAATCATCAAGTTGCAGCATGCCCGTCCACGAAGAGCTGCATGTCGTGCGGCGAGAAGCATCATTCCTCACTCCACGATGCATTCCGAGATGGTTCCAAGCAATCGACGGTCCACCATTCACTCGATTGTCGGAATGAAAGAGGTAAAGTCTTACTTGCTACTGCTGTGATTCAGGTAGAAGACCGCTTCGGCAGACGACACGAGGCGCGGGAGCTCATCGATCAAGGGTTAGAGGTCTCAATGGTCAGCGAAGGGTTAGCGCAACGACTTCAACTTCCCCGAACGTCTTCAGCCGTGGACATCTACGGGGTAGGAGGACAGCAGCTGGCCAAAGCACGGGGACGAGTGACGCTGACCATCCTCGCAACCAAGGCAGGGGATACCATCAAAGTCACGACTGTAGTTCTTCGTAAGCTGACAGACTACACTTGAGTCTGCATGGGACCAAGTCGAAGCTGGAGTCACCTGGAAGGACTGGAATTGGCTGATCCGGTGTCATCTCGAGCAATGCCAATCGAAGTGCTGCTGGGCGCGGATGTGTACTCTGCCATAATCAAACCAGGAATCAGGCAAGGGGCATCCAACGAACCGATTGGACAACTTACCATTTTCGGATGGATAATCACAGGGATGACAGGACCAACAACTGCCTCCGCACAAGCACGAGTACACCAAGTAGTCGCAGGTGATTCCCTCAGTACGCTTGTCCGCAGGTTTTGGGAGCAAGACGAGCTGCAGGAACCTCACTGTACGCTGACAGCGGAGGAGCAAGAGTGCGAGAACCACTTCCTCGCAACCCATTCTCGCACTACTGAGGGGAGATATCAAGTGCGGCTGCCATTTCGACAAGTGGGTCCAGCCACGCCAGGGTCGAAAGCAGCATCTTGGCACGCGCTGCAGAGGATGGAGCGACGCTTTGAAAAGGATGCACATTTCAAGACACTGTATCACGAGTTCATTAGAGAATATGAACATCTAGGGCACATGACCTCGGTTAGTGATCCAGCAGAAGGAAATCAAGCACACTATCTTCTGCACCACGGAGTCCTGAAGTTGAGCAGCTCCACCACCAAGTTGCGTGTCGTATTCAACGGCTCATGGACACAACCGGCGCAGCTGTCTCTCAATGACTGTCTGCACGTGGGACCAAACTTGCTGCCGCTTCTAGCCGACATCCTCCTAAGATGGCGCAGACACCTGTACGTGGTGACAGCAGATGTCACTAAAATGTACCGGCAAATACTGGTGCACCCCGAGGACCGTGATCATCAACGGATCTTGTGGAGACACGGCGACACAGAACACGTGAGTGAATTTAAACTGAACACAGTCACTTATGGGTTGTCTTGTGCTCCATACCTAGCAGTCAGGATCATGCGACAACTGGCAGCTGACGAAAGCACCCGCTTTCCCATTGGTGCTGTCGCAATCATGCAGGACTCGTACGTGGACGACATCCTGACTGGAGCCGACTCCGTCCCCGCCTTGAAGGAAGCAGCGAGACAAGTACACCAGCTGTGCAAGGCGGGCGGCTTTCTACTTCAAAAATGGGCCTCCAATGTTGCCGATCTGCTTGGTGACCGTCCACAATTGCAACCGCCGAATGAAAACGCATCCAGAGTTTTCCCTCTCCAACAAGAGTGCAAGATGTGGACAGATGAGACGCACTCAACTCTCGGCGTCCAGTGGTCACCTCACAACGCCACATTCTGCTTCTCCGTAGCCAGCGCTGAAAGTCTACCAATGACTAAAAGGGGCGTTGTGTCAAAAGCAGCGCAACTATTCGATCCATTAGGTTGGCTCACACCAGTCGTGGTACGAGTCAAAATTACCATTCAAACCACATGGACGCTGGGACTCGGTTGGGACGATCCTCTTCCGACAACATTGGCTAAAGAGTGGTCCATCTTCTGCTCGAAGTTACAACATCTTTAGAAGGTGAGGGTGCCTCGACCTCTGTTCCACAGCTCCAGTCAGATCAAGAGGGAGTACCATGGGTTCGCCGATGCTTCCGAAAGAGCATATGGAGCAGTCGTCTACCTGAGATCAAGGAACGCGGAAGGTCAATGGTCAAGCACCTTGATCACAGCGAAAAGCAAGGTAGCTCGACTGCAACAGGTCTCACTTCCACGACTAGAGTTATGTGCAGCTCACCTCCTCGCACGCTTGGTACAGCACACCAACAACACACTCGAACTCAAGGACGTCACAACTCACTTGTGGTCCGATTCCACGGTGGCGTTGGGTTGGATCCAGGCTCACCCGTCGCGGTGGAAAACATACGTAGCCAACCGAGTCGCAGACATTCAGCGGAGAGTTCCGGAGGCACAGTGGCACCACGTAGCTGGAGACAACAATGCAGCTGACTGTACTTCCCGAGGGATCTCTCCAACATAACTACTCGACTGCACGCTGTGGTGGAAGGGACCGGAGTTCTTGCTTAAAGTCACAGATTTCGCACCAGCAGAAACAGTCGAGTGTGAGCAGCTTCCGGAGGAGAGAGGGCCTGTCGTCGCAGTCGCCACGGGAGCAGCGTAGATTGACGAAGCCACTGACATGCTGACTCGGTTCTCGTCCTACACCAGGCTGCTACGAGTCACAGCATGGTGTCGAAGATGGCTCATGCACCGCCACAATCCAGCTCCAGCCGTTCACATGGACAACGACGCTGTTCAGAAGGTGCCTCTACCAGTCCTAACTGCAGAAGAGATCTCCGAGGCCGAAGATTGTTGGATCCGGAGAGTGCAAGGGATAGCCTACAAGAAGGAAATAGAGTTGATAGCACAAAACAAACACGTGCCGTCCAAGAGCACCCTTGCACCCCTGACTCCGATACTAGACAGCAAAAACGTGCTAAGAGTCGGGGGCCGACTCAGAGATCCTGCCTCCTGATTCTCACTTCACCCACCTGGTTGCGTTATATATTCACAGGAGCACACTGCATGGAGGAGTTCAAGCATCTCTCGGTACCATCTGTCAACGCTTCTGGATCCCCAAGGGACGCTCTGTGGTGAAGGGCATACTTCACAAATGCGTCACTTGTCTGCGATGGTGGGCGGGGACGCAACATCAGATAATGGGAGAACTGTCGGCTCATCGGGTCAATCGAGCACGCGCCTTTCATTCCACCGGCGTGGACTACGCAGGCCCCATATGGCTGCGGACCACCTCAGGATGTGGGCACAAAGCCTACAAGGGATACCTAGCAGTATTTGTCTGCATGGTGACAAAGGCTGTCCATCTGGAAGCTGCGTCAAACTACACGACCGAGGTGTTCCTGGCTGCATTCCGCAGATTCATCTCCGGTCGAGGTATATGCGCTCATCTATATAGCGACTGCGGAAAAAATTTTCAGGGAGCAGACGCAGAGCTGAGGCGCCTCTTCAGCGCCAGCAGCCAGGAAAACCGCAGCATCAGAGACCAGATGGCCAGCCTGAGGATCCAGTGGCACTTCAACCCGCCTGGGGCACCTCATTTTGGTGGACTGTGGGAGGCTGCAGTAAAGTCCACCAAGCACCACTTGCGACGTACAATAGGGGAAGCACGACTTACCTTTGAGGAGCTCACCACGCTGCTGACTCAGGTGGAGGCCTGTCTGAACTCCAGGCCGTTGGCAGCGCTCTCTGACGATCCCACAGATATGGCAGCAATAACGCCGGGGCACTTCCTAATCGGATCAGCGTTGAATTCGCTTCCCGAACCACCCTAGCAGACGAGAGGGCGAACAGGCTCACGCGATGGCAGCTGCTTTCTAAAATGCGTGATCAGTTTTGGACGAGATGGCAGAAGGAGTACCTACATAATCTCACCATGCGTCCAAAATGGCGTCAGTCGATAGAGGATCTCTCGGTCGGTCGTCTCTGCATCATTGTAGGCGAAACCAGTCCTCCGTCGCAATGGCCTCTTGCACGTGTCACTGAAATCCGCGCTGGGACCGATGGGAAAGTTCGCGTCGCGAAGCTGGTCACCGCGACCACCGAATTATTGAGACCCGTGTGCAAACTCATCGCACTACCGATCAACGTGCCGAGTCAATGAACGGGTCGATGCAACTCAACCGCACACGGACAGCGCAGCCTACAACTGCGTACTACGCGACGCGATTCGTCTCTGCGCCGGCGCAGCAAACGGACAACACACAGATGAATCGCGTGTCGATCCCAGTCGCGTTCATTCATACCGTTGATTCACCACAACGCTCGGGCAAAACTTTTTCCGAATGTTTTAAACATTACAGGACCGCTTCTTTATCACCACTGCCATCACTGTCACAATCACTGCACTAAATAAGGTCAACTCAGCGGTACAGTGGGTCGTACGCCACTCGCGGACATTTCGACTAGTCGAGGCGGGCGGAATGTTCAAGACTGGCGCGCCCGAGCGCCATATTAGCCTCGTCGCATCGCGTGACGTCAGCACGCGTAGCACGCAATCCCGCCTGAAAACAAGTGCGTTGCGTCTGGATACGAGGCTCGCGCGAGCAATATCCCGATCAGGTGATTGGCCACATGCATTCTCGATCCTTCTGGAATGTTCGAGAACGCTCAACCGGAATCAAGGAAGCGTGACGAACTTCCAGGAGGATCGAGATAACAAAAGACAGAGAGAACCGTTTTCCCTGTCTATTTTTCAAAAGGCTCTCTGCTGATCTAGTACTCGTGCGATCTTTTCACTTTCTTTATTTCACCTGTTTTACATAATTACATCTTCAGTTTCATTAACGACAATTGTACAACCTTAGTGCATAAATACAGTTTATTTATTGTAAATCCGGATATCTAACCATTTATTCACATTCACTCATCCTTGTTCAAATCCTACCGTTACCTTTCATCCATTATATCACTCCATTGCTCATCCATACTTCAAACGATCCTGTCTCGCAATTTCCTATCAAAGCAAGGGAATTCCTATCATTTCGGTCGACCAAGACCGCTCACTCTCAAACAAGACTCCCTTAGGGTGGATAATTTTGTGTGGCACCTCTGAGTGCCTGGCGCCCGAAATCGTAAAGTACTGGTCGAGGATTTCGAATTCGCGTTGTTTATCGCGGGTGGACTGCGTCCATCACGGCTAGGCGTAGCCCGGTTGTCACCAATAAATACCCGTAGCCCTTATTTCTCCGCCTCTCGGTACCTGTTATCGGGACCCGGCAAAATAAGCAGCGTGATAGTTATTTTTGTTCACCGGTTCGAGAATCGCAGTCGCCGCTGCCTCTCATGTCACCTATACTAACCCTGGTGTATTCTTGAACAACAGGGCATTGCGAAGTCTGTTTGTTACATGGCGTCGGAACAGGGACTTGGTTTAGTGAAAAGAGCAGTCAGCGTGGTAAACCTTGTAAATATTGCACGGTCAGCAATTGTGCGAAATTATTATAGGTTTAATTGTTATTGTTTTAGGAAGTTGCGAGGTAATAATAAGTGTCTCTGTGGTCCGACGATTTAACAGACAACAAATAACAATTTATTAACAATAACAGATAACAAAACGAAACAAACGTAACAAGAAAGGTATTCAACAAATCACAACAATAACGTTGACTAGTTAACAAACGACAACTACTGTCTAAACCAAAGACCAAGGTATCGCGGGTTAAAATACCAAGTCGGGAGCGAACGTTCTTAGCCAGCGTCACAAGACCTTCTGCCCTCACTCGTAGAACCTTTTTTGGGGGGCACATTGGTGACGACCAAAACAGTCGAAGAGGGGGAAGGAAAATCTCCGTTTCTCCGAGCCTGCAGAAGTTTTACCTCCCCCGATACAGAGTGCCGTAAATCGTCACTCCAAGGACCTGACAACGGTCGAGCCCATGTTCTGGCAATCGTCACTTTAATGACGCATCCTTCGGCCCGACCGCCCAGCGCACAGTGCGGCGTTCTTATGGGCGGACGGGACAAAATTCTGTTCTTGACGCATTCTTATAGGAAATTTCGCGCTGATCACGAATATACCATATATTAAGGGTCTCTGAATAGAGGTTAACAGTTTTTCCGCAGAATACCGTTTTTTCGAAATTTTTCGAGTGTTTTTGCGTGAAAAAACGGTTAAACTCCTTTCAGTGACCCTTAATACATGGTATATTCGTGATCAGTGTGAAATTTCCTATAACACCTCAAAGTATCTTTCTTTCGTTTAGGATCACACTGTATATTCCAAGTGATGGAAACAGGGGTCAGTTAAGAAAAAAGGCTCTTCAATGCATCATCTACAAAAATGAGGAAACATGACCAAAAATTAAATTAAATTTTATTCAGAATTGAATTTCAAATAATATTTTATAAACATTATAACAATAATAATGGACGGACTATATAGGTAACTGTTGAAAATTTCGACGCGCGTGAACCTAGAGTCCGCGTGTTTGTGTATTCGCCTTATTTTCTAGGCAGTTTTTTTTGTTTTTCACGCGTCTGTGAAGTCAGTCGCATCTTTGATTTCTGCGGTGCCAGTCACGAGTTTACGGATATCATTTATTAAAGTATTTAACCTCTTCGTTCAACAGTAACTTCACAATAATAAAGGTATGCCTATGTACCATGTAGGTAGGCCATATACTATACCTATGAAGTAGATATTTATAAAATCACTAATTATATATGTGAATATATACATAAAGTCACTAATTATGTCTGTAATAAATAAATATAAATAATAAATTTTTACTCTTGAAAAATAAAAAAAACATTGCAATGCACCGCATTTATAAATTTATGGAAATAAATTCGTTTTTCTCTCTAACGAAATTAATATATAAAATAAATAATTGTTTTTGACGTATATGGAGAAAGAAAATGGTATGAGTATCATTGATCGCTATCACTGTTAGTAGACATACTATTATTGTCATCGGGTGATGATGTCGCGTTCTCTATGTCAAATCGGAGTGAATTGATTGAAGTGTCATTGTCAGTAAGCAATAAGTATTGTTCTATATCTTCCAAAGGAAGCCTCGACTTCGTGTGATTGGTCTTCCTGCTTGCAGAAATTAAAGGATCCGAAGAGATTAAAAGTGTATTTAGAAGATCGGTATTTGAATTTACCCTACTATTCTTCCTAGTGTGATTTAATCTATTTCTCCTAATTATTTTATGGGTGGCCTCCAGAGCCTCCTCGGAGAGCACTCCAATCTGGAGATCGAACGCAGTTATAATTTCACAACTATGAAATAGAACTTTGTGTACAGTAGACGGCATATAGTACCAAGCATAGTTGTCTAAATATAATTTCAAAGTATGCTTCAAGAGACCTCTAAATTTATCAACATTGACACGCGCATCACAAGACAAAACTCTTAAAATCAGATGAAAGTTGATTATTAATTTTTCATTCAAGCCAGTTATTTCAGAGCTGATCTTTGATTTGGCAAAAAATTTTCTGGCTGTGTTGCCATCATTCGAAGATCCAAATCCTGGTTTTGGCTTGTCCACAGTAAGTGATAAACGAGATTTGAAGAGCTGTTGGATACGTTTCTTGTTATTGTCAAATATTACTTTCAGAGCGTCACCCTTTACCTGCCATTTTTTGAACGGAAGTCTATATGAAATATGTAACAGACATTCAAAAAAACGAATCCAACAATGCAATGTGGACAAGCCAAAACGGTACTGCTCTGTGTCAGGAATTTTATCGTACACCTTTTCTGTATTCATTTCCTTCGGAGTGGCTTTGCATATGTAGCACTTTGAACTAGAATTCGTTTCTGATAAAATGTTAGCCACCTTACCATCTATCATAGTGAAGTGAAACTGAAAATTGATAGTTGCTTCGGTACCACTTGAATTAAATCGGTATGGGGAGAGGTTTTGTATTTCCGCTAATATCTGTGACTCTTGTTCCCTAATTAGGTCCTCATTCTCTTTTAGAAAGATAAATTTGATAGGCCTACAAAAAAGGGTGGAGGAAGGATGAGTGTTTATCCACAAATCTCTATTCCCATGTACCAGTTTAAGGGGCACAAAAGCTATTACAAACAAAAATTCATCAGTGGCTAGACCGTTTTCACTATTCGGAAGTTTGTAGGTGCTGTGTCTAGAACTGCCATCAAATCCCCATTTGCAAACTAATTTCAAATCGGTATAGTCATACACGTTGACCATTCTTAAAATACTTTCGCATGTCTTACTCAGCAAATTTTGTAATTTTACTTCTGCAGAAGTTTCCGTTGCAGACACAACTGGCAAAAACGATTTTTTCATTTGCCTAATAGCATTGACACTTGGAAGTATATTGGCCAATGAATCAAATGATCGAAGAATTATATATTTACGTTCGGATAAATCCAAATCTAAGATCAATGAAATTAATTTGTGTGGCGCAATCTTTGCCTGAGAATCAACCGCGATTGATTTATTTTGATATCTACGCGTTACTTCAGCAGCGAATGCTAGTTCGACGGATGATCTTGAAAGTAGATCTTGAACTTTTCGGATTTTAGTTTTTCTTGATGCTCCCTCGAAATCAACTTGTGGCCTTCCCACGCTTGAAGAAGGGTTTTCAGTGGGATGGATAGGGGAGAGTGGTGGCTGCTCTCGAGATATAGCAAGTAGATCGTCCGGCTTAAAAAAATAATTATTCAACCAAACACTATGGTGACGTTGTAAATTGGCCCGCTGACGCGCACATTTCTTCCACTTTCTTCTTAATTCCAAATCATATCTCTCAACAGTTTTCCTTATAATTCCGTGTGTTGTATCGGAAGGTATCGATATTTTTAAAAGGCCTTGGATAGTGGAGTATACTGCAGAAATTTTATTGGGTTTCTCTGATTTAATCCAAAATTCGAGCAAATCTGCATTTATGAGATTTCTATTGTTTTCTAAACAGAAAAAAATAAATTATATAAAACCTCTTGGCGCGTTTGCACGAGTAAGTGAATTGCGTGTGCGACGCGCATGAACCTAGAGCACAGAGCCGTTCAAAGCAGTTTGAAGCAAGAAATGTTTACATATTTGTGAAGTATAATAGTTGCGAAATCGAAATATATCAAAACCCCAGGATGTTTTGACCCGTAATTGATAAAAGCTTATCTGAAGATATTAACGCTTACTTCTAACTTAGTCTTTTATTATTGCTACGAAACTATTTTAACGGTTAATGAAACAAGAAAAGTGGATATTCCTCACCTTCTTCGATACCTTCCATATTCAAAATTTGAAGAAAGGACACAAAACAACGTTCCTGATTAGAGAAAATCAATAATTGATCTCGCGTGATTTCTTCGATAAGCTGTCTAACAATCTCTCTGCCACTAATGCAAACGTGATTCCTCGCGTTTGTTGTGCTAATTTTAGATTCCCGGCATTTGTTTCATATACTAGAGACATCTCTGAAGGGATCAGTAAAGCCAAACAAGGTGTGGACGATAATTGCATTTTCGACTTTTGTCCATACGCGGCAGCACTGTGCAGCGTGTGCACTTGGGACAGGCCAAATTTCCACGTCTGGAAAGATCGCCTTTCCCACGCACCATGTCCGCTACATTGTTTTAAACCTCGAGATTAATACAGTAGAATTTTTTTCTCCTCTCTCTTTCTCTCTCTCGGTGTTTTCCTTGCTAAAATCGTCGCGAGTTTTTTTCCGTGTCATTACGAGTTACTGTTGCATAATTCGCTGCGTAATTGTACTGTTGCGCAATGGTTTCGCCTCGTTTTGCTTCGCGTTCCTTTGGCTAGCCATCGTAGTCGAATAAGTTTTGTTGCATTGCCTCCGCCGAAATTTTGGTCCCCAACGGGGACAACTGGTACGCCACCCGCGAGACGAGCAGCCGAGGAGGATAATCTGTCCCACACTGACCAGGACAGCCGTACCGCCGACCAAGGCAGCCATACCGCTACCAGCCAGGCCACGGTCATCCAGGCCCGCACTAACTACCAAGACAACGGAGATGCCACGATTCCGCGAGCTGGAGGATAGAGGGTCCGCCACCACCGGAGATACGGCTACACTACATATGTCCTCAACCGGGGACAACTGGTACGCCACCCGCGAGACGTGCAGCCGAGGAGGATACCTGTCCCACACCGACCAGGATAGTCGTACCGCCGACCAAGGCAGCCATACCGCTACCAGCCAGGTCACGGCCATCCAGGCCCGTACCAACCACCGAGCCAACGGAGATGCCACGATTCCGCGAGCTGGAGGATAGAGGGTCCGCCACCACCGGAGATACGGCTACACTACATATCTCTTCAACCGGAAACCATCACTCATCCGACCAGCACCAACTACTACCGGAGCTTCATGACCGGCAGCTACGTCATCTACGCCACCGCCGTGTCGCGGCTTTATCCGGATTCGCATTTGGTCGTGCCTCCCCAAAGAGTCCACCTCCGAAGAAAGAAGGGGATGCGACGAGGCACCGACTCGTCCCGAGTTTCCTTAGCAAGGAAGGGATGCAACGAGGCATTGACTCGGTAGAGGCTAACAATAAGGATAGAAAATCTGTGTTCTTGATGACGATTTCGACGGCAACGAATAGAGCAGTGGCGGCGGAGCGGAAAGCGGAAGGAGTCAAATAGAGGCGTGCTGTTGGGGGAAGGCAATGTAATACGCTTTACTATCGCGAAACGAGAGGAGAGAAAAAAAAGAAAGACGAGAAAGAGATTAGAAGGATGCGAGAGAAAATTGTAGAAAATCCGAGAAAAAATGCACATAGTCATGTCGACTCTCTTAGTATTTTGTACATAGGTATACATGTAAGGAAAATGAATAAATATATATATTCGGAATATATGTATATACATATCAACGCGCGCGGCAGCGCGCGAACCAAGTTCCCCTCCCGCCACCTCTAAGCTGCCGAGTAGTTATTCTCGTACGATAGTTTAGCGCTTTTTGCCATATTGCCACCGCCACTGCCGCTCTCCCCGGTAACCGAGGTCAACCAAAATTTTTATTTGAGCTAGATATAATATCAACTAACACTCATGTAAAAAGCAACTTTCTACCTAGCCTGGAACCTGAGATAAAAATACCCCAAAAACGCATAATTCTTGGAATATATATAGGATAATCATGTTAATTCTAACCCACTTCCAGACAAGCTGGAAACTTGGAACTTTGGAATCAAGTGTCTTTTATATCCAAACCAATAGGAAAAATCGAAAAACCCGAAAAATATTTTTTTTTTTGAAAAATTCAAAAGACTGCATACGTCTTGTGGTTGAGCGTACCCTATATGATTTTCAGTTAAGCCTTTTGAAAATTTCGTTATTTTCGCGGTAGGACGCACCGTTCCCGAGATACAGCATTTTTTAATTTTTTTTGAAAAAATTTAAAAAAAATTAAAAAAAAAATTTTTTTTTTAAATTTTCTATAATCGAAAATCGAAAAACCGGGAAAAAAATTTTCTTAAAACACTTAAATTATAGTGATTCAGCGAGAATTCTAACTTTGCCATTTGAAGAGGCAGCAAGTTCAAACTCGACATTTCATTTCAAGGCTGTCCGGATTACGCTAATCAACGGACACCTTACAAATAAATCTTGTGTGTAACAATATTACAATATACTGTGCGTGTCTTAAGTCAGACGCATCATCATGCTATTTTCTGCAAATTAGCTTCCGCCTATGAATCTGAATATCTGGCCATTTCTTACAAAAATAACATGATATCCAAACCAAAACACTTCGTGTAAAGGTTGACCAAGTTCCCCGGCCCATCCACTTCAGTGATATGAAGGATGGACCAAGTTCCTCTCGCCTATCAAAGTCGTGATATGATGGATGGACCAAGTTCCTCTTGCCTATAAGAGCTGTGATATCGGGAAAGACCAATTACCAGAGGTCAATGATTGTTGCACTTACCTAATTCAAACTTTACAACCTCGGGAACTTGGCGTCGGTTTATTTAATTTCAAACTATTTTGATAATTCTGTATATTTTTAACTTTACTATATGTAATGCGTACATCATTTCATTAATTTTATAAGTGCTACTGCATGTATATTGTTTATTTATTTGTAATTTCAGTAATACTATCTACTGTCTCAACACATTTTATTTAGTTTTACAGTTTCTTTTTGATTTATGTCCTGATTGTGTTTTGTCTTACTTAATTTAAAAAAATTCATAAGATTTTCGCTTGAGCACTTATGAATCCGGATATAAAGGGTATAGCAGGATAAGCATGGGCCAGCGGCCCCCGCTTCGATTTTCCTGATTTCTGTCTTAAAATCAAGTGGATTGCAATAATAAAAGAAAAAATCATTGTTGTTACGCAATCTTCCTATTGCGAATTTGGTACATGCGTGAGATATTATTATTTCAGTGTTCAGAATTTGAGCGCAGAAATACGCAGCAGCATATTGCATTATAGTAAAGTAATGAGGAGTAATAAGAAAAAGAATAAAACCATTGTATAGGTGTAAATAATAAAAACTTGATTTATATTTCCTCAAAATTAGAAACATATAAAACATTTTAATCTATATGATAATTACAAATTAATAATTATGTTTGATTTGTAGAATATTGAAGTGCAAACAATAAAAATCGTTTAGTTTATAAATGCACATAAAAAAAGTTGAGTTGAGGAGGATTCGAACTCGAGCCCTCCGTAGCATCGAGCAGAACCTCTAACACCGTGACCACACAACATACTTGTGAGAAGCTTCTTCATTCTTTTACTTGACAGCAACAAACTAGCTTTACACGTATTTTTCTTCTTCAATGTAAGCTATTTCCTAAAAAATAATTGTTTAGACTTCCCACTGTAATCATATATTAGAAGATTTAGTCGCATGTTTACATGTATCAGCATTTCCGTACACGCGCAGACTTCCCGTTCGCTCCCATCACTCGCCACCGCAAGGGAATTCGGTCGCTGCGCCGTTACTGATGAAACCGGGCGTTCGCCGGCATACTTTATTTTTTTTTGACACTGTTCCACCAAATGGACACTTCTGAGATTTTTTTACAAAATAGGTTAGTATCATAGCAATATTTTAGAATTTTTTGGTAGGTGTCAACCCAGGGGAACATAGTTAAAAAAATTCCCAAAAAATTAATTAATTATTTTCAACTATAAATAATTAGCAAAAAATTCTGAAAAAAATCTGAAATGTAGAGTGTATCTATATCTTTTGTTTGCCGTTTATCCCATGTCGATATCTTTTCGCGTTTTGTAGTAAATTGCATTTAAGTGCGGGGGAATTTACCCCAATATCACCCTTATCGGTGGGGATAGACATTTGAAATTTTACACAATGTTGTTTTAGACATAAAACTATGTTTTAAGACAGAAATCAGGAAAAACGAAGCGGGGGCCGCTGGCCCATGCTTATCCTGCTATACCCTTTTACTCATGCACGTCAAAATACTAGTGTCAGCGCCGACGCCAAGTTCCCTAGGTTGTAAAGTTTGAATTAGGTAAGTGCAACAATCATTGACCTCTGGTAATTGGTCTTTCCCGATATCACAGCTCTTATAGGCAAGAGGAACTTGGTCCATCCATCATATCACGACTTTGATAGGCGAGAGGAACTTGGTCCATCCTTCATATCACTGAAGTGGATGGGCCGGGGAACTTGGTCAACCTTTACACGAAGTGTTTTGGTTTGGATTTCTATCTTTTCCAATCTATCCTTGTTTGTGTGTTTGTTAGTGTTTCATTTTTCCTCTAATATATGAAGGGTGCCCCGCGCAAGCGAAATTGTAATTCGTAATATCTGTTAAACCAAGCGACGATCGACGTTATCTCGGAGCGCGCGAATAGACGAAAAACGCAAATCGACTCGCGAACAAATGAATAAAGAGCGAAGCGACGAGCGAATGTTAACTCATTCCAAACCCGATCCTATATATATATAGAATAGTAATTTACAATTCTGCGGAAGGTACGGCGGAGGATGCGGAAGAGGACGAGAAATGGACTATAAAACTGGCACGTGCCATTCGGCGTAGGCCGAGTGGTGCAATAAACGCGGCCGGGCCACTCGACGGCCATTCAGGTATATCGCGACGAAACCGCAACTAAAACGGATCTCGCATACGAATTTTTATCTCAGGAACTGTTTGTCCGATTGAGCTACATTTCTTTTTATTTTATTCGGAAACGATTGGGTTATTAAAAAATGATTTTTTCAACCTTGTTTGGGATTGGCTGAGCGTGTCGGCAGCGTGAACGCGCCGATTTACTGCGCCGCCTCGCTATTGGCGGATTCGCGCGTAACAGCGAGATCGAGAGTCGATAAGCAGCTCGCAGTAGCTTAGACCAGCACCGTCGGACATCGATTACGATCGATTATCGACCCCGAAAATGGGATTACTATTGGCGGATCGCTCTATCGATCCGCCAATCAATAGTTCGACGGTGACGGTAAACTGCCAACTGTTCGACTCCGATCTCAACGTACGTTAATCGTTCTCGTTCTTTCTCACGGTAAACGTCGCGCGTCTCTTGACCGGTTTTCGCGAGTTAGACAAACGATTCGCTATCGGGATTCACGGACACTTTACTCGTGAATATATCTTAGGGACAAAGTGATACTCATTTTGTCATCATCTAACGCTCTTTATTAAGGAAATCTAGCCAAAACGAGCTTGTGTTTTGGCCTAGTTACATCTCTTTGTAAATAGTATCTGTTATAAGTTTGAACGAACCCAACTTTGGGAAATAAAGTTACGTTTAAGTGAAGTGGCTTGTTTTACCCCCTTCTAATCCGTAACAAACCTCAACAATCATTTATACCAGAGTTTCTTAAAAATTGTATGACCTTGGGGGATATTGCTTCATTTTTTTGCACATGGTATCCTAATACCACCCACCTATGGATCTGATGAAACTTGTAATCAATTGTTACGTTCCGGGACGTTGATTACCTTCGCAAGACGCTCAAATATGACACAACTTCCCATGCAGCACGTACGTCCGACGTCTGACTGGGAACCGCGACCGTATGTGAACATGCGTGTTTCATTTGACACGTACAGACAGTAGATTCGACCGAAGCGGCGGACGAGAACGGAGATGATGGAGACATCGCGAATCCTTCTAGGGAATCTTTATAGACTTATCGGACAGTAGAATATGCCAGCCGATGAATTTTGGCGAGCATGTGAAACGAGAAGATTTACGACCCACACAGCGCACAGTGGTCAGAACGTGCCATTTAGCCGACCAAAATTATTCTAGCATCATTTTAAGATGTAAAGCCGTAGTTAAGTAGATCATTGGATTCGTTCTTATATCCGCTACAAGAATATGTAATAAAAAAATACTTAGTGGAACTTAAAAAATT
Organism: Lasioglossum villosulum; assembly: GCA_963971365.1. Lineage (NCBI taxonomy): Eukaryota > Metazoa > Arthropoda > Insecta > Hymenoptera > Halictidae > Lasioglossum > Lasioglossum villosulum. Next base: position 18,447,787 of record OZ020498.1, on the reverse strand, counting down.
AACATGACAACATTTTTTATTAAAAAAAAGTTTCGTGAAATGTCTTCATTGCGATGTATAAACGACCGAATATCGATTAACTTTTGTTGGAAACATTTTCTTGCCAGATTATCGGAAATATTAAAAAAGTTATAGCGTTTTTAAGAATGTCCGAACATGAGTGGGAGTCACTGCACGTCTCATTCGTACTCGTCATCGATCTGTACCGGAAAAAATAATAAAACTTGCTAATCTGCCATTTTTCTGCAAATCCTGAATATTATGTCCGCTCACATTACTTCCAGTAAACATAGTCTCTAGTAATCCACTAACGCAATCCTTTCATTTCAAATTCTTCAATTTGAACCATTCCCCGAACAACTCCAAGCGGGTGATAATAGATTCGTTTACTAAAACAGGGCATACAAAGATATATTTAAATATACCATTATTAAATAAACCAATATTTTAAAATGAATATGTCATTCAGTAAACGTATGAATAAGCACTGTAATTTAATCGCTAAAATTTAATTAAAAAACGCTACGAATTTTCGTTCGAACCCAATAATTGATTGTAGAAAACATTAATTCAATTATTACAACATACATAATAATAATAATAATTTAAAATGCGGCGAAAGATGCGGCGAAGGATGCGGCAGAGGACGAGAAATGGTTCAAAGTTCGAAGCAATGGTCGGCTACACAGTTCCGCCAGTTTTCAAGACTTGCGCCTCCTGCGCGTCTCACTCCCCGTAACGACCCTGGTGCTCTATTATGGTATGTATTGTGCACTACGGGTAGCCGATCACAGGTTTCAAGCATCCCTTGCGATCCGCCTAGGCACACGGACAAGTCGACCGAGCGCACTCGTGTGCGAGAGCGCCCCGAAACGGCTAGTCGATGTGGCGGTTGGAAACTCTGGCCGTCAATACGGGCCGGCCAATAGTCCGGGCCCTCCTGCCCATTCTGGAGGAATGGTGCGAGAGGCGAGTAAGGCTCACCTACAGATCCACCCAGGTGTTAACCGGCCATGGATGTTTCGGCCGGTACCTGGCGTGGATCAAGAGGGAACCCACCGAACGGTGCCACCACTGTCCGGAGGCCTTGGACACGGAGCGGCACACGCTGGAAGAGTGTCCAGAGTGGTCGGCGCCGCGCCGTGTCCTAAGAAGCGAGATTGGAGGCGACCTCTCGTTGTCGGCCGTGGTCGACCACATGATTGGCGACGAGAGGTCGCACAAGGCCGTGACCTCCTTCTGCGAGGAGGTGATGCAGCGGAAGGAGGTGGCAGAAAGGGAGAGGGAGGCCGACCCCCTCTCCGAGAGAAGGATTGCTCTGGCGAGGCGTCCTCGCCGAGCAGCCCGCCCCACGCTCCGGGGCGGGGGACGGATCGGGGGAGGCGGGACTCGTTAAGTCCTTCCCGCCTCCCCCGAAGAGGCATCCCAGAGGGGTTGCTCTTTTATGGGGGGACTATTCCCGTCCCCTTTCCTATGTCCCCCCAGGGGGACGTAACGATCGTTGGGTCGGGGGGAGGGGGTGGGAGTGGGGGAGGGGCGAAGGCGGGCGGGGTGCGCGCCTTCGTCCTTCCTTGTCGCGCGCTGGGACTTCGTCCTTCGGCCGAGAGCCCTTTGAAGGGCTCCTCGAGCGAGGAACGGAGTCACGGGGGTCGTTGGGCGGAGCGAGCTGGAGACTCGCGAAGCCCACCGAACGGCCCAGGGAAGGGGGGTGTAAGTGGGCAACCTGCTTACACCCTGATAGTTTAGGTATTGCTGGGGGGAGGTTTTTAGTGGGTATTGTGAGCCCTTCTGGCCACGTAGCCCCACATAACCTCGTATCTCTCCCAGGGGGTACGGAGTATGCGTAAAAGCATTTCCCTCACGCTAAGAAAAAAAAGGGACATAGCGCGCTAGATGGATCCTTCATCTAGCGATCGAGACCACGTAGGCCATTGTAATGTGAACGGCTGATTTGTATTTTCAGAAATACCGAACCTCCCTCGCTTGCTCAGGCACACGGACTCGCCGACCGAGCGCACTCGTGTGCGAGAACGTCCCGAAACGGCTAGTCGAGCCCGTCCGCTGAGCATCCGGAGAATGCTGTCGAATATTGTCGATTGTCGTTCTGTAAAGCATAACATCGAAATTGTAGGGACATAGCGCGCTAGATGGATCCTTCATCTAGCGATCGAGACCACGTAGGCCATTGTAATGTGAACGGCTGATTTGTATTTTTAGAAATACCGAACCTCCTTCGCTCGCTCAGGCACACGGATGCTCCGACCGAGCGCCGAGGGAGATGCATGCCACACACTCTCACTCGAGCACACCGACACCAAATCAGAGTAACGTCATGCCGTATAGTGACGTCACGTTTGCCTACAAAGTCTAACTTACCGGCAACATGTTTTTGCTCGTCATCTGTTTCACCGATGCAGTGACTACATCACTGACAACTCGGCTCGTTGGTAACTGACTCAGCAGAAACAAACATAAGCGCTCGTAGCGAGAACTGCTGGTACTGTAATTTTCCAAAACCTTTCACTTTGGGGTGAATATTAGAAAATCTATCTTTATTGACGTAAGGTTTGACATAATAATTGTTGCATTAACATTGTATGAGTCCTCGCTAGCGCGCTATGTGTTTTTTTCTCTATAAGAACCCTGAATCACTCGAAATTTAAGAAAATGTACCACTGTACGGCGCACAGTGGTCCCAAATCCCGAAAACGTGGCCAAAACCCCTAAACGTACTTCAATTTCTCCAAAAATTGGTACCCCAGGGTTTTCGGGTCCGCTGATTACAAATCTGAACTCAAAATTTGAAAAAACAAAATGGCGGATCCAATATGGCGAACACATACATTAAAAAATTGGTAGATCGGTTCAAAAATTAGTATACTACGGTTTTCCAGTCGGCTGATTACAAATCTGAACTCAGAATTTGAAAAAACAAAATGGCGGATCCAATATGGCGGACGGGTGTTTGAAAAAATGATGCGATTTCTATAAAAATGGGCAAAAAGATGTTTTTGGGATTTCTGATCATGAATCTGAACTTGAAATTAGAAAAAACAAAATGGCGGCACAAAATTATTATTTTTTCTTAAAAATTGTTTATCGCGATTTTAGAGGAAGCTGATTACGAATGTGATCTTAATATATTAAAAAACATGAGGGTCCGTTTAAATTTTAATAGTAATTCACATGGTCACTATAAATCAAATTAATAAACTGGCTGGTTATTGTTGCTCGCTCGCTTCGCGAGCTCGCGGGTGGGGTTGTTATTGCTCGCTCGCTTCGCGAGCTCGCGGGTAGGGTTGTTGTTGCTCGCTCGCTTCGCGAGCTCGCGGGTAGGACTGCTCTTGCGAAAGGGTTAATGGTACGCATTGCTAGTGGGGCACACAGCTCTTAATGGTTATTTTATTTATTTTGTGTATGATTCTCCACGAGCCACACAAAGAACTTCCCGATTCGTTAGTTGTAAGCGGTAACATTAGCATTAGTTGCATAATTAAAAAACAATTTTTTAAAAAATGAAATATATATAATTACATTTGTTTATTCGGTGGAAAATTTCCATCCTCTCGTATAAATTGCATTGTTGAATGAACTTCTTTCGAAAAAAACTAAAAAAACTAAAAATCTACTTGACCAATATGGACCAAAATATAATCAGCTCTAAGTTACAGCGGGTCACATCGATTGCATCATTCATTATTCTGATCGCGTTGTTACTTTTTCAGAAAACGTTATCGAAAAATTTGATAACATAAAAACGGCCATACGCGCGCACACACACACACACACACACACACACACACACACATACTAACGATTTGATAAAAATAGTCTAAAATGACTACAATAACCATGAAACGTGAAGATCTGCTAAAAAATCGATTTTCGATTTTCGGGGTAATTACAGTAACTTCCCTATGAATCGGGAAGTTAATAAAAAGATAATACTTTTTCAATACTGAGTATATAATATAATATAAATATAATATAATATAAATTACAATACAATATACCACAGGATAACATCTGAAGGTGGGATGTCGCAATAGGGAACGAGGATATTGCTCGTCGAGAAAATACTCAGTAGCCACGAGTTGTGGTTAAAAATGAATACTTTATTTTAGCCGGTCAACACGCAGCCCGCGTGACCGTTCTCAGTGAGGACTCGACTAAGACTAAAGTTACGCTTACGAACTAGCCATTCGCTCGTTGATGCATTCACACGAACAAAGATCGTTTATTCATTCACGCAGCTCATTCTCACGATAAACGAAACTAAACATTCAGACCCTTCGCGACGTTCAACCCAATCATCTAAACATTCTCTCGACGCTATCGCACAGACGCAACCTGATCCATACTTTCGACGCTAGCACACAGCACGCAAACTGAACCATACTCTCGACGCACAACCGGACTCATTCATACATACAATGTCTAAACCTAAACAATTGGCGGGGACGTGGCGTCAGCCTGTCGCCGCCACATCACCCCCCCGCCAGTGATTGACTCAATCACGACACTTGAAGACGATCCGGGAATCGGACTTTTCTTCCGGACCGTGTGACGCGTTCGCCCGCGTTTCTGGTCAGGATGGGAGGCGGCAGCGCCGGCCCCCGCGATGGTGTCCCCGGACGGAGCGGTTGCCCCGTGTTCCCCAACGGTGTTGGTGGACCTCTTTCGGACTGCCCCGATGACGCTGTCCGCGTTGTCTCCGGTGTTGTCGGTTTCACGGGATCTGCATCCAGCAAATACGCTGGTTTCAGCCGATCCACGGTGACGGTTACGGGTTTGCCTCGGATGCTCAGCGAAAACGTCCGAGCGCCTCGATTCAGGACCCTGTATGGCCCGTCGTACGGCGGCTGGAGGATCCCTCGAACGGTGTCGTTTCGCAAGAAAACGTGCTCCGCCGTGGCCAGGTCCTTGTACACGAACACTCTCTTGGCTGAATGGTTGCTGCCAGCCTTCGGAGCGAGGGTCGCGAAATGCGCGCGCAGCTTCCCGACGAAGTCCCCTGGCAGCGGCTCCGGCTGTCCGCCTCGTGGTGCCAGGAATTCTCCTGGTAGGCGCAGCGTCTCGCCGTAGACCAGCTCCGCTGCGGTAGACTGCAAGTCTTCCCTCCAGGCTGCGCGGATGCCCAGCAATATGGTGGGAAGAATCTCCGTCCAGCGGGTGTGTTGGTGGCAGCGGATTGCTGCCTTAAATTGGCGGTGGAACCGTTCCACCATCCCATTTGCTGCTGGATGGTAGGCTGTTGTCCGCCAGTGGGTCGCACCTGTTAGTTGCGAGAGAGCCTGAAACAAACGCGACTCAAACTGTCGACCCTGGTCGGTCGTCACGCGCAGCGGGGTTCCGAAACGGGAAATCCAACCCTCGTAAAACGCTCGCGCCACGGTCGAGGCCTCCTGGTCCTTCATCGGGAAAGCCTCTGGCCAACGCGTGAACCGGTCGACGCAGGTCAGGCAATACCTGTGTCCTTCCGAGACCGGGAGAATCACTATGTCTATATGGACGTGCTCCAATCTCGCGGACGGCGCGTTAAATTTTCCGAGGGGCGCGGAAACGTGTCTGTTTATTTTGGAGCGCTGGCACGGTACACACCTGCGAACCCAACTTCGGCAGTCGGCCTTTACGGACGGCCACACGTATCGCTCCGTCACGAGCCTCACCGTCGCGTTAACACCCGGATGCGCCAGGCAATGGACCGAATCGAACACGGCACGACGAAAGGGTTTCGTGACGAAAGGTCGCGGTCTTCCCGTTGACACGTCGCAGATCACCTCGGCGCCCGCATCCAGAAGACGTATCCGCTCGAACACCAAATTGTTCTCGACTTCACCGCGCATGTACGCCAGGAGCTCCGAATCGTGGCTCTGGGACTCCGCCAAATCGGAGTAGTTGAAGGACCCAGCAACCTCCTCCAATCTGGATAACGCGTCGGCGGCGACGTTCTCCTCCCCGGCGATGTGGCGGATGTCGGTGCTGAACTGCCCGATGAAGTCCAGGTATCTGAATTGCCTGGGCGAACACTTCTCGGGCTTCTGCTGGAATGCGAACGTGATCGGCTTATGGTCCGTGTAGATCGTGAAGGTTCGCCCCTCCACCATGTGCCTGAAATGTTTTATCGCCAAATATATGGCTAACATTTCCCTGTCATAAGCGCCGTAATTCTTCTCGGCGGCACTGAGCTTTTTGGAGAAGAAAGCCAACGGCTGCCAGTCCTCTCCGACACGCTGCTGCAACACCGCTCCGATTGTAAAGTCGGATGCGTCGCAGAACAGGCCCAGCGGCGCGTCGTCCCTTGGGTGCGCCAGCAAAGTCGCCTGCCTCAGGCTTTCCTTCGCTTCGGCAAAGGCCGCAGCAGCTTCCTCGGACCACACCAGCTTCGCGTTACCCTTGATATTGCCGTGCAGCAAATCGTTGAGGGGCGCCTGCACCCGCGCAGCCCCGGTCATGAAACGTCTGTAGAAGTTCAGCATGCCCAGGAACTGTCTCAGCTGCTTAGCGGTGGTCGGCTGCGGGTAGTTGACGATGGCTTCCACTTTCGATTCCAATGGGCTGGTGCCCTCGGGCGATACGGCATAACCCAGGAACTTCACCTGCGCCTGGCCAAAAACGCACTTCGCTGCGTTTATTGTTACTCCATACTTGTCAAGGCGCGTAAACACTTCAGTCAAGTGTCGCACGTGCTCCTCTTCTGTCGACGATGCCACCAGTATGTCGTCGATATACGCGTACACGAAATCCAACCCGCGTAGCACTTCGTCGATGAAACGTTGGAATGTTTGTGCCGCGTTTCGTAAACCGAACGACATACAGGGGAACTCGAATAGTCCGAAGGGAGTCGTTATCGCGGTTTTGGCAATGTCTTCCGCGGCCACAGGAATTTGATTGTACGCGCGCACTAGGTCTATGGTCGAAAACACTGTTTTCCCGTGCAGCGCGTGTGCAAAGTCTTCGATGTGTTTAACGGGATACCTATCCGGCACTGTTCGCGCATTTAACGCCCGGTAATCCCCGCACGGTCGCCAAGCGTCCTGTCCCTTTTTCGGTGCCATATGCAGCGGCGCGGACCACTCACTTTCCGAAGGGCGCGCGATACCGAGACGCATCATGGTCTCGAACTCTTGCCGCGCTTGTTTTAGGCGGTCCGGTGCGAGACGACGGGGCTTGCAAGCCACGGGCGGTCCCGGCGTCGTCCGGATGTAGTGCACTGTCCCGTGTTTCACTTCCGCGGGTGTTCCCACCGGTCGCGTAATGTTCGGGTAACGCTGTAAGAGCTCGTGGAACCGCGAGTCTCCGAAAATCGTTTTTATCGACGGCGTCGACGGACCGCACCCGCGCACTAAACGTCCTGGCACAGTCATCGACGTCACATTGTCTAATAGTTTGCCATTTCTCACATCCACTAAAAGTTCGTAGTGTGCGAGAAAATCCACTCCCACGATCGGTTTCGACACCTCGGCCACGACGAATCGCCATGCGAACGCGCGGCGGAGCCCGAAGTCGAGATTGAGCGTAATTGTCCCGTACGTGGCAATCTCCGACCCGTTTGCCGCATACAACGCATACGAGGATCGCTCGCGAAAACCGCGAACCTTTGACCGAGGGAAAACACAAAGATCGGCGCCGGTGTCGATCAGAAATTGTTCTTTTGTTACCCGGTCGGTGACAAACAAACGGCGCGACGATGGGCAAGGGTCGTTGGTCGCCATCAACGACTGCCCGACGCGTTTCCCGACCCGGACCAGTTGCACGGTGGTTCGCAGCGCAGTGCATTCGCCCCAAATTTAAAATGATAGAAACATTTTCCACCCCGTCGTTCGGTGCGGCGTTCTCGGGATCGCGATCGCGATCGCGCTCGAAACCGACCCGTTCCGCCTCGTCGCTGCTCGAAACGCTGCGGACCCGAATGTATTTCGCGTCGAATTGCGGCGAGCTCCTGCTGGAACGTCGCTGTGAGCTGTGCCATTTTCACGCACAGCTGCGTCTCGAGGTCGCTTATGCTCGTCGATGGGCGCACGGAGGGTCTTGCGGAAGCCTCAGCAACGTGCACGCGCGGGCCCATTGTATCCGCAATGGTGTCGGCCAAGTCAGCCACTCGGTCGAGTTCGACGTCCCGCTGCGATGCCAGAATGACCTGCATGTTCGCAGGTAGCCGGCCCATCCACAAGCTGCGTAAAATTTCCTCCGACACGGTTGGTCCTGCCAGAGACCGCAAGTGGCGTAGAAACTGCGAAGGTTTCCGATCGCCTATCTCCTCATGTTCCAAAAGACGTCGCGTCTTCTGTTCTTGCGACGAACCCACTCTTTTGATCAGCTCTGCTTTGAGCTTCGTGTACGGTTGGGTTGGGGGATCCAAAATGATATCGCGGACCTCCGCCGCGTATTCCGGCTTGAGTGCTCCCAGCACGTATCCGAACCTCGTCATCTCGGTGGTTACCCCACTCGCGTCGAGGCTGCGTTCGGCCATCGCGAACCACAGCTCTGGGTCCTTCGGCGAAAACTCCGGTATCTTCACCGCCACGCGATTTACGGTGAGTAGGCTGCTCCCTCCTGGGAATGGCTCGGTCGGTGTAGCCATGGTCTCCACACTTCACCCAACGCACGACGTTCAACTGTTTTTCGCGTGACGCTTCGCGTCGAAAACTTTTCACTCGCGAAAAATCACGTCGGGGTCACCAATGAAGGTGGGATGTCGCAATAGGGAACGAGGATATTGCTCGTCGAGAAAATACTCAGTAGCCACGAGTTGTGGTTAAAAATGAATACTTTATTTTAGCCGGTCAACACGCAGCCCGCGTGACCGTTCTCAGTGAGGACTCGACTAAGACTAAAGTTACGCTTACGAACTAGCCATTCGCTCGTTGATGCATTCACACGAACAAAGATCCTTTATTCATTCACGCAGCTCATTCTCACGATAAACGAAACTAAACATTCAGACCCTTCGCGACGTTCAACCCAATCATCTAAACATTCTCTCGACGCTATCGCACAGACGCAACCTGATCCATACTTTCGACGCTAGCACACAGCACGCAAACTGAACCATACTCTCGACGCACAACCGGACTCATTCATACATACAATGTCTAAACCTAAACAATTGGCGGGGACGTGGCGTCAGCCTGTCGCCGCCACACATCTTATAAATCTACTCAGAATCGTCATCTCTTGTTTCCTCTATCTCTTTTACTGTCGTATCTACTTCAGGTGTCTGTAACAAAGCAATTGCTTCTGGAAATAGGCTTCGCAATTTCTTTTTATGCAATTTTCTGAAACTTGATATCAATGGGTCGGAATGTAATAGGAGTCGATGTATTACATCCTCCATTGTTTTACGACGAGAATATTTACGAGTTAAATTTTGTCTAAAATTCTTGATGTATTTGTGAAGCGACTCCTGAGCGTCCTCAGACATTTGTCCAATAGGGAGGTTCGAAGATTCTATTATTTGGGCTCCATGAATTAATATTTTATGCACGGAGGTTGGCATATAGTACCATGGATATAGGTCGACGTACAGCTTCGCAGTGTCCATGACATATTGATTAAATTTTGTGGAATCTATTCCAAATCCACTTGCAATGACCTGCAACACAATATGAAAAAATGTAATTAATGTTCATTATTTCTCCTTATTAGAGCTAAGACTGCTTGAAATTACCTGAAGAATAATATAGAAACGTTTAATCAGCGTTTCATCAACTCCGGTTATACGAGCCGACGTTTTATAATCTTCAAAAAATCGTCGGGCTGTGTTGCCATCATTGGTAGTGCCAGATCCCGGCTTAGGCATGTCCACAATTAGTCCTAACTCGCAACGTAAACCTTTTTGAATTATGTGTTTCCTTTGTTGCACCTTTTCCTTCTCTTCACGACTGCGTGCTTGCCACTTTTGAATTACTAACTTGTAAGACAGGTGCAAGCAGCACTCAAAAAACCGTATCCAAGCATGTAGCGTAGATAGCTCAAAACGCACGTGCTCCGGATTAATTTCATTCTGCACAACCTGGTCTATATCATTAAACTGTTTCGACGTTGCTCCACATAAAAAGCAACGTTGTGCAGAAGCAGTATGCGTGACAGCATTGCACACTTTTCCGTCGACCATAGTTAAATTTAAATTGTAATGCACTTTAACTTCTTTTCCTCCTACTACCGTTTCCAGCGGTGTAAGGTGCTTGATTTGTTGCTCTATTTCTGCAATCTCGTTGATCGTGCTCTCTATTGATTCATGGAGAAATTGAATCCTGATCGGTCTGCAGAAACGAAGTGAGGATGGCCTTGGGTTTTTCCAAATGATTGTTCCATTTTCAGATAACAATTGCAGTGGAACTATTGTAGTCGAAAAAATATCCGTATCAAATTTTGTGTCGTCGGAAAATTTTTGCTTATAGACACTTTGTCCAGAGCTTCCATCACACCCCCATTTGCAAACCAACGACATATTTTTGACTATTTTCTCATTCAAACTATTAATAACGGTATTTTGTAGTAGTAAAATACGCAGGGTGGTATGATCTAACAAACCCTGCAATTTTTCTTCCGCACTATACTCCTTGATAATGATATCCGATGCGGGAGGATAGCATTCTTTTTTGCAATTTAACACAATTTTGTAGCTTGGAAATAAATTAGAATTATTTTCCAAAGCTAGTTTTCTTAAATCCACATAGTCGCTTTTTGACATATGTTTCTCTATAATATATGATAAAGCAGCTTCCGGGGATAATGATTTCTCTTCTTTGGTGTTTGCAGATTCAATATATTCTGTGGCTTTCGATGGGTTTTTTATAACAGTTTGGACAACTTTCGATGCAGCCAAATTTCCCGTTGCTCGAAGACCCATTTGGGTACAATATGCTAATTCTTCTAAAGCGACAGTAGATCGAATCTCTTCCGTTTTCCTTCGCTTTGTTCTTTCACTGCAAGTCTTAAACTCCGCAGAAGGACGGCCACCGCCTTTGTGTGATGGTTCGGTGATTGCACCTCCAGGTATCCGAAAGGCTACCATTTCATTGAGCCAATTGGCAAATTTTGTAAAGAATCTGTTCTCTATTCTGCAAACACTGTGCCACTTTTTCCGCATTGAAGAAAATAATTTTTGCAGGACTTGCATCATTTCATCGTCTACTGCGATGAGGCACTCCGTATCCTCCAACACTTGCTTCTTTAAATGATCTATTATTGTGTTAGTAGCATCAGTTAAATGTTTTCGTATCATAAGAAAAACTTGTTTTCTTGTAAAACTAATTTGGCTATCCCGAGATCCTGAAAATAAATGAAAATAAATATTATAAAAATTAATATTATATTTAGTTAAATAAATAAATAAATATGACGGAAATAAATATTACGTTTTAACCATCCGAGTACTGGGACTTTTAGTGCTGTGATGGGGTCATTTCCGACTTGCACCACCTTTCACTACTACGGACGTCCATTCACAGCTCCTCGAGGTTCGCTCAGGTATAATATACCATGTTGACGCGGTAAAAAATTAGAGGGTTATTTACAGACTGTTCAAGAGTGAAAGTAAAAGCTAAGGATATTTGTGTACTGGTCGGAGATTACCTGTACACCCCTCTACCTTCTCTCTCGCTCTCTCATATTGACCTGAACGAGGGGAAAGACTAATTCTCGGGGCAGCAAACTCTACCCTTTGTATTGTATAAAGTAGGTATTCTATCCGTACTTCATAGTTCTCAAAGAAGCATTCACGTTATTCTTTATATAAAAAAATTACAAAAAATATATATAAAAAAATTACAAAAAATATAAAAAAATTTCGAAAAATGATTTTTTATAAAAAATGTACATTCTATTCAAAATCTGTTAAGATTTTACAGAAAGACGTAATGCATATTCCTCACAGTTTGACAAGAAATGCAACGAAAACTCATAAAATACCTAATCTGCATTACAAAAAACAGTGTTACGGCCAAAAGAGCACATTCGAGCAGCTAATTTTTTTTGGAATTGCAAGATAATAGTATAAAGTAGAAGCTCCAACAAGTTTTAGCGCAGGTTCTAGTGAGTTAAAAAACTTCTACACTAAATCGTCAAAATTTATGCCTCCACTTTTACTCTCTCTTTTGCATACATGGTTATCAGTTAACAATAAACATTTGGCACTAAAAACTATGCAACTTACCTCCAGGAACAGCATCCATAATGCACAATAAAAATGGATAGGTTTCAAAAAACTTTGTACACTGTGCACTTAAAATTCTCAATGGGCTTCACAAGCGTAAAAAGGTACGGTCTAATGAACTCGAAGTTCGGACTGCGACGGTTGGTCAGGTAAAAAAATGCGACCGTTTTGCCGTTTACCACCAAGTAGAATCACTCTCAGAGTAACCAACCCCATAATTAAAACTTACCTAGCTGAAAGTTCATTTTTTAGGTTTTGGCCACGTTTTCGGGCTTTGGGACCACTGTGCGCCGCCATATTGCATACCTCTCAACTCGATGTTCAGTTGTTTGCTGTCGAATAAAGTCGATTACGCCTCTATAACGCATAATTTCGAAATTATAGGGACATAGCGCGCTAGACTGATCTTTCATCTAACGATTATGACGTCGTACGGGTCGCAAATATGCAGTAAAAGGTCATACTTTCTAATATGCCGGATCCTTGCAATCCTCGTGCATGTATATGGGTCTACGCTGTGTGAGTCATGCACACTAGAGAGCGGATCTACACCCTTAAAAGGGCTCTCGGCCGAGGGACGAGGTCTCCGCGCGCGACCAGGAGGGACGTAGGCGGGCACCCCGCCCGCTTTCGCCCCTCCCCCACTCCCATCCCCTTCCCCCGACCCAACGATCTTTACGTCCCCCGGGGGGACAGAGGAAAGGGGGCGGGAATAGCCCCCCCCCACAAAAGAACAACCCGTCTGGGATGCCTCTTCGGGGGAGGCGGGAAGGACTTAACGAGTCCCGCCTCCCCCGGTCCGCCGCCTGCCCCGTAGCGTGGGGCAGGCCGCTCGGCGAGGACGCCTCGCCAGAGCCAACCTTCTTTCGGAGAGAGTGTCGGCCTCTTTCTCCCTTTCCGCGACCCCCTTCCGCAGCATCACCTCCTCGCAGAAGGAGGTCACGGCCTTGTGCGACCTCCCACTGCTGACCATGTGGTCGACAAAAAATTGGTGGGATTGTTTCGATTTTTCAATCTCTCGATTTTTGAGCGCGTTTTGTCTATCGGCACCACTATGAGCGCAGCCACAGGAATCGAACGAAGGATCGAACCCGGGCTTCACTGGTAGTAGCCGACCGACTAACGCGCTCACCCACAGACCCTCCCGGTATCACTGTAGCTACAGCACAACAGCAAAGAAATCCCAGGACAAAAATGCAAGGCAATGGTAGAATGGGCCAATAGAAACAGTATATCGATAATAATGGGAGTAGACGCAAATGCGAGAAATAGAAACTGGGGAAGCACAGACACCAAAACAAGAGGTAAAACACTCATGAGATATATCATAAGCGAAGGAATCTGCATAGCGAATTACAGCAGCAGACCAACCTTCGTCACGAGAGACAGGAAAGAGGTTCTGGACATAATCTTATGCTCAGAATTGATAATAGAGAAATTCTATCAATGGTACGTAATGGAAGATGAAAGTCTATCAGACCATAAGTACATCGAATACAAAGTCAAATGGGAACAACAAGTAGACGATGAGGTAATCAGAAACATCAAGAATACGGACTGGGAGAGGTTTGATGACCTCAACAAGGAAACGGTAAAGACACTGGCAGGCAAATATGGAAACCCGGAAGAGATAATCGCGTACGCAGAAGGAATAGCCACGACCGTAAGAAGGAACTGGGAAGAGGCGACGGAAGTAAAGGAAACGTCAGGACGAAGTAGAGTAAACTGGTGGAATAGAAAACTAGAAAAGAGAAAGGAAATAGTAAAGAAGTGCAAACGCAGATGGATAATCCAAAACCATGAGCCAAAGGATGTCACGTCGCCTATTTCTCGAAACCGAAAAGCAGGACGACTACAGGTCTTTGATAGACTTTACAGCCGGGCCACGCGCGGCCGCGCGACACGTGGTCCGCCCGCGACAAATGGTCCGTCGTCGCTTCGGAATTCGCTCGCTTTTCCCCACGATATCACGGAACAATTCGGGCGCCAGGCACGTTAGCGTGCCACGCGAATAACGCGGAAACGAAACCAAGCGTAAGAGCTATTTCCGAAGCTACGGGAACGACACGAACACCTGAAATAGCTCGCGAACAGGTCGAGAGTTCTACGGGAGGAAAGGACGGGGCATTCCCCGCGGCAGGAACGTTTCCCACGGGAAAATCAGCACAGAGTTTTTCAGCAAAACGGTCTTTATTGACGCGGTCTTGTACTGTCGGCAGGAGCCGGCAGCGGTCAAAATTTGCCACGCGCGGCTTACAAAATTCGCGGCAGGTGGTCGGTCGAGCGCGCGTGTTCCTCGCGTTGAAGTTCTCGTTTGCACGTCGAGCTCGGCAGTTACAGGATTCGGCGAGGATTTTACAAGCTGTAACGGCACGAATCTACCGAGCTCCGGTGTTATATGCGGTAAGAGTCGACGACTGGCCAAAGGACGCGGCAAAGTTAGGAGAGAGAAACGATCGGGCACGTCGCGTCGTCCCAGCGTGGACTGCACCGACGATGAACGATATCTAACTTCCCGATTCATAGGGAAGTTACTGTAATTACCCCGAAAATCGAAAATCGATTTTTTAGCAGATCTTCACGTTTCATGGTCATTGGAGTCATTTGAGACTATTTTTATCAAAATGTGTGTGTGTGTGTGTGTGTGTTACCAAATTTTTCGATAACGTTTTCTGAAAAAGTAACAACGCGATCAGAATAATGAATGATGCAATCGATGTGACCCGCTGTAACTTAGAGCTGATTATATTTTGGTCCATATTGGTCAAGTAGATTTTTAGTTTTTTTAGTTTTTTTCGAAAGAAGTTCATTCAACAATGCAATTTATACGAGAGGATGGAAATTTTCCACCGAATAAACAAATGTAATTATATATATTTCATTTTTTAAAAAATTGTTTTTTAATTATGCAACTAATGCTACTGTTACCGCTTACAACTAATGAATCGGGAAGTGCTTTGTGTGGCTCGTGGAGAGTCACACACAAAATATAAAAAAAACCATTAATAGCTGTATGCCCCACTAGCAATGCGTACCACTAACCCTCTCGCAAGAGCAGTCCTACCCGCGAGCTCGCGAAACGAGCGAGCAACAATAACCAGCTAGTTTAGATTTAGATTTCTCAGATAAAAAATGATAAATTTAAAAGCATCGTTAACAATATACGTAAAGATTATATTCCTTGCATTAGAACTTTCAGAGATATTAAAAATTCATTTTTACCATATAATATATCCGCTAACGAAACGTCTGCCGAAGTAGACTTGCAAAATTTAGTAAATGCTACAAGTGACAGTATCTTAAATTTAATAAAACTTGAAGAAAGTTGTAATTTGAAGCTTGTGTGTAAATGGGGTTTCGATGGGAGCTCAGGCCATAGTCTTCATAAGCAAAAATTCATTGAAAATGAGAGTTCTACAGACGAATATTTGTTTGTAATAGCCTTGGTCCCGTTGAAATTAATAGACATGCGGTGTGAAGGAAGCGATCTGGATGATCGACAAAATGCAATTTGGGATTGCGAGAGAGAATGAGATGAATAAGTGGACTGTATAAACGTGTGAAAATGTGGAGTGGATGTAACGGTGATTTTTGAATGGAATGAATGTGAAAAAGTAAATGGTAATGACCCGGATTTACAATAACTTAACTGTATTTGCACTAGATAATACAAGATTGTGTTAACAGAGAAAATGTAAAACTAAAGTATAACGAAAGGACAAAATAAAGAGAACTTTGATTGTGTTTCGGAACGCGTGGGAAAATGAATCAGGAGATTTGAACAAACACTTTTTATTCACTCGAAAGGGTGAAAGTCACTTTTGAATAAACACAAAACTATGTACAACAAGATGTAATAAAGAACGCTTGAATGAGCGAATTCAATTATTTTAAATGTACCTACGCGTACCGCGAGATGATATAAAGCCTTATCAAGAAAACCTGGTTTTACAACGTACAGTTTGACTCGATTTCGGAGAGAGCGATGAGTTAATGATAGCGAAGTATGGCTACGTTAACTGAACAATGATCTACAAAATATCGTTCCAGGAACTTAGAGCGGTCTCTTAGTCGGTCGATAATCGATCAGTCAGCGGCGGCCAATAGCGTGGCGCGCTGCCGATCGAACATCGATAGAGTCGACTCGCTAGCGGCAGCCAATCGTCGACGGAGCGGTCGATAGCTCGTCAATATCGATCGACAGAAACGGCCAATCCCAAACATTCCGCCCGCCTCGTCATTCACTGACGAAACTGAAGAGTGAATGGGCTGTACGTACTGCGTAGTAGACGACGCCACGCGACGCGAGTGACCAGTTGAATTGCCGTGAATTGAAATTTGTGAATTACGATGAGTGAAAATACAGTGAATCTGCAAATACATGTGATAATATACAAGTTAAATTTAACAAATGAGGTGAATGATTTCCGCGAGGTCAAAAAAATGGGATTATCGATATGTAATGGAAATGAAAACGCAATTACGCAGAGTTGTTTGCTGAGCCTGCCTCGTGGATCTCACCAGAGTCCTTCTCGGGCACGTCCGGACGGAGAAGGGGAATCAATTTATGAACCG
Organism: Lasioglossum villosulum; assembly: GCA_963971365.1. Classification (NCBI taxonomy): domain Eukaryota; kingdom Metazoa; phylum Arthropoda; class Insecta; order Hymenoptera; family Halictidae; genus Lasioglossum; species Lasioglossum villosulum. The sequence goes on along the minus strand of OZ020498.1, from coordinate 18,431,052 downwards.
GTCGAAGATACTGGGAAGATGCAGTTCGAACGGTAGCGACCCGAACAGAATCGTCTGGTCCCGGGTGCACCTGAACAACGCGAGCAAGCGGCCATTGGGTAGGCGGAAGAAGTTCGCTTTTGATTAGGCAAAGGACCCCGGCCTTGATTAAAGTTTTGTCTTTTTGCCATTTTCCTCTAGGTTGAAGAGAGTTCAGGTACTCCCGCGACCAACGATTCCAGAAATGCTGATACATCTGCTGGATCAATTGCCATCGAGACAATCGAGATACAGGGAGATCCACGAGTCTGGGCTCTGGAATAGACAGCAATGGTTCACCGATCAAGAAGTGACCAGGTGTGAGAGCGACTGGATCCTCAGGGTCATCTGAAAGGGGTAAGAGAGGTCTGTAATTTAGACAAGCCTCGATGCCTGTCAGAAGTGTGGTCAGCTCCTCGAAAGTCAGGGTTTGCTCGCCGATGACTCGGCGGAGGTGGTACTTTACTGACTTGACGGCAGCTTCCCAGATTCCGCCAAAGTGAGGAGCCGAAGGAGGGTTGAACCTCCACCTGATACCTTCAATGGAGGCAGCTGAGGGTGGGCCTCCATCCTGCATAACCGAGTCCCGAAGTAAGGCCTGTAATTCGTGGTTGGCTCCGACGAAGTTCCGCCCGCAGTCGCTGTACAACTCCAAGCACCGACCAAGAACCATCCGAAACTGCCTCCAAGTGTACAGCTTTCGTGGCCAAGCAGATGAACACCGCAATGTATCCCTTCAAGGTGCGCTGACCACGACCCCGACTGGCACGAATCTGTATTGGCCCAGCGTAGTCAATTCCAGACTTGAAAAATGGACGACAACGTGTTATGCGAGCTACAGGAAGGTTTCCCATTTGAGGTTGGCTGTTTGCCCCTTCCACCGTATACAAATGGTGCAATGTCTGATACAGGACTTGACCATTTGTCGACCCTTGACGATCCAGCACTCCTGACGCAGAGTAGCAAGCGTCAGTTGAGTTCCCCCATGGAGGCACCGTTTGTGTGCAGCGTCAACTCACAGTCGAGCCAGATGCGAGTCATCGGGTAGTATGGTAGGATGCTTCCTGTCATATGCGATATTGGAAGCTTGAAGACGACCTCCGACGCGAAGAACGCCATCCGTGTCCAGGAATGGAGAGAGCTTGGCCAATCGGCTCTTGGATGCCACCGGTTGGTTTTTTCTGAGTGCCTTGATGTCGTCTGAAAAGTGCGCCGCCTGCTCCAGCCGTAATATAGTGACTCTACTGGTTTGAATTTCGGTGATGGTGAGTGTAGCCTCGTGGTTTCGGTGCCCAATTCTCCAACGAAGACACCACGCAACGACTCGAAAAAGGCGTGTCAGGTTCGAAAACCGCTCGATAAAGAGGCAAGAAGAGCCTTCTACCCGACGCGCCACGTGATGAACCGTGGGTTCAGTGACCTCGAGGTTGGTTTCCTGTGGAGTTGCTACAGGAAAATCCCCTGAGGAAGTCAGCCATTCCGGTCCTCGCCACCAAAGCTCGTAGTTGAGCATCTCCGCTGGATACAAGCCACGGGAAGCGCAGTCAGCGGGGTTCTCTGCGCTCCGAACATGATGCCACTGAGCGAGCGGCAGTAGCCTTTGGATCTCTGCTACCCTATTTGCTACGTAAGTTGGCCAGCGTGAAGGATGTCCCTGGATCCAACTGAGTGTAACAGAGGAGTCTGACCATAGATGTAGGTCAACATCGGATAACTCGAGTACCTTGGTGACGTGGGAGACGAGCTTGGCTAAAAGGAAGGCGGCGCATAGCTCAAGTCGAGGCAGCGAAACCCGTTTCAATGGAACCACCTTGGATTTGGCTACGATCAATGACACAGTAGCGACTCCCTCCTCGTTTAGAATACGTGAATAAACGACGGCGGCATAGGCCCGCTCTGAAGCATCGGCGAACCCGTGGATTTCCAGGGCCGAATTGGAGCTGCTGATGCCAAGCCATCGAGGTACGCGAACCGTACGAAGCGCAGGGAGTTGCTGTAGGAATTTTCGCCAAAGAAATTCCTCTTTTTCGGGCAAGGGTGTGTCCACCTTGAGGAGCCATAGAGATTGGAGTAGCACCTTGGCGACGATGATGACAGGTGCCAACCACCCTAGAGGGTCAAAGAGCTGCGCTGCTCCGCTGAGCACAGCTCGTTTGGTGTAAACCGCTGTCTGAATAGTGACAGCTGAAACCTGAAAGCAGTCCGAACAAGGGAGCCATTGGATACCTAGTACGCTGTGTGCTGTTGGTGAGTCCCACTCCTTGATCCCCTTCAGCTCGTCGATGGAGAGCCCTTCCAAGAGATCCCGAGAGTTTGATGCCCACTTCCTGAGAGGGAATCCGCCCGCCATGAGGAGCTCCCGGACTTCCGTCTGCATCAGCCGTGCTTCAGGAAGGGAGTCAGACCCAGTCAGGACATCGTCGATGTAGATGTCCCTCAGTACGACCTGGGAGCCTCGTGGGTACAGCTGATCCTGTTGTTGGGCGAGTTGACGCAAGCACCGGATTGCCAGGTAAGGAGCGCAAGCGAGTCCGTAGGTGACAGTGTTCAACTCATAATCCTTGATGATTTTCCTTGGATCAGGTCGCCAGACAATTCGCTGCCATCGCCGATCATCAAGGTGAACGAGAATCTGACGGTACATCTTCTCGATGTCCGCAGAGAAGACGAAGCGGTACCGTCGCCATCTCAACAAAACGTCAGCGAGATTCGGCAGCAAATTCGGACCCCGCAACAGGAAATCATTGAGCAATTTCCCATTGGCTGACGACATCGAACCATTGAAAACTACTCGGAGTTTTGTGGTAGTGCTGCTTTCCCGAAAAACTCCATGGTGAGGAAGGTAGTAGTTGTCCGCTGAAGGTGATTGATTCGTCGTCGTCATGTGACCCATTGCTTCGTAGGTATCCAGGAAGTCTTGGTAAGCGAGCCGGAATTTGGAGGAACGCTGAAACTTGTAACTCAGCCCATTAAGAGTCCGAACGGCTGTGTGACGCGAATTACCCAACTCCGGTGTGACTTTGAAGGGCAGTCGCACCATGAAGCGGCCATCCGGTTGACGACAGTGAGTGGAGGAGAAGTGATCTTCAGCTCGAAGATCATCCTCAGTGCCTGGTACCGAGACCTCGATTTCCTCCTGTTCCCAGAACTTGGTGAGAGAGTCCATCAGCTCACGATCGACACTACAGTGTAGAACCGGGACCTCGCCGCGTCTAGTTGATCCTTCGGCGTTCGAAGAGCCAGCTCCTCCAGTGAGGATCCAACCGAAGCATGTCTCCTGAGCGACTGGAGTGTGAGGAGGTCCTTTCTTGACACCCTCTCGAATAAGGAGGTCGTAGGAATCTGCTCCTAGCAGAATGTCGACTGGATCGGAGTGATGGTAGGTCGGATCGGCGAGTGATAATCCACCCAAGTGAGGCCAGGAACTGGGAGATGGTAACTCCCGAGGTTGATACGTGGAGAGCTCGGCGAGAACGTAGGCAGGAATCTGAATGGAATCTCCCTGCCCCTGATAGGACGTGAGTGTCAGCACCGTCCTTCCCCGTGTATATTGCGTCTTGCCCCGTCCGACTCCACGAAGAGGAACCCGCGCCTGACTTCTCCGGAGGCCGAGCCGCTGCGTCAGTGCTTCGGAGATTAGAGAGACCTCGCTTCCGGGATCTATGAGCACGCGAGCAAGACTGCGTTGTCCAAGAGGGCCTAGAACTGCAACACGGGCGGTGCCGAGAATCACGGAAGAGCTACTCACGTCCGTTGACACATGCTGCACGCAGGAACCAGCTGCACAGGTTTCCTTGGAGGAGGAGAAGGACCCTTCATGTATCATCGTGTGATGTTTTCCTCCGCATTTTTGGCATCGCCTGTCCGACTGGCAGTCGTTGACCTGATGAGAGCCTAGACAATTGTAACACAGGCTCAACGTCCGGATGGTGTCTCTCCGCTCGCTTGTGCTCTTATCGCGGAATTGTGGGCAGCGCTGAATATAATGCTGATCCATACACAGGCGGCAGGCTAACCCAGAGGGGCCGGCCTTGGACACCTGGTGCACCTTGAAGCCCTTGGAAGAAACTCGGGTGGTCGATGATCCTGATTTCTTTAGCCCTTCAGGCTGAGGCGACTCCAAAGCCTCACAAGCTTGTATACGACCCGTCATAAAGCTCTTTAACTCATCCAGGGTAGGTACCGTTTTGGTGAGCTTTATAGAATCCTCCCAATCCCGACGTGACTGGCGATCCAACCGTTCGACTGTTAGCTCTACTACCCAATCACTCGCGTTGGTTACAGGTCGTTCCAGATTTGCTAGGGCATCGACTGCATCAAAGGTCTCGTCATAAAGTCGCTGCAAGTCGACGGAGGACTCCTTGCGAACAGGAGAGAGATTTGCAAGAAGACGAATCTGTGGCTGGACGAGTAGCCTAAGATTCTCGAAACGATCTTCAAGTTTAGCCCAAGCAACCTGGAAATTCTCGGCTGTGGTTTTAACGTTTTTCAACAGCGAGGAGGCATTGCCCTTCATACACGATTTGAGGTAGTGTAAGCGTCCGACCGGCGAAAGAGACGCGTCCTTGATGATCAAGGACGTAAATAAATCCCGAAAGGCAGGCCAATCTTTGTGTTGCCCGTCGAACGTGGGAAGCGCTATTTTGGGAAGCACGGCGCGCGACCTTGTGGTGACCGTCTCGGTGATCGTTGAGTTTGAATTGCTCGACCCCTGAACGGTTACCTCGGCTTTGAACTCCTCGATCATGTCTCGCAGCGTTCCGGACTGTTCGATGAAGTTCTGTTGAACATCCTCGTACTCGTCCGCCTTTATGTAGGAGCTTTCCCGAATTTTAGGATCCGTCTCCGCAGCCGCTCGCACGGCTAAGTCTCCTTCCCGATAATCGGCCCACAATTGGTTTAGAGTGATAAGGCTAGATTGTAGAGTTCCCATTGTTATGTTAGCCTTTCCCTTCTTTTTCATGTTGACCACGATGCGAGAGATCCGTTGGCCGATGGTACGTTGATTTCCGACAAGGTCAGTCATTGTTTCGGTCAAGAATTCAAACTGCGAGACGGTTGCAATGAACTAATTCCCTTGTATTTTCAGTGAACTGCAGCACTGAATCCGGCTCGAAGGACCAAATGTTTCGGAACGCGTGGGAAAATGAATCAGGAGATTTGAACAAACACTTTTTATTCACTCGAAAGGGTGAAAGTCACTTTTGAATAAACACAAAACTATGTACAACAAAAATGTAATAAAGAACGCTTGAAGGAGCGAATTCAATTATTTTAAATGTACCTACGCGTACCGCGAGATGATATAAAGCCTTATCAAGAAAACCTGGTTTTACAACGCACAGTTTGACTCGATTTCGGAGAGAGCGATGAGTTAATGATAGCGAAGTATGGCTACGTTAACTGAACAATGATCTACAAAATATCGTTCCGGGAACTTAGAGCGGTCTCTTAGTCGGTCGATAATCAATCAGTCAGCGGCGGCCAATAGCGTGGCGCGCTGCTGATCGAACATCGATAGAGTTGAGTCGCGTGCGGCAGCCAATCGTCGACGGAGCGGTCGATAGCTCGTCAATATCGATCGACAGAAACGGCCAATCCCAAACAGATTGAAATGATGTTTTAACAGCTGATCTGTGTCGTAATGAGCGTGAGATGACGGTTGTCAATCACTTTTATTGTATTGATCCTTCTGGAAGTTCGTCACGCACCGGTGGTTCCGGTTGAGCGTTCGAGAACGTTCCAGAAGGATCGAGAGAAAACCTAGACCAATTGGCTGATCGATAGCGTGCCCACGCATTTCCGAGGCGCCGCTGATTGGTCGATCACTTGGCGCGATCGAGTCGCTCGCTTGGCGGGATCGCGATAGCTCTTGGCGGGACGAGCTGCGTTGCGCGGCAGACATGGCGGCCGGACGCGCCATTCTCAAACATACGGGATAACAGAGAATTGTGGATAAACCCCCGCTCATCTTCCACATTTTATTGTCGACCAATAAAGTTTATATTTATTCAAGAAAATGAACAATTGATTAGGGAAGAAGAAAATAGAAAAAAGACTTTGATCAGTCAACTTTCTCCTTACAATAAATGGAATTTTAATAATAATGTTAACTTCATTATTACATATGAATTACATTTTACCATGATAGACGGCAGTGTCACTAACATATTGTCTCATACAAACTCATCTGCTAGGTGCTGCATTTGCAAAGCAACTCCAAAAGAGATGAATCACAAAAGAATTACTGAAAAACCTTCAAATACTAATAATTACCGTTTTGGCTTATCTACCTTACACGCTTGGTTGCGATCTTTTGAATGTCTTCTACACATTTCATATCGGCTACCAATTAAAACTTGGCAAGTGAGAGGGGCTTAAAATAAAATGATTTTTGAAAACAATAAAAAGAGAATCCAGCATAAATTTAAATCTCGATTGGGCTTGTTAGTAGATAAACCGAAACCTGGGTTTGGTTCGACGAATGATGGAAACACTGCGAGAAGGTTTTTCAGTAATTCTAAAATAAGCTCTGAGATTACAGTAGTAAATAAAATTTTAATACATAAATTTTTCACAATCTTACGTGTTTTATCTTCTGACCAAAAAATTCATATTGATCGATTCAGGCATTTATTAAACGCGACCTTTAATTTGTACATAAACTTATACAGTTGGTATTATATGCTAAGTAGTGTACATAGAATTTTGATTCACGGGTGTGACATAATTGAAACTTTCGATTTACCGATAGGCCTTCTCTCGGAAGATTCATTAGAAAGTATGCATACAGAGATTAGGAAAAACCGATTGCATCTCAACCGCAAAAGAAGTAGAATATTCAGCAATGAAGATTTGATGAAAAGACTTCTACTCTCATCGGACCCCTTAATATCAAGCTGTAGGAAGACAGCTTCGAAAAAGAAAAGAGATCTTGAGGGCATAAAAGAATATATTGATATTCAGGAATCAGAGTTAGGGAACGACAATTCTAATGCGAGCAATGATTAACGAGTTTTCATAAAAATGTTTTATTTACTTGTTTTTTATCGATATTTATTTATCTGTTTCCTACACGTAATATATGTACTATATATTTATATTTCATTTTTACATTATACATAAAATATGCCTCTTATTGTTTCTTTCAAATTTATGTAGTGTAAAAGAATGAAAATTCTAAAATAGTATTCCAAATGTTCAATTAGTGATTTAAAACAATTCTGAATAAAGAAATTTCAATTATTGCTACGCCATGCGAATTTTTTGATTTTTGTCCCAAATTCCTAATCAAAGTACCGCACTGTGTGTCGTACCGAACAAGAGTTTCTCGATTATGTAAATCCTCTCCGATTTCGAAAAGCTTCGGATACCGTGTCAAGACCACGATTCTGAACAACATTCCCCTTTACAGTTTTTGTCTGCTGGCATTAGTTTACGAAATATTCTAACAACTTTTAATTGAAAATCATTCGATGTACCAATATCTTATCCGGTTTCGATGAAATTTTGATACGTTGTCAAGATCATGATTCTGAACAACATTTCCCTTTACAATTTTTTTGTCTGCTGGCATTAGTTTACGAAATAATAGTGCAAAAACTAGTGATTGAAAATCAATCGATGTACCAATATCTCATCCGATTTCGATGAAATTTTAATACGTTGTCAAGACCACGATTCTGAACAACATTTTCCTTTTCAATTTTTGTCTGCCGACTTTAGTTCATGAAATAATAGTGCAAAAACTAGTGATTGAAAATCGATCGATGTAAAAAATCTATGTTAATTAGATATTTAATTCGTGGAATTTATAACATATTATATCTCAAGGTGATCGAAATCGGTGAGGGCCCACATCATCGGTAACTTTACCCGAACTAGAGAAAAGGCATAAACTGATTAAATTAAAAACTAACCTATTCAGTCGTTAATCCATTTGCATGTTACACCAGTGAAACACGAAACACCACACTTTCACACAATTGCTGAACACTACATGTAGTACAAATATTATAATAGTGTTTTCTATTATAATATTTGTAAACGCTGCGAACTTTCTTTTCCGCCGAATATTTTCCTCTCCTTTGTAAATTAAAATTGAAAGCTATATTATGCAGATATATATTTATAGATTTATCCAAACCAAAACACTTCGTGTAAAGGTTGACCAAGTTCCCCGGCCCATCCACTTCAGTGATATGAAGGATGGACCAAGTTCCTCTCGCCTATCAAAGTCGTGATATGATGGATGGACCAAGTTCCTCTTGCCTATAAGAGCTGTGATATCGGGAAAGACCAATTACCAGAGGTCAATGATTGTTGCACTTACCTAATTCAAACTTTATAACCTAGGGAACTTGGCGTCGGTTTATTTAATTTCAAACTATTTGGATAATTCTGTATATTTTTAACTTTACTATATGTAATGCGTACATCATTTCATTAATTTTATAAGTGCTACTGCATGTATATTGTTTATTTATTTGTAATTTTAGTAATACTATCTACTGTCTCAACACATTTTATTTAGTTTCACAGTTTCGGTTTGATTTATGTCCTGATTGTGTTTTGTCTTACTTAATTTAAAAAAATTCATAAGATTTTCGCTTGAGCACTTGGGAATCCGGATATAAATTTTCCTCATGCACGTCAAAATACTAGTGCCAGCGCCGACGCCAAGTTCCCTAGGTTATAAAGTTTGAATTAGGTAAGTGTAACAATCATTGACCTCTGGTAATTGGTCTTTCCCGATATCACAGCTCTTATAGGCAAGAGGAACTTGGTCCATCCATCATATCACGACTTTGATAGACGAGAGGAACTTGGTCCATCCTTCATATCACTGAAGTGGATAGGCCGGGGAACTTGGTCAACCTTTACACGAAGTGTTTTGGTTTGGATATCATGTTATTTTTGTAAGAAATGGCCAGATATTCAGATTCATAGGCGGAAGCTAATTTGCAGAAAATAGCATGATGATGCGTCTGACTTAAGACACGCACAGTATATTGCAATATTGTTACACACAAGATTTATTTGTAAGGTGTCCGTTGATTAGCGTAATCCGGACAGCCTTGAAATGAAATGTCGAGTTTGAACTTGCTGCCTCTTCAAATGGCAAAGTTAGAATTCTCGCTGAATCACTTTATAATTTAAGTGTTTGAAGAAAATTTTTTTCCCGGTTTTTCGATTTTCGATTATAGAAAATTTAAACAAAAAAACAAAATTTTTTTAATTTTCTTTTAATTTTTTCAAAAAAAAATTAAAAAATGTTGTATCTCGGGAACGCTGCGTCCTACCGCGAAAATAACGAAATTTTCAAAAGGCTTAACTGAAAATCATATAAGGTACGCTCAACCACAAGACGTATGCAGTCTTTTGAATTTTTCAAAAAAAAAAAATATTTTTCGGGTTTTTCGATTTTTCCTGTTGGTTTCGATATAAAATACACCTGATTCCAAAATTTCAAGTTTCTAGCTTGTCTGGAAGTGGGTTAGAATTAACATGATTATCCTATATATATTCCAAGAATTATGCGTTTTTGGGGTATTTTGGGGTATTTTTATCTCAGGTTCCAGGCTAGGTAGAAAGTTGCTTTTTACATGAGTGTTAGTTGATATTATATCTAGCTCAAATAAAAATTTTGGTTGACCTCGGTTACCGGGGAGAGCGGCAGTGGCGGTGGCAATATGGCAAAAAGCGCTAAACTATCGTACGAGAATAACTACTCGGCAGTTTAGAGGTGGCGGGAGGGGAACTTGGTTCGCGCGCTGCCGCGCGCGTTGATATCATGGCGTTTAAATAAAAATTTAACGATATAAATAAGCTATTAATTCAAACTTTTATTGTAATTAAAATATACACATACTGTATACATTTTATTTTTATTGAGTTAAAATAGAAATTGTACAAGCTGCTCCGGCTGCTTCTTCGTTCTCGGCCGCCTTGGAGGCCCCCGCGTCCACGACCGCCGCACAGTGGGACGAAACGGGCGATTCCCTGGACATGGCGTTTTCACCCAGTTATTCCTTTATAAAAATTTAAATTTAGGTCATACTCTAAGTATTTTTTCGTGCTGAATCGAATGGTGAAGTCCGTTTGGCGATAGGAATGATGCGAAAGAAGCTACAGCATATTCATAGAACAATTATCTTGGATTTTTTATTTTTATGTAAAACATTTAATATTTACTGAAATATGTACTTAAGAATTTATTTTTTGTTTGATTTTTAAATTTTGTTTAATTTTTGTAGGTATGATTTGTTTAATTTTATAAACCAATTTAAAATAGAAAACGAAACTGCAAATAGGAACAATAAAACAAAAAGTAAAATAAAATTGTAAATAATAATAATAATGTCAAGGCAAAAATTGTTCAAAAAGTGCTGGACTATTCAGACGATTCGGAGGAATTAATAAAAATGTGCGAGGATGGTGAGAAATCTGACATTTCGTTCTCAAGTGAGAATACACTTGCCCTAAATACATCTCTCAACCTGTCCAAGTCGAAGTACGTCATTTTGAGAAATGCTACTTTGAAAGCAGGATTAACAATATTTCCCTCATATTACCAGCTCAACAAAGCCAAGAAGGAATGTTATCCAGAAGAACGTGAGGTAACTGAGTTGGGAGCAAAGATACCTCTTCAAGCTCTTCCGAACCACACAACTTCGAGAATTTTATCTATCACCCCCATGGATAAGATCCTAAGAAACGGGAAATGCCTGAAACTGTTAGCTGTAAACGGATACGGAAAGCTGAGAACTGATACTGAACGATAAGAGCAGAATTAAGAATACATAGTCAACAAACACTGCGTTTTACTGGACTTTCAAACATGATTTCCGGGAAAAATGGGACGAAGTCGGTTATGATTTTTGCGTATTCCTTTCGATAGATACCAACAGTAAACATCTGTAGAGTCCGTTTTTCGGAACAAATCGGAACTTTTTTGTAAAGCGACAAAATGTACGAAAAATGCCCATAACGTTACTAAACGTCAGGTGTTAAACATTAATACGGCCATTTTTTATTTCATTTATATTTTTCTCAGGTCAAATACACCTCATAAGTAGAAAAAAATTATACAACAACATTACCAAAAGATGGAAACTATTAGGAACAATTAAATAGAAAGATACGGTTTCATGAAAATTCAGGTCTCGAGCTGTCGATTTTAGATACATATGCCGGAAATATGACGTTATCACTGACATGTCCTGGAATGTCACCACATTTACTTGTTCCAAAAAGCCTAGAAAACGATCCTATGAGCTCTCTTACTGGGAAAAAAAAATTTGAATTTTTCGTCCATGTCGGGGATTTTACGTAAGTCGTCCCACTGTGCGCCGCCGCGCTAGCCTTCTGTAGGAGTCTGTTCTTCAACAAATGAAAAAAAATTAAAGTCAATAAAAATAACATAGGATGCCTATATTGGTATTTGAGTAGTTAATTATTGTTCTTTCTACTTGAACAATTTTTCGAAAAGAATAAATTTGTATAATTGCACCCGTTATTCGAATTATCATTTTCAATAACAATTTACTGTTTAAATAATTGTTTGAATTTACATTATTACGAAAACGATAATTCAAACATGATTTTAATGTGAACTTTATAAATAAATAATATTTTAATAAATTCCCTTGTGCGACTGTATTTCCCGCTTCCTCCCCGCCCCCGCAACATGCGTTTCAATAGTTTTCCACATCACCCTTGAGGTACTATTGTAGATGCGTTTTTTTTTGTCAGTGGTATCCCCTGTAGGCCTAATCCACTGTGTCGCACACTGCAACATTTCTGACCTCGACGTCGGAAATTTAAACTTTACTTTTAAATAGGTAAGAGCACCTCGACGTTGGAAATTTAAACTTTACCTTTAAATAGGTTGTGACGTGGCAGATTTTGCCGACGTCTTTCCGAACCCTTAACGAAGGACCGGGTCACCTCGAGCAGTGCCGAAACGAAAGGGCCGTTGCGATCGCTCTCCCTGGGAAAATCCGAGTACCAGTGGCAGAGAATTAACGCGTTTTAAACGTCGCGCCACTGAGCGCGACGCAAAGTTGCAGGATCGTAGCCGGACTCCACGAAGGAACCCGGTACCTAATTCCGACCGCTAATTGGCGAAAATACCTCGCGACGAGACACTCAAAGGACCTATCGCAGCACCGATGCCGTACCGAACATGTCGGGATTGGGGCGAGCCCAGGCCAGGAAGCCTGGAGGAGCGGACGAGGACCTCGTGAATCGGAGAAGACCACCCCCTCCGTCCCGTCAGCCCCTCACCCGGAGTAGATCACGAGCAGACTGCCGGACCGGCTCGTACCGACCTCGAGGCGCGCGGCAGAAAATCAGGGAACACCGTCTTCGGAGATCAACAAATTGCCGAAGACAAGGGGGCTCCCGATTGAGAAGCGCCCCTGCCGCGAGAACCCCTGCGATAGGCCCGAGCGTCACACCGTCGGAATTAGATGAGGGAGTAGGGGGACGCCCCACTTCCGCGTTCCCGAGCCGACGCGAAGTAGGTCACTGTGCCGCAGGACGTTGACCGGATCAGTCAATTTAACGATTGCATAAAAGATAAAGTATTTTGCACTGCCGGAACACGAAGTGTTCAGTGACTGCCGATTTGGTAAGTGCCGGTCAGGTTTTGCCTACTTTCGCGTCGTACTCACGCGTCCGTCTGCGTAGCCGGGAAACGTGGAAAAGTGCACGCGGCGCGTCGAGACGGCCGTGAAAAGCCACGCTACCGAGAACCTTCCATCCGGAGGAAGGCGGAACGTGCCGAATTCGGGAAAATACCGCTCATCCTCGGTGCCGTCCACGGTGGGACGACGCGACGTGCCCGATCGTTTCTCTCTTGCCGTACTTTGCCGCGTCCTTTGGCCAGTCGCCGATAATAACACCGGGGCTCGGTAGATTCGTGCCGATACGTCTTGTAAAATCCTCGCGGAATCTTGTAACTGCCGAGCTCGACGTGCGAACGAGAAATTCCACGCGAGGAAAACGCGCGCGCGACCGACCACCTGCCGCGAATTTTGTAAGCCGCGCGTGGCAAATTTTGACCGCTGCCGGCTCCTGCCGACGGTACAAGACCGTGTCAATAAAGACCGTTTTGCCGAAAACTCTGTGTCAATTTTTCCCGTGAGAAACGTCCCTGCCGCGGGGGATGCCCCGTCCTTTCCTCCCGTAGAACCCTCGACCTGTTCGCGAGCTATTTCAGGTGTTCGTGTAGTCTCCGTCGCTTCGGAAACCGCTCTCGTGATTCATAGTGCGTTCGCGTTGTTCGCGTGGCACGTTCACGTGCCTGGCGCCCGAATTTTTCCGTGAAATCGTGGAGAAAAGCGAGCGGACTTCGAAGCGACGACGGACTATTTGTCGCGGGCGGACCACGTGTCGCGCGGCCGCGCATGGCCTGGCTGTAAAGTCTATCAAAGACCCGTAGTCGCACTGTTTTTCGGCTTCGAAAAATCGTCGACGTGACAAATTGGCGCCCGAACAGTTTTCATGGACCTCTCGCCGAAAAGCGATTTGAGAAAAATTGTTTTTCAAAGAGGTGCGTGAGGAAGTCGGGGCTCTCACGGAGAATTTCGTTTCTCGTTAGGCGACTACGCGATAGGAGAGAGAGAGAAGCGATCGAGGCCGTAGCGTGCTAGAGACGCACGACGCTTTCGCGTCCGAAATTCTTCCGCTTTGTTTACGTTCCGCTCGACTAGAGAAGGAGAACCAACACGCACTTCCTTGCCGATGTTATTGGGTTGCTATTGAAATACTGTTGAATACCTTTTGAATTTCTAATGTGTTTGTCGCACTGCCCGTACCGTTCCGAATTTTTTACAGATATTTATTTGCTATGAAATACTGATTGTAATAACCATGACCTTCTTACAGGAAAATTATTTAAATTGAAATATATTTAAAAACTTTAAAGATTTTAAAGGATATTGTTCTTTTTGTATTGCCGCTCTAATAATTACCGGAATTTGAATGTACAATTTATTTTTTTTATCGTATTTGTTGTGCCCTGACGGGTTCCAACAATTGTTTAAGGCGGATTCTTAACGTCTAATACCAGAATCGGGATTAGATCGGGAGTGGCGACAATGTAACCAAACACGATGTTGCGTCTTTCTGCTTTATTCAAATTTTGTGTTCTCGCCCGGATGATGTCCGGAGTTTTTATACATGTCTTCTGCTGACGTGGAATATTACAGCGGTCAACGCCTCGCGATAGCGCTTACAATCATTTTGCTGATTTTACCTATCGGAGGTTATTGCCTCGCCGTAATGCTTACATTCCGAATTCCGGACACTACATATTTCATTTAAATGATCTATTGCCGACAATTTTACGCGATCTAGTATTATCCGTTTTATTTAATTATTTTATTTAATTATGTTATTTATTTCGTAGCCGTTTGCTATTTAATTTATTTAGTTATTTATTTGATCTTGTTAGTCCTCAGTTGTTAATTTCTTCGTTAATTTATATCGATTTTTTAATATTTTTTTTTATTTATGAGAGAATCAATTGAGAAGAATATCGAAAGATAATTGAGTGAATGTAGTCGCTGACGGTTAGCTGAATTTCCTTTGGAATTTAGCTAACTAGGCGCGATAACATCTACACGGAAAATTTACTTTCGAAATATTCTTCAATATTCTTTAATATTTAAATTACAAACATTGGCCAGTGGAATACCACCAATAATTCACTGAAGTCTCATGAATCGCGAACCCCATAAGTAAGAGGACCTGCCGTAATTTCATTTTGTTATTCAGAATTATTCACATCTACTCAATTTTTTTTTCTCTTTCCCCTTCAGTAAAGTTTGGTGAAAGCAGTGGTTGAGGGAGATCATTACCGATTAACCGGATCACCTCATTTGGTTGAGTGGTGCCGAGACCCCTCCGAACTCCTTTCACTAATATAAAAATTAAAATTTTTTTTTCTCTACCTCATATTAATTTCGGACTCATAGGCAGCAGGAGATTGTATTATACAACTCCGCCGATTACATTTACACCACCAATTCTAACAGCGATACATCCAGCATTAATAAACGAAACTTTCTTTCCTTTTCTTATGGGATTCAATAATTTATGAGGAACGATATTTATTAATACTGTGCCATTTATTGAGTACGAAATAGTTATGCCGAGTAATTTTTCTCATTTAACAAATATTTAGGATCATTCATTGTGATTATTATTGTGTTGTGTTTTACATTGTGGTTCCGTTGAACCCAGTCGGGGGAGGATAGCGCCCAGAGTGCCGTCCACCTACAGCTGGTGCATCAACTTATTTATTTTTTATATTGCATATTTTGTTATTATGTGTTTTGCCGTTGCTGGACTGGACTGTGCCACTGGCATGATCTGTCTGTAACTGGTGGACGATTTATCCCGATTTCAATTGATTTTTATCGTGTATGTGATATTTATTAATGCGGTGTACATAATTGGGATAAGTTTTTTTGTTATTTTGTGCTATTTACGGAACGGTACGTTGCAGCACCGACACATACTTGCACGTTATTCCAACCCAATATTTTTGATCGCTGTATACAATATATGTTGAAATTGCTACGGTGAGGGGAAGTATGGCATGATCGTAGTTGTGCCGTCACAAAATATAGACGAGTGCTATTCAGTTTAACGATATTTTGCGAAGTTGTACGAGCCTAAGCCAAAAGGCCAAGGGCGTAGTTAACATTTTTTTTTTGGTTCTTCCTTTCCTCCCATTTATTGTTTGCGAGACTAAAATATTCGTTTGCCGGGGTACACGGATCGTTGGGGAAAGCCACACGCGAAACGTGAAAAAGAATCTATAATATCGACTGGGTAGGATCACCCGTTAGCGAGTTGCCGAACGATTATTTCCCGCCCCTCTGGTCGAAATCCTAATACCGATCTTTGGTCGCGCAGTTTCGTTTGCGAAGTATACGACAAAAGTAAAGGGCACCGGTAGCGCCCACCAAGGTTAAGCGTCGCGTGCATATAGTTGAGGGTTTCTCGCAGCTCACACGATACCGGGCGGACCACGAAAAATGCGACGGTTCCTCAGTCTGCCGAAACTCGAGCAAGACGGGGAGGAGAGACAGTCATGGTATGACGACGCGTTGGAAGAAGAGATTTCGTACCCCAAAGATGAGAACCAGGGCCGTGCCGGGGAGGAACGATCTCCCCCGCACGAAGTCAAAGTACCGATCCCAACGCGACGGACGAATGTGCCGTCACCTCCCCCCCGTCGACGAGAACAAGGCACAGAGGGGGGGCACTCCCGGATGGACCACGCGTCGGACAATCCCGTACCAAGCGAGCGAATAACACGCGAGTTATACTACCGAGGAAAGCCAGTTGCCGAATTAATGCGGCGATGGCGAATTAAATTCTCGGGGGAGCCCGGAGAGGACACGGAAGCCTTTCTGGACGACCTTAACCAACAGAGAAAATATAGCAACATCGCGGACAAAGACCTACTCCGTTGCTTGCCGGTTTGCTTAGGAGGGATCGCGAAGCTATGGTACGAGATTCCTGTGAGAAAGTCAACGGAATCTGTTCGCTAACCGTCACAATACGAAAGGCGTAAGAAATTCCTGAAAACATATAATCATCTTAAAGCGTGCACTAAATAAATAATGATACAAATATACTGCAACTAACGAATCGGGAAGTTCTTTGTGTGGCTCGTGGAGAGTCACACACCAAATAACATCCGTACCACTAACCCTCTCGCGAGCTCGCAAAGTGAGCTACAACACCCCACCTGCGAAGCTCGCGAAGCGAGCGAGCAACAACCCCCCTCAATTTTTTTTTAAAATTTTGTTCCATAATTTTTTTGTTAATTATTTGCAGGATATATCAATATCAAAACTTGTGGAAGGGTCGCTGCAATATCACTACGAGTTTATAAAATGGTTGAGGTGGTTCCTCGAAAAGGAACCCACCGTGATGGCCCACCCAGAGGATGACATACTGGATATCGCAAGTAAAGGAAATTTTTGTCTTGTCTATATCTATATCTATATCCAAACCAAAACACTTCGTGTAAAGGTTGACCAAGTTCCCCGGCCCATCCACTTCAGTGATATGAAGGATGGACCAAGTTCCTCTCGCCTATCAAAGTTGTGATATGATGGATGGACCAAGTTCCTCTTGCCTATAAGAGCTGTGATATCGGGAAAGACCAATTCCCAGAGGCCAATGATTGTTACACTTACCTAATTCAAACTTTATAACCTAGGGAACTTGGCGTCGGTTTATTTAATTTCAAACTATTTGGATAATTCTGTATATTTTTAACTTTACTATATGTAATGCGTCGATGTTTATCGATAAAACATCTATTCATACATTTACTCGATAACATATTCACAAATCTGTTCCATTACTTTTTGCCATTTTTGTAACTATATCTTTCCTATTATTCCATTTTAATTTCTCTACGAACTTTCGTTACAAGCCAATATTGTACGATCACATGTATATTAACTTATATTGTGTACAATTGCAGAATCATGGCAAATAAGAAAACGATGGAAACTTCTACTATCGAGGACGCAGGACCGTCGTCGTCGGCTGCAGGGCCGTCATCGGCCGTCGACAAGTTGCCGTTACACCAGCCTGTGAGTATACGATACATTATAAACTATTGACTATGTACGTGTATATTACTATTTATTATTATTCTGTATGTTACAGCCCCGGGATAACAGCGACAAAGAAAACGAAGAAGGGGAGGCTGTGGAGGTGATCTTGTCCGAGGGACAAATAGTGAGTTTTCTTCAATGGAATCTTCTTTTACTATAAAGGGTGAGTCACCAAACATCTTTGCACCTCAAATATCTTTGTTGTTTCTAAAGATACGTAAAATATGGTAAGGACAAAGTTGAATGGTACAATGGGGCTGACACGATGCAAAACCAAAATTTTGTTTTTATGTCATTTTTTTAGAGATATCAAGCTCAACTTCATTTTTTTAAATGGAATGTGGTATTTTAGAGTTATTTAAATTGAAATATCTCCTGAATTACTAACTTTTCGACATACATAGGTTAGTACTTTTTTATCACGAATGTCCAGCTGCATCGATTGATGTATTAAAAAATACCACATTCCATTTAAAAAAATGAAGTTGAGCTTGATATCTCTAAAAAAATGACATAAAAACAAAATTTTGGTTTTGCATCGTGTCAGCCCCATTGTACCATTCAACTTTGTCCTTACCATATTTTACGTATCTTTAGAAACAACAAAGATATTTGAGGTGCAAAGATGTTTGGTGACTCACCCTGTATATGTATACGTTATTTTTATTCTTCGTTGTATTAATGTTATTTTGTTAAGTTACAGAACCGAATACTGAAAGAAATGCGAAGGCAGTATTATAAGAGCGGGGGCCACGGGCGAGGTGGTGGAGGACGCGGGCGAGGCGGCAAAAATAATCGCGGGAGAGGCAGTGCAAACGCCAATGTAGTGGTGTACCACAATTATTACAATTAAAATAAAAATTTTTAATTTAAAAAATTAATTATAGTTCATTTTTATTTTTTTTACCTATGCAATAAGCGCCATTAGTTTTAAAAAATTACATATAATTATATATATTAAATTTTTAACAAATTAACTTAATATCTTTAATTTGTTGTGTAATTACTTTTTTTCTTTCATGCAATTTTTATTGGTTTCTTTTTCTTTTCTACGTTTGTTTCTCTCTTTTTCCTGTCTTTTTGTTATTCAAGCAAATATAAGATTAATTACACGTACATGTAGTTAAATAATCTGCAAACAATGCGTTAATTTGATACATTGCGTATAAGCTTAGATTAATAATTATTATTTACGTTAAGTTAGATTGCCAATTTATTCTAAAATATCAATATTATTTGCGTGATAATTATTTTTTGTCTGAGGGCTTAAATTATATCTTTTTTTCTAACAAAAGTTCGAACTGTAAATGCACATGATTCGCATGTAAATAGACTATTTTGTATACTGTTTTCAGATGAATTTTGAATTTATTTTTAAATTTCAATTGATGTCTTATTGAAATAATATTTATACCTACTTGTAGCTAAGGCCTCTGAATATACATATAATGTAATTATTTAATCTCTTAATTATTGATCTAAAAATTCAAGGTGAGTTTGAAATCTCCTCTATATCTCCACCCTTGCGGAAAATGTATAATAATATGCTCCCCTCTATACCGTCTATGTTTTCAAAAACAGTTGTATGCTATGTTGTAATAACAAATAAAATGTATGTATGTTACATAATGTTTCTATTATCTTCCCATTACACCTATAAAATACATCTGTAGCGTCGTCGTATACGATTATTATAATTAATCATCTTGTATGTCAAAATAAATATATATTTTACTGATAATTATATATCTTGTGGTCCTCAACCGAAATATCCTTTTTCATTAAAAGTTTAATCTTTCATCATTTGAATTTCATGGAAACGTCGACTGATTGTTGCACTGTAGTAATGAACGATCAAAATTTTTGACACAAACGAGGACAGCGTATGGGCAAGAAAGAGACACAGTTCAAAGCATTTACCATACAGTGTCCTTCTTTGCGTCGAAAATTTTGATCATTCATTACTAGACTGCAAGAAGATTCACTTCTGTCGCTCGTGGTTTTCTACCCGTATGATTTTATATTATATATATCGTAGGCACACGAACGCACCGGCCGAACGGTGTGTATGTGCCATACAGTCTCACTCGAGCACACCGACGCTGCAAGCAGCCGCCAGCGTCCATAGCCTATCTGGTGGGCGCACTGCCGAATATTGCAAAACAGTACTCGTGAACGTAAAAGTCGGACTTTTATCCAAATAGCACCCCAGATTGATCTTCCGTCTACCGATTTTGACTACTAAAAAGTCAAATCGTTGCGTTATAAGGTTTTCAGAAGCGTACTCCCGGACCCTTCCGATGCTTGTAGGCACACGTACACGCTGCCTGAACGGCGTGTAAGCGCCACAGAGTCGCACTCGAGCACGCCGACGCTTTTGCATCGGCAGCCGAATTGTGACGTCACGGTTGCTTACGAAGCCTAACTTGCCGGCAAGATATTTTCTGGTTCCTCTGTTTTACCGATACAGGGCTTGCTGACGACGACAATGATCGGAAGGAGACATCAACGCTCGTAGCGGAAAATGTCGGAAGTGTATTTTGACGCAAAACCTCGCTATTCAGCTGTTTTCAGTAGAAGTAAACGCACGGATTCTTTAATACGCAAGTAAACAACAGAACAACGATTGCACTAGCAACGTACATGCCCCCGCCAGGGTGGTATTTGCCCACTTTTTCCATACGAGCTCTAAATTTCTTAATATTTATGAAAATGTAGCTTCTCTGACGAGCATGCTGCCGAATATTGCAAAAATTTTGTTTATAAACGTAAAAATAAGACTTTTGAGCCAAATACCACCCTAGATTGAACTTTCATCTACCAATTTTGACTAATAAAAAACCCAGTTTTTGCTTTATAGCGAATTCAGACGTTTACTCCCGGACCCTTACAATTTTCGTGTACATATATACGTGGTTAGTGGTGTGTGCGCTCGCGTGAGCTTGACGAGTTGATCGTCACGCTAAATCGGATGAGCGGCCGGTAGATGAAGCTGAATTAGGGGGCGTTGGGTACACTTTCTAAAGTTGATACGCTCCCGGCGGAGACAGCATTCACTAAACAGAAAACATGTACACAGCCGGTAAGTTAGGCTTCGTAAGCAACCGTGACGTCACAATTCAGCTGCCGATGGAAAAGCGTCGGTGTGCTCGAGTGAGACTCTGTGGCGCTACGCACCGTTCGGCCGGCGCGTACGTTTTTCTACGAGCATCGCAAGGGTCCAGGAGTAAACGTCTGAATTCGTTATAAAGCAAAAACTGGGTTTCTTATTAGTCAAAATCGATAGTTGAAAGTTCAATCTAGGGTGCTATTTGGATAAAAGTCCGACTTTTACGTTCACGAGTAATGTTTTTGCAATATTCGGCAGTGCGCCCGCCAGAGATGCTATGGACGCTGGCGGCTGCTTGCAGCGTCGGTGTGCTCGAGTGAGACTGTGTGGCGCGTACACACCGTTCGGCCGGCGCGTACGTTTTCCTACGATATAATATAAAATCATACGCGTGGAAAACCACGCGCGGCAGAAGTGAAACTTCTTGCAGTCTAGTAATGAATTATCAAAATTTTTGACGCAAAGAAGGACACTGTATGGTAAATGCTTTGAACTATGTCTCTTCCTTGCCAATACGCTGTCTTCGTTTGTGTCAAAAGTTTTGATCGTTCATTGTGTCATCGTGCATACAGTGCAACAACAAGATGGTAAAAATTGTATTTTTAAAATACAGTTTTTACCCAAAACAATTGGATTTTGATTAAACTTTTAATGAAAATGGGTGTTTTGGTTGTAGACCACAAGATAGATCATTATCAGTAAAATATATATTTATTTTGATATATCAGATAATTAATTATAATAATTGTATACGACGACGCGTCCACGACCGCCACCGCGTCTCCCTCGTCGACCGCCTCTGCCGGCGTAGCTCTCTTATAATTTGTCTCTGGAACATAATAATATAAATATAAAATAAATAATATAAAAATAACGTATATGTAGTAAAATAATATTCAATTGGATAACTCACCATTTGCGTGTCCGTTAATTTCGGCGTTGCATCTTCCTCAATTTTGGGTCCGATGTTTTCCTTGGACTGTAACACAAAGAATAATGATTAATAATGTATGTAACATACACGTACATGGTCAATAGTTGATAATGTATCGTATACTCACTGGTACCTTTCGGTGCCCCAAGAATAAGTTGGCGAAGACCGTTGCCGTGGCTGGTAATGCTCGAGCCGTCGCCGGTGGTGCTTTGTCCGACTCCACCGCGGCCGCGGCGCTTATAAAATTGCTTCTGCAGTTCTCACAGGATTCGTATCTGCAACATATAAATATTATATTAATATAGCGAAGACCTAAAATAACGGATATGTGGTAGGAAGATGTTCAGTTTTTGTAACTCACTATTTGATCATCTGTTGCATTGGTTGGAGAGGTCGGCGATTTTCCGCCGACGTGGTATCTTCCAGTTTTTGTAACATACAAAATATATATCAATTATTATTAATCAATTGTTAGTAATCTTAATGTTAGTGCACAATCGAGTAATTTTTTTTTTTTTTTGTTACGGATGAGGGGGAAAATGACATTACGCACACCCCCCGAAGGGGGTAGTGTGGGACTCTGGCCGCGGATAGTCAACGTACCCATACCCACTAAAAACCTAAACCTCACCCGGGACGGCTAATAAGACGCCCCTCTACTATCTTTTACCCGATCCGAACCGAGACATGCGGTCCCATTGTCCACATTGGTCACATGTCTCCACGATCGCCACGTCTTCGGGTACCACACCTATGGTACATTCGTGGCAGACAGTCCAGACGATACGTGACTAGAACAGAAACAACACATAAATAAACGAAAAACGAAAAAATGCTCAATAAACTTCAAAGTATGAAAAGTAGAATTTCGGTTGTGTGTTTACATCGTTAGCTGATGCTGGATCTACTGTTGCCTCAGAATCGTGCACTCCCTTCTCGTTTCAGTCATCGTCACAATATGGGAATCTGTTTTTCTAAAAACAACATATTTTAATTAATTTTGATAGTTTTGCGTAATTACAATTATTGAACAATTTTAAATGAATCAGCGATTCTGCACACTCGTTTGCAAGTGTACTGCCCGACGTCGGAAAGCTCTAGGATCGTATACGTATATCGTATATCGTATACGATCCTAGAGCTGTGATTGTAATCACTTTACAATTTTTTTATTAATCACCAGCTGATCGAGTCAGTGGTGTTGCACTGGCAAGTGCAACTCGACGTCGGAAAGTTGCAACTGTTTTCAATCGCTGAAATGAATCAGCGATTCTGCACACTCGTTTGCAAGTGTACTGCCCGACGTCGGACAGCTCTAGGATCGTAAACGTATATCGTATATCGTATATCGTATACGATCCTAGAGCTGTGATTGTAATCACTTTACAATCTTTTTATTAATCACCAGCTGATCGAGTCAGTGGTGTTGCACTGGCACGTGCAACTCGACCTCGATTAGTGTCAACTTTTCTTTTTGGTATTTTCTTTTTCGCACGCTCCTCAAGAATATATGTCGGCTCCCGAATGGGCATGCGTCTAATATCCCTGCCGTCGACTATTTCGGGCAGCATACAATCTATATAAAAGCGCGACAATTTTGGCTCCATTTTACTTAGCCAAAATTGGTCGTCTCTATCAATTGTAAGTGTCTTCATTCCTTTTTTTGTCCATAGACAAAAGAGACAGTACTTTCTGCTGGTTATATGCAGCTGTCCCTGTATTTGATAATAGTACTTGTGCTTTTCGTTCATAGCAGTACCCGTACTATCTTTGAAATATTTCTTTACTCCCGGCAATGTTGAAATAGCCTCTTCTGGTGTCATATTTGCAGCGCTCATTGGGCATTTTATTTCCACGATGCCGTCGTCACCGATTAGGCCATCCGGCGATGCTCCCAAATATGGGATCGATGCATCGATAAACAGGCCACATTCTTCGATTGCGATTCCTTCCTTTCTTGACAATTCTTCCCGTGCGATCTGTTCGTTCCGCCGTCCATACGTGACAGCAGCAACGTTTACCTCCTTGGGATAGACCAATCTTTTCACTAGCTTGGCGCACAGCGTTCCTTTGAGTCGGTTGCTCACTTCGCCGAAGTTGGACGCTGTCAAAAGCTTTGTCTTCTTATCCAGCCACTCGCTGTTTTTGGATTGTCCAATTGTTCTCCGCTCAATGCTAACCCTATCCTTTTGCCAATCGCGTAGGGTTTCCATATGTTTCTCCTTTTGTAGGTGAAACATAGATTCGTCCATGTCTGGCCTCTGGGCATTTGGACCGTAATCAGCATCTGTCGTTGTTGCAAACCGCTTGCGTATCCTCTTGGTATTCTTTTGCGTTTTGGCCAAGGCTGTCTTTTTGCGTTGTTGTTCCATTTTGTATACAATTTCTGGAGACTCGTTTTTGAACTCTCTCCGTAAACGAGATAACACTTCTTGTGTGTTGTATTGAATTACAGCAGCATTGCATCTTGCTGTGTACGATCCCCTTAGGCCGAAATTTATTCTTTTTCCGCCAATGTATTTTGCGATTACATTATTAAAACTTTCCACCGGATTATTGTTGCTTTGCTGGAGGAGACTCTCTGCATTCGCCGCCAGGCGTGCAATTATTTCTTGTATCTGTTGATACACTTCTACATGCAATAATTCGCCAACAATGTTTTCTTCGTCTTGCTTCCTAGTCCCATCGCAGAAGTAGCCTATCTTCGCGCACTCTTTGTGCTCTCCAAAAATATGGCTAGGAATATTCGTTATATCTTCATATAACTTCTTTATTTTCTCTGCTGACGGGAAATTCTCATTTGCTCTGTATTCTGCAGCTTTCACGATTCCTGTTCGCATGCGCAGAATACTTGTTTGTACGGCTCGCCTGTAGTAGCCGGCAACAGTTTTTTTTGCAACATCCTTCATTTTGTTGCAGAAGTTGCGCAGCAAATGATTCGTACATTCTGTTTTTTTCACGCGAATCACCGTCTTGTATGGATCGCAGTCCACAATTTTTTGGTACACGCTGCTATCGCCGTCAGCAATAATCGTTGAATACATCAATCCCCGTTTTTCAATGCTTGTCATGAAGCCTTCAGCGATAGCCTCGCTCTCCATTTTGGTGGAGGCATCGGATTTTCTCCAATTCTTATAACATTTATGTTGCTTTGGTTCTTTATTTTTCTTCGTCGCGTCACGACAAATGGTGCACTCTTTATTTTTTACTTGAATGGATAAAACTTTCTTCGTGTGCACACCCACTATTACGCCGACACCAGATGATGAGTCATATTTTCCTGTGCGGTACGACCTCTTCATCCAGCTTCCGTCAGCCACGACAGGAATGTAAGGAATTCCGTTTATTACGTCGTTCCTTGCAATGGCTAGCTTCTTTTCCTCTTCGGCCGCTGCTATCATTTCCTTTTCTGCAGCAGCGTTTAATTTCTCGGCAACGTCATCATGATATTTCTGATACGTTTCCTTGGACATCACGGGAACGTTCATGGCTGCCAAAAATTCTTCCAATTGTGCGTATCCGCCTCCGGTGGTTATTGTTCCGGCGATTGCACTTCTGTTGATGTCCATAGCTTTTGGGTCGTGACGTTCGCTACGGACATGGGCCGTGTAACCGCACATCGAGCATTTCAAAATCATTATCGTCTTCAAGCCCGCTCTCATCATCTTTTCTATTTCCATGTTTTCGGACGTACATCCGTACTTATTTCCATGGTTGCTTGCCTCCTTCATTTATTGAAAGACGTAGCGCATATCAACTATGCTCAACCCGTCTGTGAGGCACGATTCTTCCTGTGGTTCGATCGTCGTTCCTCTTTCCACGACGAAGTACTCCTCTTGATCGAACACATTTTCTGCCTGCGTGGCGCATGGTATTTCCATTTCTTCTTGTACTTCCATCGCATCTTCAACGTTTTTGTCGCACACCATTTCCTCTTCATGTATACTCGCTGCCGGCGCTGCATGCGTTTCTCCGATTTCTTGTGGCATTTCATTAAAAAAATCTGCAATGTTTCTGTCGCACTCCATTTCCTCTTCATGTGTACTCGCTGCCGGCGCTGCATGCGTTTCTCCGATTTCTTGTGGTATTTCATTTAAAAAATCTGCAATGTTTCTGTTGCACGCCATTTCCTCTTCAACTGTACTTGATCCCGGAGCTGCATTTTTCTCTGCTGTACAGTGATCCGCAATGGCAAGTTTCGCTAACTGCTTCCGTCTACAAATGGAATACAAAAAACCTGTTGTAGGGATAAGATCATCTTCCTTCACAGATCTGTTTTTAAAAATAGTGACACTTAAAAAATCGCGGCATCAAAGTTATGTCAGTTGAACGCTTCGGCGGTCATCCGAGGCTGAATATCGCGATGCAGCGTTCACTTCAGATAATCTTAATTTTGACAGTTTTAAAGTATTTATCTTTTTAAAAACAGGTCTGTAAAGGAGACACTTGAGGCTATATCCTCATTTTTGCACTTGAGCGGAATTGTATGGTCGATGGAATGGAATAAATTAAAAAGCAATTATTTGCCTTCCCTAACATTCAGTGAGGAAAGCAGATGTTGCCATACTTTTCAAAGTATGTTTCGATGTTATATTGTATTTTATTATAATTCATGAAAGTACCTGTCCCCCGTCCTACGTGAACCTTTCCGTGTCTTCAGTCGCTTTATTACTCTACCAGACACGTTGCGACTACCATTTTATGATTATTTAACCTTATAATATTTTTTAAACGTTTTAATATTGTTTACAAAAGAATTCTTTAAAAATACCATCAATTATTGTGTAGTCAGAAAAAAATCAATCAAATAAATAAAAATAGTAAAATGATCTATCGGGCATACAATTCAGTCCAAGCATAGTTTTTACCATCTTATCTGGTGATATCCTTGAAACAAAATTCGAAACATTACTCCGAAAAATGACTTCGTTTTGAACGAGTACGCGACGATGACGTTTCGTAGACAGATGTCAATTATTTTACATTGGTTGCAGCATTGAATTGACGGCCTAAATATTACGTATAGGGCAGTCAACTTGGATGACCTTGACCTTGACATATGATGTCAAAGACACCTTTATGAACTACTTTTCTCCATGCCCGTCGCTTGGACTTACTTTCCGACACAGTTGAGGAAAATATGTAATTGGATACAAATTTCGGATCACGAATAATAGATACAAAATTTGTATATAATTAGTTACTCGAGAGGTTTTAGATATTTACAAAAGTATCTTGTATTCGAAGTTTAATTAGATACTTTTCTATGTGCAGCAGAAGAATTCGAAGCGTCGGACACATTTGTAACTAGTTTCTGTATCTACAATGGGTAAAAAAAGTATTGGCACACTCTTAACGCATTTTAAAAATTTTCAATATTGGCCCACATAAAAAAGTTGTAAAATGTAACTTTTAGTATTTTTGCTACAATTCCGATGAATTGCAATTTTTGACAAAATTTTTTTTCGCATCCTGTGGCAAACTAATTGCTCTAGCTTCCCAAAAAAATTCAAATCGTATAATACGATATTTAAACAGTTATCGCCTTTTTAAGAGTGTGCCAATACTTTTTTTTACCCACTGTAATTCAACGATCCTTTTGACAAGTTCGAGGCCAGCTTGAATGAACACGTTCCGAGGCCTCAGCCCAGAACACAATAGTAATGCAATAAACACGAGGAACCCCACGGCCAACCAGGTATATCGGTGTGAAATAGCTAAAAATGCAGTCACTACATTGGGCTATTTCACATAATTTTTCCATGGAGTGATATCAGTGGAGTTCGGGGCGTTTTTCCGATTAGAACAAGACATTACAACCACTAGACGCAACTCGAAAGTCCATCGAGTTTAGCCTTGTTCTAATCGAAAGAACGCCCCGAACTCCACTGGTATCACTCCATGGAAAAATTATGTGAAATAGCCCAATGTAGTGACTGCATTTTTAGCTATTTCACACCGATATACCTGGCTGGCCGTTGGGTTCCCCGTGTTTATTGTGTTACGTTCTTAATTGGTCCCTAATTCGGTCAAACCATTGAAGGAATATACCTGGGAAAGGGGGAATGATAGTAACTTGACAATATAAATATATAAATATAACATACACACGTTTATTTAGAACTGAGTAAACTTTTGGAACTGTACAGTGTTCTGACCGATAATGAATGACTGTCCTCACTGAGGATCGCAGCGTTTTTATAGCAGTCTTCCCTCTCCTGCCTTCGGGGTGGTGGAAAATGGTTTTGAGAAAGGGAAAATGTAAAAAGGTGTAGGATGTCCTTGAAGACATGAACCAGACGCACGCAGTCTCGCATCTTCGAGTGTCAGGTCATTCAGACCTTCGTACCCTCTCGAGTGATGCGTCCGGTTTCTTAAATTTATTGCACCAACCCCGGGTGGCCCGTCGCTACGCAGAGGGTTTGATTATTGTTTTACGGTTTATCCCGAAAGCAGGAGGGATTCGCCGGGCTCGCTGGTTACGGACGTGACAATTGCATTACTATTGTGTTCTGGGCTGAGGCCTCGGAACGTGTTCATTCAAGCCTTGAGCTGGCCAAAAGGATTTTGAAGGAACCGAAAGGATCTTTGAATTAGATACAGATACTAGTTACACAAATGTATCCGTCGCTTCGAATCCGTCTTCTGCTGCAGATAGAGAAGTAACGAATTAAATTTCGAATACAAGATAATTTTGGATTTTAGTTGAATCCGGATTTACATACTTTTGTATTTAAATACTGTCCAACTCTGATACATACATATATAAAATGAGATTTTTTTCAATTCTTGCACGCGCCGGAGCAGCCTAAACGGAGCGCGCAAAACTAAGGAAACTTCAGTGCAATATTAGAAATATGTTTTTGCTAACGGATATCTTGAAAACTAAAAGCGACTCACCTATTTCTAAAAAGGAAAAAGTTGTTAAAAATGTCAAAATCTATAACGCATTTAAATTACATCAAAATAAAAAATTCTTTTGTATAACATTTTCGTAAAAATAAACCGACGGCTAAAAGCTTCTGGAGGTCAATCAGAAGGGTGACCTGGACAACATATGTGAAGGTGAAGGGCATCGGAATTGCCTCCCCTGAACGTAATAATAAATTTACCTTTGTGAATTAACATAAATGTACTCGTAATTCATCTAATTATTATCATTTATTGTTCCCGCTTAATGTCATATACTCTCTGTTGCAACAACCACTTTTAATTGTACATACATGGAATGAATACTGACATCGATCTATTGATCAGCTATGCGCGCGGTTGGTTGTCCCCGCACCGTTCCATCGTCCCCCGCGAGAGCCAAGGATAGATCGATCAGCTCAAGCCTCGCGGGCGCGGCCGGGGGAGCGGACGCGGTGGATCAACGCGCCCAGCTGATCGTTCAGTTTGTCTATTGACATCTAAAACGACATTCGCTCATGTATCGATCAGCTGTTCCGAATCGCTTACACAATCGTTTCGTCAAAGCACCACACACTCCTCTCTCTCTCGCTCTCTCTCTTTCAATTTCTTTTCTTTCACATTAGATAACACGATCCAATAAGTTGAAACTGTTTTTTAACGTTTCGATTCTCACTATGTTATTCTTATAGAGTTTTTCATACTGATTCCAAATCTGTCCTTGATTTTTCTCACAGACCCACAGTTTTTGAGAAATTCGAGTTTCAAAAAAGACATAGTATTCGACTTTGAACAAATATTATGATGTTGTTATAAAAGATATTGTATTGTTTTTTACAGCAAAAGATTTCACCACCAAACCCAATAGTTGTGAACTGAAACTTTAATTTTTTTCCTACAATTTCGCAATTGTATATCACGGTGCATAAACAGCTGATGAGCGGTCGCGACGCACAGGGGGACAAACCTATGAAATCTGTGTCACAATCAAAGAACTTTCGAAAAACATGAGATAGAGTGATGAATTTTTTAAAAATTAAAACTGAAACTTTTCTGAATGCGGGATCATTTACACAGGAAGTAAGATAAGTATTTCATCATTGTAACTTGCTTCTCATCAACGAATCTTCTAACTTGTAGTGATAAAAATAAAAATACAAGGTATCACTAGAAGTTAGAAGAATCGTTGATGAGAAGCAAGTTACAATGATGAAATACTTACCTTACTTCCTGTGTAAATGAGATTATAAATATGAGAAATAGATATACCTAATTTAAATTACATTACAGTTACACATAGCCTACGAGGAGTGCCAGCGACAATCGCAACGATACTTCAAGTGATCGTTCGTCAAGTAAACGTTCAAATACTTCAAACTAGCGGGTTACCAATTCATTTCAATAAAAAAGTCATTTTATTAGTTTCGTTTACAAAAAGATTCGATTTCTTACAAAATCCCGAGGTCGTAGACAAATTTTGAGACCAGATTTGAAATCAGCAGTGAAAAAATTTACGGGAAATTGTGTATAGCATGTGAAAAGAAGATTTTGTACGCGCGTCGTATTGTAAAAACCACGATTTTCTTGAAATTGTGCAAGTTTAACGAATTTTTTCAAGATTAAAAAACGTTCGTACCGCATTTCCATAATTATCGCATATTCTGCAAAGGTACAGCTGTAATTTCAGAAAAATTCACCGCTCTATCTCATTCACCATTCTGTCCATCGAAAGTTGTTTGATTTTGACACAGATTTCATCGGTCTGTCCCACTGTGCGCGACGGCCGATTTTCGAGGATTAGGCCACCCACCTTTACTTTCCGTGGTACACCGTTCAATTGAAATACAAAGTTTCACTCGGCTTGAGAGAATCTTGAGAAGTATGAAAAATTTTGTTGAAAATCATGCAGTATATGTACACTTACCTATTTCGTTGTGCCTTGCTTCTGCTGTATCTTTTCGCACCCAGTCGAAGTTTTTTTATGCATCCTATCCCTTTGGATGTTCGCCTAATCCCATTTGTGCTCTCCATAATTAGTCACCACTAATCACTAATCACTAACTAATCGCTAACTAACTACCGCACAATACCGCACAAAGACTACATATACTAGGAATGGCTCAAGGAACCATTCACGTCTAAACGCGTTACTGTTCGCCAGTTATACTGAAACTGAAGACTTCATCCCGTAGTAGACAAACGATGATGCCACTAGAGTTTCTAGACTTTGGGAAGTGGTGTGTGTGTGTGTGTGTGTTTTTCGCACTGACAATACCACGAAGAATGTGGAACCATGCACATGGCCACCAAGATTCTTGAGACTCTTGAAAATGTCAACGAATTCGGCGCGCCGCGGCAGGACGTCAAGAACGCGTCGAACGCTTCACAAGGGTCGTCGAGAACGTTGGAAAGCAATGTGCGTGTGGTATCCCGAACAAATCCAAATGTATTGCAGAACTGATAATAAATTGAATTTGTTTACATTACAGGTGCTTTATATGTTTATACGATGGTACATACGTATCTGACATAAGAACGAAATTATTCACAAAACTGAATAAAAAAACCCTGGTAATATAGACAAAATATGTTGCAACAGTGCAAATGAGCTTTTAAACTTAGTCTTCTAAAATTTGTACATTACTGAGTCAAAAAAATTGCAATTGCTAAGAACTACAAGAGAAACTAAAACAGGCAGTTTTAAAATTATCAGATTAGAGCCCCCGTGATGAAAATTTAAAATATGCGTTTTGAAGGTGTATGTTAATTATGTACATGCTCGTATACGTATACAATACATAATTATTGAATGCTGAACATTTCATCGGTAAAGGCAAAGATAAAGTTCAGCTAGTATTACTATTATTATTAGTATTATTCTAATCAGCTTGCTGGTGTGCTTTCTGGTAATTGAACTTATTTATAAATACAGCAATACGTAATTGTTGCTGGAAAAAAGAAACTCTCAAGTATCAACCCGACGAGGATCGCGCAGCCCGTAATGCCTCACGGTTCGCATCTCAACGTTTACGGTACGTCAATCGCTATTGAGCCAGAACCTTGGGCCTAACTGCATTAGTAATAAAAAACATCTGGAAACCAGTTGTACCTTTCCGTTAAAAATGTAGGAACTCAAACGTCCCATGATTTCTGAAATATAAAACGTTCTGGGCTGAATGTTACTTTATTAAAAATTGTAGACCTTTTTTATGTTTTAGGTAACGCTTGCATAAAATAATACTTTACGCACAATTACTTATAAATTTTGTAAAACTTACAATTAATTGAATGATATAAGAAAATTTTTTCAATATTCGTCACAAAATTTTTTCAAAATGTAGTTTCAACATTTAGCCCAATTTTTGAAATCTAATTTCTTTTTTCTTTTTAAAAGGTGGTGGGCAATTTTTGTGCACGTCCCCCTATACAATCATAGGCAACGAGCAAGCATATACTATATTTCCATTTGTTAGCGATCTGTCAGTAACTCTGTCCTGCTCACGTACATGTGATTGTATGTATGTCTCAGCTCGTCTCGTCTGTTAGCCACTTTTGCCTCAACTTGATATTTCCGTCGGAACACCCAAGCTGAGAAAGCAATTGAGGGTGCCATAAATTAGTCCTTCCCTCGTCCAGGCCGAGCGAACTGTCCGGAGACTACGCTGTAGGACACATTTTTTCTGTACCATTGTCATCGCACAGGGCCGGCGCACCGTGGGGAAAGTTGACCTAACTCGATTCGAAAAAGGAACAACATTCGATAGAAATGTAATAGAGCGATGAAATTTTTTTTAATTAGAGCTGAAACTTTGCAGAATATGAAATAATTATGGAGATTGTGGTACGAACACTTTTTAACCTTGAAAAAATTCGTTAAACTTGCACAATCTCCAGAAAATTATGGTTTTTCCAATACCACGCGCGGAAAAAATTTTTTTGGAACATGCTCTACATCATTTCCCGTACATTTTTTCACGCTGATTTCAAATCTGGCCTCAAAATTTGTGTACGACCTTAGGATTTTGCAAAAAAGTCGAGTTATTGTTAAAAATTTACATTTTTATTTTTCCAACGTTAAAAAATGTTCATACTACCATCTCCGTAATTATTCCATATTCAGGAAAGTTTCAGCTTTAATTAAAAAAAAATTTCATCGCTATAACTCATTTTTATCGACAGTTCTTCGATTTTACCACAGAATTCATCGGTTTGTCGCACTGTGCGGCGCGAGGCGGCCTCAGCGCGTTCGCTGGAACCCGGTCTCGCGTTTTGAAAGGCCGCGCGCGATCTACGAAAACTCATCAGGCATTTTGCAGAACCCTCTGTATAGTAGATTAAATATTCGGGTGTGTGTGGAAAAAATGTAATCGCATAATAATAGTAATTCTTTATTGTGAAGTGTAGGATTTGAATGTGTATTTTGGCCCCGCAAAATTTTTGAGCGGAGCCCCGCAAAAGGTGACGCCGGCTCTGTCATCGTAAACGAACTTTTCGAATACACTACACAGCATACTGTGTAACTCGTTGCATTCTAATTTTAATAATTAGTGCAGAATAATTATGTTTATATATAATAATACGAGTGTCCAAAGTATGGAAAAAATCGAGAAAAATTCCACAGATTCTAATGTATTTTTCTTTAACAAAAAGACTTTTGTTACTAATATGTTGGAGCGAGAGGGCTACGATGAACCCTCCTCTATCAAATGAACCTTTGTGCAGCTCAAAATATGCTCGTATAAGGACAAAATAAAATTCCCGCGTGATGGCATAATCTTTTTTCTGCACAGTGGTTGGTAACATTGATGAATATCCTAAAGTTTGAAATTCGCAAGGGTTGCCTACCCCGTCTGGGACCGTAGAATGTTCGCGCAGGCGCACAACGTGGAGAGGGGTTGAAGAAATCGTCCGAGCAACGACAAGCGCATATCGTCAGTGACCATCATTCAAGAAACACTTGCAACTGTATATCGAAATTGTAAGTAGAAGAAATCGCGAAAATTTTTTGTTAAGGTGTTATTAGTGTGGTGTAGTTTTTTAATATTTTTAAGTGTTTTTACATTTGTTTGGTTTCAGTGAAAGTTCGTGGAGTTATTAAAATGAAATAATGTATGAATAGATGTTTTATCGATAAACATCGACGATCAATCACCTCGAAGATCTTGCAATATGTTGTCAAGCTGGAGATTTACGCTTTCAAAATCATTATTTACCGATTGTACAAACGATTTTCTATAATTTACTTACGGACAATCTATGAATTCTCGAATTTTCATATTTCTCCAGTTTCTGCCATAAAAAGTTGTTCTAAATCTCCAGCTTGACAACATATTGAAAGATCTTCGAAGTCGTTGATCGTCGATGTTTATCGATAAAACATCTATTCATACATTTACTCGATAACATATTCACAAATCTGTTCCATTACTTTTTGCCATTTTTGTAACTATATCTTTCCTATTATTCCATTTTAATTTCTCTACGAACTTTCGTTACAAGCCAATATTGTACGATCACATGTATATTAACTTATATTGTGTACAATTGCAGAATCATGGCAAATAACAAAACAACGACTATCGAGGACGCAGGACCGTCGTCGTCGGCTGCAGGGCCGTCATCGGCCGTCGACAAGTTGCCGTTACACAGCCTGTGAGTATACGATACATTATAAACTATTGACTATGTACGTGTATATTACTATTTATTATTATTCTGTATGTTACAGCCCCGGGATAACAGCGACAAAGAAAACGAAGAAGGGGAGGCTGTGGAGGTGATCTTGTCCGAGGGACAAATAGTGAGTTTTCTTCAATGGAATCTTCTTTTACTATACAGGGTGAGTCACCAAACATCTTTGCACCTCAAATATCTTTGTTGTTTCTAAAGATACGTAAAATATGGTAAGGACAAAGTTGAATGGTACAATGGGGCTGACACGATGCAAAACCAAAATTTTGTTTTTATGTCATTTTTTTAGAGATATCAAGCTCAACTTCATTTTTTTAAATGGAATGTGGTATTTTAGAGTTATTTAAATTGAAATATCTCCTGAATTACTAACTTTTCGACATACATAGGTTAGTACTTTTTTATCACGAATGTCCAGCTGCATCGATTGATGTATTAAAAAATACCACATTCCATTTAAAAAAATGAAGTTGAGCTTGATATCTCTAAAAAAATGACATAAAAACAAAATTTTGGTTTTGCATCGTGTCAGCCCCATTGTACCATTCAACTTTGTCCTTACCATATTTTACGTATCTTTAGAAACAACAAAGATATTTGAGGTGCAAAGATGTTTGGTGACTCACCCTGTATATGTATACGTTATTTTTATTCTTCGTTGTATTAATGTTATTTTGTTATGTTACAGAACCGAATACTGAAAGAAATGCGAAGGCAGTATTATAAGCGCGGGGGCCACGGGCGAGGTGGTGGAGGACGCGGGCGAGGTGGCGCGAAGAACCGGGGGCGAGGCGACATAAATTATCGCGGGAGAGGCGGCGCGAACGCCAATGTGGTGGTGTATCATAATTATTATAATTAAATAAAAATTTTTAATTTAAAAAATTAATTATAGTTCATTTTTATTTTTTTTACCTATGTAATAAGCGCCATTAGTTTTAAAAAATTACATATAATTATATATATTAAATTTTTATTGGTTTCTTTTTCTTTTCTACGTTTCTTTCTCTCTTTTTCCTGTTTTTTTCCTGTCTTTGGAAAATGTATAATAATATGCTCCCCTCTATACCGTCTATGTTTTCAAAAACAGTTGAATGCTATGTTGTAATAACAAATAAAATGTATGTATGTTACATAATGTTTCTATTATCTTCCCATTACACCTATAAAATACATCTGTAGCGTCGTCGTATACGATTATTATAATTAATCATCTTGTATGTCAAAATAAATATATATTTTACTGATAATTATATATCTTGTGGTCCTCAACCGAAATATCCTTTTTCATTAAAAGTTTAATCTTTAATCATTTGAATTTCATGGAAACGTCGACTGATTGTTGCACTGTAGTAATGAACGATCAAAATTTTTGACACAAACGAGGACAGCGTATGGGCAAGAAAGAGACACAGTTCAAAGCATTTACCATACAGTGTCCTTCTTTGCGTCGAAAATTTTGATCATTCATTACTAGACTGCAAGAAGATTCACTTCTGTCGCTCGTGGTTTTCTACCCGTATGATTTTATATTTCTTATATTGTAGGCACACGAACGCACCGGCCGAACGGTGTGTACGCGCCATACAGTCTCACTCGAGCACACCGACGCTGCAAGCAGCCGCCAGCGTCCATAGCCTATCTGGCGGGC
This sequence comes from Lasioglossum villosulum, assembly GCA_963971365.1. Taxonomy (NCBI): domain Eukaryota; kingdom Metazoa; phylum Arthropoda; class Insecta; order Hymenoptera; family Halictidae; genus Lasioglossum; species Lasioglossum villosulum. The sequence continues at coordinate 18,395,086 of OZ020498.1, read as the reverse complement.
GCACTGCCGAATATTGCAAAAACAGTACTCGTGAACGTAAAAGTCGGACTTTTATCCAAATAGCACCCTAGATTGAACTTTCAACTATCGATTTCGACTAATAAGAAACTCAGTTTTTGCTTTATAGCGAATTCAGACGTTTACTCCCGGACCCTTGCGATGCTCGTAGGCACACGAACGCGCCGGCCGAACGGTGTGTACGCGCCACACAGTCTCACTCGAGCACACCGACGCTGCAAGCAGCCGCCAGCGTCCATAGCATCTCTGACGGGCGCACTGCCGAATATTGCAAAAACAGTACTCGTGAACGTAAAAGTCGGACTTTTATCCAAATAGCACCCCAGATTGATCTTCCATCTACCGATTTTGACTACTAAAAAGTCAAATCGTGGCGTTATAAGGTTTTCAGAAGCGTACTCCCGGACCCTTCCGATGCTTGTAGGCACACGTACACGCTGCCTGAACGGGGTGTAAGCGCCACAGAGTCGCACTCGAGCACGCCGACGCTTTTGCATCGACAGCCGAATTGTGACGTCACGGTTGCTTACGAAGCCTAACTTGCCGGCAAGATATTTTCTGGTTCCTCTGTTTTACCGATACAGGGCTTGCTGACGACGACAATGATCGGAAGGAGACATCAACGCTCGTAGCGGAAAATGTCGGAAGTGTATTTTGACGCAAAACCTCGCTATTCAGCTGTTTTCAGTAGAAGTAAACGCACGGATTCTTTAATACGCAAGTAAACAACAGAACAACGATTGCACTAGCAACGTACATGCCCCCGCCAGGGTGGTATTTGCCCACTTTTTCCATACGAGCTCTAAATTTCTTAATATTTATGAAAATGTAGCCTCTCTGACGAGCATGCTGCCGAATATTGCAAAAATTTTGTTTATAAACGTAAAAATAAGACTTTTGAGCCAAATACCACCCTAGATTGAACTTTCATCTACCAATTTTGACTAATAAAAAACCCAGTTTTTGCTTTATAGCGAATTCAGACGTTTACTCCCGGACCCTTACAATTTTCGTGTACATATATACGTGGTTAGTGGTGTGTGTGCTCACACACCACCAACCTACCAGACCAGACGGTGCCCTTAAGCGTGTAGGTAGGGCGTCCGCAGCGGTAGCAGTAGGTCCACTAAGGTGGGCCCGTGCATTCCGTGTGGACATGGTCTTGCTTTCCACACCGCCAACACCCCTGCTCCTTCTCTCGTGTTCGCCGGGTTAACGTTCCCTTTCCGTGGGATAACGGCAGACTCTTCGGGCGCTGTTCCTTTTCCTTTTGAGCCTTTCCGGCATACTCCCTCCGCTGTGTCTCTCTGATGACCTATAGTCGAGTTACCAGCGGCTCCCGTAGGCCTTGTATTCCCTTCTGCTCGGTCTCCCTGGTAGCGGCAGGAGTCGGTGGTATGTTACATGTTCCTGCTTCCGTGGTGTCGATCGGAATTGGTGGGGTTTTTTTTCTTCGTACACCGGTTTTACTTTTTTAATCAGCTTCTCGAATAATCTGTCAAAGCAATCGTTTGCCTCAGTAGCCGGCTTCGCTATCTCGTCTGCCTCCGGACGTTCATCGGCCGATTCGTAGATCGTGTCGTCCTCCGTGTCGGTCCTTCCTTCCTCCTCGGTTTCCGTATCCAACGGCCCTTCGGTGCGTAGGTACGGCAGTACGATGACTTGCTATTCTGTCTGGGTGGCTACCGTGCGGCTGGTTTGCAGGTTCCTCATCTTCGTTTCCTCCGCCTGGTACGGCAAGGGTACGATATGGAGTCGGCAGTCCGGCAAATCGGCAGGGCGGCAGGGCGGCAGAGCGGCAGTATGGCTTTAAATCGCTTATGTGAGCTTTGCCGAGATCGTTCCCGTTTTCTGTCGCTAGGCCGTACACTACGGGCGACAGTACTTTCGTAATTACGACCGGTCCCGTAAATTTCGGCGCTAATTTTGCCGCGAAATGTTTTGCCGCAGAGGAGAGGACGTGTTGCCGCTTCATCACCCTATCCCCTACTTTATGTTCGTTCGCGATGTCGCAAATTGTAATATCTTGACTGCCTATTGTACGCATCCTCGAGGTTTTCCAAGACCCACTGCCTCAACGGAGGCAATTGGGTGACGCGTTTCTTCCACGTGTCATGGGAAGTGACCTCGAGGTCAATAGGCAGTTCCACGCCAGCTCGCACGCATTTAGCTGGACGTGGTTCCCGCCCGAAGTTAAGGAACGCTGGCGAAGCCTGTAACACGGAATGGTTCGCGGTGTTATATATAAACCTTAGCTGCGGCAAGTTAAGGTCCCAATCTCTGTGATCCCTCTCTATATACGATACGATCATAGTCTTCAGGACTCTGTTCACTCGTTCGACTGGTTTTGCCTGTGGTTGGTACGGTGGAATTATCGTGATTTTAATTCCGCATTCTTTCGCTAGATCTCCTATGCAATTATTCGCGAACTCCGTGCCGTTATCCGTCAATAGCACGTCTGGGGTTCCCCATCGGCAGAAGACTAACTCTTCGAGAGCCTCGGCAATTTTTGGACCAGTGGCCTATCGGAGCGGCACGCACTCGATCCATTTGGTAAACAAGTCCTGGATCACTAGGAGATAGACGTTACGAGACCTGCTGGGAGGGAACGGACCCATGATATCGGCAGCTACCACTGTCCAAGGAATATCGACTCTGCGCCGGCCCATCAGCCCTGGAGGGAGTGTTTGCTCCGCTTTAGTGCTCTGACAGGTGTTACAGCGTCTTACATATTCTACTGTTGTTCGGTACATGCCTGGCCAGTAGTAGCGGGCGGCAATGCGGTAATAAGTCTTCTCGACTCCCAAATGTCCCGCTTGCACGTTATCGTGTGCCTCCTGCAAGATCTCGGTTCTACGCTCCTCGGGAATTACCAGTTTCCATTCTTTCCCGTCTGTCCCTAGCGTTTCCGCGATTACCGGGTCTGTGCGATGGCAAAACAATTCTCCGTTCCGAATGGACCAGTCCTTAAATTTATCCGGATCTCGTTCTAATTCCGCGAATCGTTCCTCGTACCACCTAGTACGAACCGCGGCCACGATGTGTTGTTCCCCCTTTCCGACATCCTCCCCCTCATGTACGCGAGAGAGGACATCCGGCATCTTGTTTAGGGTTCCCTGACGGTAGACTACTCGGAAGTCGTATTCCAGGAGTTGCAGGGCCCAACGCGCTAATCTCCCTGAGGGGTTCTGTGATTTTCTCAGCCACCGTAAGCTGTGATGATCGGTAATCACCGTGAAGCTATACCCCTCTAAATAAGGACGGAATTTCTGTACCGCCCAGACGATCGCGAGACATTCTAACTAGGTAGCGGAATATTTTCTCTCCGGCAATGTGAGAGACCTGCTCGCGAACGCGATGACCCTTTCGACTCCCTCGACCTCCTGTGTCAAAACCGCGCCCAGTCCAACCGTGCTGGCATCCGTTTGTAGGGTAAATGGTGTTTCGAAATCTGGACACGAGAGGGTAGATGCCTCGGCAATCGCGTCGCGGAGGGCCTCGAAGGCGGTTTGTTGGCCGTTCCTCCATTCCCATTCGCGATCCTTTCTTAATAGGCCGTTTAGCGGCTCGGCAAGTGTGGCGAATCCCGGGATGAATCTCCTCTACCAGGAGGCCATCCCAAGGAATCGCCTCACCTGCTTAATCGTTTTAGGTGGTGGGTACGACAAAATAGGTTGTACTTTCTCCGCGTCCACCTTTAGACCCTCTCGGCTCACTACGAAACCCAAATACCGCACTTCTTGTCGGCAAAACTCGCACTTTTCTGGGTCGATTATTAAACCGGTCTTTTTGATTTTATTTAATATTCTATCGAGCCACACTAGGTGCTCGGTAAACGTTTTGGTGACGATGATTATATCGTCCAAATACGCAAATGCATTTGGCTCCATTTCTGGGCCTATTAGTCGGTCTAATAATCTCTGAAAAGTCGCGGGTGCCCCCGTTAACCCATACGTCATGCGGCGGAATTGGAATAGGCCTTTTCCCGGCACTGTAAAAGCTGTAATTTCCCGGCTTTTCTCCTCCAACGGGATTTGGAAGTAAGCCTGACTGAGGTCGAGGGTCGAAATATATTTGGCCATTCGCAACTTGTCTAGAATTTGCGTCATGAGCGGTAACGGGTACGCGTCTTTCCTCGAGACCTCGTTGACTTTCCGGAAATCCAGGCAAAAACGTAGCGTTGTTTTATTGGCGGATGGTCGCCCACATCAATCTTGTGACTGATCAAGTTCGTCAGTCCGGTTACTTCTTTAAATTCCGGCAACGTTGTCTCGAGGAATTGTTCTAGACGTTTCCTCTCGGCATCCGCAAAGGTTTGCAACCCACAGCATACGGTGGTCGGGGGTGTGTCAGTGAAGGGGAACTTCTCGTTTGGTCGAGACGCAAAATACCATACGGCATTGTGATATTCGGCTATTATGCCGAATTTCGCGATAGAGTCAGTTTCTAACAAGAGTGGGGTCACGAGATTGTCCAGGACCCGCGCAAAGATTTTCCTCTCCTCTCGTCCTATCCTGAACGCGAAGTGTGCTTGTTCTATCGCACGATCTACCGTCCCCGTGGCCAGGAGAAAATAGCACGGTTTTTCCGCGTCTTCTACCGTGATTTTGCCCCTTTCGGCATTTTCTAAAAGTTCTTGAATAATGAATGTCAAGGACGAACCCGAGCCTATTAGGGCGCGATTCGGCATTTTCCCGATAAACGCGTCTACTGTTAATAGAGGTGTATGATGGCCCTCCCCTTTCGTGGTCACGCGAGCCGATATTAATTCGGGCGAGATCGCTCCGGCCCCGTTGAACGACCTCTTCCCCCGTTTGCCGCCGGCGACGAACATCTTCGGCATTGCGATATAGTGACCCCTTGCGCCCCGCAACCGTAGCAGTGTAGCCTCTGCTCTTTTCGGCAATCCCGCGATAGGTGGCTTCTCTTACGGCAATTCCAACATTGCAGCAGGCTTCCTCCGCTCGCACGTTCTTTATCATGTGGCGGCTATTGTCGGGTTGCTACTGTCGCGGTTATTTCTCTTCTGCGCGGTGGAGGTACCCTCGACAGATTTCGCAAAGGTCGCTTCGTTGGTACTTCGGTCTGGGCCTTCCCGCTCTCTTTCGAGTAGGCCGCGGTTGGCGTTTTATGTCGCGTCGCCCTTTCCTCGGCAATTCCGCATCTGTTTTTGTCGTCTCTCCGTGCGGGTTGGGGGTGTTTATCATCCGACTGGTCGCTATTGGTATCCTTAGCGGCAGCTATCGCGTTCACGTAACCGAAACCTATGATTTTCCCTCTTCCCAACGGTTTTTGGCGGCCATATGTGCCCGGGAGGTACGCGAAACTGGGGTGGACCAACTCGGGGGGTTTCGGATTTCGCTTACGCGACTCATCCGTTTCCCTATCCGCCTCTATTAATTTCGACTTTAATTCTTTCAGGGTGGTAATCCAGTCTATTGCGACCGCGCTTCGTAGGCTTTCTCTCGCTCCCCCATATACGCGTCGTATTTTCTTAAACTCCGGCCACGGAGGGTGCAATTTCTTAAACATCGCGGTCATATACGTCAGGTAGTTTCTGACTGGCTCATCCGGGCCTTGGAACCGATCCTTAATGTTCCGAATTAACGTATCCTGGTAATCGGAGTCCCTAAAATACTCTCGATAGTCGGCCATGAATCGCTCCCAGGTTTCCCACTCATCGGCTTCCTGCTCGTACCATAGCTTCGCGATTCCCCCTAAGCAAACCGGCAAACAACGGAGTAGATCTTTGTCCGCGATGTTGCTATATTTTCGTTGTTGGTCGAGCTCGTCCAGAAAGGCTTCGGTATCCTCTCCGGACTCCCCCGAAAATTTGATTCGCCACCGCCGCATTAATTCGGCAACTGGTTTTCCCCGGTAATATAAGTCGCGAGTTTTTCGCTCGCTTGGTACGGGATTGCCCGATGCGTGGTCCACTCGGTAGTGCCCCTCATCTGTGCCTTGTTCGCGTCGACGGAGGGGAGGCGACGGCGCGTTAGTCCTTCGCGTTGGAATCGGGACTTTAATTTCGTGTGGGGGCGATCGTCCCTCCCCGACACGGCCCTCTTTCTCGTATTTGGGATACGAAACCCATTCCTCCAACGCGTCATCATACCATGACTGTCTCTCCTCCCCGTCGTGCTCGAGTTTCGACAAACTGAGGAACCGACGCATTTTTCGTGGGCCACCCGGTATCGTGTGAGGTGCGAGGAACTCTCAACTATATGCACGCGACGCTTATCTTCCGTGGGCGCTACCGGTGCCCTTTATTTTTACCGAATACTTCGCGAAAAGAAATTGCGCGCCAAAAATCGATATTAGGATTTCAACCAGAGGAGCGGAAAATAATCGTTCGGAAACTCGCTAACGGGTGATCATACCCAGTCGATGTTCTATATTCGTTTCACGTCTCGCGTGTGGTTTTCTCCCACGATCCGTGTACCCCGGCAAAAAGAATACTTCGGTCGCGCAAACAGCAGAGAAGAAAAAAAAATTCGCTATGCCCTTGGCCCTTTGGCTTAGGCTCGTACAGCGTCGCAAAATATCGTCGAATTAAGTAGCACTCGTCTATATTTTGTGACGGCACAACTACGATCATACCATACTTCCCCTCATCATAGCAATTTCAACATATATTGTACATGACAATCAAAAATATTGGGTTGGAATAACGTGCAAGTATGTGTCGCTGCCGCAATGTACCGTTCCGGAAATAGCGCAATATAACAACAAAAAAAATAGCACAATCATATGAACAGCATCAATAAATATCAATAAATAATACATACAATATAAAATCAGTTCAAATCAGAATAAATCGTCCACCAGTTACAAACGGACCACACCGGTGGCACGATCCAATCCAGTAGCGGTAGAGCACACAATAATAAAAAAATGCAATATAAAAAAAATTAATAAGTTGAGGCACCAGCCGTAGGTGGACGGCACACTGGGCGCTATCCTCCCCCGACTGGGTTCAACGGAACCACATTGTAAAACACAACACAATAATAATCACAATGAATGATCCAAAGTATTCCATAAATGGGAAAAATTAGTCGGCATAAATGTTCAATAAATTCCAAAAAAAATCACACAGTATAAATAATTAATATCCCACGGCATAAATATTCAGTATTCAATAAATAGCACAGTATCAGGAAATATTGTTCCGCCTAAATAATTGAATCCCATCAGAAAAATAAATTGTTTAATAATGCTGAATTTACGGTACTAGAGTTGGTAATGCACTAGAAACCGGGGAGATTGTCCAATACAGTTTTCTGTGGCCTATGAGTCAGGAATTAGTGTGGGAGAAAAAAAATTTTTTCCGATATTCGTGAAAAGAGTTCGGGAGGGTCTCGGCACTAATCCACCAAATTAAGTGATTCGGTTAATCAGTAGCGATCTCCGTTACCCACTACTCTCACCAAAATTGAATGAAGAAGAAGAAGAAAAGAGAAAAAAAATAACCAAATTTGAATAATCCGGAACAAAAAAAAATGAAATTACGACAGATCCTAATAATTATTAAGTTCGCAAATTATGGGAATTCCGAGAATGGTTGGTAGTATTCTACTGGCCAATATTTATAAATTGAGTCTTTGTGCGCAATCTCAACTGGGTGTCAGGAAAGCACAGAAAAAGGTCGGATGTGAGTGGAGAGTGGACTGTATATGTGAGCAACTGTTGAATTTAAATTTGTAACGGGAATTGAATGTGTACACGTAGAACCTAGAGGGAGTCAGATCTACAAATAAATTACTGTATTATCACTTAAGTGTAGTCAAATATGTACAAAAGCTTGACAATGTGATTCTTGAATAAACGCTTGACAGAGATCAGCTGTTCGTGAAGATGAACGGATTAGCTAAGACCTGGGTGACCAATTTTCTCTCTTTTTAACTTCCCGATTCATAGGGAAGTTACTGTAATTACCCCGAAAATCGAAAATCGATTTTTTAGCAGATCTTCACGTTTCATGGTTATTGAAGTCATTTTAGACTATTTTTATCAAATTGTTAGTGTGTGTGTGTGTATGTGTGTGTGTGTGTGTGTGTGTGTGTGTGTGTGTGTGTGTGTGTGTGTGTGTGTGTGTGTGTGTGTGTGTGTGTGTGTGTGTGTGTGTGTGTGTGTGTGTGTGTGTGCGTGCGCGTATGGCCGTTTTTATGTTATCAAATTTTTCGTTAACGTTTTCTGCAAAAGTAACAATGCGATCAGAATGATGAATGATGCAATCGATGCGCCCCGTCGTAACTTAGAGCTGATTAGATTTTGGTCCATATCGGTCAAGTAGTTTTTTAGATTTTTTAGTTTTTTTCGAAAGAAGTTCATTCAAGAATGCAATTTATACGAGAGGATGGAAATTTTCCACCGAATAAACAAACGTAATTATATATATTTCATTTTTATGTAAAAAAAATTTTTTTAAATTTAACCCTTTGAACACGAGCGGCGCCGATACGGCGTCCGGCCGATGTTAAGTAGCAACTCGAGCGGTGCCGATACGGCGCCCGGCCGATGTGAAGTGGCAAGGATGCATCTTGGCTATTGTTTTACTAAGTATCACACCAAAACTAATTACAGAGTGTAATATTTATCAAAATTTGTTGTTTTCGACATATAAATGAATAAACTGGTGAAATTTTTTTTTTTAATTTTTTTAAAATTAAATACTTTTGAAGTACCTGTAAAATGTTCACCTAATTTGGCCGAAATCGTCTCGAGTTGCTGGTTCGCGCAAGCGAAAACGGCCTCGAGTTCAAAGGGTTAAAAAAAATTTTTTTTAATTAAAAAAAATTTTTTTTTCAATTATGCAACTAATGCTAATGTTACCGCTTACAATAATCGCGAAGCGAGCGAGCAACAATAACCAGCTAGTTATTGTTTCAACCCCCCTGGAAGTTCTGCAAGCGCCCCTAGTTCCGGTGAAGCGGTTTTCGAACGTTCCAGAAGGATCGAGCAGGCAGCCAGCCAATTAGGCGAGCGTCTCTCGCCCGCGCGAGTCTCGACAACATACGCCTTTCGTCGCGCTTACGGCGGTATCGCGTCGCATTGGTCGGCATGCTGCGTTGCGAGTCAAGCATGGCGCTGGAGAGCGCCATTCTCAAACAGTCTTAAAAAGAATAGTTTTGTAACAGACCTGCAACGAGCAGGACTAAGTACGCGCGTCACGAACCCCACCGACCGAACCCGAAGATGGCCGAAGAGGCCAAGGAGCTCGCCGGTTTAAAGGAGCAACCGACACTCCGTCCCCGTAACCTTCCGCGCCGAAAACAGTACATTTTACCAAAAACCCAAATAGACAAAAACTACCCTCAACACCCTACCGCACCACCGCTCCTCACCATCAAGTATACCATATAAAAGCCCCACCAAAATCCTAAGAAATCACTCTAGTCCGATCACTGGGAAGTGATAGACCACCTGCAGCTCGTCTACTGGGACAGTTACTAGTTGCCGGTATCCCCTCGTTGGGACAACGAACCTCAAGTATCATCTACGGGACATAGGTGTTCAGGATCGGAAGAGAAAACTGGGAGAACTTCAATTCGCGTAGTCACAAACTTTATTTTCCCGATGCGGGTTCGTCCACTTCCGTATTTACACTGTGAATACTTGTACAACTAAACAATGTAATAATTATGTAGTTTTAACAATAAAAGGGTTCTCTGTAGTGCAGAGCACGTATCTGGTTCAAAACCGAAAGTGATCGGTATTAACCGTTTGCGTTTGCGAAGTGCGCGTGATTGATGTCGAAAGCCGTTTCTAGATGTGCTAGATCAAGACTGAGAAGATCGATCAGCTGGCCGTTGGCCGTCACCGCTGAAAACAGGTGATTCGCGGATCGATAGAGCGATCCGCCAATCAGCGCCACGCTCGATAATGGATTGTAATCGCTCTCTGCAATGTCGGCCAATGACTTCGCGAGCTCACAATCGATCTTCGATCCAGATCACTCGTGCTCATAAGCGAATGACCCATCGCGAGCGGCAGACGCTACTGATCCGCTCGGCCAATCCCAAACATTCCGCCCGCCTCGTCAGCCAATGACGAAACAGATGCAGCCTGTGTTAGAGATAGCGTGAATGAACGATCGGGCCGAGCGGGTCCACCACGTGTTAGCGTGCTGCGTAGTATCTGAAAAGTGCGTATTAAACGGGCGTTAGAGGTGAAAGTTATATACAGTGATTGTGATGGTGATGAAAATGTACAGTGAAATGAGTGATGATACAACAATGAGTGAGATGAGATATGCAAAAATACTGAAATGAATATGTACAGTGATGTTTTCCGCAATAGTTACTGATCGGGTGGCTCGCTGGAGGGTCCAGCCTCGTGGTTCTCTCCCATATCCCTTTCCTCGTCATCTGCTGCCAACAAGGGAATCAGCTTGTGTATCGGCCTGAGAAATTCCGAAGTAGCAGTGCGAATCGTAGCAACTCGCACTGAGCCACCTAGTCCCGGGTGTACTTCAACCACGCGAGCAAGTGGCCATTGTGTGGGAGGTAACGTCTCGCTCTTTATTAGGCAAAGTGTGCCCCTCTTTATTGAGTTTTCAATTTTCCTCCACTTGCCTCGTGTTTGTAGCGTGTTTAAGTACTCCAGAGACCAGCGTTTCCAAAAATGTTGCTGCAACTGCTGTATCAGCTGCCACCGTGACAATCGGGATACGGGAATCTCCTCGAGGCTGGGCTCTGGAATTGAATTAAGAGGTCCCCCGATCAGGAAGTGCCCTGGAGTTAAGGCTGCTGGATCCTCAGGGTCATCGGATAAAGGTAGCAGCGGTCTGGAGTTGAGACATGCCTCGATACCTGTTAGGAGCGTGGTCAGCTCCTCAAAGGAAAGTCGCTGCTCACCGATGAGTTGACGGAGATGGTATTTCACTGATTTAACGGCGGCCTCCCAGATACCTCCAAAGTGTGGAGCGGAGGGAGGGTTAGAGCGCCACACGATGCCTTCCCTGGAGGCTGCAGCGAATGGTCCACCACCCAGTTGGACCGATTGCTTCAATAGACTGAGCAGCTCCTGATTAGCTCCTATGAAGTTTCTGCCGCAGTCACTGTACAGCTCCGAGCATCGCGCTCGCCTTGAGACAAACCGGCGTAATGCAGCGAGGAAGGTTTCGGTGGATCCATCTGTCACAGCCTCCAGGTGCACAGCCTTAGTGGAGAGACACACGAAGATAGCGATGTATCCCTTTGACGAGAGCTGACCACGACCACGTCCCCGACCGAGTCGAAGCTGTATCGGTCCCGCATAATCAACTCCAGTTCTGAAAAAGGGACGACATCGAATTACTCTTGCTAATGGGAGATTTCCCATTTTTTGTTGGGCTGTTTGCCCTTTCCAGCGTATACAAACCGTGCATTTGTGGATACAAGCCTTTACCAGATGACGACCCTTGAGGATCCAGCACTCCTGGCGTAGCGTTGCCAGAGTGAGCTGTGTCCCCCCGTGCAGGCATCGTTTGTGGGCAGCGTCGACCACAACTTGGCCAACGGGGACTCATCCGGAAGTATGGCCGGATGCATCCTGTCGTAAGAGAGCTTGGATGCATGCAACCGACCCCCCACGCGAAGCACTCCAGATGAATCCAGGAAAGGGCAGAGCTTGGACAGTCTGCTCTTCGTTGCAAACTGGTTTACCCTTCCGAAGATTAGCGATGTCCTCCTCGAATACCGCTGCCTGCTCCAGCCTTAGAAGGGTAAGTTTGACTTCCTGCGCTTCGGAAGCTGTTATTATTGGTTCCCCTTTCCGGTTTCCAGGGACCCAACGCCGACACCAGGCCAGGACTCTGACTAGCCGATTCAGAGTAGAGAAGCGCGCTATCAGCTGGTTTGACGTGTTCTCCACCTTGCAGCTTACGTGGTGGACGTCCCGCTCTTCTGTCTCGTCGATCTCCTCCTCGATAGCAGCTACAGGAAGAGGATCCGGTGAAGAGAGCCACTCGGGTCCTCGCCACCACAGGACGAACTTGGGCAGTTCGGCTGGAGATAAGCCTCTGGAGGCACAGTCGGCTGGATTGTCCACACTCCGGACATGGTGCCACTTTGCCGAGGGCAGCATTCTCTGGATCTCGGCAACTCGATTCGCCACGTAGGTCGGCCAGCGCGACGGATGTCCTCGGATCCAGCTGAGTGCTACAGTTGAGTCGGACCAAAGGTGCAGATCGACTCGTTGCCAATCCAGCACCTTGATTACGTGCTCGACGAGCCTGGCCAGCAGAAAGACTGCGCAGAGTTCCAGTCTGGGCAGAGACACACGTTTCAAGGGAGCCACCTTTGATTTGGCCATAATCAGGGAGACTGTGGCAACTCCCTCTGCGGTGATGGTGCGGGAATATACGACAGCAGCGTAGGCGCGCTCTGATGCGTCAGCAAACCCGTGAATCTCCAGTGGTTGCAACGAAGTACTGGTTCCGAGCCAACGAGGAACCTGGAGATTTTGTAGCGCCGGAAGCTGCTGTTGAAACTGCTGCCACATGAGCTCTTCCTTTTGCGGTAGTGGGGTGTCCCAGTCGACCTTCAGAAGCCAGAGAGACTGGATGAGCACCTTTGCTGCGATCGTGACTGGAGCCAGCCAACCAAGCGGGTCAAACAGCTGGCCGGTTCCGCTGAGCACGGAGCGCTTCGTGAACCCAGAGTTCTTGAGGGACGTCGCAGCCGTAACCTGGAAGCAATCAGAGGAGGGGATCCATTTCATACCTAGGACGCTGTGGAGCGTCGGAGAATCCCACTCGACGATTCCCTTCCGTTCGTCCTTGGAGAGCCCGTCTAGCAGTCCCTTCACGTTGGAGGCCCACTTGCGAAGCGGGAATCCGCCCGCCATGAGGAGCTCCCTTAGCTCCTGTTGCTTCTGCTTGGCTTCGGACAGGGTATCAGCTCCGGTGAGGATGTCATCCATGTAGACATCCTGTCGGATTACGCTGGAGCCAAGCGGATACTGCTTCTCCTCATCCCTGGCGAGTTGAAGCAGGCAGCGGATAGCGAGGTAAGGCGCTGAAGCTAGTCCATAGGTCACGGTGTTGAGTTCGTACTCAACTACGTTGTCTTCCTTTTCAGGCTTCCAAAGGATCCGCTGCCATTTTCGGTCTTCGGGGTGGACGAGTATCTGCCTGAACATCTTCTCGATATCTGCTGTGAAGACAATTACATGACGCCGCCATCTTAGCAGAACATCAGCCAGATTGGGCAGCAGATTCGTGTCCCGAAGTAAAAAATCGTTGACAACACATAGCTTCGTGGTAGAGCTAGCTTCTCGCCAAACGCCGTGATGAGGGAGATAGTATCCCTCCAAAGAAGATGGTTGACACGATGGAGCCATGTGTCCCAGAGAATCATAGGACGCCAGGAATTCCGAGTAGGCTCGCTGCAAGTCAGAGGAACGCCGAAACCTGTTGTTCAGGGACTCCAGCGTACGAAGTGCGGTGCGTCTGGAATCTCCTAATTCTGGCGTTCGATTGAAGGGCAAGCGAACCATGTACTTGCCCTCTGGTAGCCGACGACAAGTCCGGACGAAGTGCTCTTCCGCCTTCTGGTTGTCTGCTGTGCCCGGAATTGTAGCTGCAACCTCCTCCTGGTCCCAGAACCTAGTGAGCATTTCCATCAGCACGTGGTCGACGTTGCAGTGATTGACCGGAACCCAGCCCAGAGTAGTCTCTTGGGCGACTGGAGTATTAACCGATCCTCTCCTCACACCCTCTCGCAGAATCAAATTGTAAGAGTCCAACAGGATGTCGACAGGATCCGGACTGTGGTAAGCTGGATCGGCGAGCTTCAGACCCTGGATGTGCGGCCACGCAGTGAGATCCGGTAGATTCCTCGGTCGGTATCGGGAGAGCTCCGGGATGATGTACACTGGAACTTTCAATTGGGGTCTCCTCCGTCATGAGGAGCGAGGACCAGTGTAGTCCTCCCCCTCGTAAACCTTGCCTTGGAGCCTCCAACCCCGAGAAGTGGAACTCGAGCCTGCCTCCTCTCCAAGCCGAGCCGCTGAGCCAGTGCCTCCGAGATCAGGGACACCTCACTGCCTGGGTCGATGAGCGAACGAACCAGGCAGCCAGTTTCCCGAGAGCCTGAAACCTTAACACGAGCGGTGCTGAGGACGACGGAAGCATATGGACTCACGTGAGCAGAGGAGTGAAGAACGCAGACTCCCGTGGTAGGTTCCTTTGCGATCGAGGCTGCATCGTGAAGCGTAGTGTGATGCTTCCCATCACACTTCTGGCACCTCCTCTTCGACCTGCATTCACTTGACGAATGTTTCCTTAGGCAGTTGAAGCAGAGGCCAAGGGATCGGACTGCGGCCTTCCTCTCGACGGAGTTCTTCTCCTGGTACCGAGGGCAGAACAGAAGGTAGTGCGGCTCGTGGCAGAGAAGGCAGTTCCTTGACGAAGAGCTGGCCTTAGACACCTGATGCACCTTCAAAGTCTTGGTTGACGCCTTCTTGACGTCTGAGGACCCATCCGGTTGAGGCACCTCCAGAGCCTCACAAGTGTGGATCCGGCCCTCCATGAAGGTCTTCAACTGCTCCAAGGTAGGCGGCACCTTCGAATGTTGTAGAGCCTCCTCCCACTCACGTCGCGACTGGCGGTCCCAACGTTCGACGGTCAATTCAACTATCCAGTCTTCCGATTGATTGACCGGCCGACCAAGATTCTCGAGTGCTCCGATGGCATCGAACGTTTCGTCGAACAGCCGTTTCATCTCGGCGGCTGATTCCTTTCGCACCGGGGCCAACGAAGTCAGAGAGCGAATTTGAGCTTGTACGAGAAGGCGAGTATTATCGTAACGACTCTCTAGTTTGTCCCAGGCTACCTTGAAATTGTCGGACGTCGTCAAGACGTTTTTTAGAAGAGAAGCGGCACTGCCCTTCACACAACTCTTTAGGTAGTGTAGCCTTTCTACAGGGGACAAAGTCAAGTCGTTTATTATCAAAGACGTAAACAAGTCGCGGAACGGCCGGCAGTCCTTGTAATCGCCCTCGAACGTTGGTAGTGCCATTTTCGGCAACACGGCGCGTGACCTTTGCGTGGTCGTCTCTCCGGCCGTTGCTTTTGAATTCGAAGGCCCCTTAACGGTCTCCGCAGCTTCGAGTTCGGCGATCAAATCTCGGATTGCCCCGGATTCTTCGATGAATATCATGTGGGCCTCATCGAATTCATCTTCCTGGAAATATGAACTCTCTTTTAACCTCGGTTCTTTTCTTGCAGCGGCCCGAAGTTCGGCGTCTCCCGCGCAATATTTCTATCAACTGTCGCGGAGGGGTTAGACTTTCGGCGTCCATAATTAAGCTCCTACCCAAAAGAGCAAGTGATGTCTCCTTCGGAGCCTCGCTAGGGATTTCCCTGCGGTCCACTAACTGCCGCAAAATTCTATTCGATTCATTGAAATTTTTGACCATTGCATCGTCCTTTGCCGCAGCTCCTCTTCTCCTTTTCTTACGAGGAGGTTCTCGAGCGCAGTCGGCGTCGGCGTCGGCGTCGTACTCCCCGTCCGTACTTTCGGCTACCGTTGCATCGACGCCATAATTAGTGGCGTCCACCCCACCGAGGGGAGGCATATCACCGTTAATGTTGGAAGACGGTCCGGCGGCTGTGTGCTGTACCTCTGGTGGGCACTGCCTCAGGCTCGATAGTGTTGGCCTCTCTTTAAAGAATTTGTTTAAAAAATCCAGGCTTCGTCCATATTTAAAGACCCGGACCGCTTTGGCTGCCTGGCCACTGCGTGCCGCAGCCTCCCTTGCCCGATGGTTGCGGTAGGCGTCCCTAATATTTTGCCACCTGCTCTTACAAAGCGTAGCTGCAAATAAAAATATGATCTAATTAATCGTCTACCATCGTTGCAGGTACCTAGCAACGGGCAATTCGATGAAAACACTAAGCTTCAGCTTTCGCATGGGACATACGACAGTTTATCGAATTGTCCAGGAGACCTGTGAGGTTATAATAAACACCCTCCTGGAAGAAACGATGCCGCCGCCCAGCATCCAAAAGTGGGAGGATATTCGGAATAAATTCTGGGAGAGATGTGGTTTCCCAAATTGCTTGGGCGCAATAGATGGGAAGCACATCAATATCCAGGCGCCACCGAATTCAGGGACGCAGTATTATAACTATAAAAAAACTTTTTCCATCGTCCTGTTGGCTTTGGCGGACGCCGAATTGAATTTCATCGCCGTCGATGTTGGGGCATACGGGAAGAATAGCGATGGAGGTATCTATGCCCTATCCGACATAAGGCCCACCATCGACGGCGGAAGTCTGGACATATTGCCTGACAGGAATTTGCCGGGCACCTCGATTTCCGCGCCCTGCGTGATTCTAGGCGACGAGGCCTTCCCGCTCCGAAGGCATCTCTTAAGGCCCTACCCTGGGGCTCAAGCCCAGGGTGACGTAGACTTGACGAATTTTAACACGCGACTATCATCCAAGCGGCGCGTTGTTGAAAACACCTTTGGCATATTAGCCCAAAAATTTCGAATTTTTACAAGGCGGATACAAGCGAAGCCGATAAATGCTGACCGCATTGTAATGGCGGCTTGTATCCTCCACAATTTTATAAGAAAATTTGAGATGCCTTCGGGGGTTGAAACGGGCCACGAAGAAGATGATCAGGCTGCCGCGTGGCAGTCTCTTCATCGTACTCCGGGCAACGCGACGAGGGCGTCGTTCCGCGTACGAGAAATTTTCAAAGATTTTCTCGCTCAATCGAGAAATCGATCCAGCAACAGTAATAGCGTAAGCAACTTATAAACTCGAGTACACCTAATTTTATTTTTAGTTAGGTTTAGTTTTATTAATATTATTTCCTCCTGATATTCAATCATTAAATAGTTTTGAAAATTGTATAATATAGAATATAAAATTTGTTTTACAAATGCGATTCAAATAGTGTATTTTGAAGAAGATCCAAAACTATGATCGAAACGTCGATGATGATTATTTGACTATTTGCAAAATTGCTTTTTGTTTTTAATCACTATTGAAGGATCGAACCGTTGCGCCGAAAACATTTAACTTCAGTTATTAATTGTAACAATTATTAATCTTTTTTTGCAATGTTTAATGCATATTTGAAATTCTTCGTATCTTCCCATGAATTGAGATCTCTTTTTCCAAATTCGCTAATCATTGTTGAAGGTAATGTACTCCGATTTTTATGAAATTATTTTATGTTATGCGTCAACACATTTTGACTAGCTATTTCGCGTTTTACAATGGAAGGAGGGTCGCTTTTGAAATTCTAGAAATTAACAAGAATCCATTGTTAATACTGCATTGGATTTTCCCTCGGATTTATCGTATGCGTGATCGGACCGGCTTTACGGCAGCACTGTCCACCCCCGACCTAATCGCAACCCATTTTATTTGCACAATCTTTGCATCGTGACTGTCGTCCCGAATTAGAAGTAGGTAATAATGGAAATATCATGCGAATAGAACGAGTTGTGAATAGGTTTGGGGGGTTGAGAGGGCCGGCTCTCGAGCCGGTACAACCACGCATACGAAAATCCAGGGAGAAGTTCAATGCAGTATTGGTAATGGATGCCCACAAATAAAAAATTTCATCAAAATCATCAAATGCGATGTATCAAAATGTCTAAAATTTTTCGACGAAAATCGTACTGCTAATTATTTATTAAAATGAAGTTGAAACTTACCTGGCTGATTTATTTCGACAGAGATTTGTTCCCACGCGGTATTCTTGTATTTAGAATCCATATATCTATGGTGTTGTAAATCGTATAAAAACTCGCGCCTACGCACGGCTTCGATCAACAACTCGTCTTCGTCTATCGAAAATAGACAGATTCCTCCGGGAACTGTCGTTAAAAAAGTAACCTCGCAATGAGCACTTCGCAGGGGTGGTAAAGATACCTGGTCCGAAATGCTGCTAGGGTGGGGGACCTGGTTAACGATGGGTCCTACGAGTGACCCATCCGAACCGGTGCGCTCCGATGAAATGTTTGACAAATGTATATAATGTATACAGGGTGTCCCAAAATAAGTGTAACTCCCGGAAATGGGAGGTTCCTTGGGTCATTTGAAGAGACATTTTCCTTTACAAAAATGGCGTCCGCGGCTTTGTTTAAGAGTTATTAACGAAAAACACGGACCAATCAGAGCGCGGCTACAGCGGATTGATTCTGGTTCGGCCAATAGCGGCACCACGTTAAGCGGGACTTGTCGCCGAGTCGGACTCTGTTCGCTATAGCCGGGTTCTGATTGGACCGTGTTTTTCGATAATAACTCCTAAACAAAGCCGCAGACGCAATTTTTGTAAAGGAAAATGTTGATTCAAATGACCCAAGGAACCTCCTATTTCCGGGAGTTACACTTATTTTGGGACACCCTGTATAAGCCAATATAAATAAATGTATATAAGCAAGGATACAAGAATAACGGGAAATCGTGTCGCATCGACTTTGATAATTTTTTAATTTTGTAACTCGTTTTTCTCCACTGCATGATAGATTACACTGTCCAACACCAAAAATGTTTTCATATAACAGATGGGTGAACCTTATAGAGTCTTTTGCGTTGATTCCGAATCTGTCCTTAATTTTTCTCCTACACGCACAGTTTTTGATCCACAGAGTTATTGGTCCACAGAGAAACCACACACTGGACACGAGATCGCAATTTTCAAACTAGTATTAGTGTCAATGTTTGGTGTGGCATTTTGAATGGTCATTTAATCGGACCACATTTCTTCGAAGAAAATTTGACAGCTGCTTGATATCTTAACTTTTTGGAAGAAAAACTTCCACATTTATTGAAAGACATTTCATTGAACATTAGGAACGATATGTACTTTCACCAAGACGGGTGTCCTGCCCACAATGCTATTACAATTAGGGGATATCTTAATAATAAGTTTAGAAATCGTTGGATAAGGACGTATGGTCCAATTCGTTGGCCACCGCGTTCTCCGGATCTGCCTCCGTTGGATTTTTATCTTCGAGGATATCTGCAATCTGTTGTATACGATACAGCAATCAATAATGTTCAAGAACTTTGAAATCGCATAACAACTACATGTATTTACTAACATAAACCGAGACGCCTTAATTATGGCGACAACGAAAAGTCTAATAGAAAGAGCGGAGGTCTGTATCGTAGAAGATGGATCGCAGTTCGAACATCCGATGTAACTTGATTTAAATTGTAAGAAATAATTTTCCATTAAAATTACAAACAAATTATTCGTTGGATGCAAGTATAATAAAATGAAATACCTCAAATCGCAGTTAATGTATTATTATACTCTCATAAACGAATCATGAGAAAGTATGAAACGGAACTTAACGAAAAAAATTTATAAACAGTGAAAACTAAAACGTGTACTTACCGTTTTTTTATATTTTTTAGTTTTGTTGGTTTTACGCGCAAGTCTCGGTAACGAAAACACATCACATGGTGAGCTAGTCGTTCTTCTGTTTCAATATCGCGGAAAGCGTCATCAGACATTTAATAGTATTCAAATTAGAATGAATTATCCGACTAAATCCTGTCTCCCCTGGCATTTTGGATTTTGTTCAACTCCGAATATGTTGTATTGCAACATAATACAAAAAAGGGGTATTGCAGGATATGCAGGATTTGTTTAACTTGTTTTTCGACACGACGGATAGCTTAGAAGATATTCGAGAAAAACCATTTTAGCAGCATTTAGTAAATTGATCACCTCAATGTTTAATCCATCTAGGGCATATTTTCCCGTTATATCCGATCAAATTCGATCTTTACACTGTTTTTGCTTTGCATTAAAGAAATTTAAACATAAAGTTTTTGACAAGAGTAGATAGCAGCCACTGTAGCCCTTATTCCTTTTCCAAAATTTTAGGTACTTAACCAGCTAAGAAGAACTTCGTTTGTTTAAAATATTCGGCAATTGAGTGGCGAAAAGAAACATCTGTTCTCAACTGAAACATCTTCGAGCTCCGCAAATTTTATTTTTATTGGTTTTTTAGTGCAGTTTCAATAGCACAATGAAAAAAGGTTAACAAATCTTTGAAGGTCTGCAGAAACAGTGGACATTTACGACAGGGACGACTTGAGCGTGCTACTTTTAAAAATTTCTCGTATGCATATAGCATTTCTACAGGAACATTTCCCGAGAGCAATTGGGACCCTCCAAAATTACTTTACAGCAAACACGTGCTGTCCGAGAAAATGCCGACTTCCAGTTGAATAGTAAAGATTTTTCGTAAATGTCTCCATAGAAAACAGCACCGGGAACAGCACATAAACTAATCGACTCTATCATAAAGTCGCCCTATCTCCACCACAGCCGTACCTGTAGTCCCAATGTTTCGACCAGTGATGCCAGATGTGTCTTTACCTGTCATAAAATTGATGGACTTACGGACGGACGGAACAACACCGTCCACGTGCAGATGTTTGGAATCATTCGGGAGAAATACTAAAAGTTGCATTTTGCAAGCCTTAATAAGCGGGGAATATTTCCCTAGTGCCGACTTGCAGCTCATTGTCAGCAATAATGAACTATCGTAGACCTCTCCATGAAGAACAGCCACATTCTGTGGACGGCACATATAAACAAATCGAGCCTATTGCTAGGTCTGTCTATCCCTACCACAGCCGCTCCTGTAGCCATATTGTTTTGGCTTCGACATTGCACGCTACGTAGTATATGTGACTGCTGTAACCAATAATATTTCGCCGACAGTCGAAAGTGCGTGTGAAACCAGAACTGCCTCCTTCACTTTGATCCAATTGGCCGTGCATTCGTTTAGACACGCCATCGTAGTCCTGCCTGACAACCTTCTTCTCAGGTTCACGTCAATACAATGTTTACTAATTTCGACCCATACGAGAGGCCAGTCTTGCCATCCCCTACAATCGTGTAGCAGTGGGCGGTAACGGTTTATAATATCTTAACCCACGGCTGTGCCCCTATCGCTCGTACGGAGCAGAGTATTGGACGACTTGTTGGACATAAACAAATTGAAAACGTTTGTTCACTACGTAAAAGGTGTAATTTTCTAATGTGTAAATTACATCACTCATGTCTCATGTGTGAAATGTAACGAAATAATTTTCATATCATTTATTACGTTCCGGAAGGAAACTTCTGTCGCATTTCGAATAAACAAGTAATTTTGCTAGTACATTGAAAACGCATGTTGCTAATTAGTCATTGGGATACGGAAATTGACAGGTTACCTGAATGATGGCAACAAGTTGTTACAAACAATTAAACGAAATCGTAAAATACGACCGTATATTTAAACATTTTTTCGCACTAGATTCGGTGGGAAACTTTGCAGAACAAAGATGTGTCTCTAATTATATTCTAGCAATTATTTCAATTAATTATATGAGAAGAATTAACAAAAAGCGGCAGGAGAGTTTCCTAATTCTATGATATTGTAAAGGAGAGCTTATATATATAGCGATAGTTCGTCTAAGGAGTCGCGAGGCCCATAGAGACCTTTTTCTGTGCCACGCACAGCAGGAGTCCGGAAAGGGACGTCCGCGGCTCGGAAGCCGACGGGAATCCGACGAGGATCCGACGAGGATCCAACAGAATCTGGTCGACAGAGTCCCTATCCTTAAGCATTGTCTTTCTGTCCGTGGCTGATCCGTCCGTGCAGTATAAATGGACCTTTAGGGTCAAACCATACTAGCCAGGCCCGGCACTGTGCCGTCCGGCAACCAATGCTTAAGGATAGGGAGCCCGGCATCGAGACTGCCGGCCGGCATTTCTCACCGAAATCTTCTTTCGTGCCGGTCCGGCGTTTCTCTCGACGGGTCCGGCGTTTCTCTCGACGGGGGTGCAGCTGCCTGCTGTGCGTGGCACAAAAAAAGGTTTCTACGGGCTGCTTAGGTAAACTATCAGTAGCTCTGCCACTTGGTGAATTCTTCTTAAGTAATGATTTTTAAAACAATTCCTGGACAATATATTAGAGACATATATTTGTTCCGCAAATTTTTCCACCCGATCTAGTGTGAAAAAATGTTTAAATATATGATCGTATTCTACGATTCTTGCTCTGTGAAATACCGTTCTTTTTCATTATTTTTAACAACTTGTTGCCATCATTCAGCTAACTTGTCAATCCCGTAGCCCAATGACTACATACTTAGCTGCATGTGTTTTCGATGTACAAGCAAAATTATTTCAGTTACCCCGGTAAATAATAACATGTTCATTTTAGAGAAACCAATAGTGTAATTTCGCCCACTACGATACTAGGCAACTGTACGCACCATGTAAACATTTCATACGGCACACATGCGATGTGAAACAATTTAGTTTGAATTGTTTGTTATTTCGCGGGTCCATTAAAATTGCTGAATATTCTGTAGACATTCTGAAATAAGGGTCGACAGCGTTTGTCCTAAAATTGCACCTTTCACGTTGTGAGAAAACATTTTCAATTTGTTTATGTCCAACAAAGTAGTCCTATACACTGCCCTGTACGCACAGTTGTGCAGAATTACTATTGAATCACTCCAGGAATTATAATTACAAAGTAATTGAATTACATCGTAATATAATTCATATCTTCATTCAATTAAATTACAATGTAATTCGTAATTGCAATTGGAGTACAATTATAAAATACTTTGTAATTAAATATAGCGTTACGCATTACGAACGAGGACGAGAAATAGAAAATACGCCGCATAGACAGCAAACAAGTATAATATATCAAAGAAATACAGAAAAATATATCGCACTTTTTCAAAGTGCAGGTTAATATCATCCACAGAGCAATGTGCTTTGGTTTTTCGTGCACTATCTTAAGAACTGGTGCTTTTACAAATCGATGGAAATGAGTTTTTGGGAGTTTGTAGTGTGAAAACATTCGGCGTATAAAATTTATCTCCCTCTCTCTCTCTCTCTCCCTCTCTCCCTCTCTCTCTCTCCTCTCTCTCTCTCTCTCTCTCTCTCTCTCTCTCTCTCTCTCTCTCTCTCAACTGATGGACTACTGTATTGTTATTCTGCTAAGGCTTTCCCCTCGGCAAGGTATGGTGTAAGGTGGCAATAATTAAGGTAGAAGTGTTGTGGCGTTCGTCCGTTAGCTTAGGTCTATAAATTTTATGACAGCTACGGTCTATAGGTACTAGTCTACTCTAAAAATGAGCTTAGCGTAAAAATTAGTTTCTTTGACCAGCATAAATTACTTTATGACCACCGTCCGACGAAAACACGACGGAAAACATGTGGCCAATACGTGTTGGAAGGAACTCCCTTATACTAAATTATAATGTACCAACTCAACAACCATAACAATACATAGATTGCAATACATATGTATGTAGATAGATTTTAACTTTTGTAAGGTATGAAAGATTAATTGTTTATATCTTTAAAACTATTGAGTAACTACACCCAATATTTTGCGTACATAATTAGGGATTCATATATCATCGTCATCGTCTCATAAAAAATTATCAAAATCGAAGAAGGACACTTGGGGTCCATTTCCCTTGTAAGCTATAACACCTTTATCACCCCCAACTACGCGATTGTAGGTGGTGGCGGGGCGCCATCTCGCATGGGTCCGAAGTGGTAACATTGTATTGATTCGAACCTGAGAAAAAGCTTTCCAGGCAGGACTACGGTGACGCGTCTGGATACGAATGCACGTCCGATTGGATGAAGAGTGGAGGAGGCTGGCCTCGTTTCACACTCATTTTCCGCTGTGTCGAAATATTGGCTACAGCGGCCACACATACTATGGACCGGTCAACGTCGAAGTCAAAACATTGGGACTTCGGGCGCGCGGCTGTGGGGGTAGGCAGTGTCACATCGTCGAGCAAATCGTCCCCGCCGGAGGGGCGGAAACTTCGACGACACCGGGTATTTACAAGCTGTACAGCCGGGCCGCGTTCGGCCGCGCGAAACGCGGTCCACCCGGGACAAAAGTTGTTCGCAGGCTCGTCACTTTAAGATGGAATTTCGCGAATCTTCGGGCGCCAGGCACGGAAGGTGCCACGAGAAATACTCGAGCTAGTTGCTACTCGAATTACGCGTCTACGAGCCCGCGACAACCGGCAAAATACGCGGATCTAACGCGAGCGGGCCCAGGATACTACGCAGAACGACCACGAGGCGTTCCCCGCGGCGGGAAGGTTTCTCACGAAATCACTACTCGATAGAATTTGGTTAACCAGAGTTTATTAGCGACAGTTGAAATTATCGCGCTGCCGGTCGACACCGGCAGCGAGGAGGAGGTTAACCGGCAGCGAGGAGGAGGTTAACCGGCGCGTTACAAATTATCGGCGACGGATGTTTTTCGCACGCGCGCCTGGTCTCTCGAAATCGCGTCGAACCCGGCAACACGCGATGGAAGCGTTAGCGTACGCGATTCACACGTTTCACGCCCGGATTCAGATGGGAAAACGCGTTACAGTGGACCTCTCGTGACCGGCATTTTTATCGCGAATACGACGCGAGCACGTGGCGGCGTCCCACCGTGGGACGACCCGAGGTTGACGTGAACGTTACGGAGACGCGCGGATCCTCGCTAATTCGACATTTAGTGCCCGGCACTTCGCTAAATAATTTCCCCGCGCGCCTACCGCTCGACCGATGATTTTACTTGCGGACTGGCTGCAGCCGGCAGCCGCAGAGCAACGTCGAAGTTCCGCGACGCGATCGCGGACCCGTCACGCACACCGAGCCAACGCGAACCAGAATCACTCTATTTATTTACCGGGAAATCCGACAGAACTTACCACCGGCACCTTCTCGCTAGAACGGGATCTCCGTCTCGCTTCCTTCCCGGCAGCGTGCGTCGCCAAAAGATTAACTTATTCGCGTTTATAATTTTGCGGGTGGTCGCGCTAATAGCCTACGAGAGAGTGATCTTTTCCGCGTTGACTCGGGAACGCGGAAGTGAGGCGTCCCCCCTTTCCGCGCGCTTCTCCCCGCGGGACGCTTAGTCCAATCGCAGCCCGAATTTCGGCACGGGCCTCGCTCATCGTGGCGGTCCCTGGCGTCCGGCGATTGGTGGCTTCTTCGGCGGTGCTGACGCTGATTCGCCGCGTCTCGCTCAGCCGATCGACTTTGGCCAATCCGGCGGCGGAACTCGTTGCTTCCCGGTTGAGGCGACGCCAAAGTAGCTGCGATATCGTCTTGGCCTTCCTGCTCTTTGGTGGCGCCTCCAGGTTGTTTGTCCTGGGCCTTGTCGATTCTCCGGCAGCTCTTTCCTTCGCCGGCGCCTTTCGCGTTCGATTTCCTCCGCGGGTAAAAGTGTTCCGGGTCCTTTCGGGACCCGGTGACGGTCCTGCAAACGTGCGTCGCGCAAATTGGCGCGACGCTCAAAAATATGAAAAAGTCGCCCATGGGTCTCGTTCGTGCCCAGGGAGAGCGCTCGCCATAATTCGCCCGCTTTTCCGGCAGCGGAAAGTGACCCGGTCTTCCGTTATTCGGTCTCGGGGGACGTTGGCTAAAACGCCACGTCACAGCAGACAACGATAGGCTCGATTTGTTTATGTACCGCTCCCGGGGCTGTTCTCTGTGGAGAGGTTTGTGAGAGGTCATTACTATCGATATGGAAGTCGGCCTTTTTTCCGGGCAACACGTGTTTGCTGTAAAGTAATTTGCGTGGGTCCCGACTAGTGCTGCGAAAAAATGCTATATCCGAGAAATATAACTAATAGGACGTTCAGTCGTCCCTGTCATAAATGTCCGCTGTTTCTACGTACCTGTAAAGTGAATTGTCAACCTTTTTCCATTGTATTCTAACGGCTGCACTAACAAACCAATAAATATCATATTTGCGTAGCTTCAAGATGTTTCAGTTGAAAAACACATGTTTCTCTTCGCCGTTCGTTTGCCGAATATTTTTAACAAATAAGGTTTTTTCCTAGCAGCTAGGTATCCAACAATTTAGAAGAGGAATGAAAACTTGGTTCGCTCTAATCTACTCTTTAAAAAAAGATCCCGATTCATGGGAAGATGGCGAGGATTTCAAATTTGGACTAAACATTGTACAAGACTTCAAAGTTGTTAACGACACTGCTGAGCGTGGTGTTAAGCTTATTCAGGACTATAATTAGTTATTATCAAAAAAAAGAAGAAGAGAAACAATATATTTTACAAATTATTTCCGAAAATAGGTAACAATTTCCAGATGTATCGAAAAAGTCATTACGAGACAAATAAATTATTTCAACGAAATTCTCTAAAATAATTTTAGTTTTTTGTATAATGTACTGTATTACACGTATGATGTATATTGTATATGTATTAATAATGTATTATGTATAAGCATATGTGTAGTGATATCATGTATTTTTGCTACTTACAATAATAATATCAAAAAATGTCTTAGACAAAAAATTGTACTGTTTATTACATTAAGTATAATGCAAGAAAAAAAAATTTTTTTATGTCAACAATATAAATACATGTATGTACATAACGATATATAAAAGTATATACTAATAATATACTGCAGTGAAGAAAAGCGAGTTACAAAATTAACCAATTTTGAAAGTCGATGCGGCAGCATTACCCGTTATTCTATCAATCTCAAATTTTGCACACATTATTTTTTCGTCCAGTGGCACAATTCTAGAGGTTGTCCCGAAAAAATATCAACAAAATAATTTTCGCCAAATATAACGAAGGTCCACCCTAATCTACAGATGTCAATAAGCCTCAGCCCGCTCATATCTGCAGGTTTTATTTAACATGTTTTGCGACACGGTGAATAGTTTAGAAGATGTTCGAGACAAACTATTTTGTGAGCATTTTCTGAATTAATTACCTCAATATTTAATCCGTTTGAGGCACATTTTCCCGTTATCCGATTGAATTCAATCTTTGCACTAATTTTTTAAAAATTATTTGGAAGCCTTGTCCTCGTTCTTTTTCCAAATTCGTTAATGCCTATCTGCTGAGAATACCCCTCATTTGTTTCGAACAATAGAAAAATTTAAGTTTACTAGTTAAACATTATCTTCATTGGCTCGTTGGTGCATTACTTCGTTCACACATTACTAAAGAATACAACATATTCGAATTCGAACAAAAGTCGAAACGCTGCGGTTAGGTTAGGGTTAGGTGGTGTTTGGATGAAGGTAGAGAATATGCTGCTTTCCGCGATTTGAAAACATGACTAGCGCACCAAGTAGTGTGTTGTCCTGACCGAAAATTGCGTGTGATACCAATAAGAATGAAATGTCCAAAAACATCGGCGGTAAGTACATATTTTAGTCGTCTACTATTCATCAATTTTTGTCCATTGAGTACTGCTTGATATTTATTCATCATTGGTTAATGGAATTATTAAAATATGCATTTTGCAGTTATACGCTTGCCGAACGCTTCATCGGGGCCTCCCGGTTCAGGTACCTAGGTTCTACCATTAACTGCGTCCCCCACTCTAATAATATTTTGTGCCACGTTTTCTTACCGCCCCCCCCGCAAAGGCTAGGTGCGAGGTTACTTTTTTGACGAAAGCTAGTCTCAGGTATCTTTCTAGTTTCGATCACCAAACTGGGCAATTAACAGTGCTAAGCAATGTCAACAATGGACGATGAAAGACTCATCGAGGCTGTCCGAGGCTACGATTGCCTGTACAACCTACAACATCCACAGTACATGGATACCAAGCATAAGGATGGCGTATGGAGAAGGATTGCGCAGGACATTAATCAGCCAGGTCAGTTTTCGCTGCATTTTAATAACAAATTAATTTATTAATTCTTCATGGATACATTACAATTTGATGTGTGGGTGCAAAATACAAAGCCCAAAATTACCATAAAGAACTTAATTTTGTGTGTGCGCGTGCGTGTGTGTGTGTAGGAGTTTGTGTGTGCGCGTGGGATTCGAACCATTTTTTTAAGATTGGTAGAGAAATTAGTTGGCTCCATAATGTGAAAAGAGGTTATTTGAAAAATTGCAATCTGTCGGAGTTGCGGAGACAATGCTAATAGTTACATTTCGCAGGTTGTTTGTGTGTGCACGTAGGCTAGGGTGTCCCTTAACAATCGAAGGAGCGATAAAATGTTAGGACAGCCTCTGATTTTATTAATTTGCATGTTCAAAGTATGTGTGAAAAATATTAGCCTAATCGGATTATTCTAAACCCTGTCTCAAGAAGCTTAAAGTTAGGATATTCTGTGGAATTTAAAAATATTTAGTACTTTCGTAATTTTGAGTGAAAAACTGGTTACAATAGAAATTATCTACAGGGTGTCCCACTGTATCGAGAACGGCAGGATATCTCGGAAGACGGTGTCGTTATCAAAAAAGTGTTCCTACAATAGTTGTTTGGTATGACGGGCTAAGTTACGTGGTATTAATTGTTTTTTTGTGGGTGGAGTGGTGGAGGACATTTCAAGGTCAACTTGATTTTTTTAAATGGATTAGTATATGTTTTTCTTTAGAAAATAATAGCGGATAGTGAGACGAATCCAAAGATGTGCTACATGATATTATTCTGTTTTTGATGAAGGTAAATTGTTAGCTTCTGTTTACATATTGCATCGGCCAACAGCCAACAGCCGCTGCTAATTGTAAGTGGCGTCGACCGATGCAATATGTAAACAGAAGCTAACAATTTACCTTCATCAAAAACAGAATAATATCATGTAGCACATCTTTGGATTCGTCTCACTATCCGCTATTATTTTCTAAAGAAAAACATATACTAATCCATTTAAAAAAATCAAGTTGACCTTGAAATGTCCTCCACCACTCCACCCACAAAAAAACAATTAATACCACGTAACTTAGCCCGTCATACCAAACAACTATTGTAGGAACACTTTTTTGATAACGACACCGTCTTCCGAGATATCCTGCCGTTCTCGATACAGTGGGACACCCTGTAGATAATTTCTATTGTAACCAGTTTTTCACTCAAAATTACGAAAGTACTAAATATTTTTAAATTCCACAGAATATCCTAACTTTAAGCTTCTTGAGACAGGGTTTAGAATAATCCGATTAGGCTAATATTTTTCACACATACTTTGAACATGCAAATTAATAAAATCAGAGGCTGTCCTAACATTTTATCGCTCCTTCGATTGTTAAGGGACACCCTAGCCTACGTGCACACACAAACAACCTGCGAAATGTAACTATTAGCATTGTTTCCGCAACTCCGACAGATTGCAATTTTTCAAATAAACTCTTTTCACATTATGGAGCCAACTAATTTCTCTACAAATCTTAAAAAAATGGTTCGTATCGTGAATAATGCGTCGCAGTTGTGTATCATTGTGGTGATCCCTGCAATGTTCTGCCCCTTATTGACAAAAGGAAATTATTAAAAATCTCCCTCACGTAGAACGCTTCGTTTTGTCGCGTTGCCTCCGCGGCGGCGGTTGCACGGCTCCCACGCAGGAACATGCGCCGTATCTTCCTGGCGCGCTGAAGCTCCTGCCGCAGACGTTTTCTCGTGCGCCCTGATGAAGTTGTGCAATATACACGAGGCCATGACCACAAAATCAACATTTTCAGGATTCAATTGGATCCGTCGATTGTAAATGCGGAATTTCTGCGCGAGAATTCCGAAGGCGTTCTCAACTACGCGCCGCGCCATGCTCAGCCGCGTATTAAAATGGGTTTTGGCCTCGTGTCCTCTTGCCTTGACCCCCGGATATGGACGTAGTAAATTACGTCGCAAGGGGAAGGCTTCGTCGCCTACAAACACGCAGGGCGCGCGAATTGATGTGCCCGGCAAATTTTCGTCGGGCAACGTCTGCATCCTTCCGCCGTAAATAGATTCTCCCAGTCCACAGTCGGCCATGACTCCGCCATCGCTGTTTCTTCCATATGCGCCAACATCAACGGCGATGAAATTGGCTTCCGCGTCCGCCAGGGCCATCAGCACCACGGAAAACGTGTTTTTATAATTAAAAAACAAGCTGCCGGAGTTCCGTGGCGCCTGGATCGTTATGTGTTTCCCATCTATAGCCCCCACACAATTGGGGAATCCACATTTGGTCCAGAAGAGTGTCCTTATCTCCTGCCACCTTTCCTTGCTGGGAAACGGCATCACCTCCACCATCAGACTTCGTGTGATGACTCTGCAGGTTTCCTTCACGATTTCGGCGACCGTAGTTTCCCCCATTCGGAAACTGTAGCTTATCGTTTTGTACGAATCTCCCGTCACGAGGTACCTACAACAATGATTGATGATTAATTTAAAAATATTTCTGTTTCCAGCTTCCGCCTGCAGAAATAGATGGCAAAATATTCGGGACTCATTCCGGAAGTTCCGAACCAAACTGAAAATTAAAAAAAGCGGCCAGGCAGCGGTTGGGGGCCGCAAAACAAACAACAAGTTCGAGAGGTTCCTCGATTTTTTGAGTCCGCATTTTAAGGAACGGGAGACGCTGTCGACGTCTCGCGACATTGCTGTCGCAATTGATCCACCCCCCCCCCCTGACAGAGGCTCTTGCGGTCCACGGTGCCGACTTCGACGCAATTTTCACTGTAGAAGAGGAGGACGACGACTGGGATCGTCCGTCGACGTCTGGAACCCAGACGACGAGGGAGGCTCCCGAGGGGGATATGGAAGAGCGGCAACCGCCGAAGAAAAAAAAAAGCAACACAAAGGACGTCGACGAACAGATTCTGAATAGTTTTAAGCAAACTACGGAGCTGCTAAGCTGCTCACTAACAAAGGAGGAAAGCGATATTGATCTTTTGCTGAAAAGTGTGGCAGCCACTGCCAAATTGCTGTCCCCCCGCCGAAAGAAAGTGGCAAAACGATTAATTTACAGATTGGCTGAAGAAATCGACAATATGATCCCCGACAACCACTAATATGTATTGTAGGAGGGAACAATTTTTTAAAATAAATTGGTATGTTGAAAATAGTATGAATGCCACTCTTTCTGAAAATCCTCTGAATATCCTTTTGAACATTTAATGGTATTTCAATATTAGTTAAATTTTTAAACCAGGTTGTGTTTTCAGAATCCAGTGCCAAATTGTCGGAACAATCATTGTCAATGACAAACAGTTATTGAATTTTCTCAGATTTTGTTTTTTGCGGTCATTAAATAATTTTTTAAATTTTTTATGTTCGAATTTGTAAAACTTATCTAAAATGTGTTCCGGAATGAGGAATTGTAAAACTTCATTAAGATCTTCAATTTCTTTCAAAGAATTCGTATGTAATAGATGTGTATCTTCAATAGTAATGTTTAACACTTTTCTCATATATCTTTTTTGTAAATATGATAATTTATCATGAGTAAGACCAACATTGGTAGTAAAGTTACCTTTCTTTTTTATAACATTTTAAAAAATGAACAGTGGAATAATGTTGTTGGTTCTGCATTTTAAGAGAAACAACTTTTTGTTACTTATCTTAGCTATAAACAGGTTAATGTTTATATGAAAACTGTGTTATATGAAAACAGTATATTTAATTTCGAAAATTTAAATTACTAATTTCTTTTTTAGACGCAAAAATTTTGTCTCTTGATAATGATCCACATTGGGATCGAAACGTTGAGAAACTTAAATATTTAAATTGCATATTTGTTGTTCCTCTTGAAATGATCGAACCTGGCGCCGATATCATTAACATATTTTATATTACTAGGATCTAACCAGAATCTAACTAGATTTCGGGCCAAACAGGGGTTTACAGGAACACGCCTCACGTCCTCATACGATTATATTTTGAGCTGAATGAGGGCTCACTCTAAAGGGGAAGGTTAAAAAAAACAATCTGGTGAAAAATCACTTACCGCAAGCAAACTGCTAGTCTGTCCTCCGGAGAAATTGGACTCCCGAAGCTCGTGTGGTTTTTAGTGAGCTGGGCTCTGACTTTGCTCAGTAGGATAGCAAAGCAGCCCCTACTCATGTGGAAATATCCATAGAATTTCTCCTCGTTGTCCATTGTCATCTGCCGAATTAGCACCAATTCGCTTTCGGTCTCTCTGGTTTTCCACAGTGGGTGGACACTGTAGCGACGTCTTCTCCTTGCTCGTTCTTGCTCCCGAAGCCGACGTTGCGCAACATACACCATCTTCAAAGTGAAATCGGCGCAAAGAATCTTCTTCACGTCACTATTGAAACTCATCGTTTAAAGATAAATGCACGCGTTGAAACCGTTGTAGATAGGAGTTAGGCCAAAAATGGTACTGGAAAGCGGCTTCACAGTCCCTTAAATACACTATCGGCAACCCCCTACCTAACGTCGTGAAGGTAGAGGGTGGAATTTCCCGGGCTAGGAGAGTCGCAAGCGTTTCTCTTGGGCGGTACGGAATCGCAATACTAAATAAATTACATCATTTCACCGTAATGAACATATAAAATAATTTCTTCCACCTTTTCCATCCAGCCATTTTGACTTTGTAAATGTGGGTTTTTGATTTCATAATGTTGTAGTTGACAATAATGAGCGAATTCAACAACTTACTACCAGAGTTGGGCAAAAATGTAATCAACGTTAAAGTTTGACGGCTAACGATTAAATAGTCACTAAGCGTTAGTTGGGAATAACGGTTAGGTTTCTACTTTAGTCGTTAATTGCGATGAACGATTAGATTCCTTTCTTTTTTTCATAGATCTCATAAGAGATTTCCTAAAAAACAGAACTATTGAAAATAAACATGTTTTGATGATTACATCAGTCTCCGATTTTTCGGTGGTTTCCTTTTTTAATTACCTATTGACGACTAACTGCATCAATCGATTGAATCAATCGCCGTTTTTTCAATGATTACCTTCTTTAATCGTTTAACATTGGACCCCGCGACATTGATATTTGATGAAAAGTTAATTAGAACAACTAGTTAATTACATGACTTGGAAAACATGTGTGGAAAGTATTTATTTGTTTGCAAGCATTACAAAATGTTTCTTTCATTATCGTCCTTGCATGTGACATTAGAAATAATAAAGCAGACTATTTAATAATTATTTAAATAAAAATACATTTTTTTAAAATGCTACGTTTTTAAGACGGACTAAAAAGTATAAAATAATTTTTCCTAGCCCCATTCAGATTCCTATCCTCATACAGATAGTCCAGAAAATTTGTGATTGTGAATTTTGAATAGCTAAAAAAATACTTGTAAGATTTAAAACGAAAAACGTGGGCGCATGCAATAGATGCATGAATAGTTTACCAAAATCAGTAACAATTTTATTGCACTACAAATGATATGATACACTCCTTACTATTATCTCGCGCCCCACGTTTTTCGTTTTACGATTACAAGATTTTGCTGAAGGAAAGCGGACAGACAAGAAAGCGACCTAACAAAAATGTGGTAAAAAATTAAAGGTCGCCTCCATATCTAACTACAGTGTGTACT
Organism: Lasioglossum villosulum; assembly: GCA_963971365.1. Taxonomy (NCBI): domain Eukaryota; kingdom Metazoa; phylum Arthropoda; class Insecta; order Hymenoptera; family Halictidae; genus Lasioglossum; species Lasioglossum villosulum. The sequence continues at coordinate 18,361,782 of OZ020498.1, read as the reverse complement.
ACTTTTTCCTCTTTCATGTTTTTCTAATAATTACTATTAGCAAGAAAAACGTTCTCGAAGAATAGTGTGAACACACTGTATATAGATTGCACATATTCCTTTGACGTTCCTTATTTGCCAAAAAATTTTCCTTAGAACGGAGAGAACCTAGCCGATACAATGCACATTAGGTCCTTCGCAGGCAAAGCGGGAAATCCGACCCCCGAAAATGCTTCATTGCCGCCCGCATGCCGCCAGCAACGCGCAATCGGTCAGAAAAGTTTTCAGCACAACCTTCAAAATTTACGATGTTAACATATCTTACAGCATCGTATACGACTGGGAAATACACTACTGGCAACCCCTGCTCAACGACGTCAAGGAAGAGGGTGGAATTTCCCGGCCGAGAAAAGTCGCAAGCGATTCTATTTGGCAGTACGGAATCGTAATGCTAAAAACATATGTAGATCACGAAACTGTACAATAAGTAAATAATATTATTTCATAGTAACAATAAGTAATGATACATTTATTTGGTGAACAGCTACGTGATCTGTATATTTAGCATAGCAATAATAAATCACATCATTTCACCGTAATTAACATGTAAAATAATTTCTTCCAGCTTTTCCATCCAGCCATTTTGACTTTGTAAATGTGGGTTTTTGATTTCATAATGTTCAACGACCTACTGCATTATTACCTTGAGCCTTTAAATAACGCCAAAATAGTTTTCCCGACTTTTCGGGCAAACACCCCACTCAGCGATGGCTTGTTTAACATTGGACCCCGCGATATTGATTTTGTATGGAAAGCTGGTACAACTAATTGACAACGTGACGTGGAAAAAGATTTGTGGAAAATTGCAATTGGTCGGAATTGCAGGGAAAATACTAACAGTTGTATTTCGCAACTTTTGTTGGGCTGTCCTTTATTGAAAATTTGAGGAGCACGTTGTGTGGATGTACAATAGGGTGGTCCTTATTTTTCGACCATGAAATTTTCGGCTCCCAGTCCCAATATTGTTCCTTTCCATGAAAAAATGATATATTCAAAGGTTTAGAGCAATCGGATGTCGGGAAGTCGTGCCTCATCGAGCGCGAAGTTTTGAAATAGAGTTGAGAACGCGCTAAATGTGTAGCGTATACTGAAAAGTCAAGTTAAATATTTTATACCTCCAAAAATATTATAATTCCTTACATGCATTCAAGTACAGGTGTACTTTGTACAATACATGTCCAATTTTATGTATTTGATTGAAAATACCAATTCTTTTAATTGTATTCTTGTACTAATTTAAAAAGTAGAGAAATTAACATTCGACATAAATATGTTATATTTAATCAGAGCATAATATTTTTAATCAGATGTGGTGAATATTGCACCATATATGTAAAGGCGAAGAAAAGAAACTAAGAGGTATCGAGGTATTGAGTTTAAATACTTTTTAATATATACAAGGCAACAAATACATTTAATACAACAAATACAACTAAAGACGTTTTACAGAGATTTCATTAATGTAGTCCTTTTTGCGTCTGGATAGAGCTTTCTGTAGTCTGACACAGTTTGCATTATAAATTGTTTTTCTTTTTCATTTCGCGATAGTACATCGGATCGTTAAATTCTTGCAATAAGTTTAACTCCTCGTTCTGCCGAATCATTAACTACAGCAAAATTATTTACTACAATTAAGCCTGCGTTTTAACTGGCATCACTTTCCCATTCTGAGGGATCCTTATTTTTAAAATCTATGAAATCTTTTTAAAAAATTTAAAGTTTGTTTGGACATAAATGCTGCAATGTTGCTACCAACGCACTTATTTACATTAGCTGAATCAACTACCAATCTTTTAATGTCATTATGACTAACGGTATTCTCAGCTTTTGCAGCTACAATCATTTGTTGCTTTACATCGTGCGGAATTTTGGAGTCAAAATAGGCTAGTAGCGCTACAGTATCGGGTGTTAGATACCACAAACGATTGCAAAATTTCTGTACTGCTACGCGACTTACATCGTCATTGATGGCACTATATGCGTATAGATTTTATAAAAAAATCATGGTCTTGACTTGGAGCTTCTGCAGCAATTGGAGCTTGGATCCATGCGTTTAAATACAATTTACTGACAAAAATGCAAATTTGACGTATTCCATTTTCTTCATCCTTCGTCAATGTAAATTGATGTCTAAATAAGAATATTTTTAAAGAATGTATAGCTTTCGCCATCCATCGAGTATGATGAAATGCTCCTGGTGCTCGAAAAGAAAACTTTATTATTACTAATTTCAAGAAACTCTCGATAGTCCTCGCGTGGTTGTTTCACTTTCAAATTTAAATAAACATAAAAATAAACGAAGAAGACCTCGGTGCAACGGTTCAACGCACCGTGCTCACCGATGTTACGCTTCGCGAAAACGCACTTTTTAGCGGGAAGGTGGCGGATAGAAATTATACGGGTTAATTAATGTGAAATAATCTTAATTCGTACAAAGTACACCTGTACTTGAATGCATGTAAGGAATTATGATATTTTGGGAGGTATAAAATATTTAACTTGAATTTTCCGTATACGTTTTACATTTAGCGCGTTCTTAACTCTATTTCAAAACTTCGCGTTCGATGAGGCACGACTTCCCGACATCCGATTGCTCTAAAACTTTGAATATATTATTTTTTCATGAAAAGGAACAATATTGGGGGGGGGGGGGTGCCGAAAATTTCATGGTCGAAAAATAAGGACCACCCTAGTGTTCAGACTATTCCTAGCCAAATATTTCATGCCAATGTGTTTGATAGTATTTCAAAACGCTTATTTCATTTCCTACCTTGCATGATCTTCGGGTCGCTGTACAGTATGTGGATGAATTCGACTAGACACACGCTCTAATGCGACATAACAAATAATAAAGCATTCTACTATTTAAAAAATTAAAGGTCACCATCATATCTAATAAAATATCATAAACACGAAAAGTTACATATACCATTGCATTGCGTATAAAAAACGAATTGTTTCCTCGTACACAATTTGTCAGATAATATTCTTTATTTTGTTTCTATAGTAATAAATAAATTGTTATTTTTTTGTTATAACGTTTACATTCCTTAACAACGTATTACCCACCTATTGGCACAACGAACTCTGAAAAGTTCGCTTTTTAGATAAATACAGCATGTTATATTCTGCCTATGCTAGAGTGCCGGTCTGTTCCGGAACTGGCAGATTGCTCGAGGAGCAACCTCTCCGGCTGTCGGTCCGGCTATCTCCTGATGCGTAGAGGGGAGTAAAAAGTTACCGGTACCCCCTGCGGTTAGGGTAGCAAGCGACAAGGTCTCCGGCAAGAACCCTTTGTGCGAGCCTCTCGAATCGCCGTCCGGAACTCACAGAGAGCTCTGGAAGATGCGAGAAACGTCGCCGGGCGGCGCCGGGCCTGGCTAGTATGGTTCGACCCATACGCGGCAATAATCGGCGACTGGCCAAAGGACGCGGCAAAGTACGGCAAGAGAAAAACGATCGGGCACGTCGCGTCGTCCCACCGTGGGCGGCACCGAGGATGAGCGGTATTTTCCCGAATTCGGCACGTTCCGCCTTCTTCCGGATGGAAGGTTCTCGGCAACGTGGCTTTTCACGGCCGTCTCGACGCGCCGCGTGCACTTTTCCACGTTTCCCGGCTACGCAGGCGGACGCGTGACTACGACGCGAAAGTAGGATCCGCAAACACGCCCCGAGCCAACACGAACTGTTCACAAAATATTACGTAAAACCTGACCGGCACTTACCAAATCGGCAGTCACTGGACACCTCGTGTTCCGGCAATGCAAAATACTTTATTTTTACGCACTCGTTAAATTGACTGATCCGGTCAACGTCCTGCGGCACAGTGACCTACTTCGCGTCGGCTCGGGAACGCGGAAGTGGGGCGTCCCCCTACTCCCTCATCTAATTCCGACGGTGCGACGCTCGGGCCTATCGCAGGGGTTCTCGCGGCAGGGGCGCTTCTCAATCGGGAGCCCCCTTGTCTTCGGCAATTTGTTGATCTCCGAAGACGGTGTTCCCTGATTTTCCGCCGCGCGCCTCAAGGTTGGTACGAGCCGGTCCGGCAGTCTGCTCGTGATCTACTCTGGGTGAGGGGCTGACGGGACGGCGGGGGTGGTCTTCTCCGATTCACGAGGTCCTCGTCCGCTCGTCCAGGCTTGCTGGCCTGGGCTCGCCCCAATCCCGACATGTTCGGTACGGCATCGGTGCTGCGATAGGTCCTTTGAGTGTCTCGTCGCGAGGTATTTTCGCCAATTAGCGGTCGGAATTAGGTACCGGGTTCCTTCGTGGAGTCCGGCTACGATCCTGCAACTTTGCGTCGCGCTCAGTGGCGCGACGTTTAAAACGCGTTAATTCTCTGCCACTGGTACTCGGATTTTCCCAGGGAGAGCGATCGCAACGGCCCGTTCGTTTCGGCACTGCTCGAGGTGACCCGGTCCTTCGTTAAGGGTTCGGAAAGACGTCGGCAAAACCTGCCACGTCACAACTCCTCCCCTCCCGAAAGAGACCGGGTCCTACCGGTGGCCGTTACCGGTCAGGCTATTCGCGGGCTCGGTGGCGAACGCTCTTCCTCGGATGGTCCCCCGGTCACCAACAACCACTTAGAGACGCACACGTATATAACATCACTAGTATAGACGAGTACTTACCTTTCCTTTACTTGTAATCTTCGGGCGGGGTTTTCTTTATCGCGATCAGCATCTAATTGACTAACCTAATTGTCGCTAAATCTTGTCACGCTTGACTCGGCGGATAGGGTTCTCGAGGGTTAAATGAAGTGTGACTCTCTATTTTAACGGCACCCGTTTATTAATTCTCCTCGCCTCGGCGACAGCATTTTAACAAAAATATCACTTTTTGCGGGCGGCATTTTTATATAATCCATTGTGGGGAACCGTGAAGAAAAAGAATATATATATCCCTTTTTGCGGGCGGCATTTTTATATAATCTGTTGTGAGGAACCCTGAAGAAACAAAAACAAGAGGGAACCCCAAAAGAAACGTAACTTAAATGGTTGGTTGTGGCCTGTACATGTAGCCTCGGCAGTCTTCTCTTAACTTTTAACGGCAGGGTGAAGGTGCGGCATGTGACTTCATCCTTTCCCTACCAAGGGTGGTGTGGGCCTCCTGACTTCCACGTCTGGCGGCAGTCCGGGCAGTTTTTCACTGTGTATGTGGGCCGCCCGCACCGATAGCAGTACTCCCACTTTTGTGGGGCCTCGCACTGCGTGTGTTGGTGTCCCTTGGCTCCACACCTCCAGCACCCGAACTCCTCCTCTTTTATATTGCGCGCCAGCTTTGAGCGTAGAGGGCTCGTTCCTTTCAGGTTCTGGTTTCCCTGGACCTTCCCCTCCTTCTCTCTGCCTTGGGCTTCTCTGGGCTGTCGTAGGCGGGCTCCCAATGCTCCCCCTGGCCTTTGTTTTCCCTCCTCGTTCTGCTTGGTATCCGCTGGCGCGGCAGTCGTTGGTGTTTCCTCTCCTTGCTGCTTTGTTTGCACGGAGGCGGTAGGCGTCAGCTGTTGCCTTTTTCCGTACACCGGTTTTAATTTCCTAATTAACCTTTCGAAGGACTCGTCGAAGCTATTTTCCTCTTCCTTCTGGGCCGGTTTCTTTCCCCCGTCTGATCCCGTATGTTCCTCGGCCGACTCATAGATTGTTCCTTCTTCCTCGCCTTCTGTATCTGAAGGGTTTCGCTGCCTTGGTGCGGCTGGTATGCAGGCCCTTCATTTTTTTTTCTCTGCTGGTACAGCAACGGCACTCTGGTGGTTCGATAATTGGTGGAGCGTCACGTCGGCTCTGCTGGATCGTCAGGTCGGGCGATCGGCAAATCGTCTGTACAAAGAACTCCTATAATTAGACCCCTTATTTTGGTGCGTGTGGGGGGAAGTATGGTTTTAAATCACTTATGTGGACTTTGCCGAGATCGTTCCCGTTTTCTGTCGCTAGGCCGTATACTACGGGCGACAGTATTTTCGTGACTACGACCGGTCTCGTAAATTTCAGCGCTAATTTTGCCGCGAAATGTTTTGCCGCCGATGAGAGTACGTGTTGCCGTTTCATCACCCTATCCCCTACTTTATACGTCCGATCGCGATGTCGCAAGTTGTAATATCTTGACTGCCTATTGTACGCATCCTCGAGGTTTTCCAAGACCCACTGCCGTAATATCGGCAATTGGGTTACGCGTTTCTTCCACGTGTCATGGGAAGTGACCTCGAGGTCAATAGGCAGTTCCACGCCAGCTCGCACGCATTTCGCTGGACGTGGTTCCCGCCCGAAGTTAAGGAACGCTGGAGAAGCCTGTAACACGGAATGGTTCGCGGTATTATATGCAAACCTTAGTTGCGGCAAGTTTAGGTCCCAATCTCGATGATCCCTCTCAATGTATGACACCATCATCGTCTTTAGGACTCGGTTCACGCGTTCGACCGGGTTCGCCTGCGGGTGGTACGGAGGGATCGTGCTAATCTTAATCCCGTATTCTTTCGCCAGATCTTTCAGGCAGTTATTCGCGAATTCCGTGCCGTTGTCCGTTAACAGCACGTCTGGGGTTCCCCATCGGCAGAAGACTAACTCTTCAAGAGCCACGGCAATTTTTGGACCAGTGGCCTTTCGGAGCGGCACGCACTCGATCCATTTGGTAAATAAATCCTGGATCACTAGGAGATAGACGTTTCGAGACCTGCAGGGAGGGAACGGGCCCATGATATCGGCAGCTACCACTGTCCAAGGCATATCGACTCTGCGCCGGCCCATCAGACCTGGAGGGAGTGTTTGCTCCACTTTAGTGCTCTGACAGCTGTTACAGCGTCTTACATATTCTACTGTTGTTCGGTACATGCCTGGCCAGTAGTAGCGGGCGGCAATGCGGTGATAAGTCTTCTCGACTCCCAAATGTCCCGCTTGCACGTTATCGTGTGCCTCCTGCAGAATCTCTGTTCTACGCTCCTCGAGAATTACCAGTTTCCATTCATCCCCGTCGTTCCCCAGCGTTTCCGTTATTATCGGGTCTGTAGTCGGCAAAACAATTCTCCGTTCCGAATGGACCAGTCCTTGAATTTTTCCGGGTCTCGTTCTACTTCCGCGAATTGTTCCTCGTACCACCTAGTACGAACCGCGGCTACGATGTGCTGTTCCCCCTTTCCAACATCCTCCCCCTCATGTACGCGAGAAAGGGCATCTGGCACTATTGAAAATAACGCTTCTAAATTAATAAATATAGAATATAATTTATTTCTCCGCTTTACAAATAAAAATTATGTGATACGTCGCTAGCGCGGTCAAAATCTCAACTGCCTATCGATGGCATCGCAACGGGGCCGATGGCATCGAGAGAAAAAACAAAAGTATAACGAAGAAGGCACATCCGATTTTGCATATCGGTGGCCGCCCTCCTCATTGACCACTAGCGCGACGCAGATGTTGAAAAGCTTTCTTTTTACTTTCCAACAGCCTCTCCGCTTGAATACTCTGCGCGCGAAATCATACCAAGACTCTGTCGCAAGAAAGAAAAACGCTGCTTCGAAAAAGGCTTAGTAAATATATCCGCTTTTTGTTCATTTGAGCACACATACTTGACCATCAAATCCCCCTGATCGACTTTTTCTCGGATAAAATGGTACTTAATGTCAATATGCTTCGTTCTCTTATGGAATTCGGGGTTTTTGACTAATCTAATCGCGCTCTGATTATCCAGAAACAAAACAATGGGATCATCTCCCATCCGCCCCAGATCCTTTAACAACTTTCGCAGCCAAACGGCCTCTTTAGCTGCCGTGGCCGCCGCAACATACTCTGCCTCAGTCGTACTTAGGGTTACAAGCCTCTGACGCTGAGAAGCCCAAGTTACAACGCCGCTCGCCAGGCAAAACGCGAAACCGGAAGTCGAGCGTCTTGTCTCAGGATCGCCCGCGAAATCCGAGTCAGAAAAACCAACCAAGCTCATACCATTCTCGTTCCTCTCGTACAAAATGCCGTAATCTAACGTGCCTGACAGATATTTTATAATTCTCTTAACCGCTTGCCAATGACTTTCATTATGTCTATTTAGAAACTTACTGACGTTGTTAAGTGCATACGCCAAATCTGGACGCGAGACTATGGCCAAAAACATGAGTGAACCAACTGCTTCACGGAAAGGTACATTCTCTATCACGATTTCGTCGCTATCTACCGGGGTTAATATCGCGTTTGGGTCGGCTGGTATCGAAACTGGCTTTACATTTTCACAGCCGAATTTCTTTATAATTTGCTTCGCATAGGACTTTTGGTGTATAAACATACTTTTTCGCTCGCGATCTCTCATGATTTGCACACCCACGAACGTACAAGAATCGCCGACCTTTATCTCAAAGGACTCGCTTATCGCATTCAAAACAATTTTTGAAGCCTCTCTTGAACTCGATGCTATCAGACCGTCATCAACAAATAACGCGACTATTACCTCATGATCATTCAATACACCGCGAAAAATACATTTATCAGCATCGCATTGTTCCAAATTCAGAGCCTTTATCACACTTTTGAATTTCTCATTCCAACACCTGGCCGCCTGCTTCAAACCGTACAATGATTTTCGAAGACGGCACACGAAAGCGTTCTTCTCGAGATTCTCGTTAATTCCTTCTGGCAATTCCATTAATACTTCTTCTTGCAAATCGCCGTAAAGAAAAGCCGTCTTCACGTCGAACTGCAAAAGTTCCAGATCAAGTTGAGTCACCAGAGCTAAGAAAATTCTCAGAGAATCATAGCGAATGACTGGCGAAAAGGTTTCGGTGTAATCCAACCCCTCGATCTGATTAAAACCCCTTGCACAGAGTCTTGCCTTGTACCGCAGTGGTTTTTCATCTTCATCTCGAAGAATTCGAAAAACCCATTTCGAGTCAATCGGTCTCATGTCTGGTTTCTTTGGAATTATTTCCCAGGTCCGATTTGTCTCGTGCGAATTCAACTCGTCGTTGATGGCCCTCCGCCAATTCGCTGCATCGGGTCCGTTCACGGCTTCCCCGAACGTTAAAGGTGCGTACTCGGCCACGTTCACCTGGAGCCTATCAGGCTTCCGGATGCCCTCACGGTTTCTCAATTCTCGTCTTTGTGGCGAGTCCTCCACCTTCTTGTCACCCTGATGCTCTTGTTCATCCTCAAGTGCATCCATGAACAAATCGTGCTCTTCCTCTGTGTCATTTTCCCAACCCGGCAGCACGAGTTCGTCATAATCCTCATCAGGAGGGAGTTCATGGTCCTTGCTTTCATTAAAGATTACATCGCGCGACACAATTACTGTTTTTGACTTCTCATCGTAGAGACGAAAATTTTCGGAGTCACCATGATATCCCACGAATAGCACCTTCTTTGATTTTGCGTCCAATTTGCGCCTAAATTGCTTTGGGATATGCATGTAAGCGGTTGATCCGAAGATTCTCAAATGACGCACACTCGGTTTCACACCATTCCATATCTCGTACGGAGTTTTGTCTAATCGCGGTTTCGAAAGCGTTCGATTACGCAAATAAACTGCCGTATTGACAGCCTCGGCCCAGAGAAACTTTGGTAAACTTTTCGCCTGCAACATAGTTCTCGCCGCCTCCACGATGGTTCTATTCGCACGCTCCGATTTCCCGTTTTGCTCCGGCGTGTACGGCGCGGAATATGAACTTTGAATTCCTTTTTCCCTAAGGTATTTTTTTAAATTCTCATTTACGTATTCTTTGCCGTTATCGCTTCGAAGGTATTTAATCGATCGATTGAATTTATTAAATATCATTCTCTCGTATTCTTTTAATTTTTTCGTAACGTCGGACTTGTGACGCAAGAAATAAACATTTCGGTAACCCGACGCTTCGTCTACGAAAATCACATAATACTTCGCGTTCCCTACCGATTCGACGGATATTGGACCCCCGACATCTGTGTGAATAAATTCTCCCGGTAACCAATCCCGCCTATCAATGGATTTCTTAAAAGGTAACCGATGAGCCTTTCCCAGCTGACACGCGTCGCAAAAGAAATCGTCGATTCCCGAAACGCTCACACCAGATACAAGCTCTTTATTCACCATTTCTCGCAGTGTCGCTTTATTTACATGACCCATTCTCTCATGCCACATTTGAAAACTTGTCGTCGACACATTTGCTTCAACATTCTCTCTCTCGTCGTCATTCTTTAACGTAACGAACAACATCTTGTAAATGCCGTTTGCTTGCTTTATGCCTTGAGCCCTCACAGACTCATTGCTCGAAAAAATGACATTATTTTTCGCAAACGTCACGTCAAAACCCTTTGAGGCACATTCTCCAACCGAAAAAAGGTTTTTCTTTAGCTTCGGCACATACAAGACGTTGTCGATTCTCGACGCGAACCATTCATTGTCAACAAACTTCATAACGTTCACATAACCCGAACCAAACACTTCACAGGCACCATCGTCACCTAGTAACACTTTTTCACCGGCAGATGTCACAAAATCATGAAGCCAGTCTCGTCTATGGGTGATGTGTCTTGATGCTCCGCTGTCTGCAATCCAGACGTCACCGATGTCCATTCGCTGGATACTTCGCATCGATGCCACGCTCTTCTCTTGTTGACCGCCTTCATGTGTCGAAACAAAAGCGCAATTCTGCGAGGAATCTTTCGTGTCTTCCTTGTCTTTCTTTTTCGCGGGACACTCCCAAGCAAAATGCCCTTTTTTATGACATTTGAAACACTCGACATTCTTTTTGTCCCTCTTAGGTTTCTTGCCGGTGTTGCTACTCCTCTTTTTCTCGCTCAATCGCATCGCGGAAAAAGCTGTTGCAAATTCGTCATCGGCAGAGAATCTCGTTTCCTCCTTGATGAGACGCTCTTGCAAATTTTCGATTGTTTGCCTCTCCGGATCCACGCTGTCCCATGCAGTTTTCAATGCGTTATACTTGGGGGGAAGACTTGCCAGGATTTTCGCCATAATCGCTATGTCGGATACCTTCTCTCCCACGTCCGCTAGTTGACCCGCCATATTTTGAACCTTGGCCTCATGCTGCACCACGGGATCACTGGAATCCATCCGATATTCGTGGAATCTTTGCGTTAGAATAAGTTTATTCGTTTCAGATTTTTGTTCGTGTATGGCGATCAATTTCAACCACATTTCCCGCGCGTAAGTACAGGTCAAAATGCATTGCACGTGAGGCATTTCCATCGCGGACGAAATCAGGAACATGGCCTTTGCGTTATCTTTCATCCAAATCTTCAGCTCTGCTTGGTCTTCCGGCTTTATTCTCGTGCCATCCACGATGTCGTCGATGCCGCTCGCGACAAAAATGGCGTTCATTTGAAATTTCCATAGCTGGAAATTTTTGCCGTCGAACTTGACCACATTCCGAGTTGAGATTTGTTCCGACATGTTTGAATCGCACAAACAATACAGGGAAAACTCAATTATGCTCTCGAGAAGAAATCTGACCGAACTTCTATTACACACGTGGCTGCACTTCTCGCGCGATCACGATCAATATCACTTTTTTGATTTGCAAAAAAATTCGGTTTTACACAGGCTGCGAACCTGGGCCCATAACCTATTGAAAATAACGCTTCTAAATTAATAAATATAGAATATAATTTATTTCTCCGCTTTACAAATAAAAATTATGTGATACGTCGCTAGCGCGGTCAAAATCTCAACTGCCTATCGATGGCATCGCAACGGGGCCGATGGCATCGAGAGAAAAAACAAAAGTATAACGAAGAAGGCACATCCGATTTTGCATATCAGTGGCCGCCCTCCTCATTGACCACTAGCGCGACGCAGATGTTGAAAAGCTTTCTTTTTACTTTCCAACAGGCACCTTATTTCGGGTTCTCTGTCGGTAGACTACTTGGAAGTCGTATTCCAGCAGTTGCAGGGCCCAACGCGCTAATCTCCCTGAGGGGTTCTGGGGATAAATTTTCATAGCCACCGTAGGCTGTGACGATCGGTAACCACCGTGAAGCTATACCCCTCTAAATAAAGACGGAATTTCTGTACCGCCCAGACGATCGCGAGACATTCCAACTCGGTGGCGGAGTATTTTCTCTCCGGCAACGTGAGAGACCTGCTCGCGAACGCGATGACCCTCTCAATTCCCTCGACCTCCTGTGTCAGAACCGCGCCTAGTCCAACCGTGCTAGCATCCGTTTGCAGGGTAAATGGTGTCTCGAAATTTGGGCACGAGAGGGTGGGTGCTTCGGCAATGGCATCACGGAGGGCCACGAAGGCGGCTTGTTGGCCGTCCTTCCATTCCCATTCGCGATCCTTTCTCAATAGGTTATTTAGCGGTTCGGCAAGCGTGGCGAATCCCGGGATGAATCTCCTGTACCAGGAGGCCATCCCTAGGAATCGCCTCACCTGCTTAATCGTTTTGGGTGGTGGGTACGACAAAATAGGTAGAAGTTTCTCCGCGTCCACCTTTAGCCCCTCTCTGCTCACCACGAAACCCAGATACCGTACTTCCTGTCGGCAAAACTCGCACTTCTCAAGGTTGATTATTAGACCGGCCTCTTTGATTTTATTTAATATTCTATCGAGCCACACTAGGTGCTCGGTAAACGTTTTGGTGACGATAATTATATCGTACAAATACGCGAATGCATTTGGTTCCATTTCTGGACCTATTAGTCGGTCTAATAATCGCTGAAAAGTCGCGGGTGCCCCCGTTAACCCATACGGCATGCGGCGGAATTGGAATAGGCCTTTTCCCGGCACTGTAAAAGCTGTAATTTCCCGGCTTTTCTCCTCCAACGGGATTTGGAAGTAAGCCTGACTGAGGTCGAGGGTCGAAATATATTTGGCCATTCGCAACTTGTCTAGAATTTGCGTCATGATCGGTAACGGATACGCGTCTTTCCTCGAGACTTCGTTGACTTTCCGGAAGTCCAAGCAAAACCGGTACTTGCCGTTGGACTTTTTCACCATCACGATCGGACTCAACCAGACACTCTGTAATGGCTCGATTATGCCGTCCGCCAATAAGGTGTCGACCTCCTTATAAATGACCTCCTGTACTTTCGGAGAAACGGCATAGTAACGCTGTTTTATTGGCGAATGGTCGCCTACATCAATTTTGTGATTGATCAAGTTCGTCAGTCCGGTTACCTCTTTAAATTCCGGCAATGATGTCTCGAGGAATTGTTCTAGACGTTTCTTCTCGGCATCCGCTAAGGTTTGCAACCCACAGCATACGGTAGTCGAGGGTGTGTTAGTAAAGGCGAACTCGTTCGGACGAGACGCAAAATACCATACGGAATTGTGGTATTCGGCTATTATGCCGAATGTCGCGATAGAGTCCGTTCCTAACAAGAGTGGGGTCACGAGATTGTCCAGGACCCGCGCAAATATTTCCCTCTCCTCTCATCCTATCCTCAACGCGAAGCGTGCTTGCTGTACAGCACGATCTACCGTCCCCGTGGCCAGAAGAAAATAGCACGGTTTTTGTTGTTGTGTAAATAATTGTTTAATTGAATAAATATATGTGTAAAGTACAATCAGTATGCACATAAACGCCCCTGTTAACTCTGCTCTTCCACACACCACTCTCGCACCGACCAAGCAAGCCCACCAGTTTGAAACAGAAGACGGGGTCTCCCGCGCTCCTTGCGCCTTTCTCTTTTTTCGTCGCACATTCATACCAACTCATACCGCTCATTCATACCAACTCATACCGCACACTCGTACCAACCCATACCGCTCGTTCATACCAACTGCTTCACTATAATTATTCTCAACACTCTCCCTCAATTATGTGACGCAGTTGTATTCATACTTATGCCGCTTTCTTTACAATACTTATTATCAACACTCACACAGTTTTCAATACACAGTTACATAAACATTCATGCTACTTTCTTCACTATAATTGTTTACAACCCTCTCCCTCAATTATGTGAAGTAGTGCATTGCTTTTCACTCGCTTTTCACTCACTGTCTATTAACTTATCTTTGAATTTTCTAAATTTTTCCAAAGCTAGTGGTTTTGTTAACATGTCAGCTACTTGATTATTTGTTGGACAATATTCTACTTGAACACGATCGATTTTTACAGTCTCACTTACATATCGGTATTTAATGTCTATGTGCTTTGACCTTTTATTAATTGCCCCACTTGTAATCAACGATATCGCTCCCTGATTGTCTATTTGAAGTTTTACTTTCACCTCTTTGCCTATTATTTCTTCAATAAGCATCTGTACATAGCGGAGATCCTTGCAGCATTCCGCAGCTGCAATGAATTCAGCTTCTGTGCTGGATGTAGCGATCATTGGCTGTCTTCTCGATGTCCACAGTATCGGTCCGCCTCCGTAGCATATGACATAACCTGTGGTGCTGCGCCTGGTTGAGTGGTCCCCAGCAAAATCGGAGTCACAGTATGCCAGAATTGTATCGTCGTTGTTCTGCCGCTTATACTGGATCCCGTCGTTTACCGTTCCCTTGAGGTACCTTAAAATTCGTTTTACATCTATTATATTTCTGTCTGTTGGACCTTCAACATACCTGCTGCAAAATCCAACTGCGAAGGCTAGGTCTGGCCTTGTTTTCGTAGACAGGTACAGCAGACTGCCTACTGCTTCCCGATACGGGAAATTGGAGTTACTTGTCCGTTCTTCGTCAACATTTGAGCATGGATTTATAGGAGTTCCTGCCGGTTTGCTATTCTCCATCCGATACTTTTCCAACACCTTGGCAGCGCAGTTACCCTGAAACAGTCTTATACCCTCTTGAGTACGATGCAGATCCATCCCAAGAAACGTCTGTGGATTTTCATCTATTGTCATCTCGAAAGTATTTTTTAGTTCGTTAAGCAGCTCTGTCATTTCTTCCATGTTGCTGCCAATCACGAGTCCATCATCCACGTAGAGTCCCAGCATTAGATCTGAGTTTTCCCTTTTGAACAGGCATCGATCACTCTTGAGAGCAATGAGGTTCTTTTCTTTAAGGAACTCGGAAAAACGCTCGTTCCAGCAGAAGGGTGCCTGTTTTAGGCCATAAACCGCTTTCTTCAGCTTGAACAACTTTCCTGTTTCATTATATCCCTGAGGTGGGTACATGTAAATTGTTTCTTTCAGGTTTCCGTGTAAGAATGCTGTCTTAATATCCAAAGTTATTATGCGAAGATTCCTGTTGGCAGCTATTGAAAACAGTATACGCAAAGAAGCATTGCTTACCACCGGACTGTAGATTTCTTCGTAATCCAGATCCTTTTTCTGTTCACACCCTCGGACAACTAGGCGTGCTCTGTACCTTCCATCGTCTTTAATTTTTAATACCCATCTGCTGGAGAGAGGTCTTCTTCCTCGGACCTCGTTGGCGTTTACCATTGTCCAAGTATCATTTTTCCTCATTGCCTCCTTCTCTTCATTGATTGCCTCCATCCATCGTTCCTTGTCTGGACCTGTAACTGCCTGTTCAAATGTTAGAAATGCAGAATTATACCTTTCAGGGGGCTGCCTTTTTCTTTCTGATCTTCTTAGTGGTTCTTGATTGACTAAAGGTGTTACTTGGGTTTCTTCGATATCTTCTTGTTCTTCATTGCAACTGTGCCATTCCATAGAGGTGTTTTCTTCCTGTTGTTCTTCTTTGTTCTCTTCATTTGTAGCATCTTCGGTTTCTTCTGTGCTGCACTCTTCTTCATCGTCTTCATAGGGCAATTTTTAAACAACATCGTCTTCATTTTGGCAGTCTTCCGTTTTCCCTTCTTGCACGATCACATCCCTTGAAATGATTATCTTTCTCTTAGTTTTATTCCATAGACGATATCCGTTGGGTGCATAACCTATTATAAGAAGTTTTTCACTTCTCGCATCCAATTTTCTCAATTGTCCAGTTATTTTTACATGAGCTTCACTTCCAAACATCTGTATTCTTGTTAAATTTGGTTTTCTCCTCTCCCAGTTTTCAATTGGCGTCTTCCTCTCTGTGCTTGTCGGGGATCTGTTCAGAAGATATGTTGCTGTGAAGAGTGCCTCTCCCCACATCTCCTTCTTCATTTTAGAATCGAACAATAACGCTCTTGTTTTTTCCATTAATGTCCGATTCAATCTTTCCGCCTTTCCATTAAGCTGAGGAGTATGTGGCACAGTGCAATCCATCTCTATTCCTTTTGTTTTAGCCCAGTTTATTATTTTATTGTTTATATACTCGCGACCATTGTCGCACCTTATTTTTGACACCTTGCTGCACCATCGAGCTTCCACTTTATTTACGAACTCTATCAGAGATTCTTGCACATCCGATTTCTGTTTTAGTAAATGTGTCTCAGCATAATGAGTATAGTCGTCGAGAAATGTGGCAAAATATTTCTTTCCATCCCAGGTGTTGACTTCCAGAGGTCCACACACATCTGTGTGAATCAGTTGAATCGGTCTTGTTGCTCTCGTCCTGGTTTCTGAGAAACTCAACCGTATCTGCCGTGCCTTCATGCATATTTCACAGGTCAATTCGTAATTTTTTAATTGATTCTCAGTAATATTCATTCCAGTGCTCAGTTTTAATAGTTTTAGCATACCACCTTTACTCAGGTGTCCCAGCCTCCTATGCCATTGTTCTATCAGCTTATTTTCATTTAATATTATATTGGATTTGTTTTCCTTCTCAAATTTCAGACTCACTTTATACAGTCCCTCTTCAGTTCTTTTTCCTATGAGGACTTGTCTTTCATCATTTTCCACTGTCACTATTTCTTTTTCAAAGATCACTCTTCCTCCATTTTTGTTTATTTCTGTGACCGATAACAGATTGGTGCTTAACTCTGGAACTACCATTACATTTTTAAGTATACATTGTTCAAATTCAAGACTACCTACAGCTTCCACTCTCATTGTCTCGTTTTCTTTTGCCACTCCTACCGTAGAGTTTATTTTTTTTATGTTTGACATGTTTTTAGTGGTATTTGTCATGTGTGAGGTTGTACCGGAATCTACTACCCAGTCATCGGATCTGCTCAATTGTTTAGTCAAGTACGCAACCTTGTTTCCCTTTTTGACTTTATCTGTTTCTTGTACATTCTTGTCTCTGAAATAGCACTGTTTCTCCGTGTGATTTGACTTCTTACAAATGGTACAGTACTTACTTTCTGTTTTTTGTCTACAGGATGCCGCATAGTGTCCTTCCTTATTGCATTTATAGCATTTTACCTTGTTGCTCTCATTGTTGGGTTTTGTTTTGCATTGCCATGCTATATGACCAGTTGAGTTGCACTTGTAGCATTTCCTTTCTTTGGTTTGGTATGCGATTGCACTTGTACAATCTTCTTTTTCTGTCTGTCTTTCTTCCTCCGCTGTCAGTCTGGCAGTTAGGTTTTCCAACGTTCTTTCTTCTCTCGCTGTGGATTCCCACGCGCTTCTGAAATGTTTGAATCCCTGAGGCAATGATCCTAATATTTTTGCGATGAGCATGTCATCGTCTATCACTCTGTCCAGACTTTTTAATCTATATGTCATGTTTACAAGCATGCTTATATTTGTACCCAGATCTGCATTCTTGTCGTATTCAAAACTGAAAAATTCTTGAAGCAAATTACACTTTAATTGTTCATGATCTCTTTCAAACATGGAACAGAGTTTTGTCCACATTTCATGTGCTGTTTTATTGGACATCAGGTGTATTAAAATTTTTTTATCCACTGTCGCGGTTATTATTCTTTGTGCATTTGCATCTTTAACTAGCCATTGCTTTGTTTTTTCTTCTTCTGTGGGTACTTGAGTTAACAATTCAAAGTTATCTTGGGCTTTTAGAATTATACTTACTTGAAATTTCCACATTGGAAAATTATCAGCATCTACCAGCTTTTCTATTCTTTGCATTTCCTCTATGCTTATTTTTGCCATCTTCCTCAGTTTTATTTTACTTTCAGTCTTTGTAGATTTATCACGCTTCACCACGTGCTCTTATGGAAAGTTCCAGAACCTCTATATAATTTTCAGTCGTTTTTACTATGGACTGGGCCCATAACCTGTTGTTGTGTAAATAATTGTTTAATTGAATAAATATATGTGTAAAGTACAATCAGTATGCACATAAACGCCCCTGTTAACTCTGCTCTTCCACACACCACTCTCGCACCGACCAAGCAAGCCCACCAGTTTGAAACAGAAGACGGGGTCTCCCGCGCTCCTTGCGCCTTTCTCTTTTTTCGTCGCACATTCATACCAACTCATACCGCTCGTTCATACCAACTGCTTCACTATAATTATTCTCAACAGTTTTTCCGCGTCTTCTACCTTTATTTTGCCTCTTTCGGCATTCTCCAAAAGCTCTTGACTAATGAAGGTCAAGGACGAACCCGAGTCTATTAGGGCGCGAGTCGGCATTTTCCCTATGAACGCGTCTATTGTTAATAGAGGGGTATGATGGTTCTCCCTCTCCGTGCTTACGCGAGCCGATATTAATTCCGGCGAGATCGCTCCGGTCCCGTCGAACGACCTCCTCCCCCGTTTCCCGCCGGAGGCGAACATCTTCGGCATTGCGTTATGGTGACTCCTTGCACCCCGCAATCGTAGCAGTGCAACCTCTGCTCTTCTCGGCACTCTCGCGATATGTGGCCTGTCTTACGGCAATTCCAACATTGCAGCAGGCTACTTCCGCTCGCAGGAGTCGCTGGCCCTGTGGCGGTCCGAAACTCTGGCCGCCAATACGGACCGACCAATAGTCCGGGCCCTCCTGCCCATTCTGGAGGAATGGTGCGAGAGGCGAGTAAGGCTCACCTACAGATCCACCCAGGTGTTAACCGGCCATGGATGTTTCGGCCGGTACCTGGCGTGGATCAAGAGGGAACCCACCGAACGATGCCACCACTGTCCGGAGGCTTTCGACACGGAGCGGCACACGCTGGAAGAGTGTCCAGCGTGGTCGGCGCCGCGCCGTGTCCTAAGAAGCGAGATTGGAGGTGACCTCTCGTTGTCGGCCGTGGTCGACCACATGATTGGCAACGAGAGGTCGCACAAGGCCGTGACCTTCTTCTGCGAGGAGGTGATGCAGCGGAAGGAGGTGGCAGAAAGGTAAAGATCGTTGGGTCGGGGGAGGGGGTGGGAGTGGGGGAGGGGCGAACGCGGGCGGAGACTTCGTACTTCGGCCGAGAGCCCTTTTAAGGGCTCCTCGAGCGAGGAACGGAGTCACCGGGGGTCGTTGGGCGGAGCGAGCTGGAGACTCGCGAAGCCCACCGAACGGCCCAGGGAAGGGGGGTGTAAGTGGGCAACCTGCTTACACCCTGATAGCGTAGGTATTGCTGGGGGGAGCTTCTCTCCCCCCCCGGGACGAGGCCCCACACAGGGCCAATGGCGAAGGGGGATGGCTGGTTGTGTTCTTTGGAGATCCCAGCCGCCCCCGAATAGCTTAGGGAAGGTTGTCGTGAGGTTTTTAGTGGGTACTGTGAGCCCTTCTGGCCACGTAGCCCCACATAACCTCGTATCTCTCCCAGGGGGTACGGGGTATGCGTACAAGCATTTCCCTCACGCTAAAAAAAAAAAAAAAAAAAGGCTACTTCCGCTCGCGCGTTCTTTATCGCGTGGCGGCCACTGTCGAGCTGCTACTGTCGCGGTTACTTCTCTTCTGCGCGGTAGGGGTTCCCTCGTTAGAGTTCGCGCCAGTCCCTTCGCTGGCACTTCCGCATGGGTCCTACCGCTTTCTCGAGTGGGCCGCGGTTGGTGTTTTATTTCGCGTCGCCCTTTCCCCGGCAATTCCGTATTTGGTTCGGTCGTCTCTCCGTGAGGGTTGGGGGAGTATATCATTCGCCTGGTCGCTATCGGTATCATCAGCGGCAGTTATCGCGTTTACGTATCCAAAACCTACGGCTTTCCCTTTCCCCAATGATTTTTGGCGGCTATATGTGCCCGGTAGGTACGCGTAGCTGGGATGGACCATCTCCGAGGGTTTCGGATTTCGCCTACGTGACTCGTCCGTTTCCCTATCCGCCTCTATTAACTTTAACTTTAGCTCTTTTAGGGTGGTTATCCAATCTATTGCGATCGCGCTTCGTAGGCCTTCCCTCGCCCCCCAATACACGCGTTGTATTTTCTTATATTCTGGCCACGGAGGGTGTAATTTCTTAAACATCGCGGTCATGTAAGTTAGGTAGCTTCTGGTTGGCTCATCCGGGCCTTGGAACCGATCCTTAATGTTCCCTATCAGTGTATCCTGATAATCAGGGTCCCCAAAATATTCTCGATAGTCGGCCACGAATTGCTCCCAGGTTTCCCACTCGTTGGCTTCCTGCTCGTACCATAGCTTCGCGATTCCCCCTAAGCAAACCGGCAAACAACGGAGTAGATCTTTGTCCGCGATGTTGCTATATTTTCGTTGTTGGTCGAGCTCGTCCAGAAAAGCTTCGGTATCCTCTCCGGACTCCCCCGAAAATTTAATTCGCCATCGTCGCATTAATTCGGCAACTGGCTTTCCCCGGTAATACAACTCGCGAGTTTTTCGCTCGCTTGGTACGGGGTTGCCCCACGCTTGGTGTACCCGGGGTTGCCCCTCATCTAAGCCTTGTTCGTGCTGACGGGGGAGGGGTGACGGCACATTCGTCCGTCGCGTTGGAATCGGTACTTTAATTTCATGCGGGAGATCGTTCCTCCCCGGCGTGGCTCTGTCTCTCGTTTTTGGGAAACCAAATCTCCTCTTCCAACGCGTCGTCATACCATGATTATTTCTCCTCTCCGTCGTGCTCGAGTTTCGGCAAGCTGAGGAACCGACGCATTTTTCGTGACCCACCCGGTATCGTGTGAGCTGCGAGAAACCTTCAACTATATGCACGCGACGCTTAACCTTGGTGGGCGCTACCGGTGCCCTTTACTTTTGTCGTATACTTCGCAAACGAAACTGCGCGACCAAAGATCGGTATTGGGATTTCAACCAGAGGGGCGGGTAATAATCGTTCGGCAACTCGCTAACGGGTGATCCTACCCAGTCGATATTATAACTTCTTTTTCACGTTTCGCGTGTGGCTTTCCCCAACGATCCGTGTACCCCGGCAAACGAATATTTTAGTCTCGCAAACAATAAATGGGAGGAAAGGAAGAACAAAAAAAAACAAAAAAAAACTGTTAACTACGCCCTTGGCCTTTTGGCTTGGTTCGTACAACTTCGCAAAATATCTTTAAACTGAATAGCACTCGTCTATATTTTTTGACGGCACAACTACGATCATGCCATACTTCCCCTCACCATAGCAATTTCAACATATATTGTACACAGCGATCAAAAATATTGGGTTGGAATAACGTGCAAGTATGTGTTGGCGCTGCAACGTACCGTTCCGGAAATAACACAAAATAACAAGGAACTTATTAAAATTATGTACACAGCATTAATAAATATCAATAAATATTACATACACGATAAAATCAATTGAAATCGGAATAAATCGTTCACCAGTTACAGACGGACCACGCTGGTGGCACAGTCCCATCCAGCAACGACAAGACACACAATATTGAAATAATTGCAGTATAAAAAAAATAAATAAGTTGGTGCACCAGCTGTAGGTGGACGGCACACTGGGCGCTATCCTCCCCCGACTGTGCTCAACGGATCACAATTAAACAGAGCACACAATAATGATCACACAATAAACGAGAAAAATCCCTCGGCATAAATATTCAGTAATTTGCTTGAAAAAAAATTACTTAGTATAAATTCAAAATATTACACGTCATGAATGTTACGTATTCAATAAATGGCACAGTATTATTCACTATCGCTCCGCATAAATTATTGAATCCCATAAGAAAAAGGAAATAAAGTTCCGTTTATTTATGATGGATTTATCGCTGTTAGAATTGGTGGTGTAATTGAGATCGGCGGAGTTGTATAATACAATCTCCTGCTGCCTATGTTTCCGAAATTAATATGAGATAGAGAGAAAAAAAAAATTTTTTATTTTTGTATTAGTGAAAGGAGTTCGAAGGGGTCTCGGCACCACTCAACCAAATTAGGTGATTCGGTTAATCGGTAATGATCTCCCTCAACCACTGCTTTCACCAAACTTTACGAAAGGGGAAAGAGAAAAAAATTGAGTAGACGTGAATAATCCTGAATAACAAAATGAAATTACGGCAGATCCTCTTACTTATGGGGTTCGCGATTCATGAGACTTCAGTGAATTATTGGTGGTATTCCACTGGCCAATGTTTGTAATTTAAACATTAAAGAATATTGAAGAATATTTCGAAAGTAATTTTCCGTGTAGATGCTATCGCGCCTAGTTAGCTAAATTCGAAAGGAAATTCAGCTAACCGTCAGCGACCACACTCACTCAATTATCTTTCGATATTCTTCTCAATTGATTCACTCATAAAATAAAAGAAAAAAAAATCGATATAAATTAACGAAGAACTGAACAACTGAGGACTAACAAGATCAAATAAATAACTACATAATTAAAATAGCCAACGGCTACGAAATAAATAACATAATTAAATGAAATAATTAAATAAAACTGATAATACTAGATCGCGTAAAATTGTCGGCAATGGATCATTTAAATGAAATACGATAAAAGAAATAAATTGTAAATTCAAATTTTTCCGGCAATCATTAGGGCGGCAATACAAAAAGAACCATATCCTTTAAAATCTTTAAAGTTTTTAAATATCTTTCAATTTAAATAATTTTCCTGTAAGAAAATCATGGTTATTACAATCAGTATTTCATGGCACATAAATATCAGTAAGAAATTTGGAACGGTACGAGCAGCACGACAAACACATTAGAAATTCAAAAGGTATTCAACAGTATTTCAATAGCAACCCAATAACATCGGCAAGGATGTGCGTGTTGGTTCTCCTTCTCTAGTCGAGCGGAACGTAAACAAAGCGGAAGAATTTCGGACGCGAAAGCGTCGTGCGTCTCTAGCACGCTACGGCCTCGATCGCTTCTCTCTCTCTCCTATCGCGTAGTTGCCTAACGAGAAACGAAATTCTCCGTGAGAGCCCCGACTTCCTCACGCACCTCTTTGAAAAACAATTTTTCTCAAATCGCTTTTCGGCGAGAGGTCCAGGAAAACTGTTCGGGTGCCAATTTGTCACGTCGCCTATTTTTCGAGGCCGAAAAACAGTGGGACTACGGGTTTCTGATAGGCTTTACAGCCAGGCCACGCGCGGCCGCGCAACAAATAGTCCGTCGTCGCTTCGAAGTTCGCTCGCTTTTCTCCACGATTTCACGGAAAAATTCGGGCGACAGGCACGTAAACGTGCCACGCGAACAACGCGAACACACTATGAATCACGAGGGCGGTTTCCGAAGCGACGGAGACTACACGAACACCTGAAATAGCTCGCGAACAGGTCGAGGGTGCTACGAAAGGAAAGGACGGGGCATCCCCCGCGGCAGGGATGTTTCTCACGGAAAAATTAACACAGAGTTTTCGGCAAAACGGTCTTTATTGACACGGTCTTGTACCGTCGGCAGGAGCCGGCAGCGGTCAAAATTTGCCACGCGCGGCTTGCAAAATACGCGGCAGGTGGTCGGTCGCGCGCGCGTTTTCCTCGCGTGGAATTCCTCGTTCGCGCGTCGAGCTCGACAGTTACAAGATTCCGCGAGGATTTTACAAGCCGTATCGGCACGAATCTACCGAGCCCCGGTGTTATACGCGGAAATAATCGGCGACTGGCCAAAGGACGCGGCAAAGTACGGCAAGAGAAAAACGATCGGGCACGTCGCGTCGTCCCACCGTGGGCGGCACCGAGGATGAGCGGTATTTTCCCGAATTCGGCACGTTCCGTCTTCCTCCGGATGGAAGGTTCTCGGCAACGTGGTTTTCACGGCCGTCTCGACGCGCCGCGTGCACTTTTCCACGTTTCCCGGCTACGCAGCCGGACGCGTGACTACGACGCGAAAGTAGGATCCGCAAACACGCCCCGAGCCAACACGAACTGTTCACAAAATATTACGCAAAACCTGACCGGCACTTACCAAATCAGCAGTCACTGGACATCTCGTGTTCCGGCAATGCAAAATACTTTATTTTTACGCACTCGTTAAATTGACTGATCCGGTCAACGTCCTGCGGCACAGTGACCTACTTCGCGTCGGCTCGGGAACGCGGAAGTGGGGCGTCCCCCTACTCCCTCATCTAATTCCGACGGTGCGACGCTCGGGCCTATCGCAGGGGTTCTCGCGGCAGGGGCGCTTCTCAATCGGGAGCCCCCTTGTCTTCGGCAATTTGTTGATCTCCGAAGACGGTGTTCCCTGATTTTCCGCCGCGCGCCTCAAGGTTGGTACGAGCCGGTCCGGCAGTCTGCTCGTGATCTACTCCGGGTGAGGGGCCGACGGGACGGAGGGGGTGGTCTTCTCCGATTCACGAGGTCCTCGTCCGCTCGTCCAGGCTTGCTGGCCTGGGCTCGCCCCAATCCCGACATGTTCGGTACAGCATCGGTGCTGCGATAGGTCCTTTGAGTGTCTCGTCGCGAGGTATTTTCGCCAATTAGCGGTCGGAATTAGGTACCGGGTTCCTTCGTGGAGTCCGGCTACGATCCTGCAACTTTGCGTCGCGCTCAGTGGCGCGACGTTTAAAACGCGTTAATTCTCTGCCACTGGTACTCGGATTTTCCCAGGGAGAGCGATCGCAACGGCCCGTTCGTTTCGGCACTGCTCGAGGTGACCCGGTCCTTCGTTAAGGGTTCGGAAAGACGTCGGCAAAACCTGCCACATCATAGTATAAATAATATATATGTATATATAGTCTCATGTAGAATTAATTCGAGGAACATCAGTCAATTATCAAATTGAAACTCAAGCACCCATCAAGGAATTAAACAAGAAATCTCATTACAAAAGGGTACAAAACTCATAATAAAACCTAGCAGAGAACTGATAGGTAATTAAAACGCATAAGTAGTCAGAATTTGGAAAATAGAATAGATAAAAGGAAAAATAGAGTCTAACAATAGCAGGGAGATCTGCAAGTATAAATAATATCGAACGAAAGCAGGGAAAGAAATCTGGGAATAAGATAGGAACAAAATCATAAATGGAAAGAATTAGTGAGGCATAAAAGAGATTAATTTTAATGAAATACCAGCTGATGAAATTTGCATTTGAAACAAAAAAGGGAACAATTTAGACTAACATAAATTCAATAAGTACAACTGGCCAAGTTGAATGACTTTTTAGAAGGTTAAGATGTGAGGAAGCTTAGCATTTCAAGCACTGAATCACACAGGACATGGTGTTATTCATCAACTAATAAAATGGAGAATGTTTGGGATTGGCTGAGCGTGTCGGCAGCGTGAACGCGCCGATTTACTGCGCCGCCGCGCTATTGGCGGATTCACGCGTAACAGCGAGATCGAGAGTCGATAAGCAGCTCGCAGTAGCTTATACCAGCACCGTCGGACATCGATTACGATCGATTATCGACCCCGAAAATGGGATTACTATTGGCGGATCGCTCTATCGATCCGCCAATCAATAGTTCGACGGTGACGGTAAACTGCCAGCTGTTCGACTCCGATCTCAACGTACGTTAGTCGTTCTCTCTCGTCGCTATAGAAAACGTCGCGCGTCTCGTTGACCGGTTTTCGCGAGTTAGACGATTCGCTATCTGGATTCACGGGCACTACCCGTGAAAGTATCTATTGGTTATCAACGCATCTTGTTAGCATAACATTCTTTATTCAACATATCTAGCCAGAACGAGCTTGTGTAACAGATAGCATGAGGAAATAGACTAATGTACTTAAACACAAAATTAACAAGTAGAGCAGATAATTTCCAGAACGCCACGCGGCAAGACAGGAATACCCAAAAGGAATGAACAAATATGGCTGCAGGCATACATGGGCGATTCTGAGTAAGGGGAAACAGATCCTCGGTTCAAAACGGAACCTTGGGAGACAAAGTCAATGGTCCGGCAGATAGCTATCTTTTATAAGGGGAGCTGCGTCTTGATCTTAATGATCAAACCAATGCAGCACATATAGTAGAGAAGGCCTTCGCTTCCTCACAAAAAGAAACCTAAAAGATATAATCAATGGTCCGGCAGATAATTATCTCTCCTAAAAGGAACTACGTCTCGGCAGCAAGTGGACACCAGCTCCGAGCAGCATAAAGAGATAAGTCACAGGAGCCTGTCAGCATAATCGAGACAAGACTGCCCCGGTGGCAGCACAAGGGAAATAACAGAAGGAGAGCACGACAAGAGAACCCCAATGAATAAACCAACGCAGCACGATTTGACGAGTCAAATACTTACGATGGTTAATTTTGATTTTTTAAATAGAACCAAATGTTTTTAATGAAAACTTTTTATGCACCAATTGATGCAGCTGTTTAGTATCTATAAAAAAGTACTACTTGACGTATATATGTTGAAAAATTGTTATTTTAAAGGTTATTTCTGTAAGCCGCTGTCGTAATAGGTGACAAGTTTCACGCGTGCTACAACTAGATGGGACAACCATCGCGAGCGCGCTTCTCGCGATCCCGGAACGCCGCGCCGGTAGCACGGCAGTCGCAATTAGGCAATCGAGCGAAGAAGTTGTGACCGAGAATCAGTCTGTGTGACGAAAACTAAAAACTTTATTGTTCAACCATTGTTCAATCATAATTGTCTGTGTAAATTGTAATCGTCTATACACGTACACGAAATATACATTTACTCACTTGAAACTGAATACCACAATTTTAATTTAATTATTGCTAAGAAAGCCTCAGTTTTTGTTGCTAATGACAACTGTACTTTTTTAATATTTATTTACAAAAAGGGTTTATCCAAAGTCTATTTACATCTCCACCCTCAAGATCTTGGTCGATATTTTACAACAATCGTTTATGATACGTTCCTTGATATCGAGAAAAGTGGTCTAAGCTTCTGCGTAAACAGTATTATTTATCCGAGGTTTTAATTGCAATATTTACATTAATATATCTGTTTGGGATTGGCCGTTTCTGTCGATCGATATCAACGAGCTATCGACCGCTCCTTCAACTATTGGCTGCCGCGCGCGACTCGACACTATCGATGTTCGATCAGCAGCGCGCCACGCTATTGGTCGCCGCTGACTGATCGATTATCGACCGGCTAAGAGACCGCTCTTAGTTCCCTGAACGATAATTCGCTGATCATTGTTCAGTTAACGTAGCCATAGATCGCTCATTAACTCATCGCTCTCGCTAAAATCGATTCAAAGACTGTGCGTTGTTAAACCGGTTTCTTGATAACGTTTTAGTTCAATTCGCGGTACGCGTAGGTACATTTAAATTAAGTAAATTCGCTCCTTCAAGCGTTATTTATTACATTTTTTGTACATAGTTTGTTCGAAGGAAGGATGAGAATTCGAGGGCTGCCGAACGTATATTTTTGAACGAAACACGCTTTATTAACCCGAACCGAGAATCGTCTGTTAACAATGAACTTTACAACACTTGTAGCAAACGATCGCGTTTGCTTAACGATACAATAAAGATATTACCACAACTAGGCACTAGTTGAGTACGATATTTATTCTTGATACCAGAAAATTGAACTAATTAGGATAACGTAAAAAGACCGGTCAAAAGAGGCGCTCTATATCTACAGTCGTTTACTAGATCCTGATTACGAGGTCGTTAGAGAACTGGGGATCGATCGATCAGCAGTCCGTTAGCCGTCACCGTTGATCGCGTGGTTGGTGGATCGATAGCGCGCTTGACCAATCCGAGGCGCGCTCCGCGGTGGATATCGATCGTAATCGATTACTCTCGATATCGACGGTGCCGGCCAATGACTCCGTGCGTCGACGATCGATCCCAGATCTCGGAACGACCAGTTGTTCGGCCAATAGCCACGCCGTCGCCGCCGACACATTCACCAATCCCAAACATTCCGCCCGCCTCGTCAGCCTATGACGAAACTGAAAACAGGGCAATCATCAATGGGAGAAAGTTGTGAAGAACGGACGACGTGAATGGGTCAGCAACGTGCGGCGTAGTATCTGCGACAAAAAAAGGGACGCGCATTAGTGAAAGTATGGGAAGTTTAGTGCAGTGCATGGATGAAGAATATGTACAGTGAAGTGATGAAGGTGATACAAGGTGAGTGTAGCTAATGAGAGGTGATACTGTGGTACAATTGTTAACGTGAAAATTTTGTGTTATGACGAAAGGTCGCTGGAGAGTCCAGCCTCGTGAGCAGTTCCAGTTTCCTTCTCCCCATCATCAGGCTCCAACAAGGGGATGAGCTTGTGCACCGGTCGCCGAAATGTAGTCGTGGAGGTGCGTACCGTTACGACTCGAGTTATACCGTCTGGCCCCGGGTGCACCTGAACGACGCGAGCGAGC
The DNA here is from genome assembly GCA_963971365.1 of Lasioglossum villosulum. NCBI lineage: Eukaryota > Metazoa > Arthropoda > Insecta > Hymenoptera > Halictidae > Lasioglossum > Lasioglossum villosulum. The sequence goes on along the minus strand of OZ020498.1, from coordinate 18,333,504 downwards.
GGCCATTGTGTTGGGGGCAGTTCCTCACTTTTGATTAGGCAGAGGAGGCCTGTCTGTATTATATTTTTAGTTGCCCTCCATTTGCCTCTGGTTTGCAGAGTATTCAGGTACTCCCGAGACCAGCGTTTCCAGAAGTGCTGTTGCATCTGTTGGATCAGTTGCCATCTGGATAGTCGGGAGACTGGAAGCTCCTCGAGGCTGGGCTCTGGAATGGCAATGAGCGGCCCTCCGATCAGGAAATGACCGGGCGTCAGGGCTGCAGGCTCCTCAGGGTCGTCGGGTAGCGGCTGCAGCGGTCTGGAATTGAGACAAGCCTCGATACCTGTCAAGAGCGTGGTCAGCTCCTCGAAGGATAGTTTCTGCTCTCCAATGATCCTGCGTAAATGATGCTTCACTGATTTAACAGCAGCTTCCCAGATCCCTCCAAAGTGGGGAGCCGACGGGGGATTGAACTTCCAGGTGATCCCTTCCTTGGAGGCTGCAGCAAAGGGACCGCTTCCTTGGCCGATGGATTGTTGGAGTAGGGCTCGCAGCTCGTTGTTTGCCCCTACAAAGTTGCGGCCACAGTCGCTATATAGTTCAGCGCACTTCCCTCTCCGAGCTACGAATCTTCTTAGCGCCGCTAAGAAGTTCTCGGTTGAAGCGTCTGACACAGCCTCCAAGTGGACTGCCTTGGTAACAAGACAGATAAACACCGCAATATATCCCTTCGAGTTGCGCTGACCACGGCCCCGACCGGATCGAAGATGTATCGGCCCGGCATAATCGATTCCAGACCTGTAAAAGGGACGACTTTGAGTTACCCGCGCTGCTGGAAGAATTCCCATTTTTGTTTGCGCAGTTTGTCCCTTCCAGCGTATACAAACTGTGCACCGATGGATACAAGCCTTTACCATTGGTCGACCTCTGAGGATCCAGCACTCCCGACACAGGGTAGCCAGTGTTAGTTGTGTCCCCCCGTGAAGGCATCGTTTATGGGCAGCGTCGACCCATAACCTAGCCAGAGGGGACTCATCCGGAAGTATAGCTTGGTGCGTTCTGTCGTAGGACAGATTTGCAGTCTGTAGGCGGCCCCCAACCCGCAGCACCCCATCCTTATCCAGGAATGGACAAAGTTTGGACAGCCGACTTGTTCCAGCAATTGGTCGTTCCTTCCGGATGTTGTGGATTTCCTCCGCGAAGGCAGCGGCCTGCTCCAATCGAAGCAGGGTGAGTTTCACCTCGTTGATCTCGGAGGGAGTGATGTGATTCTCCACCCTTTTCCTTCCAGGGGCCCAACGTCTACACCACGCCAGGACTAGGAACATTCGCGACAGATTGGAGAATCGAGCGATCAGGTGGCAGGATGGACTCTCCGTTCGGCTGGTTACGTGGTGCACTTCCCTCTCCTCCATCCAGGGCCCCTGGACAGCCTCGTCCATGGATGCTATAGGGAGATGGCCTGGTGCGGAGAGCCAGTCTGGACCTTGCCACCACAGCCTGAACGTAGGCAACTCGGTTGGAGATAGACCCCGGGAAGCGCAGTCTGCTGGGTTGTCGGAGCTCCTCACGTGGTGCCACTGAGCATGCGGCAGCATCCTTTGGATTTCTGCGACCCGGTTCGCGACGTAGGTCGGCCAGCGAGACGGATGTCCTCGTATCCAGCTTAGTGTCACCAAGGAGTCCGACCACAAATGCAGCTCGACATCTGGCCTGTTGAGCGCCTTCGTGACCTGCTGAACGAGCCTGACCAGGAGAAAGGCTGCACAGAGTTCTAACCTGGGCAGAGAAACTCGCTTTAATGGAGCCACCCTCGATTTGGCAACGATCAGTGAGACGGTTGCCATCCCTTTCTCGTCGATGGTGCGGGAGTAAACTACTGCCGCGTAAGCGCGCTCCGATGCATCACCGAATCCGTGTATCTCAAGTGGCTGTGTCGAAGAGCTGGTTCCTAGCCACCGAGGCGCTCGAATGGCCTGCAGCGCAGGAAGTTGCTGCTGGAACTTCTGCCACATGATTTCCTCTCCTTCCGGCAGTGGTGTGTCCCAATCTACTTTCAATAGCCACAGGGATTGAATAAGGACCTTGGCTCTGATCGTCACTGGCGCCAGCCAGCCTAACGGATCGAAAAGCTGCGCTGTTCCGCTGAGTACTGCTCGTTTGGTGAATCCAGTCCTTTGAGATGTTGTAGCAGTGGTGATCTGAAAGCAGTCAGTGGAAGGTAGCCATTGGACACCTAAAACGCAATGGAGCGTCGGCGAATCCCATTCGATGCTTCCCTGCCGCTCATCGGTGGACAGTCCATCCAGAAGACCCTTGGCATTAGATGACCACTTTCGGAGAAGAAAACCGCCCGCCATGAGGACCGCTCGAACTTCCTGCAGCTTGAGTTCAGCTTCCCGAACAGTATCGGCCCCCGTTAGCACGTCATCCATGTAGACGTTCTCCAAGATTGTGAGAGACCCCAGCGGGTACCGCTGTTCCTCCACCTTGGCTAGCTGGTGCAGGCATCTGATTGCCAGGTAAGGAGAACACGCCAAACCGTAAGTAACGGTATTCAGGTCGTAATCTGTGATGGGTTGTCCTTCCTTAGGTCTCCACAAGATGCGTTGCCATCTTCGATCGTCGGGATGTACAAGGATTTGTCGGTACATCTTCTCGATGTCGGCCGAGAAGACTACCTCGTACCCTCGCCACTTCACCAGGACGTCCGACAGATTTGGGAGCAGATTAGGTCCGCGTAGTAGGAAGTCGTTGATCGACTTCCCGTTTGATGAGGCCATGGACCCATTGAAGACGACTCGCAATTTTGTGGTGCTGCTGGCCTCTCGCAGGACCCCATGATGCGGGAGATAAAACTACCCGCTCGAATTGGAAGGCTGCGCCGGAGCCATGTGACCTAAGGACTCGTAGTTGCCCAGGAAATCATAGTAAGCCTGCTGGAATTCGACGGATCGCCGGAACTTGACCTGCAACGACTCAAGAGTTCGGATAGCTGTGCGTCGAGAGTCCCCGAGTTCTGGTGCTCGGCTGAATGGCAGTCGAACCATGAATCTGCCATCCGGAAGTCGTAGGTGAGTGTTTTCGAAGTGATCCTCCGCCATTTGATCCTCAACGGTCAATGGAATCGACGTCTCGATTTCCTCCTGCTCCCAGAACCTTGTTAAAAACTCCATCAACTCTCGATCTATGTTGCAGTGCTGGACCAGCACTCCAGAACTGCCTGCGGACTCGTTGCTCGTCGAATCCACTCCCCCAGTCAGGATCCAGCCCAGAGCGGTCTCCTGAGCGACAGGCGTATGTGGAGGCCCCCGCTTGACTCCCTCTCTGAGGATTAAATTGTAGGAGTCGGCTCCCAAGAGGATGTCCACCGGATCGGCAAGGTTAAATACTGGATCGGCCAGCTTCAACCCTTGTAAGTGAGGCCACTCTACTACCGTCGGCAGATTTCGTGGCGTGTACCGGGAAAGTTCCGTGACAATGAACACCGGAATCTGCAGCTGGAGCTCTCCATCGCCATGAGGGTTGATCACCAGGGTAGTTTTTCCTCGGGTGAATTTTGCCTTGGCCCCTCCGACCCCCAGAAGTGGGACCCGAGCCTGACTCCTTTTAACCCCGAGCCGCTGAGCAAGGGCCTCCGATATGAGTGACACCTCACTGCCTGGATCGATGAGTGACCTAGCCTGTCAAACTTGCCCCCTTGGACCTGTAACAGTAACACGCGCCGTGCTGAGGAGTACCGAAGAGGCCTTACAGGGTTGCGCCGACACGTGCTGCACGACGGATCCATTTGCAGCCGCTTCCGAAGATAGTGCGACAGCATCGTGAATGGTGGTGTGGTGTTTTCCTTGGCACTTTTGGCACCTCTTGACCGACGTGCACTCACTTACAGCATGTTTCCCCAGGCAGTTGTAGCAGAGGTTCATAGCGCGCGCTATCTCTTTCCGCTCGCCAGCGGTCTTCGCCAGGTAAAGGTCACAGAAGACGACGTAATGTTTCCCCTGGCACAGGAAGCAAGCCTTCGGTGGATACCTTGCCTTGGATACCTGATGCACCTTGAAGACCTTACCAGTGGATTTCTTGCTGCTCGAGGATTCGTCGTGGGCCGACTGAGGGGACTCCAGTGCCTCACAGGTGTGAATTCGACCTTCCATGAACGTTTTCAACTTGTCCAGAGTTGGAAACTCCTTAGAGAGGCTCACGGAATCTTCCCACTCACGTTTAGACTGCCTGTCAAAACGGTCCACTGTCAACTCGACGACCCAGTCGACAGCATTGGTGACAGGTCGATTTAGATTAGCGAGTGCATCGACAGCGTCGAACGTTTCGTCATAAAGTCTTTTCATCTCCGTAGCCGATTCCTTTCGCATTGGAGCCACCGAGGAGAGCGCCCTAATTTGTGATTGCACCAAAAGCCGGGGATTCTCAAATCGACTTTCAAGTTTACTCCAAGCGACTTGAAAGTTCTCAGCTGTCGTCTTGACGTTCTTCAGAAGGACAGCGGCACTGCCCTTCATACAGGTTTTTAGGTAGTGGAGGCGCTCCACTGACGATAAGGACGCATCGTTCAAAATCAATGAGGTAAACATGTCTCGAAAGGATGGCCAGTCATTGTAATTGCCTTCAAAGGTCGGAAGAGCCATTTTTGGCAACACAGCGCGTGACCTCTGTGCGCTCGTCGCTGCGTTCGTTATGTTTGAATCGGACGTTGCTGTAACGGACGACGCGGCCTCGTGTTCGTTTATCATGTCGCGAATGATTCCAGAATGCTCCAGATATACCATGTAGACCTCGCTGTACTCGTCATCCTGGATGTATGGGCTCTCATTAATTTTTGGTTCCCTTCTGGCAGCGGCTCTAACTGCAGCATCACCCCGATGGTACTCTTCCCAATATCGTTCGAGAGAGTCGCGGGCATCCTGCAGTAGGCCCAGATGGATGTTAGCCTTTCCTTTCTTCTTCATGTTAGTAATAACACGAGCAACCCGTTGAGCGGTAAGGCGTTGAGCGTCAATGAGGTCAGCCATTGTGTTCACAAGGTCACAGAACTAAGCGGTTCGAATAAAATAACGGTTCACTTTCAGCAGACTGCAGCACTGAATCCGGCTCGAAGGACCAAAATGTTCGAAGGAAGGATGAGAATTCGAGGGCTGCCGAACGTATATTTTTGAACGAAACACGCTTTATTAACCCGAACCGGGAATCGTCTGTTAACAATGAACTTTACAACACTTGTAGCAAACGATCGCGTTTGCTTAACGATACAATAAAGATATTACCACAACTAGGCACTAGTTGAGTACGATATTTATTCTTGATACCAGAAAATTGAACTAATTAGGATAACGTAAAAAGACCGGTCAAAAGAGGCGCTCTATATCTACAGTCGTTTACTAGATCCTGATTACGAGGTCGTTAGAGAACTGGGGATCGATCGATCAGCAGTCCGTTAGCCGTCACCGTTGATCGCGTGGTTGGTGGATCGATAGCGCGCTTGACCAATCCGAGGCGCGCTCCGCGGTGGATATCGATCGTAATCGATTACTCTCGATATCGACGGTGCCGGCCAATGACTCCGTGCGTCGACGATCGATCCCAGATCTCGGAACGACCAGTTGTTCGGCCAATAGCCACGCCGTCGCCGCCGACACATTCACCAATCCCAAACATAGTTTGTGTGACTATTCAAAGTGACTTTCACCCTTTCGAGTGAATAAAAAGTGGTTGTTCAAAATCTTCCTGACTCATTTTACCACGCGTTCCGAAACATTTGGTCCTTCGAGCCGGATTCAGTGCTGCAGTCCACTGAAAATACAAGGAAATTAGTTCATTGCAACCGTCTCGCAGTTTGAATTCTTTACCGAAACAATGACTGACCTTGTCGGAAACAACGTACCATCGGCCAACGGATCTCTCGCATCGTGGTCAACATGAAAAAGAAGGGAAAGGCGAACATCACAATGGGAACTCTACAATCTAGCCTTATCACCCTGAACCAATTGTGGGCCGATTATCGGGAAGGAGACTTGGCCGTGAGAGCGGCTGCGGAGACGGACCCTAAAATTCGGGAAAGCTCCTACATTAAGGCGGACGAGTACGAGGATGTACAACAGATCTTTATTGAACAGTCCGGAACGCTTCGAGACATGATCGAGGAGTACAAAGCCGAGGTAACCGTCCAGGGGCCGAACAATTCAAATTCAACGATTACGGAGACGGTCGCCACAAGGTCGCGCGCCGTGCTACCCAAAATAGCGCTTTCCACGTTCGACGGCAACACAAAGATTGGCCTGCCTTTCGCGATTTATTTACGTCCTTGATAATCAAGGACGCGTCTCTTTCGCCTGTTGAACGCTTACACTACCTCAAGTCGTGTATGAAGGGCAATGCCTCCTCGCTGTTGAAAAACATTAAAACCACAGCCGAGAATTTCCAGGTCGCTTGGGCTAAACTTGAAGATCGTTTCGAGAATCTTAGGCTACTCGTTCAGGCACAGATTCGTCTTCTTGCCAATCTCTCTCCTGTTCGCAAGGAGTCCTCCGTCGAGTTGCAGCGACTTTATGACGAGACCTTCGATGCAGTTGATGCCCTAGCAAATCTGGAACGCCCTGTAACCAACGCGAGTGATTGGGTAGTGGAGCTAACAGTCGAACGTTTGGATCGCCAGTCACGTCGGGATTGGGAGGATTCCATAAAGCTCACCAAAACGGTACCTACCTTGGATGAATTAAAGAGCTTCATCACGGGTCGGATACAAGCTTGTGAGGCTTTGGAGTCGCCTCAGCCTGAAGGGCTAAAGAAATCAGGATCTTCGAACAACCGAACTTCTTCCAAGGGCTTCAAGGTGCACCAGGTGTCCAAGGCCGGCCCCTCTGGATTGGCCTGCCGCCTGTGTATGGATCAGCATTATATTCAGCGCTGCCCACAATTCCGCGACAAGAGCACAAGCGAGCGGAGAGACACCATCCGAACGTTGAGCCTGTGTTTCATCTGCCTAGGCTCTCATCAGGTCAACGACTGCCAGTCGGACAGGCGATGCCAAAAATGCGGAGGAAAACATCACACGATGATACATGAAGGGTCCTTCTCCTCCTCCAAGGAAACCTGTGCAGCTGGTTCCTGCGTGCAACATGTATCAACGGACGTGAGTAGCTCTTCCGTGATTCTCGGCACCGCCCGTGTTGCAGTTCTAGGCCCTCTTGGACAACGCAGTCTTGCTCGCGTGCTCATAGATCCCGGAAGCGAGGTCTCCCTAATCTCCGAAGCACTGACGCAGCGGCTCGGCCTCCGGAGAAGTCAAGCGCGGGTTCCTCTTCGTGGAGTCGGACGGGGCAAGACGCAATATACACGGGGAAGGACGGTGCTTACACTCACGTCCTATCAGGGGCAGGGAGACTCCATTCAGATCCCTGCCTACGTTCTCGCCGAGCTCTCCACGTACCAACCTCGGGAATTACCATCTCCCAGTTCCTGGCCTCACTTGGGGGGATTATCACTCGCCGATCCGACCTACCATCACTCCGATCCAGTCGACATTCTGCTAGGAGCAGATTCCTACGACCTCCTTATTCGAGAGGGTGTCAAGAAAGGACCTCCTCACACTCCAGTCGCTCAGGAGACATGCTTCGGTTGGATCCTCACTGGAGGAGCTGGCTCTTCGAACGCCGAAGGAGCAACTAGACGCGGCGAGGTCTCGGTTCTACACTGTAGTGTCGATCGCGAGCTGATGGACTCTCTCACCAAGTTCTGGGAACAGGAGGAAATCGAGGTCTCGGTACCAGGCACTGAGGATGATCTTCGAGCTGAAGATCACTTCTCCTCCACTCACTGTCGTCTACCTGATGGCCGCTTCATGGTCCGACTGCCCTTCAAGGTCACACCGGAGTTGGGTATTCGCGTCACACAGCCGTTCGGACGCTTAATGGACTGAATTACAAGTTTCAGCGTTCCTCCGAATTCCGGCTCGCTTACCACGACTTCCTAGGTACCTACGAAACAATAGGTCACATGACGACGACGAATCAATCACCTTCAGACGACAACTACTACCTTCCTCACCATGGAGTTTTTCGAGAAAGCAGCACTACCACAAAACTTCGGGTGGTGTTCAATGGTTCGATGTCGTCAGCCAATGGGAAATTTCTCAATGACTTCCTGCTGCGGGGTCCGAATTTGCTGCCTAATCTCGCTGACGTTTTGTTGAGATGGCGACGGTACCGCTTCGTCTTCTCTGCGGACATCGAGAAGATGTACCGGCAGATTCTCGTTCACCCTGATGATCGGCGATGGCAGCGAATTGTCTAGCGACCTGATCCAAGTACAAACATCAAGGACTATGAGTTGAACACGGTCACCTACGGACTCGCTTGCGCGCCTTACCTGGCAATCCGGTGCTTGCGTCAACTCGCCCAACAACAGGATCAGCTGTACCCCCGAGGTTCCCAGGTCGTACTGAGGGACATCTACATGGACGATGTCCTGACTGGGTCTGACTCCCTTCCTGAAGCACGGCTGATGCAAACGGAAGTTCGGGAACTCCTCATGGCGGGCGGATTCCCTCTCAGGAAGTGGGCCTCAAACTCTCGGGATCTCTTGGAAGGACTCTCCATCGACGAGCTGAAGGGGATTAAGGAATGGGACTCACCAACAGCACACAGCGTACTAGGTATCCAATGGCTTCCTTGTTCGGACTGCTTTCAGGTTTCAGCTGTCACTATTCAGACAGCGGTTTACACCAAACGAGCTGTGCTCAGCGGAACAGAGCAGCTCTTTGACCCTCTAGGGTGGTTGGCACCTGTCATCATCGTCGCCAAGGTGCTACTCCAATCTCTATGGCCCCTCAAGGTGGACTGGGACACACCCTTGCCCGAAAAAGAGGAATTTATTTGGCGAAAATTCCTACAGCAACTCTCTGCGCTTCGTACGGTTCGCGTACCTCGATGGCTCGGCATCAGCAGCTCCAATTCGGCCCTGGAAATCCACGGGTTCGCCGATGCTTCAGAGCGGGCCTATGCCGCCGTCGTTTATTCACGTATTCTAAACGAGGAGGGAGTCGCTACCGTTTCATTGATCGTAGCCAAATCCAAGGTGGCTCCATTGAAACGGGTTTCGCTGCCTCGACTTGAGCTATGCGCCGCCTTCCTTTTAGCCAAGCTTGTCTCCCACGTCACCAAGGTGCTCGAGTTATCCGATGTTGACCTACATCTATGGTCAGACTCCTCTGTTACACTCAGTTGGATCCAGGGACATCCTTCACGCTGGCCAACTTACGTAGCAAATAGGGTAGCAGAGATTCAAAGGCTACTGCCACTCGCTCAGTGGCATCATGTTCGGAGCGCAGAGAACCCCGCTGACTGCGCTTCCCGTGGCTTGTATCCAGCGGAGATGCTCAACTACGAGCTTTGGTGGCGAGGACCGGAATGGCTGACTTTCTCAGGGGATTTTCCTGGTTCAACTCCACAGGAATTCAACCTCGAGGTCACTGAACCCACGGTTCATCACGTTGCGCGTCAGGTAGAAGGCTCTTCTTGCCTCTTGATCGAGCGGTTTTCGAACCTGACACGCCTATTCCGAGTCGTGGCGTGGTGTCTTCGTTGGAGAATTGGGCACCGAAACCACGAGGCTACACTAACCAACACCGAGATTCAAACCAGTAGAATCACTATATTACGGCTGGAGCAGGCGGCGCACTTTTCCGACGACATCAAGGCACTCAGAAAAAACCAACCGGTGGCATCCAAGAGCCGATTGGTCAAGCTCTCACCATTCCTGGACTCGGATGGCGTTCTTCGCGTCGGAGGTCGTCTTCAAGATTCCAATATCGCATATGACAGGAAGCATCCTGCCATACTACCCAAGGACTCGCATCTGGCTCGACTGTGGGTTGACGCTGCCCACAAACGGTGCCTCCATGGGGGAACTCAACTGACGCTTGCTACTCTGCGTCAGGAGTGCTGGATCCTCAATGGTCGACAAATGGTGAAGTCCTGTATCGGACATTGCACCATTTGTATACGGTGGAAGGGGCAAACAGCCCAACCTCAAATGGGAAATCTTCCTTTAGCTCGCATAACGCGTTGTCGTCCATTTTTCAGGTCTGGAATTGACTACGTTGGGCCAATACAGCTTCGTGCCAGCCGGGGTCGTGGTCAGCGCACCTTGAAGGGATACATCGCGGTGTTCATCTGCTTGCCACGAAAGCTGTTCACTTGGAGGCAGTTTCGGATGGTTCGACCGAAACATTTCTGGCAGCTCTACGGCGATTCATGGCTCGGCGAGGTCGGTGCTTGGAGTTGTACAGCGACTGCGGGCGGAACTTCGTCGGAGCCAACCACGAGCTACAAGCCCTTCTTCGGGACTCGGTTAAGAAGGATGGAGGTCCACCCTCAGCTGCCTCCATCGAAGGTATCAGGTGGAGGTTCAACCCTCCTTCGGCTCCTCACTTTGGCGGAATCTGGGAAGCTGCCGTCAAGTCAGTAAAGCACCACCTCCGCCGAGTCATCGGCGAACAAACCCTGACTTTCGAGGAGCTGACCACATTTCTGACAGGCATCGAGGCTTGTCTAAATTCCAGACCTCTCTTACCCCTTTCAGATGACCCTGAGGATCCAGTCGCGCTCACACCGGGTCACTTCTTGATCGGGGAACCATTACTATCTATTCCTGAGCCCAGCCTCGTGGATCTCCCTGTTTCTCGATTGTCTCGATGGCAATTGATACAGCAGATGTATCAACATTTCTGGAGTCGTTGGTCGCGGGAGTACCTTAACTCTCTCCAACCTAGAGGAAAATGGCAAAAGGACAAAACTTTAATCAAGGCCGGGGTCCTTTGTCTAATCAAAAGCGAACTTCTTCCGCCTACCCAATGGCCGCTTGCCCGCGTTGTTCAGGTGCACCCGGGACCAGACGATTCTGTTCGGGTCGCTACAGTTCGAACTGCATCTTCGCAGTACCTTCGACCGGTTCATAAATTGATTCCCCTTCTCCGGCCGAACGTGCACGAGAAGGACGCTGGTGAGATCCACGAGGCAGGCCCAGCAGACAATTCTGCGTAATTGCGTTTCATTTCTAATACATATCGTTAATCCAACTTTTTAACATCACTCACCTCATTTGTTAAGATCAACTTGTATATTATCTCATGTATTTGTAGATTCACTGTATTTTCACTCATCTTATTCCACAATTCAATTCACGGCAATTCAACTGTTCACTCGCGTCGCGTGGCGTCGTTTACTACGCAGTACATACAGCCCATTCACTCTTCAGTTTCGTCAGTGAATGACGAGGCGGGCGGAATGTTTGGGATTGGCCGTTTCTGTCGATCGATATCAACGAGCTATCGACCGCTCCTTCAACTATTGGCTGCCGCGCGCGACTCGACACTATCGATGTTCGATCAGCAGCGCGCCACGCTATTGGTCGCCGCTGACTGATCGATTATCGACCGGCTAAGAGACCGCTCTTAGTTCCCTGAACGATAATTCGCTGATCATTGTTCAGTTAACGTAGCCATAGATCGCTCATTAACTCATCGCTCTCGCTAAAATCGATTCAAAGACTGTGCGTTGTTAAACCGGTTTCTTGATAACGTTTTAGTTCAATTCGCGGTACGCGTAGGTACATTTAAATTAAGTAAATTCGCTCCTTCAAGCGTTATTTATTACATTTTTTGTACATAGTTTGTGTGACTATTCAAAGTGACTTTCACCCTTTCGAGTGAATAAAAAGTGGTTGTTCAAAATCTTCCTGACTCATTTTACCACGCGTTCCGAAACAATATCTATTAAACTAATAATTTTTTTACTATTTTAATCTTTTTGTAGAAAGCAAAATGCTGCATTGACTGGTGCATAAAAACATACAGTTCCATTTATAAAATCAAAGTTGGCCTTCATAAGTTCTTTACGCGTCCACCTACAAAAAGAAAGAATAAAACCATTATGTGCATCTCTTGAAACCGTATCATCACCATGTACATATTTCTCGTTGCAAATAATAGTAATGGCGTAAATCGAGATTGTAATATCTGGTGAACCACCCTGTGTAGGGAAAAATTATACAAAATCTGCAGGATTCAAATAACTTCAGTAGGATATATAGGCGGGTTCTAACTCACAGTTATCATTATAGGCAGATTCCTGCCTTACCGGCATTTTACCTTATAGCGCGAGCATATTTTTGCGGGGTGAGGGGGATTAGCTTAGAACACAACCATATTTTGCGGGGGGCGGGATGAGGGAGATTACTTTATAACGCGACCGTATTTTGCGGGGGGGGGGGGATTTTTAGTTTTCCTGGTATTGGCAGTTCCAGGTATTGCGTATGTTTATAATAATATATCCTGTCGACGGTGCGATATCAGATCGCCCAGCTTATCATTTTGTAAATGTTTATAATAATATAAACATCCTGTCGACGGCGGGATATCATTCTCACATCATTTTTTTAAAATAAACATCCTTTGACCCAGATCACTGTTCTCACTGACCGGGGGGAGGGGGGATTTTTAGTTTTCCTGGTATTGCATTGAAGGCCAATTTCCTGGTATTGCGTCCAGTCCCCTGGTATGTTTATAATTTCGATGGCGGGCGTCGTGATATCAGATCACATCATTTTTAAATAAGCATCCTTTGGCTCTCTCCTTATCGTTTCTCTCCTCGCCTCGTTCGTAATAGCAACATCCTTTTGACGGTTGGTATCGAGTCGCGATATCAGATCTCTGTTCTCACCCAGCTTATCATTTTTTAAATAAGAACATTCTAAAAACGTTTTTAGAATGTTTGAAAGTAACGTTCGCTGGACATTTTGTAAAGGTTTAAAGAAGTAACAACATTTATTTAAAATGTCATTTATTTTATAATTTTTTTCGCATTTGGTATATGTAACAAACAAGATTTTACAAGATTATACGGACATTTACGAACATAACAAGATTTTAAGGACATTTGCTTCTTATTTTCGACTGCTGCAACTTCTTCGCTCCTCTTCCTGCTGCCTTCTTTCAAACTCTCCGGGCCTGTTTAAAGTTAGCAATTCCACGCTGGTAGCAGCAGCTGAAAGTAAAATATATTTTTAAGAAAAAAGATATACTAATTACAGTAATAGGATGAGATGTACAGCTTGTGACGTGGCATTTTTTGCCAGCGTCTCCCCAGATCGGTAAGATGAAAGACCGGATCACCTCCTGGCAGCGAGACACAGTCGCGATCGGTGCGAGCGCTCTCCCTGGGCACGAGAGAGACCCAGAGAGCGCAACTCATACTTTTGAGCGTCGCGCCAATTTGCGCGACGCGATCTTTCAGGACCGTAATCGGGTCCCAGGGGGACCCGAGACTCTTTTCCCCACGAAATTGGCGAAGATGCCTCAAGAACGCATCATACGAGGACTGGCTCCGGCAAAGGAATCATGGGACAACATCTGAGGATCATCGCGGCCCAGGAAAATCAACCTGGAGGCGCCGACGTGGGATGAGGACGATCCTGAAGAAATCGGCTTCACCCAGTCATCGCCTCGTCCGGGAAGAAGCCTGGCCAGCTGCCGGATAGGCCGACGCCGATCGTCGTCGCGGGAAGCGGCCAATCACCGAGCGCCGCCGAAACTGAATCCGCGAATCGCCGGAGGCCAGGGGCCATCGCGTAGCGTCCGAAATTCGGCTAGCGATAGGCCGAAACGCCGCGCGTAGGAAAAGAATTAGGGAGTGGGGGACGCCTCGCTTCCGCGTTACCGAGCCACCGCATGGGAAGCCATTGCTTCGATATCGTGCAAGTACGCCGCACCTTCTACTCGCGTGCTATACAAAGTATTTTGCGACCGCTGCCGAACGTGAGGACGGGGTAAAACGAGCTGCCGTACAGCTGCCGCTTGGCTGCCGTTGCCGTGGTAAGCGCCGATCAGGCTTGTATTATCGATATTGTTTCTTTTGCGCGTGTGGCTCGTGTGGCGTTTTGGCGGGTCCGCGTTCGCGTCGCGAGGGCTGACGACTTGGGTTCAGGGCTGCCGAGAATCGCGAGATTTAAAGTCGTGAGGGGCCCGAATCCTCTGGGCAACGGGATTCCATTCTTTAGCGAACTCGCCTCCCACGTGGGAGCCGAGCATTATACCGGGTGTCGTCGTCAGCCTTGGCCAACCTCGTCTCGGTCCACGGTGGGACGCCGCGTCGTGCGCGATTCGTGTCCCGCGAATTCTGCCAACGATCGAAGCCCGGATAGGACCGCGTGTAACACCGGAATTCGGCTAGATTCCCCGTGTAGGAAACAGGCGCGTATAAAATCCAGTGCTGCCGAATTCGACGCGACGAAATCAAGCGCGTGCGATTGTCATCCGTCGCGATATTTCTTAAACCGCGCTCGCGATCATCTTTAACGGCTGTCGACTCTCGTCGGCAGCTATGTCATCTTCCATCTCGTTTAATAAACGTTCATGATCGCCGAAATTAACGTGTTCAATTCTTGCGTGAAACCCTCCTGCCGCAAGGAACGTCTCCTGTACTTCCCGTGTCTCTCCTGGTCCCTTGGACGAGCTATCTCAGTTTCATCGCGGTCGTCGTAGGCTCGGGGTTTCCCCAATTGAATTTGGCTTATTAGATTTCGAATTTCATCTGACACGTAGCCGTGTCTGGCGCCCGAAAATCCGCGTTAGTTGTCGGAAAACCGCGAGCCCGCGATAACCTTTTGTCCCGGGTGGACCACGTGTCGTGCGGCCGATCGTGGCCCGGCGTTCCGCCTGTAAATACCCGGTGTCGCAAAGGGTTTCGCCCTTCTGGCACCTCCCGATAGTCGAGCGACGTGACAAGCTATAAATGTAATAATTTAATGTTCTATATGTAGGGCGATTTTTTAGAAACACGAAACACCACACTTTCACACAATTGCTGAACACTACACGTAGCACACTTTTCAAACTCGAAACGATAGCAAACGGAATTCCATACTCCGAAGCGACGCGGCGCGGAAAGAATTCCGTGTTCTTCGCGATTCCGCGCGAAACTGTTTTCTCCCCGCTTACAATGTTGTCGATGAAGGCAGATTGTTTGAAACAAATGAAATCGTTGCCTTGAAGATATTGATTTTTCGAAAAATAATTCCTTCATTGTTCTGTTTCAGATCATGAACTACAAATCTCAGTGGAGTATGTCAGATATGATCTTCTGGGTGTCGAACACACTAGATAATAATATACGAGATTTGAAAACCTTAAAGAAAGGTGACATATATTGTCAATTAATCAGGACCCGGTTTCCCGAAGCAATCGACGTGAACAAAATTAAATCAAAGCCCTGTAATGATTACGATTACATATGCAACATGAAGCTCGTCGATAAAGCACTACAGAAAGTAGGTGCAGAGAAGGTAAGTTAGAAATTTTTTTTTTTTTTTTTTTTAACTTCCCGATTCATAGGGAAGTTATGGTAATTACCCCGAAAATCGAAAATCGAATTTTTAACAGATCTTCACGTTTCATGGTCATTGGATTCATTTTAGACTATTTTTATCAAAATGTCGGTATGTGTGTGTGTGTGTGTGTGTGTGTGTGTGCGTATGTCCGTTTCTATGGTATCAAATTTTTCGTTAACGTTTTCAGAAAAAGTAATAACGCGATCAGAATAATGAATGATGCATTGGAAGTGCCCCGCTGCAACTTAGAGCTGATAAGATTTTGGTCAAGTTTGGTCAAGTAGTTTTTTAGTTTTTTAAAAAAAAAATTTTTTTTTTTTTTTTAAATTCAAAAGACTACATACGTCATGTGGTTGGGCATACTCTATATGCCCAATACAGTGTTACAATCACTTTCCCTGAAAACATATAATCTTCTTAAAACGTACGAATAGCAAAATAAAAACTAGCTGGTTATTGTTGCTCGCTCGCTTCGCGAGCTCGCGGGTAGAACTGCTCTTGCGAGAGGGTTAGTGGTACGCATTGCTAGTGGGGCATACAGCTATTAATGTTTTTCTACCCCGAAAATCGAAAATCGATTTTTTAGCAGATCTTCACGTTTCATGGTCATTGGAGTCATTTTAGACTATTTTTAACTTCCCGATTCATAGGGAAGTTACTGTAATTACCCCGAAAATCGAGAATCGATTTTTTAGCAGATCTTCACGTTTCATGGTCTTTGGAGTCATTTTAGACTATTTTTATCAAAATGGTGTGTGTGTGTGTGTGTGTGTGTGTGTGTGTGTGTGTGTGCGCGCGCGCGCGCGCGCGCGTATGTCCGTTTCTATGGTATCAAATTTTTCGTTAACGTTTTCTGAAAAAGTAACGATGCGATCAGAATGATGAATGATGCAATCGATGTGCCCCGCTGTAACTTAGAGCTGATTAGATTTTGGTCCATATTGGTCAAGTAGTTTTTTAGTTTTTTCATTCAACAATGCAAATTATACGAGAGGACGGAAATTTTCCACCGAAGAAACAAACATAATAATTACATATATTTTTTTTTATAATTGAAACAAATTTATTTTAAAAAAAATTTTTTTTATTTTCCTTTTTTAATTATGCAACTAATGCTAATGTTACCGCTTAGAATAATCGAAAATTATCCCAATGCAAGAGTGAGTTATTCATCGCTACTGCCGAGAATACATTTTCAAAGAATATCGATGAAAGTACAAAAACATTTATATTACAATCCATTAAAAAAACAAGCAGTTCAATACGAATTATTAGCTGAGATGAAATTGAAAGTTAATATAAAAAAATGGTTAATGGAGCATGCGAGCAACGAACATACGATGTTGGTTTAATGCGACGCCATACAGAAAACATTTTGATAAGTAGAAAACTATTGAACTTCCCTGAGGACGTATAATCTTCTTAAAACGTACACTAAATAATGATAATAATATACTGCAACTAACGAATCGGGAAGTTCTTTGTGTGGCTCGTGGAGAGTCACACACAAAATAACATCCGTACCACTAACCCTCTCGCGAAATCGCAAAGCGAGCTACAATACCCCCACCTGCGAAGCTCGCGAAGCGAGCGAGCAACAATAACCAGCTAGTTTTTTTCTTTATTTAACGTCGCTTTGTGAACTCCTTATTCAGGAATTATTTCACGACGGGACCTACAGTTTCAAGTGGGTTCCGAACCACCTTGGGCACCACAGTTTACAGAGCACATGGAGTAATTCCAGAGGTGCCGGCGCAGCGTCGGGGATCGAACCCGCGACCACGGAGTCCGTAGGCGCGCGCTCTACCCACTGAGCCACTGCGTGCCCCCTAAGTTAGAAATTGTTAGATGTAAATAAATGTTTAAACTTTAAATTTTATCCCGTTATTAAATCCCGTTCACAATTTATAAAAAAGGTTTTTCCCTTAATTTGTGATACAAACTCATTAGAAAATTATATTTAATATCAAAGAAAATCGATGTAACCATGAGGTTACATTTGAAATTGCCGCCAGTTTCGTCCATGCATCATTATGGATCGTTATCGATCCACCAATCGTTGACGAGTTCTGTCACATATATGTCACAGCACTCTTACCGTTTGAATAGCATGTGCCCAGTCACACATCTGCCACCATGAGGTTTAAATAGTATTCATACTAACTTCAATAATTGTTATAATGTATTGTCCATTTTTCTGCACAACATGTAAGTATTATATATATACGGTGTTGTGGTTTCCTTTAATTTTGCATACTGTTATATCATTTAAAATATTTTTCAGACGCAATAATGATTCTTTGAAAAAGATCCACATCGGGATCGAAACGTTAGAAACATGTAATAATTGCACATTTGTTGTTGTTCTAAAATTGATCGAACCTGGCGCCGATAACATTTAAAGTTTATTACCTATAGAGCTCGATGTTGACGCACTGGCAAAATGTGGGGATTCGAAGTAACTTTATAGAAATGCCTAATAGATTGAATACCGGACTAGCGGAATCTATACGGTTAGCGATTGATCCGAAGGGGAACTTTAGCCCGATCTTACGAGAGAGTAAAAATGTACGGGTTTATATACCCCAAAAATGAATGGGGTGGTCTGTTCATAATCTAATCGCCGCTTAGGGCCAGACTCTAGTTTTTGTCAATTTCCATTAAGTCGAGCCAGAGCTCGGTTTTCGTTAAAAGGGATCAACTAAGATAAGAAAGGTTATCTAGGACGTTTTCCTGCCAGAGACGATCTTGAAGAGATTCCTGTGAGAATGTCAACGGAATCTGTTCGCTAACCGTCACAATACGAAAGGCGTAAGAAATTCCTGAAAACATATAATCATCTTAAAGCGTGCACTAAATAAATAATGATACAAATATACTGCAACTAACGAATCGGGAAGTTCTTTGTGTGGCTCGTGGAGAGTCACACACCAAATAACATCCGTACCACTAACCCTCTCGCGAGCTCGCAAAGTGAGCTACAACACCCCACCTGCGAAGCTCGCGAAGCGAGCGAGCAACAACCCCCCTCAATTTTTTTTTAAAATTTTGTTCCATAATTTTTTTGTTAATTATTTGCAGGATATATCAATATCAAAACTTGTGGAAGGGTCGCTGCAATATCACTACGAGTTTATAAAATGGTTGAGGTGGTTCCTCGAAAAGGAACCCACCGTGATGGCCCACCCAGAGGATGACATACTGGATATCGCAAGTAAAGGAAATTTTTGTCTTGTCTATATCTATATCTATATCCAAACCAAAACACTTCGTGTAAAGGTTGACCAAGTTCCCCGGCCCATCCACTTCAGTGATATGAAGGATGGACCAAGTTCCTCTCGCCTATCAAAGTTGTGATATGATGGATGGACCAAGTTCCTCTTGCCTATAAGGGCTGTGATGTGGGGAAAGACCAATTCCCAGAGGCCAATGATTGTTACACTTACCTATATATAATTCAAACTTTACAACCTAGGGAACTTGGCGTCGGCGCTGGCACTCAATGGCCATGGCTGTCAATGGCAATGACACATTTTATTTAGTTTCACAGTTTCTGTTTGATTTATGTCCTGATTGTGTTTTGCCTTACTTAGTTTAAAAAAAATTCATAAGATTTTCGCTTGAGCACTTGGGAATCCGTCTATAAATTTTCCTCATGCACGTCAAAATACTAGTGCCAGCGCCGACGCCAAGTTCCCTAGGTTGTAAAGTTTGAATTAGGTAAGTGCAACAATCATTGGCCTCTGGGAATTGGTCTTTCCCCACATCACAGCCCTTATAGGCAAGAGGAACTTGGTCCATCCATCATATCACAACTTTGATAGGCGAGAGGAACTTGGTCCATCCTTCATATCACTGAAGTGGATGGGCCGGGGAACTTGGTCAACCTTTCAACGAAGTGTTTTGGTTTGGATATCATGTTATTTTTGTAAAAAATTGCCAGATATTCAGATTCACAGGCGGGAGCTAATTTGCAGAAAATAGCATGATGATGCGTCTGACTTGAGACACGCACAGTGTATTGCAATATTGTTACACAAAAGATTTATTTGTGTGGTGTCCGTTGATTAGCGTAATCCGGGCAGCTGACGTATTTAGTCTTTTGAATTTTTCAAAACAAAAAAAAATAATAATAATAGCGGTATCTCGAGAACGGCGCGTCCTACCGCAAAAATAATGAAATTTTTAAAAGGCTGAACCCAAAGGATATTGGGTATGCCCGACCACATGACGTATTTAGTCTTTTGCATTTTTCAAAATAAAAAAAAATATTAATAATGGCTGTATCTCGGGAACGGTGCGTCCTACCGCAAAAATAACGAAATTTTCAAAAGGCTTTACGCAAAGCATATAGGGTATGCCCAACCGCATGACGTATTTAGTTTTTTGAATTTTTCAAAAAAAAAAAAAATATTTTTCGGGTTTTTCGATTTTTCCTGTTGGTTTGGATATAAAATACACCTGATTCCAAAATTTCAAGTTTCTAACTTGACTGGAAGTGGGTTAGAATTAACATGATCATCATCATCCTCCTATATATATTCCAAGAATTATGCGTTTTTGGGGTATTTTTATCTCAGGTTCCAGGCTAGGTAGAAAGTTGCTTTTTACATGAGAGTTAGTTGATATTATATCTAGCTCAAATAAAAATTTTGGTTGACCTCGGTTACCGGGGAGAGCGGCAGTGGCGGTGGCAATATGGCTAAAAAGCGCAAAACTATCGTACGAGAATAACTACTCGGCAGCTTAGAGGGAGCGGGAGGGGGAACTTGGTCGCGCGCTGCCGCGCGCGTTGATACGCGGGTTCTAGCCTAGCACACCACTTATCATTGTAGGTAGATTCCTGCCGTACCGGCATTTTACCTTATAGCGCGATCGTATTTTGCGGGGGCGGGGTGAGGGGGATTAGCTTATAACACAACCATATTTTGCGGGGGGCGGGGTGGGGAGGGGGTATTACCTTACAACGAGACCATATTTTGCGGGGGGAGGGGGGGGATTTTTAGTTTTCCTGGTATTGCGTTCGAGACCAGTTCCAGGTATTGCGTAAGCCTGGTATGTTTATAATAATATAAACATCCTGTCGACGGCGGGAGTCGAGATATCATTCTCACTCGGCTTATCATTTTTTAAATAAACATCCTTTGACCCAGATCTCTGTTCTCACTGACCATATTTTACGGGGGAGAGGGGGGGGGGATTTTTAGTTTTCCTGGTATTGCATTGAAGACCAATTTCCTGGTATTGCGTCCAGTCCCCTGGTATTGCGTAAGCCTGGTATGTTTATAATTTCGATGGCGGGCGTCGTGATCGCATCTCTGTTCTCACCCAGCTTATCATTTTTTAAATAAACATTCTTTGGCTCTGTTATTGCTCATTTCTCTCCTCGTCTTGTTCGTAACAGCAACACGGCGGAGTCGCGATATCTGACCACATCTGTTTTGTCTTTTCATTTCTTTTCGGGCTGATTGCAGTCGGTGGGTTGGAAGGTATCAATGAATAAATAGGGCGCGATGGATCTGTTTTAGCTCAATCTTTTCATTATCGTATTTTAAATAAACATCCTTTTTGACGACTAGTATCGAGTCGTGATATCTGATCACATCTGTTATCGCCCAGTTTTTTGACACCATCATTTTATGTTATAGCGCGACCGTATTATGCGGGGGGCGGGGAGTGGGGATTTTTTCAAGGAAGTGAATAAATAAACATCCTTTGACTCTGATCTCTGTTTTCGCTCTCCTTATCATTTCTCTCCTCGTCTTTATTGTATATTCGTAAAAGCAACTGTTCGAGCAAAAACGATCAGCCGTTAGCTATCGAGGTGCGAATGTACGAATACATTCGCACGACGTACGGTGCTGATCGCGTGTGTATGTCAACTGCCGAAAATGTACTTGTAACGAGGACTCGGCTGTTGTCGTCGCCCGTCTTCCTCTTTCCCTGCGCGCTTCGGGCGGACCGAGTAGTTCGGGGTGCGCGGCGAGGGGAGCGAGCCGCGACAATATACACAATAATCAGCCGGGACCTCGCTCTCTCTTCTTAGAATTCGCGCATCGGAAAGTCCGGATTTTATAACACGCGATATCATTGTCTTTGTCACGCACCGACCGTTACAAACGATTGTGTATCCGAAATTTCCGACTTTCGCTGCATCGCGAGTGACGGTGAACATAAATAAAATACTTAAACGCTCTCCCACAAAACCGATCTTTTGAATAAACCATCTTTATTCTTTCTATTTCGTCGGATCGTAAATTCAAGTTTCCGCGCAACGGAAACCAATAAAGATCCAAACAGCAACACGGCGGAGTCGCGATATCTGACCACATCCGTTTTCACTCAGTCTTTTCATTATCATTTATTTCCTCTTCTTTATAGAGGGAGTCGTAGAATCGCGTTCGAACGTGTTTCTTACCTATGGGGGGAGGGGTTGACCTTGATTTTTTCAAAGACAGTTTCCCACAAGAACACGTGCACTTTCGTTTAAGACGATTGACCTGAACGATGTAAGAGAGAGAGAGACCGTTTACTATGTAAGAGAGAGAGAGAGAGAGAGAGAGACCGTTCACGATGTAAGAGAGAGAGAGAGAGAGAGAGACCGTTCACGATGTAAGAGACAGAGTTTTTTAGTTAACAGAGCGATATAGAGTTTCCCCTTATCTTTTCGACGCGACTATCGCGAAATAGCGCGAGCCCGTTTCAGATCGGTATAGAGTTTCTTTTTCGATGTAAGATCATGTCCGAACATCTTTTCTAATATCGCGAGCGGAGATTTCGTTCCATCTTTTTAAAAAATTAATACGAATAAGAATTTACGTGCTCAAGATGTTTTGAATCCGGATTTTATGAATAATTTGATTAAAGTTACTTAAAAAATATTCGTTCATCGCCAGCATATTGGGAACAAAAAAAGAAAGAACAATGATCCGTCAATTGAGTAAACCCACTTTCTTTATGGCAGTGTCGGCTGCAGAAAGTTACTGGCCTGAGTTATTGCAAACATTTATGAAATATCGCAATGGCGGTAAAACATTATCTGTATAAGACGCATTCAATTTGGAATACAATACCAAAACTGATCTACAATGTATTTTTATCGGTATAAGCGGTTTAAGTAATTTTGCGAACAATGTTCGTCAATGGACTGTACTCCACGATGCGGTCGTGTATCATCAAGCAGTAGGCTGTTGTCGATGGCGGGACGTCGGTAGGTAGTAATAATAACAGAAATGAGTTTCTCCTGTAAAAAGAGTTTTTCGATTTTATTTTTAAGGTTCCTATATACAAATATTTACAAGGCTTACCTGTAAAAAGAGAAACGACATTAAATGTCAATTATTCGCTAGCCTTTTCTCTAATTACAATCTTTACTGGAGGTATTTGATTTATCGAGTTTGTTCTCTCACGTGTTTACTCTTACCATGACACATCCGTCTTTCCATCCTTCTTTTTCTCTCACTCTCTCTTGTGACCGTTATCCTAGCTTGTTTGTCAACGCGCCGTGAGTGCGCGGGATAATTCAAAAGGGAGAGTACACGTACTTTCTTTACATATTTTACAATTATTCGAATCGAATATGGATTTACAGTTTATACTTGACGAATATTCGGCGGTGAGTTATGTAACCAATTACATTAGTAAAATTGAAGGAGGTTTATCAAAATTATTAAGGGAAGTTGCTAGTGATTGTGATAATAAACAATAAGACTGTTAGAGAAAAATTTCGAAATGTTATCAATGCTTTTAAATAGTAATTTAATGTCTGCACAAGAAGCAGCCTACCATGTTTTATCATTACCTTTATCAAAGCAAAGTAGAAAGACAGTATACATTAATACCAATCCGATATCAGAACGTGTATTAATGTTAAAATCTGAGAATGCTTAAAAATTTAAATGAAGACTCCACCGAAATTTATATGAATGATATATTTGATAATTATAGTAGAAGAGATATTGATTTACATGATATGTGCCTCGCTGATTTTGCAACGAATTACCAAAAGATCATGAAAAAAGGAACAAGAGGAAGGTGATGCTGACAATAATGAGGAAAATGATGAAGTTGAATGAAATGATGAAGATCATTCACATAATTTTGTTTTATTTGATAAAGTATATATTTTTTGTCAACATAAGAGCGGTTTAAGTAATTTTTCGAACAATGTTCATTAATGAACTGTACTCCACGAAGCGGTCGTGTATCATCAAGCAGTAGGCTGTTGTCGATGGGGGAATGTTGACAAAAAATATATACTTTATCAAATAAAACAAAATTATGTGAATGATCTTATTTTTTTTATTTAAAAACAATCCACCTCCTCCTCTCTCAAACGAACTCGTCTGTGCCGATGGGTAAATAATGATGATCCCATGAATGAACATCGCTTCTGGTCAAGATTCTGTTGGTACGTTCGCGGGCTGGACTGCGGCAACGTCCCGATCGGAGTCGATCCGGATACAATCCCGCCAAACCCTCGTGGTATGGATACCTGTGGAATCGCGAAAGAATCGTCGCTCGAACGTGATAAAATAAATTAAAATAATGGAAAAAACTAAAGTGTAAAATAATGAATATAAGATTTTTATTAAAAAATAATTGTAATTATAAAAATAATTCTATTGATTGTATATTCAATGTTGAGCCTGTAAAAAGAAAAAATGTTATGTATTATTTTTAATTAATTAATAAATATTTAAAATTATTAATTTTTACTCACAGTATCTAAATATATACTTTTATTAAATAAAAAAGTTATACAAATTTTTATTTGTATCGTCTGTATCTAATAATAGCTGTTTGCTGCGGAAGTCTGAAATCATTTACTTCATCATTTTCCTCATTATTGTCAGCATCACCTTCCTCTTGTTCCTTTTTTCATGATCTTTTGGTAATTCGTTGCAAAATCAGCGAGGCACATATCATGTAAATCAATATCTCTTCTACTATAATTATCAAATATATCATTCATATAAATTTCGGTGGAGTCTTCATTTAAATTTTTAAGCATTCTCAGATTTTAACATTAATACACGTTCTGATATCGGATTGGTATTAATGTATACTGTCTTTCTACTTTGCTTTGATAAAGGTAATGATAAAACATGGTAGGCTGCTTCTTGTGCAGACATTAAATTACTATTTAAAAGCATTGATAACATTTCGAAATTTTTCTCTAACAGTCTTATTGTTTATTATCACAATCACTAGCAACTTCCCTTAATAATTTTGATAAACCTCCTTCAATTTTACTAATGTAATTGGTTACATAACTCACCGCCGAATATTCGTCAAGTATAAACTGTAAATCCATATTCGATTCGAATAATTGTAAAATATGTAAAGAAAGTACGTGTACTCTCCCTTTTGAATTATCCCGCGCACTCACGGCGCGTTGACAAACAAGCTAGGATAACGGTCACAAGAGAGAGTGAGAGAAAAAGAAGGATAGAAAGACGGATGTGTCATGGTAAGAGTAAACACGTGAGAGAACAAACTCGATAAATCAAATACCTCCAGTAAAGATTGTAATTAGAGAAAAGGCTAGCGAATAATTGACATTTAATGTCGTTTCTCTTTTTACAGGTAAGCCTTGTAAATATTTGTATATAGGAACCTTAAAAATAAAATCGAAAAACTCTTTTTACAGGAGAAACTCATTTCTGTTATTATTACTACCTACCGACGTCCCGCCATCGACAACAGCCTACTGCTTGATGATACACGACCGCATCGTGGAGTACAGTCCATTGACGAACATTGTTCGCAAAATTACTTAAACCGCTTATACCGATAAAAATACATTGTAGATCAGTTTTGGTATTGTATTCCAAATTGAATGCGTCTTATACAGATAATGTTTTACCGCCATTGCGATATTTCATAAATGTTTGCAATAACTCAGGCCAGTAACTTTCTGCAGCCGACACTGCCATAAAGAAAGTGGGTTTACTCAATTGACGGATCATTGTTCTTTCTTTTTTTGTTCCCAATATGCTGGCGATGAACGAATATTTTTTAAGTAACTTTAATCAAATTATTCATAAAATCCGGATTCAAAACATCTTGAGCACGTAAATTCTTATTCGTATTAATTTTTTAAAAAGATGGAACGAAATCTCCGCTCGCGATATTAGAAAAGATGTTCGGACATGATCTTACATCGAAAAAGAAACTCTATACCGATCTGAAACGGGCTCGCGCTATTTCGCGATAGTCGCGTCGAAAAGATAAGGGGAAACTCTATATCGCTCTGTTAACTAAAAAACTCTGTCTCTTACATCGTGAACGGTCTCTCTCTCTCTCTCTCTCTTACATCGTGAACGGTCTCTCTCTCTCTCTCTCTCTCTTACATCGTAAACGGTCTCTCTCTCTCTTACATCGTTCAGGTCAATCGTCTTAAACGAAAGTACACGTGTTCTTGTGGGAAACTGTCTTTGAAAAAATCAAGGTCAACCCCTCCCCCCATAGGTAAGAAACACGTTCGAACGCGATTCTACGACTCCCTCTATAAAGAAGAGGAAATAAATGATAATGAAAAGACTGAGTGAAAACGGATGTGGTCAGATATCGCGACTCCGCCGTGTTGCTTTTACGAATATACAATAAAGACGAGGAGAGAAATGATAAGGAGAGCGAAAACAGAGATCAGAGTCAAAGGATGTTTATTTATTCACTTCCTTGAAAAAATCCCCCCTCCCCGCCCCCCCGCAAAATACGGTCGCGCTATAACATAAAATGATGGTGTCAAAAGACTGGGCGATAACAGATGTGATCAGATATCACGACTTGATACTAGTCGTCAAAAAGGATGTTTATTTAAAATACGATAATGAAAAGATTGAGCTAAAACAGATCCATCGCGCCCTATTTATTCATTGATACCTTCCAACCCACCGACTGCAATCAGCCCGAAAAGAAATGAAAAGACAAAACAGATGTGGTCAGATATCGCGACTCCGCCGTGTTGCTGTTACGAACAAGACGAGGAGAGAAATGAGCAATAACAGAGCCAAAGAATGTTTATTTAAAAAATGATGAGCTGGGTGAGAACAGAGATGCGATCACGACGCCCGCCATCGAAATTATAAACATACCAGGCTTACGCAATACCAGGGAACTGGACGCAATACCAGGAAATTGGTCTTCAATGCAATACCAGTAAAATGCCGGTACGGCAGGAATCTACCTACTATGATAAGTGGTGTGCTAGAACCCGCGTATATATCCTACTAACAAGGAGAGTGCAAGGACCACGGGTCACCGATTTAGTTGAGACTGTGTATACTTATAGATCTCGATCTCCCATTTACGAATATATACCATTATAGGTGCAAACGCTCAATAGTTTTTGAGATATTCATAAACAAAGTTTTTATATTACTGCTTACATCTGCTGTTGTAGAGGAGGTATGCAACGAACGAGGATTGGTGTAGCGCAGGGCTCGGAATTTTTTCATCGCGACGGCCGAGAATCGAAGGCTCCGCCTCCTCTACCCGGCCGCGCGTCTCGCTCCCCGTAGCGATCCTAGTGCTCAGAGCTGCTCAGGCGCGTGCCATAACATAGGCGCTATTCGTGACGCATCAGGGCGACACTCGTGTCAATAGGTTTCCACACTACCATTGAGGTACTATGTTCGGATCAACATATCTGTGCGAATGCTCATTTTCAAAAATGGGCTATATTAAATCGGAATACCGCACATCCTTAAATATTTCTTCGCTCGCGTCTGCGATGCGAACAGTTACATCGAAACTTCCGGTAGATCTGACAAATTTGCAAAGCGCGTCTAAACGGGCGCGAAAATCATGATACTCCTGACAGTATTAAAATTTTTACAATAGCATTAATAACTATTTTTTAATTTATCTCAGGACTTTATTTCTTTACATTAATTTTCTACTAGTGGAATAGGCCTACAGGGGATACCACTAACAAAACAAACCCATTAGCAATAGTACCTCAATGGTAATGTGGAAACCTATTGACACGAGTGTCGCCCTGATGCGTCACGAATAGCGCCTATGTTATGGCACGCGCCTGAGCAGCTCTGAGCACTAGGATCGCTACGGGGAGCGAGACGCGCGGCCGGGTAGAGGAGGCGGAGCCTTCGATTCTCGGCCGTCGCGATGAAAAAATTCCAAGCCCTGGTGTAGCGGCAACGTACGAGACTTCCACCCGTTGGGCTAGGGTTCGATTCTCGTCTGGTGAAAATTTTTTTTTTAATATTTATTTATATTATTTATTCGCTGTGTAACATTGACTTGTCTATATGAGATTGCACATTTATTACAAGTCAAAGAACAAAACAATTAATAAATTATAAATAAATTCGCTGTGTAACATTGACTTGTCTATATGAGATTGCACATTTATTACAAGTCAAAGAACAAAACAATTAATAAATTATAAATAAATTCGCTGTGTAACATTGACTTGTCTATATGAGATTGCACATTTATTACAAGTCAAAGAACAAAACAAGTAAAAAATTTTTTATAAAAGATACAGAACTGTACTTATTTAATAGAAAAAGGAAGAGAAATTGCAACTAGAGAAGATGCACTTAAATTACACTCTTTAATATATAAACAATTATGTGCACCAATTTTTAAACCTATGCTGGAATATGCATGGTATGCAGCCGGATTAACAGCAGAGAGACAAATTTTTCAAAACGTTAATCAAATCTGCTTTCCTGTAGAAGTGGAAAGAAGCAAGTGCCAATGCAATAATACTGCACTTATTCGATGTTCAAGCTGTTTCTGTATGTTATGTTTCGTATGCTTTTACGACATGTACCACTGTTGTAATTAAAAATATGTAAGTGCAATATTATTAAATTTATCGTATACCATATTTTCTCTTCGCATATTTACTTTATTTTTTCTGTTTTCAGACACGAGAGGGAAATTTACTATTTTATTAATTTCGGTTATTAACTTCCCGATTCATAGGGAAGTTATGGTAATTACCCCGAAAATCGAAAATCGAATTTTTAACAGATCTTCACGTTTCATGGTCATTGGATTCATTTTAGACTATTTTTATCAAAATGTCGGTATGTGTGTGTGTGTGTGTGTGTGTGTGTGTGTGTGTGTGTGCGCGTATGTCCGTTTCTATGGTATCAAATTTTTCGTTAACGTTTTCAGAAAAAGTACTAACGCGATCAGAATAATGAATGATGCATTGGAAGTGCCCCGCTGCAACTTAGAGCTGATAAGATTTTGGTCAAGTTTGGTCAAGTAGTTTTTTAGTTTTTAAAAAAAAAAATTTTTTTTTTTTTTGAGAAATTGAAAAGACTACATACGTCATGTGGTTGGGCATACTCTATATGCCCAATACAGTGTTATAATCACTTTCCCTGAAAACATATAATCTTCTTAAAACGTACGAATAGCAAAATAAAAACTAGCTGGTTATTGTTGCTCGCTCGCTTCGCGAGCTCGCGGGTAGAACTACTCTTGCGAGAGGGTTAGTGGTACGCATTGCTAGTGGGGCATACAGCTATTAATGTTTTTTTACCCCGAAAATCGAAAATCGATTTTTTAGCAGATCTTCACGTTTCATGGCTTTGGAGTCATTTTAGACTATTTTTATCAAAATGGTGTGTGTGTGTGTGTGTGTGCGTGCGTATGTCCGTTTCTATGGTATCAAATTTTTCGTTAACGTTTTCTGAAAAAGTAACGATGCGATCAGAATGATGAATGATGCAATCGATGTGCCCCGCTGTAACTTAGAGCTGATTATATTTTGGTCCATATTGGTCAAGTAGTTTTTTTAGTTTTTTTCGAAAGAAGTTCATTCAACAATGCAAATTATACGAGAGGACGGAAATTTTCCACCGAAGAAACAAACATAATAATTACATATATTTTTTTAACTTCCCGATTCATAGGGAAGTTACTGTAATTACCCCGAAAATCGAAAATTGATTTTTTAGCAGATCTTCACGTTTCATGGTCATTGGAGTCATTTTAGACTATTTTTATCAAAATGTTCGTATGTGTGTGTGTGTGTGTGTGTGTGTGCGTATGTCCGTTTGTATGGTATCAAATTTTTCGTTAACGTTTTCTGAAAAAATAACAATGCGATCAGAATAATGAATGATGCAATCGATGTGCCCCGCTGTAACTTAGAGCTGATTAGATTTTGGTCCATATTGGTCAAGTAGTTTTTTAGATTTTTTAGTTTTTTTCGAAACAAGTTCATTCAATGTATCGGATTAGGCCGACGACCGAACGATACGTGGAAGAGAGAGGTGCCGGAATCGCACAGCGCTGTGCGCGAAGTTGAAGGAATAGAGAACTCGGTGAAACACGTGTATGAAAGACGAGAAAATGGACTGTATTTTGTGATTGTAATAAACTGTACAATTGAAATTCAACTTAGATCCTTGAGAATAGAACTCCGCTTTGAAATATTGAGTCGACGACTCGAATTACTTGAAAAAGGTACGGAGAGAATATAAAACTGGTTTTAATCGGTCACTTGTTCGAAACGGAATGAATCACAATTCTCGGAACCACCGAGATTCCGAATTCTAAGAATCGGCTGATTGGCCGACTCAGGATCACGCGAGGATCCAGGATCGCGGGTAGGCCGAGCGAGCGTCACGCGATAATCCGGTGACGCGATTCGTGCGTCATGGATCATACGGCGACACGGGATCGATGATTGGAAGACAATCGATAGATCCCGAGAAGAGCGACGGGGGGAAGAAGACTCGCGTCGCGAGGGACTCGCGTTCGGTGGGTGACGTCACCGCGGAGCGAGGGGAGCGCGAGACAAACACCTCGCAATGGTGAGCGAATCGCGAACATACCGCCCGCCTTGAAACGTCGGTTTCAAAATGAGGATGCTGTACGGAAGCAGCCGCATCGCAACGAACAATAATGAGCTTAAATTAACGCACGCAATGAACCGCAAGGGACTTAAACTACCGCACGCAATCTTAAGACTAACGCAAAGCTTAGATACTAACGGAATCAGCTATTTACAGTTTTTATTTACACTACATACAATCTTGCAATGAATTATGAGGAGTCACTGGGCTCGTGAACAATGGGCAAAGGGCACACCTGCACAATCGGTCGCTTCAGTTCGGAAGACGGGGTCGTCACGGTGATGACGCGGACCCGACCGTCGGCCCCGGGATGCACGGCTTTCACACGACCGAGGTCCCATTTGCACGGAGGAAGATTGGGGTTTCGAAGTAAAACTAACTGGCCGAGCTTGACAGCCGTTTGCTCTCGTCGCCACTTGCTTCGCTGTTGAAGGGTGTTGAGGTAATCATTTACCCACAACCTCCAGAATTGCTCCGTGACGGATCTGACGAGCTGCCAGCGCGTGAGGCGATTTTCGGACAGATTGAGAACGGAGGGTTGTGGGGGTACCGTGAGTGACGAGCCGATTAGAAAATGTCCCGGCGTGAGGACATCGAAATCATCTGAGGAGTCTCGCAACGGGGCGAGGGGCCGAGAATTCAGACAGCACTCGATGGAGCACAGTAGAGTGTTGAATTCCTCGAAAGTGAAAGTTCGAGCTCCGACAACCCGTTTTAAGTGATGCTTTAGGCTCTTCACTCCGGCTTCCCACAAACCTCCGAAATGAGGGGCGGAGGGAGGAATGAAATGCCACGCGATTCCGTCACTGGCGGTTTTGTTTAGGAAGTCGGCATTCCTTAACGTAGCGCGATGCGCTCGCGCGAGTTCTCGATCCGCACCGACGAAATTAGTTCCGTTGTCGGAATACATCGCGACAGGCATCCCGCGTCGCGCGCAGAAACGGTCAAAAGCGTGAATGAACGCTGGGGTGGAGTAATCTGAAACGAGCTCAAGGTGGATAGCTCTGGTGGCCAGGCAGATAAAGAGCGCGATATACGACTTACGGGACGTGATACCACGCCCCGAAGAAGCGCGAGTTTGAAACGGTCCCGCGTAATCCACGCCACAATGAGCGAAGGATTTGGACGAAGGGGAGACGCGTGGGGTCGGAAGTTGTCCCATCAACTGACCTGGGACCGCGGCTCGTTCGCGGACACAAACAATACAAGAATGAATTACACTCTTGACCAGGCTGCGCGCCCGAAGGACCCAATAGGTCTGTCGCAGTGTATGGAGAGTCAGTTGAAGGCCGGCGTGCAGGGAGAGCAGATGCATCTGCTTGATTATTAAGTGCACCAGTGGATGTGCAGCGAGGATAACCGGGTGTTTCCTGCTGTACGACAGCGGAGCGTGTCGAAGACGTCCGCCAACTCGAAGGATGCCGTCGTTGTCGACGAAAGGATCGAGGGCTGACAGTGAGCTTTTGGAAGAGATCGGTCGGTTCCGCCGGAACGATTCGACCTCCGAAGGAAAGCAATCACGTTGCACGAATTTTACCCAGAACGTTCGCGCTGCGGAACAGTCTTCGACCGACAGCGCTGGGCCGAGCGCCGATTGCGGAACGGAATGAGCTTGGCGACGGCGGCAAGCGCGAATGAATTTAAAAAGATATCCAGTGACGCGAAGAAGTTTCGGCCACGATGAATATCGTACAGACAAGTCCCACGGCTCGGGAGTGACTGACACAGAAGATACCGTGATTTTTTCCTCGGCGCGGACCGAGGCGATGGAACACTTCGTGGATTCGGTAGGCCACCGTTCATCGGGGAGGTTCAGCCAGGAAGGTCCTGACCACCAGAGGGAATGCGACTCGAGCTCGCCCCCGAGTAGACCACGCGACGCGCAGTCAGCTGGATTTTCTTCCGAGGGGACGTAACGCCAGGAGACATCGGGAGTGCGAGTCATAATTTCGTGCACGCGGTGGGCCACGAATGTTTTCCAACGCGACGGGTGGTCCCGAAGCCACGCAAGTACGATCGTGGAATCGCCCCAGCAAAAACAATTGTGTGCACGATCGCCGAGAGAATTGCGGACGAATTCAATGAGACGTGCAAGGAGTAGGGCAGCGGAGAGCTCTAAACGAGGTATCGTGAGAGGGGAGATCGGAGCAACTTTCGATTTGCTCGCCAGGAGACTCACGCGACTCGCACCGGAAGTAGACGTAATTTTTAAATAAACGACCGCAGCGTAAGCGTGGGACGAGGCGTCGCAAAAACCATGCAGTTCGGCCGTTTCAGAGCTGCAATCGAGGCCGGTCCACCGAGGCAAGGAGAACGTGTTTAATGAGGTCAATCCGTTGTAAACGGAAGCCCAGCGTAAAAGGAGATCCTTAGGAAGCGCTTCATCCCAGGAAACGCGCAGGCGCCATAAATCCTGCAAAAGGATTTTTGCTTTGATTGTGACGGGAGTCACCCATCCTAGCGGATCGTAAATCTTGGATATCGCTGACAGGATTGCGCGTTTCGTGCTGGGGACGGCCGCGGGGAGGTTTGTCTCGATTTGGAATGCGTCTTCCGAAGGGTTCCATCCTATTCCGAGCACCTTGACGTGGTCGTCGACGGCCAGCGACTTGGTGCATGCTAATCCGTGGTCAGTTGGGTCAATGTCGCCAAGGAGTTCAGTGGTGTTACTCGACCATTTTCGCAGTTCGAACTTCCCGCAACGGAGTAGTCCCACGACTTGATTTCGGCGAGCGCGGACAGCTTCGATAGAGTCGCCACCGAAAAGAACGTCGTCCACATAAATCTGATCACGCAGGATCGGCACAGCAAGAGGGAATTTTGACCCATCGAGTTCGCGGAGTCGCTGAATAACGCGAAGCGCGAGGAACGGAGCGCAAGTCATGCCGTAGGTGACCGTGAGCAAGGTGTAATCGACGGGAAGTTTTGTCACCGCGTCTTGCCATAATACCCGCTGGAAATTTATGTCACGAGGGTCGATTAGAATTTGTCGATACATCTTTGCTACGTCCGCAGAGTAGACGTAGCGGTGATGACGCCATCTGAGAATGACGGAGGGCAGGTCCGTCTGCAGTTTTGGTCCCGCGAGAAGGTGATCATTCAACGATCGCCCGTTAGAGGTTGCGCTTGACGCGTTGAATACGACGCGTAAATGCGTCGTAGCACTCCCGGGCCGATACACAGGATGGTGAGGAATGTAAACAACCTGAGGGGCCGGGGGGAATTCGGCCGCTGCGCGTTGCATGTGGCCGAGAGCCTCGTATTCCCGCATAAACTCGCAGTACTCGCGTTCGAGATCGGGATTTTTTTGAAATTTCCGAGTGAGTGAGGTCAGCATGCGGTCTGCCAAGTTTCGAGAATGACCGATTTCTATTGGCGGATCGTGAACGAACGGAAGACGGACGATGAAGCGTCCATCCTGAGTGCGCGAGTGCGTTGTTACGAAGTGTTCTTCGCACTGCCGTTCCAGTGGAGTCAGCGGAGAGCACCGAGGAAGTTCTTCCACCTCCCAGAACCGACGCAGCTCCGATTCAAGCGAGGATGAACAAAAGTGCGAGAACGCGACAGAAGACACTTGGGTCGAGCTATGTTTCGGTCGTGACGAAGACCGAGAGAGAGAAGAGTGAGCCGAGGAGGGGTTGCCCTCACTATCGACGAGAGATGAGGGAACGGGCCCCGAGATGACCCATCCAAAGATGGAATTTTGGGCTATAGGTTGCCCCTGCCGGCCTTTGCGAATCCCGTCGAGAATGACGTCACCGTAAAGGTCGGCGCCGAGGATTAGTTGAATCGACTCGGGATTTGTGGGATCTGGATCTGCACGTTGAAGATCGTCAAGATGGCTGAAAAGGGACAGATCCGCAGTGTTGTGTGCGTGATAAGCCGTTAGAGAAGGCATGACCAACGCGGTTGTGACGAGTGACGGAGTGGTCGACTGAACCGGACTCACGCGAAGCTCGACTGCTGAACGGACTGTTTCTACATGAGCTCCGCCGACGGCGGAGATCTGGATTTCTCTGCGTGTCTTTTTTGCGCGCAGAAGCTGCGCCAAACTTTCGGTGACCAGTGTGACTTCGGACCCTTGGTCAAGGAGAGCTCTGACAGTTGCGGAACGGCCTGACGAAGAATGAATTTTGAGCTGAACAGTGGCAAGGAGCACGTGCGACGGGGGGCGACGGGGTGTCGTCGCAGATAGCGAGACAACAGCCGAGCGACCAGCTGGAGGAGAGGAAGAGCGGGGCTGTAAGGTATCTCCCGAAACCGAGCGACTGGCCGGCGCTATGTGTAGGGACGTATGGTGAGTCTGTTGACAAACACGACACTTATATTTGCTCGAGCAATTTGCTGCTGGTGAGATTGGCCTTCCCAATCTTCTGGAAATTCTCGACCGTCCGCAGGATTGTCCGCTGCAGCATGGCTTGCCGTTGGAAGTCCGCCATTTTGGAGAGAGCACGTGTTAACTTTGATTTCGTTCAACTTCGAATCCGGCTCGAAGGACCAAATTTATGTATCGGATTAGGCCGACGACCGAACGATACGTGGAAGAGAGAGGTGCCGGAATCGCACAGCGCTGTGCGCGAAGTTGAAGGAATAGAGAACTCGGTGAAACACGTGTATGAAAGACGAGAAAATGGACTGTATTTTGTGATTGTAATAAACTGTACAATTGAAATTCAACTTAGATCCTTGAGAATAGAACTCCGCTTTGAAATATTGAGTCGACGACTCGAATTACTTGAAAAAGGTACGGAGAGAATATAAAACTGGTTTTAATCGGTCACTTGTTCGAAACGGAATGAATCACAATTCTCGGAACCACCGAGATTCCGAATTCTAAGAATCGGCTGATTGGCCGACTCAGGATCACGCGAGGATCCAGGATCGCGGGTAGGCCGAGCGAGCGTCACGCGATAATCCGGTGACGCGATTCGTGCGTCATGGATCATACGGCGACACGGGATCGATGATTGGAAGACAATCGATAGATCCCGAGAAGAGCGACGGGGGGAAGAAGACTCGCGTCGCGAGGGACTCGCGTTCGGTGGGTGACGTCACCGCGGAGCGAGGGGAGCGCGAGACAAACACCTCGCAATGGTGAGCGAATCGCGAACATTCAACAATGCAAATTATACGAGAGGACGGAAATTTTCCACCGAAGAAACAAACGTAACAATTATATATAATTTTTATTTTTTTTTTATTAAAAAAAAATTTTTTTTTTCATTTAAAAAAAAATTTAAAAAAAATTTAAATGCATTTGTAATTTATTTTGCAACATTACTATGCTATAACAAGGAACCAAGCGAGCAACGAGCATACGATGTTGGTTCAAACATTTTGATAAGTAGAAAACTATTGAACTTCCCAAAGAACGTATAATCTTCTTAAAACGTATTGTCACGTCGTCTAGCAAAAGTCAGCGCCAGAAGGGCGAAAACTTTGACGACACCGGGTATTTACAAGCTGTACAGCCGGGCCGCGTTCGGCCGCGCGAAACGCGGTCCACCCGGGACAAAAGTTGTTCGCAGGCTCGTCACTTTAAGATGGAATTTCGCGAATCTTCGGGCGCCAGGCACGGAAGGTGCCACGTGAAATACTCGAACGAACTGATGTTCGAATTACGCGTCTCCGAGCCTGCGACAACCGGCAAAATACGCGGATCGAACGCGAGCGGGCCCAGGATACTACGCGGAACGACCACGAGGCGTTCCCCGCGGCGGGAAGGTTTCTCACGAAATCACTACTCGATAGAATTTGGTTAACCAGAGTTTATTAGCGATCGTTGAAATTATCGCGCTGCCGGTCGACACCGGCAGCGAGGAAGAGGTTAACCGGCGCGTTACAAATTGTCGGCGACGGATGTTTTTCGCACGCGCGCCTTGTCTCTCGAAATCGCGTCAAACCCGGCAACACGCGATGGAAGCGTTAGCGTACGCGATTCACACGTTTCACGTCCGGATTTAGATGGAAAAACGCGTTACCATAGACCTCTCGTGACCGGCACTTTTATCGCGAATACGACGCGAGCACGTGGCGACGTCCCACCGTGGGACGACACGAGGTTGTCGTGAACTTTACGGAGACGCACGGATCCTCGCTAAATTACCAAATAGTGCCCGGCACTTCGCTAAATAATATTCCCCGCGCGTCTACCGCTCGACCGATGTTTTCGCTCGCGGACTGGCTGCAGCCGGCAGCCGCAGAGCAACGTCGAAGTTCCGCGACGCGATCGCGAAACCGTCACGCACACCGAGCCAACGCGAACCAAAATCACTCTATTTATTTACCGGGAAATCCGACAGAACTTACCACCGGCACCTCCTCGCTAGGACGGGATCTCCGTCTCGCTTCCTTCC
This sequence comes from Lasioglossum villosulum, assembly GCA_963971365.1. Lineage (NCBI taxonomy): Eukaryota > Metazoa > Arthropoda > Insecta > Hymenoptera > Halictidae > Lasioglossum > Lasioglossum villosulum. The sequence continues at coordinate 18,296,924 of OZ020498.1, read as the reverse complement.
CGGCAGCGTGCGTCGTCAAAAGACTAATTTATTCGCGATTGCAGTTTCGGGTGGTCGCACTAATTGCCTACGAGAGAGTGATCTTTTCCGCGTTGACTCGGGAACGCGGAAGTGAGGCGTCCCCCCTTTCCGCGCGCTTCTCCCCGCGGGACGCTTAGTCCAATCGCAGCCCGAATTTCGGCACGGGCCTCGCTCAGCGTGGCGGTCCCTGGCGTCCGACGATTGGTGGCTTCTTCGGCGGTGCGGACGTTGATTCGCCGCGTCTCGCTCAGCCGATCGACTTCGGCCAATCCGGCGGCGGGACTCGTTGCTTCCCGGTTGAGGCGACGCCAAAGTAGCTGCGATATCGTCTTGGCCTTCCTGCTCTTTGGTGGCGCCTCCAGGTTGTTTGTCCTGGGCCTTGTCGATTCTTCGGCAGCTCTTTCCTTCGCCGGCGCCTTTCGCGTTCGATTTCCTCCGCGGGGAAAAGTGTTCCGGGTCCTTTCGGGACCCGGTGACGGTCCTGCAAACGTGCGTCGCGCAAATTGGCGCGACGCTCAAAAATATGAAAAAGTCGCCCATGGGTCTCGTTCGTGCCCAGGGAGAGCGCTCGCCCTAATTCGCCCGCTTTTCCGGCAGCGGAAAGTGACCCGGTCTTCCGTTATTCGGTCTCGGGGGACGTTGGCTAAAACGCCACGTCACAGTATACTAAATAAATAATGATAATAATATATTGCAACTAACGAATCGGGAAGTTCTTTGTGTGGCTCGTGGAGAGTCACACACAAAATACCATCCGTACCACTAACCCTCTCGCGAGCTCGCAAAGCGAGCGAGCTACAACACCCCCACCTGCGAAGCTCGCGAAGCGAGCGAGCAACAATAACCAGCTAGTTATAATTTAAACAAATTTATTTAAAAAAAATTTTTTTTATTTTCCTTTTTTAATTATGCAACTAATGCTAATGTTACCGCTTAGAATAATCGAAAATTATCCCAATGCAAGAGTGAGTTATTCATCGCTACTGCCGAGAATACATTTTCAAAGAATATCGATGAAAGTACAAAAACATTTATATTACAATCCATTAAAAAAACAAGCAGTTCAATACGAATTATTAACTGAGATGAAATTGAAAGTTAATATAAAAAAATGGTTAATGGAGCATGCGAGCAACGAACATACGATGTTGGTTTAATGCGACGCCATACAGAAAACATTTTGATAAGTAGAAAACTATTGAACTTCCCTGAGGACGTATAATCTTCTTAAAACGTACACTAAATAATCATAATAATATACTGCAACTAACGAATCGGGAAGTTCTTTGTGTGGCTCGTGGAGAGTCACACACAAAATAACATCCGTACCACTAACCCTCTCGCGAAATCGCAAAGCGAGCTACAATACCCCCACCTGCGAAGCTCGCGAAGCGAGCGAGCAACAATAACCAGCTAGTTTTATTTATAATTTATTAATACTTTTGTTCTTTAACTTGTAATAAATGTGCAATCTGTTACAAACAAGTCAATGTTACACAGCGAATTTATTTATAATTTATTAATTGTTTTGTTCTTTGACTTGTAATAAATGTGCAATCTCATATAGACAAGTCAATGTTACACAGCGAATAAATAATATAAATAAATATTAAAAAAAAAATTTTCACCAGACGAGAATCGAACCCTAGCCCACCGGGTGGAAGTCTCGTACGTTGCCGCTACACCAATCCTCGTTCGTTGTATACCTCCTCTACAACAACAGATGTAAGCAGTAATATAAAAACTTTGTTTATGAATATCTCAAAAACTATTGAGCGTTTGCACCTATAATGGTATATATTCGTAAATGGGAGATCGAGATCTATAAGTATACACAGTCTCAACTAAATCGGTGACCCGTGGTCCTTGCACTCTCCTTGTAAGATGTGTGTATATTTACAGTAAGTGTGCGTGTGTGTATATTTTTACAATGTTTGTGTGTGTGTGTGTTTATAATGTGTGCGCGTTTATATGTATTTTTCGTCAATCTATATTTCTTGTTAAGATTACTTCTTTATATCGTCATATTTGATTGTTCTAGTGCCGTTCTCGAGGACAATCAGTGAGACGACGGTTGGGTGTCATATATCCCCAAGTCGCCAAGTCGTGGTATGGTCTTTAAAAGATAATTATTATTATTATTATTAACTTTCCGATTCATAGGGAAGTTACTGTAATTACCCCGAAAATCGAAAATCTATTTTTTAGCAGATCTTCACGTTTCATGGTCATTGGAGTCATTTTAGACTATTTTTATCAAAATGTTTGTGTGTGTGTGTGTGTGTGTGCGTGCGCGTGCGTGCGTGCGTGTGTCCGTTTGTATGGTATCAAATTTTTCGTTAATGTTGTTGGATTTAGGCCGATAAAGGATCTTGCATTTTGTATGAAAAGCACTTTTAATATATAATTTATAGATACTGAGAAATACACATGTAATACGTTTGAAAGATTCAGAACAAGTGGTTCTTGAACTGCGCTTTGGTTACCTGCTTGCCGGCGTACTTGCTTACAGGTGTCGCCTCTTGCATGTACCACGTGAGTCAAATGTATTACAATTTCAACACGCCTCCTTACATTTGACTCCCTTTTTTTTTGTTTTACAAATTATATTATTATTTCATTACAATTATTTTGTACGCTGTCGCTTTAGTTACATTATTTTTAACAATTTTCTGAAATACACAAATTTCGCTTTACCTAGACTCTTTGTCAGTATGTCCGCTACATTGTTTTGGGATTCGATTTTAACAATATCTATAATACCTTTGTCACAATTTTCGTTTGTATAATGGTATTGAACTTCAATGTGTTTTCGCTATTGCTCCCGAATTGTCTTCAAATATCTTTACTGGCTTTGTTATCTGAATTTCAAAAGTGTCTTTCAACATATTTCGTATAAAGTTTACATCGGTTACTGCCTCTGATAAGGCTATATATTCGGCTAATGTGGAAGATTTCGCTACAGTGTTTTGTTTACGTGACTTCCAGTAAATTATATTATTAAACAATCTTAGAATGTATCCTGTTGTAGATTTTCTGTCATTACAATCTCCTGCCCAATCTGCATCTACCATACAATCTAATATTTCAGTATTACAGTTTTTCGTATAAGTTAACTTCAGTTCTTTAGTTGAGTACAAATATTTTAAAATTCTTAATGCATACTTAAAATGAGTGTTATTATAAGAGTTTTGATATCTACTTAGATAGTTGACGCTGTATGCAATATTTGGTCTAGTTCCAGTGCTTATGTATAATAGCTCGCCAATTAAATTTCTATATTTAATACATGTATCTACATTGCTAGCAGGTTTGAGTTTTAAGTTTTCTTCCATGGGTGTGCTATACAACTTTGCACTTTCTAATTGATATTTTTCTGCTAATGATTCTATGTAACTTTCTTGACTTAAGGTCATAACGTTTTGTCCCGTATTGTAATTAATGTTTATTCCAATGTAATTCTTCACTATTTACCCATATCTTTCATTTTGAATCGAGTTGATAATTTTAACTTTACATCATTGATAATCTTTCGGCTCCTACAACATATTAACAAATCATCAACGAATAACAGTATTCAGAATACATGTTTTTCACTTTTTCTTACATACAAACAATAGTCATACTTGCTTCGCTTAAAGCCTAAATTATTCATAAATTCGTTGAAGCACTCGTACCATGATCTGGGGCTTTCCCTTAGACCGTACAATGCCTTTTCTAATTTATACACTTGATCAGTACCATTATTATAACCTTCTGGTTGCTCTACATATACTTCTGAAATAATCTTGCCATTAAGAAATGCGGTTTTAACGTCCATTTGTTCAATGTGTAAGCTAAATTGACAACAGTAAGAAAGTAATAGTTTTAAAGTTTGCATTTTTACTACAGGTGAATATACATTTTCCAGCTTATCTGTTTGTTGAAAACCTCTTACCACTAATCTGGCTTTGAATGTTTTATTATCTTTCTTCCTATAGACCCATCTTAGATCAATTACATTTTTATTAATTGGCCTGTCAACAAGTTTCCACGTTGCATTTTGTTCGATACTCTCTATTTCAGATTGCATAGCCTCTCTCCATTTTTCTGATTCGTGAGACTCAATCGCCTCCTTAACCGATGTCGGTACCATTGCATCGCAATAGTTTACACATATAAAATTCGTAACATACTCATCATTGAAATATTTTTTATTTGGAATTTTGCTCCTCGATGGACGCTCAGACCTAGTATCATTTTGACTACTTAAACCTTGAATTGTATCTAGTTCTTCGCTTACTACTGACTCGAAACTTTGTTCTGTATCACTTTCACTAGATTAATTTTCATTTTGGTATACACTTTCAACAATTTTATCGGTTTCATCATTATCAGTTAGACCTATACACTTTACCCCTTGTTCAATTACATCAACATGTCTAGCATCAATTATTCTATTGTCAACCAGTATTCTATAGCCTGTCTCTGTGTATCCTAGTAAAATTCCTAGTTTCGCCTTATTGTCCCATTTTGACTTTCTCAATTGCTCTGGAACTCTAACAAATACCTTACTTCCATAGATTTTCAAATGTTTTACATCAGGTTTCTTATTGAAGAATATCTCGTATGGTGACTTGTTCTGACTTGTATTAGCTATGGTTCTATTTTTTAAATAAGCTGCTGCTTTAATAAATTCTGGCCAATACATTTTGTTGACTTTAGCTTCGTTTAATAAGCACCTAGCTGTATCCATGACGGATCTGTTGTACCTTTCCGCCACTCCGTTCAACTCATGAACATATGGAGGACACGGGATCATTCGTATACCTTTTTGTCTAATAAATTCGCGAGTTCTATTATTCATATATTCCTTTCCATTGTCGCAGATTAGATTTTGAATTTTTTTCTTAGTTAGATTTTCAACTAAATTTACATATTCTATGAAACAGTTATAAGTGTCGGACTTTGACTTGATGCAATATACTTTCGCTAATTTGCTATATTCGTCTATAAACGTAACAAAGTATTTTTCACCGCGATTACCATTCGTTGGGTGAGGTCCATTCAAATCCGTGTGCACGGTTTCTAGAATTTCAGTAGGTAATATAGGCGGGTTCTAAATACTAGTTATCATTGTAGGTAGATTCCTACCTTACCGGCATTTCACCTTATAGCGCGATCGTATTTTGCGGGGTGAGGGGGATTAGCTTATAACACAACCATATTTTGCGGGGGGGGGGATTAGCTTATAACCAACCATATTTTGTGGAGGGAGGGGGGATTTTTAGTTTTCCTGGTATTGCATCGAAGATCAATTTCCTGGTATTGAGACCAGTCCCCTGGTATTGCGTAAGCCTGATATGTTTAAATAAACATCCTGTCGACGGCAGGAGCTCGGCTTATCATTTTTTAAATAAACATCCTTTGACCCAGATCTCTGTTCTCACTGGGATTTTTCCTAGTATTGCATTGACGACCAATTTCCTGGTATGTTTATAATATACGGCGGGCGTCGTGATCGCATCTCTGTTCTCACCCAGCTTATCGTTTTTTTAAATAAACATTCTTTGGCTCCGTTATTGCTCTCCTTATCGTTTCTCTCCTTCGTAACAGCAACACGGCGGAGTCGCGATATCTGACCACATCTGTTTTGTCTTTCCCGCTGATTGCAGTTGGTGGGAGGGGAGGTATTAATGAATAAATAGGGCACCATGGGCCGCGAATGCGGTCATACGGTTCGCGAACGGTCCATCGTTTAGTTAAAGTTATTCGATACCGCGTGTTAACAACCGTGCGATAGCAAGATGGTTGAAACGTGTAAAAACATGTTGAAGTGTTTGACGCGCATGTCAATGTTGGTGAAAACCATGGGCGAGTATCGCGAATGGCATCGCTCGTACATCGAGTCTCTGCAGTGTTGCGTCAATTATCTATCCAGCGCAAAGGATGAATTGACGATAGGCGACAAATTTAGTTTAACATCGACTATGTGCCGTATGAAGACTTTGAACGTTTCGTTGAATCATCGCATTTCCTCGTCGCACACCGGTAGAGGTTTATACGATCGCAGGGGTGCGAGAGCGTCGACGCTTCGTTGGGAAGATGTCGAGTCGGCGTTTAAAACTCGCATATCGAGCGGTATCGTTATCAACGTCGAACACATCGACCCGAAACAATTTCTGCAGCACGCGAAACGAATAATTACGGGACGCGTTTCGGAATTTTTAAACGCGCATTCGTCGTTGAAAGCTAACGTAACGTTGGAGGCGGAATTCACGCAGCGCGCCAACGACGTTTCCGTGAAAAGTTTCGGTACGCGGAACGTTGCGTTGTTTCTGACGAGCAATCTACGACAGTGGTACCAGAAAGACGTTGTGCCGACGATTTTGACATCGATGGAGGAGTTTCAAGAGCGAGACAGCGGGTGGACGCTGTCGAAGATACTTCATTTGATCGTGAATTTTAGCAAATACCAGCCATTGCAAGCCGGTTGCACCGTCGCATGCAGCGTGCCTCGAGCGATACAGCTGAAGAGAGCTGTCGTGAACGTGAACAGCAACGACGACGCATGCCTTTTTGGGCGATCGTGGCGGGTCTCTATCCGGCCGAGAGGAATCCGTCACATTTGTCATCATATCCAGACTTTATAGTCTTTATAGAGGTGCTTCCGAAAACCGAAGGTTTTCAACTGCCTATGTCGTTCAAAGATATCCCGAAATTTGAGAGAGAAAACGACGTTTCCGTGAACGTGTTCGAATGGGTGCGCAAGAAATGCGTAACGCTTCATTTGACCGAGAAGAAACGGGAGGGAAGACACGTCAACCTGCTGTTTCTACAGAATGCCGCAAAGACGCATGGTCATTTCGCGTGTATACGAAATTTGTCGCGATTGGTTTCGTCTCAGCTTACCAAGAAGAAAAATCAGAAGTATATTTGCGATCGGTAAGTTGCCTTTTTATTTTTTTAAATTGTTTGAAGGAAAAATGACATGATTTTCCCTGTGTAGGTGCTTGCAATATTTTCCTACGCCGGAGAGATTAAACGTTCATACTGTGGACTGCGAACGGATGAACGATTGCGCTCTGGAGCTTCCAATATCAGACGAAGATAAGTGGTTACGGTTTAAGAATTATACAAACAAAGAACAGGCGCCGTTTGTAATCTATGCCGACTTGGAGTGCCTGCTGCTATCTGAGGAACAGGAAGGACAAGGCCGTGCGGCACGCGTACAGTATCAACATCACCACGCGTTTAGCATAGGATACTACATGCATTGCCGCTACGACGAATCGTTGTGCGAGTATCAGGTTTATCGGGATAAAGAGGGATGCGCCGCGTGGTTCGCGAACAGGTTGTACGAACTCAGTCGTAAATTGCAGCCGATATTCGACAAAACGGTACCGATGAATCCGCTAACCGAAACGGAAAAGTTAAATTTTCGTACGGCCACGCATTGTCACATCTGCGAGAAACCGTTCGACACTACCGACGCGACGAAGGTGCACGATCATTGTCATCTCACGGGCGCGTATCGCGGTCCGGCTCATAACGGGTGCAATTTAAGCTATCAATCTTCGTACGTGATACCGGTAGTTTTCCATAATCTATCGGGTTATGATGCGCATTTCATTATTAAAGAATTAGCAAATTCGTTCGAGGGACGGATAGACGTGTTGCCATTGACGAAAGAGAAGTATATCTCTTTCACGAAAAACGTAAATATCGAGGGTGAAGAGCGAAAGCATGCAAAATTGTTGAAATTCCGCTTCATCGATTCGTTCAAATTCTTGAACTCGAGTCTGGACAAGCTGTCGTCGTACTTGGACGAAAGTAAATTACGCATCGTACGAGGTGAATTCGCACATCTTTCCCGCGACGATTTTAAACTGTTGACCAGAAAAGGCGTTTTTCCGTACGACTATCTAACGTCGTACGACAAATTAAACGATATGCGTTTGCCGCCGCGCGAGGCATTTTACAATCGGTTGTACGGCAGCGAGATACCCGACGTCGATTATCTTCACGGGAATACGGTTTGGTCGCGTTTCGCTATACAAACGCTTGGACAGTACAGCGATTTGTACTTAAAATTGGATGTTCTGTTGTTGGCGGATGTTTTTGAAAATTTTCGCGATGACTGTCTCGAGAATTACAAGCTCGATCAGGCGCATTATTACACGCTCCCCGGTTTCGCGTGGGACGTGATGTTGAAAATGACAAAGATCGAATTGGAGTTGTTGACAGACGTTGACATGCTTTTGTTCGTGGAGCGGGGAATACGCGGCGGATTGAGCCAGTGTTCTCACAGATATGCGCACGCCAACAACAAATATATGTCCACGCACGACTCGACCAAACCGTCCACCTACTTAATGTATTTCGACGTTAATAATCTGTACGGTTGGGCAATGTCGCAACCTCTGCCGCACAGAGACTTTCGATGGGTGGACGCGGACAATTTCGACGTCGAATCCGTTCCGGCCGATAGCCCCGTAGGATACATTTTGGAGGTGGATTTAGAGTATCCGCGCGAAATTCACGATGCTCACGCGGATCTTCCGTTTTGTCCAAGTCACGACACGGCGACCGACTCGAGTACGCAGAAAAAGTTGATGGCAACACTTCGCGATAAGGAGCGATACGTTGTACATTACCGATACCTCCAACAAAGTTTGAAACATAATTTGAAATTGCTGAAAATACATAGAATTTTAGAGTTTAGGCAGTCGCGATGGCTGCACGGTTATATCGATTTGAACACAAAATTACGCGCCAACGCCACCAATGATTTTTCCAAGAATTTATTCAAATTAATGAACAATGCCGTGTTTGGAAAAACTATGGAGAATGTTCGAAATCATACGATCGTGAAATTGCTTTCTCAATGGAACGGTAGACACGGCGTCGAACGATTGATAGCTAGACCGAATTTTCACAGCTGTACGGTGTTTTCAGAGGACTTTGTCGCGGTTCAGCTGAAAAAGCTGCTCGTTAAATTTTACAAACCAATCTACGTGGGCATGTCCATATTAGATATTTCGAAATTTCATTTGTACAACTTCCATTACGAGTACATGCAGCCAAAATTCGAGAAAAATTGCAAGATTTTGTACACGGACACGGACAGCCTGATATACGAGATCGCTTGCGATGACGCGTACGAGACGCTGTTGAAACGCGATATTCATAGATACGACACCAGCAATTATGCCGCGAACAACGTTTACGGTGTTCCCATCGCGAACAATAAACAGCTCGGCCTGATGAAGGATGAGAACGGCGGTAAAATTATAACTGAGTTCGTGGGGCTTCGTTCGAAAATGTACGCGATTCGCGTGCACGGTGACCGAGATACTAAAAAGATCAAAGGTATCAGGACAAACGTTACCGCTCGAGATATAAGTTTCGAAGACTATGTCGAATGCCTTCGTAATCATACGGAAAAGAGCGTTACCGGTAATCGCATAGTGTCCGTACGGCATCAGGTATACTCGATGTCGGAAATGAAATTAGCGTTGAGTCCGCATGACGACAAGCGGTACATTTGCAGTAACTTGACCGACACTCTTCCTTGGGGGCATTGCAACATCGATTGAGAAGTCATGCAAAAGGAAGTGGTAGGGAGATTATTACAATTCGGGGAGGGGATTGTTGATATTATCTGTAAAAAGAAGTGGTAGGGGGACATGCTATAAAACGACGTATTCCGAGCGTCAAGCTTCAGATCGAGACAACCGTTGCTAAAAAACGTCGCAAGATGCAGTACAACCGCCATCCGTCCGCCGAATGTGAGCGTTCAAACATCGAGGAGCCGCACAAAAAGAGGAGACTAAATAATATGTAAGTAGAAAGATGAAAAAAAAAATTGTGAAGAAAGAAATTTAGAAAAAAACGTCTAATTTTTTTGTAATCTGTTACAGGGTTTCTCAACAGCAGTCCAGATCATCAATGATGCAATCGCCGAGGAGTTTGCGCAGCGCACGGGTCTTGAGCCGAAGATATTCCATAGCCGGGAATTATTTTAAATATCTCGAGATTGGTGTGCGCGTTGGCGATGACATTTGCGTGGAACTGGCTATAGGGGATAACCGCGGTAACGAGATCGCATTTTTCCAGGATGCATGGACAGAGTTGTTGCGCTCGAAGGACTATATTTCCGATTTAGTTTCATCGTCTATCCAAAAACAGTGTCGGAAAATTAGCGATGATTTAACGTTGCAAATAGTTAATCGTAATGATATGAATCTAGTCAAATTGTCGAATCAGTTCGCGGCTCTGTACATCACGGAAAAAACTATGTATAACTTGTACAATCTAGAATACTGCGTGTACAACATGTATTCGTGGCTGATCGACAATGTTCCCGCGGTGACTGCTAAATTCATGAATTTCGTCGGTACGGTGAAGAATAGCGACGCGAAGGATATCGTGAAAGCGATCGTCGAGAGCGAATCTTTCGATCAAAGTTCGTTGATCGATTGCGAACTGGCGGCTTCGTGCGCTGACATCATCGCGACGTTCGCGCATAATAGTTAGCTAATAATATATTTTCCTTAAATACTCACATCATTGACGCGGATGGATTCATTGTAGAAAAAAATTTATATTTAAAGAATTAGCTATGATCGGTCGCGACGGCTCGTTCGAACTCTCCGAATTTCGCTTGGGGAAGAACTTTCATTGTTTATCCGACGGTGACAAAAAGTCTGCACGGTATGTCAGTAATTTCGTGCACGGGATTCCATTTAAAGATTTCGGCTATGAAAAATACCAACAGCGCGACATATTCGAAGTTATACAAAATTTTGTGTGCGATTACGCGAATCCTGTCGTAGCCTACAAAGGTGGATGTTTCGAGAGAGACATCCTTCGAAAAATGCGAATAAATTCGATAAATTTAGAAGATTTCAACTGTCCGAAATACGACGTACTAGTTCAAGATCCCGTGTATGAAATTGCCGACGACGAACCGTGTCGACTTCACTGTTGGCAACCGGCGAGAAACGTCAAAACGAAACCGTATCATTGTAGTCTACGCGAAGTGCAAACGTTTCGAGCATGGCTTAACAATTATAAAAACACGTAAAGTATCAGTTATAAAGAAACGCGTCTACATCTTTGAATTTTTCCCGTCAAAACCACAAACGCGACACCTCCTTTTACATTTGATTTTTACACAGAGTATCACAATGATCGCGAAATCCGAGGGAACCGATCACGCAACACCACCACCCGATTACCGCCTCGAACGCGACAGATTTGAGAGTTTCCGCGATTGGCGTTACTCACATGTCGTTCTGCCGGAGAAACTCGCCGCTGCTGGATTTTTCCATCTGGGTGATGAGGACAGCGTCGAATGCTTTGAATGTCGCGCTCGTCTGTGCCGATCGGAAGAGGATGATGATCCCATGAAGGAGCATCGCGCCTGGTCCAGATTCTGCGGCTATGTCCGAGGGCTGGACTGCGGCAACGTACCGATCGGAGTCGATCCGGATCAATGTGGCCAGACGAGTCCGACCTTGGGACTCGCGAGGGGAGTACAGTACCCCTTCTCTGATGACCAGCAATATGCGCAAGCGCGACGGGGATCGAGTAAGGCGCATGGGAGACACGTTGCGCAAGCGCGACGGGGATCAAGTGGTGCGAATGACGACGCGTGGCGCTTGCGCATATTTGTGGTCATCAGAGAAGGGGTACTGTATTCCCCTCGCGAGTCTCAAGGTCGGACTCGTCTGGCCACACTGATCCGGATACTATTCCACCAAATCCTCGTGGTGTGGATACCTGCGGAATCGCGATAGAATTGTCGCCCGAACGTGAAAGTTAAATTTAAAAAAATGAAAAACTAATGTAATGAATAAAAAACTTTATTTTTTAAAAAATAAATCTAGTTATAAAATATATTTCTTCAATGTTGAGTCTGCAAACAAACAAAAAAAAATGTTATTAATTATTATTTTTAATTTTTAAATTAATTAATAAATAAAATTATTTTTAACTATACTCACAGTATCTACGAACAGCGTTTTTACCGCCGCCGCGTACTCCTCGTCCCAATCTTCCACTTCGATGTGGTATCTGCGGATAGCATACCGCCATCCGCGGATGAACGCCGCCCGCTCTTCCTCCGAATTAAAATTCTGTTGAAAAATAAAATTGTAATATAAAATATTTGTTAATAACAATAAATGATATATCATATAATATTTCTTTATACTTACAATTGACTCCATCGCCTCGGCCAGCGACAGATTTGCATCGACTATGACCTCCTTCTTCACAGTTATATCAACGAACATTTTGAAAATTGTGCGGCGCGTCGACAGCATCCCATCTTATATGCATGTATCCCCTACTCGGAAAAATGGGGGTGAAATCCCTCCCTCAAGACGTCTCTTGAAATCTTCGTTCACGAATGTTTACGTTTTAATCGACGCTAATCGTGAGATGCATGTAGCGTCAACGTGCTTTAAACAAAATCGAGGGCCGATGCGATACTTAAGATTGGGAGGATTTATGACATGACCTGGGCGCCCTGAATAGGGACGCTTGAGGGTAAACAGAGCCGTCCCCCGGACGATGGCGGGTGGGCACTTTGGACCGCGCTAACCGTGAGAAACCGATGTGTCTCAAGACTTTGACAACTCTCTATACCAGAAAAATATAATTACGCTTTGCAACCAACGATGCGGCGTTCACCCGTTTCAATGATGTCCAATATCGTGGATGGTGAATCGATCGCGGGCCATTGCGCGACAACTTGGCTAAATCTTTTCGTGTAAGCAAAACATACGCAGCTCGTTGCGTCGTTTCGCATTAAACGTTCCACCAGCGATTTCCGCTCGATGGAAAAATGATCGCTCAAGTATGAATTTATAACGTGAGGCCAAGCTATATTTTTCAACGTTGGGGCGGCCATGTCACCGTACGCGAAAACATATGAAAAAATGGCAGATATTTAAATCTCATATGAAACAGCTATAATTGTCAATTCGAATAACTTTAACTAAACGATGGACCGTTCGCGAACCGTATGACCGCATTCGCGGCCCATGGTGCCCTATTTATTCATTAATACCTCCCCTCCCACCAACTGCAATCAGCGGGAAAGACAAAACAGATGTGGTCAGATATCGCGACTCCGCCGTGTTGCTGTTACGAAGGAGAGAAACGATAAGGAGAGCAATAACGGAGCCAAAGAATGTTTATTTAAAAAAACGATAAGCTGGGTGAGAACAGAGATGCGATCACGACGCCCGCCGTATATAATAAACATACCAGGAAATTGGTCGTCAATGCAATACTAGGAAAAATCCCAGTGAGAACAGAGATCTGGGTCAAAGGATGTTTATTTAAAAAATGATAAGCCGAGCTCCTGCCGTCGACAGGATGTTTATTTAAACATATCAGGCTTACGCAATACCAGGAAATTGATCTTCGATGCAATACCAGGAAAACTAAAAATCCCCCCTCCCTCCACAAAATATGGTTGGTTATAAGCTAATCCCCCCCCCCGCAAAATATGGTTGTGTTATAAGCTAATCCCCCTCACCCCGCCCCCCCCGCAAAATACGATCGCGCTATAAGGTGAAATGCCGGTAAGGTAGGAATCTACCTACAATGATAACTAGTATTTAGAACCCGCCTATATTACCTACTAATTTCATTTGCACGACTTCTATTATTGGCAAAAGGTAAGTTTGCCATTTTACTTTGGCTTCTAAATTTTTTGGTAATCCACTTAACAATTCATCATTACATAGTTTGTATAAATAATGAAAATTGACATGACCTAACGCGCGATGCCATTTTTCCTTTTTTGTCATGTTATTTTTCATTAATAGATTTGTACTGACTTGTTTGTTCTTATTGTTAGTAACGAAACTGGATATATAATATAAGTCGTCTCTTTTATTGGCTACTGCTATCAATACGTTTAACGGGTTATAAATTTTTAACTGATGACCATATATGATGAAACTATTTTATTTTTGTTTGTTATCTTGGAGTAACTAATGAGATTCTTTTTCATATTTTTTACACAGAAAACATTGTTTAAAGTTACGCTAACATCGCTTCCATGAACTTGAAAAATTGCACTTATTTTTCCCACTTTTGTTGCTTGTAAAATATGGCCATCACCTAGCTTTACATCTACTGGTTTCTTTAATTTTACGTATTCCTCGAAAACATTATCTATGTTCACTACATGATCTGTACATCCGCTATCAATAATCCATTCTATTAAATTTTCCGAACCTGAACTAACCTGTCTTTCTACTTGTGACTCGTTTATTTCAGTCATGAACGCGTTTCCTTGTCCGCTGTGATCGTTGTTTCTTTCCTGGTGTGTCAGCTACTGGGGGTTTGTTGCGCCTCGAAGTCTTCCTCTGCCTCGTGCGTAGTTTCCGCCATATTGAAAATTTTTTGCGTTGCCTCGTTCGTGATTTGCGCCATATTGGAAGTTTCTTCCGTTGCCTCGTTTGAAATTACCGCCATATTGGAAATTTCCTCTGTTGGGCCCTCTGCTGCGAAAATTTCCTGGGGGGGGGGAATCGATCCCGTATCAACAATCCCGTATGATTACTTGTAAAAGTATAATTAACTTCCCGATTCATAGGGAAGTTACTGTAATTACCCCGAAAATCGAAAATTGATTTTTTAGCAGATCTTCACGTTTCATGGTCATTGGAGTCATTTTAGACTATTTTTATCAAAATGTTCGTATGTGTGTGTGTGTGCGCGTATGTCCGTTTGTATGGTATCAAATTTTTCGTTAACGTTTTCTGAAACTAGCTGGTTATTGTTGCTCGCTCGCTTCGCGAGCTTCGCAGGTGGGGGTATTGTAGCTCGCTTTGCGATTTCGCGAGAGGGTTAGTGGTACGGATGTTATTTTGTGTGTGACTCTCCACGAGCCACACAAAGAACTTCCCGATTCGTTAGTTGCAGTATATTATTATCATTATTTAGTGTACGTTTTAAGAAGATTATACGTCCTCAGGGAAGTTCAATAGTTTTCTACTTATCAAAATGTTTTCTGTATGGCGTCGCATTAAACCAACATCGTATGTTCGTTGCTCGCATGCTCCATTAACCATTTTTTTATATTAACTTTCAATTTCATCTCAGTTAATAATTCGTATTGAACTGCTTGTTTTTTTAATGGATTGTAATATAAATGTTTTTGTACTTTCATCGATATTCTTTGAAAATGTATTCTCGGCAGTAGCGATGAATAACTCACTCTTGCATTGGGATAATTTTCGATTATTCTAAGCGGTAACATTAGCATTAGTTGCATAATTAAAAAAGGAAAATAAAAAAAAATTTTTTTTAAATAAATTTGTGGGATTGGGAGTCTTGGCGATAAACCGTGTGTGTATTTTAAATATATTTATTATGTGGTATAATTATATTAACAGTAGCTTTTCTACGCGACTATCCCACGCTTTCGTGTCGACGACTTTCACCCTCCGCTGCGGAAAACAAACTGGCCGCTTCTTTTCGGAAAAAGGTCCTCACACCCTCATATTCGTTCTCTCTTTCTCTCTCACTCTCTTTCTTTCACTCGCGTCCTTAAAACTAACTGTCGATTGAGACAAACCAGGCACAGGCCTGCATCGTGTCGTTTGTCCCTCGCTCTACCTGGCTCAAGAGGCCCTACCATAAATAGTGACCACTTGGGTCCTACGACGTGCACTCGCAATCCCACACTCGGCCATCCTGCAGAGATATCTGGCCTCAGATATCGTGTAATAAATCATCATTCTCTGCACCGTCACTGTTCACATCATCGCTGTCTTCGCTCACCCACGGTTTCATAAACTCAGCTCCCGTGGATGTTTGCTGTGGCCCTTCTTGATTTCCAACCTTTATTACAACGTACCGGTCATTTCGAAGTACTTTACTGATTTCATAGGGTCCCAGGTATTTCCCTGCAAATTTCAGTCCTGGTCCCTGCTGCGTTCTCTTAATTGCCACTAGGTCCCCTTCGCTGTATTTTCTGCTCTCAACACGTTTTTTATTGAAGTTTCTTCTGTTTTCCTGTTGGATTTTTATGATGTTTCGTCGCGCTTCCTCTCGTAATTCATCCCGGTTTTGCTGAAATATATCTATCCATTCACGCTCTAAGAGTTCGACAATTTGCGGGTCATTCTTAAATCTAGGTTCTATACCAAATAATATTTTATACGGCGACATCTTAGTACTACGACTTGGAATAATATTAAAACATTTTTGGCAGCGCTCTACATACTTGTGCCACTCTTTGGGTTTTGGTGCCGACAATTTTGTTAATAGCGGTATTAACGTGCGATTTACTCTTTCCGCTTGGCCGTTAGCACGTGGCATGCCCACGGTCGTCAGTATGTGTTCCACACGTTCGTCCTTGCAATATGTTTCGAAATCGTTCGACGTAAACGCGGCGCCTCTATCAGAT
Source organism: Lasioglossum villosulum (assembly GCA_963971365.1). Classification (NCBI taxonomy): domain Eukaryota; kingdom Metazoa; phylum Arthropoda; class Insecta; order Hymenoptera; family Halictidae; genus Lasioglossum; species Lasioglossum villosulum. The sequence continues at coordinate 18,280,483 of OZ020498.1, read as the reverse complement.
ATTATTCTTCTAGGATTACCAAAAAGTACAGACTGTTTTTTGAGTCGCTCTATTACTTCTGCCGCATTACATGTTTTAGTAGCATAGAGCCAAACAAATTTGGAGAATGCGTCTATTACTACAAATATGTATCGATATCTTTTTTGTGTTGACGGGAGCGGCCCTAGATGATCTATATGATAAGTGTCTAGCGGCACTTCACCTTTGCTTATCGCGAATAAATACCCTTCTGATTTGCCCTGTTTCTTTTCGGCGAGAATACAGTCAATGCAATTTCGTAACACTCGATCTACCTTTCCCCTCATCTTTTGAAACCAATAATCCTTTTTTATTATGTCTTCGGTTTTCCCTGATGAGAAATGTCCGTTCTCATGCGCGCGTCTAATTATTAATGATTGCATTGATTTTGGTACCACAAGGCGAATATCACCATCGATTTCTTTAAACAATATATCACCTCTAACAACATACCCTTCTGCTTGTCCCGACTTCGCTAATTCTAATACTTTTAGTACGTCCGCGTCCTCGCGTTGCGCCTTTTTCAATCTACTGCTTAAGTTGTTATCGCTTTCACCTATTAACATACACGAAAGTAGAGGGTTACGACTTAGTGCATCTACATGAACAAGACTTTTACCGGGGCGATGTTCAATTGTATATTCGAACTCTTCCAATAACAGAGCCCATCGTGCAACACGCACGCATAAATCTTTTTTGCGCATTGTCAAGGCGAACGCTTGACAATCTGTAACTATTTTAAAGGGTATACCCAATAGGTAAACGCGGAACTTTTTTAATGATTTTACAACGGCTAAGACTTCCAATTCGTAGCTGGAATAGCGTTCCTCCGCTGGTATCGTTTTGCCGCTTGCAAAATACACCGGGTGCAGCTTATCATCGCGAACGTCTCGTTGCAACAATATTGCTCCGTACCCGAATTTAGAAGCATCGGTATGTAATTCGGTTTCTGCGCCAATTTGGTATAATTTCAATACGGGCTTACTACTCAATGCTATCTTTAATCGTTCAAATGCATGCTCTTCCTCACCATCAAATCGAAATTGTGCATCTGCTTTTAGTAAATTTGTAAGGGGTCGCGCTATTAAAGAGTAATGGGCTATAAATTTTCGAAAATACCCTGTTAGGCCCAAAAAACTTTGTACTTGCTTAAATTTTGTTGGCCTTGGGAAACGTAACACGGCCTCGGTCTTATGTTCTGAAGGTCGAACTGTACCATCCTCTACGATGTGCCCTAAGTATTCTACCCGAGGTTGTAAAAATTTACACTTTTCCCACTTAATGAGCAACCCCGCTTCTCTCGCGACTCTTAAAACAATCTTGAGCTTTTCCAGCCCACTTTCGCAATCTTTTGACGGGATAATTATGTCGTCTAAATATAATAAAATTATCTTATTTCTAATCAATTCTCTAAATACGGCATTGATGAATCTCTGAAATACTGCCGGTGAATTGCAGAGCCCGAAGGGGACTCTCAAAAATTCGTATTGTCCATCAGGTACAACGAAGGCGGTGTATTTTCTACTTTGCTTAGCTACCCCAACGTGGAAAAACCCGTTCTTAAGGTCAAGAGTGCTGTAAATTTTTGCGCTTTGCAATAAATCCAGTTGGTCCTCTATCAGGGGGAGTGGATACCGGTCTTTAATTATTTTTTTGTTTAACAGTCTGTAGTCCACGCAGAGCCTAGCGGTACCATCTTTCTTTCTTACCAAAACCACTGGACTAGCGTAATCCGACAGAGATGGTTGAATAATTCCGTCACGTAACCATTCCTGGATTTGAACATTGACCGTATCTCTTTCCGATGGGGATAATCTCCTAGCTCGCTGGAACACCGGTTCATCGTCTTTTAATATTATATTCATCTCTATTTCAGTTTCACGCGTTTTGTTTGGTTGATAGTTATTTATCGCATCTGATAAGGCATTCCGATGCTGAACATCCCGAACGTATGATACATCTACGCTATTCACTTCACGCTCAAGATCGAAGTCTGTTTCGTACAAAACATTGTTTGACTCTGCCCTACGAATCGCGACTTGTCCCCGCTTAACAATTAACTCTACATTGTTCAAAAAATCAGTACCTATCAAAAGACTATGAGCCATTACACTATTTGGTACTACGCGAATTAACATGGGATAAGAATCGCCATCTATTACGGTGTCCGTCTCGAATTCCCCTATCGCTCGGTTCGTATCTGAGCCTATCCCACGGAAGTATACATCTTTTCGTTTCAGCGGTGGTACCTGGGGTTTGAGCCTATCGTATTGATCGTTGCGCATTAAACAAAGGTCGCTACCAGTGTCGACTAACGCAGTTACCTCTCGCTCGCACATAAATACTTTCTTGATGTATTTCTCGCGCGGTGTCCTTTGAACGGCCAGGCTCTCCCTCGTTGCAGATGCCTTCCTCTTGGGACACTGCGCTGAGATGTGTCCAAATTCGCCACATTCGAAGCATTTTGAGCCCCTGTCTTTCGATGGACACTCGTAGAAAAAGTGATCACGGCTACCACAGTTGTAGCATCTTCCTGATGTCACACCTCGTGCGTCTCGTTTCTGTGATTCGTAGCCTCGTCGTTGATATCCATGGTCCTGTCGGTAGCCCTCGTCGTCCCGTCGATAGTGTTCGTTACTGCCTCGAAGCTGTTCCTCTTCCATCCGCCGAGGTGCTCGATATCCGCGCCAAGCCATTCCGTCACCGCGCTGAGCTGGGCCGTCGGTCCGTTGCGCTGCCATACCTTTCCATTGCACACCGCTATTTCTTCGCCACGTCTGCCCGGAATTGTCTACACTAATCTTTTCACTTCTTTGCGGTCTTGGGAATAGGGTAACTTCTTTCAGCGCATCTAACAATGCCGCTTTCGTCTTAAAGTTCTGCAACCTTGCGTGGTTGCGGAGGGCATGATCCGGTATACCGTCGACTACATATTCTACGAATTCTTGTTCGTCTATTGTGATGCGATTTGCCAAAATCGCCTTCGCGTGGAAATATTCGGCAAAAGTTTCTTCCTTTTTCCACATTCGATTCTCAAATTCTCTGCGCGCTATCATTTTGCTCTGCCTGTTGCCAAAAATGTCTTTTAATTCCTTTAATAAGTCATCAAGTCGCTTTTCAACATGTTCTGGCTTTGAATGAAACCACTCGAGAGCCTGCTTCCTTAGTCGCGAGACAGCTAATAGTTTCGCCATATTATCGTCCAATCTGTATGTTGAACGTATCAGCATTAATTGTTTTTCCCACGCGTCAAGGTCTTCACCATTACCCTCGAAATAGTTCAGCATCGACTTCATGGATTCGTTCACAGTCGCTGGCATATGCTGGTTTGTCGCTCGAATTGTTGATAGTTCTCCCATATTTAACCTCTGTGTTTCGCGCACCAACTCTACTTCGCGCCTCAAGAGCTGCATTTCACGTTCGGCCAGCTCCTTTTCCCTTAATAGTAGGTTCACGATCTGACTATTATTTTCGTAAGATTGCGGGGGCTGTTGCTTTGGCGTGCTCGTATTAGACGCTGTGCCGGCACCTGGATCTTCACCCGGAATCACTTCGTCGCCAGTGTTCGCGTGTTCACTTATGTATGTTCCCGGTGGATCGCTCGATGTGAGTCGGGCAATCAAATCTTGTTTTACGCCTAACGTGCTTAAACCTTTTAATTTTAATATTTCCTTCAACTGCGGCACTGTAAATTCATTGGGATTCATGGTAACAACACTGATGACCTCCCGTCCACGCAATTTCAAAAGTCACACAGTCTCACTAGCCACACAGTTTGACAGTTCTACACAATTCTTTTCAGCCTACACTGTTCTACTGTCTACACAGTTTTATAATCTGCAGTTTTTTTCAGTCTACACGGTACTACTGTCCACACAGTTTTTATATTCCACTTATTATCCACTTCAACACACTCGTGGTCGTATCGTTTAGCTCACTCAATCCCGGCCGAGCCCCCAAATTTGTTGTGGGATTGGGAGTCTTGGCGATAAACCGTGTGTGTATTTTAAATATATTTATTATGTGGTATAATTATATTAACAGTAGCTTTTCTACGCGACTATCCCACGCTTTCGTGTCGACGACTTTCACCCTCCGCTGCGGAAAACAAACTGGCCGCTTCTTTTCGGAAAAAGGTCCTCACACCCTCATATTCGTTCTCTCTTTCTCTCTCACTCTCTTTCTTTCACTCGCGTCCTTAAAACTAACTGTCGATTGAGACAAACCAGGCACAGGCCTGCATCGTGTCGTTTGTCCCTCGCTCTACCTGGCTCAAGAGGCCCTACCATAAATAGTGACCACTTGGGTCCTACGACGTGCACTCGCAATCCCACAAATTTGTTTAAATTATAAAAAAAAATATATGTAATTATTATGTTTGTTTCTTCGGTGGAAAATTTCCGTCCTCTCGTATAATTTGCATTGTTGAATGAACTTCTTTCGAAAAAAACTAAAAAACTACTTGACCAATATGAACCAAAATCTAATCAGCTCTAAGTTACAGCGGGGCACATCGATTGCATCATTCATCATTCTGATCGCATCGTTACTTTTTCAGAAAACATTAACGAAAAATTTGATACCATAGAAACGGACATACGCGCGCGCGCGCACACACACACCATTTTGATAAAAATAGTCTAAAATGACTCCAAAGACCATGAAACGTGAAGATCTGCTAAAAAATCGATTCTCGATTTTCGGGGTAATTACAGTAACTTCCCTATGAATCGGGAAGTTAAAAATAGTCTAAAATGACTCCAATGACCATGAAACGTGAAGATCTGCTAAAAAATCGATTTTCGATTTTCGGGGTAAAAAAACATTAATAGCTGTATGCCCCACTAGCAATGCGTACCACTAACCCTCTCGCAAGAGCAGTTCTACCCGCGAGCTCGCGAAGCGAGCTCGCAACAATAACCAGCTAGTTTTTATTTTGCTATTCGTACGTTTTAAGAAGATTATGTTTTCAGGGAAAGTGATTATAACACTGTATTGGGCATATAGAGTATGCCCAACCACATGACGTATGTAGTCTTTTGAATTTTTCAAAAAAAAAAAAAAAAATTTTTTTTTAAAAAACTAAAAAACTACTTGACCAAACTTGACCAAAATCTTATCAGCTCTAAGTTGCAGCGGGGCACTTCCAATGCATCATTCATTATTCTGATCGCGTTATAACTTTTTCTGAAAACGTTAACGAAAAATTTGATACCATAGAAACGGACATACGCACACACACACACACACACACACACACACACACATACCGACATTTTGATAAAAATAGTCTAAAATGAATCCAATGACCATGAAACGTGAAGATCTGTTAAAAATTCGATTTTCGATTTTCGGGGTAATTACCATAACTTCCCTATGAATCGGGAAGTTAAAAATAACAATGCGATCAGAATAATGAATGATGCAATCGATGTGCCCCGCTGTAACTTAGAGCTGATTAGATTTTGGTCCATATTGGTTAAGTAGTTTTTTAGATTTTTTAGTTTTTTTCGAAACAAGTTCATTCAACAATGCAAATTATACGAGAGGACGGAAATTTTCCACCGAAGAAACAAACGTAACAATTATATATAATTTTTATTTTTTTTTTATTAAAAAAAATTTTTTTTTTCATTTAAAAAAAAATTTAAAAAAAATTTAAATGCATTTGTAATTTATTTTGCAACATTACTATGCTATAACAAGGAACCAAGCGAGCAACGAGCATACGATGTTGGTTCAAACATTTTGATAAGTAGAAAACTATTGAACTTCCCAAAGAACGTATAATCTTCTTAAAACGTATACTAAATAATGATAATAATATATTGCAACTAACGAATCGGGAAGTTCTTTGTGTGGCTCGTGGAGAGTCACACACAAAATACCATCCGTACCACTAACCCTCTCGCGAGCTCGCAAAGCGAGCGAGCTACAACACCCCCACCTGCGAAGCTCGGGAAGCGAGCGAGCAACAATAACCAGCTAGTTTTTTTTTTGTTTTAGAACCACGTCTTAAGTGTATCGTATTTTAGGAGTCTAAGAGAGTTACGAAGGCATGTGTACGGACCTCTGTCGCCGCGCGGGTACGGAACACTGTCGCCGCGCGTGCCGCCGCGCGAGCCGCCGCGCGTGTCGCCGCGCGTATCGCCGCGCGTGCCGATGCGCGTGTCGCCGCTCGTGTCGCCGCGCGTATCGCCGCGCGTGTCGCCGCTCGTGCCGTCGCGCGTGTCGCCGTGCGTCACGCGGCACGTGACGCCGCGCGTGGCGCAGCGCGTCACGCCGCGCTTGACGCCGCGGGTGACGCCGCGGGTGACGCCGCGGGTGACGCCGCGGGAGACGCCGCGGGTGACGCCGCTGCTGGCAGCGCGTGTGACGCCGCTGCTAACAGCGCGCGTTACACCGCGCGTGTCGCCGCGCATCGCCATCCACCTCGATAAAGCACGAAAACGAGGGAGGAAGCCAGCATGGACCGAAGAAATAATGGCAGAGGCGTTAATTGCTATAAAGTAATATACGTTATTTTAAATTAAAATCCAGGAAGGAAACGGCTTTTAATACTTATGCGTACCGTTTCTGTGTTTCAGGAATGGAGCATCCATACGCGAAGCCAGCCGACGCTTTAATATACCCTACACTACCTTAAACAAACGATATCATAAGGACAGTTAATATTTTATGTATTTTATATTTTTTTACTTATTTAACGTCCCCATTTTTTATTTATATATAACTTATTTATTTATTTTATTTAATGGACATTTTGTATATATAACTTATTTATTTATTTTATTTTTTTGGACTTCTTTTTATATATGGACATTTTTTATATATAACTTATTTATTTATTTTATTAACTTCCCGATTCATAGGGAAGTTACTGTAATTACCCCGAAAATCGAAAATTGATTTTTTAGCAGATCTTCACGTTTCATGGTCATTGGAGTCATTTTAGACTATTTTTATCAAAATGTTCGTGTGTGTGTGTGTGTGTGTGTGTGTGTGTGCGTATGTCCGTTTGTATGGTATCAAATTTTTCGTTAACGTTTTCTGAAAAAATAACAATGCGATCAGAATAATGAATGATGCAATCGATGTGCCCCGCTGTAACTTAGAGCTGATTAGATTTTGGTCCATATTGGTCAAGTAGTTTTTTAGATTTTTTAGTTTTTTTCGAAACAAGTTCATTCAACAATGCAAATTATACGAGAGGACGGAAATTTTCCACCGAAGAAACAAACGTAACAATTATATATAATTTTTATTTTTTTTTTATTAAAAAAAATTTTTTTTTTCATTTAAAAAAAAATTTAAAAAAAATTTAAATGCATTTGTAATTTATTTTGCAACATTACTATGCTATAACAAGGAACCAAGTGAGCAACGAGCATACGATGTTGGTTCAAACATTTTGATAAGTAGAAAACTATTGAACTTCCCAAAGAATGTATAATCTTCTTAAAACGTATACTAAATAAATAATGATAATAATGTATTGCAACTAACGAATCGGGAAGTTCTTTGTGTGGCTCGTGGAGAGTCACACACAAAATACCATCCGTACCACTAGTAGTAGTAGTAGTAGTAGTAGTAATTACATTGCCGGGGAGGAGTAGCGGATCGTCCGCCCCTCACTTCCTTAAGGCACACCGGTATACACCAGTATCATAATCGGCGCTGCCGGCAGCTCGGCCCGCTAAGGGGTTGCAGTTTTCCCATCGTTCCGCCGTTCCTCCGTTTTATTCGGCCCGGGCCATTTTCGGAGTCTGCGACTTACTATGATGGGTTCGGTCGTCATCGATGAGAAGGGCCATGCTACCTAATTTTCGGATTTTTGAGCGGTTTTAAGGCTCGGAGTGAACGTCGGGCCCTCTCACCTTCGGACCTGCAGGGTGCCTCGCCTGCCCGTGTTTTGGCTCCCCCCATCTTCGCCATATTCCTTGGTTGAATGTGTCAAGTTCGAATCCCGTCCCTACTCTGTGTCGCTGCTATCCAGCGACTTACCCCACTCCCTCCCCAAGGTTAGGATAGGCTAAGCTGTGACTCTACGGGCTTTGCAAAGAACAATGGACGCGATCGCGAGAGTTTCGTGGGGGTGATTCTAGTATATGTCTGTACATATATTGCAAACATATACTCCGAAGCGACGCGGCGCGGAAAGTGTTGGTTTTGGGAAGCCGGTATACTCGCGTAATAAAAAGTCAAGAGATTTTTATTTAACCGTATTCTCTCTTATGTTTCCGGATTCGGACTGTGTGCCGGTCGTTATGTAAAACAAACGTATCGCACACGTCGAGATGTTTCTCTTTAACAAAAATATCTATATTCATTTAACATAGAAACAAAATGAACGACGTGCTCGTCACGTTCAATATTGATTTTTGTATACATATATATCTATACTCCCACTCAAAAATTAATTTGTTAACAATTAACACAAGAGAGAACACTTCATTTATTTAATATTGTTTTAATACTGTGTAATACATAAATGGTCCAACATTTGTTGCGTTGGATTGGGGAAAACCCAGAAAAACCCAATCAGACCACTATACTAGCGATTACAGATCGAAATAATAAAAAATAAACGAAATTTTAAAACATATTGGAAATTATAGTTTTACATGCATTTAATTTTAATAGTTTTGTTTTCCTTTTTTTTATTCATGTTCCAGTAGTTCCATCTGCTTGCGGATGTACAAGAACCGAACTTTTGGTAATGGTTTTGTGAATGAGTCAGCTAACTGTTTATCTGTGGGAATATATTTAAGTATTATTTCCTTTTGTTCCACTTTTTCACGTGTAAAATGATATTTTACATCTATATGCTTTGATCGTTTATGATCTGTTGGATTATTTGCGATAGCAATGCAACCATTATTATCCTCGAAGATAATTATCGGGTCTTTAATATTTATCTCCATGCTTTTTAAAAGAGATTTAAGCCAACAAGCTTCTTTAGTTGCTTCATATAAAGCCATGTATTCGGCTTCTGTCGAGGAAGTTGCAACTGAATTTTGCCTTTTTGTATTCCAACAGATCGTATTACAATCAAACATTTTAAAAATATAGCCAGTTGTACTTTTCCGGTCTATTTCGTTACCTGCCCAATCAGAATCTACATAACCATTTAATAAATTTTCATAATTATCATTTCGTTTGTAAACCAAACGAATTTTTAACGATCCTTTTATATATTTTAAAATTTTCTTTAAGTTTTGCCATAGCTCTTTGTTATTTTTATTTTGATATCTGCTGAGCAGATTTATTGCAAAACATAAATCAGGCCGTGTGCATAGCATAGCATACATTAAGCAGCCTATAACATTTCTGCATGGTGCATCATAATACTCGTCAGCATTCAGAGCATTTAAATCTACTTTAGGAGGCAAAGGAGTATCTAAACTGTTACAATCAATCATATTGTATTTACACAAAATATTTTTTAAATAGACATTTTGATCTAATGAGATTGTATTTTCTGTTCGTATGACATTTATTCCTAAGAATAATTTTATCTCGTTCATATCTGTCATAGAAAATTGTTTCTTTAAGTATTCTTTGAAATTTTGCATCGTATTTCTGTCATACGTTACTATCAGAATATCATCTACATATAAGAGTACATAGATATTCTTACAAATATGATTGTTATTTAAAAGATATAGACAACGATCTGATAAGGAGTTTTGAAAACCATGCGTTTTCAGTGTAACTTCGAAAAGTTCAAACCAGCATCTTGCAGACTGTTTCAGACCGTATAATGCTTTATTTAATTTACATACATGTCCTTCAGGTGCTGAAATCCCTTCCGGCACACGCATGTAAATTTCCTCCTTCAATAAACCGTTTAAAAATGCGGTTTTTACGTCCATCTGATGGACCAATAAATTATGTTGATTTGCAAACGCGATAATCATTCTAAAGGTAGTTATTCGTGCAACTGGTGCAAAGGTTTCATTATAGTCTTGTAAATATTGTTGACTAAAACCTTTTGCAACAAGTCTAGCTTTATATATACATGAATTTCCATTTTTATCCATTTTTATATTGAACACCCATTTGCAGTCAACTATATTTTTATTATTAGGACGTGGAATCAAAGTCCATGTGTTATTTTGTGACAACGATCTAAGTTCATTATTTACAGCTTTCTCCCACTCGCATTTATCACTGCGATTTTTTATCTCATTATACGAGCTAGGAATGTCAGAAGTTGTCGACAGTGCACAAATATGATAATCATATTCCTCATTATAATTTATTTGAGGTTTATTCTTTATTCTTGTACTTCGTCGCAACTCACCTTCATGAGAATCATTACGAGCTTCAATCTTTTTACTAGAATCGTTTGCTTCGCTTTCTTGATTCTCACTGATTTTTATTTCATCAGTTTTAGTACATTTTGTTTGAAGGTTATTATCTTCCAAGTCATTATTTCTGTGTACAGAAGTTGGTCTCGAGTTTTTAAAATTAATCTCGTCAACAACCACATCACGTGCTATAATAAATTGATTTGTTTCCACGTTTAATACTTTGTATCCATTCTTTCCATAGCCAACTAAAATTCCTTTAATAGACTTTTTATCGAATTTACTTTGTCTGTTTTTGTCATGAATATAAACAGTGCTACCGAAAACTTTCAAACGATTCAATTTTGGTTTTCTATTATGCCAAAGTTCAAAAGGAGTTTTGTTTTCTATAATAGCTTTACTTGGGGTTATATTAACTAAATAGTTAGCTGTTAGAATAGCTTCGCCCCAAAATTCCTTTTTGAGTTCAGCTCCGTGAATCATAGCGCGAGCTTTTTCTAACAGTGTTCTATTCATTCGCTCCGCTATGGAATTTTGCTGTGGCGTGTATGGAATTGTTAAATTATATTGGATACCCTTCTGTACACAAAATGCTTTGAATTCATTTGACAAATACTCATTTCCATTATCACAATTTAAATTTGCGATTTTTAAATTGAAGTGGGTTTCACTTTTAGCAACAAAGTCTTGAAACATTTTAAATACGTCAGATTTATATGTAATGAGATAAACTACCGTATAGTGGGTAAATTCATCAATAAAAGTGACAAAATAATTTTTATTGTCAATAGTCGGAGGCTTAATGGGACCGCATACATCAGAGTGTATGATGAACAAAGGTCTCGTAATTAGAGGTGTGCGGACGTCCGATATCTCGGACTCGGTCGGGCTCGGAAAAAGTCGGGCGGTCTCGGTCGGACGTCCGTAACAGAGGAACGTTCGGGTAGTCCGATGCTGTCGGATGGTCCGATGTCGTCGGACGGTCCGATGTCGTCGGACGGTCAAGCAGTTCAATTCAATTGCGCTTTCGGACCCAGACCGACAATTTCGGGCAGTTTAACACCTTCAAGCAATCAGACTACTGAAAGTGGTTCATCGCGTATACAAAATTTAGATTATAATTGATTTTTAATATAAAGTTAAATTTAATGAACTGTTTGTATAGTACTGCCAAGTGTTTAGTACTACAAATAATGTAAATGCGCAAGGGAAACACAACAAGTTTTAGATATAGTTACGTCAGTTACATATTTTTATTTGCATGTAAAAAACACAACTCTTGTACATTTTCAGGCAACAATCTCGTACGCGTTGCTGTTACGATGTTGCCAGTGAGCGAAAATAATCGCTCGCTTGTTACCTGCGTTGCAGGTATTGCCAGATAATATTTTGCAATAGAACTCAATATGGGGAACCTTGATACATTGTCGCTCCACCAACGTAAGATGTTAATATTCATCTTGCGTGACAACACGCCTTCCGAAAAATACGTGTGTAATTCGCGATTTTTGCGTGTATCAAAATTGCACGTCTCAATTTCGGAGTTGCCCAACCTCTTATCAAGAAACTCTAGTAAACTAGATGTTTGTCTTCTATCTATCAGTAATACAATGGAAATTTCAAAATTAATGCAATTAATTAAGAAAAATTGTACTAATAACATAAAAATATAGTAACAACGAAAAACATACCAGTTTGAGCTATTCCATTCTGAGGAACATCTTCAACAAAATTACTGTTCCACTCTCTATGCAAGATTGACACTTGTTTATTAAATTTTTCCTTGATAGCTTGTTTCTTTTCTATTGGCAGTAATTGATCTTTATACCGTGGATCGAGTAACATAGCATATATGTAAATCATATTGTTATTTATAATAGGTTCGAAACGTGCCTGCAAATAAAATATTATATTCAATTCAATACAATTTCTCAAGAATTTCTTTTTTTGCAATTTGATATCGAAATAAATAATTGAAATTACTTTTAATGCATTACGAAGGGTATTAGTAACGTGTGAAAGCAAAGTATTTTCTGTACCAGTACACGGTTGTACTTCTAGTACGTTAAGTAGTGCAAAGTACAACGGATAATACTGCGAAAGGGTTGGATACAAATCGCCGCTCATAATCTCCGTCGCTTCTTTGATCGGTTGGAGTACTTTTAAAGCAGACTCGAGAAAATTCCATTCTTCTGTATTCAAATTTTCCGGCATATTTCCTTCTGCCGATAGTAATACCATATGTAATGGTGTACGTAATTGGTATAACCTTTTCATCATTGCATACGTGGAATTCCATCTTGTATCAACTTCCTGAACCAATTGCAAAGGCGTGGTATCTGGGTTGATATTTTTTTGTATTTTAACGAACTTTTCCCTGGCAGTACTTGATCGAGAAAAGAATGAAACTATTGTTCTACACTTTTTACGGAGTTGTGCATATTCAAAATTTTTCATAGCTTTTTTAATCACTAATTGTAAACAGTGTGCAAAACACGGTATTCTAGTCCAACTATTGTAATTATTTACGGCTTTAACAATGTTGCGTCCATTGTCGGTTGTAAAGAAGGCGGGTTTTTGTAAGTCTAAATTCCACTCACTTAGACAATTTAACAACATGTCTTGAATATTTTTATATGTGTGTTTCTCCTGAACATGGTGTAAGTTTAACATATAATGAACTAACTTAAAATCTTTTGTTACATAGTGAACAGTTAAGGATATGTAACTTTGGACTGCTCTGGATGTCCATCCGTCTGTCGTGTACGCAAATATTTTACATCCTGTTAATAATGATATATATAAAACATATAAACTATAAACTGTACCAAATATTGTACAACAGTCATAAAGGAAAGAAAATGTAATACACATAAATATAATTTACCTTCTTGTATGTCCGCAAATATTTTACTTCTCGTTTGCGATTTCAATTCTTTATACATATTTGGAATTAGTTCCCGTGAAAATGTCGTCCGACTGGGTATTTGATATCGCGGTTCCGCGATATGTAATAGTGACCGAAATCCAGAATTTTCCACGATACTATAAGGTTGTAGATCCATTGCGATCATATTAGCTATTCCATTTGTTAATTCTTTAAATCTAGCTGAATTTTTGTCTAAGTATACAATATTGTTTTTTCTGTTACTACCATTACTTGACTCTACTTCTGTATTTTCTGTTAAAGTAACTATTCCACTATGTACAGTTTTTAAGTGACGCATGAGCGAAGATGTGCAACCGTATTTTACTTTAAATTCCTTTAAACAAATATTACATCGTGCTCCGTCTGGATTTAATTTTTCAAAATGCTGCCAAACATTGCTCCGTCTCTGTCTCATAGATTCCACATTTTCACGACTATCGGGTAATCTCACGGTATCAGCACTGTCTGAATTGTTTCTCTCGCACATGATTAAATTCTTAAACTATGCAACGAAACTGTTGAAACTGTAACAAACTCGTATTGCTATAGGCTGTGACAACGTGCTCGGACCAGCATCAGCTAAAGACTAAGCTTGAGTCAGTTAAGTTACAGTTAAAACAAACGAACAAACAAACGAAGAAATAAACGGAGAAACAAACGAGCAAACAAACGAAGAAATAAAAGAACGCATACTATACACCAATGTATTACTATTCTACTTTAAAACTTTTCGCAACTCTCTGCGATAATTCAAAATATGTATAAAGATTTGAAATCGGAAAGAAGAAGTAAAATATCTAGTAACAGAACATACGCGATGGTAAATTGTATGTATATTGTATATGAATTATATTTTTTTTATCTCAATAGACTTTTTTGATAAAACATTGGGCAATACGGAAATTGATGCGCGCAATAAACAAGAAATGCAGAGCTATTTCTCGGAAGGTGTATTATCACGAAAAATTAATATTTTAATTTCAAAATATTATCTCGTAAAAACCTATAACCCAGGCAACAAATAAGTGATTGTTTTCGCTCTGTGGAAATATGTATAGTAATGGCAACTCGTACGAGATTGTTGCCTGAAAATGTACAAGAGTTGTGTTTTTTACATGCAAATCAAATATGAAAATATATAACTTTTTGTGTTTCTCTCTTTGTGGATAGAAATTAGATTCCCTTACGCATTTACATTATTTGTAGTACTAAACACTTGGTAGTACCATACAAACAGTTCATTAAATTTAACTTTATATTAAAAATCAATTATAATCTAAATTTTGTATACACGATGAGCAGCTTCCATTAGTCTGATTGCTTGAAGGTGTTAAATTTCCCGAAATTGTCGATCTGGGTCTAAAAGCGCAATTGAATCGAACTGTTTGACTGTCCGACAGTATCGGACCGTCCGACAGTATCGGACCGTCCGACAGTATCGGACCGTCCGACGGCATCGGACTATCCGACAGCATCGGACTACCCGAGCATTCGTTTGTTACGGACGTCCGACCGAGACCACCCGACTTCGACAGACCCGACCCGAACACTCGGACGTCTGATATCTCGGACGTCCGCACACCTCTACTCGTAATATAACTCCTGTCCCTTTCCTTTGAGAAAGGCAATCGTGCTTGTTTTCCAAATACACAAGCTTCACACAAATCTTTTGTAGGACTTATTGACTCAATTAAATTTTTGTCTTCAAATAAATTATGCTGCTTCATTTTGATGAACTTAGATTGTTCGATGTGACCTAGACGTTCATGCCACAATTTATATGCGTTTAAAGTTACAATGTTATTTGCATATGTTTTGTTACACATATTTTTATTTATCGTGAAATTTACGCATATTAAATTATTTATTGACTTACCAGTTAGGATAGTCTTACCACCCTTTTTTACCATAACGCCTCCAGATTCACCAAAAATGATTGTCATCCCTGCTTGCTGGATTCGGCGCACCGACAAAAGATTGGTTGTTGCTTCTGGTGCATACAGCACATTCTCTAGAACACCCGTTACACCAAGATTTGTTGTCACATCGATGGTCCCGATCTGTGTTGCGCTGATAGCTTCTCCCTTCTTTGCAACAGATATTTTTATTGGCTTGTCCAACGTAGACAGTGTCTTAAACACTTCGATGTCTTTGACCACATGATCCGTGGCTCCCGAATCGATTATAAAACTGATAATTTTTGGATCATTAAGCTGTTCATCATCAGCTTGATCTGCAGTCATAAATGCAAATCGTTCATCCTCATTCTGCATTTGAACTGTATGAAGTGATCGTTGATGATATTCCGCTGCAGCTTGATTTCTTTTGAAGAAATAGCAATCCTTCTTTTCGTGATTGGGTCTCCCACAATGATCGCACTGCATTTTATTATTTTTATTAAATTTTTTATTTTTGTAACCATAGTTTTGCTTCCTTTTAAAATTTAATTTAAATCCTCTACTTTTCTTATTCTTCTTTTCACTATTTATAATTGTCTCTATTTGCAAAACTTTCGCGCTCGTTTCACTTTGTTCATTTTGCAATTTCACTTCATAATCAAGTAATTTTATTTTCACAAACCCGAGTGTCAGGTCTTCGTCCGCCCGAGTCTGAATCGCGGTAACGAGTGTATTATACGAATTCGGTAATGTTAGTAAAAGTCTTGCGATTTTGCTCATTTCACTTAATGTTGCCCCTGCTGCTTCTAATTCAATCACCATTTCGTCAAAACAGATCAGATGTTCTGATAGCGGCGTAGTTTCCTTAAATTTGAATGTTAGAAGTTTCTTCTCAATCGCCAATTGAGTCGCCAGGCTTTTTCGGTTATAAATCGAATCCAGTTTTTGTATAATTTGTTTTGCCGTATCAGCTTCTGTTGAAAAACTGAGCATCGAATCGGACAAATATTCAATAATAATTCCTTTGGCAATCCTTTCGCATTTTTTCCAATTAGTTAATGCTTTTGGATCAGTGGGAGCTACTTCGTCTAAGACTTTTAATGCGTCTTCTTCTGCTATTAATGAACGAATTCGATATTTCCAGATACTATATTTTTTACCGTCGAACGGTTTAATGTTACGTTTTGCCTTTTTTGCCTCTTCACTCATTTTTGCACTGAGTTTTAATACTTCCAGTTAACACTTTCACTTTCGCTTTTCTATTTTAATGTCGATTTTCACGCAAAAAAAATGTTATACTGTATTTTTAACGTCACTCTACACTAATACGTATACTTTAACTATGTGCCTGGGCCCATAACCTGTTGGTTTTGGGAAGCCGGTATACTCGCGTAATAAAAAGTCAAGAGATTTTTATTTAACCGTATTCTCTCTTATGTTTCCGGATTCGGACTGTGTGCCGGTCGTTATGTAAAACAAACGTATCGCACACGTCGAGATGTTTCTCTTTAACAAAAATATCTATATTCATTTAACATAGAAACAAAATGAACGACGTGCTCGTCACGTTCAATATTGATTTTTGTATACATATATATCTATAGAAAGAATTCCGTGTTCTTCGCGATTCCGCGCGAAACTGTTTTCTCCCCGCTTACAATGTTGTCGATGAAGGCAGATTGTTTGAAACAAATGAAATCGTTGCCTTGAAGATATTGATTTTTCGAAAAATAATTCCTTCATTGTTCTGTTTCAGATCATGAACTCCCAACCTCAGTGGAGTATGTTAGATATGACCCTCTGGGTGTCGACAAAAATGAATTCGAACATACGAGATCTGAAAATATTAAAGAACGGTGACATATATTGTCACCTAATAAGGACCCGGTTTCCGGAAGCAATCGATGTAAACAAGATTAAATCAAAGCCGTGTAGCGAGTACGACTATATGTGGAACATGAAGCTAGTCGATAAAGCGCTACGGAAAATAGGTGCAGAGAAGGTAAGTTAGAAATTGTTGGATATAAATAAATGTGTAAGATTTAAGTCGTCGATAGTGTACAATAGGAAAATAGTATGGGTCCGTTTACGTCGAGCACTGGTTCGAGAATGAATCCTTGGGGCCTCGGATGGGTATTTTTTTGATGAGATTCCCCTTCTCTTGATACTTCTAATTATCATTGCGATACCAACTCCGTCGGTTTTGCTTAGTGGTCTAGGGGATGACCTTATGCCTTCCCTCGCACTATGCGATTCACATATAATTAATAGAAATTACAATATCTCTATACTATACGTTTGTTTCTTATAATGATCTCGCAAAAAGTCCGAATATCGCCAATTTCTCGCTACAATAGTGAACGCTCTCAATTCTATCCGCAACAGATAGAATAATACAACTTTAAACACAAAATAATTTAATACGTAACTTGAAATATAATGAATTAAATGAAATACAATTAATTAAATTATCCCGTCTGAATCTCCGTCTGAGATCACACTACACGTCTTTTCGTTTTCACACGTCGTACCAGAATAACCCCAATCGTATACTATCATTTGAATAACGCAATCGATAAACATAATAACAAATATCGAATCGTCGCGTCGCTATCGTTTCTAGCGACGCGACATTCGACGGAATTCTCGTCGCTCGAAGACGACTTCTCCCTACACTCGGCCATCCGACACTAGTCTCTGCCCTCAGAGACTGCGCATGCTCTTTATTCTTCCTCTTCGTCGTTGATATTGTCGTCGTCTGTGCCGGCTCCTGGTTTCATGAAGCCTACGGCCCAAATACTTCGTGGTGAGCTTCAGGTCGAGACCGACATGCGTCCGTTTGTTGGCTGTGAGGACGCCCTCCTCGTGCTTTTGATACAGAGCGGTCTCCTCTTCCTCCGTTTCGTTCAGCGTATCCTTGACCTGTTGTTTTTTCACTTTTTCCAGACCGCACTCCCAGGTGACAGAGTCTAGCTTCTCAAATAGCTGTTTGATCATGTTCATTGTCTTGTTATCCTTCGCGCTTATCTTCTCTTTCAATTCGAACAATCGTGTTTCGTAGCTGTCCCTGTGCTTCTCGACCTCAGCAATTAAGGCTTCGCTACTCTTCAACGTCTTCTGCATGTCCTTCATCTTCGTTTCCATCATCTGCTCCTTCTGTTTCATCTCAGTGGTCAGACTCTTCAGGTTTGTCTGCAGGATCTGAATCTTTTCTTCGTTGGTAACCCCTATATTTGCTATATCTATGTCGTCACGCTCGCATACAATCCGAAAAACTTCCGGCATCTCACCGCTTTACAGGATTGAGTCGAGGCAAATCGCGTTATTAAATTCACCGCTTTTTCGGCGCCGCTTTCTTGCTTTGGGCAGTTCGACGCATGGTGTCCATGTTGGCCGCACCTAAAAAACATTTGGGACCGCAAGCCTTCGCCGGACAGTCTGTACTGAGATGACCCTCTCTCTCTCTCTCTCTCATTGTTGCAGTTGAAGCACTTTCTTGGTTGATCCTTCCGGAACGCTTCCCTATCCTGTTGACTTGTTGGTGGTCTTCTCCGCTCATCGATGAACGAATTTCCCGCGAAGTCCGTTGACGGAAGCATCAACTGTTCGAATGCTACTAACAATGCCTCTGGAGTCTTGAAACAATGCATCTTCGCCTGCGACCTCAGAGATCTGTCCGGAATGCCCTCGATGATGTGGTCGACTAGCTCAACTTCGTCATCTATCGGTATACGGTTCGCCTTTATAATTTTATCGTGGAAATAGTCCTCGAAAGACTCGTTCTTCTTCCACACTCGTTCCCGCAATCGGTCGCGCAGCAGAATGTTGCTTGGCCTGTGGTAGAACATCTGTTCGAACTTCGAGAGCAGATCGTCGGCGAGCAGTTCAATGTATTCCGAACGCGAGTGAACCCAATCTCTCGCTTTTCCGCGTACGCGCATTCCTATTAACACTTTCGTCTCGTCATCGTTCAATTTATACGTTCTTCGTAACACCTTTATTTGCTTCACCCACGTTGGATAGTCCTCCGACTTTCCATCGAAGTACGCGAGCAGCTCGGCGATAGTTTTCACACCAACTCGTCCGTGTGTGTTTTCTTCTCTCGGATTCGTATGTTCCGGTCCGCTCGAATGTCGTGTTCCTTGTATTAATGCAAGTTCGCGTCTCGTCAATTCCAGTTCCCTCTCTGCTATTTCCCTTTCTCTGTTTAAAAGGCTTATCTCGCGCCGAACGTCCACTGTATCGTCATTCCTCGCCGTATTCCCCGTAGGATGATTCTCGCACACGTCTCCACCCGCATTTTCGTTTACCGTGTCCGTCTGACTGTGGTAGGCCCATTGACATGATGGATCGTGTTCAATCAATCGCGCTATCAGCACCGACTTCGTTCCGGACGTCTGTAGACTCTCATTTTGCAGAATATCCTTTAAGGAAAAATCCCGAGTAGGCGATTGGAATGTCGCCTATGAATCTAATGTTCGTTAAGATTGTTAGTGAGCCTCGTAACAAATAATAATTTAGTCGATACAATTCGAGCGGTAAAATTGTATCGTGTGGGAACGTTCAACTATTCTATTAGGATTGGTGAAACGATAATTGTGGGTTTAAAGAGTTTACACGTAAATAGGAAAACACAGATATATTCACTTGAAATTATGTTACATTTGTAAATGTATCGCGAGTATGTGTGTTTGATAGTGTAAGAGTTTAAGAATATTACCTATAGAGCTCGATGTTGACGCACTGGCAAAATGTGGGGGTCTCGAAGTAACTTTATAGAAATGCCTAATAGATTGAATACCGGACTAGCGGAATCTATACGGTTAGCGATTGATCCGAAGGGGAACTTTAGCCCGATCTTACGAGAGAGTAAAAATGTACGGGTTTATATACCCCAAAAATGAATGGGGTGGTCTGTTCATAATCTAATCGCCGCTTAGGGCCAGACTCTAGTTTTTGTCAATTTCCATTAAGTCGAGCCAGAGCTCGGTTTTCGTTAAAAGGGATCAACTAAGATAAGAAAGGTTATCTAGGACGTTTTCCTGCCAGAGACGATCTTGAAGAGATTCCTGTGAGAAAGTCAACGGAATCTGTTCGCTAACCGTCACAATACGAAAGGCGTAAGAAATTCCTGAAAACATATAATCATCTTAAAGCGTGCACTAAATAAATAATGATACAAATATACTGCAACTAACGAATCGGGAAGTTCTTTGTGTGGCTCGTAGAGAGTCACACACCAAATAACATCCGTACCACTAACCCTCTCGCGAGCTCGCAAAGTGAGCTACAACAACCCACCTGCGAAGCTCGCGAAGCGAGCGAGCAACAACCCCCCTCAATTTTTTTTAAAATTTTGTTCCATAATTTTTTTTCTAATTATTTGCAGGACGTACCAATTAATGAAATTAGTAGTGGGTCACTCAAACATAATTATCAATTCATTGTATGGCTGAGGAATTTTATTGAATGTAAGGTCGCCGAGGATGGGACACAGGAAGGAAATGTCACAGGTAATGGAAATTGTTGGCTTGTCTATGTCTATATCTATATCCAAACCAAAACACTTCGTGTAAAGGTTGACCAAGTTCCCCGGCCCATCCACTTCAGTGATATGAAGGATGGACCAAGTTCCTCTCGCCTATCAAAGTTGTGATATGATGGATGGACCAAGTTCCTCTTGCCTATAAGGGCTGTGATGTGGGGAAAGACCAATTCCCAGAGGCCAATGATTGTTACACTTACCTATATAATTCAAACTTTACAACCTAGGGAACTTGGCGTCGGCGCTGGCACTCAATGGCCATGGCTGTCAATGGCAATGACACATTTTATTTAGTTTCACAGTTTCTGTTTGATTTATGTCCTGATTGTGTTTTGCCTTACTTAGTTCAAAAAAATTCATAAGATTTTCGCTTGAGCACTTGGGAATCCGTCTATAAATTTTCCTCATGCACGTCAAAATACTAGTGCCAGCGCCGACGCCAAGTTCCCTAGGTTGTAAAGTTTGAATTATATAGGTAAGTGTAACAATCATTGGCCTCTGGGAATTGGTCTTTCTCCACATCACAGCCCTTACAGGCAAGAGGAACTTGGTCCATCCATCATATCACAACTTTGATAGGCGAGAGGAACTTGGTCCATCCTTCATATCACTGAAGTGGATGGGCCGGGGAACTTGGTCAACCTTTCAACGAAGTGTTTTGGTTTGGATATCATGTTATTTTTGTAAAAAATTGCCAGATATTCAGATTCACAGGCGGGAGCTAATTTGCAGAAAATAGCATGATGATGCGTCTGACTTGAGACACGCACAGTGTATTGCAATATTGTTACACAAAAGATTTATTTGTGTGGTGTCCGTTGATTAGCGTAATCCGGGCAGCTGACGTATTTAGTCTTTTGAATTTTTCAAAACAAAAAAAAATAATAATAATGGCGGTATCTCGAGAACGGCGCGTCCTACCGCAAAAATAATGAAATTTTTAAAAGGCTGAACCCAAAGGATATAGGGTATGCCCGACCACATGACGTATTTAGTCTTTTGCATTTTTCAAAATAAAAAAAAATATTAATAATGGCTGTATCTCGGGAACGGTGCGTCCTACCGCAAAAATAACGAAATTTTCAAAAGGCTTTACGCAAAGCATATAGGGTATGCCCAACCGCATGACGTATTTAGTTTTTTGAATTTTTCCAAAAAAAAAAAATATTTTTCGGGTTTTTCGATTTTTCCTGTTGGTTTGGATATAAAATACACCTGATTCCAAAATTTCAAGTTTCTAGCTTGACTGGAAGTGACACGTACAATACTCCGACCGGATTAGGATCCCTTTTTACGAGTGCGTAAAAGGCAAGGGACCCGAACAGCCCTCTTCAAGGAGTACGAGTCATAAATCTCCGGCCAAAACAATGTACCATTTCGATGGTTTTGAGGAACATGACAGTTTTCGACACCAAGCTAGCGCCAATCAGCTTCGAGAACTGCGGGCCCGCGACGGCATTGGCTATCTCCAAACTCCGCGCTGCTGAATAAATATGCCCCGCTCCGGTCCCAAAAGTCACAGAGGACCAACTTCAAACCTAAGCAAATCTGCTTATTACTCTCTTGAAGCAAGTTTTTTGAAAATTTTCTTGCGCTTCAATCTCAATTTCAGATACATTAAGAATACTCAAAGTGAACAACACAAATAGATTATGCCAAAAATGTAGGGGGTAGCAAACCCCAGGAAATTTTTACCCAAATAACTAATTTTCTCAAACACAGGCAAAACCTGTATAAAAAAAAAACCCAAAAGTCACAGAGGACCATCGGCTTTCGAACATCGCGATGATCAGTTTCGAGCAGCTTTCCTTGACCGAAATTCAACGCGAACCGCTGTTCCCGTCTATGGCAGCGGCAGCGGCGCAAGAGCACGCGGCTCACCAAAGAAGAATTGCTCTCGAAGCAACGCGGGAGGCGGCTCGCCAGTTGGCGGCGGAGGTCGTCCGGATGGAGGCGGAGGAAGCAGCCTCATCGGCGACAACGATTCCAACGCCGCTAGGACCACGTCAGCGACAGCAGCAGCAACAGCAGCAGCAGCAGCAGCAGCATCAGCATCATCAACAGCAGTATAATGCTGTCCCGCCACCAGCGGAACTTAGCGAACAAGCACCGTGGGCAGCGGAGCTGGGCCCGCCACCGCCGGGAGACCCGACGTTATGGGTGAGTAATCATGTACCACAGTAAGCCCCAAAATACTATCGGAGGTCGAGATCCCAAACGTTGTTTGCCTTTTCATAGAAATATCATAAGGATAGAATTTTTTTACGGGACTTTTAAAAAAGTATTTCTGGCATTTTTCTGATAAAAACTAATCGACATTAATCGACTATGAAAGCATTTCGTTCTGTCCTTCCCCACGTTCACTCATGCATGGTAATTAGAGGTGTGCGGACGTCCGAGATATCAGACGTCCGAGTGTTCGGGTCGGGTCTGTCGAAGTCGGGTGGTCTCGGTCGGACGTCCGTAACAAACGAATGCTCGGGTAGTCCGATGCTGTCGGATAGTCCGATGCCGTCGGACGGTCCGATGCCGTCGGACGGTCCGATACTGTCGGACGGTCCGATACTGTCGGACGGTCCGATACTGTCGGACAGTCAAACAGTTCGATTCAATTGCGCTTTTAGACCCAGATCGACAATTTCGGGAAATTTAACACCTTCAAGCAATCAGACTAATGGAAGCTGCTCATCGTGTATACAAAATTTAGATTATAATTGATTTTTAATATAAAGTTAAATTTAATGAACTGTTTGTATGGTACTACCAAGTGTTTAGTACTACAAATAATGTAAATGCGTAAGGGAATCTAATTTCTATCCACAAAGAGAGAAACACAAAAAGTTATATATTTTCATATTTGATTTGCATGTAAATAACACAACTCTTGTACATTTTCAGGCAACAATCTCGTACGAGTTGCCATTACTATACATATTTCCACAGAGCGAAAACAATCACTTATTTGTTGCCTGGGTTATAGGTTTTTACGAGATAATATTTTGAAATTAAAATATTAATTTTTCGTGATAATACACCTTCCGAGAAATAGCTCTGCATTTCTTGTTTATTGCGCGCATCAATTTCCGTATTGCCCAATGTTTTATCAAAAAAGTCTATTGAGATAAAAAAAATATAATTCATATACAATTTACCATCGCGTATGTTCTGTTACTAGATATTTTACTTCTTCTTTCCGATTTCAAATCTTTATACATATTTTGAATTATCGCAGAGAGTTGCGAAAAGTTTTAAAGTAGAATAGTAATACATTGGTGTATAGTATGCGTTCTTTTATTTCTTCGTTTGTTTGCTCGTTTGTTTCTCCGTTTATTTCTTCGTTTGTTTGTTCGTTTGTTTTAACTGTAACTTAACTGACTCAAGCTTAGTCTTTAGCTGATGCTGGTCCGAGCACGTTGTCACAGCCTATAGCAATACGAGTTTGTTACAGTTTCAACAGTTTCGTTGCATAGTTTAAGAATTTAATCATGTGCGAGAGAAACAATTCAGACAGTGCTGATACCGTGAGATTACCCGATAGTCGTGAAAATGTGGAATCTATGAGACAGAGACGGAGCAATGTTTGGCAGCATTTTGAAAAATTAAATCCAGACGGAGCACGATGTAATATTTGTTTAAAGGAATTTAAAGTAAAATACGGTTGCACATCTTCGCTCATGCGTCACTTAAAAACTGTACATAGTGGAATAGTTACTTTAACAGAAAATACAGAAGTAGAGTCAAGTAATGGTAGTAACAGAAAAAACAATATTGTATACTTAGACAAAAATTCAGCTAGATTTAAAGAATTAACAAATGGAATAGCTAATATGATCGCAATGGATCTACAACCTTATAGTATCGTGGAAAATTCTGGATTTCGGTCACTATTACATATCGCGGAACCGCGATATCAAATACCCAGTCGGACGACATTTTCACGGGAACTAATTCCAAATATGTATAAAGAATTGAAATCGCAAACGAGAAGTAAAATATTTGCGGACATACAAGAAGGTAAATTATATTTATGTGTATTACATTTTCTTTCCTTTATGACTGTTGTACAATATTTGGTACAGTTTATAGTTTATATGTTTTATATATATCATTATTAACAGGATGTAAAATATTTGCGTACACGACAGACGGATGGACATCCAGAGCAGTCCAAAGTTACATATCCTTAACTGTTCACTATGTAACAAAAGATTTTAAGTTAGTTCATTATATGTTAAACTTACACCATGTTCAGGAGAAACACACATATAAAAATATTCAAGACATGTTGTTAAATTGTCTAAGTGAGTGGAATTTAGACTTACAAAAACCCGCCTTCTTTACAACCGACAATGGACGCAACATTGTTAAAGCCGTAAATAATTACAATAGTTGGACTAGAATACCGTGTTTTGCACACTGTTTACAATTAGTGATTAAAAAAGCTATGAAAAATTTTGAATATGCACAACTCCGTAAAAAGTGTAGAACAATAGTTTCATTCTTTTCTCGATCAAGTACTGCCAGGGAAAAGTTCGTTAAAATACAAAAAAATATCAACCCAGATACCACGCCTTTGCAATTGGTTCAGGAAGTTGATACAAGATGGAATTCCACGTATGCAATGATGAAAAGATTATACCAATTACGTACACCATTACATATGGTATTACTATCGGCAGAAGGAAATATGCCGGAAAATTTGAATACAGAAGAATGGAATTTTCTCGAGTCTGCTTTAAAAGTACTCCAACCGATCAAAGAAGCGACGGAGATTATGAGCGGCGATTTGTATCCAACCCTTTCGCAGTATTATCCGTTGTACTTTGCACTACTTAACGTACTAGAAGTACAACCGTGTACTGGTACAGAAAATACTTTGCTTTCACACGTTACTAATACCCTTCGTAATGCATTAAAAGTAATTTCAATTATTTATTTCGATATCAAATTGCAAAAAAAGAAATTCTTGAGAAATTGTATTGAATTGAATATAATATTTTATTTGCAGGCACGTTTCGAACCTATTATAAATAACAATATGATTTACATATATGCTATGTTACTCGATCCACGGTATAAAGATCAATTACTGCCAATAGAAAAGAAACAAGCTATCAAGGAAAAATTTAATAAACAAGTGTCAATCTTGCATAGAGAGTGGAACAGTAATTTTGTTGAAGATGTTCCTCAGAATGGAATAGCTCAAACTGGTATGTTTTTCGTTGTTACTATATTTTTATGTTATTAGTACAATTTTTCTTAATTAATTGCATTAATTTTGAAATTTCCATTGTATTACTGATAGATAGAAGACAAACATCTAGTTTACTAGAGTTTCTTGATAAGAGGTTGGGCAACTCCGAAATTGAGACGTGCAATTTTGATACGCGCAAAAATCGCGAATTACACACGTATTTTTCGGAAGGCGTGTTGTCACGCAAGATGAATATTAACATCTTACGTTGGTGGAGCGACAATGTATCAAGGTTCCCCATATTGAGTTCTATTGCAAAATATTATCTGGCAATACCTGCAACGCAGGTAACAAGCGAGCGATTATTTTCGCTCACTGGCAACATCGTAACAGCAACGCGTACGAGATTGTTGCCTGAAAATGTACAAGAGTTGTGTTTTTTACATGCAAATAAAAATATGTAACTGACGTAACTATATCTAAAACTTGTTGTGTTTCCCTTGCGCATTTACATTATTTGTAGTACTAAACACTTGGCAGTACTATACAAACAGTTCATTAAATTTAACTTTATATTAAAAATCAATTATAATCTAAATTTTGTATACGCGATGAACCACTTTCAGTAGTCTGATTGCTTGAAGGTGTTAAACTGCCCGAAATTGTCGGTCTGGGTCCGAAAGCGCAATTGAATTGAACTGCTTGACCGTCCGACGACATCGGACCGTCCGACGACATCGGACCATCCGACAGCATCGGACTACCCGAACGTTCGTCTGTTACGGACGTCCGACCGAGACCGCCCGACTTTTTCCGAGCCCGACCGAGTCCGAGATATCGGACGTCCGCACACCTCTAATGGTAATTAATACAATTTGTTTTTATATGTTGCAGAGCAAGCTGGTACAAGATGCCAGGAAAAGGTATTTCCAGCAGCTCCAGAAACGTGGGGCAGCGGGCGGCGAAGCCCACGGAGGAGCCCACGGAGGAGCTCACGGAGGACGCCGTGGCGGGAACCGCGGAGGAGACCGCGTCCGCGGCTACAGAGGCGGCCGCCGTTCCGGCGGAATGGCGTTCTCGCCGTACGGCCCACCCCCCATACAATTCACCCCCCCCCGTGTTTCCCATATGCACAGGCATATGCACAACCCACCCCGTGCACCCCGCACAGCTACTTCCCCCCCAGCCCCTACAACCCAACAAATTTGTATCACTCATCATGTGGGAATATAGGATATTTTAATTATTATAAATAAATTTAAAATGTTATTCAAACTATGTTTAAATATTTTAATACATAAAACCTTCCATTGCGTTCTCCTGTTCCTTCCCTGCGCGTGTGTAACGCACTAATAATGGATTTCACTGGATTCGTGAAACTCTGCAGAATCTTTTGCTGTAAAGAACAATTCAATAACTTTTATAATAACATCGCAACATTTGTGTACACTTGGAAAGAAGGTTTCTCCAGCAAAGTCACGTTTATCGAATACTGCGCGTGTAGGATAAAAAATAAAGGCAGATTCTGAATCAGCGCAAAAAACTGTGCACAATCAACCCAACAGTTATTTGGAATCGTGGAAAAAATTGAAATTCGTCGGACAGTGTTAGATGAAGGAAAACGGTCGTTCGGAGATAGTTCACCTACCTGAATTCAGATTCGTGCTTGTTCCCTCACGCGGAAGGTTTTACCGGTTTTACGACGCGCGGACGGAACGTATTTATATTGTGTGCACTAAACTAATTTAGGTCATTGTGCTTCCTGAGGGTTCTGGAACAAGCGACACCCAGTTATTTTTTTATATGGGGCATCATTTGCAAGGAAAAAACCGGAAAAACCAGCATTTATTTCAGTTTCTGTAGAATATTTTAATCTTCTCCAGGTAATGCGGGTTCTCGGAGAACACAGCTCCAGATTTTTTAAAAGAATTTTCATCTGAATGTACTATTCTCAACCCCCAAATATATCGAAAAAGAGACTTCCTGTGGGATCAATTGTCGGGGGGTCAAACAACCGAAATACAATTTTTAACATTCCTTTAATTACGAAAATTCCTAACGGAAAGTTCAGTGTCAGTCAACGGTGCCTGACAGTTAATATTTTCTTTTTTTAAAAATGGTGACGTGGTATGAAACTCATAAGTTACTTCATACGTTTGGAAGACTTTGAAATTTCGAGCACTTGGAAGACTCCGAAACTTCGAAGTTCCCTCAGTTTCTTCGAAGACTTCAAAGCCCCGCAAAATCTACAATTTACATCAACGATTTATCGAACGATTCCGACTACACAGAATTTCGCAACGTGAATTGCAGATCAAAGATTTGAAAAATACCGAACCTCTGCGGTCCGCCAAGGCACACGTACACGCTGCCCGAGCGGAGATTGTGTGCGAGCGCGTCGAGGCTCGGCCAGTCGAACCCGGCTTTCGGAGACTCACGAAAAGGCTGTCGAATAATGTTAATTACGCACCGATAACCTAAAATGCAGCCACTCTTAGGGTGCAAGCAGCCTAGATTAATCTTTCATCTAGCGATTGTGACTACCTAGAACCCTGAAATGTGCATTATAGCGTCTTGATTCGACAAATACCGAACCTCTGCGGTCCGCCTAAGCGCACGTACACGCTGGCGCACGGTGGTCCAAATCGAGAAATTCAGTGACTTTTCGCCCAAAACGAACTTTCTCGTATCGATATCTAATCAATGAACATTGCTTCCCAAATATCCATAGACCTCGAAAATGAAAAAAATTGTAGAGATCAATTAATTTTATAGTTGCAAGAAACATTGAAAGTTAGACATTCGAAGAAGAATATTTTTCACGAGATGCGATGCCCTGACGTTTCTATTCATTCCCTCGGTTTTCTTGAAATTGAAGATCAGATTTTTACGATAAGAAATTGTATCTTACATTATTAAGTAGTCTGCATAATATATTAAAAATTAATACTGGACTAACGGAGAAAATCAAACAAATCTTTTGTAATCGATAAGGGATATCATGAAAGTCCCAGGATGTCCCAGGCTCCAGCAAATTGGACTATTTCCAGTACACTTTCCTCTATATGATGGCATAAAAATTCGACTTTCGTCCGCCTTTGGAAATTGTAACAGTGTAAAACTGACCATGTTACGTCGCGCCTCCTTACGCTTTACGGGCTACATTTGCATTGAAAAGAAAATAAAAAATAAAAAAATAACAAATTTAGAAATGGCAGCCGAAGCATTAACAAGTAAATAACAGAAAAGGCAGGATTCGAAATGGACTATAAAAAATAATGCTAGACAAAAGCAATTGTGAATGAAGACTTACAAATTATAAGCAAATATTATTTTTCTTATATTTCATGTTATTCGTTGTATACTATTATTGTTATATTATAAAATCGTTATTGTTATCACATTTTTATCACAAAAGTTCTACAAAAATATTACTAAATTATTATATATTATATACAATATTACAAATATTATAAATTATTATAAAAAATATCTTTTGATACAGTTATGAGGAATTTTTACCTTCTTGGTACTTTTTGTATGCGTTGATTAAAAAAAAATTCCTCAAATTTACATTTTACCCACTTCTTAAAACATTGCATGAGTAAAACACAAATATAAAATACACTCTTGGAAAGAAAAAATGGTTTGGAAGATTGTATTTAAATAATTTTTTTAATGAAACATATCGATGAAAATTAATTAAAAATTGTTATTTAACACATGCAAAAAATATTAATTTGTCTATAGTTTAAATTGACTTTTTTTAAAATGAATTTTAGTGCAAATTTCATCCCGATATCTCTTATGGATAAAAAGTTATAATAAAATTCACTTGTAGGATACGGGATTGGATTTCGCTTCGCAAAATGACAGGAGATGGGTATATCTGGACATAGAATTTATTTTAAAAGATTAATCTCATAATATGGGAATGTTCGTACAATTGTGTAATAAACCTTAGACGAAAACTAGCAACGAATGGTTTAAACCAATTATACGATGGAAGAAGTTCCATCATCGGGCGTCCGGTTTATTTCAACCGTACTCTCCCTCTGAGGAAATGACGAAGACTCGGAATCACCCGGTGTCTCCTGCCCGTTCGGCGGCCGGCCTTCATGGCCGTCCTCTCCGAGACGTACAGAGGAACCAGGCGTTCCTACTTTCAGGCGGCCAGAAAGTTACCCTGTTCTTTCCTCTCGGCGGGCGGCCGGCCTTCATGGCCGTCCTCTCCCATTTAACCCGAGAGGCGTCCAGGTGCAACCCCTGTCCTCTCCTGAGCTGCCGGGCGTCCGATAGCATTGCTTCGTACTCTCCCTTAACCTATGGGCGGCCGTGGTCTTACCTCGTCCTCTCCCACAGGCGCAGCTAAAGTAAGCGCTCTGCGATATTCTACCGGTATTTATACCGCTTCGTTGCTAACCTTATCAACAAGGTGTTGCTAAGGGTTCAGTTTCCCCGATTTCGCGGCTTTCTAGAATATTCGGTCGCGGCGCGATTCTTCTGTCGCTTCAGGGTGGTGTCAAGGCGGGCTGGCGCCCCTCGTCGCGTTACAGTCTCCCCCTCTGGACACGACGGCGTCTCGACGAGTAGTCCAGGACTTCCTTCATTATCGCCGAGCCTGCTTCTTTGGACGCTGCGTTGATTGACCCTCGCGCTGCTTACGGGGTCGCCCTCGTTTACGGATCGTTGTTACTGGATCTGGTGGTGGGTTCGCTCGTGCCCCGTTGTAAGGCCTTAGCGCCGAGGTGTGGTACACCCCTACGCATATAGGCTGGTCATCCCGGGTCTCAATCTCGTAGCTATTGGATCCTATGCGGCGCTTCACCACATACGGACCATCCCTCTTTGGTGCGAACTTCGCTGTGTAGTTCCTCTCTCGTCGGCTGAGGGTGTGAGTGGTTACCCACACCAGGTCTCCTTTCTCGTATCCGGGATTGGGCCGGCGTCGTTGATCAGCATACTCCTTCCTTTTCTCCTGTTGCTGCTCCTGGTTCTGCTGGGCCACCTGCATCGTGTCCGCCAGTGTCAGCAGTTTTGGAGTAATTTCCGGCAGGAAATTTTCTGCTTGGATGATGGTCCTCAGGTCCCGATTGGCATCATCAGGCGTCCTCAGCTCTCTCCCGAACGTAAGGTAGGCTGCTGAGTACCCGGTCGTCACGCATCGTGCTGAATTCATCGCAAAGCGTATGGTTGGCAGCCTCTCGTCCCAGGCAGCGTGATCTCTGCCGACGTAGATACCAAGTTGCGCCTTCAGATCACGATTCTTCCGCTCCACCGGGTTGGCCTCGGGATGGTAGACAGGAGTAAAGGCCTGCTGCAGCCCAAAACAATGCGCTACCTGCTGCATGACCCCGCTGACGAATTGAGTGCCATTGTCGCTGATGATTCGTCGTGGCATCCCGAATCGCAGCATAACTTCGTTGATGAGGACTTCTGCACAGGCTTCTGCCGTTGCCTGCTGCAGTGGAAACAGTTCTACCCATCGTGAAGCTGTGTCTTCCACAATGAAGATCCATCGATTCTCCTTCATCGTGGTCGGCAGAGGTCCAAAGAGATCCATAGCAAGTACTTCAAACCTTTGCTGCATGACGGGCATCTGTAACAAACCTGCTGGTTTCAAATTGTTTGCTTTATACCTTTGGCACTCCACGCAAGCTTGAACATAGGCTGCGATTTCTCGGCTCATCCCTGGCCAAAAGTATCGACTGATTATCCGGTGCAGCGTACGCTGAGCTCCATAATGACCCGCAGTGGCATCATCGTGGTATGCTCGAAGAATGTCTTTCCTCTCGTGGAAAGGTACAACCAGCTGAGCTTCTTCCATGTCTACATTGGGAGCGTATCGGTAGAGCACTCCGTTGTTAATCAGATATCCTCTCGTAGTCCATTTAATCATTTCGTCGTCTCGTGTAGTTGATTCGAGTGACTCGATTATGGTTTTCAGGGCAGCATCTTTTAATTGTTCCTCTCGAGTTACTGCTGGTCCTCGTGCTGGTATGTCGACGGAAATCTCTGCAACCTCCGTGCTGCTTTCTTCGTTCCACGGTTCGCTCGGTAACCTTGACAGCATATCGGCAACGACGTTGCATCGGCCTGGGATGTACTGTATATTAGGACAGTACGGTTGTAATAATAGTGCCCATCGGGCGAGCCGTCCGCTTGGAGAACGCAGAGACATCAGCCATTTCAGAGGTTGATGGTCTGTGGCGATAGTGACCGGAGTTCCTTCGATGTATCCTCGAAATTTGTCGACGGCCCAAACTACTGCTAATGCCTCTCTTTCGGTAGTTGAGTAGTTGCGTTCTGCCGGCGTCAGTAATCTGCTGGCATATTCAATCGGATGTTCGGTTTCCTTTTCGCCTTGTAACAGAACTGCTCCTATGGCATAGGCGCTGGCATCGGAGCGTATGGTGAAGGGCTGCTTTTCGTCGGCGTATTGTAGAATCGGAGGGCTCATAAGGGCTCCTTTTAGGTGCTCGAACGCCTGTTGTTGACTCGTTTTCCACTCCCAGGTTGCCTTTTTCTTTGTCAGCTGGGTCAAAGGTTGGGCAACTGTAGCGAAATTTGGTACAAACCGCCTGTACCATGAGCAAGTTTGCAAAAAGGATATAAGCTGTTTCAAATTCGCCGGTGTAGCCATGCCTTGGATCGCCTTGACCTTCTCGGGATCGGGATGTATACCTCCTGCTGTCAGTACATGTCCAAGGTATTTGATTTTCGGGCATCCCAGACGACATTTCTGTCGATTCATTCGGAGACCGAATTGGCGAAGTCGGTTAAACACTGCCCTCAGATCCTCGAGATGTTCCGCGAAGTTGGTGGAGAGCACTAATGTATCGTCTAGATAGACAAGAATATTGCGCTCTCCCAATCCAGCTCTCATCCGGTCCATGAGACGTTGGAAAGTGGCCGGTGCATTCTTCAGTCCAAATGGCATCCGTTTGAATCGGAAAATCCCAAAAGGTGTGGTGAAAGCCGTTTTGTCCTGATCTTCCTCTCGTACGCCGATTTGCCAATAGCCTGATTGGAGGTCTAGCGCCGACATAAATCCTGTTCTCTTGGCCGAATGGAGCAGGTCGTCGATCCGTGGCAAAGGGTACGAATCTGTAACGGTTACAGCATTGAGTTTGCGATAATCCACACAAACCCGAATACTGCCGTCCTTTTTGGGCACCAGAACTACGGGTGCAGCCCATGGCGATTCGCACTCCTCGATAACCTTCGCCTCGATCATCTTCTTGATCTCTGTGCGCAGCAATTCCCTCTTCGCAGGTGGTATGCGATATGGCGGCACAGCGATTGGAGCGTGATCTCCGGTGTCTATCCGATGGTCGGCTTCTTTGCTCGGTGGTGCATTGGCTTGAAATAGATCAGCGTTTTCTCTCAACAATTCGTGGAGTTCTTGTTTTTCTGCGGTGGAGATATTTACCGCCTCGTCCTCCCTTATTTCTCCGATGTCGACGGTAGAGATGTCCATCCTTGTTTCGAAAGTTTGAACACATTTTTCAAAGAAAGAGTCGATGTCTGGCCAATGCGTGTTCGACACTGGTTCCTCCATTTCGACTTCGTCTTGTAAGTAGGCCTGGAGTTTCGTCGTATCTTCGTGAATCGGACTCACACATCCTGGCGGAGGTTTCGCGAGCTCTTGGATTTCACGAATCGTATCTGCCCTCAGGGATAATAGAGGAACAGGGGTCTCCCCCTTGCCGAAGGATGCACTCCTCACTGGAATTTCGTCCTGGAAATCATGTACGTTCTCCGGTGCCTCCACGAAATGCCATGTCCGCTGTGGAACATTTAAGACGATTCCTGCGTCTTCAATGAAATCGACGCCCAGCAGGGTTCGGTTATCCTTTCCTTCTGGTAGGACAATGAAGGTGGTTCGAAGGC
Source organism: Lasioglossum villosulum (assembly GCA_963971365.1). Taxonomy (NCBI): domain Eukaryota; kingdom Metazoa; phylum Arthropoda; class Insecta; order Hymenoptera; family Halictidae; genus Lasioglossum; species Lasioglossum villosulum. The sequence continues at coordinate 18,246,693 of OZ020498.1, read as the reverse complement.
GGCGACCACGAAGCTCTACTTCAAGCTGGGCCGCTTTGACAGCTTGAATACGTGGATTGCCGTCTGCTAGCGCGATTTCCATGTTCCGTACGCCAAAGGAGTGACCGGTTTTCACCAGCAAGGAGTACAAGCTTTGGCTTGCCACGCTGCACTTTGCTCCTGTATCGAAAAAGGCCTGCCCTTTTTCTCCAGCGATGGTAATGTCGACCGCAGGTCGTTGTCGTGGTTGAATTGCAGCACTTACTGTGCAAAATGCAGCAGAAGTGGGAGTTTTGGCCGTCTTGGTACAGTCCGGGCATTTGCTACGTACAACTCCTGGCTTGCCGCATCCGTAGCATTTCAGCGGAGTATGACTCACTGGAAGCTGGGTGTAACTTGGCTGCAACATGGTTGGAGTGGCTGTCGGTTTCGGTACGGGAACATTGTTTTTTCGAAAACGGCAGTCGGTGGTGGCGTGTCCTGGACGGCGGCAAATATTGCAGCGGCGGTTATCCCTGGGGTATGGTTTGGCAAATTCTTCCTTCGTCCGATGGAAATGGGTTGATGCCTGTTGTTTTCCTTGGGATTCCTTCTCGTGGGCTTCCACTTCTCGAGCACGTTTTATCAGGTCGGTGAATGTTTTTACTGAATCCCGGGGAATTTTCTTCCGAATCGGAAGGCGTAGGAGACCGTAAATCATGTCTATTTGGACCGGCTCTGGATGCGGGTTTTGTAATTCTGCCAGTCGTGACCGTTTCTGGCTAATAAATAAATCCGTCAGGGTGTTTGCGTCCTGCGTAGTTCGGAACAGCTCCGTGTACACCTGATGCGCGGGACGTCGAGGTGCAAACGTTGTTTTAATCGTCTCCAAAGCTTCCTTCCATGACGATACGGATCCTTGCACACCTCGCCACCAAACAGCTGCGTGTTTCTCGAAGAGCAATGGTAACCCTTTCAAAGCGTTCTCATCGCTGATATTTTCGATATCCTTAAATATCGAGATGGCGGCGATGAATGCGCTGACTTTCATATAGTCATGGGAACCGTCGAAGCGTTCCCTACATCTTGTAAAACTTCCTTGACAAACCGGTGGTTTATCATGTAATGATCCCAGGAGCTGGGAAAATTGACTCGGTGAAAACTGGATCGTTGGACTGGGACTCAGGTCAGGATTGGAAATGGAGTCGGAGTTCTGGTCGTGAGCCTCGGCCTGCACGTTGGGCGCCAACATTGTTGTAGGATACGGGATTGGATTTCGCTTCGCAAAATGACAGGAGATGGGTATATCTGGACATAGAATTTATTTTAAAAGATTAATCTCATAATATGGGAATGTTCGTACAATTGTGTAATAAACCTTAGACGAAAACTAGCAACGAAAGGTTAGCAACGAATGGTTTAAACCAATTATACGATGGAAGAAGTTCCATCATCGGGCGTCCGGTTTATTTCAACCGTACTCTCCCTCTGAGGAAATGACGAAGACTCGGAATCACCCGGTGTCTCCTGCCCGTTCGGCGGCCGGCCTTCATGGCCGTCCTCTCCGAGACGTACAGAGGAACCAGGCGTTCCTACTTTCAGGCGGCCAGAAAGTTACCCTGTTCTTTCCTCTCGGCGGGCGGCCGGCCTTCATGGCCGTCCTCTCCCATTTAACCCGAGAGGCGTCCAGGTGCAACCCCTGTCCTCTCCTGAGCTGCCGGGCGTCCGATAGCATTGCTTCGTACTCTCCCTTAACCTATGGGCGGCCGTGGTCTTACCTCGTCCTCTCCCACAGGCGCAGCTAAAGTAAGCGCTCTGCGATATTCTACCGGTATTTATACCGCTTCGTTGCTAACCTTATCAACAAGGTGTTGCTAAGGGTTCAGTTTCCCCGATTTCGCGGCTTTCTAGAATATTCGGTCGCGGCGCGATTCTTCTGTCGCTTCAGGGTGGTGTCAAGGCGGGCTGGCGCCCCTCGTCGCGTTACACACTAAATTTTCCGATTTGGACCACTGTGTGCCGGAGCGCCGATGGAGATGCGAGCCACACATTCTCACTCGAGCACAGCAATGTTGGATTAGAGCAACGTCAGGCCGTATAGTGACGTCACGCTTGCCGAGGAAGCCTGACTTGCCGACAACATTTACTTATGTAGTGACTACTCTCACCGCCTAGGCGCTGTTGTGTGCTCCTCGACATTCGACTGTAGAAAATATACCTAGCTCCCCCTACTGGACGGGAATGTTATTTCTTAGCTTCTACTGGTGGCCACTTCTTTTTTCTTGGCGCGACCGTCAAGGTCAAATTCGGATCCACACCCTTAAGCATTGTCTTTCTGTCCGTGGCTGATCCGTCCGTGCAGTATAAATGGACCTTTAGGGTCAAACCATACTAGCCAGGCCCGGCACTGTGCCGTCCGGCAACCAATGCTTAAGGATAGGGAGCCCGGCATCGAGACTGCCGGCCGGCATTTCTCACCGAAATCTTCTTTCGTGCCGGTCCGGCGTTTCTCTCGACGGGGGTGCAGCTGCCTGCTGTGCGTGGCACAAAAAAAGGTTTCTACGGGCTGCTTAGGTAAACTATCGGTAGCTCTGCCACTTGGTGAATTCTTCTTAAGTAATGATTTTTAAAACAATTACTGGACAATATATTAGAGACATATATTTGTTCCGCAAATTTTTCCACCCGATCTAGTGTGAAAAAATGTTTAAATATATGATCGTATTCTACGATTCTTGCTCTGTAAAATACCGTTCTTTTTCATTATTTTTAACAACTTGTTGCCATCATTCAGCTAACTTGTCAATCCCGTAGCCCAATGACTACATACTTAGCTGCATGTGTTTTCGATGTACAAGCAAAATTATTTCAGTTACCCCGGTAAATAATAACATGTTCATTTTAGAGAAACCAATAGTGTAATTTCGCCCACTACGATACTAGGCAACTGTACGCACCATGTAAACATTTCATACGGCACACATGCGATGTGAAACAATTTAGTTTGAATTGTTTGTTATTTCGCGGGTCCATTAAAATTGCTGAATATTCTGTAGACATTCTGAAATAAGGGTCGACAGCGTTTGTCCTAAAATTGCACCTTTCACGTTGTGAGAAAACATTTTCAATTTGTTTATGTCCAACAAAGTAGTCCTATACACTGCCCTGTACGCACAGTTGTGCAGAATTACTATTGAATCACTCCAGGAATTATAATTACAAAGTAATTGAATTACATCGTAATATAATTCATATCTTCATTCAATTAAATTACAATGTAATTCGTAATTGCAATTGGAGTACAATTATAAAATACTTTGTAATTAAATATAGCGTTACGCATTACGAACGAGGACGAGAAATAGAAAATACGCCGCATAGACAGCAAACAAGTATAATATATCAAAGAAATACAGAAAAATATATCGCACTTTTTCAAAGTGCAGGTTAATATCATCCACAGAGCAATGTGCTTTGGTTTTTCGTGCACTATCTTAAGAACTGGTGCTTTTACAAATCGATGGAAATGAGTTTTTGGGAGTTTGTAGTGTGAAAACATTCGGCGTATAAAATTTATCTCCCTCTCTCTCTCTCTCTCTCCCTCTCTCCCTCTCTCTCTCTCCCTCTTTCTCTCTCTCTCTCTCTCTCTCTCTCTCAACTGATGGACTACTGTATTGTTATTCTGCTAAGGCTTTCCCCTCGGCAAGGTATGGTGTAAGGTGGCAATAATTAAGGTAGAAGTGTTGTGGCGTTCGTCCGTTAGCTTAGGTCTATAAATTTTATGACAGCTACGGTCTATAGGTACTAGTCTACTCTAAAAATGAGCTTAGCGTAAAAATTAGTTTCTTTGACGAGCATAAATTACTTTATGACCACCGTCCGACGAAAACACGACGGAAAACATGTGGCCAATACGTGTTGGAAGGAACTCCCTTATACTAAATTATAATGTACCAACTCAACAACCATAACAATACATAGATTGCAATACATATGTATGTAGATAGATTTTAACTTTTGTAAGGTATGAAAGATTAATTGTTTATATCTTTAAAACTGTTGAGTAACTACACCCAATATTTTGCGTACATAATTAGGGATTCATATATCATCGTCATCGTCTCATAAAAAATTATCAAAATCGAAGAAGGACACTTGGGGTCCATTTCCCTTGTAAGCTATAACACCTTTATCACCCCCAACTACGCGATTGTAGGTGGTGGCGGGGCGCCATCTCGCATGGGTCCGAAGTGGTAACATTGTATTGATTCGAACCTGAGAAAAAGCTTTCCAGGCAGGACTACGGTGACGCGTCTGGATACGAATGCACGTCCGATTGGATGAAGAGTGGAGGAGGCTGGCCTCGTTTCACACTCATTTTCCGCTGTGTCGAAATATTGGCTACAGCGGCCACACATACTATGGACCGGTCAACGTCGAAGTCAAAACATTGGGACTTCGGGCGCGCGGCTGTGGGGGTAGGCAGACTCAACGATAGGCTCGATTTGTTTATGTACCGCTCCCGGGGCTGTTCTCTGTGGAGAGGTTTGTGAGAGGTCATTACTATCGATATGGAAGTCGGCCTTTTTTCCGGGCGACACGTGCTTGCTGTAAAGTAATTTGCGTGGGTCCCGACTAGTGCTGCGAAAAAATGCTATATCCGAGAAATATAACTAATAGGACGTTCAGTCGTCCCTGTCATAAATGTCCGCTGTTTCTACGTACCTGTAAAGTGAATTGTCAACCTTTTTCCATTGTATTCTAACGGCTGCACTAACAAACCAATAAATATCATATTTGCGTAGCTTCAAGATGTTTCAGTTGAAAAACACATGTTTCTCTTCGCCGTTCGTTTGCCGAATATTTTTAACAAATAAGGTTTTTTCCTAGCAGCTAGGTATCCAACAATTTAGAAGAGGAATGAAAACTTGGTTCGCTCTAATCTACTCTTGTCAAAAATTTTATGTCGAAATTTCTTTGTCTCAGCCTGCCCATATCTACAGTAGGGTGGACCTTATTTTTCGACCATCGAATTTTTGTTCGGGACACCCCCTAGAATTGTGTCAATGCACGAAAAAATAATGTGTGTAAAATATGAGATTGATAGAATAACGGGTAATGCTGCCGCATCGACTTTGAAAATTGGTTAATTTTGTAACTCGCTTTTCTTCGCTGCAGTATATTATTAGTATATACCTTTATATATCGTTATGTACATACATGTATGTATATTGTTGACTTAAAAAAATTTTTTTTTCTTGGATTATACTTAATTTAATAAACAGTACAATTTTTTGTCTACGACATTTTTTGATATTATTATAAGTAGCAAAGATACATGATATCACTACACATATGCTTATACATAATACATTATTAATACATATACAATATACATCATACGTGTAATACAGTACATTATACAAAAAACTAAAACTATTCTAGAGAATTTCGTTTAAATAATTTATTTGTCTCGTAATGACTTTTTCGATACATCTGGAAATTGTTACCTATTTTCGGAAATAATTTGTAAAATATATTGTTTCTCTTCTTCTTTTTTTTGATAATAACTAATTATAGTCCTGAATAAGCTTAACACCGCGCTCAGCAGTGTCGTTAACAACTTTGAAGTCTTGTACAATGTTTAGTCCAAATTTGAAATCCTCGCCATCTTCCCATGAATCGGGATCTTTTTTTAAAAATCCTGTAGAAGACTATAAAGAATTTTTGGAGCTAATAATTATTTTCCTGGGTGGGACTCCACCAAGAAATGTAAGATTTCGGTACCCAGGAGCTTTCCACCATGTTCGTTGGATGGCGGAAGCTTTATATTGTTTAAAAATATATTTATTTAAAAATCAATTTGTATTAAACGCCGACGAAGAAAATGAAATTCGTGACATTTGCCTCTTTCTCGCTAGTATTTACATAAAAGGGTGGATTCGAGCTCCAATGACAGCGAAAGCTCCTCGTCAAGATTTGGCATTTTTACAGAAACCGTATGCAAATTTTGCAACCATTTATGGCATTTCTCACCAGAAGCAGTAGCATAAGCATTTTTCGACGAAACCGTGGAAAAGAATACAAAATTACGAATGGTGGAGGCACTTACCAGTGAAGTCGACGAATCTGGTGACATTGAAATCGACAAAACATGCAAAAAATGTAAAATAACTCGTGAAGAATTGAAAAACTATACGGATAAAGGAATTGAACATTTTATTTCTCACGAAACATTACGATTTTTTAAAAGATTTTCAATTCCAATAGGATTTTTAAAAAAAGATCCCGATTCATGGGAAGATGGCGAGGATTTCAAATTTGGACTAAACATTGTACAAGACTTCAAAGTTGTTAACGACACTGCTGAGCGTGGTGTTAAGCTTATTCAGGACTATAATTAGTTATTATCAAAAAAAAGAAGAAGAGAAACAATATATTTTACAAATTATTTCCGAAAATAGGTAACAATTTCCAGATGTATCGAAAAAGTCATTACGAGACAAATAAATTATTTAAACGAAATTCTCTAGAATAGTTTTAGTTTTTTGTATAATGTACTGTATTACACGTATGATGTATATTGTATATGTATTAATAATGTATTATGTATAAGCATATGTGTAGTGATATCATGTATCTTTGCTACTTACAATAATAATATCAAAAAATGTCTTAGACAAAAAATTGTACTGTTTATTACATTAAGTATAATGCAAGAAAAAAAAATTTTTTTAAGTCAACAATATACATACATGTATGTACATAACGATATATAAAAGTATATACTAATAATATACTGCAGTGAAGAAAAGCGAGTTACAAAATTAACCAATTTTCAAAGTCGATGCGGCAGCATTACCCGTTATTCTATCAATCTCAAATTTTGCACACATTATTTTTTCGTCCAGTGGCACAATTCTAGAGGTTGTCCCGAAAAAATATCAACAAAATAATTTTCGCCAAATATAACGAAGGTCCACCCTAATCTACAGATGTCAATAAGCCTCAGCCCGCTCATATCTGCAGGTTTTGTTTAACATGTTTTGCGACACGGTGAATAGTTTAGAAGATGTTCGAGACAAACTATTTTGTGAGCATTTTCTGAATTAATTACCTCAATATTTAATCCGTTTGAGGCACATTTTCCCGTTATCCGATTGAATTCAATCTTTGCACTAATTTTTTAAAAATTATTTGGAAGCCTTGTCCTCGTTCTTTTTCCAAATTCGTTAATGCCTATCTGCTGAGAATACCCCTCATTTGTTTCGAACAATAGAAAAATTTAAGTTTACTAGTTAAACATTATCTTCATTGGCTCGTTGGTGCATTACTTCGTTCACACATTACTAAAGAATACAACATATTCGAATTCGAACAAAAGTCGAAACGCTGCGGTTAGGTTAGGGTTAGGTGGTGTTTGGATGAAGGTAGAGAATATGCTGCTTTCCGCGATTTGAAAACATGACTAGCGCACCAAGTAGTGTGTTGTCCTGACCGAAAATTGCGTGTGATACCAATAAGAATGAAATGTCCAAAAACATCGGCGGTAAGTACATATTTTAGTCGTCTACTATTCATCAATTTTTGTCCATTGAGTACTGCTTGATATTTATTCATCATTGGTTAATGGAATTATTAAAATATGCATTTTGCAGTTATACGCTTGCCGAACGCTTCATCGGGGCCTCCCGGTTCAGGTACCTAGGTTCTACCATTAACTGCGTCCCCCACTCTAATAATATTTTGTGCCACGTTTTCTTACCGCCCCCCCCGCAAAGGCTAGGTGCGAGGTTACTTTTTTGACGAAAGCTAGTCTCAGGTATCTTTCTAGTTTCGATCACCAAACTGGGCAATTAACAGTGCTAAGCAATGTCAACAATGGACGATGAAAGACTCATCGAGGCTGTCCGAGGCTACGATTGCCTGTACAACCTACAACATCCACAGTACATGGATACCAAGCATAAGGATGGCGTATGGAGAAGGATTGCGCAGGACATTAATCAGCCAGGTCAGTTTTCGCTGCATTTTAATAACAAATTAATTTATTAATTCTTCATGGATACATTACAATTTGATGTGTGGGTGCAAAATACAAAGCCCAAAATTACCATAAAGAACTTAATTTTGTGTGTGCGCGTGCGTGTGTGTGTGTAGGAGTTTGTGTGTGCGCGTGGGATTCGAACCATTTTTTTAAGATTGGTAGAGAAATTAGTTGGCTCCATAATGTGAAAAGAGGTTATTTGAAAAATTGCAATCTGTCGGAGTTGCGGAGACAATGCTAATAGTTACATTTCGCAGGTTGTTTGTGTGTGCACGTAGGCTAGGGTGTCCCTTAACAATCGAAGGAGCGATAAAATGTTAGGACAGCCTCTGATTTTATTAATTTGCATGTTCAAAGTATGTGTGAAAAATATTAGCCTAATCGGATTATTCTAAACCCTGTCTCAAGAAGCTTAAAGTTAGGATATTCTGTGGAATTTAAAAATATTTAGTACTTTCGTAATTTTGAGTGAAAAACTGGTTACAATAGAAATTATCTACAGGGTGTCCCACTGTATCGAGAACGGCAGGATATCTCGGAAGACGGTGTCGTTATCAAAAAAGTGTTCCTACAATAGTTGTTTGGTATGACGGGCTAAGTTACGTGGTATTAATTGTTTTTTTGTGGGTGGAGTGGTGGAGGACATTTCAAGGTCAACTTGATTTTTTTAAATGGATTAGTATATGTTTTTCTTTAGAAAATAATAGCGGATAGTGAGACGAATCCAAAGATGTGCTACATGATATTATTCTGTTTTTGATGAAGGTAAATTGTTAGCTTCTGTTTACATATTGCATCGGCCAACAGCCAACAGCCGCTGCTAATTGTAAGTGGCGTCGACCGATGCAATATGTAAACAGAAGCTAACAATTTACCTTCATCAAAAACAGAATAATATCATGTAGCACATCTTTGGATTCGTCTCACTATCCGCTATTATTTTCTAAAGAAAAACATATACTAATCCATTTAAAAAAATCAAGTTGACCTTGAAATGTCCTCCACCACTCCACCCACAAAAAAACAATTAATACCACGTAACTTAGCCCGTCATACCAAACAACTATTGTAGGAACACTTTTTTGATAACGACACCGTCTTCCGAGATATCCTGCCGTTCTCGATACAGTGGGACACCCTGTAGATAATTTCTATTGTAACCAGTTTTTCACTCAAAATTACGAAAGTACTAAATATTTTTAAATTCCACAGAATATCCTAACTTTAAGCTTCTTGAGACAGGGTTTAGAATAATCCGATTAGGCTAATATTTTTCACACATACTTTGAACATGCAAATTAATAAAATCAGAGGCTGTCCTAACATTTTATCGCTCCTTCGATTGTTAAGGGACACCCTAGCCTACGTGCACACACAAACAACCTGCGAAATGTAACTATTAGCATTGTTTCCGCAACTCCGACAGATTGCAATTTTTCAAATAAACTCTTTTCACATTATGGAGCCAACTAATTTCTCTACAAATCTTAAAAAAATGGTTCGTATCGTGAATAATGCGTCGCAGTTGTGTATCATTGTGGTGATCCCTGCAATGTTCTGCCCCTTATTGACAAAAGGAAATTATTAAAAATCTCCCTCACGTAGAACGCTTCGTTTTGTCGCGTTGCCTCCGCGGCGGCGGTTGCACGGCTCCCACGCAGGAACATGCGCCGTATCTTCCTGGCGCGCTGAAGCTCCTGCCGCAGACGTTTTCTCGTGCGCCCTGATGAAGTTGTGCAATATACACGAGGCCATGACCACAAAATCAACATTTTCAGGATTCAATTGGATCCGTCGATTGTAAATGCGGAATTTCTGCGCGAGAATTCCGAAGGCGTTCTCAACTACGCGCCGCGCCATGCTCAGCCGCGTATTAAAATGGGTTTTGGCCTCGTGTCCTCTTGCCTTGACCCCCGGATATGGACGTAGTAAATTACGTCGCAAGGGGAAGGCTTCGTCGCCTACAAACACGCAGGGCGCGCGAATTGATGTGCCCGGCAAATTTTCGTCGGGCAACGTCTGCATCCTTCCGCCGTAAATAGATTCTCCCAGTCCACAGTCGGCCATGACTCCGCCATCGCTGTTTCTTCCATATGCGCCAACATCAACGGCGATGAAATTGGCTTCCGCGTCCGCCAGGGCCATCAGCACCACGGAAAACGTGTTTTTATAATTAAAAAACAAGCTGCCGGAGTTCCGTGGCGCCTGGATCGTTATGTGTTTCCCATCTATAGCCCCCACACAATTGGGGAATCCACATTTGGTCCAGAAGAGTGTCCTTATCTCCTGCCACCTTTCCTTGCTGGGAAACGGCATCACCTCCACCATCAGACTTCGTGTGATGACTCTGCAGGTTTCCTTCACGATTTCGGCGACCGTAGTTTCCCCCATTCGGAAACTGTAGCTTATCGTTTTGTACGAATCTCCCGTCACGAGGTACCTACAACAATGATTGATGATTAATTTAAAAATATTTCTGTTTCCAGCTTCCGCCTGCAGAAATAGATGGCAAAATATTCGGGACTCATTCCGGAAGTTCCGAACCAAACTGAAAATTAAAAAAAGCGGCCAGGCAGCGGTTGGGGGCCGCAAAACAAACAACAAGTTCGAGAGGTTCCTCGATTTTTTGAGTCCGCATTTTAAGGAACGGGAGACGCTGTCGACGTCTCGCGACATTGCTGTCGCAATTGATCCACCCCCCCCCCCTGACAGAGGCTCTTGCGGTCCACGGTGCCGACTTCGACGCAATTTTCACTGTAGAAGAGGAGGACGACGACTGGGATCGTCCGTCGACGTCTGGAACCCAGACGACGAGGGAGGCTCCCGAGGGGGATATGGAAGAGCGGCAACCGCCGAAGAAAAAAAAAAGCAACACAAAGGACGTCGACGAACAGATTCTGAATAGTTTTAAGCAAACTACGGAGCTGCTAAGCTGCTCACTAACAAAGGAGGAAAGCGATATTGATCTTTTGCTGAAAAGTGTGGCAGCCACTGCCAAATTGCTGTCCCCCCGCCGAAAGAAAGTGGCAAAACGATTAATTTACAGATTGGCTGAAGAAATCGACAATATGATCCCCGACAACCACTAATATGTATTGTAGGAGGGAACAATTTTTTAAAATAAATTGGTATGTTGAAAATAGTATGAATGCCACTCTTTCTGAAAATCCTCTGAATATCCTTTTGAACATTTAATGGTATTTCAATATTAGTTAAATTTTTAAACCAGGTTGTGTTTTCAGAATCCAGTGCCAAATTGTCGGAACAATCATTGTCAATGACAAACAGTTATTGAATTTTCTCAGATTTTGTTTTTTGCGGTCATTAAATAATTTTTTAAATTTTTTATGTTCGAATTTGTAAAACTTATCTAAAATGTGTTCCGGAATGAGGAATTGTAAAACTTCATTAAGATCTTCAATTTCTTTCAAAGAATTCGTATGTAATAGATGTGTATCTTCAATAGTAATGTTTAACACTTTTCTCATATATCTTTTTTGTAAATATGATAATTTATCATGAGTAAGACCAACATTGGTAGTAAAGTTACCTTTCTTTTTTATAACATTTTAAAAAATGAACAGTGGAATAATGTTGTTGGTTCTGCATTTTAAGAGAAACAACTTTTTGTTACTTATCTTAGCTATAAACAGGTTAATGTTTATATGAAAACTGTGTTATATGAAAACAGTATATTTAATTTCGAAAATTTAAATTACTAATTTCTTTTTTAGACGCAAAAATTTTGTCTCTTGATAATGATCCACATTGGGATCGAAACGTTGAGAAACTTAAATATTTAAATTGCATATTTGTTGTTCCTCTTGAAATGATCGAACCTGGCGCCGATATCATTAACATATTTTATATTACTAGGATCTAACCAGAATCTAACTAGATTTCGGGCCAAACAGGGGTTTACAGGAACACGCCTCACGTCCTCATACGATTATATTTTGAGCTGAATGAGGGCTCACTCTAAAGGGGAAGGTTAAAAAAAACAATCTGGTGAAAAATCACTTACCGCAAGCAAACTGCTAGTCTGTCCTCCGGAGAAATTGGACTCCCGAAGCTCGTGTGGTTTTTAGTGAGCTGGGCTCTGACTTTGCTCAGTAGGATAGCAAAGCAGCCCCTACTCATGTGGAAATATCCATAGAATTTCTCCTCGTTGTCCATTGTCATCTGCCGAATTAGCACCAATTCGCTTTCGGTCTCTCTGGTTTTCCACAGTGGGTGGACACTGTAGCGACGTCTTCTCCTTGCTCGTTCTTGCTCCCGAAGCCGACGTTGCGCAACATACACCATCTTCAAAGTGAAATCGGCGCAAAGAATCTTCTTCACGTCACTATTGAAACTCATCGTTTAAAGATAAATGCACGCGTTGAAACCGTTGTAGATAGGAGTTAGGCCAAAAATGGTACTGGAAAGCGGCTTCACAGTCCCTTAAATACACTATCGGCAACCCCCTACCTAACGTCGTGAAGGTAGAGGGTGGAATTTCCCGGGCTAGGAGAGTCGCAAGCGTTTCTCTTGGGCGGTACGGAATCGCAATACTAAATAAATTACATCATTTCACCGTAATGAACATATAAAATAATTTCTTCCACCTTTTCCATCCAGCCATTTTGACTTTGTAAATGTGGGTTTTTGATTTCATAATGTTGTAGTTGACAATAATGAGCGAATTCAACAACTTACTACCAGAGTTGGGCAAAAATGTAATCAACGTTAAAGTTTGACGGCTAACGATTAAATAGTCACTAAGCGTTAGTTGGGAATAACGGTTAGGTTTCTACTTTAGTCGTTAATTGCGATGAACGATTAGATTCCTTTCTTTTTTTCATAGATCTCATAAGAGATTTCCTAAAAAACAGAACTATTGAAAATAAACATGTTTTGATGATTACATCAGTCTCCGATTTTTCGGTGGTTTCCTTTTTTAATTACCTATTGACGACTAACTGCATCAATCGATTGAATCAATCGCCGTTTTTTCAATGATTACCTTCTTTAATCGTTTAACATTGGACCCCGCGACATTGATATTTGATGAAAAGTTAATTAGAACAACTAGTTAATTACATGACTTGGAAAACATGTGTGGAAAGTATTTATTTGTTTGCAAGCATTACAAAATGTTTCTTTCATTATCGTCCTTGCATGTGACATTAGAAATAATAAAGCAGACTGTTTAATAATTATTTAAATAAAAATACATTTTTTTAAAATGCTACGTTTTTAAGACGGACTAAAAAGTATAAAATAATTTTTCCTAGCCCCATTCAGATTCCTATCCTCATACAGATAGTCCAGAAAATTTGTGATTGTGAATTTTGAATAGCTAAAAAAATACTTGTAAGATTTAAAACGAAAAACGTGGGCGCATGCAATAGATGCATGAATAGTTTACCAAAATCAGTAACAATTTTATTGCACTACAAATGATATGATACACTCCTTACTATTATCTCGCGCCCCACGTTTTTCGTTTTACGATTACAAGATTTTGCTGAAGGAAAGCGGACAGACAAGAAAGCGACCTAACAAAAATGTGGTAAAAAATTAAAGGTCGCCTCCATATCTAACTACAGTGTGTACTACTTTTTCCTCTTTCATGTTTTTCTAATAATTACTATTAGCAAGAAAAACGTTCTCGAAGAATAGTGTGAACACACTGTATATAGATTGCACATATTCCTTTGACGTTCCTTATTTGCCAAAAAATTTTCCTTAGAACGGAGAGAACCTAGCCGATACAATGCACATTAGGTCCTTCGCAGGCAAAGCGGGAAATCCGACCCCCGAAAATGCTTCATTGCCGCCCGCATGCCGCCAGCAACGCGCAATCGGTCAGAAAAGTTTTCAGCACAACCTTCAAAATTTACGATGTTAACATATCTTACAGCATCGTATACGACTGGGAAATACACTACTGGCAACCCCTGCTCAACGACGTCAAGGAAGAGGGTGGAATTTCCCGGCCGAGAAAAGTCGCAAGCGATTCTATTTGGCAGTACGGAATCGTAATGCTAAAAACATATGTAGATCACGAAACTGTACAATAAGTAAATAATATTATTTCATAGTAACAATAAGTAATGATACATTTATTTGGTGAACAGCTACGTGATCTGTATATTTAGCATAGCAATAATAAATCACATCATTTCACCGTAATTAACATGTAAAATAATTTCTTCCAGCTTTTCCATCCAGCCATTTTGACTTTGTAAATGTGGGTTTTTGATTTCATAATGTTCAACGACCTACTGCATTATTACCTTGAGCCTTTAAATAACGCCAAAATAGTTTTCCCGACTTTTCGGGCAAACACCCCACTCAGCGATGGCTTGTTTAACATTGGACCCCGCGATATTGATTTTGTATGGAAAGCTGGTACAACTAATTGACAACGTGACGTGGAAAAAGATTTGTGGAAAATTGCAATTGGTCGGAATTGCAGGGAAAATACTAACAGTTGTATTTCGCAACTTTTGTTGGGCTGTCCTTTATTGAAAATTTGAGGAGCACGTTGTGTGGATGTACAATAGGGTGGTCCTTATTTTTCGACCATGAAATTTTCGGCTCCCAGTCCCAATATTGTTCCTTTCCATGAAAAAATGATATATTCAAAGGTTTAGAGCAATCGGATGTCGGGAAGTCGTGCCTCATCGAGCGCGAAGTTTTGAAATAGAGTTGAGAACGCGCTAAATGTGTAGCGTATACTGAAAAGTCAAGTTAAATATTTTATACCTCCAAAAATATTATAATTCCTTACATGCATTCAAGTACAGGTGTACTTTGTACAATACATGTCCAATTTTATGTATTTGATTGAAAATACCAATTCTTTTAATTGTATTCTTGTACTAATTTAAAAAGTAGAGAAATTAACATTCGACATAAATATGTTATATTTAATCAGAGCATAATATTTTTAATCAGATGTGGTGAATATTGCACCATATATGTAAAGGCGAAGAAAAGAAACTAAGAGGTATCGAGGTATTGAGTTTAAATACTTTTTAATATATACAAGGCAACAAATACATTTAATACAACAAATACAACTAAAGACGTTTTACAGAGATTTCATTAATGTAGTCCTTTTTGCGTCTGGATAGAGCTTTCTGTAGTCTGACACAGTTTGCATTATAAATTGTTTTTCTTTTTCATTTCGCGATAGTACATCGGATCGTTAAATTCTTGCAATAAGTTTAACTCCTCGTTCTGCCGAATCATTAACTACAGCAAAATTATTTACTACAATTAAGCCTGCGTTTTAACTGGCATCACTTTCCCATTCTGAGGGATCCTTATTTTTAAAATCTATGAAATCTTTTTAAAAAATTTAAAGTTTGTTTGGACATAAATGCTGCAATGTTGCTACCAACGCACTTATTTACATTAGCTGAATCAACTACCAATCTTTTAATGTCATTATGACTAACGGTATTCTCAGCTTTTGCAGCTACAATCATTTGTTGCTTTACATCGTGCGGAATTTTGGAGTCAAAATAGGCTAGTAGCGCTACAGTATCGGGTGTTAGATACCACAAACGATTGCAAAATTTCTGTACTGCTACGCGACTTACATCGTCATTGATGGCACTATATGCGTATAGATTTTATAAAAAAATCATGGTCTTGACTTGGAGCTTCTGCAGCAATTGGAGCTTGGATCCATGCGTTTAAATACAATTTACTGACAAAAATGCAAATTTGACGTATTCCATTTTCTTCATCCTTCGTCAATGTAAATTGATGTCTAAATAAGAATATTTTTAAAGAATGTATAGCTTTCGCCATCCATCGAGTATGATGAAATGCTCCTGGTGCTCGAAAAGAAAACTTTATTATTACTAATTTCAAGAAACTCTCGATAGTCCTCGCGTGGTTGTTTCACTTTCAAATTTAAATAAACATAAAAATAAACGAAGAAGACCTCGGTGCAACGGTTCAACGCATCGTGCTCACCGATGTTACGCTTCGCGAAAACGCACTTTTTAGCGGGAAGGTGGCGGATAGAAATTATACGGGTTAATTAATGTGAAATAATCTTAATTCGTACAAAGTACACCTGTACTTGAATGCATGTAAGGAATTATGATATTTTGGGAGGTATAAAATATTTAACTTGAATTTTCCGTATACGTTTTACATTTAGCGCGTTCTTAACTCTATTTCAAAACTTCGCGTTCGATGAGGCACGACTTCCCGACATCCGATTGCTCTAAAACTTTGAATATATTATTTTTTCATGAAAAGGAACAATATTGGGGGGGGGGGGGTGCCGAAAATTTCATGGTCGAAAAATAAGGACCACCCTAGTGTTCAGACTATTCCTAGCCAAATATTTCATGCCAATGTGTTTGATAGTATTTCAAAACGCTTATTTCATTTCCTACCTTGCATGATCTTCGGGTCGCTGTACAGTATGTGGATGAATTCGACTAGACACACGCTCTAATGCGACATAACAAATAATAAAGCATTCTACTATTTAAAAAATTAAAGGTCACCATCATATCTAATAAAATATCATAAACACGAAAAGTTACATATACCATTGCATTGCGTATAAAAAACGAATTGTTTCCTCGTACACAATTTGTCAGATAATATTCTTTATTTTGTTTCTATAGTAATAAATAAATTGTTATTTTTTTGTTATAACGTTTACATTCCTTAACAACGTATTACCCACCTATTGCCACAACGAACTCTGAAAAGTTCGCTTTTTAGATAAATACAGCATGTTATATTCTGCCTATGCTAGAGTGCCGGTCTGTTCCGGAACTGGCAGATTGCTCGAGGAGCAACCTCTCCGGCTGTCGGTCCGGCTATCTCCTGATGCGTAGAGGGGAGTAAAAAGTTACCGGTACCCCCTGCGGTTAGGGTAGCAAGCGACAAGGTCTCCGGCAAGAACCCTTTGTGCGAGCCTCTCGAATCGCCGTCCGGAACTCACAGAGAGCTCTGGAAGATGCGAGAAACGTCGCCGGGCGGCGCCGGGCCTGGCTAGTATGGTTCGACCCATACGCGGCAATAATCGGCGACTGGCCAAAGGACGCGGCAAAGTACGGCAAGAGAAAAACGATCGGGCACGTCGCGTCGTCCCACCGTGGGCGGCACCGAGGATGAGCGGTATTTTCCCGAATTCGGCACGTTCCGCCTTCTTCCGGATGGAAGGTTCTCGGCAACGTGGCTTTTCACGGCCGTCTCGACGCGCCGCGTGCACTTTTCCACGTTTCCCGGCTACGCAGGCGGACGCGTGACTACGACGCGAAAGTAGGATCCGCAAACACGCCCCGAGCCAACACGAACTGTTCACAAAATATTACGTAAAACCTGACCGGCACTTACCAAATCGGCAGTCACTGGACACCTCGTGTTCCGGCAATGCAAAATACTTTATTTTTACGCACTCGTTAAATTGACTGATCCGGTCAACGTCCTGCGGCACAGTGACCTACTTCGCGTCGGCTCGGGAACGCGGAAGTGGGGCGTCCCCCTACTCCCTCATCTAATTCCGACGGTGCGACGCTCGGGCCTATCGCAGGGGTTCTCGCGGCAGGGGCGCTTCTCAATCGGGAGCCCCCTTGTCTTCGGCAATTTGTTGATCTCCGAAGACGGTGTTCCCTGATTTTCCGCCGCGCGCCTCAAGGTTGGTACGAGCCGGTCCGGCAGTCTGCTCGTGATCTACTCTGGGTGAGGGGCTGACGGGACGGCGGGGGTGGTCTTCTCCGATTCACGAGGTCCTCGTCCGCTCGTCCAGGCTTGCTGGCCTGGGCTCGCCCCAATCCCGACATGTTCGGTACGGCATCGGTGCTGCGATAGGTCCTTTGAGTGTCTCGTCGCGAGGTATTTTCGCCAATTAGCGGTCGGAATTAGGTACCGGGTTCCTTCGTGGAGTCCGGCTACGATCCTGCAACTTTGCGTCGCGCTCAGTGGCGCGACGTTTAAAACGCGTTAATTCTCTGCCACTGGTACTCGGATTTTCCCAGGGAGAGCGATCGCAACGGCCCGTTCGTTTCGGCACTGCTCGAGGTGACCCGGTCCTTCGTTAAGGGTTCGGAAAGACGTCGGCAAAACCTGCCACGTCACAACTCCTCCCCTCCCGAAAGAGACCGGGTCCTACCGGTGGCCGTTACCGGTCAGGCTATTCGCGGGCTCGGTGGCGAACGCTCTTCCTCGGATGGTCCCCCGGTCACCAACAACCACTTAGAGACGCACACGTATATAACATCACTAGTATAGACGAGTACTTACCTTTCCTTTACTTGTAATCTTCGGGCGGGGTTTTCTTTATCGCGATCAGCATCTAATTGACTAACCTAATTGTCGCTAAATCTTGTCACGCTTGACTCGGCGGATAGGGTTCTCGAGGGTTAAATGAAGTGTGACTCTCTATTTTAACGGCACCCGTTTATTAATTCTCCTCGCCTCGGCGACAGCATTTTAACAAAAATATCACTTTTTGCGGGCGGCATTTTTATATAATCCATTGTGGGGAACCGTGAAGAAAAAGAATATATATATCCCTTTTTGCGGGCGGCATTTTTATATAATCTGTTGTGAGGAACCCTGAAGAAACAAAAACAAGAGGGAACCCCAAAAGAAACGTAACTTAAATGGTTGGTTGTGGCCTGTACATGTAGCCTCAGCAGTCTTCTCTTAACTTTTAACGGCAGGGTGAAGGTGCGGCATGTGACTTCATCCTTTCCCTACCAAGGGTGGTGTGGGCCTCCTGACTTCCACGTCTGGCGGCAGTCCGGGCAGTTTTTCACTGTGTATGTGGGCCGCCCGCACCGATAGCAGTACTCCCACTTTTGTGGGGCCTCGCACTGCGTGTGTTGGTGTCCCTTGGCTCCACACCTCCAGCACCCGAACTCCTCCTCTTTTATATTGCGCGCCAGCTTTGAGCGTAGAGGGCTCGTTCCTTTCAGGTTCTGGTTTCCCTGGACCTTCCCCTCCTTCTCTCTGCCTTGGGCTTCTCTGGGCTGTCGTAGGCGGGCTCCCAATGCTCCCCCTGGCCTTTGTTTTCCCTCCTCGTTCTGCTTGGTATCCGCTGGCGCGGCAGTCGTTGGTGTTTCCTCTCCTTGCTGCTTTGTTTGCACGGAGGCGGTAGGCGTCAGCTGTTGCCTTTTTCCGTACACCGGTTTTAATTTCCTAATTAACCTTTCGAAGGACTCGTCGAAGCTATTTTCCTCTTCCTTCTGGGCCGGTTTCTTTCCCCCGTCTGATCCCGTATGTTCCTCGGCCGACTCATAGATTGTTCCTTCTTCCTCGCCTTCTGTATCTGAAGGGTTTCGCTGCCTTGGTGCGGCTGGTATGCAGGCCCTTCATTTTTTTTTCTCTGCTGGTACAGCAACGGCACTCTGGTGGTTCGATAATTGGTGGAGCGTCACGTCGGCTCTGCTGGATCGTCAGGTCGGGCGATCGGCAAATCGTCTGTACAAAGAACTCCTATAATTAGACCCCTTATTTTGGTGCGTGTGGGGGGAAGTATGGTTTTAAATCACTTATGTGGACTTTGCCGAGATCGTTCCCGTTTTCTGTCGCTAGGCCGTATACTACGGGCGACAGTATTTTCGTGACTACGACCGGTCTCGTAAATTTCAGCGCTAATTTTGCCGCGAAATGTTTTGCCGCCGATGAGAGTACGTGTTGCCGTTTCATCACCCTATCCCCTACTTTATACGTCCGATCGCGATGTCGCAAGTTGTAATATCTTGACTGCCTATTGTACGCATCCTCGAGGTTTTCCAAGACCCACTGCCGTAATATCGGCAATTGGGTTACGCGTTTCTTCCACGTGTCATGGGAAGTGACCTCGAGGTCAATAGGCAGTTCCACGCCAGCTCGCACGCATTTCGCTGGACGTGGTTCCCGCCCGAAGTTAAGGAACGCTGGAGAAGCCTGTAACACGGAATGGTTCGCGGTATTATATGCAAACCTTAGTTGCGGCAAGTTTAGGTCCCAATCTCGATGATCCCTCTCAATGTATGACACCATCATCGTCTTTAGGACTCGGTTCACGCGTTCGACCGGGTTCGCCTGCGGGTGGTACGGAGGGATCGTGCTAATCTTAATCCCGTATTCTTTCGCCAGATCTTTCAGGCAGTTATTCGCGAATTCCGTGCCGTTGTCCGTTAACAGCACGTCTGGGGTTCCCCATCGGCAGAAGACTAACTCTTCAAGAGCCACGGCAATTTTTGGACCAGTGGCCTTTCGGAGCGGCACGCACTCGATCCATTTGGTAAATAAATCCTGGATCACTAGGAGATAGACGTTTCGAGACCTGCAGGGAGGGAACGGGCCCATGATATCGGCAGCTACCACTGTCCAAGGCATATCGACTCTGCGCCGGCCCATCAGACCTGGAGGGAGTGTTTGCTCCACTTTAGTGCTCTGACAGCTGTTACAGCGTCTTACATATTCTACTGTTGTTCGGTACATGCCTGGCCAGTAGTAGCGGGCGGCAATGCGGTGATAAGTCTTCTCGACTCCCAAATGTCCCGCTTGCACGTTATCGTGTGCCTCCTGCAGAATCTCTGTTCTACGCTCCTCGAGAATTACCAGTTTCCATTCATCCCCGTCGTTCCCCAGCGTTTCCGTTATTATCGGGTCTGTAGTCGGCAAAACAATTCTCCGTTCCGAATGGACCAGTCCTTGAATTTTTCCGGGTCTCGTTCTACTTCCGCGAATTGTTCCTCGTACCACCTAGTACGAACCGCGGCTACGATGTGCTGTTCCCCCTTTCCAACATCCTCCCCCTCATGTACGCGAGAAAGGGCATCTGGCACTATTGAAAATAACGCTTCTAAATTAATAAATATAGAATATAATTTATTTCTCCGCTTTACAAATAAAAATTATGTGATACGTCGCTAGCGCGGTCAAAATCTCAACTGCCTATCGATGGCATCGCAACGGGGCCGATGGCATCGAGAGAAAAAACAAAAGTATAACGAAGAAGGCACATCCGATTTTGCATATCGGTGGCCGCCCTCCTCATTGACCACTAGCGCGACGCAGATGTTGAAAAGCTTTCTTTTTACTTTCCAACAGCCTCTCCGCTTGAATACTCTGCGCGCGAAATCATACCAAGACTCTGTCGCAAGAAAGAAAAACGCTGCTTCGAAAAAGGCTTAGTAAATATATCCGCTTTTTGTTCATTTGAGCACACATACTTGACCATCAAATCCCCCTGATCGACTTTTTCTCGGATAAAATGGTACTTAATGTCAATATGCTTCGTTCTCTTATGGAATTCGGGGTTTTTGACTAATCTAATCGCGCTCTGATTATCCAGAAACAAAACAATGGGATCATCTCCCATCCGCCCCAGATCCTTTAACAACTTTCGCAGCCAAACGGCCTCTTTAGCTGCCGTGGCCGCCGCAACATACTCTGCCTCAGTCGTACTTAGGGTTACAAGCCTCTGACGCTGAGAAGCCCAAGTTACAACGCCGCTCGCCAGGCAAAACGCGAAACCGGAAGTCGAGCGTCTTGTCTCAGGATCGCCCGCGAAATCCGAGTCAGAAAAACCAACCAAGCTCATACCATTCTCGTTCCTCTCGTACAAAATGCCGTAATCTAACGTGCCTGACAGATATTTTATAATTCTCTTAACCGCTTGCCAATGACTTTCATTATGTCTATTTAGAAACTTACTGACGTTGTTAAGTGCATACGCCAAATCTGGACGCGAGACTATGGCCAAAAACATGAGTGAACCAACTGCTTCACGGAAAGGTACATTCTCTATCACGATTTCGTCGCTATCTACCGGGGTTAATATCGCGTTTGGGTCGGCTGGTATCGAAACTGGCTTTACATTTTCACAGCCGAATTTCTTTATAATTTGCTTCGCATAGGACTTTTGGTGTATAAACATACTTTTTCGCTCGCGATCTCTCATGATTTGCACACCCACGAACGTACAAGAATCGCCGACCTTTATCTCAAAGGACTCGCTTATCGCATTCAAAACAATTTTTGAAGCCTCTCTTGAACTCGATGCTATCAGACCGTCATCAACAAATAACGCGACTATTACCTCATGATCATTCAATACACCGCGAAAAATACATTTATCAGCATCGCATTGTTCCAAATTCAGAGCCTTTATCACACTTTTGAATTTCTCATTCCAACACCTGGCCGCCTGCTTCAAACCGTACAATGATTTTCGAAGACGGCACACGAAAGCGTTCTTCTCGAGATTCTCGTTAATTCCTTCTGGCAATTCCATTAATACTTCTTCTTGCAAATCGCCGTAAAGAAAAGCCGTCTTCACGTCGAACTGCAAAAGTTCCAGATCAAGTTGAGTCACCAGAGCTAAGAAAATTCTCAGAGAATCATAGCGAATGACTGGCGAAAAGGTTTCGGTGTAATCCAACCCCTCGATCTGATTAAAACCCCTTGCACAGAGTCTTGCCTTGTACCGCAGTGGTTTTTCATCTTCATCTCGAAGAATTCGAAAAACCCATTTCGAGTCAATCGGTCTCATGTCTGGTTTCTTTGGAATTATTTCCCAGGTCCGATTTGTCTCGTGCGAATTCAACTCGTCGTTGATGGCCCTCCGCCAATTCGCTGCATCGGGTCCGTTCACGGCTTCCCCGAACGTTAAAGGTGCGTACTCGGCCACGTTCACCTGGAGCCTATCAGGCTTCCGGATGCCCTCACGGTTTCTCAATTCTCGTCTTTGTGGCGAGTCCTCCACCTTCTTGTCACCCTGATGCTCTTGTTCATCCTCAAGTGCATCCATGAACAAATCGTGCTCTTCCTCTGTGTCATTTTCCCAACCCGGCAGCACGAGTTCGTCATAATCCTCATCAGGAGGGAGTTCATGGTCCTTGCTTTCATTAAAGATTACATCGCGCGACACAATTACTGTTTTTGACTTCTCATCGTAGAGACGAAAATTTTCGGAGTCACCATGATATCCCACGAATAGCACCTTCTTTGATTTTGCGTCCAATTTGCGCCTAAATTGCTTTGGGATATGCATGTAAGCGGTTGATCCGAAGATTCTCAAATGACGCACACTCGGTTTCACACCATTCCATATCTCGTACGGAGTTTTGTCTAATCGCGGTTTCGAAAGCGTTCGATTACGCAAATAAACTGCCGTATTGACAGCCTCGGCCCAGAGAAACTTTGGTAAACTTTTCGCCTGCAACATAGTTCTCGCCGCCTCCACGATGGTTCTATTCGCACGCTCCGATTTCCCGTTTTGCTCCGGCGTGTACGGCGCGGAATATGAACTTTGAATTCCTTTTTCCCTAAGGTATTTTTTTAAATTCTCATTTACGTATTCTTTGCCGTTATCGCTTCGAAGGTATTTAATCGATCGATTGAATTTATTAAATATCATTCTCTCGTATTCTTTTAATTTTTTCGTAACGTCGGACTTGTGACGCAAGAAATAAACATTTCGGTAACCCGACGCTTCGTCTACGAAAATCACATAATACTTCGCGTTCCCTACCGATTCGACGGATATTGGACCCCCGACATCTGTGTGAATAAATTCTCCCGGTAACCAATCCCGCCTATCAATGGATTTCTTAAAAGGTAACCGATGAGCCTTTCCCAGCTGACACGCGTCGCAAAAGAAATCGTCGATTCCCGAAACGCTCACACCAGATACAAGCTCTTTATTCACCATTTCTCGCAGTGTCGCTTTATTTACATGACCCATTCTCTCATGCCACATTTGAAAACTTGTCGTCGACACATTTGCTTCAACATTCTCTCTCTCGTCGTCATTCTTTAACGTAACGAACAACATCTTGTAAATGCCGTTTGCTTGCTTTATGCCTTGAGCCCTCACAGACTCATTGCTCGAAAAAATGACATTATTTTTCGCAAACGTCACGTCAAAACCCTTTGAGGCACATTCTCCAACCGAAAAAAGGTTTTTCTTTAGCTTCGGCACATACAAGACGTTGTCGATTCTCGACGCGAACCATTCATTGTCAACAAACTTCATAACGTTCACATAACCCGAACCAAACACTTCACAGGCACCATCGTCACCTAGTAACACTTTTTCACCGGCAGATGTCACAAAATCATGAAGCCAGTCTCGTCTATGGGTGATGTGTCTTGATGCTCCGCTGTCTGCAATCCAGACGTCACCGATGTCCATTCGCTGGATACTTCGCATCGATGCCACGCTCTTCTCTTGTTGACCGCCTTCATGTGTCGAAACAAAAGCGCAATTCTGCGAGGAATCTTTCGTGTCTTCCTTGTCTTTCTTTTTCGCGGGACACTCCCAAGCAAAATGCCCTTTTTTATGACATTTGAAACACTCGACATTCTTTTTGTCCCTCTTAGGTTTCTTGCCGGTGTTGCTACTCCTCTTTTTCTCGCTCAATCGCATCGCGGAAAAAGCTGTTGCAAATTCGTCATCGGCAGAGAATCTCGTTTCCTCCTTGATGAGACGCTCTTGCAAATTTTCGATTGTTTGCCTCTCCGGATCCACGCTGTCCCATGCAGTTTTCAATGCGTTATACTTGGGGGGAAGACTTGCCAGGATTTTCGCCATAATCGCTATGTCGGATACCTTCTCTCCCACGTCCGCTAGTTGACCCGCCATATTTTGAACCTTGGCCTCATGCTGCACCACGGGATCACTGGAATCCATCCGATATTCGTGGAATCTTTGCGTTAGAATAAGTTTATTCGTTTCAGATTTTTGTTCGTGTATGGCGATCAATTTCAACCACATTTCCCGCGCGTAAGTACAGGTCAAAATGCATTGCACGTGAGGCATTTCCATCGCGGACGAAATCAGGAACATGGCCTTTGCGTTATCTTTCATCCAAATCTTCAGCTCTGCTTGGTCTTCCGGCTTTATTCTCGTGCCATCCACGATGTCGTCGATGCCGCTCGCGACAAAAATGGCGTTCATTTGAAATTTCCATAGCTGGAAATTTTTGCCGTCGAACTTGACCACATTCCGAGTTGAGATTTGTTCCGACATGTTTGAATCGCACAAACAATACAGGGAAAACTCAATTATGCTCTCGAGAAGAAATCTGACCGAACTTCTATTACACACGTGGCTGCACTTCTCGCGCGATCACGATCAATATCACTTTTTTGATTTGCAAAAAAATTCGGTTTTACACAGGCTGCGAACCTGGGCCCATAACCTATTGAAAATAACGCTTCTAAATTAATAAATATAGAATATAATTTATTTCTCCGCTTTACAAATAAAAATTATGTGATACGTCGCTAGCGCGGTCAAAATCTCAACTGCCTATCGATGGCATCGCAACGGGGCCGATGGCATCGAGAGAAAAAACAAAAGTATAACGAAGAAGGCACATCCGATTTTGCATATCGGTGGCCGCCCTCCTCATTGACCACTAGCGCGACGCAGATGTTGAAAAGCTTTCTTTTTACTTTCCAACAGGCACCTTATTTCGGGTTCTCTGTCGGTAGACTACTTGGAAGTCGTATTCCAGCAGTTGCAGGGCCCAACGCGCTAATCTCCCTGAGGGGTTCTGGGGATAAATTTTCATAGCCACCGTAGGCTGTGACGATCGGTAACCACCGTGAAGCTATACCCCTCTAAATAAAGACGGAATTTCTGTACCGCCCAGACGATCGCGAGACATTCCAACTCGGTGGCGGAGTATTTTCTCTCCGGCAACGTGAGAGACCTGCTCGCGAACGCGATGACCCTCTCAATTCCCTCGACCTCCTGTGTCAGAACCGCGCCTAGTCCAACCGTGCTAGCATCCGTTTGCAGGGTAAATGGTGTCTCGAAATTTGGGCACGAGAGGGTGGGTGCTTCGGCAATGGCATCACGGAGGGCCACGAAGGCGGCTTGTTGGCCGTCCTTCCATTCCCATTCGCGATCCTTTCTCAATAGGTTATTTAGCGGTTCGGCAAGCGTGGCGAATCCCGGGATGAATCTCCTGTACCAGGAGGCCATCCCTAGGAATCGCCTCACCTGCTTAATCGTTTTGGGTGGTGGGTACGACAAAATAGGTAGAAGTTTCTCCGCGTCCACCTTTAGCCCCTCTCTGCTCACCACGAAACCCAGATACCGTACTTCCTGTCGGCAAAACTCGCACTTCTCAAGGTTGATTATTAGACCGGCCTCTTTGATTTTATTTAATATTCTATCGAGCCACACTAGGTGCTCGGTAAACGTTTTGGTGACGATAATTATATCGTACAAATACGCGAATGCATTTGGTTCCATTTCTGGACCTATTAGTCGGTCTAATAATCGCTGAAAAGTCGCGGGTGCCCCCGTTAACCCATACGGCATGCGGCGGAATTGGAATAGGCCTTTTCCCGGCACTGTAAAAGCTGTAATTTCCCGGCTTTTCTCCTCCAACGGGATTTGGAAGTAAGCCTGACTGAGGTCGAGGGTCGAAATATATTTGGCCATTCGCAACTTGTCTAGAATTTGCGTCATGATCGGTAACGGATACGCGTCTTTCCTCGAGACTTCGTTGACTTTCCGGAAGTCCAAGCAAAACCGGTACTTGCCGTTGGACTTTTTCACCATCACGATCGGACTCAACCAGACACTCTGTAATGGCTCGATTATGCCGTCCGCCAATAAGGTGTCGACCTCCTTATAAATGACCTCCTGTACTTTCGGAGAAACGGCATAGTAACGCTGTTTTATTGGCGAATGGTCGCCTACATCAATTTTGTGATTGATCAAGTTCGTCAGTCCGGTTACCTCTTTAAATTCCGGCAATGATGTCTCGAGGAATTGTTCTAGACGTTTCTTCTCGGCATCCGCTAAGGTTTGCAACCCACAGCATACGGTAGTCGAGGGTGTGTTAGTAAAGGCGAACTCGTTCGGACGAGACGCAAAATACCATACGGAATTGTGGTATTCGGCTATTATGCCGAATGTCGCGATAGAGTCCGTTCCTAACAAGAGTGGGGTCACGAGATTGTCCAGGACCCGCGCAAATATTTCCCTCTCCTCTCATCCTATCCTCAACGCGAAGCGTGCTTGCTGTACAGCACGATCTACCGTCCCCGTGGCCAGAAGAAAATAGCACGGTTTTTGTTGTTGTGTAAATAATTGTTTAATTGAATAAATATATGTGTAAAGTACAATCAGTATGCACATAAACGCCCCTGTTAACTCTGCTCTTCCACACACCACTCTCGCACCGACCAAGCAAGCCCACCAGTTTGAAACAGAAGACGGGGTCTCCCGCGCTCCTTGCGCCTTTCTCTTTTTTCGTCGCACATTCATACCAACTCATACCGCTCATTCATACCAACTCATACCGCACACTCGTACCAACCCATACCGCTCGTTCATACCAACTGCTTCACTATAATTATTCTCAACACTCTCCCTCAATTATGTGACGCAGTTGTATTCATACTTATGCCGCTTTCTTTACAATACTTATTATCAACACTCACACAGTTTTCAATACACAGTTACATAAACATTCATGCTACTTTCTTCACTATAATTGTTTACAACCCTCTCCCTCAATTATGTGAAGTAGTGCATTGCTTTTCACTCGCTTTTCACTCACTGTCTATTAACTTATCTTTGAATTTTCTAAATTTTTCCAAAGCTAGTGGTTTTGTTAACATGTCAGCTACTTGATTATTTGTTGGACAATATTCTACTTGAACACGATCGATTTTTACAGTCTCACTTACATATCGGTATTTAATGTCTATGTGCTTTGACCTTTTATTAATTGCCCCACTTGTAATCAACGATATCGCTCCCTGATTGTCTATTTGAAGTTTTACTTTCACCTCTTTGCCTATTATTTCTTCAATAAGCATCTGTACATAGCGGAGATCCTTGCAGCATTCCGCAGCTGCAATGAATTCAGCTTCTGTGCTGGATGTAGCGATCATTGGCTGTCTTCTCGATGTCCACAGTATCGGTCCGCCTCCGTAGCATATGACATAACCTGTGGTGCTGCGCCTGGTTGAGTGGTCCCCAGCAAAATCGGAGTCACAGTATGCCAGAATTGTATCGTCGTTGTTCTGCCGCTTATACTGGATCCCGTCGTTTACCGTTCCCTTGAGGTACCTTAAAATTCGTTTTACATCTATTATATTTCTGTCTGTTGGACCTTCAACATACCTGCTGCAAAATCCAACTGCGAAGGCTAGGTCTGGCCTTGTTTTCGTAGACAGGTACAGCAGACTGCCTACTGCTTCCCGATACGGGAAATTGGAGTTACTTGTCCGTTCTTCGTCAACATTTGAGCATGGATTTATAGGAGTTCCTGCCGGTTTGCTATTCTCCATCCGATACTTTTCCAACACCTTGGCAGCGCAGTTACCCTGAAACAGTCTTATACCCTCTTGAGTACGATGCAGATCCATCCCAAGAAACGTCTGTGGATTTTCATCTATTGTCATCTCGAAAGTATTTTTTAGTTCGTTAAGCAGCTCTGTCATTTCTTCCATGTTGCTGCCAATCACGAGTCCATCATCCACGTAGAGTCCCAGCATTAGATCTGAGTTTTCCCTTTTGAACAGGCATCGATCACTCTTGAGAGCAATGAGGTTCTTTTCTTTAAGGAACTCGGAAAAACGCTCGTTCCAGCAGAAGGGTGCCTGTTTTAGGCCATAAACCGCTTTCTTCAGCTTGAACAACTTTCCTGTTTCATTATATCCCTGAGGTGGGTACATGTAAATTGTTTCTTTCAGGTTTCCGTGTAAGAATGCTGTCTTAATATCCAAAGTTATTATGCGAAGATTCCTGTTGGCAGCTATTGAAAACAGTATACGCAAAGAAGCATTGCTTACCACCGGACTGTAGATTTCTTCGTAATCCAGATCCTTTTTCTGTTCACACCCTCGGACAACTAGGCGTGCTCTGTACCTTCCATCGTCTTTAATTTTTAATACCCATCTGCTGGAGAGAGGTCTTCTTCCTCGGACCTCGTTGGCGTTTACCATTGTCCAAGTATCATTTTTCCTCATTGCCTCCTTCTCTTCATTGATTGCCTCCATCCATCGTTCCTTGTCTGGACCTGTAACTGCCTGTTCAAATGTTAGAAATGCAGAATTATACCTTTCAGGGGGCTGCCTTTTTCTTTCTGATCTTCTTAGTGGTTCTTGATTGACTAAAGGTGTTACTTGGGTTTCTTCGATATCTTCTTGTTCTTCATTGCAACTGTGCCATTCCATAGAGGTGTTTTCTTCCTGTTGTTCTTCTTTGTTCTCTTCATTTGTAGCATCTTCGGTTTCTTCTGTGCTGCACTCTTCTTCATCGTCTTCATAGGGCAATTTTTAAACAACATCGTCTTCATTTTGGCAGTCTTCCGTTTTCCCTTCTTGCACGATCACATCCCTTGAAATGATTATCTTTCTCTTAGTTTTATTCCATAGACGATATCCGTTGGGTGCATAACCTATTATAAGAAGTTTTTCACTTCTCGCATCCAATTTTCTCAATTGTCCAGTTATTTTTACATGAGCTTCACTTCCAAACATCTGTATTCTTGTTAAATTTGGTTTTCTCCTCTCCCAGTTTTCAATTGGCGTCTTCCTCTCTGTGCTTGTCGGGGATCTGTTCAGAAGATATGTTGCTGTGAAGAGTGCCTCTCCCCACATCTCCTTCTTCATTTTAGAATCGAACAATAACGCTCTTGTTTTTTCCATTAATGTCCGATTCAATCTTTCCGCCTTTCCATTAAGCTGAGGAGTATGTGGCACAGTGCAATCCATCTCTATTCCTTTTGTTTTAGCCCAGTTTATTATTTTATTGTTTATATACTCGCGACCATTGTCGCACCTTATTTTTGACACCTTGCTGCACCATCGAGCTTCCACTTTATTTACGAACTCTATCAGAGATTCTTGCACATCCGATTTCTGTTTTAGTAAATGTGTCTCAGCATAATGAGTATAGTCGTCGAGAAATGTGGCAAAATATTTCTTTCCATCCCAGGTGTTGACTTCCAGAGGTCCACACACATCTGTGTGAATCAGTTGAATCGGTCTTGTTGCTCTCGTCCTGGTTTCTGAGAAACTCAACCGTATCTGCCGTGCCTTCATGCATATTTCACAGGTCAATTCGTAATTTTTTAATTGATTCTCAGTAATATTCATTCCAGTGCTCAGTTTTAATAGTTTTAGCATACCACCTTTACTCAGGTGTCCCAGCCTCCTATGCCATTGTTCTATCAGCTTATTTTCATTTAATATTATATTGGATTTGTTTTCCTTCTCAAATTTCAGACTCACTTTATACAGTCCCTCTTCAGTTCTTTTTCCTATGAGGACTTGTCTTTCATCATTTTCCACTGTCACTATTTCTTTTTCAAAGATCACTCTTCCTCCATTTTTGTTTATTTCTGTGACCGATAACAGATTGGTGCTTAACTCTGGAACTACCATTACATTTTTAAGTATACATTGTTCAAATTCAAGACTACCTACAGCTTCCACTCTCATTGTCTCGTTTTCTTTTGCCACTCCTACCGTAGAGTTTATTTTTTTTATGTTTGACATGTTTTTAGTGGTATTTGTCATGTGTGAGGTTGTACCGGAATCTACTACCCAGTCATCGGATCTGCTCAATTGTTTAGTCAAGTACGCAACCTTGTTTCCCTTTTTGACTTTATCTGTTTCTTGTACATTCTTGTCTCTGAAATAGCACTGTTTCTCCGTGTGATTTGACTTCTTACAAATGGTACAGTACTTACTTTCTGTTTTTTGTCTACAGGATGCCGCATAGTGTCCTTCCTTATTGCATTTATAGCATTTTACCTTGTTGCTCTCATTGTTGGGTTTTGTTTTGCATTGCCATGCTATATGACCAGTTGAGTTGCACTTGTAGCATTTCCTTTCTTTGGTTTGGTATGCGATTGCACTTGTACAATCTTCTTTTTCTGTCTGTCTTTCTTCCTCCGCTGTCAGTCTGGCAGTTAGGTTTTCCAACGTTCTTTCTTCTCTCGCTGTGGATTCCCACGCGCTTCTGAAATGTTTGAATCCCTGAGGCAATGATCCTAATATTTTTGCGATGAGCATGTCATCGTCTATCACTCTGTCCAGACTTTTTAATCTATATGTCATGTTTACAAGCATGCTTATATTTGTACCCAGATCTGCATTCTTGTCGTATTCAAAACTGAAAAATTCTTGAAGCAAATTACACTTTAATTGTTCATGATCTCTTTCAAACATGGAACAGAGTTTTGTCCACATTTCATGTGCTGTTTTATTGGACATCAGGTGTATTAAAATTTTTTTATCCACTGTCGCGGTTATTATTCTTTGTGCATTTGCATCTTTAACTAGCCATTGCTTTGTTTTTTCTTCTTCTGTGGGTACTTGAGTTAACAATTCAAAGTTATCTTGGGCTTTTAGAATTATACTTACTTGAAATTTCCACATTGGAAAATTATCAGCATCTACCAGCTTTTCTATTCTTTGCATTTCCTCTATGCTTATTTTTGCCATCTTCCTCAGTTTTATTTTACTTTCAGTCTTTGTAGATTTATCACGCTTCACCACGTGCTCTTATGGAAAGTTCCAGAACCTCTATATAATTTTCAGTCGTTTTTACTATGGACTGGGCCCATAACCTGTTGTTGTGTAAATAATTGTTTAATTGAATAAATATATGTGTAAAGTACAATCAGTATGCACATAAACGCCCCTGTTAACTCTGCTCTTCCACACACCACTCTCGCACCGACCAAGCAAGCCCACCAGTTTGAAACAGAAGACGGGGTCTCCCGCGCTCCTTGCGCCTTTCTCTTTTTTCGTCGCACATTCATACCAACTCATACCGCTCGTTCATACCAACTGCTTCACTATAATTATTCTCAACAGTTTTTCCGCGTCTTCTACCTTTATTTTGCCTCTTTCGGCATTCTCCAAAAGCTCTTGACTAATGAAGGTCAAGGACGAACCCGAGTCTATTAGGGCGCGAGTCGGCATTTTCCCTATGAACGCGTCTATTGTTAATAGAGGGGTATGATGGTTCTCCCTCTCCGTGCTTACGCGAGCCGATATTAATTCCGGCGAGATCGCTCCGGTCCCGTCGAACGACCTCCTCCCCCGTTTCCCGCCGGAGGCGAACATCTTCGGCATTGCGTTATGGTGACTCCTTGCACCCCGCAATCGTAGCAGTGCAACCTCTGCTCTTCTCGGCACTCTCGCGATATGTGGCCTGTCTTACGGCAATTCCAACATTGCAGCAGGCTACTTCCGCTCGCAGGAGTCGCTGGCCCTGTGGCGGTCCGAAACTCTGGCCGCCAATACGGACCGACCAATAGTCCGGGCCCTCCTGCCCATTCTGGAGGAATGGTGCGAGAGGCGAGTAAGGCTCACCTACAGATCCACCCAGGTGTTAACCGGCCATGGATGTTTCGGCCGGTACCTGGCGTGGATCAAGAGGGAACCCACCGAACGATGCCACCACTGTCCGGAGGCTTTCGACACGGAGCGGCACACGCTGGAAGAGTGTCCAGCGTGGTCGGCGCCGCGCCGTGTCCTAAGAAGCGAGATTGGAGGTGACCTCTCGTTGTCGGCCGTGGTCGACCACATGATTGGCAACGAGAGGTCGCACAAGGCCGTGACCTTCTTCTGCGAGGAGGTGATGCAGCGGAAGGAGGTGGCAGAAAGGTAAAGATCGTTGGGTCGGGGGAGGGGGTGGGAGTGGGGGAGGGGCGAACGCGGGCGGAGACTTCGTACTTCGGCCGAGAGCCCTTTTAAGGGCTCCTCGAGCGAGGAACGGAGTCACCGGGGGTCGTTGGGCGGAGCGAGCTGGAGACTCGCGAAGCCCACCGAACGGCCCAGGGAAGGGGGGTGTAAGTGGGCAACCTGCTTACACCCTGATAGCGTAGGTATTGCTGGGGGGAGCTTCTCTCCCCCCCCGGGACGAGGCCCCACACAGGGCCAATGGCGAAGGGGGATGGCTGGTTGTGTTCTTTGGAGATCCCAGCCGCCCCCGAATAGCTTAGGGAAGGTTGTCGTGAGGTTTTTAGTGGGTACTGTGAGCCCTTCTGGCCACGTAGCCCCACATAACCTCGTATCTCTCCCAGGGGGTACGGGGTATGCGTACAAGCATTTCCCTCACGCTAAAAAAAAAAAAAAAAAAAAGGCTACTTCCGCTCGCGCGTTCTTTATCGCGTGGCGGCCACTGTCGAGCTGCTACTGTCGCGGTTACTTCTCTTCTGCGCGGTAGGGGTTCCCTCGTTAGAGTTCGCGCCAGTCCCTTCGCTGGCACTTCCGCATGGGTCCTACCGCTTTCTCGAGTGGGCCGCGGTTGGTGTTTTATTTCGCGTCGCCCTTTCCCCGGCAATTCCGTATTTGGTTCGGTCGTCTCTCCGTGAGGGTTGGGGGAGTATATCATTCGCCTGGTCGCTATCGGTATCATCAGCGGCAGTTATCGCGTTTACGTATCCAAAACCTACGGCTTTCCCTTTCCCCAATGATTTTTGGCGGCTATATGTGCCCGGTAGGTACGCGTAGCTGGGATGGACCATCTCCGAGGGTTTCGGATTTCGCCTACGTGACTCGTCCGTTTCCCTATCCGCCTCTATTAACTTTAACTTTAGCTCTTTTAGGGTGGTTATCCAATCTATTGCGATCGCGCTTCGTAGGCCTTCCCTCGCCCCCCAATACACGCGTTGTATTTTCTTATATTCTGGCCACGGAGGGTGTAATTTCTTAAACATCGCGGTCATGTAAGTTAGGTAGCTTCTGGTTGGCTCATCCGGGCCTTGGAACCGATCCTTAATGTTCCCTATCAGTGTATCCTGATAATCAGGGTCCCCAAAATATTCTCGATAGTCGGCCACGAATTGCTCCCAGGTTTCCCACTCGTTGGCTTCCTGCTCGTACCATAGCTTCGCGATTCCCCCTAAGCAAACCGGCAAACAACGGAGTAGATCTTTGTCCGCGATGTTGCTATATTTTCGTTGTTGGTCGAGCTCGTCCAGAAAGGCTTCGGTATCCTCTCCGGACTCCCCCGAAAATTTAATTCGCCATCGTCGCATTAATTCGGCAACTGGCTTTCCCCGGTAATACAACTCGCGAGTTTTTCGCTCGCTTGGTACGGGGTTGCCCCACGCTTGGTGTACCCGGGGTTGCCCCTCATCTAAGCCTTGTTCGTGCTGACGGGGGAGGGGTGACGGCACATTCGTCCGTCGCGTTGGAATCGGTACTTTAATTTCATGCGGGAGATCGTTCCTCCCCGGCGTGGCTCTGTCTCTCGTTTTTGGGAAACCAAATCTCCTCTTCCAACGCGTCGTCATACCATGATTATTTCTCCTCTCCGTCGTGCTCGAGTTTCGGCAAGCTGAGGAACCGACGCATTTTTCGTGACCCACCCGGTATCGTGTGAGCTGCGAGAAACCTTCAACTATATGCACGCGACGCTTAACCTTGGTGGGCGCTACCGGTGCCCTTTACTTTTGTCGTATACTTCGCAAACGAAACTGCGCGACCAAAGATCGGTATTGGGATTTCAACCAGAGGGGCGGGAAATAATCGTTCGGCAACTCGCTAACGGGTGATCCTACCCAGTCGATATTATAACTTCTTTTTCACGTTTCGCGTGTGGCTTTCCCCAACGATCCGTGTACCCCGGCAAACGAATATTTTAGTCTCGCAAACAATAAATGGGAGGAAAGGAAGAACAAAAAAAAACAAAAAAAAACTGTTAACTACGCCCTTGGCCTTTTGGCTTGGTTCGTACAACTTCGCAAAATATCTTTAAACTGAATAGCACTCGTCTATATTTTTTGACGGCACAACTACGATCATGCCATACTTCCCCTCACCATAGCAATTTCAACATATATTGTACACAGCGATCAAAAATATTGGGTTGGAATAACGTGCAAGTATGTGTTGGCGCTGCAACGTACCGTTCCGGAAATAACACAAAATAACAAGGAACTTATTAAAATTATGTACACAGCATTAATAAATATCAATAAATATTACATACACGATAAAATCAATTGAAATCGGAATAAATCGTTCACCAGTTACAGACGGACCACGCTGGTGGCACAGTCCCATCCA
The DNA here is from genome assembly GCA_963971365.1 of Lasioglossum villosulum. Classification (NCBI taxonomy): domain Eukaryota; kingdom Metazoa; phylum Arthropoda; class Insecta; order Hymenoptera; family Halictidae; genus Lasioglossum; species Lasioglossum villosulum. The sequence continues at coordinate 18,211,658 of OZ020498.1, read as the reverse complement.
GCAACGACAAGACACACAATATTGAAATAATTGCAGTATAAAAAAAATAAATAAGTTGGTGCACCAGCTGTAGGTGGACGGCACACTGGGCGCTATCCTCCCCCGACTGTGCTCAACGGATCACAATTAAACAGAGCACACAATAATGATCACACAATAAACGAGAAAAATCCCTCGGCATAAATATTCAGTAATTTGCTTGAAAAAAAATTACTTAGTATAAATTCAAAATATTACACGTCATGAATGTTACGTATTCAATAAATGGCACAGTATTATTCACTATCGCTCCGCATAAATTATTGAATCCCATAAGAAAAAGGAAATAAAGTTCCGTTTATTTATGATGGATTTATCGCTGTTAGAATTGGTGGTGTAATTGAGATCGGCGGAGTTGTATAATACAATCTCCTGCTGCCTATGTTTCCGAAATTAATATGAGATAGAGAGAAAAAAAAAATTTTTTATTTTTGTATTAGTGAAAGGAGTTCGAAGGGGTCTCGGCACCACTCAACCAAATTAGGTGATTCGGTTAATCGGTAATGATCTCCCTCAACCACTGCTTTCACCAAACTTTACGAAAGGGGAAAGAGAAAAAAATTGAGTAGACGTGAATAATCCTGAATAACAAAATGAAATTACGGCAGATCCTCTTACTTATGGGGTTCGCGATTCATGAGACTTCAGTGAATTATTGGTGGTATTCCACTGGCCAATGTTTGTAATTTAAACATTAAAGAATATTGAAGAATATTTCGAAAGTAATTTTCCGTGTAGATGCTATCGCGCCTAGTTAGCTAAATTCGAAAGGAAATTCAGCTAACCGTCAGCGACCACACTCACTCAATTATCTTTCGATATTCTTCTCAATTGATTCACTCATAAAATAAAAGAAAAAAAAATCGATATAAATTAACGAAGAACTGAACAACTGAGGACTAACAAGATCAAATAAATAACTACATAATTAAAATAGCCAACGGCTACGAAATAAATAACATAATTAAATGAAATAATTAAATAAAACTGATAATACTAGATCGCGTAAAATTGTCGGCAATGGATCATTTAAATGAAATACGATAAAAGAAATAAATTGTAAATTCAAATTTTTCCGGCAATCATTAGGGCGGCAATACAAAAAGAACCATATCCTTTAAAATCTTTAAAGTTTTTAAATATCTTTCAATTTAAATAATTTTCCTGTAAGAAAATCATGGTTATTACAATCAGTATTTCATGGCACATAAATATCAGTAAGAAATTTGGAACGGTACGAGCAGCACGACAAACACATTAGAAATTCAAAAGGTATTCAACAGTATTTCAATAGCAACCCAATAACATCGGCAAGGATGTGCGTGTTGGTTCTCCTTCTCTAGTCGAGCGGAACGTAAACAAAGCGGAAGAATTTCGGACGCGAAAGCGTCGTGCGTCTCTAGCACGCTACGGCCTCGATCGCTTCTCTCTCTCTCCTATCGCGTAGTTGCCTAACGAGAAACGAAATTCTCCGTGAGAGCCCCGACTTCCTCACGCACCTCTTTGAAAAACAATTTTTCTCAAATCGCTTTTCGGCGAGAGGTCCAGGAAAACTGTTCGGGTGCCAATTTGTCACGTCGCCTATTTTTCGAGGCCGAAAAACAGTGGGACTACGGGTTTCTGATAGGCTTTACAGCCAGGCCACGCGCGGCCGCGCAACAAATAGTCCGTCGTCGCTTCGAAGTTCGCTCGCTTTTCTCCACGATTTCACGGAAAAATTCGGGCGACAGGCACGTAAACGTGCCACGCGAACAACGCGAACACACTATGAATCACGAGGGCGGTTTCCGAAGCGACGGAGACTACACGAACACCTGAAATAGCTCGCGAACAGGTCGAGGGTGCTACGAAAGGAAAGGACGGGGCATCCCCCGCGGCAGGGATGTTTCTCACGGAAAAATTAACACAGAGTTTTCGGCAAAACGGTCTTTATTGACACGGTCTTGTACCGTCGGCAGGAGCCGGCAGCGGTCAAAATTTGCCACGCGCGGCTTGCAAAATACGCGGCAGGTGGTCGGTCGCGCGCGCGTTTTCCTCGCGTGGAATTCCTCGTTCGCGCGTCGAGCTCGACAGTTACAAGATTCCGCGAGGATTTTACAAGCCGTATCGGCACGAATCTACCGAGCCCCGGTGTTATACGCGGAAATAATCGGCGACTGGCCAAAGGACGCGGCAAAGTACGGCAAGAGAAAAACGATCGGGCACGTCGCGTCGTCCCACCGTGGGCGGCACCGAGGATGAGCGGTATTTTCCCGAATTCGGCACGTTCCGTCTTCCTCCGGATGGAAGGTTCTCGGCAACGTGGTTTTCACGGCCGTCTCGACGCGCCGCGTGCACTTTTCCACGTTTCCCGGCTACGCAGCCGGACGCGTGACTACGACGCGAAAGTAGGATCCGCAAACACGCCCCGAGCCAACACGAACTGTTCACAAAATATTACGCAAAACCTGACCGGCACTTACCAAATCAGCAGTCACTGGACATCTCGTGTTCCGGCAATGCAAAATACTTTATTTTTACGCACTCGTTAAATTGACTGATCCGGTCAACGTCCTGCGGCACAGTGACCTACTTCGCGTCGGCTCGGGAACGCGGAAGTGGGGCGTCCCCCTACTCCCTCATCTAATTCCGACGGTGCGACGCTCGGGCCTATCGCAGGGGTTCTCGCGGCAGGGGCGCTTCTCAATCGGGAGCCCCCTTGTCTTCGGCAATTTGTTGATCTCCGAAGACGGTGTTCCCTGATTTTCCGCCGCGCGCCTCAAGGTTGGTACGAGCCGGTCCGGCAGTCTGCTCGTGATCTACTCCGGGTGAGGGGCCGACGGGACGGAGGGGGTGGTCTTCTCCGATTCACGAGGTCCTCGTCCGCTCGTCCAGGCTTGCTGGCCTGGGCTCGCCCCAATCCCGACATGTTCGGTACAGCATCGGTGCTGCGATAGGTCCTTTGAGTGTCTCGTCGCGAGGTATTTTCGCCAATTAGCGGTCGGAATTAGGTACCGGGTTCCTTCGTGGAGTCCGGCTACGATCCTGCAACTTTGCGTCGCGCTCAGTGGCGCGACGTTTAAAACGCGTTAATTCTCTGCCACTGGTACTCGGATTTTCCCAGGGAGAGCGATCGCAACGGCCCGTTCGTTTCGGCACTGCTCGAGGTGACCCGGTCCTTCGTTAAGGGTTCGGAAAGACGTCGGCAAAACCTGCCACATCATAGTATAAATAATATATATGTATATATAGTCTCATGTAGAATTAATTCGAGGAACATCAGTCAATTATCAAATTGAAACTCAAGCACCCATCAAGGAATTAAACAAGAAATCTCATTACAAAAGGGTACAAAACTCATAATAAAACCTAGCAGAGAACTGATAGGTAATTAAAACGCATAAGTAGTCAGAATTTGGAAAATAGAATAGATAAAAGGAAAAATAGAGTCTAACAATAGCAGGGAGATCTGCAAGTATAAATAATATCGAACGAAAGCAGGGAAAGAAATCTGGGAATAAGATAGGAACAAAATCATAAATGGAAAGAATTAGTGAGGCATAAAAGAGATTAATTTTAATGAAATACCAGCTGATGAAATTTGCATTTGAAACAAAAAAGGGAACAATTTAGACTAACATAAATTCAATAAGTACAACTGGCCAAGTTGAATGACTTTTTAGAAGGTTAAGATGTGAGGAAGCTTAGCATTTCAAGCACTGAATCACACAGGACATGGTGTTATTCATCAACTAATAAAATGGAGAATGTTTGGGATTGGCTGAGCGTGTCGGCAGCGTGAACGCGCCGATTTACTGCGCCGCCGCGCTATTGGCGGATTCACGCGTAACAGCGAGATCGAGAGTCGATAAGCAGCTCGCAGTAGCTTATACCAGCACCGTCGGACATCGATTACGATCGATTATCGACCCCGAAAATGGGATTACTATTGGCGGATCGCTCTATCGATCCGCCAATCAATAGTTCGACGGTGACGGTAAACTGCCAGCTGTTCGACTCCGATCTCAACGTACGTTAGTCGTTCTCTCTCGTCGCTATAGAAAACGTCGCGCGTCTCGTTGACCGGTTTTCGCGAGTTAGACGATTCGCTATCTGGATTCACGGGCACTACCCGTGAAAGTATCTATTGGTTATCAACGCATCTTGTTAGCATAACATTCTTTATTCAACATATCTAGCCAGAACGAGCTTGTGTAACAGATAGCATGAGGAAATAGACTAATGTACTTAAACACAAAATTAACAAGTAGAGCAGATAATTTCCAGAACGCCACGCGGCAAGACAGGAATACCCAAAAGGAATGAACAAATATGGCTGCAGGCATACATGGGCGATTCTGAGTAAGGGGAAACAGATCCTCGGTTCAAAACGGAACCTTGGGAGACAAAGTCAATGGTCCGGCAGATAGCTATCTTTTATAAGGGGAGCTGCGTCTTGATCTTAATGATCAAACCAATGCAGCACATATAGTAGAGAAGGCCTTCGCTTCCTCACAAAAAGAAACCTAAAAGATATAATCAATGGTCCGGCAGATAATTATCTCTCCTAAAAGGAACTACGTCTCGGCAGCAAGTGGACACCAGCTCCGAGCAGCATAAAGAGATAAGTCACAGGAGCCTGTCAGCATAATCGAGACAAGACTGCCCCGGTGGCAGCACAAGGGAAATAACAGAAGGAGAGCACGACAAGAGAACCCCAATGAATAAACCAACGCAGCACGATTTGACGAGTCAAATACTTACGATGGTTAATTTTGATTTTTTAAATAGAACCAAATGTTTTTAATGAAAACTTTTTATGCACCAATTGATGCAGCTGTTTAGTATCTATAAAAAAGTACTACTTGACGTATATATGTTGAAAAATTGTTATTTTAAAGGTTATTTCTGTAAGCCGCTGTCGTAATAGGTGACAAGTTTCACGCGTGCTACAACTAGATGGGACAACCATCGCGAGCGCGCTTCTCGCGATCCCGGAACGCCGCGCCGGTAGCACGGCAGTCGCAATTAGGCAATCGAGCGAAGAAGTTGTGACCGAGAATCAGTCTGTGTGACGAAAACTAAAAACTTTATTGTTCAACCATTGTTCAATCATAATTGTCTGTGTAAATTGTAATCGTCTATACACGTACACGAAATATACATTTACTCACTTGAAACTGAATACCACAATTTTAATTTAATTATTGCTAAGAAAGCCTCAGTTTTTGTTGCTAATGACAACTGTACTTTTTTAATATTTATTTACAAAAAGGGTTTATCCAAAGTCTATTTACATCTCCACCCTCAAGATCTTGGTCGATATTTTACAACAATCGTTTATGATACGTTCCTTGATATCGAGAAAAGTGGTCTAAGCTTCTGCGTAAACAGTATTATTTATCCGAGGTTTTAATTGCAATATTTACATTAATATATCTGTTTGGGATTGGCCGTTTCTGTCGATCGATATCAACGAGCTATCGACCGCTCCTTCAACTATTGGCTGCCGCGCGCGACTCGACACTATCGATGTTCGATCAGCAGCGCGCCACGCTATTGGTCGCCGCTGACTGATCGATTATCGACCGGCTAAGAGACCGCTCTTAGTTCCCTGAACGATAATTCGCTGATCATTGTTCAGTTAACGTAGCCATAGATCGCTCATTAACTCATCGCTCTCGCTAAAATCGATTCAAAGACTGTGCGTTGTTAAACCGGTTTCTTGATAACGTTTTAGTTCAATTCGCGGTACGCGTAGGTACATTTAAATTAAGTAAATTCGCTCCTTCAAGCGTTATTTATTACATTTTTTGTACATAGTTTGTTCGAAGGAAGGATGAGAATTCGAGGGCTGCCGAACGTATATTTTTGAACGAAACACGCTTTATTAACCCGAACCGAGAATCGTCTGTTAACAATGAACTTTACAACACTTGTAGCAAACGATCGCGTTTGCTTAACGATACAATAAAGATATTACCACAACTAGGCACTAGTTGAGTACGATATTTATTCTTGATACCAGAAAATTGAACTAATTAGGATAACGTAAAAAGACCGGTCAAAAGAGGCGCTCTATATCTACAGTCGTTTACTAGATCCTGATTACGAGGTCGTTAGAGAACTGGGGATCGATCGATCAGCAGTCCGTTAGCCGTCACCGTTGATCGCGTGGTTGGTGGATCGATAGCGCGCTTGACCAATCCGAGGCGCGCTCCGCGGTGGATATCGATCGTAATCGATTACTCTCGATATCGACGGTGCCGGCCAATGACTCCGTGCGTCGACGATCGATCCCAGATCTCGGAACGACCAGTTGTTCGGCCAATAGCCACGCCGTCGCCGCCGACACATTCACCAATCCCAAACATTCCGCCCGCCTCGTCAGCCTATGACGAAACTGAAAACAGGGCAATCATCAATGGGAGAAAGTTGTGAAGAACGGACGACGTGAATGGGTCAGCAACGTGCGGCGTAGTATCTGCGACAAAAAAAGGGACGCGCATTAGTGAAAGTATGGGAAGTTTAGTGCAGTGCATGGATGAAGAATATGTACAGTGAAGTGATGAAGGTGATACAAGGTGAGTGTAGCTAATGAGAGGTGATACTGTGGTACAATTGTTAACGTGAAAATTTTGTGTTATGACGAAAGGTCGCTGGAGAGTCCAGCCTCGTGAGCAGTTCCAGTTTCCTTCTCCCCATCATCAGGCTCCAACAAGGGGATGAGCTTGTGCACCGGTCGCCGAAATGTAGTCGTGGAGGTGCGTACCGTTACGACTCGAGTTATACCGTCTGGCCCCGGGTGCACCTGAACGACGCGAGCGAGCGGCCATTGTGTTGGGGGCAGTTCCTCACTTTTGATTAGGCAGAGGAGGCCTGTCTGTATTATATTTTTAGTTGCCCTCCATTTGCCTCTGGTTTGCAGAGTATTCAGGTACTCCCGAGACCAGCGTTTCCAGAAGTGCTGTTGCATCTGTTGGATCAGTTGCCATCTGGATAGTCGGGAGACTGGAAGCTCCTCGAGGCTGGGCTCTGGAATGGCAATGAGCGGCCCTCCGATCAGGAAATGACCGGGCGTCAGGGCTGCAGGCTCCTCAGGGTCGTCGGGTAGCGGCTGCAGCGGTCTGGAATTGAGACAAGCCTCGATACCTGTCAAGAGCGTGGTCAGCTCCTCGAAGGATAGTTTCTGCTCTCCAATGATCCTGCGTAAATGATGCTTCACTGATTTAACAGCAGCTTCCCAGATCCCTCCAAAGTGGGGAGCCGACGGGGGATTGAACTTCCAGGTGATCCCTTCCTTGGAGGCTGCAGCAAAGGGACCGCTTCCTTGGCCGATGGATTGTTGGAGTAGGGCTCGCAGCTCGTTGTTTGCCCCTACAAAGTTGCGGCCACAGTCGCTATATAGTTCAGCGCACTTCCCTCTCCGAGCTACGAATCTTCTTAGCGCCGCTAAGAAGTTCTCGGTTGAAGCGTCTGACACAGCCTCCAAGTGGACTGCCTTGGTAACAAGACAGATAAACACCGCAATATATCCCTTCGAGTTGCGCTGACCACGGCCCCGACCGGATCGAAGATGTATCGGCCCGGCATAATCGATTCCAGACCTGTAAAAGGGACGACTTTGAGTTACCCGCGCTGCTGGAAGAATTCCCATTTTTGTTTGCGCAGTTTGTCCCTTCCAGCGTATACAAACTGTGCACCGATGGATACAAGCCTTTACCATTGGTCGACCTCTGAAGATCCAGCACTCCCGACACAGGGTAGCCAGTGTTAGTTGTGTCCCCCCGTGAAGGCATCGTTTATGGGCAGCGTCGACCCATAACCTAGCCAGAGGGGACTCATCCGGAAGTATAGCTTGGTGCGTTCTGTCGTAGGACAGATTTGCAGTCTGTAGGCGGCCCCCAACCCGCAGCACCCCATCCTTATCCAGGAATGGACAAAGTTTGGACAGCCGACTTGTTCCAGCAATTGGTCGTTCCTTCCGGATGTTGTGGATTTCCTCCGCGAAGGCAGCGGCCTGCTCCAATCGAAGCAGGGTGAGTTTCACCTCGTTGATCTCGGAGGGAGTGATGTGATTCTCCACCCTTTTCCTTCCAGGGGCCCAACGTCTACACCACGCCAGGACTAGGAACATTCGCGACAGATTGGAGAATCGAGCGATCAGGTGGCAGGATGGACTCTCCGTTCGGCTGGTTACGTGGTGCACTTCCCTCTCCTCCATCCAGGGCCCCTGGACAGCCTCGTCCATGGATGCTATAGGGAGATGGCCTGGTGCGGAGAGCCAGTCTGGACCTTGCCACCACAGCCTGAACGTAGGCAACTCGGTTGGAGATAGACCCCGGGAAGCGCAGTCTGCTGGGTTGTCGGAGCTCCTCACGTGGTGCCACTGAGCATGCGGCAGCATCCTTTGGATTTCTGCGACCCGGTTCGCGACGTAGGTCGGCCAGCGAGACGGATGTCCTCGTATCCAGCTTAGTGTCACCAAGGAGTCCGACCACAAATGCAGCTCGACATCTGGCCTGTTGAGCGCCTTCGTGACCTGCTGAACGAGCCTGACCAGGAGAAAGGCTGCACAGAGTTCTAACCTGGGCAGAGAAACTCGCTTTAATGGAGCCACCCTCGATTTGGCAACGATCAGTGAGACGGTTGCCATCCCTTTCTCGTCGATGGTGCGGGAGTAAACTACTGCCGCGTAAGCGCGCTCCGATGCATCACCGAATCCGTGTATCTCAAGTGGCTGTGTCGAAGAGCTGGTTCCTAGCCACCGAGGCGCTCGAATGGCCTGCAGCGCAGGAAGTTGCTGCTGGAACTTCTGCCACATGATTTCCTCTCCTTCCGGCAGTGGTGTGTCCCAATCTACTTTCAATAGCCACAGGGATTGAATAAGGACCTTGGCTCTGATCGTCACTGGCGCCAGCCAGCCTAACGGATCGAAAAGCTGCGCTGTTCCGCTGAGTACTGCTCGTTTGGTGAATCCAGTCCTTTGAGATGTTGTAGCAGTGGTGATCTGAAAGCAGTCAGTGGAAGGTAGCCATTGGACACCTAAAACGCAATGGAGCGTCGGCGAATCCCATTCGATGCTTCCCTGCCGCTCATCGGTGGACAGTCCATCCAGAAGACCCTTGGCATTAGATGACCACTTTCGGAGAAGAAAACCGCCCGCCATGAGGACCGCTCGAACTTCCTGCAGCTTGAGTTCAGCTTCCCGAACAGTATCGGCCCCCGTTAGCACGTCATCCATGTAGACGTTCTCCAAGATTGTGAGAGACCCCAGCGGGTACCGCTGTTCCTCCACCTTGGCTAGCTGGTGCAGGCATCTGATTGCCAGGTAAGGAGAACACGCCAAACCGTAAGTAACGGTATTCAGGTCGTAATCTGTGATGGGTTGTCCTTCCTTAGGTCTCCACAAGATGCGTTGCCATCTTCGATCGTCGGGATGTACAAGGATTTGTCGGTACATCTTCTCGATGTCGGCCGAGAAGACTACCTCGTACCCTCGCCACTTCACCAGGACGTCCGACAGATTTGGGAGCAGATTAGGTCCGCGTAGTAGGAAGTCGTTGATCGACTTCCCGTTTGATGAGGCCATGGACCCATTGAAGACGACTCGCAATTTTGTGGTGCTGCTGGCCTCTCGCAGGACCCCATGATGCGGGAGATAAAACTACCCGCTCGAATTGGAAGGCTGCGCCGGAGCCATGTGACCTAAGGACTCGTAGTTGCCCAGGAAATCATAGTAAGCCTGCTGGAATTCGACGGATCGCCGGAACTTGACCTGCAACGACTCAAGAGTTCGGATAGCTGTGCGTCGAGAGTCCCCGAGTTCTGGTGCTCGGCTGAATGGCAGTCGAACCATGAATCTGCCATCCGGAAGTCGTAGGTGAGTGTTTTCGAAGTGATCCTCCGCCATTTGATCCTCAACGGTCAATGGAATCGACGTCTCGATTTCCTCCTGCTCCCAGAACCTTGTTAAAAACTCCATCAACTCTCGATCTATGTTGCAGTGCTGGACCAGCACTCCAGAACTGCCTGCGGACTCGTTGCTCGTCGAATCCACTCCCCCAGTCAGGATCCAGCCCAGAGCGGTCTCCTGAGCGACAGGCGTATGTGGAGGCCCCCGCTTGACTCCCTCTCTGAGGATTAAATTGTAGGAGTCGGCTCCCAAGAGGATGTCCACCGGATCGGCAAGGTTAAATACTGGATCGGCCAGCTTCAACCCTTGTAAGTGAGGCCACTCTACTACCGTCGGCAGATTTCGTGGCGTGTACCGGGAAAGTTCCGTGACAATGAACACCGGAATCTGCAGCTGGAGCTCTCCATCGCCATGAGGGTTGATCACCAGGGTAGTTTTTCCTCGGGTGAATTTTGCCTTGGCCCCTCCGACCCCCAGAAGTGGGACCCGAGCCTGACTCCTTTTAACCCCGAGCCGCTGAGCAAGGGCCTCCGATATGAGTGACACCTCACTGCCTGGATCGATGAGTGACCTAGCCTGTCAAACTTGCCCCCTTGGACCTGTAACAGTAACACGCGCCGTGCTGAGGAGTACCGAAGAGGCCTTACAGGGTTGCGCCGACACGTGCTGCACGACGGATCCATTTGCAGCCGCTTCCGAAGATAGTGCGACAGCATCGTGAATGGTGGTGTGGTGTTTTCCTTGGCACTTTTGGCACCTCTTGACCGACGTGCACTCACTTACAGCATGTTTCCCCAGGCAGTTGTAGCAGAGGTTCATAGCGCGCGCTATCTCTTTCCGCTCGCCAGCGGTCTTCGCCAGGTAAAGGTCACAGAAGACGACGTAATGTTTCCCCTGGCACAGGAAGCAAGCCTTCGGTGGATACCTTGCCTTGGATACCTGATGCACCTTGAAGACCTTACCAGTGGATTTCTTGCTGCTCGAGGATTCGTCGTGGGCCGACTGAGGGGACTCCAGTGCCTCACAGGTGTGAATTCGACCTTCCATGAACGTTTTCAACTTGTCCAGAGTTGGAAACTCCTTAGAGAGGCTCACGGAATCTTCCCACTCACGTTTAGACTGCCTGTCAAAACGGTCCACTGTCAACTCGACGACCCAGTCGACAGCATTGGTGACAGGTCGATTTAGATTAGCGAGTGCATCGACAGCGTCGAACGTTTCGTCATAAAGTCTTTTCATCTCCGTAGCCGATTCCTTTCGCATTGGAGCCACCGAGGAGAGCGCCCTAATTTGTGATTGCACCAAAAGCCGGGGATTCTCAAATCGACTTTCAAGTTTACTCCAAGCGACTTGAAAGTTCTCAGCTGTCGTCTTGACGTTCTTCAGAAGGACAGCGGCACTGCCCTTCATACAGGTTTTTAGGTAGTGGAGGCGCTCCACTGACGATAAGGACGCATCGTTCAAAATCAATGAGGTAAACATGTCTCGAAAGGATGGCCAGTCATTGTAATTGCCTTCAAAGGTCGGAAGAGCCATTTTTGGCAACACAGCGCGTGACCTCTGTGCGCTCGTCGCTGCGTTCGTTATGTTTGAATCGGACGTTGCTGTAACGGACGACGCGGCCTCGTGTTCGTTTATCATGTCGCGAATGATTCCAGAATGCTCCAGATATACCATGTAGACCTCGCTGTACTCGTCATCCTGGATGTATGGGCTCTCATTAATTTTTGGTTCCCTTCTGGCAGCGGCTCTAACTGCAGCATCACCCCGATGGTACTCTTCCCAATATCGTTCGAGAGAGTCGCGGGCATCCTGCAGTAGGCCCAGATGGATGTTAGCCTTTCCTTTCTTCTTCATGTTAGTAATAACACGAGCAACCCGTTGAGCGGTAAGGCGTTGAGCGTCAATGAGGTCAGCCATTGTGTTCACAAGGTCACAGAACTAAGCGGTTCGAATAAAATAACGGTTCACTTTCAGCAGACTGCAGCACTGAATCCGGCTCGAAGGACCAAAATGTTCGAAGGAAGGATGAGAATTCGAGGGCTGCCGAACGTATATTTTTGAACGAAACACGCTTTATTAACCCGAACCGGGAATCGTCTGTTAACAATGAACTTTACAACACTTGTAGCAAACGATCGCGTTTGCTTAACGATACAATAAAGATATTACCACAACTAGGCACTAGTTGAGTACGATATTTATTCTTGATACCAGAAAATTGAACTAATTAGGATAACGTAAAAAGACCGGTCAAAAGAGGCGCTCTATATCTACAGTCGTTTACTAGATCCTGATTACGAGGTCGTTAGAGAACTGGGGATCGATCGATCAGCAGTCCGTTAGCCGTCACCGTTGATCGCGTGGTTGGTGGATCGATAGCGCGCTTGACCAATCCGAGGCGCGCTCCGCGGTGGATATCGATCGTAATCGATTACTCTCGATATCGACGGTGCCGGCCAATGACTCCGTGCGTCGACGATCGATCCCAGATCTCGGAACGACCAGTTGTTCGGCCAATAGCCACGCCGTCGCCGCCGACACATTCACCAATCCCAAACATAGTTTGTGTGACTATTCAAAGTGACTTTCACCCTTTCGAGTGAATAAAAAGTGGTTGTTCAAAATCTTCCTGACTCATTTTACCACGCGTTCCGAAACATTTGGTCCTTCGAGCCGGATTCAGTGCTGCAGTCCACTGAAAATACAAGGAAATTAGTTCATTGCAACCGTCTCGCAGTTTGAATTCTTTACCGAAACAATGACTGACCTTGTCGGAAACAACGTACCATCGGCCAACGGATCTCTCGCATCGTGGTCAACATGAAAAAGAAGGGAAAGGCGAACATCACAATGGGAACTCTACAATCTAGCCTTATCACCCTGAACCAATTGTGGGCCGATTATCGGGAAGGAGACTTGGCCGTGAGAGCGGCTGCGGAGACGGACCCTAAAATTCGGGAAAGCTCCTACATTAAGGCGGACGAGTACGAGGATGTACAACAGATCTTTATTGAACAGTCCGGAACGCTTCGAGACATGATCGAGGAGTACAAAGCCGAGGTAACCGTCCAGGGGCCGAACAATTCAAATTCAACGATTACGGAGACGGTCGCCACAAGGTCGCGCGCCGTGCTACCCAAAATAGCGCTTTCCACGTTCGACGGCAACACAAAGATTGGCCTGCCTTTCGCGATTTATTTACGTCCTTGATAATCAAGGACGCGTCTCTTTCGCCTGTTGAACGCTTACACTACCTCAAGTCGTGTATGAAGGGCAATGCCTCCTCGCTGTTGAAAAACATTAAAACCACAGCCGAGAATTTCCAGGTCGCTTGGGCTAAACTTGAAGATCGTTTCGAGAATCTTAGGCTACTCGTTCAGGCACAGATTCGTCTTCTTGCCAATCTCTCTCCTGTTCGCAAGGAGTCCTCCGTCGAGTTGCAGCGACTTTATGACGAGACCTTCGATGCAGTTGATGCCCTAGCAAATCTGGAACGCCCTGTAACCAACGCGAGTGATTGGGTAGTGGAGCTAACAGTCGAACGTTTGGATCGCCAGTCACGTCGGGATTGGGAGGATTCCATAAAGCTCACCAAAACGGTACCTACCTTGGATGAATTAAAGAGCTTCATCACGGGTCGGATACAAGCTTGTGAGGCTTTGGAGTCGCCTCAGCCTGAAGGGCTAAAGAAATCAGGATCTTCGAACAACCGAACTTCTTCCAAGGGCTTCAAGGTGCACCAGGTGTCCAAGGCCGGCCCCTCTGGATTGGCCTGCCGCCTGTGTATGGATCAGCATTATATTCAGCGCTGCCCACAATTCCGCGACAAGAGCACAAGCGAGCGGAGAGACACCATCCGAACGTTGAGCCTGTGTTTCAACTGCCTAGGCTCTCATCAGGTCAACGACTGCCAGTCGGACAGGCGATGCCAAAAATGCGGAGGAAAACATCACACGATGATACATGAAGGGTCCTTCTCCTCCTCCAAGGAAACCTGTGCAGCTGGTTCCTGCGTGCAACATGTATCAACGGACGTGAGTAGCTCTTCCGTGATTCTCGGCACCGCCCGTGTTGCAGTTCTAGGCCCTCTTGGACAACGCAGTCTTGCTCGCGTGCTCATAGATCCCGGAAGCGTGGTCTCCCTAATCTCCGAAGCACTGACGCAGCGGCTCGGCCTCCGGAGAAGTCAAGCGCGGGTTCCTCTTCGTGGAGTCGGACGGGGCAAGACGCAATATACACGGGGAAGGACGGTGCTTACACTCACGTCCTATCAGGGGCAGGGAGACTCCATTCAGATCCCTGCCTACGTTCTCGCCGAGCTCTCCACGTACCAACCTCGGGAATTACCATCTCCCAGTTCCTGGCCTCACTTGGGGGGATTATCACTCGCCGATCCGACCTACCATCACTCCGATCCAGTCGACATTCTGCTAGGAGCAGATTCCTACGACCTCCTTATTCGAGAGGGTGTCAAGAAAGGACCTCCTCACACTCCAGTCGCTCAGGAGACATGCTTCGGTTGGATCCTCACTGGAGGAGCTGGCTCTTCGAACGCCGAAGGAGCAACTAGACGCGGCGAGGTCTCGGTTCTACACTGTAGTGTCGATCGCGAGCTGATGGACTCTCTCACCAAGTTCTGGGAACAGGAGGAAATCGAGGTCTCGGTACCAGGCACTGAGGATGATCTTCGAGCTGAAGATCACTTCTCCTCCACTCACTGTCGTCTACCTGATGGCCGCTTCATGGTCCGACTGCCCTTCAAGGTCACACCGGAGTTGGGTATTCGCGTCACACAGCCGTTCGGACGCTTAATGGACTGAATTACAAGTTTCAGCGTTCCTCCGAATTCCGGCTCGCTTACCACGACTTCCTAGGTACCTACGAAACAATAGGTCACATGACGACGACGAATCAATCACCTTCAGACGACAACTACTACCTTCCTCACCATGGAGTTTTTCGAGAAAGCAGCACTACCACAAAACTTCGGGTGGTGTTCAATGGTTCGATGTCGTCAGCCAATGGGAAATTTCTCAATGACTTCCTGCTGCGGGGTCCGAATTTGCTGCCTAATCTCGCTGACGTTTTGTTGAGATGGCGACGGTACCGCTTCGTCTTCTCTGCGGACATCGAGAAGATGTACCGGCAGATTCTCGTTCACCCTGATGATCGGCGATGGCAGCGAATTGTCTAGCGACCTGATCCAAGTACAAACATCAAGGACTATGAGTTGAACACGGTCACCTACGGACTCGCTTGCGCGCCTTACCTGGCAATCCGGTGCTTGCGTCAACTCGCCCAACAACAGGATCAGCTGTACCCCCGAGGTTCCCAGGTCGTACTGAGGGACATCTACATGGACGATGTCCTGACTGGGTCTGACTCCCTTCCTGAAGCACGGCTGATGCAAACGGAAGTTCGGGAACTCCTCATGGCGGGCGGATTCCCTCTCAGGAAGTGGGCCTCAAACTCTCGGGATCTCTTGGAAGGACTCTCCATCGACGAGCTGAAGGGGATTAAGGAATGGGACTCACCAACAGCACACAGCGTACTAGGTATCCAATGGCTTCCTTGTTCGGACTGCTTTCAGGTTTCAGCTGTCACTATTCAGACAGCGGTTTACACCAAACGAGCTGTGCTCAGCGGAACAGAGCAGCTCTTTGACCCTCTAGGGTGGTTGGCACCTGTCATCATCGTCGCCAAGGTGCTACTCCAATCTCTATGGCCCCTCAAGGTGGACTGGGACACACCCTTGCCCGAAAAAGAGGAATTTATTTGGCGAAAATTCCTACAGCAACTCTCTGCGCTTCGTACGGTTCGCGTACCTCGATGGCTCGGCATCAGCAGCTCCAATTCGGCCCTGGAAATCCACGGGTTCGCCGATGCTTCAGAGCGGGCCTATGCCGCCGTCGTTTATTCACGTATTCTAAACGAGGAGGGAGTCGCTACCGTTTCATTGATCGTAGCCAAATCCAAGGTGGCTCCATTGAAACGGGTTTCGCTGCCTCGACTTGAGCTATGCGCCGCCTTCCTTTTAGCCAAGCTTGTCTCCCACGTCACCAAGGTGCTCGAGTTATCCGATGTTGACCTACATCTATGGTCAGACTCCTCTGTTACACTCAGTTGGATCCAGGGACATCCTTCACGCTGGCCAACTTACGTAGCAAATAGGGTAGCAGAGATTCAAAGGCTACTGCCACTCGCTCAGTGGCATCATGTTCGGAGCGCAGAGAACCCCGCTGACTGCGCTTCCCGTGGCTTGTATCCAGCGGAGATGCTCAACTACGAGCTTTGGTGGCGAGGACCGGAATGGCTGACTTCCTCAGGGGATTTTCCTGGTTCAACTCCACAGGAATTCAACCTCGAGGTCACTGAACCCACGGTTCATCACGTTGCGCGTCAGGTAGAAGGCTCTTCTTGCCTCTTGATCGAGCGGTTTTCGAACCTGACACGCCTATTCCGAGTCGTGGCGTGGTGTCTTCGTTGGAGAATTGGGCACCGAAACCACGAGGCTACACTAACCAACACCGAGATTCAAACCAGTAGAATCACTATATTACGGCTGGAGCAGGCGGCGCACTTTTCCGACGACATCAAGGCACTCAGAAAAAACCAACCGGTGGCATCCAAGAGCCGATTGGTCAAGCTCTCACCATTCCTGGACTCGGATGGCGTTCTTCGCGTCGGAGGTCGTCTTCAAGATTCCAATATCGCATATGACAGGAAGCATCCTGCCATACTACCCAAGGACTCGCATCTGGCTCGACTGTGGGTTGACGCTGCCCACAAACGGTGCCTCCATGGGGGAACTCAACTGACGCTTGCTACTCTGCGTCAGGAGTGCTGGATCCTCAATGGTCGACAAATGGTGAAGTCCTGTATCGGACATTGCACCATTTGTATACGGTGGAAGGGGCAAACAGCCCAACCTCAAATGGGAAATCTTCCTTTAGCTCGCATAACGCGTTGTCGTCCATTTTTCAGGTCTGGAATTGACTACGTTGGGCCAATACAGCTTCGTGCCAGCCGGGGTCGTGGTCAGCGCACCTTGAAGGGATACATCGCGGTGTTCATCTGCTTGCCACGAAAGCTGTTCACTTGGAGGCAGTTTCGGATGGTTCGACCGAAACATTTCTGGCAGCTCTACGGCGATTCATGGCTCGGCGAGGTCGGTGCTTGGAGTTGTACAGCGACTGCGGGCGGAACTTCGTCGGAGCCAACCACGAGCTACAAGCCCTTCTTCGGGACTCGGTTAAGAAGGATGGAGGTCCACCCTCAGCTGCCTCCATCGAAGGTATCAGGTGGAGGTTCAACCCTCCTTCGGCTCCTCACTTTGGCGGAATCTGGGAAGCTGCCGTCAAGTCAGTAAAGCACCACCTCCGCCGAGTCATCGGCGAACAAACCCTGACTTTCGAGGAGCTGACCACATTTCTGACAGGCATCGAGGCTTGTCTAAATTCCAGACCTCTCTTACCCCTTTCAGATGACCCTGAGGATCCAGTCGCGCTCACACCGGGTCACTTCTTGATCGGGGAACCATTACTATCTATTCCTGAGCCCAGCCTCGTGGATCTCCCTGTTTCTCGATTGTCTCGATGGCAATTGATACAGCAGATGTATCAACATTTCTGGAGTCGTTGGTCGCGGGAGTACCTTAACTCTCTCCAACCTAGAGGAAAATGGCAAAAGGACAAAACTTTAATCAAGGCCGGGGTCCTTTGTCTAATCAAAAGCGAACTTCTTCCGCCTACCCAATGGCCGCTTGCCCGCGTTGTTCAGGTGCACCCGGGACCAGACGATTCTGTTCGGGTCGCTACAGTTCGAACTGCATCTTCGCAGTACCTTCGACCGGTTCATAAATTGATTCCCCTTCTCCGGCCGAACGTGCACGAGAAGGACGCTGGTGAGATCCACGAGGCAGGCCCAGCAGACAATTCTGCGTAATTGCGTTTCATTTCTAATACATATCGTTAATCCAACTTTTTAACATCACTCACCTCATTTGTTAAGATCAACTTGTATATTATCTCATGTATTTGTAGATTCACTGTATTTTCACTCATCTTATTCCACAATTCAATTCACGGCAATTCAACTGTTCACTCGCGTCGCGTGGCGTCGTTTACTACGCAGTACATACAGCCCATTCACTCTTCAGTTTCGTCAGTGAATGACGAGGCGGGCGGAATGTTTGGGATTGGCCGTTTCTGTCGATCGATATCAACGAGCTATCGACCGCTCCTTCAACTATTGGCTGCCGCGCGCGACTCGACACTATCGATGTTCGATCAGCAGCGCGCCACGCTATTGGTCGCCGCTGACTGATCGATTATCGACCGGCTAAGAGACCGCTCTTAGTTCCCTGAACGATAATTCGCTGATCATTGTTCAGTTAACGTAGCCATAGATCGCTCATTAACTCATCGCTCTCGCTAAAATCGATTCAAAGACTGTGCGTTGTTAAACCGGTTTCTTGATAACGTTTTAGTTCAATTCGCGGTACGCGTAGGTACATTTAAATTAAGTAAATTCGCTCCTTCAAGCGTTATTTATTACATTTTTTGTACATAGTTTGTGTGACTATTCAAAGTGACTTTCACCCTTTCGAGTGAATAAAAAGTGGTTGTTCAAAATCTTCCTGACTCATTTTACCACGCGTTCCGAAACAATATCTATTAAACTAATAATTTTTTTACTATTTTAATCTTTTTGTAGAAAGCAAAATGCTGCATTGACTGGTGCATAAAAACATACAGTTCCATTTATAAAATCAAAGTTGGCCTTCATAAGTTCTTTACGCGTCCACCTACAAAAAGAAAGAATAAAACCATTATGTGCATCTCTTGAAACCGTATCATCACCATGTACATATTTCTCGTTGCAAATAATAGTAATGGCGTAAATCGAGATTGTAATATCTGGTGAACCACCCTGTGTAGGGAAAAATTATACAAAATCTGCAGGATTCAAATAACTTCAGTAGGATATATAGGCGGGTTCTAACTCACAGTTATCATTATAGGCAGATTCCTGCCTTACCGGCATTTTACCTTATAGCGCGAGCATATTTTTGCGGGGTGAGGGGGATTAGCTTAGAACACAACCATATTTTGCGGGGGGCGGGATGAGGGAGATTACTTTATAACGCGACCGTATTTTGCGGGGGGGGGGGGATTTTTAGTTTTCCTGGTATTGGCAGTTCCAGGTATTGCGTATGTTTATAATAATATATCCTGTCGACGGTGCGATATCAGATCGCCCAGCTTATCATTTTGTAAATGTTTATAATAATATAAACATCCTGTCGACGGCGGGATATCATTCTCACATCATTTTTTTAAAATAAACATCCTTTGACCCAGATCACTGTTCTCACTGACCGGGGGGAGGGGGGATTTTTAGTTTTCCTGGTATTGCATTGAAGGCCAATTTCCTGGTATTGCGTCCAGTCCCCTGGTATGTTTATAATTTCGATGGCGGGCGTCGTGATATCAGATCACATCATTTTTAAATAAGCATCCTTTGGCTCTCTCCTTATCGTTTCTCTCCTCGCCTCGTTCGTAATAGCAACATCCTTTTGACGGTTGGTATCGAGTCGCGATATCAGATCTCTGTTCTCACCCAGCTTATCATTTTTTAAATAAGAACATTCTAAAAACGTTTTTAGAATGTTTGAAAGTAACGTTCGCTGGACATTTTGTAAAGGTTTAAAGAAGTAACAACATTTATTTAAAATGTCATTTATTTTATAATTTTTTTCGCATTTGGTATATGTAACAAACAAGATTTTACAAGATTATACGGACATTTACGAACATAACAAGATTTTAAGGACATTTGCTTCTTATTTTCGACTGCTGCAACTTCTTCGCTCCTCTTCCTGCTGCCTTCTTTCAAACTCTCCGGGCCTGTTTAAAGTTAGCAATTCCACGCTGGTAGCAGCAGCTGAAAGTAAAATATATTTTTAAGAAAAAAGATATACTAATTACAGTAATAGGATGAGATGTACAGCTTGTGACGTGGCATTTTTTGCCAGCGTCTCCCCAGATCGGTAAGATGAAAGACCGGATCACCTCCTGGCAGCGAGACACAGTCGCGATCGGTGCGAGCGCTCTCCCTGGGCACGAGAGAGACCCAGAGAGCGCAACTCATACTTTTGAGCGTCGCGCCAATTTGCGCGACGCGATCTTTCAGGACCGTAATCGGGTCCCAGGGGGACCCGAGACTCTTTTCCCCACGAAATTGGCGAAGATGCCTCAAGAACGCATCATACGAGGACTGGCTCCGGCAAAGGAATCATGGGACAACATCTGAGGATCATCGCGGCCCAGGAAAATCAACCTGGAGGCGCCGACGTGGGATGAGGACGATCCTGAAGAAATCGGCTTCACCCAGTCATCGCCTCGTCCGGGAAGAAGCCTGGCCAGCTGCCGGATAGGCCGACGCCGATCGTCGTCGCGGGAAGCGGCCAATCACCGAGCGCCGCCGAAACTGAATCCGCGAATCGCCGGAGGCCAGGGGCCATCGCGTAGCGTCCGAAATTCGGCTAGCGATAGGCCGAAACGCCGCGCGTAGGAAAAGAATTAGGGAGTGGGGGACGCCTCGCTTCCGCGTTACCGAGCCACCGCATGGGAAGCCATTGCTTCGATATCGTGCAAGTACGCCGCACCTTCTACTCGCGTGCTATACAAAGTATTTTGCGACCGCTGCCGAACGTGAGGACGGGGTAAAACGAGCTGCCGTACAGCTGCCGCTTGGCTGCCGTTGCCGTGGTAAGCGCCGATCAGGCTTGTATTATCGATATTGTTTCTTTTGCGCGTGTGGCTCGTGTGGCGTTTTGGCGGGTCCGCGTTCGCGTCGCGAGGGCTGACGACTTGGGTTCAGGGCTGCCGAGAATCGCGAGATTTAAAGTCGTGAGGGGCCCGAATCCTCTGGGCAACGGGATTCCATTCTTTAGCGAACTCGCCTCCCACGTGGGAGCCGAGCATTATACCGGGTGTCGTCGTCAGCCTTGGCCAACCTCGTCTCGGTCCACGGTGGGACGCCGCGTCGTGCGCGATTCGTGTCCCGCGAATTCTGCCAACGATCGAAGCCCGGATAGGACCGCGTGTAACACCGGAATTCGGCTAGATTCCCCGTGTAGGAAACAGGCGCGTATAAAATCCAGTGCTGCCGAATTCGACGCGACGAAATCAAGCGCGTGCGATTGTCATCCGTCGCGATATTTCTTAAACCGCGCTCGCGATCATCTTTAACGGCTGTCGACTCTCGTCGGCAGCTATGTCATCTTCCATCTCGTTTAATAAACGTTCATGATCGCCGAAATTAACGTGTTCAATTCTTGCGTGAAACCCTCCTGCCGCAAGGAACGTCTCCTGTACTTCCCGTGTCTCTCCTGGTCCCTTGGACGAGCTATCTCAGTTTCATCGCGGTCGTCGTAGGCTCGGGGTTTCCCCAATTGAATTTGGCTTATTAGATTTCGAATTTCATCTGACACGTAGCCGTGTCTGGCGCCCGAAAATCCGCGTTAGTTGTCGGAAAACCGCGAGCCCGCGATAACCTTTTGTCCCGGGTGGACCACGTGTCGTGCGGCCGATCGTGGCCCGGCGTTCCGCCTGTAAATACCCGGTGTCGCAAAGGGTTTCGCCCTTCTGGCACCTCCCGATAGTCGAGCGACGTGACAAGCTATAAATGTAATAATTTAATGTTCTATATGTAGGGCGATTTTTTAGAAACACGAAACACCACACTTTCACACAATTGCTGAACACTACACGTAGCACACTTTTCAAACTCGAAACGATAGCAAACGGAATTCCATACTCCGAAGCGACGCGGCGCGGAAAGAATTCCGTGTTCTTCGCGATTCCGCGCGAAACTGTTTTCTCCCCGCTTACAATGTTGTCGATGAAGGCAGATTGTTTGAAACAAATGAAATCGTTGCCTTGAAGATATTGATTTTTCGAAAAATAATTCCTTCATTGTTCTGTTTCAGATCATGAACTACAAATCTCAGTGGAGTATGTCAGATATGATCTTCTGGGTGTCGAACACACTAGATAATAATATACGAGATTTGAAAACCTTAAAGAAAGGTGACATATATTGTCAATTAATCAGGACCCGGTTTCCCGAAGCAATCGACGTGAACAAAATTAAATCAAAGCCCTGTAATGATTACGATTACATATGCAACATGAAGCTCGTCGATAAAGCACTACAGAAAGTAGGTGCAGAGAAGGTAAGTTAGAAATTTTTTTTTTTTTTTTTTTTAACTTCCCGATTCATAGGGAAGTTATGGTAATTACCCCGAAAATCGAAAATCGAATTTTTAACAGATCTTCACGTTTCATGGTCATTGGATTCATTTTAGACTATTTTTATCAAAATGTCGGTATGTGTGTGTGTGTGTGTGTGTGTGTGTGTGTGCGTATGTCCGTTTCTATGGTATCAAATTTTTCGTTAACGTTTTCAGAAAAAGTAATAACGCGATCAGAATAATGAATGATGCATTGGAAGTGCCCCGCTGCAACTTAGAGCTGATAAGATTTTGGTCAAGTTTGGTCAAGTAGTTTTTTAGTTTTTTAAAAAAAAAATTTTTTTTTTTTTTTTAAATTCAAAAGACTACATACGTCATGTGGTTGGGCATACTCTATATGCCCAATACAGTGTTATAATCACTTTCCCTGAAAACATATAATCTTCTTAAAACGTACGAATAGCAAAATAAAAACTAGCTGGTTATTGTTGCTCGCTCGCTTCGCGAGCTCGCGGGTAGAACTGCTCTTGCGAGAGGGTTAGTGGTACGCATTGCTAGTGGGGCATACAGCTATTAATGTTTTTCTACCCCGAAAATCGAAAATCGATTTTTTAGCAGATCTTCACGTTTCATGGTCATTGGAGTCATTTTAGACTATTTTTAACTTCCCGATTCATAGGGAAGTTACTGTAATTACCCCGAAAATCGAGAATCGATTTTTTAGCAGATCTTCACGTTTCATGGTCTTTGGAGTCATTTTAGACTATTTTTATCAAAATGGTGTGTGTGTGTGTGTGTGTGTGTGTGTGTGTGTGTGTGTGTGCGCGCGCGCGCGCGCGCGCGTATGTCCGTTTCTATGGTATCAAATTTTTCGTTAACGTTTTCTGAAAAAGTAACGATGCGATCAGAATGATGAATGATGCAATCGATGTGCCCCGCTGTAACTTAGAGCTGATTAGATTTTGGTCCATATTGGTCAAGTAGTTTTTTAGTTTTTTCATTCAACAATGCAAATTATACGAGAGGACGGAAATTTTCCACCGAAGAAACAAACATAATAATTACATATATTTTTTTTTATAATTGAAACAAATTTATTTTTAAAAAAATTTTTTTTATTTTCCTTTTTTAATTATGCAACTAATGCTAATGTTACCGCTTAGAATAATCGAAAATTATCCCAATGCAAGAGTGAGTTATTCATCGCTACTGCCGAGAATACATTTTCAAAGAATATCGATGAAAGTACAAAAACATTTATATTACAATCCATTAAAAAAACAAGCAGTTCAATACGAATTATTAGCTGAGATGAAATTGAAAGTTAATATAAAAAAATGGTTAATGGAGCATGCGAGCAACGAACATACGATGTTGGTTTAATGCGACGCCATACAGAAAACATTTTGATAAGTAGAAAACTATTGAACTTCCCTGAGGACGTATAATCTTCTTAAAACGTACACTAAATAATGATAATAATATACTGCAACTAACGAATCGGGAAGTTCTTTGTGTGGCTCGTGGAGAGTCACACACAAAATAACATCCGTACCACTAACCCTCTCGCGAAATCGCAAAGCGAGCTACAATACCCCCACCTGCGAAGCTCGCGAAGCGAGCGAGCAACAATAACCAGCTAGTTTTTTTCTTTATTTAACGTCGCTTTGTGAACTCCTTATTCAGGAATTATTTCACGACGGGACCTACAGTTTCAAGTGGGTTCCGAACCACCTTGGGCACCACAGTTTACAGAGCACATGGAGTAATTCCAGAGGTGCCGGCGCAGCGTCGGGGATCGAACCCGCGACCACGGAGTCCGTAGGCGCGCGCTCTACCCACTGAGCCACTGCGTGCCCCCTAAGTTAGAAATTGTTAGATGTAAATAAATGTTTAAACTTTAAATTTTATCCCGTTATTAAATCCCGTTCACAATTTATAAAAAAGGTTTTTCCCTTAATTTGTGATACAAACTCATTAGAAAATTATATTTAATATCAAAGAAAATCGATGTAACCATGAGGTTACATTTGAAATTGCCGCCAGTTTCGTCCATGCATCATTATGGATCGTTATCGATCCACCAATCGTTGACGAGTTCTGTCACATATATGTCACAGCACTCTTACCGTTTGAATAGCATGTGCCCAGTCACACATCTGCCACCATGAGGTTTAAATAGTATTCATACTAACTTCAATAATTGTTATAATGTATTGTCCATTTTTCTGCACAACATGTAAGTATTATATATATACGGTGTTGTGGTTTCCTTTAATTTTGCATACTGTTATATCATTTAAAATATTTTTCAGACGCAATAATGATTCTTTGAAAAAGATCCACATCGGGATCGAAACGTTAGAAACATGTAATAATTGCACATTTGTTGTTGTTCTAAAATTGATCGAACCTGGCGCCGATAACATTTAAAGTTTATTACCTATAGAGCTCGATGTTGACGCACTGGCAAAATGTGGGGATTCGAAGTAACTTTATAGAAATGCCTAATAGATTGAATACCGGACTAGCGGAATCTATACGGTTAGCGATTGATCCGAAGGGGAACTTTAGCCCGATCTTACGAGAGAGTAAAAATGTACGGGTTTATATACCCCAAAAATGAATGGGGTGGTCTGTTCATAATCTAATCGCCGCTTAGGGCCAGACTCTAGTTTTTGTCAATTTCCATTAAGTCGAGCCAGAGCTCGGTTTTCGTTAAAAGGGATCAACTAAGATAAGAAAGGTTATCTAGGACGTTTTCCTGCCAGAGACGATCTTGAAGAGATTCCTGTGAGAATGTCAACGGAATCTGTTCGCTAACCGTCACAATACGAAAGGCGTAAGAAATTCCTGAAAACATATAATCATCTTAAAGCGTGCACTAAATAAATAATGATACAAATATACTGCAACTAACGAATCGGGAAGTTCTTTGTGTGGCTCGTGGAGAGTCACACACCAAATAACATCCGTACCACTAACCCTCTCGCGAGCTCGCAAAGTGAGCTACAACACCCCACCTGCGAAGCTCGCGAAGCGAGCGAGCAACAACCCCCCTCAATTTTTTTTTTAAATTTTGTTCCATAATTTTTTTGTTAATTATTTGCAGGATATATCAATATCAAAACTTGTGGAAGGGTCGCTGCAATATCACTACGAGTTTATAAAATGGTTGAGGTGGTTCCTCGAAAAGGAACCCACCGTGATGGCCCACCCAGAGGATGACATACTGGATATCGCAAGTAAAGGAAATTTTTGTCTTGTCTATATCTATATCTATATCCAAACCAAAACACTTCGTGTAAAGGTTGACCAAGTTCCCCGGCCCATCCACTTCAGTGATATGAAGGATGGACCAAGTTCCTCTCGCCTATCAAAGTTGTGATATGATGGATGGACCAAGTTCCTCTTGCCTATAAGGGCTGTGATGTGGGGAAAGACCAATTCCCAGAGGCCAATGATTGTTACACTTACCTATATATAATTCAAACTTTACAACCTAGGGAACTTGGCGTCGGCGCTGGCACTCAATGGCCATGGCTGTCAATGGCAATGACACATTTTATTTAGTTTCACAGTTTCTGTTTGATTTATGTCCTGATTGTGTTTTGCCTTACTTAGTTTAAAAAAAATTCATAAGATTTTCGCTTGAGCACTTGGGAATCCGTCTATAAATTTTCCTCATGCACGTCAAAATACTAGTGCCAGCGCCGACGCCAAGTTCCCTAGGTTGTAAAGTTTGAATTAGGTAAGTGCAACAATCATTGGCCTCTGGGAATTGGTCTTTCCCCACATCACAGCCCTTATAGGCAAGAGGAACTTGGTCCATCCATCATATCACAACTTTGATAGGCGAGAGGAACTTGGTCCATCCTTCATATCACTGAAGTGGATGGGCCGGGGAACTTGGTCAACCTTTCAACGAAGTGTTTTGGTTTGGATATCATGTTATTTTTGTAAAAAATTGCCAGATATTCAGATTCACAGGCGGGAGCTAATTTGCAGAAAATAGCATGATGATGCGTCTGACTTGAGACACGCACAGTGTATTGCAATATTGTTACACAAAAGATTTATTTGTGTGGTGTCCGTTGATTAGCGTAATCCGGGCAGCTGACGTATTTAGTCTTTTGAATTTTTCAAAACAAAAAAAAATAATAATAATGGCGGTATCTCGAGAACGGCGCGTCCTACCGCAAAAATAATGAAATTTTTAAAAGGCTGAACCCAAAGGATATTGGGTATGCCCGACCACATGACGTATTTAGTCTTTTGCATTTTTCAAAATAAAAAAAAATATTAATAATGGCTGTATCTCGGGAACGGTGCGTCCTACCGCAAAAATAACGAAATTTTCAAAAGGCTTTACGCAAAGCATATAGGGTATGCCCAACCGCATGACGTATTTAGTTTTTTGAATTTTTCAAAAAAAAAAAAATATTTTTCGGGTTTTTCGATTTTTCCTGTTGGTTTGGATATAAAATACACCTGATTCCAAAATTTCAAGTTTCTAACTTGACTGGAAGTGGGTTAGAATTAACATGATCATCATCATCCTCCTATATATATTCCAAGAATTATGCGTTTTTGGGGTATTTTTATCTCAGGTTCCAGGCTAGGTAGAAAGTTGCTTTTTACATGAGAGTTAGTTGATATTATATCTAGCTCAAATAAAAATTTTGGTTGACCTCGGTTACCGGGGAGAGCGGCAGTGGCGGTGGCAATATGGCTAAAAAGCGCAAAACTATCGTACGAGAATAACTACTCGGCAGCTTAGAGGGAGCGGGAGGGGGAACTTGGTCGCGCGCTGCCGCGCGCGTTGATACGCGGGTTCTAGCCTAGCACACCACTTATCATTGTAGGTAGATTCCTGCCGTACCGGCATTTTACCTTATAGCGCGATCGTATTTTGCGGGGGCGGGGTGAGGGGGATTAGCTTATAACACAACCATATTTTGCGGGGGGCGGGGTGGGGAGGGGGTATTACCTTACAACGAGACCATATTTTGCGGGGGGAGGGGGGGGATTTTTAGTTTTCCTGGTATTGCGTTCGAGACCAGTTCCAGGTATTGCGTAAGCCTGGTATGTTTATAATAATATAAACATCCTGTCGACGGCGGGAGTCGAGATATCATTCTCACTCGGCTTATCATTTTTTAAATAAACATCCTTTGACCCAGATCTCTGTTCTCACTGACCATATTTTACGGGGGAGAGGGGGGGGGATTTTTAGTTTTCCTGGTATTGCATTGAAGACCAATTTCCTGGTATTGCGTCCAGTCCCCTGGTATTGCGTAAGCCTGGTATGTTTATAATTTCGATGGCGGGCGTCGTGATCGCATCTCTGTTCTCACCCAGCTTATCATTTTTTAAATAAACATTCTTTGGCTCTGTTATTGCTCATTTCTCTCCTCGTCTTGTTCGTAACAGCAACACGGCGGAGTCGCGATATCTGACCACATCTGTTTTGTCTTTTCATTTCTTTTCGGGCTGATTGCAGTCGGTGGGTTGGAAGGTATCAATGAATAAATAGGGCGCGATGGATCTGTTTTAGCTCAATCTTTTCATTATCGTATTTTAAATAAACATCCTTTTTGACGACTAGTATCGAGTCGTGATATCTGATCACATCTGTTATCGCCCAGTTTTTTGACACCATCATTTTATGTTATAGCGCGACCGTATTATGCGGGGGGCGGGGAGTGGGGATTTTTTCAAGGAAGTGAATAAATAAACATCCTTTGACTCTGATCTCTGTTTTCGCTCTCCTTATCATTTCTCTCCTCGTCTTTATTGTATATTCGTAAAAGCAACTGTTCGAGCAAAAACGATCAGCCGTTAGCTATCGAGGTGCGAATGTACGAATACATTCGCACGACGTACGGTGCTGATCGCGTGTGTATGTCAACTGCCGAAAATGTACTTGTAACGAGGACTCGGCTGTTGTCGTCGCCCGTCTTCCTCTTTCCCTGCGCGCTTCGGGCGGACCGAGTAGTTCGGGGTGCGCGGCGAGGGGAGCGAGCCGCGACAATATACACAATAATCAGCCGGGACCTCGCTCTCTCTTCTTAGAATTCGCGCATCGGAAAGTCCGGATTTTATAACACGCGATATCATTGTCTTTGTCACGCACCGACCGTTACAAACGATTGTGTATCCGAAATTTCCGACTTTCGCTGCATCGCGAGTGACGGTGAACATAAATAAAATACTTAAACGCTCTCCCACAAAACCGATCTTTTGAATAAACCATCTTTATTCTTTCTATTTCGTCGGATCGTAAATTCAAGTTTCCGCGCAACGGAAACCAATAAAGATCCAAACAGCAACACGGCGGAGTCGCGATATCTGACCACATCCGTTTTCACTCAGTCTTTTCATTATCATTTATTTCCTCTTCTTTATAGAGGGAGTCGTAGAATCGCGTTCGAACGTGTTTCTTACCTATGGGGGGAGGGGTTGACCTTGATTTTTTCAAAGACAGTTTCCCACAAGAACACGTGCACTTTCGTTTAAGACGATTGACCTGAACGATGTAAGAGAGAGAGAGACCGTTTACTATGTAAGAGAGAGAGAGAGAGAGAGAGAGACCGTTCACGATGTAAGAGAGAGAGAGAGAGAGAGAGACCGTTCACGATGTAAGAGACAGAGTTTTTTAGTTAACAGAGCGATATAGAGTTTCCCCTTATCTTTTCGACGCGACTATCGCGAAATAGCGCGAGCCCGTTTCAGATCGGTATAGAGTTTCTTTTTCGATGTAAGATCATGTCCGAACATCTTTTCTAATATCGCGAGCGGAGATTTCGTTCCATCTTTTTAAAAAATTAATACGAATAAGAATTTACGTGCTCAAGATGTTTTGAATCCGGATTTTATGAATAATTTGATTAAAGTTACTTAAAAAATATTCGTTCATCGCCAGCATATTGGGAACAAAAAAAGAAAGAACAATGATCCGTCAATTGAGTAAACCCACTTTCTTTATGGCAGTGTCGGCTGCAGAAAGTTACTGGCCTGAGTTATTGCAAACATTTATGAAATATCGCAATGGCGGTAAAACATTATCTGTATAAGACGCATTCAATTTGGAATACAATACCAAAACTGATCTACAATGTATTTTTATCGGTATAAGCGGTTTAAGTAATTTTGCGAACAATGTTCGTCAATGGACTGTACTCCACGATGCGGTCGTGTATCATCAAGCAGTAGGCTGTTGTCGATGGCGGGACGTCGGTAGGTAGTAATAATAACAGAAATGAGTTTCTCCTGTAAAAAGAGTTTTTCGATTTTATTTTTAAGGTTCCTATATACAAATATTTACAAGGCTTACCTGTAAAAAGAGAAACGACATTAAATGTCAATTATTCGCTAGCCTTTTCTCTAATTACAATCTTTACTGGAGGTATTTGATTTATCGAGTTTGTTCTCTCACGTGTTTACTCTTACCATGACACATCCGTCTTTCTATCCTTCTTTTTCTCTCACTCTCTCTTGTGACCGTTATCCTAGCTTGTTTGTCAACGCGCCGTGAGTGCGCGGGATAATTCAAAAGGGAGAGTACACGTACTTTCTTTACATATTTTACAATTATTCGAATCGAATATGGATTTACAGTTTATACTTGACGAATATTCGGCGGTGAGTTATGTAACCAATTACATTAGTAAAATTGAAGGAGGTTTATCAAAATTATTAAGGGAAGTTGCTAGTGATTGTGATAATAAACAATAAGACTGTTAGAGAAAAATTTCGAAATGTTATCAATGCTTTTAAATAGTAATTTAATGTCTGCACAAGAAGCAGCCTACCATGTTTTATCATTACCTTTATCAAAGCAAAGTAGAAAGACAGTATACATTAATACCAATCCGATATCAGAACGTGTATTAATGTTAAAATCTGAGAATGCTTAAAAATTTAAATGAAGACTCCACCGAAATTTATATGAATGATATATTTGATAATTATAGTAGAAGAGATATTGATTTACATGATATGTGCCTCGCTGATTTTGCAACGAATTACCAAAAGATCATGAAAAAAGGAACAAGAGGAAGGTGATGCTGACAATAATGAGGAAAATGATGAAGTTGAATGAAATGATGAAGATCATTCACATAATTTTGTTTTATTTGATAAAGTATATATTTTTTGTCAACATAAGAGCGGTTTAAGTAATTTTTCGAACAATGTTCATTAATGAACTGTACTCCACGAAGCGGTCGTGTATCATCAAGCAGTAGGCTGTTGTCGATGGGGGAATGTTGACAAAAAATATATACTTTATCAAATAAAACAAAATTATGTGAATGATCTTATTTTTTTTATTTAAAAACAATCCACCTCCTCCTCTCTCAAACGAACTCGTCTGTGCCGATGGGTAAATAATGATGATCCCATGAATGAACATCGCTTCTGGTCAAGATTCTGTTGGTACGTTCGCGGGCTGGACTGCGGCAACGTCCCGATCGGAGTCGATCCGGATACAATCCCGCCAAACCCTCGTGGTATGGATACCTGTGGAATCGCGAAAGAATCGTCGCTCGAACGTGATAAAATAAATTAAAATAATGGAAAAAACTAAAGTGTAAAATAATGAATATAAGATTTTTATTAAAAAATAATTGTAATTATAAAAATAATTCTATTGATTATATATTCAATGTTGAGCCTGTAAAAAGAAAAAATGTTATGTATTATTTTTAATTAATTAATAAATATTTAAAATTATTAATTTTTACTCACAGTATCTAAATATATACTTTTATTAAATAAAAAAGTTATACAAATTTTTATTTGTATCGTCTGTATCTAATAATAGCTGTTTGCTGCGGAAGTCTGAAATCATTTACTTCATCATTTTCCTCATTATTGTCAGCATCACCTTCCTCTTGTTCCTTTTTTCATGATCTTTTGGTAATTCGTTGCAAAATCAGCGAGGCACATATCATGTAAATCAATATCTCTTCTACTATAATTATCAAATATATCATTCATATAAATTTCGGTGGAGTCTTCATTTAAATTTTTAAGCATTCTCAGATTTTAACATTAATACACGTTCTGATATCGGATTGGTATTAATGTATACTGTCTTTCTACTTTGCTTTGATAAAGGTAATGATAAAACATGGTAGGCTGCTTCTTGTGCAGACATTAAATTACTATTTAAAAGCATTGATAACATTTCGAAATTTTTCTCTAACAGTCTTATTGTTTATTATCACAATCACTAGCAACTTCCCTTAATAATTTTGATAAACCTCCTTCAATTTTACTAATGTAATTGGTTACATAACTCACCGCCGAATATTCGTCAAGTATAAACTGTAAATCCATATTCGATTCGAATAATTGTAAAATATGTAAAGAAAGTACGTGTACTCTCCCTTTTGAATTATCCCGCGCACTCACGGCGCGTTGACAAACAAGCTAGGATAACGGTCACAAGAGAGAGTGAGAGAAAAAGAAGGATAGAAAGACGGATGTGTCATGGTAAGAGTAAACACGTGAGAGAACAAACTCGATAAATCAAATACCTCCAGTAAAGATTGTAATTAGAGAAAAGGCTAGCGAATAATTGACATTTAATGTCGTTTCTCTTTTTACAGGTAAGCCTTGTAAATATTTGTATATAGGAACCTTAAAAATAAAATCGAAAAACTCTTTTTACAGGAGAAACTCATTTCTGTTATTATTACTACCTACCGACGTCCCGCCATCGACAACAGCCTACTGCTTGATGATACACGACCGCATCGTGGAGTACAGTCCATTGACGAACATTGTTCGCAAAATTACTTAAACCGCTTATACCGATAAAAATACATTGTAGATCAGTTTTGGTATTGTATTCCAAATTGAATGCGTCTTATACAGATAATGTTTTACCGCCATTGCGATATTTCATAAATGTTTGCAATAACTCAGGCCAGTAACTTTCTGCAGCCGACACTGCCATAAAGAAAGTGGGTTTACTCAATTGACGGATCATTGTTCTTTCTTTTTTTGTTCCCAATATGCTGGCGATGAACGAATATTTTTTAAGTAACTTTAATCAAATTATTCATAAAATCCGGATTCAAAACATCTTGAGCACGTAAATTCTTATTCGTATTAATTTTTTAAAAAGATGGAACGAAATCTCCGCTCGCGATATTAGAAAAGATGTTCGGACATGATCTTACATCGAAAAAGAAACTCTATACCGATCTGAAACGGGCTCGCGCTATTTCGCGATAGTCGCGTCGAAAAGATAAGGGGAAACTCTATATCGCTCTGTTAACTAAAAAACTCTGTCTCTTACATCGTGAACGGTCTCTCTCTCTCTCTCTCTCTTACATCGTGAACGGTCTCTCTCTCTCTCTCTCTCTCTCTCTTACATCGTAAACGGTCTCTCTCTCTCTTACATCGTTCAGGTCAATCGTCTTAAACCATAGCTTCGCGATTCCCCCTAAGCAAACCGGCAAACAACGGAGTAGATCTTTGTCCGCGATGTTGCTATATTTTCGTTGTTGGTCGAGCTCGTCCAGAAAGGCTTCGGTATCCTCTCCGGACTCCCCCGAAAATTTAATTCGCCATCGTCGCATTAATTCGGCAACTGGCTTTCCCCGGTAATACAACTCGCGAGTTTTTCGCTCGCTTGGTACGGGGTTGCCCCACGCTTGGTGTACCCGGGGTTGCCCCTCATCTAAGCCTTGTTCGTGCTGACGGGGGAGGGGTGACGGCACATTCGTCCGTCGCGTTGGAATCGGTACTTTAATTTCATGCGGGAGATCGTTCCTCCCCGGCGTGGCTCTGTCTCTCGTTTTTGGGAAACCAAATCTCCTCTTCCAACGCGTCGTCATACCATGATTATTTCTCCTCTCCGTCGTGCTCGAGTTTCGGCAAGCTGAGGAACCGACGCATTTTTCGTGACCCACCCGGTATCGTGTGAGCTGCGAGAAACCTTCAACTATATGCACGCGACGCTTAACCTTGGTGGGCGCTACCGGTGCCCTTTACTTTTGTCGTATACTTCGCAAACGAAACTGCGCGACCAAAGATCGGTATTGGGATTTCAACCAGAGGGGCGGGAAATAATCGTTCGGCAACTCGCTAACGGGTGATCCTACCCAGTCGATATTATAACTTCTTTTTCACGTTTCGCGTGTGGCTTTCCCCAACGATCCGTGTACCCCGGCAAACGAATATTTTAGTCTCGCAAACAATAAATGGGAGGAAAGGAAGAACAAAAAAAAACAAAAAAAAACTGTTAACTACGCCCTTGGCCTTTTGGCTTGGTTCGTACAACTTCGCAAAATATCTTTAAACTGAATAGCACTCGTCTATATTTTTTGACGGCACAACTACGATCATGCCATACTTCCCCTCACCATAGCAATTTCAACATATATTGTACACAGCGATCAAAAATATTGGGTTGGAATAACGTGCAAGTATGTGTTGGCGCTGCAACGTACCGTTCCGGAAATAACACAAAATAACAAGGAACTTATTAAAATTATGTACACAGCATTAATAAATATCAATAAATATTACATACACGATAAAATCAATTGAAATCGGAATAAATCGTTCACCAGTTACAGACGGACCACGCTGGTGGCACAGTCCCATCCAGCAACGACAAGACACACAATATTGAAATAATTGCAGTATAAAAAAAATAAATAAGTTGGTGCACCAGCTGTAGGTGGACGGCACACTGGGCGCTATCCTCCCCCGACTGTGCTCAACGGATCACAATTAAACAGAGCACACAATAATGATCACACAATAAACGAGAAAAATCCCTCGGCATAAATATTCAGTAATTTGCTTGAAAAAAAATTACTTAGTATAAATTCAAAATATTACACGTCATGAATGTTACGTATTCAATAAATGGCACAGTATTATTCACTATCGCTCCGCATAAATTATTGAATCCCATAAGAAAAAGGAAATAAAGTTCCGTTTATTTATGATGGATTTATCGCTGTTAGAATTGGTGGTGTAATTGAGATCGGCGGAGTTGTATAATACAATCTCCTGCTGCCTATGTTTCCGAAATTAATATGAGATAGAGAGAAAAAAAAAATTTTTTATTTTTGTATTAGTGAAAGGAGTTCGAAGGGGTCTCGGCACCACTCAACCAAATTAGGTGATTCGGTTAATCGGTAATGATCTCCCTCAACCACTGCTTTCACCAAACTTTACGAAAGGGGAAAGAGAAAAAAATTGAGTAGACGTGAATAATCCTGAATAACAAAATGAAATTACGGCAGATCCTCTTACTTATGGGGTTCGCGATTCATGAGACTTCAGTGAATTATTGGTGGTATTCCACTGGCCAATGTTTGTAATTTAAACATTAAAGAATATTGAAGAATATTTCGAAAGTAATTTTCCGTGTAGATGCTATCGCGCCTAGTTAGCTAAATTCGAAAGGAAATTCAGCTAACCGTCAGCGACCACACTCACTCAATTATCTTTCGATATTCTTCTCAATTGATTCACTCATAAAATAAAAGAAAAAAAAATCGATATAAATTAACGAAGAACTGAACAACTGAGGACTAACAAGATCAAATAAATAACTACATAATTAAAATAGCCAACGGCTACGAAATAAATAACATAATTAAATGAAATAATTAAATAAAACTGATAATACTAGATCGCGTAAAATTGTCGGCAATGGATCATTTAAATGAAATACGATAAAAGAAATAAATTGTAAATTCAAATTTTTCCGGCAATCATTAGGGCGGCAATACAAAAAGAACCATATCCTTTAAAATCTTTAAAGTTTTTAAATATCTTTCAATTTAAATAATTTTCCTGTAAGAAAATCATGGTTATTACAATCAGTATTTCATGGCACATAAATATCAGTAAGAAATTTGGAACGGTACGAGCAGCACGACAAACACATTAGAAATTCAAAAGGTATTCAACAGTATTTCAATAGCAACCCAATAACATCGGCAAGGATGTGCGTGTTGGTTCTCCTTCTCTAGTCGAGCGGAACGTAAACAAAGCGGAAGAATTTCGGACGCGAAAGCGTCGTGCGTCTCTAGCACGCTACGGCCTCGATCGCTTCTCTCTCTCTCCTATCGCGTAGTTGCCTAACGAGAAACGAAATTCTCCGTGAGAGCCCCGACTTCCTCACGCACCTCTTTGAAAAACAATTTTTCTCAAATCGCTTTTCGGCGAGAGGTCCAGGAAAACTGTTCGGGTGCCAATTTGTCACGTCGCCTATTTTTCGAGGCCGAAAAACAGTGGGACTACGGGTTTCTGATAGGCTTTACAGCCAGGCCACGCGCGGCCGCGCAACAAATAGTCCGTCGTCGCTTCGAAGTTCGCTCGCTTTTCTCCACGATTTCACGGAAAAATTCGGGCGACAGGCACGTAAACGTGCCACGCGAACAACGCGAACACACTATGAATCACGAGGGCGGTTTCCGAAGCGACGGAGACTACACGAACACCTGAAATAGCTCGCGAACAGGTCGAGGGTGCTACGAAAGGAAAGGACGGGGCATCCCCCGCGGCAGGGATGTTTCTCACGGAAAAATTAACACAGAGTTTTCGGCAAAACGGTCTTTATTGACACGGTCTTGTACCGTCGGCAGGAGCCGGCAGCGGTCAAAATTTGCCACGCGCGGCTTGCAAAATACGCGGCAGGTGGTCGGTCGCGCGCGCGTTTTCCTCGCGTGGAATTCCTCGTTCGCGCGTCGAGCTCGACAGTTACAAGATTCCGCGAGGATTTTACAAGCCGTATCGGCACGAATCTACCGAGCCCCGGTGTTATACGCGGAAATAATCGGCGACTGGCCAAAGGACGCGGCAAAGTACGGCAAGAGAAAAACGATCGGGCACGTCGCGTCGTCCCACCGTGGGCGGCACCGAGGATGAGCGGTATTTTCCCGAATTCGGCACGTTCCGTCTTCCTCCGGATGGAAGGTTCTCGGCAACGTGGTTTTCACGGCCGTCTCGACGCGCCGCGTGCACTTTTCCACGTTTCCCGGCTACGCAGCCGGACGCGTGACTACGACGCGAAAGTAGGATCCGCAAACACGCCCCGAGCCAACACGAACTGTTCACAAAATATTACGCAAAACCTGACCGGCACTTACCAAATCAGCAGTCACTGGACATCTC
The DNA here is from genome assembly GCA_963971365.1 of Lasioglossum villosulum. NCBI lineage: Eukaryota > Metazoa > Arthropoda > Insecta > Hymenoptera > Halictidae > Lasioglossum > Lasioglossum villosulum. The sequence continues at coordinate 18,175,308 of OZ020498.1, read as the reverse complement.
GTGTTCCGGCAATGCAAAATACTTTATTTTTACGCACTCGTTAAATTGACTGATCCGGTCAACGTCCTGCGGCACAGTGACCTACTTCGCGTCGGCTCGGGAACGCGGAAGTGGGGCGTCCCCCTACTCCCTCATCTAATTCCGACGGTGCGACGCTCGGGCCTATCGCAGGGGTTCTCGCGGCAGGGGCGCTTCTCAATCGGGAGCCCCCTTGTCTTCGGCAATTTGTTGATCTCCGAAGACGGTGTTCCCTGATTTTCCGCCGCGCGCCTCAAGGTTGGTACGAGCCGGTCCGGCAGTCTGCTCGTGATCTACTCCGGGTGAGGGGCCGACGGGACGGAGGGGGTGGTCTTCTCCGATTCACGAGGTCCTCGTCCGCTCGTCCAGGCTTGCTGGCCTGGGCTCGCCCCAATCCCGACATGTTCGGTACAGCATCGGTGCTGCGATAGGTCCTTTGAGTGTCTCGTCGCGAGGTATTTTCGCCAATTAGCGGTCGGAATTAGGTACCGGGTTCCTTCGTGGAGTCCGGCTACGATCCTGCAACTTTGCGTCGCGCTCAGTGGCGCGACGTTTAAAACGCGTTAATTCTCTGCCACTGGTACTCGGATTTTCCCAGGGAGAGCGATCGCAACGGCCCGTTCGTTTCGGCACTGCTCGAGGTGACCCGGTCCTTCGTTAAGGGTTCGGAAAGACGTCGGCAAAACCTGCCACATCATAGTATAAATAATATATATGTATATATAGTCTCATGTAGAATTAATTCGAGGAACATCAGTCAATTATCAAATTGAAACTCAAGCACCCATCAAGGAATTAAACAAGAAATCTCATTACAAAAGGGTACAAAACTCATAATAAAACCTAGCAGAGAACTGATAGGTAATTAAAACGCATAAGTAGTCAGAATTTGGAAAATAGAATAGATAAAAGGAAAAATAGAGTCTAACAATAGCAGGGAGATCTGCAAGTATAAATAATATCGAACGAAAGCAGGGAAAGAAATCTGGGAATAAGATAGGAACAAAATCATAAATGGAAAGAATTAGTGAGGCATAAAAGAGATTAATTTTAATGAAATACCAGCTGATGAAATTTGCATTTGAAACAAAAAAGGGAACAATTTAGACTAACATAAATTCAATAAGTACAACTGGCCAAGTTGAATGACTTTTTAGAAGGTTAAGATGTGAGGAAGCTTAGCATTTCAAGCACTGAATCACACAGGACATGGTGTTATTCATCAACTAATAAAATGGAGAATGTTTGGGATTGGCTGAGCGTGTCGGCAGCGTGAACGCGCCGATTTACTGCGCCGCCGCGCTATTGGCGGATTCACGCGTAACAGCGAGATCGAGAGTCGATAAGCAGCTCGCAGTAGCTTATACCAGCACCGTCGGACATCGATTACGATCGATTATCGACCCCGAAAATGGGATTACTATTGGCGGATCGCTCTATCGATCCGCCAATCAATAGTTCGACGGTGACGGTAAACTGCCAGCTGTTCGACTCCGATCTCAACGTACGTTAGTCGTTCTCTCTCGTCGCTATAGAAAACGTCGCGCGTCTCGTTGACCGGTTTTCGCGAGTTAGACGATTCGCTATCTGGATTCACGGGCACTACCCGTGAAAGTATCTATTGGTTATCAACGCATCTTGTTAGCATAACATTCTTTATTCAACATATCTAGCCAGAACGAGCTTGTGTAACAGATAGCATGAGGAAATAGACTAATGTACTTAAACACAAAATTAACAAGTAGAGCAGATAATTTCCAGAACGCCACGCGGCAAGACAGGAATACCCAAAAGGAATGAACAAATATGGCTGCAGGCATACATGGGCGATTCTGAGTAAGGGGAAACAGATCCTCGGTTCAAAACGGAACCTTGGGAGACAAAGTCAATGGTCCGGCAGATAGCTATCTTTTATAAGGGGAGCTGCGTCTTGATCTTAATGATCAAACCAATGCAGCACATATAGTAGAGAAGGCCTTCGCTTCCTCACAAAAAGAAACCTAAAAGATATAATCAATGGTCCGGCAGATAATTATCTCTCCTAAAAGGAACTACGTCTCGGCAGCAAGTGGACACCAGCTCCGAGCAGCATAAAGAGATAAGTCACAGGAGCCTGTCAGCATAATCGAGACAAGACTGCCCCGGTGGCAGCACAAGGGAAATAACAGAAGGAGAGCACGACAAGAGAACCCCAATGAATAAACCAACGCAGCACGATTTGACGAGTCAAATACTTACGATGGTTAATTTTGATTTTTTAAATAGAACCAAATGTTTTTAATGAAAACTTTTTATGCACCAATTGATGCAGCTGTTTAGTATCTATAAAAAAGTACTACTTGACGTATATATGTTGAAAAATTGTTATTTTAAAGGTTATTTCTGTAAGCCGCTGTCGTAATAGGTGACAAGTTTCACGCGTGCTACAACTAGATGGGACAACCATCGCGAGCGCGCTTCTCGCGATCCCGGAACGCCGCGCCGGTAGCACGGCAGTCGCAATTAGGCAATCGAGCGAAGAAGTTGTGACCGAGAATCAGTCTGTGTGACGAAAACTAAAAACTTTATTGTTCAACCATTGTTCAATCATAATTGTCTGTGTAAATTGTAATCGTCTATACACGTACACGAAATATACATTTACTCACTTGAAACTGAATACCACAATTTTAATTTAATTATTGCTAAGAAAGCCTCAGTTTTTGTTGCTAATGACAACTGTACTTTTTTAATATTTATTTACAAAAAGGGTTTATCCAAAGTCTATTTACATCTCCACCCTCAAGATCTTGGTCGATATTTTACAACAATCGTTTATGATACGTTCCTTGATATCGAGAAAAGTGGTCTAAGCTTCTGCGTAAACAGTATTATTTATCCGAGGTTTTAATTGCAATATTTACATTAATATATCTGTTTGGGATTGGCCGTTTCTGTCGATCGATATCAACGAGCTATCGACCGCTCCTTCAACTATTGGCTGCCGCGCGCGACTCGACACTATCGATGTTCGATCAGCAGCGCGCCACGCTATTGGTCGCCGCTGACTGATCGATTATCGACCGGCTAAGAGACCGCTCTTAGTTCCCTGAACGATAATTCGCTGATCATTGTTCAGTTAACGTAGCCATAGATCGCTCATTAACTCATCGCTCTCGCTAAAATCGATTCAAAGACTGTGCGTTGTTAAACCGGTTTCTTGATAACGTTTTAGTTCAATTCGCGGTACGCGTAGGTACATTTAAATTAAGTAAATTCGCTCCTTCAAGCGTTATTTATTACATTTTTTGTACATAGTTTGTTCGAAGGAAGGATGAGAATTCGAGGGCTGCCGAACGTATATTTTTGAACGAAACACGCTTTATTAACCCGAACCGAGAATCGTCTGTTAACAATGAACTTTACAACACTTGTAGCAAACGATCGCGTTTGCTTAACGATACAATAAAGATATTACCACAACTAGGCACTAGTTGAGTACGATATTTATTCTTGATACCAGAAAATTGAACTAATTAGGATAACGTAAAAAGACCGGTCAAAAGAGGCGCTCTATATCTACAGTCGTTTACTAGATCCTGATTACGAGGTCGTTAGAGAACTGGGGATCGATCGATCAGCAGTCCGTTAGCCGTCACCGTTGATCGCGTGGTTGGTGGATCGATAGCGCGCTTGACCAATCCGAGGCGCGCTCCGCGGTGGATATCGATCGTAATCGATTACTCTCGATATCGACGGTGCCGGCCAATGACTCCGTGCGTCGACGATCGATCCCAGATCTCGGAACGACCAGTTGTTCGGCCAATAGCCACGCCGTCGCCGCCGACACATTCACCAATCCCAAACATTCCGCCCGCCTCGTCAGCCTATGACGAAACTGAAAACAGGGCAATCATCAATGGGAGAAAGTTGTGAAGAACGGACGACGTGAATGGGTCAGCAACGTGCGGCGTAGTATCTGCGACAAAAAAAGGGACGCGCATTAGTGAAAGTATGGGAAGTTTAGTGCAGTGCATGGATGAAGAATATGTACAGTGAAGTGATGAAGGTGATACAAGGTGAGTGTAGCTAATGAGAGGTGATACTGTGGTACAATTGTTAACGTGAAAATTTTGTGTTATGACGAAAGGTCGCTGGAGAGTCCAGCCTCGTGAGCAGTTCCAGTTTCCTTCTCCCCATCATCAGGCTCCAACAAGGGGATGAGCTTGTGCACCGGTCGCCGAAATGTAGTCGTGGAGGTGCGTACCGTTACGACTCGAGTTATACCGTCTGGCCCCGGGTGCACCTGAACGACGCGAGCGAGCGGCCATTGTGTTGGGGGCAGTTCCTCACTTTTGATTAGGCAGAGGAGGCCTGTCTGTATTATATTTTTAGTTGCCCTCCATTTGCCTCTGGTTTGCAGAGTATTCAGGTACTCCCGAGACCAGCGTTTCCAGAAGTGCTGTTGCATCTGTTGGATCAGTTGCCATCTGGATAGTCGGGAGACTGGAAGCTCCTCGAGGCTGGGCTCTGGAATGGCAATGAGCGGCCCTCCGATCAGGAAATGACCGGGCGTCAGGGCTGCAGGCTCCTCAGGGTCGTCGGGTAGCGGCTGCAGCGGTCTGGAATTGAGACAAGCCTCGATACCTGTCAAGAGCGTGGTCAGCTCCTCGAAGGATAGTTTCTGCTCTCCAATGATCCTGCGTAAATGATGCTTCACTGATTTAACAGCAGCTTCCCAGATCCCTCCAAAGTGGGGAGCCGACGGGGGATTGAACTTCCAGGTGATCCCTTCCTTGGAGGCTGCAGCAAAGGGACCGCTTCCTTGGCCGATGGATTGTTGGAGTAGGGCTCGCAGCTCGTTGTTTGCCCCTACAAAGTTGCGGCCACAGTCGCTATATAGTTCAGCGCACTTCCCTCTCCGAGCTACGAATCTTCTTAGCGCCGCTAAGAAGTTCTCGGTTGAAGCGTCTGACACAGCCTCCAAGTGGACTGCCTTGGTAACAAGACAGATAAACACCGCAATATATCCCTTCGAGTTGCGCTGACCACGGCCCCGACCGGATCGAAGATGTATCGGCCCGGCATAATCGATTCCAGACCTGTAAAAGGGACGACTTTGAGTTACCCGCGCTGCTGGAAGAATTCCCATTTTTGTTTGCGCAGTTTGTCCCTTCCAGCGTATACAAACTGTGCACCGATGGATACAAGCCTTTACCATTGGTCGACCTCTGAGGATCCAGCACTCCCGACACAGGGTAGCCAGTGTTAGTTGTGTCCCCCCGTGAAGGCATCGTTTATGGGCAGCGTCGACCCATAACCTAGCCAGAGGGGACTCATCCGGAAGTATAGCTTGGTGCGTTCTGTCGTAGGACAGATTTGCAGTCTGTAGGCGGCCCCCAACCCGCAGCACCCCATCCTTATCCAGGAATGGACAAAGTTTGGACAGCCGACTTGTTCCAGCAATTGGTCGTTCCTTCCGGATGTTGTGGATTTCCTCCGCGAAGGCAGCGGCCTGCTCCAATCGAAGCAGGGTGAGTTTCACCTCGTTGATCTCGGAGGGAGTGATGTGATTCTCCACCCTTTTCCTTCCAGGGGCCCAACGTCTACACCACGCCAGGACTAGGAACATTCGCGACAGATTGGAGAATCGAGCGATCAGGTGGCAGGATGGACTCTCCGTTCGGCTGGTTACGTGGTGCACTTCCCTCTCCTCCATCCAGGGCCCCTGGACAGCCTCGTCCATGGATGCTATAGGGAGATGGCCTGGTGCGGAGAGCCAGTCTGGACCTTGCCACCACAGCCTGAACGTAGGCAACTCGGTTGGAGATAGACCCCGGGAAGCGCAGTCTGCTGGGTTGTCGGAGCTCCTCACGTGGTGCCACTGAGCATGCGGCAGCATCCTTTGGATTTCTGCGACCCGGTTCGCGACGTAGGTCGGCCAGCGAGACGGATGTCCTCGTATCCAGCTTAGTGTCACCAAGGAGTCCGACCACAAATGCAGCTCGACATCTGGCCTGTTGAGCGCCTTCGTGACCTGCTGAACGAGCCTGACCAGGAGAAAGGCTGCACAGAGTTCTAACCTGGGCAGAGAAACTCGCTTTAATGGAGCCACCCTCGATTTGGCAACGATCAGTGAGACGGTTGCCATCCCTTTCTCGTCGATGGTGCGGGAGTAAACTACTGCCGCGTAAGCGCGCTCCGATGCATCACCGAATCCGTGTATCTCAAGTGGCTGTGTCGAAGAGCTGGTTCCTAGCCACCGAGGCGCTCGAATGGCCTGCAGCGCAGGAAGTTGCTGCTGGAACTTCTGCCACATGATTTCCTCTCCTTCCGGCAGTGGTGTGTCCCAATCTACTTTCAATAGCCACAGGGATTGAATAAGGACCTTGGCTCTGATCGTCACTGGCGCCAGCCAGCCTAACGGATCGAAAAGCTGCGCTGTTCCGCTGAGTACTGCTCGTTTGGTGAATCCAGTCCTTTGAGATGTTGTAGCAGTGGTGATCTGAAAGCAGTCAGTGGAAGGTAGCCATTGGACACCTAAAACGCAATGGAGCGTCGGCGAATCCCATTCGATGCTTCCCTGCCGCTCATCGGTGGACAGTCCATCCAGAAGACCCTTGGCATTAGATGACCACTTTCGGAGAAGAAAACCGCCCGCCATGAGGACCGCTCGAACTTCCTGCAGCTTGAGTTCAGCTTCCCGAACAGTATCGGCCCCCGTTAGCACGTCATCCATGTAGACGTTCTCCAAGATTGTGAGAGACCCCAGCGGGTACCGCTGTTCCTCCACCTTGGCTAGCTGGTGCAGGCATCTGATTGCCAGGTAAGGAGAACACGCCAAACCGTAAGTAACGGTATTCAGGTCGTAATCTGTGATGGGTTGTCCTTCCTTAGGTCTCCACAAGATGCGTTGCCATCTTCGATCGTCGGGATGTACAAGGATTTGTCGGTACATCTTCTCGATGTCGGCCGAGAAGACTACCTCGTACCCTCGCCACTTCACCAGGACGTCCGACAGATTTGGGAGCAGATTAGGTCCGCGTAGTAGGAAGTCGTTGATCGACTTCCCGTTTGATGAGGCCATGGACCCATTGAAGACGACTCGCAATTTTGTGGTGCTGCTGGCCTCTCGCAGGACCCCATGATGCGGGAGATAAAACTACCCGCTCGAATTGGAAGGCTGCGCCGGAGCCATGTGACCTAAGGACTCGTAGTTGCCCAGGAAATCATAGTAAGCCTGCTGGAATTCGACGGATCGCCGGAACTTGACCTGCAACGACTCAAGAGTTCGGATAGCTGTGCGTCGAGAGTCCCCGAGTTCTGGTGCTCGGCTGAATGGCGGTCGAACCATGAATCTGCCATCCGGAAGTCGTAGGTGAGTGTTTTCGAAGTGATCCTCCGCCATTTGATCCTCAACGGTCAATGGAATCGACGTCTCGATTTCCTCCTGCTCCCAGAACCTTGTTAAAAACTCCATCAACTCTCGATCTATGTTGCAGTGCTGGACCAGCACTCCAGAACTGCCTGCGGACTCGTTGCTCGTCGAATCCACTCCCCCAGTCAGGATCCAGCCCAGAGCGGTCTCCTGAGCGACAGGCGTATGTGGAGGCCCCCGCTTGACTCCCTCTCTGAGGATTAAATTGTAGGAGTCGGCTCCCAAGAGGATGTCCACCGGATCGGCAAGGTTAAATACTGGATCGGCCAGCTTCAACCCTTGTAAGTGAGGCCACTCTACTACCGTCGGCAGATTTCGTGGCGTGTACCGGGAAAGTTCCGTGACAATGAACACCGGAATCTGCAGCTGGAGCTCTCCATCGCCATGAGGGTTGATCACCAGGGTAGTTTTTCCTCGGGTGAATTTTGCCTTGGCCCCTCCGACCCCCAGAAGTGGGACCCGAGCCTGACTCCTTTTAACCCCGAGCCGCTGAGCAAGGGCCTCCGATATGAGTGACACCTCACTGCCTGGATCGATGAGTGACCTAGCCTGTCAAACTTGCCCCCTTGGACCTGTAACAGTAACACGCGCCGTGCTGAGGAGTACCGAAGAGGCCTTACAGGGTTGCGCCGACACGTGCTGCACGACGGATCCATTTGCAGCCGCTTCCGAAGATAGTGCGACAGCATCGTGAATGGTGGTGTGGTGTTTTCCTTGGCACTTTTGGCACCTCTTGACCGACGTGCACTCACTTACAGCATGTTTCCCCAGGCAGTTGTAGCAGAGGTTCATAGCGCGCGCTATCTCTTTCCGCTCGCCAGCGGTCTTCGCCAGGTAAAGGTCACAGAAGACGACGTAATGTTTCCCCTGGCACAGGAAGCAAGCCTTCGGTGGATACCTTGCCTTGGATACCTGATGCACCTTGAAGACCTTACCAGTGGATTTCTTGCTGCTCGAGGATTCGTCGTGGGCCGACTGAGGGGACTCCAGTGCCTCACAGGTGTGAATTCGACCTTCCATGAACGTTTTCAACTTGTCCAGAGTTGGAAACTCCTTAGAGAGGCTCACGGAATCTTCCCACTCACGTTTAGACTGCCTGTCAAAACGGTCCACTGTCAACTCGACGACCCAGTCGACAGCATTGGTGACAGGTCGATTTAGATTAGCGAGTGCATCGACAGCGTCGAACGTTTCGTCATAAAGTCTTTTCATCTCCGTAGCCGATTCCTTTCGCATTGGAGCCACCGAGGAGAGCGCCCTAATTTGTGATTGCACCAAAAGCCGGGGATTCTCAAATCGACTTTCAAGTTTACTCCAAGCGACTTGAAAGTTCTCAGCTGTCGTCTTGACGTTCTTCAGAAGGACAGCGGCACTGCCCTTCATACAGGTTTTTAGGTAGTGGAGGCGCTCCACTGACGATAAGGACGCATCGTTCAAAATCAATGAGGTAAACATGTCTCGAAAGGATGGCCAGTCATTGTAATTGCCTTCAAAGGTCGGAAGAGCCATTTTTGGCAACACAGCGCGTGACCTCTGTGCGCTCGTCGCTGCGTTCGTTATGTTTGAATCGGACGTTGCTGTAACGGACGACGCGGCCTCGTGTTCGTTTATCATGTCGCGAATGATTCCAGAATGCTCCAGATATACCATGTAGACCTCGCTGTACTCGTCATCCTGGATGTATGGGCTCTCATTAATTTTTGGTTCCCTTCTGGCAGCGGCTCTAACTGCAGCATCACCCCGATGGTACTCTTCCCAATATCGTTCGAGAGAGTCGCGGGCATCCTGCAGTAGGCCCAGATGGATGTTAGCCTTTCCTTTCTTCTTCATGTTAGTAATAACACGAGCAACCCGTTGAGCGGTAAGGCGTTGAGCGTCAATGAGGTCAGCCATTGTGTTCACAAGGTCACAGAACTAAGCGGTTCGAATAAAATAACGGTTCACTTTCAGCAGACTGCAGCACTGAATCCGGCTCGAAGGACCAAAATGTTCGAAGGAAGGATGAGAATTCGAGGGCTGCCGAACGTATATTTTTGAACGAAACACGCTTTATTAACCCGAACCGGGAATCGTCTGTTAACAATGAACTTTACAACACTTGTAGCAAACGATCGCGTTTGCTTAACGATACAATAAAGATATTACCACAACTAGGCACTAGTTGAGTACGATATTTATTCTTGATACCAGAAAATTGAACTAATTAGGATAACGTAAAAAGACCGGTCAAAAGAGGCGCTCTATATCTACAGTCGTTTACTAGATCCTGATTACGAGGTCGTTAGAGAACTGGGGATCGATCGATCAGCAGTCCGTTAGCCGTCACCGTTGATCGCGTGGTTGGTGGATCGATAGCGCGCTTGACCAATCCGAGGCGCGCTCCGCGGTGGATATCGATCGTAATCGATTACTCTCGATATCGACGGTGCCGGCCAATGACTCCGTGCGTCGACGATCGATCCCAGATCTCGGAACGACCAGTTGTTCGGCCAATAGCCACGCCGTCGCCGCCGACACATTCACCAATCCCAAACATAGTTTGTGTGACTATTCAAAGTGACTTTCACCCTTTCGAGTGAATAAAAAGTGGTTGTTCAAAATCTTCCTGACTCATTTTACCACGCGTTCCGAAACATTTGGTCCTTCGAGCCGGATTCAGTGCTGCAGTCCACTGAAAATACAAGGAAATTAGTTCATTGCAACCGTCTCGCAGTTTGAATTCTTTACCGAAACAATGACTGACCTTGTCGGAAACAACGTACCATCGGCCAACGGATCTCTCGCATCGTGGTCAACATGAAAAAGAAGGGAAAGGCGAACATCACAATGGGAACTCTACAATCTAGCCTTATCACCCTGAACCAATTGTGGGCCGATTATCGGGAAGGAGACTTGGCCGTGAGAGCGGCTGCGGAGACGGACCCTAAAATTCGGGAAAGCTCCTACATTAAGGCGGACGAGTACGAGGATGTACAACAGATCTTTATTGAACAGTCCGGAACGCTTCGAGACATGATCGAGGAGTACAAAGCCGAGGTAACCGTCCAGGGGCCGAACAATTCAAATTCAACGATTACGGAGACGGTCGCCACAAGGTCGCGCGCCGTGCTACCCAAAATAGCGCTTTCCACGTTCGACGGCAACACAAAGATTGGCCTGCCTTTCGCGATTTATTTACGTCCTTGATAATCAAGGACGCGTCTCTTTCGCCTGTTGAACGCTTACACTACCTCAAGTCGTGTATGAAGGGCAATGCCTCCTCGCTGTTGAAAAACATTAAAACCACAGCCGAGAATTTCCAGGTCGCTTGGGCTAAACTTGAAGATCGTTTCGAGAATCTTAGGCTACTCGTTCAGGCACAGATTCGTCTTCTTGCCAATCTCTCTCCTGTTCGCAAGGAGTCCTCCGTCGAGTTGCAGCGACTTTATGACGAGACCTTCGATGCAGTTGATGCCCTAGCAAATCTGGAACGCCCTGTAACCAACGCGAGTGATTGGGTAGTGGAGCTAACAGTCGAACGTTTGGATCGCCAGTCACGTCGGGATTGGGAGGATTCCATAAAGCTCACCAAAACGGTACCTACCTTGGATGAATTAAAGAGCTTCATCACGGGTCGGATACAAGCTTGTGAGGCTTTGGAGTCGCCTCAGCCTGAAGGGCTAAAGAAATCAGGATCTTCGAACAACCGAACTTCTTCCAAGGGCTTCAAGGTGCACCAGGTGTCCAAGGCCGGCCCCTCTGGATTGGCCTGCCGCCTGTGTATGGATCAGCATTATATTCAGCGCTGCCCACAATTCCGCGACAAGAGCACAAGCGAGCGGAGAGACACCATCCGAACGTTGAGCCTGTGTTTCAACTGCCTAGGCTCTCATCAGGTCAACGACTGCCAGTCGGACAGGCGATGCCAAAAATGCGGAGGAAAACATCACACGATGATACATGAAGGGTCCTTCTCCTCCTCCAAGGAAACCTGTGCAGCTGGTTCCTGCGTGCAACATGTATCAACGGACGTGAGTAGCTCTTCCGTGATTCTCGGCACCGCCCGTGTTGCAGTTCTAGGCCCTCTTGGACAACGCAGTCTTGCTCGCGTGCTCATAGATCCCGGAAGCGAGGTCTCCCTAATCTCCGAAGCACTGACGCAGCGGCTCGGCCTCCGGAGAAGTCAAGCGCGGGTTCCTCTTCGTGGAGTCGGACGGGGCAAGACGCAATATACACGGGGAAGGACGGTGCTTACACTCACGTCCTATCAGGGGCAGGGAGACTCCATTCAGATCCCTGCCTACGTTCTCGCCGAGCTCTCCACGTACCAACCTCGGGAATTACCATCTCCCAGTTCCTGGCCTCACTTGGGGGGATTATCACTCGCCGATCCGACCTACCATCACTCCGATCCAGTCGACATTCTGCTAGGAGCAGATTCCTACGACCTCCTTATTCGAGAGGGTGTCAAGAAAGGACCTCCTCACACTCCAGTCGCTCAGGAGACATGCTTCGGTTGGATCCTCACTGGAGGAGCTGGCTCTTCGAACGCCGAAGGAGCAACTAGACGCGGCGAGGTCTCGGTTCTACACTGTAGTGTCGATCGCGAGCTGATGGACTCTCTCACCAAGTTCTGGGAACAGGAGGAAATCGAGGTCTCGGTACCAGGCACTGAGGATGATCTTCGAGCTGAAGATCACTTCTCCTCCACTCACTGTCGTCTACCTGATGGCCGCTTCATGGTCCGACTGCCCTTCAAGGTCACACCGGAGTTGGGTATTCGCGTCACACAGCCGTTCGGACGCTTAATGGACTGAATTACAAGTTTCAGCGTTCCTCCGAATTCCGGCTCGCTTACCACGACTTCCTAGGTACCTACGAAACAATAGGTCACATGACGACGACGAATCAATCACCTTCAGACGACAACTACTACCTTCCTCACCATGGAGTTTTTCGAGAAAGCAGCACTACCACAAAACTTCGGGTGGTGTTCAATGGTTCGATGTCGTCAGCCAATGGGAAATTTCTCAATGACTTCCTGCTGCGGGGTCCGAATTTGCTGCCTAATCTCGCTGACGTTTTGTTGAGATGGCGACGGTACCGCTTCGTCTTCTCTGCGGACATCGAGAAGATGTACCGGCAGATTCTCGTTCACCCTGATGATCGGCGATGGCAGCGAATTGTCTAGCGACCTGATCCAAGTACAAACATCAAGGACTATGAGTTGAACACGGTCACCTACGGACTCGCTTGCGCGCCTTACCTGGCAATCCGGTGCTTGCGTCAACTCGCCCAACAACAGGATCAGCTGTACCCCCGAGGTTCCCAGGTCGTACTGAGGGACATCTACATGGACGATGTCCTGACTGGGTCTGACTCCCTTCCTGAAGCACGGCTGATGCAAACGGAAGTTCGGGAACTCCTCATGGCGGGCGGATTCCCTCTCAGGAAGTGGGCCTCAAACTCTCGGGATCTCTTGGAAGGACTCTCCATCGACGAGCTGAAGGGGATTAAGGAATGGGACTCACCAACAGCACACAGCGTACTAGGTATCCAATGGCTTCCTTGTTCGGACTGCTTTCAGGTTTCAGCTGTCACTATTCAGACAGCGGTTTACACCAAACGAGCTGTGCTCAGCGGAACAGAGCAGCTCTTTGACCCTCTAGGGTGGTTGGCACCTGTCATCATCGTCGCCAAGGTGCTACTCCAATCTCTATGGCCCCTCAAGGTGGACTGGGACACACCCTTGCCCGAAAAAGAGGAATTTATTTGGCGAAAATTCCTACAGCAACTCTCTGCGCTTCGTACGGTTCGCGTACCTCGATGGCTCGGCATCAGCAGCTCCAATTCGGCCCTGGAAATCCACGGGTTCGCCGATGCTTCAGAGCGGGCCTATGCCGCCGTCGTTTATTCACGTATTCTAAACGAGGAGGGAGTCGCTACCGTTTCATTGATCGTAGCCAAATCCAAGGTGGCTCCATTGAAACGGGTTTCGCTGCCTCGACTTGAGCTATGCGCCGCCTTCCTTTTAGCCAAGCTTGTCTCCCACGTCACCAAGGTGCTCGAGTTATCCGATGTTGACCTACATCTATGGTCAGACTCCTCTGTTACACTCAGTTGGATCCAGGGACATCCTTCACGCTGGCCAACTTACGTAGCAAATAGGGTAGCAGAGATTCAAAGGCTACTGCCACTCGCTCAGTGGCATCATGTTCGGAGCGCAGAGAACCCCGCTGACTGCGCTTCCCGTGGCTTGTATCCAGCGGAGATGCTCAACTACGAGCTTTGGTGGCGAGGACCGGAATGGCTGACTTCCTCAGGGGATTTTCCTGGTTCAACTCCACAGGAATTCAACCTCGAGGTCACTGAACCCACGGTTCATCACGTTGCGCGTCAGGTAGAAGGCTCTTCTTGCCTCTTGATCGAGCGGTTTTCGAACCTGACACGCCTATTCCGAGTCGTGGCGTGGTGTCTTCGTTGGAGAATTGGGCACCGAAACCACGAGGCTACACTAACCAACACCGAGATTCAAACCAGTAGAATCACTATATTACGGCTGGAGCAGGCGGCGCACTTTTCCGACGACATCAAGGCACTCAGAAAAAACCAACCGGTGGCATCCAAGAGCCGATTGGTCAAGCTCTCACCATTCCTGGACTCGGATGGCGTTCTTCGCGTCGGAGGTCGTCTTCAAGATTCCAATATCGCATATGACAGGAAGCATCCTGCCATACTACCCAAGGACTCGCATCTGGCTCGACTGTGGGTTGACGCTGCCCACAAACGGTGCCTCCATGGGGGAACTCAACTGACGCTTGCTACTCTGCGTCAGGAGTGCTGGATCCTCAATGGTCGACAAATGGTGAAGTCCTGTATCGGACATTGCACCATTTGTATACGGTGGAAGGGGCAAACAGCCCAACCTCAAATGGGAAATCTTCCTTTAGCTCGCATAACGCGTTGTCGTCCATTTTTCAGGTCTGGAATTGACTACGTTGGGCCAATACAGCTTCGTGCCAGCCGGGGTCGTGGTCAGCGCACCTTGAAGGGATACATCGCGGTGTTCATCTGCTTGCCACGAAAGCTGTTCACTTGGAGGCAGTTTCGGATGGTTCGACCGAAACATTTCTGGCAGCTCTACGGCGATTCATGGCTCGGCGAGGTCGGTGCTTGGAGTTGTACAGCGACTGCGGGCGGAACTTCGTCGGAGCCAACCACGAGCTACAAGCCCTTCTTCGGGACTCGGTTAAGAAGGATGGAGGTCCACCCTCAGCTGCCTCCATCGAAGGTATCAGGTGGAGGTTCAACCCTCCTTCGGCTCCTCACTTTGGCGGAATCTGGGAAGCTGCCGTCAAGTCAGTAAAGCACCACCTCCGCCGAGTCATCGGCGAACAAACCCTGACTTTCGAGGAGCTGACCACATTTCTGACAGGCATCGAGGCTTGTCTAAATTCCAGACCTCTCTTACCCCTTTCAGATGACCCTGAGGATCCAGTCGCGCTCACACCGGGTCACTTCTTGATCGGGGAACCATTACTATCTATTCCTGAGCCCAGCCTCGTGGATCTCCCTGTTTCTCGATTGTCTCGATGGCAATTGATACAGCAGATGTATCAACATTTCTGGAGTCGTTGGTCGCGGGAGTACCTTAACTCTCTCCAACCTAGAGGAAAATGGCAAAAGGACAAAACTTTAATCAAGGCCGGGGTCCTTTGTCTAATCAAAAGCGAACTTCTTCCGCCTACCCAATGGCCGCTTGCCCGCGTTGTTCAGGTGCACCCGGGACCAGACGATTCTGTTCGGGTCGCTACAGTTCGAACTGCATCTTCGCAGTACCTTCGACCGGTTCATAAATTGATTCCCCTTCTCCGGCCGAACGTGCACGAGAAGGACGCTGGTGAGATCCACGAGGCAGGCCCAGCAGACAATTCTGCGTAATTGCGTTTCATTTCTAATACATATCGTTAATCCAACTTTTTAACATCACTCACCTCATTTGTTAAGATCAACTTGTATATTATCTCATGTATTTGTAGATTCACTGTATTTTCACTCATCTTATTCCACAATTCAATTCACGGCAATTCAACTGTTCACTCGCGTCGCGTGGCGTCGTTTACTACGCAGTACATACAGCCCATTCACTCTTCAGTTTCGTCAGTGAATGACGAGGCGGGCGGAATGTTTGGGATTGGCCGTTTCTGTCGATCGATATCAACGAGCTATCGACCGCTCCTTCAACTATTGGCTGCCGCGCGCGACTCGACACTATCGATGTTCGATCAGCAGCGCGCCACGCTATTGGTCGCCGCTGACTGATCGATTATCGACCGGCTAAGAGACCGCTCTTAGTTCCCTGAACGATAATTCGCTGATCATTGTTCAGTTAACGTAGCCATAGATCGCTCATTAACTCATCGCTCTCGCTAAAATCGATTCAAAGACTGTGCGTTGTTAAACCGGTTTCTTGATAACGTTTTAGTTCAATTCGCGGTACGCGTAGGTACATTTAAATTAAGTAAATTCGCTCCTTCAAGCGTTATTTATTACATTTTTTGTACATAGTTTGTGTGACTATTCAAAGTGACTTTCACCCTTTCGAGTGAATAAAAAGTGGTTGTTCAAAATCTTCCTGACTCATTTTACCACGCGTTCCGAAACAATATCTATTAAACTAATAATTTTTTTACTATTTTAATCTTTTTGTAGAAAGCAAAATGCTGCATTGACTGGTGCATAAAAACATACAGTTCCATTTATAAAATCAAAGTTGGCCTTCATAAGTTCTTTACGCGTCCACCTACAAAAAGAAAGAATAAAACCATTATGTGCATCTCTTGAAACCGTATCATCACCATGTACATATTTCTCGTTGCAAATAATAGTAATGGCGTAAATCGAGATTGTAATATCTGGTGAACCACCCTGTGTAGGGAAAAATTATACAAAATCTGCAGGATTCAAATAACTTCAGTAGGATATATAGGCGGGTTCTAACTCACAGTTATCATTATAGGCAGATTCCTGCCTTACCGGCATTTTACCTTATAGCGCGAGCATATTTTTGCGGGGTGAGGGGGATTAGCTTAGAACACAACCATATTTTGCGGGGGGCGGGATGAGGGAGATTACTTTATAACGCGACCGTATTTTGCGGGGGGGGGGGATTTTTAGTTTTCCTGGTATTGGCAGTTCCAGGTATTGCGTATGTTTATAATAATATATCCTGTCGACGGTGCGATATCAGATCGCTCAGCTTATCATTTTGTAAATGTTTATAATAATATAAACATCCTGTCGACGGCGGGATATCATTCTCACATCATTTTTTTAAAATAAACATCCTTTGACCCAGATCACTGTTCTCACTGACCGGGGGGAGGGGGGATTTTTAGTTTTCCTGGTATTGCATTGAAGGCCAATTTCCTGGTATTGCGTCCAGTCCCCTGGTATGTTTATAATTTCGATGGCGGGCGTCGTGATATCAGATCACATCATTTTTAAATAAGCATCCTTTGGCTCTCTCCTTATCGTTTCTCTCCTCGCCTCGTTCGTAATAGCAACATCCTTTTGACGGTTGGTATCGAGTCGCGATATCAGATCTCTGTTCTCACCCAGCTTATCATTTTTTAAATAAGAACATTCTAAAAACGTTTTTAGAATGTTTGAAAGTAACGTTCGCTGGACATTTTGTAAAGGTTTAAAGAAGTAACAACATTTATTTAAAATGTCATTTATTTTATAATTTTTTTCGCATTTGGTATATGTAACAAACAAGATTTTACAAGATTATACGGACATTTACGAACATAACAAGATTTTAAGGACATTTGCTTCTTATTTTCGACTGCTGCAACTTCTTCGCTCCTCTTCCTGCTGCCTTCTTTCAAACTCTCCGGGCCTGTTTAAAGTTAGCAATTCCACGCTGGTAGCAGCAGCTGAAAGTAAAATATATTTTTAAGAAAAAAGATATACTAATTACAGTAATAGGATGAGATGTACAGCTTGTGACGTGGCATTTTTTGCCAGCGTCTCCCCAGATCGGTAAGATGAAAGACCGGATCACCTCCTGGCAGCGAGACACAGTCGCGATCGGTGCGAGCGCTCTCCCTGGGCACGAGAGAGACCCAGAGAGCGCAACTCATACTTTTGAGCGTCGCGCCAATTTGCGCGACGCGATCTTTCAGGACCGTAATCGGGTCCCAGGGGGACCCGAGACTCTTTTCCCCACGAAATTGGCGAAGATGCCTCAAGAACGCATCATACGAGGACTGGCTCCGGCAAAGGAATCATGGGACAACATCTGAGGATCATCGCGGCCCAGGAAAATCAACCTGGAGGCGCCGACGTGGGATGAGGACGATCCTGAAGAAATCGGCTTCACCCAGTCATCGCCTCGTCCGGGAAGAAGCCTGGCCAGCTGCCGGATAGGCCGACGCCGATCGTCGTCGCGGGAAGCGGCCAATCACCGAGCGCCGCCGAAACTGAATCCGCGAATCGCCGGAGGCCAGGGGCCATCGCGTAGCGTCCGAAATTCGGCTAGCGATAGGCCGAAACGCCGCGCGTAGGAAAAGAATTAGGGAGTGGGGGACGCCTCGCTTCCGCGTTACCGAGCCACCGCATGGGAAGCCATTGCTTCGATATCGTGCAAGTACGCCGCACCTTCTACTCGCGTGCTATACAAAGTATTTTGCGACCGCTGCCGAACGTGAGGACGGGGTAAAACGAGCTGCCGTACAGCTGCCGCTTGGCTGCCGTTGCCGTGGTAAGCGCCGATCAGGCTTGTATTATCGATATTGTTTCTTTTGCGCGTGTGGCTCGTGTGGCGTTTTGGCGGGTCCGCGTTCGCGTCGCGAGGGCTGACGACTTGGGTTCAGGGCTGCCGAGAATCGCGAGATTTAAAGTCGTGAGGGGCCCGAATCCTCTGGGCAACGGGATTCCATTCTTTAGCGAACTCGCCTCCCACGTGGGAGCCGAGCATTATACCGGGTGTCGTCGTCAGCCTTGGCCAACCTCGTCTCGGTCCACGGTGGGACGCCGCGTCGTGCGCGATTCGTGTCCCGCGAATTCTGCCAACGATCGAAGCCCGGATAGGACCGCGTGTAACACCGGAATTCGGCTAGATTCCCCGTGTAGGAAACAGGCGCGTATAAAATCCAGTGCTGCCGAATTCGACGCGACGAAATCAAGCGCGTGCGATTGTCATCCGTCGCGATATTTCTTAAACCGCGCTCGCGATCATCTTTAACGGCTGTCGACTCTCGTCGGCAGCTATGTCATCTTCCATCTCGTTTAATAAACGTTCATGATCGCCGAAATTAACGTGTTCAATTCTTGCGTGAAACCCTCCTGCCGCAAGGAACGTCTCCTGTACTTCCCGTGTCTCTCCTGGTCCCTTGGACGAGCTATCTCAGTTTCATCGCGGTCGTCGTAGGCTCGGGGTTTCCCCAATTGAATTTGGCTTATTAGATTTCGAATTTCATCTGACACGTAGCCGTGTCTGGCGCCCGAAAATCCGCGTTAGTTGTCGGAAAACCGCGAGCCCGCGATAACCTTTTGTCCCGGGTGGACCACGTGTCGTGCGGCCGATCGTGGCCCGGCGTTCCGCCTGTAAATACCCGGTGTCGCAAAGGGTTTCGCCCTTCTGGCACCTCCCGATAGTCGAGCGACGTGACAAGCTATAAATGTAATAATTTAATGTTCTATATGTAGGGCGATTTTTTAGAAACACGAAACACCACACTTTCACACAATTGCTGAACACTACACGTAGCACACTTTTCAAACTCGAAACGATAGCAAACGGAATTCCATACTCCGAAGCGACGCGGCGCGGAAAGAATTCCGTGTTCTTCGCGATTCCGCGCGAAACTGTTTTCTCCCCGCTTACAATGTTGTCGATGAAGGCAGATTGTTTGAAACAAATGAAATCGTTGCCTTGAAGATATTGATTTTTCGAAAAATAATTCCTTCATTGTTCTGTTTCAGATCATGAACTACAAATCTCAGTGGAGTATGTCAGATATGATCTTCTGGGTGTCGAACACACTAGATAATAATATACGAGATTTGAAAACCTTAAAGAAAGGTGACATATATTGTCAATTAATCAGGACCCGGTTTCCCGAAGCAATCGACGTGAACAAAATTAAATCAAAGCCCTGTAATGATTACGATTACATATGCAACATGAAGCTCGTCGATAAAGCACTACAGAAAGTAGGTGCAGAGAAGGTAAGTTAGAAATTTTTTTTTTTTTTTTTTTAACTTCCCGATTCATAGGGAAGTTATGGTAATTACCCCGAAAATCGAAAATCGAATTTTTAACAGATCTTCACGTTTCATGGTCATTGGATTCATTTTAGACTATTTTTATCAAAATGTCGGTATGTGTGTGTGTGTGTGTGTGTGTGTGTGTGTGCGTATGTCCGTTTCTATGGTATCAAATTTTTCGTTAACGTTTTCAGAAAAAGTAATAACGCGATCAGAATAATGAATGATGCATTGGAAGTGCCCCGCTGCAACTTAGAGCTGATAAGATTTTGGTCAAGTTTGGTCAAGTAGTTTTTTAGTTTTTTAAAAAAAAAATTTTTTTTTTTTTTTTAAATTCAAAAGACTACATACGTCATGTGGTTGGGCATACTCTATATGCCCAATACAGTGTTATAATCACTTTCCCTGAAAACATATAATCTTCTTAAAACGTACGAATAGCAAAATAAAAACTAGCTGGTTATTGTTGCTCGCTCGCTTCGCGAGCTCGCGGGTAGAACTGCTCTTGCGAGAGGGTTAGTGGTACGCATTGCTAGTGGGGCATACAGCTATTAATGTTTTTCTACCCCGAAAATCGAAAATCGATTTTTTAGCAGATCTTCACGTTTCATGGTCATTGGAGTCATTTTAGACTATTTTTAACTTCCCGATTCATAGGGAAGTTACTGTAATTACCCCGAAAATCGAGAATCGATTTTTTAGCAGATCTTCACGTTTCATGGTCTTTGGAGTCATTTTAGACTATTTTTATCAAAATGGTGTGTGTGTGTGTGTGTGTGTGTGTGTGTGTGTGTGTGTGCGCGCGCGCGCGCGCGCGCGTATGTCCGTTTCTATGGTATCAAATTTTTCGTTAACGTTTTCTGAAAAAGTAACGATGCGATCAGAATGATGAATGATGCAATCGATGTGCCCCGCTGTAACTTAGAGCTGATTAGATTTTGGTCCATATTGGTCAAGTAGTTTTTTAGTTTTTTCATTCAACAATGCAAATTATACGAGAGGACGGAAATTTTCCACCGAAGAAACAAACATAATAATTACATATATTTTTTTTTATAATTGAAACAAATTTATTTTTAAAAAAATTTTTTTTATTTTCCTTTTTTAATTATGCAACTAATGCTAATGTTACCGCTTAGAATAATCGAAAATTATCCCAATGCAAGAGTGAGTTATTCATCGCTACTGCCGAGAATACATTTTCAAAGAATATCGATGAAAGTACAAAAACATTTATATTACAATCCATTAAAAAAACAAGCAGTTCAATACGAATTATTAGCTGAGATGAAATTGAAAGTTAATATAAAAAAATGGTTAATGGAGCATGCGAGCAACGAACATACGATGTTGGTTTAATGCGACGCCATACAGAAAACATTTTGATAAGTAGAAAACTATTGAACTTCCCTGAGGACGTATAATCTTCTTAAAACGTACACTAAATAATGATAATAATATACTGCAACTAACGAATCGGGAAGTTCTTTGTGTGGCTCGTGGAGAGTCACACACAAAATAACATCCGTACCACTAACCCTCTCGCGAAATCGCAAAGCGAGCTACAATACCCCCACCTGCGAAGCTCGCGAAGCGAGCGAGCAACAATAACCAGCTAGTTTTTTTCTTTATTTAACGTCGCTTTGTGAACTCCTTATTCAGGAATTATTTCACGACGGGACCTACAGTTTCAAGTGGGTTCCGAACCACCTTGGGCACCACAGTTTACAGAGCACATGGAGTAATTCCAGAGGTGCCGGCGCAGCGTCGGGGATCGAACCCGCGACCACGGAGTCCGTAGGCGCGCGCTCTACCCACTGAGCCACTGCGTGCCCCCTAAGTTAGAAATTGTTAGATGTAAATAAATGTTTAAACTTTAAATTTTATCCCGTTATTAAATCCCGTTCACAATTTATAAAAAAGGTTTTTCCCTTAATTTGTGATACAAACTCATTAGAAAATTATATTTAATATCAAAGAAAATCGATGTAACCATGAGGTTACATTTGAAATTGCCGCCAGTTTCGTCCATGCATCATTATGGATCGTTATCGATCCACCAATCGTTGACGAGTTCTGTCACATATATGTCACAGCACTCTTACCGTTTGAATAGCATGTGCCCAGTCACACATCTGCCACCATGAGGTTTAAATAGTATTCATACTAACTTCAATAATTGTTATAATGTATTGTCCATTTTTCTGCACAACATGTAAGTATTATATATATACGGTGTTGTGGTTTCCTTTAATTTTGCATACTGTTATATCATTTAAAATATTTTTCAGACGCAATAATGATTCTTTGAAAAAGATCCACATCGGGATCGAAACGTTAGAAACATGTAATAATTGCACATTTGTTGTTGTTCTAAAATTGATCGAACCTGGCGCCGATAACATTTAAAGTTTATTACCTATAGAGCTCGATGTTGACGCACTGGCAAAATGTGGGGATTCGAAGTAACTTTATAGAAATGCCTAATAGATTGAATACCGGACTAGCGGAATCTATACGGTTAGCGATTGATCCGAAGGGGAACTTTAGCCCGATCTTACGAGAGAGTAAAAATGTACGGGTTTATATACCCCAAAAATGAATGGGGTGGTCTGTTCATAATCTAATCGCCGCTTAGGGCCAGACTCTAGTTTTTGTCAATTTCCATTAAGTCGAGCCAGAGCTCGGTTTTCGTTAAAAGGGATCAACTAAGATAAGAAAGGTTATCTAGGACGTTTTCCTGCCAGAGACGATCTTGAAGAGATTCCTGTGAGAATGTCAACGGAATCTGTTCGCTAACCGTCACAATACGAAAGGCGTAAGAAATTCCTGAAAACATATAATCATCTTAAAGCGTGCACTAAATAAATAATGATACAAATATACTGCAACTAACGAATCGGGAAGTTCTTTGTGTGGCTCGTGGAGAGTCACACACCAAATAACATCCGTACCACTAACCCTCTCGCGAGCTCGCAAAGTGAGCTACAACACCCCACCTGCGAAGCTCGCGAAGCGAGCGAGCAACAACCCCCCTCAATTTTTTTTTAAAATTTTGTTCCATAATTTTTTTGTTAATTATTTGCAGGATATATCAATATCAAAACTTGTGGAAGGGTCGCTGCAATATCACTACGAGTTTATAAAATGGTTGAGGTGGTTCCTCGAAAAGGAACCCACCGTGATGGCCCACCCAGAGGATGACATACTGGATATCGCAAGTAAAGGAAATTTTTGTCTTGTCTATATCTATATCTATATCCAAACCAAAACACTTCGTGTAAAGGTTGACCAAGTTCCCCGGCCCATCCACTTCAGTGATATGAAGGATGGACCAAGTTCCTCTCGCCTATCAAAGTTGTGATATGATGGATGGACCAAGTTCCTCTTGCCTATAAGGGCTGTGATGTGGGGAAAGACCAATTCCCAGAGGCCAATGATTGTTACACTTACCTATATATAATTCAAACTTTACAACCTAGGGAACTTGGCGTCGGCGCTGGCACTCAATGGCCATGGCTGTCAATGGCAATGACACATTTTATTTAGTTTCACAGTTTCTGTTTGATTTATGTCCTGATTGTGTTTTGCCTTACTTAGTTTAAAAAAAATTCATAAGATTTTCGCTTGAGCACTTGGGAATCCGTCTATAAATTTTCCTCATGCACGTCAAAATACTAGTGCCAGCGCCGACGCCAAGTTCCCTAGGTTGTAAAGTTTGAATTAGGTAAGTGCAACAATCATTGGCCTCTGGGAATTGGTCTTTCCCCACATCACAGCCCTTATAGGCAAGAGGAACTTGGTCCATCCATCATATCACAACTTTGATAGGCGAGAGGAACTTGGTCCATCCTTCATATCACTGAAGTGGATGGGCCGGGGAACTTGGTCAACCTTTCAACGAAGTGTTTTGGTTTGGATATCATGTTATTTTTGTGTTACGTCGTACCAACGTTTGCTTCAGCATTTGCGCGAACAAACAAATTCTCGGGATATATAATTCGCGCGAACGAATCCTGGCCGTTACGCCGATTTTAATTCTATTTTCGTCCCGGGTCAATCAAAGTGTACATTTATATATACATACATATTCATATCAAACCGCAACCATGAGACGCCGGTGCGAGCGAACCCTGGCATAGCAACAGCTATTACAGGTGTTTACCGAACATTCGCGAATAATAGTGACACGAAGAACAATAGTATAAATCGTATGATCGAGAACAATTAATGTCACGCTCCACCGAATTCTTATGGTCCGCGCTCCCATTATAAATATGGCAAGATTCGCGCTCTGCGACAGTTCTTCGCAACAGTTTCTTGAAATCACTTCGCTCTTCTAATTCCTAGTCTTCTGACCTAATCGTACCGCACCTTGCCATATTCGTTTTGTTCATTTCAATTTCCTCTATCTCATTTCTTTTGTATTATAATTCTAGTTCGTAATTTAGTTTAGTGCGCGTTGTTATATCATAGTTAATTAATTTTAGTTTCGTTTATCGAATTTCGAATTGCGTTAATCCCTAAGTTTAGTTATAGTTATTCCCGTATATTTAGTTATTTCATTTATATCGTGTTCGCGTCGTTATCTCGCCATCGTGCAGTGCTCTAGTTTAATTTTCGTTTTCGTAGCTATCGCGTAATCTTGTATTCAGCCACTTCCTTTTAGTTATTACACGTTGATTTAATTTACTTATTTTCTTCTCTTTTATTTTTCTGTTCTCCCTTTGTGTTGTGCGATTACGTCAGTGTGGTTGTGTCCTTATAGTGTTTCGAATGCCGCGTCGCGCAGGTCGCAAGTACCAGCTCAAGAGATTGTTCGGAGGACTCTTCCGGGAGGGAAAAGGGACCACCTACGACCGGAATCTCGGGATCCGGAAACCCCCGCGCATCCTCCGCGAAATCGAATTCACCGGAACAGTTCGAATCGTGAGTTCGAAGAGGATCGTCCGGGATAAACGACCTAAGGCCCGCCAACCCGCGAGTTCTCCACCGTGGAAGCTTGTCCCGATCACGTTCACGCCGAGCTACCCTCCGCCAGAAGGGATCGACACCGAGGATCCACGATACGAGCGGTACGCTCAAATCGCGGAAAACGGAACGTCCGAGGTTCGTCCCGCCGCGAATCCCCCCCCGTGGAGACTCGTGCCTCTCATTTACGTCCCGAACTTCCCTTCGCTGGAAGATATTAGTATCGACGACCCGCGTTACGAACGCTACGCCCTCCGCCGATCTCTCATCTTGAGGTGGTACTACTAGAACCCCATTTTCTACCGCCTATCTGCTCCCTCCCCCTGTCGTCCGACGACAGGGCAGCGAGACCCAAGTAAACCATCGCGACACGGACGAGAGAAAACACAAGTGTAAGTGAGTGCGCGCGATACGACGTAGGTGCCGATCTAACTACTGACAACTGTCAGATCTCTTAAATCGGTGTTCCCCCTCGTACGTCTGAGCCCACCAGGGCCCGGTACAATCGGAGGAACACGGATTCTCGCGCACGGATCTCCCCGAGTTACACATTAAACGTCAAATTGTCAGACCTCTTAAATCGGTGTTCCGCCTCGTACGTCTGAGCCCACCAGGGCCCGGTACAATCGGAGGAACACGGATTCTCGCGCACGGACCTCCCCGAGTTGCATACCAAACGTCAAAAACTGTCAGATCTCTTAAATCGGTGTTCCCCCTCGTACGTCTGAGCCCACCAGGGCCCGGTACAATCGGAGGAACACGGATTATCGCGTCATAATCCGTCCTCCCAAGAATTCGATTCGCACGCCGTGCCACGATCACTGTGACGTCAGGGACCGCCCGGAACCTTCGCGATTGTATAAGAGTACCGTTACGCGTCGTAAATCGCGGTTCCCATTCTAGCAGCAACGCGACTTCGCTAATTCCCCGTTCCCGTTTATTATCTCCCTCGGACAACCGAAAATTCGGGCCTGGTCAGACGTGGACGTACGTGCCACGTGGACCGAAGATCGTCAAAGTCCGTAAACACGTTACGACCCCCATCCGGGACGTAACAGAAATTTGGCGCAGTCGGTAGGACACGACGATCACCGAATAGATCGGTTGCCCCTTTCCTTTTTTTTTTCTCTTTCGGAGCTAGCCGCCTCCATCTTGCGAGTTCCGTATCCCTATCTCGCACGGCACCCCCCCCCCCCGTATTCCACAATGGATCCCAACAATTCGAAACTGGACCCAGACGCGCCCATACCCCTCACCAACGAGGAACTCTTCGCGTTCCAGCTAGAGCTGGCCGAAAAGGAGGCCGCCCTCCGGGAACAAGCAGCCGCCCTCGAAACCGCGCGAAGGGCATACGATCCCAGTGCCGCCCTTCAAGAAGAGCTACGAGCCATGCGTCGCGAACTGTACGATCTTCGCTCCCAAAATCTCGACTCAAACAACCCGCGCTTTACACCAGGCTCCGAACCGAATCTTCTCGGCGAGCCCCCGCGCCCCAATCCCGCGAATTTCACGGTCAAACAGGCCGTCGAATGCATTCCCACCTTCGACGGCAGTAACATGACCGTCCTTCAATTCGTACGCGCGTGTAAACGCGCCCGCGAAGTCATACCCCCGTACGCGGAACGTACGCTAACAAAACTCGCTTGTAACAAACTCCGCGGTCGCGCCTACGCCGCCGTGGAGGACGAGGATTGTTCCACCATCGCCGACCTCTGCAACCGTCTCAAGGACGTCTTAGGCCCCCACCGTTTCGTCGACCAGTACCGTGGCGAACTGGCGAGCATTTCGCAAGGGATAACGGAGCACGTGCTCGATTTTATAAGTCGCGTAAAAGATCTACGTACCGCGATCCTAGACTGTCACCGAGACGACCCCAACAAAACCGAGGTCGACAACCTTACGAAAGACAGTTTCATTCGAGGACTTATCCCCACTCTGCGAACAGACGTTCGCTCCTTCCGTGACCAGCCCCTGAACACGGTTTTTAACGAGGCTATCAATGCCTACAAGCAATACGAGCTCGATAAACGCCGATACGGCGAACCCCTCCGCTACGATTATCGGCGGGTACACTTCACGGAGGCGCGAACGAACGCGCCAGAGCCCTGCGAGGGGCGGCCCTCCTCGTACCATGAACCGTCTTCTTCCTCCTGGCGCCTTCCTCAGGCTGGAGGCCAGGGGTCCGATGCCCCACGACCGTTACTCCCTCACCGCGAACCCCCGCGCCCCAGGCTGCGAGACGATCGGCGCCCTCCGAGCCCCCACTCCGAGTCTCGCGAAAAATACCCCGCGGAGTCTCCCAAATTCTGCCGCTACTGTAAAAATCCGGGTCACGACATCCATGAATGTCGCAAACGCGAATACAATAACAAATTGAAACAGGGAAACGGAGACCGCCTCCCGCCCAAATCAACATCCGGACGGGAGGCCCCGACTCAAAGCGCGGTCCACCTGACGGCAGAACGCCACGAGACACTCCCCGATTCATCTCGGCAATAAATCTCGCGCCCAACTCCCCGATCCCCCGCGTAAACGTCACCGCGCCACAACTCTTCTCTCCGTGCGAACTCCTCTTAGACACCGGCTCGGAACTAAATATCATTAGAGCGTCTAGCGTAAAACCAGGTGTCCCCATCGATTCCGATAACGTCATACAAGTCCACGGAATCACGGAAGGTACCATCCCCACCCTAGGTCAAGTAGACGCGCTGCTCAACGACTCTGTACCTGTCTCGTTCCAACTCTTTCCCGACACTCTCCCCTCCAACGTCGACGGAATCCTTGGCGCCCCCTTCTTCCAGGACGAGGGCGAAATATCTTTCGCCAAAAACGAAGTCGTTAAAAACAACGTCCGAATACCGTTTTCGAACGCGCGCGAACACCAGATCGAGGCCAGAACGATCGCATGTATCGCCGTTCACGTTCACGGTCCCGCGACAGGCTACATTCCCCGTATGGGAATCGAACCACACGTTTTCCTAGGCGACTGCCTCGTCACGAACAATTGCGGCAAAGCGTACCTGCGATGCGTCAACGCCTCCGAAAAGACCGCGACCTTCTCCCTCCCATCACTAGAGGTAGAAGAGGTCGAAACCGTCCCTCCCCACCACAGCCCCGAATCCGCTTCGGACACTCCTTCTTGCTCAAATTCTAAAACTCGCACAGACCGTCTGTGCGAGACGATCGTAACCGGTCACTCCGCGAAGACCCCTGCAGTCCGCGTAAACGAACTACGCGAAATAATTAAAACCGGTCACCTAAATTCAGACGAGACTGACCACGTCAACTCCCTGTTGGAGGAACACCACGACCTCTTCCATCTCGAGGGGGATCGTCTAGGCAAAACAAACGCGCTAACACACAAAATACCAACCACAGACGATATCCCCGTTCACACCAAGCAATACCGATATCCACCGATCCACAAAGAGGAAATAGATAAACAAATGCGCGAACTCCTGACAAACGACATCGTGGTCCCGTCAAGCTCTCCCTACAATTCCCCCTTGTGGATCGTTCCCAAGAAGCCGGACGCCGACGGCAACAAAAAATGGCGCATGGTAATCGACTACCGCGCTCTGAATGAGAAGTCGGTAGCTGATGCATACCCGCTGCCCAGCATAAATGAAATACTCGATCAGCTGGGCAGCGCCAAATATTTCAGCGTATTTGATTTGGCTAGCGGCTTCCATCAAATCGGGATGGAATCGGCGGACGCGGCGAAAACCGCCTTCTCCACCCCGTTCGGTCACTATCAATATAACCGTATGCCGTTCGGCTTGAAAAACGCGCCGGCTACCTTCCAGCGATTGATGGACACGATCCTAACGGGCCTCCAGGGTAACGAGTTGTTCGTGTACCTCGACGACATCGTCATATACGCTCGAACCTTGGAGGAACACCGCTCGAAATTCGATAAACTAGCGCGCCGACTTCGCGAAGCGAACCTAAAGCTCCAACCCTCCAAATGCGGATTTCTATTCAAAGAGGTAGCGTACCTCGGACACCAAATAAGCGAAAGCGGGGTCAGACCGTGTCCCCAAAAGGTGATCGCGGTGCGCGATTTCCCGAGACCCAAATCCACGCGCAACGTCCGCGAATTCCTCGGTCTTGCAGGGTACTACCGGCGATTTATCAATAAATTCGCGCAAATTTCGAAACCCCTGACGCGCCTACTCACGAAAGAAACGAAATTCGCGTGGGGGCCCGACCAAGAACGGGCCTTCAATACCCTCCGCTGCGCTCTGTGCTCCGAACCGGTACTTCAATATCCCGACTTCGACAAACCATTTAACGTCACGTGCGACGCCTCCGGTTACGCCATCGGAGCAGTGTTGAGCCAGGGTGAAGTAGGCAATGACCGTCCGATCGCCTACGCCTCACGAATCTTACACGGAGCCGAACTCAATTACTCCACCATCGAAAAGGAGTGTCTAGCCATAATCTTCGCCGTCCAGTATTTCCGACCATACATTTACGGTCGCCAATTCCTACTCATCACTGACCATCGCCCGTTGGTCTGGATGACTTCGGTCAAGGACCCCACCTCACGACTGCTCCGATGGAGACTGAAACTCGCAGAATTCGAATATAAAGTTATTTACAAACCCGGGAAAGCGAACTCGAATGCGGATGCGTTGTCCCGCAACCCGGTAGCCCTACCAATCTACGGGGACACGTCGGAAGAGCCAACCCTCTCCCCGTCGTCGCGAGCATCGGACCCAACATTCGTAGGGGACACATCAAGAGACAACAACGACTTCACGCCCCCTCGGACGAGGAGCCGACGCTCCATACCACCCCCTCCGAGCCCGTTCCTCCGTCGGTTAACAAGCAACTCACCCGGAGATTCCCCAGATGCCGAAACAATCGTAGAAGGGGGAAAACCAGGGGCAACTTCGACACCCACTAGCCCCCACAACACGACCCCCTATTTTCCAAGCCCGCCCTCCCCCTCTACTTCTCAAACCACTATGTCACCACCCCCACATACCCCCTACGATCCCGATGACACCCTAGACCACGAAGACACGGTTGTCGGACCAACAGGCTCACTGGACCCCACACATCGCCGCACCATAGTCCATCTCCGGGACAGACTCATCATGAGGCACGATAACCTAGTGTGTTTTATCACACAAGACGGAAGGCCAGCGGACCCAGGAGCGGCAGACCTCTTCCGACTAGGAAAGATCACCACCAGCACAGAATTGGTGCTCCATAGAGCCAAGGTGGACAACATCGGCTCATTTAAACTAATCCAGCTCCCAGTCAAAAGATCCCCGTTCCACGAAGCCTCCCTCGACGACGTCAACGAATGCCTCCGTTCCCTATACAATGTCGTCACCGAACTCCAACTCCCTACGTTTTCTCTCTCCAGAACCACGATTGACAACATCCCCTGGCACCACATCCAGGCCTCAATCACCGCAATTTTCGCACAACTACCACTCCAAGTTTTCCTCTGTTCCCACGACGTCCAAATTCCGGCGGAGGACAGAAGGCAAGAGATACTCGTAGAAAATCACACCTCCGCCTACGCCGGCCACAAAGGAATAACCAAAACGTACAAGAGAATACGAGAAAAGTACTATTGGAGGACCCTGAAGGCGGACGTCACGACATTTGTCAACAATTGCCCCAGTTGCCAACTCCACAAACTTACGAGGGTAAAAACCCGCCTCCCAATGACATTGACGGACACGCCGGGCAAAGCGTTCGACAAGGTATCTATGGACGTCGTAGGCCCCCTCCCACCAACCCCAGAAGGGTACCAATACATCCTCACGATGCAGGACCTCCTCACTAAATATTCCCTAGCAGCTCCCCTCAAGGGCATGGGCGCCGTCGAAATCGCCGACGCCTTCGTAGAACACCTAATCTGCCGATTCGGAGCCCCGAAAGCGCTACTGACGGACCAAGGGAGGAATTTCACCAGCTCTCTGATGAAGGCGGTAGCGAAGAAATTCAAGATCGCCCGTGCCCAGACAACTGCTTACCATCCCCAGAGCAATGGGTCAATTGAGAGGTCCCACCACGTACTAACAGAGTACCTCAAACAGTACATCGCCAACAACGACTGGAATAACTGGCTCAACCTAGCCATGCTGAGCTACAATACCAGCGTTCACGAGGCAACGACGTTTACCCCCCACGAACTAGTTTTTGGCTCGCTGGCGCGTGTACCCACGGCCGACGCAACGCACCCCCAGCTCGACAACGAATCGTACGAGGAATACTACCAGCGACTACAAACAAAAATCACGGAAACAATCGGAAAAGCACGCGAAAACCTCATAGCGGCAAAGAGCAGATCAAAGAGTCTGTACGACAGACGCACAAATCCCCAGACGGTCGCGGTGGGCGACAGAGTCTACCTCCTAAAGGAGCCCAGAAAAGGTAAATTCGACGCACAATACACCGGGACGTACGAGGTTTCCGAGGTCCTGCCCAAAAACAACGTCAGGATCAAGACGAAAAGGGGCACTAGGGTGGTCCACGCCGATAAATTAAAGAAAGCAAAAATCCCCCCCTTAACACTGTTACCCCACATTTCCCCCCTATCCCTCCCCGTTAACTCCCCCAATCAATCGAGGCACCCAGCGACACATCGAATTTGCCTCATTCGAGAGCTCGCATCTGCCAAACAAACATGTGTCTACGAACCCAAACCAAACCCACCCCGGGAGAAAAGGCTGAGAAGTACAGGAGCCGATTCGACGAGTACCTATGTTACCAGGGAGTCATATTCTCCGACGCCGACGGGGTCGAAACATGCGAAGCATGCAGCATCCACCTCCATGGGCCCCTCGAGGCATTCACCATTCACTCAGTCCAGAAGTGGGCCACCATGCGAGTCGCCTGCTCCCGCTGCAGGAAAGATATGTGCCGCAAGCAATCCCTGCTGGACTGCAGGAACTGCTCCAGCCGGGTTCTCGCCGCCACGGCAAGGTTCGTCTTCCCGGGAAGCCGACATCTTGACGAGATCCAGCAGCAATCCCCACTCACGACGGTCCACTACGCTACCCCCCTCCCTCAATTACAGCCGTAAATATCCCCCCCCTCCAATATCCCCACCACGCACTCAGGTTACCTCACAACACACAAACACATCCTCGACATTACACAACAGAACGCCACGAAATCAACATGTGCCTAAAGAGGAAGCCAGCGACCACCCCGGAAGAGAAGGCCGACAGCTACAGGGCACGCTTCGAACCCTACCGTTGTTACCGAGGACACGTGTATGCGGACGCCAGCGGCCAGGAGGTGTGCAAGAACTGCAGGCCATACCTCAGCGGCCCCGTGGAAGTCTTCCACACCCACTCGATACAGCAACATCAGCTGATGAGAAACTCGTGCTCACGCTGCTTGGGAGCAATGTGCCACGAGCAGCCCCTAATGGACTGCTACGAGTGCTCCAGCCGGCTAGCCACCACCATGGCTAAATACGTGTTCCGAAACAGCAGCCACCGCGACGAGCTGTGCCGGTACATTTTGCCGCTGAGGGCCAACATCCCCGCTGTCTGAGCTCCGGGCAGCGCCGCCCCCCCCCCCGGAGGGGGAGATGTCACGTCGTTCCGACGTTGGAATTGGACCTCCATTGTCGGCGGACTCCACCATCGTGTCCACACATTCACCAGCGCACCAACGTACCAGCGTCCCAAGTCCACCCCCCCCTTCGCCGCCCCGAAAAATGCGCGCCCCCAAGGGGTAAGGTGTTACGTCGTACCAACGTTTGCTTCAGCATTTGCGCGAACAAACAAATTCTCGGGATATATAATTCGCGCGAACGAATCGTGGCCGTTACGCCGATTTTAATTCTATTTTCGTCCCGGGTCAATCAAAGTGTACATTTATATATACATACATATTCATATCAAACCGCAACCATGAGACGCCGGTGCGAGCGAACCCTGGCATAGCAACAGCTATTACAGGTGTTTACCGAAC
This sequence comes from Lasioglossum villosulum, assembly GCA_963971365.1. Classification (NCBI taxonomy): domain Eukaryota; kingdom Metazoa; phylum Arthropoda; class Insecta; order Hymenoptera; family Halictidae; genus Lasioglossum; species Lasioglossum villosulum. The sequence continues at coordinate 18,142,694 of OZ020498.1, read as the reverse complement.
ATTCGCGAATAATAGTGACACGAAGAACAATAGTATAAATCGTATGATCGAGAACAATTAATGTCACGCTCCACCGAATTCTTATGGTCCGCGCTCCCATTATAAATATGGCAAGATTCGCGCTCTGCGACAGTTCTTCGCAACAGTTTCTTGAAATCACTTCGCTCTTCTAATTCCTAGTCTTCTGACCTAATCGTACCGCACCTTGCCATATTCGTTTTGTTCATTTCAATTTCCTCTATCTCATTTCTTTTGTATTATAATTCTAGTTCGTAATTTAGTTTAGTGCGCGTTGTTATATCATAGTTAATTAATTTTAGTTTCGTTTATCGAATTTCGAATTGCGTTAATCCCTAAGTTTAGTTATAGTTATTCCCGTATATTTAGTTATTTCATTTATATCGTGTTCGCGTCGTTATCTCGCCATCGTGCAGTGCTCTAGTTTAATTTTCGTTTTCGTAGCTATCGCGTAATCTTGTATTCAGCCACTTCCTTTTAGTTATTACACGTTGATTTAATTTACTTATTTTCTTCTCTTTTATTTTTCTGTTCTCCCTTTGTGTTGTGCGATTACGTCAGTGTGGTTGTGTCCTTATAGTGTTTCGAATGCCGCGTCGCGCAGGTCGCAAGTACCAGCTCAAGAGATTGTTCGGAGGACTCTTCCGGGAGGGAAAAGGGACCACCTACGACCGGAATCTCGGGATCCGGAAACCCCCGCGCATCCTCCGCGAAATCGAATTCACCGGAACAGTTCGAATCGTGAGTTCGAAGAGGATCGTCCGGGATAAACGACCTAAGGCCCGCCAACCCGCGAGTTCTCCACCGTGGAAGCTTGTCCCGATCACGTTCACGCCGAGCTACCCTCCGCCAGAAGGGATCGACACCGAGGATCCACGATACGAGCGGTACGCTCAAATCGCGGAAAACGGAACGTCCGAGGTTCGTCCCGCCGCGAATCCCCCCCCGTGGAGACTCGTGCCTCTCATTTACGTCCCGAACTTCCCTTCGCTGGAAGATATTAGTATCGACGACCCGCGTTACGAACGCTACGCCCTCCGCCGATCTCTCATCTTGAGGTGGTACTACTAGAACCCCATTTTCTACCGCCTATCTGCTCCCTCCCCCTGTCGTCCGACGACAGGGCAGCGAGACCCAAGTAAACCATCGCGACACGGACGAGAGAAAACACAAGTGTAAGTGAGTGCGCGCGATACGACGTAGGTGCCGATCTAACTACTGACAACTGTCAGATCTCTTAAATCGGTGTTCCCCCTCGTACGTCTGAGCCCACCAGGGCCCGGTACAATCGGAGGAACACGGATTCTCGCGCACGGATCTCCCCGAGTTACACATTAAACGTCAAATTGTCAGACCTCTTAAATCGGTGTTCCGCCTCGTACGTCTGAGCCCACCAGGGCCCGGTACAATCGGAGGAACACGGATTCTCGCGCACGGACCTCCCCGAGTTGCATACCAAACGTCAAAAACTGTCAGATCTCTTAAATCGGTGTTCCCCCTCGTACGTCTGAGCCCACCAGGGCCCGGTACAATCGGAGGAACACGGATTATCGCGTCATAATCCGTCCTCCCAAGAATTCGATTCGCACGCCGTGCCACGATCACTGTGACGTCAGGGACCGCCCGGAACCTTCGCGATTGTATAAGAGTACCGTTACGCGTCGTAAATCGCGGTTCCCATTCTAGCAGCAACGCGACTTCGCTAATTCCCCGTTCCCGTTTATTATCTCCCTCGGACAACCGAAAATTCGGGCCTGGTCAGACGTGGACGTACGTGCCACGTGGACCGAAGATCGTCAAAGTCCGTAAACACGTTACGACCCCCATCCGGGACGTAACATTTGTAAAAAATTGCCAGATATTCAGATTCACAGGCGGGAGCTAATTTGCAGAAAATAGCATGATGATGCGTCTGACTTGAGACACGCACAGTGTATTGCAATATTGTTACACAAAAGATTTATTTGTGTGGTGTCCGTTGATTAGCGTAATCCGGGCAGCTGACGTATTTAGTCTTTTGAATTTTTCAAAACAAAAAAAAATAATAATAATGGCGGTATCTCGAGAACGGCGCGTCCTACCGCAAAAATAATGAAATTTTTAAAAGGCTGAACCCAAAGGATATTGGGTATGCCCGACCACATGACGTATTTAGTCTTTTGCATTTTTCAAAATAAAAAAAAATATTAATAATGGCTGTATCTCGGGAACGGTGCGTCCTACCGCAAAAATAACGAAATTTTCAAAAGGCTTTACGCAAAGCATATAGGGTATGCCCAACCGCATGACGTATTTAGTTTTTTGAATTTTTCAAAAAAAAAAAAAATATTTTTCGGGTTTTTCGATTTTTCCTGTTGGTTTGGATATAAAATACACCTGATTCCAAAATTTCAAGTTTCTAACTTGACTGGAAGTGGGTTAGAATTAACATGATCATCATCATCCTCCTATATATATTCCAAGAATTATGCGTTTTTGGGGTATTTTTATCTCAGGTTCCAGGCTAGGTAGAAAGTTGCTTTTTACATGAGAGTTAGTTGATATTATATCTAGCTCAAATAAAAATTTTGGTTGACCTCGGTTACCGGGGAGAGCGGCAGTGGCGGTGGCAATATGGCTAAAAAGCGCAAAACTATCGTACGAGAATAACTACTCGGCAGCTTAGAGGGAGCGGGAGGGGGAACTTGGTCGCGCGCTGCCGCGCGCGTTGATACGCGGGTTCTAGCCTAGCACACCACTTATCATTGTAGGTAGATTCCTGCCGTACCGGCATTTTACCTTATAGCGCGATCGTATTTTGCGGGGGCGGGGTGAGGGGGATTAGCTTATAACACAACCATATTTTGCGGGGGGCGGGGTGGGGAGGGGGTATTACCTTACAACGAGACCATATTTTGCGGGGGGAGGGGGGGGATTTTTAGTTTTCCTGGTATTGCGTTCGAGACCAGTTCCAGGTATTGCGTAAGCCTGGTATGTTTATAATAATATAAACATCCTGTCGACGGCGGGAGTCGAGATATCATTCTCACTCGGCTTATCATTTTTTAAATAAACATCCTTTGACCCAGATCTCTGTTCTCACTGACCATATTTTACGGGGGAGAGGGGGGGGGATTTTTAGTTTTCCTGGTATTGCATTGAAGACCAATTTCCTGGTATTGCGTCCAGTCCCCTGGTATTGCGTAAGCCTGGTATGTTTATAATTTCGATGGCGGGCGTCGTGATCGCATCTCTGTTCTCACCCAGCTTATCATTTTTTAAATAAACATTCTTTGGCTCTGTTATTGCTCATTTCTCTCCTCGTCTTGTTCGTAACAGCAACACGGCGGAGTCGCGATATCTGACCACATCTGTTTTGTCTTTTCATTTCTTTTCGGGCTGATTGCAGTCGGTGGGTTGGAAGGTATCAATGAATAAATAGGGCGCGATGGATCTGTTTTAGCTCAATCTTTTCATTATCGTATTTTAAATAAACATCCTTTTTGACGACTAGTATCGAGTCGTGATATCTGATCACATCTGTTATCGCCCAGTTTTTTGACACCATCATTTTATGTTATAGCGCGACCGTATTATGCGGGGGGCGGGGAGTGGGGATTTTTTCAAGGAAGTGAATAAATAAACATCCTTTGACTCTGATCTCTGTTTTCGCTCTCCTTATCATTTCTCTCCTCGTCTTTATTGTATATTCGTAAAAGCAACTGTTCGAGCAAAAACGATCAGCCGTTAGCTATCGAGGTGCGAATGTACGAATACATTCGCACGACGTACGGTGCTGATCGCGTGTGTATGTCAACTGCCGAAAATGTACTTGTAACGAGGACTCGGCTGTTGTCGTCGCCCGTCTTCCTCTTTCCCTGCGCGCTTCGGGCGGACCGAGTAGTTCGGGGTGCGCGGCGAGGGGAGCGAGCCGCGACAATATACACAATAATCAGCCGGGACCTCGCTCTCTCTTCTTAGAATTCGCGCATCGGAAAGTCCGGATTTTATAACACGCGATATCATTGTCTTTGTCACGCACCGACCGTTACAAACGATTGTGTATCCGAAATTTCCGACTTTCGCTGCATCGCGAGTGACGGTGAACATAAATAAAATACTTAAACGCTCTCCCACAAAACCGATCTTTTGAATAAACCATCTTTATTCTTTCTATTTCGTCGGATCGTAAATTCAAGTTTCCGCGCAACGGAAACCAATAAAGATCCAAACAGCAACACGGCGGAGTCGCGATATCTGACCACATCCGTTTTCACTCAGTCTTTTCATTATCATTTATTTCCTCTTCTTTATAGAGGGAGTCGTAGAATCGCGTTCGAACGTGTTTCTTACCTATGGGGGGAGGGGTTGACCTTGATTTTTTCAAAGACAGTTTCCCACAAGAACACGTGCACTTTCGTTTAAGACGATTGACCTGAACGATGTAAGAGAGAGAGAGACCGTTTACTATGTAAGAGAGAGAGAGAGAGAGAGAGAGACCGTTCACGATGTAAGAGAGAGAGAGAGAGAGAGAGACCGTTCACGATGTAAGAGACAGAGTTTTTTAGTTAACAGAGCGATATAGAGTTTCCCCTTATCTTTTCGACGCGACTATCGCGAAATAGCGCGAGCCCGTTTCAGATCGGTATAGAGTTTCTTTTTCGATGTAAGATCATGTCCGAACATCTTTTCTAATATCGCGAGCGGAGATTTCGTTCCATCTTTTTAAAAAATTAATACGAATAAGAATTTACGTGCTCAAGATGTTTTGAATCCGGATTTTATGAATAATTTGATTAAAGTTACTTAAAAAATATTCGTTCATCGCCAGCATATTGGGAACAAAAAAAGAAAGAACAATGATCCGTCAATTGAGTAAACCCACTTTCTTTATGGCAGTGTCGGCTGCAGAAAGTTACTGGCCTGAGTTATTGCAAACATTTATGAAATATCGCAATGGCGGTAAAACATTATCTGTATAAGACGCATTCAATTTGGAATACAATACCAAAACTGATCTACAATGTATTTTTATCGGTATAAGCGGTTTAAGTAATTTTGCGAACAATGTTCGTCAATGGACTGTACTCCACGATGCGGTCGTGTATCATCAAGCAGTAGGCTGTTGTCGATGGCGGGACGTCGGTAGGTAGTAATAATAACAGAAATGAGTTTCTCCTGTAAAAAGAGTTTTTCGATTTTATTTTTAAGGTTCCTATATACAAATATTTACAAGGCTTACCTGTAAAAAGAGAAACGACATTAAATGTCAATTATTCGCTAGCCTTTTCTCTAATTACAATCTTTACTGGAGGTATTTGATTTATCGAGTTTGTTCTCTCACGTGTTTACTCTTACCATGACACATCCGTCTTTCTATCCTTCTTTTTCTCTCACTCTCTCTTGTGACCGTTATCCTAGCTTGTTTGTCAACGCGCCGTGAGTGCGCGGGATAATTCAAAAGGGAGAGTACACGTACTTTCTTTACATATTTTACAATTATTCGAATCGAATATGGATTTACAGTTTATACTTGACGAATATTCGGCGGTGAGTTATGTAACCAATTACATTAGTAAAATTGAAGGAGGTTTATCAAAATTATTAAGGGAAGTTGCTAGTGATTGTGATAATAAACAATAAGACTGTTAGAGAAAAATTTCGAAATGTTATCAATGCTTTTAAATAGTAATTTAATGTCTGCACAAGAAGCAGCCTACCATGTTTTATCATTACCTTTATCAAAGCAAAGTAGAAAGACAGTATACATTAATACCAATCCGATATCAGAACGTGTATTAATGTTAAAATCTGAGAATGCTTAAAAATTTAAATGAAGACTCCACCGAAATTTATATGAATGATATATTTGATAATTATAGTAGAAGAGATATTGATTTACATGATATGTGCCTCGCTGATTTTGCAACGAATTACCAAAAGATCATGAAAAAAGGAACAAGAGGAAGGTGATGCTGACAATAATGAGGAAAATGATGAAGTTGAATGAAATGATGAAGATCATTCACATAATTTTGTTTTATTTGATAAAGTATATATTTTTTGTCAACATAAGAGCGGTTTAAGTAATTTTTCGAACAATGTTCATTAATGAACTGTACTCCACGAAGCGGTCGTGTATCATCAAGCAGTAGGCTGTTGTCGATGGGGGAATGTTGACAAAAAATATATACTTTATCAAATAAAACAAAATTATGTGAATGATCTTATTTTTTTTATTTAAAAACAATCCACCTCCTCCTCTCTCAAACGAACTCGTCTGTGCCGATGGGTAAATAATGATGATCCCATGAATGAACATCGCTTCTGGTCAAGATTCTGTTGGTACGTTCGCGGGCTGGACTGCGGCAACGTCCCGATCGGAGTCGATCCGGATACAATCCCGCCAAACCCTCGTGGTATGGATACCTGTGGAATCGCGAAAGAATCGTCGCTCGAACGTGATAAAATAAATTAAAATAATGGAAAAAACTAAAGTGTAAAATAATGAATATAAGATTTTTATTAAAAAATAATTGTAATTATAAAAATAATTCTATTGATTATATATTCAATGTTGAGCCTGTAAAAAGAAAAAATGTTATGTATTATTTTTAATTAATTAATAAATATTTAAAATTATTAATTTTTACTCACAGTATCTAAATATATACTTTTATTAAATAAAAAAGTTATACAAATTTTTATTTGTATCGTCTGTATCTAATAATAGCTGTTTGCTGCGGAAGTCTGAAATCATTTACTTCATCATTTTCCTCATTATTGTCAGCATCACCTTCCTCTTGTTCCTTTTTTCATGATCTTTTGGTAATTCGTTGCAAAATCAGCGAGGCACATATCATGTAAATCAATATCTCTTCTACTATAATTATCAAATATATCATTCATATAAATTTCGGTGGAGTCTTCATTTAAATTTTTAAGCATTCTCAGATTTTAACATTAATACACGTTCTGATATCGGATTGGTATTAATGTATACTGTCTTTCTACTTTGCTTTGATAAAGGTAATGATAAAACATGGTAGGCTGCTTCTTGTGCAGACATTAAATTACTATTTAAAAGCATTGATAACATTTCGAAATTTTTCTCTAACAGTCTTATTGTTTATTATCACAATCACTAGCAACTTCCCTTAATAATTTTGATAAACCTCCTTCAATTTTACTAATGTAATTGGTTACATAACTCACCGCCGAATATTCGTCAAGTATAAACTGTAAATCCATATTCGATTCGAATAATTGTAAAATATGTAAAGAAAGTACGTGTACTCTCCCTTTTGAATTATCCCGCGCACTCACGGCGCGTTGACAAACAAGCTAGGATAACGGTCACAAGAGAGAGTGAGAGAAAAAGAAGGATAGAAAGACGGATGTGTCATGGTAAGAGTAAACACGTGAGAGAACAAACTCGATAAATCAAATACCTCCAGTAAAGATTGTAATTAGAGAAAAGGCTAGCGAATAATTGACATTTAATGTCGTTTCTCTTTTTACAGGTAAGCCTTGTAAATATTTGTATATAGGAACCTTAAAAATAAAATCGAAAAACTCTTTTTACAGGAGAAACTCATTTCTGTTATTATTACTACCTACCGACGTCCCGCCATCGACAACAGCCTACTGCTTGATGATACACGACCGCATCGTGGAGTACAGTCCATTGACGAACATTGTTCGCAAAATTACTTAAACCGCTTATACCGATAAAAATACATTGTAGATCAGTTTTGGTATTGTATTCCAAATTGAATGCGTCTTATACAGATAATGTTTTACCGCCATTGCGATATTTCATAAATGTTTGCAATAACTCAGGCCAGTAACTTTCTGCAGCCGACACTGCCATAAAGAAAGTGGGTTTACTCAATTGACGGATCATTGTTCTTTCTTTTTTTGTTCCCAATATGCTGGCGATGAACGAATATTTTTTAAGTAACTTTAATCAAATTATTCATAAAATCCGGATTCAAAACATCTTGAGCACGTAAATTCTTATTCGTATTAATTTTTTAAAAAGATGGAACGAAATCTCCGCTCGCGATATTAGAAAAGATGTTCGGACATGATCTTACATCGAAAAAGAAACTCTATACCGATCTGAAACGGGCTCGCGCTATTTCGCGATAGTCGCGTCGAAAAGATAAGGGGAAACTCTATATCGCTCTGTTAACTAAAAAACTCTGTCTCTTACATCGTGAACGGTCTCTCTCTCTCTCTCTCTCTTACATCGTGAACGGTCTCTCTCTCTCTCTCTCTCTCTCTCTTACATCGTAAACGGTCTCTCTCTCTCTTACATCGTTCAGGTCAATCGTCTTAAACCATAGCTTCGCGATTCCCCCTAAGCAAACCGGCAAACAACGGAGTAGATCTTTGTCCGCGATGTTGCTATATTTTCGTTGTTGGTCGAGCTCGTCCAGAAAGGCTTCGGTATCCTCTCCGGACTCCCCCGAAAATTTAATTCGCCATCGTCGCATTAATTCGGCAACTGGCTTTCCCCGGTAATACAACTCGCGAGTTTTTCGCTCGCTTGGTACGGGGTTGCCCCACGCTTGGTGTACCCGGGGTTGCCCCTCATCTAAGCCTTGTTCGTGCTGACGGGGGAGGGGTGACGGCACATTCGTCCGTCGCGTTGGAATCGGTACTTTAATTTCATGCGGGAGATCGTTCCTCCCCGGCGTGGCTCTGTCTCTCGTTTTTGGGAAACCAAATCTCCTCTTCCAACGCGTCGTCATACCATGATTATTTCTCCTCTCCGTCGTGCTCGAGTTTCGGCAAGCTGAGGAACCGACGCATTTTTCGTGACCCACCCGGTATCGTGTGAGCTGCGAGAAACCTTCAACTATATGCACGCGACGCTTAACCTTGGTGGGCGCTACCGGTGCCCTTTACTTTTGTCGTATACTTCGCAAACGAAACTGCGCGACCAAAGATCGGTATTGGGATTTCAACCAGAGGGGCGGGAAATAATCGTTCGGCAACTCGCTAACGGGTGATCCTACCCAGTCGATATTATAACTTCTTTTTCACGTTTCGCGTGTGGCTTTCCCCAACGATCCGTGTACCCCGGCAAACGAATATTTTAGTCTCGCAAACAATAAATGGGAGGAAAGGAAGAACAAAAAAAAACAAAAAAAAACTGTTAACTACGCCCTTGGCCTTTTGGCTTGGTTCGTACAACTTCGCAAAATATCTTTAAACTGAATAGCACTCGTCTATATTTTTTGACGGCACAACTACGATCATGCCATACTTCCCCTCACCATAGCAATTTCAACATATATTGTACACAGCGATCAAAAATATTGGGTTGGAATAACGTGCAAGTATGTGTTGGCGCTGCAACGTACCGTTCCGGAAATAACACAAAATAACAAGGAACTTATTAAAATTATGTACACAGCATTAATAAATATCAATAAATATTACATACACGATAAAATCAATTGAAATCGGAATAAATCGTTCACCAGTTACAGACGGACCACGCTGGTGGCACAGTCCCATCCAGCAACGACAAGACACACAATATTGAAATAATTGCAGTATAAAAAAAATAAATAAGTTGGTGCACCAGCTGTAGGTGGACGGCACACTGGGCGCTATCCTCCCCCGACTGTGCTCAACGGATCACAATTAAACAGAGCACACAATAATGATCACACAATAAACGAGAAAAATCCCTCGGCATAAATATTCAGTAATTTGCTTGAAAAAAAATTACTTAGTATAAATTCAAAATATTACACGTCATGAATGTTACGTATTCAATAAATGGCACAGTATTATTCACTATCGCTCCGCATAAATTATTGAATCCCATAAGAAAAAGGAAATAAAGTTCCGTTTATTTATGATGGATTTATCGCTGTTAGAATTGGTGGTGTAATTGAGATCGGCGGAGTTGTATAATACAATCTCCTGCTGCCTATGTTTCCGAAATTAATATGAGATAGAGAGAAAAAAAAAATTTTTTATTTTTGTATTAGTGAAAGGAGTTCGAAGGGGTCTCGGCACCACTCAACCAAATTAGGTGATTCGGTTAATCGGTAATGATCTCCCTCAACCACTGCTTTCACCAAACTTTACGAAAGGGGAAAGAGAAAAAAATTGAGTAGACGTGAATAATCCTGAATAACAAAATGAAATTACGGCAGATCCTCTTACTTATGGGGTTCGCGATTCATGAGACTTCAGTGAATTATTGGTGGTATTCCACTGGCCAATGTTTGTAATTTAAACATTAAAGAATATTGAAGAATATTTCGAAAGTAATTTTCCGTGTAGATGCTATCGCGCCTAGTTAGCTAAATTCGAAAGGAAATTCAGCTAACCGTCAGCGACCACACTCACTCAATTATCTTTCGATATTCTTCTCAATTGATTCACTCATAAAATAAAAGAAAAAAAAATCGATATAAATTAACGAAGAACTGAACAACTGAGGACTAACAAGATCAAATAAATAACTACATAATTAAAATAGCCAACGGCTACGAAATAAATAACATAATTAAATGAAATAATTAAATAAAACTGATAATACTAGATCGCGTAAAATTGTCGGCAATGGATCATTTAAATGAAATACGATAAAAGAAATAAATTGTAAATTCAAATTTTTCCGGCAATCATTAGGGCGGCAATACAAAAAGAACCATATCCTTTAAAATCTTTAAAGTTTTTAAATATCTTTCAATTTAAATAATTTTCCTGTAAGAAAATCATGGTTATTACAATCAGTATTTCATGGCACATAAATATCAGTAAGAAATTTGGAACGGTACGAGCAGCACGACAAACACATTAGAAATTCAAAAGGTATTCAACAGTATTTCAATAGCAACCCAATAACATCGGCAAGGATGTGCGTGTTGGTTCTCCTTCTCTAGTCGAGCGGAACGTAAACAAAGCGGAAGAATTTCGGACGCGAAAGCGTCGTGCGTCTCTAGCACGCTACGGCCTCGATCGCTTCTCTCTCTCTCCTATCGCGTAGTTGCCTAACGAGAAACGAAATTCTCCGTGAGAGCCCCGACTTCCTCACGCACCTCTTTGAAAAACAATTTTTCTCAAATCGCTTTTCGGCGAGAGGTCCAGGAAAACTGTTCGGGTGCCAATTTGTCACGTCGCCTATTTTTCGAGGCCGAAAAACAGTGGGACTACGGGTTTCTGATAGGCTTTACAGCCAGGCCACGCGCGGCCGCGCAACAAATAGTCCGTCGTCGCTTCGAAGTTCGCTCGCTTTTCTCCACGATTTCACGGAAAAATTCGGGCGACAGGCACGTAAACGTGCCACGCGAACAACGCGAACACACTATGAATCACGAGGGCGGTTTCCGAAGCGACGGAGACTACACGAACACCTGAAATAGCTCGCGAACAGGTCGAGGGTGCTACGAAAGGAAAGGACGGGGCATCCCCCGCGGCAGGGATGTTTCTCACGGAAAAATTAACACAGAGTTTTCGGCAAAACGGTCTTTATTGACACGGTCTTGTACCGTCGGCAGGAGCCGGCAGCGGTCAAAATTTGCCACGCGCGGCTTGCAAAATACGCGGCAGGTGGTCGGTCGCGCGCGCGTTTTCCTCGCGTGGAATTCCTCGTTCGCGCGTCGAGCTCGACAGTTACAAGATTCCGCGAGGATTTTACAAGCCGTATCGGCACGAATCTACCGAGCCCCGGTGTTATACGCGGAAATAATCGGCGACTGGCCAAAGGACGCGGCAAAGTACGGCAAGAGAAAAACGATCGGGCACGTCGCGTCGTCCCACCGTGGGCGGCACCGAGGATGAGCGGTATTTTCCCGAATTCGGCACGTTCCGTCTTCCTCCGGATGGAAGGTTCTCGGCAACGTGGTTTTCACGGCCGTCTCGACGCGCCGCGTGCACTTTTCCACGTTTCCCGGCTACGCAGCCGGACGCGTGACTACGACGCGAAAGTAGGATCCGCAAACACGCCCCGAGCCAACACGAACTGTTCACAAAATATTACGCAAAACCTGACCGGCACTTACCAAATCAGCAGTCACTGGACATCTCGTGTTCCGGCAATGCAAAATACTTTATTTTTACGCACTCGTTAAATTGACTGATCCGGTCAACGTCCTGCGGCACAGTGACCTACTTCGCGTCGGCTCGGGAACGCGGAAGTGGGGCGTCCCCCTACTCCCTCATCTAATTCCGACGGTGCGACGCTCGGGCCTATCGCAGGGGTTCTCGCGGCAGGGGCGCTTCTCAATGGGGAGCCCCCTTGTCTTCGGCAATTTGTTGATCTCCGAAGACGGTGTTCCCTGATTTTCCGCCGCGCGCCTCAAGGTTGGTACGAGCCGGTCCGGCAGTCTGCTCGTGATCTACTCCGGGTGAGGGGCCGACGGGACGGAGGGGGTGGTCTTCTCCGATTCACGAGGTCCTCGTCCGCTCGTCCAGGCTTGCTGGCCTGGGCTCGCCCCAATCCCGACATGTTCGGTACAGCATCGGTGCTGCGATAGGTCCTTTGAGTGTCTCGTCGCGAGGTATTTTCGCCAATTAGCGGTCGGAATTAGGTACCGGGTTCCTTCGTGGAGTCCGGCTACGATCCTGCAACTTTGCGTCGCGCTCAGTGGCGCGACGTTTAAAACGCGTTAATTCTCTGCCACTGGTACTCGGATTTTCCCAGGGAGAGCGATCGCAACGGCCCGTTCGTTTCGGCACTGCTCGAGGTGACCCGGTCCTTCGTTAAGGGTTCGGAAAGACGTCGGCAAAACCTGCCACATCATAGTATAAATAATATATATGTATATATAGTCTCATGTAGAATTAATTCGAGGAACATCAGTCAATTATCAAATTGAAACTCAAGCACCCATCAAGGAATTAAACAAGAAATCTCATTACAAAAGGGTACAAAACTCATAATAAAACCTAGCAGAGAACTGATAGGTAATTAAAACGCATAAGTAGTCAGAATTTGGAAAATAGAATAGATAAAAGGAAAAATAGAGTCTAACAATAGCAGGGAGATCTGCAAGTATAAATAATATCGAACGAAAGCAGGGAAAGAAATCTGGGAATAAGATAGGAACAAAATCATAAATGGAAAGAATTAGTGAGGCATAAAAGAGATTAATTTTAATGAAATACCAGCTGATGAAATTTGCATTTGAAACAAAAAAGGGAACAATTTAGACTAACATAAATTCAATAAGTACAACTGGCCAAGTTGAATGACTTTTTAGAAGGTTAAGATGTGAGGAAGCTTAGCATTTCAAGCACTGAATCACACAGGACATGGTGTTATTCATCAACTAATAAAATGGAGAATGTTTGGGATTGGCTGAGCGTGTCGGCAGCGTGAACGCGCCGATTTACTGCGCCGCCGCGCTATTGGCGGATTCACGCGTAACAGCGAGATCGAGAGTCGATAAGCAGCTCGCAGTAGCTTATACCAGCACCGTCGGACATCGATTACGATCGATTATCGACCCCGAAAATGGGATTACTATTGGCGGATCGCTCTATCGATCCGCCAATCAATAGTTCGACGGTGACGGTAAACTGCCAGCTGTTCGACTCCGATCTCAACGTACGTTAGTCGTTCTCTCTCGTCGCTATAGAAAACGTCGCGCGTCTCGTTGACCGGTTTTCGCGAGTTAGACGATTCGCTATCTGGATTCACGGGCACTACCCGTGAAAGTATCTATTGGTTATCAACGCATCTTGTTAGCATAACATTCTTTATTCAACATATCTAGCCAGAACGAGCTTGTGTAACAGATAGCATGAGGAAATAGACTAATGTACTTAAACACAAAATTAACAAGTAGAGCAGATAATTTCCAGAACGCCACGCGGCAAGACAGGAATACCCAAAAGGAATGAACAAATATGGCTGCAGGCATACATGGGCGATTCTGAGTAAGGGGAAACAGATCCTCGGTTCAAAACGGAACCTTGGGAGACAAAGTCAATGGTCCGGCAGATAGCTATCTTTTATAAGGGGAGCTGCGTCTTGATCTTAATGATCAAACCAATGCAGCACATATAGTAGAGAAGGCCTTCGCTTCCTCACAAAAAGAAACCTAAAAGATATAATCAATGGTCCGGCAGATAATTATCTCTCCTAAAAGGAACTACGTCTCGGCAGCAAGTGGACACCAGCTCCGAGCAGCATAAAGAGATAAGTCACAGGAGCCTGTCAGCATAATCGAGACAAGACTGCCCCGGTGGCAGCACAAGGGAAATAACAGAAGGAGAGCACGACAAGAGAACCCCAATGAATAAACCAACGCAGCACGATTTGACGAGTCAAATACTTACGATGGTTAATTTTGATTTTTTAAATAGAACCAAATGTTTTTAATGAAAACTTTTTATGCACCAATTGATGCAGCTGTTTAGTATCTATAAAAAAGTACTACTTGACGTATATATGTTGAAAAATTGTTATTTTAAAGGTTATTTCTGTAAGCCGCTGTCGTAATAGGTGACAAGTTTCACGCGTGCTACAACTAGATGGGACAACCATCGCGAGCGCGCTTCTCGCGATCCCGGAACGCCGCGCCGGTAGCACGGCAGTCGCAATTAGGCAATCGAGCGAAGAAGTTGTGACCGAGAATCAGTCTGTGTGACGAAAACTAAAAACTTTATTGTTCAACCATTGTTCAATCATAATTGTCTGTGTAAATTGTAATCGTCTATACACGTACACGAAATATACATTTACTCACTTGAAACTGAATACCACAATTTTAATTTAATTATTGCTAAGAAAGCCTCAGTTTTTGTTGCTAATGACAACTGTACTTTTTTAATATTTATTTACAAAAAGGGTTTATCCAAAGTCTATTTACATCTCCACCCTCAAGATCTTGGTCGATATTTTACAACAATCGTTTATGATACGTTCCTTGATATCGAGAAAAGTGGTCTAAGCTTCTGCGTAAACAGTATTATTTATCCGAGGTTTTAATTGCAATATTTACATTAATATATCTGTTTGGGATTGGCCGTTTCTGTCGATCGATATCAACGAGCTATCGACCGCTCCTTCAACTATTGGCTGCCGCGCGCGACTCGACACTATCGATGTTCGATCAGCAGCGCGCCACGCTATTGGTCGCCGCTGACTGATCGATTATCGACCGGCTAAGAGACCGCTCTTAGTTCCCTGAACGATAATTCGCTGATCATTGTTCAGTTAACGTAGCCATAGATCGCTCATTAACTCATCGCTCTCGCTAAAATCGATTCAAAGACTGTGCGTTGTTAAACCGGTTTCTTGATAACGTTTTAGTTCAATTCGCGGTACGCGTAGGTACATTTAAATTAAGTAAATTCGCTCCTTCAAGCGTTATTTATTACATTTTTTGTACATAGTTTGTTCGAAGGAAGGATGAGAATTCGAGGGCTGCCGAACGTATATTTTTGAACGAAACACGCTTTATTAACCCGAACCGAGAATCGTCTGTTAACAATGAACTTTACAACACTTGTAGCAAACGATCGCGTTTGCTTAACGATACAATAAAGATATTACCACAACTAGGCACTAGTTGAGTACGATATTTATTCTTGATACCAGAAAATTGAACTAATTAGGATAACGTAAAAAGACCGGTCAAAAGAGGCGCTCTATATCTACAGTCGTTTACTAGATCCTGATTACGAGGTCGTTAGAGAACTGGGGATCGATCGATCAGCAGTCCGTTAGCCGTCACCGTTGATCGCGTGGTTGGTGGATCGATAGCGCGCTTGACCAATCCGAGGCGCGCTCCGCGGTGGATATCGATCGTAATCGATTACTCTCGATATCGACGGTGCCGGCCAATGACTCCGTGCGTCGACGATCGATCCCAGATCTCGGAACGACCAGTTGTTCGGCCAATAGCCACGCCGTCGCCGCCGACACATTCACCAATCCCAAACATTCCGCCCGCCTCGTCAGCCTATGACGAAACTGAAAACAGGGCAATCATCAATGGGAGAAAGTTGTGAAGAACGGACGACGTGAATGGGTCAGCAACGTGCGGCGTAGTATCTGCGACAAAAAAAGGGACGCGCATTAGTGAAAGTATGGGAAGTTTAGTGCAGTGCATGGATGAAGAATATGTACAGTGAAGTGATGAAGGTGATACAAGGTGAGTGTAGCTAATGAGAGGTGATACTGTGGTACAATTGTTAACGTGAAAATTTTGTGTTATGACGAAAGGTCGCTGGAGAGTCCAGCCTCGTGAGCAGTTCCAGTTTCCTTCTCCCCATCATCAGGCTCCAACAAGGGGATGAGCTTGTGCACCGGTCGCCGAAATGTAGTCGTGGAGGTGCGTACCGTTACGACTCGAGTTATACCGTCTGGCCCCGGGTGCACCTGAACGACGCGAGCGAGCGGCCATTGTGTTGGGGGCAGTTCCTCACTTTTGATTAGGCAGAGGAGGCCTGTCTGTATTATATTTTTAGTTGCCCTCCATTTGCCTCTGGTTTGCAGAGTATTCAGGTACTCCCGAGACCAGCGTTTCCAGAAGTGCTGTTGCATCTGTTGGATCAGTTGCCATCTGGATAGTCGGGAGACTGGAAGCTCCTCGAGGCTGGGCTCTGGAATGGCAATGAGCGGCCCTCCGATCAGGAAATGACCGGGCGTCAGGGCTGCAGGCTCCTCAGGGTCGTCGGGTAGCGGCTGCAGCGGTCTGGAATTGAGACAAGCCTCGATACCTGTCAAGAGCGTGGTCAGCTCCTCGAAGGATAGTTTCTGCTCTCCAATGATCCTGCGTAAATGATGCTTCACTGATTTAACAGCAGCTTCCCAGATCCCTCCAAAGTGGGGAGCCGACGGGGGATTGAACTTCCAGGTGATCCCTTCCTTGGAGGCTGCAGCAAAGGGACCGCTTCCTTGGCCGATGGATTGTTGGAGTAGGGCTCGCAGCTCGTTGTTTGCCCCTACAAAGTTGCGGCCACAGTCGCTATATAG
The DNA here is from genome assembly GCA_963971365.1 of Lasioglossum villosulum. Classification (NCBI taxonomy): domain Eukaryota; kingdom Metazoa; phylum Arthropoda; class Insecta; order Hymenoptera; family Halictidae; genus Lasioglossum; species Lasioglossum villosulum. The sequence goes on along the minus strand of OZ020498.1, from coordinate 18,125,737 downwards.
TTCAGCGCACTTCCCTCTCCGAGCTACGAATCTTCTTAGCGCCGCTAAGAAGTTCTCGGTTGAAGCGTCTGACACAGCCTCCAAGTGGACTGCCTTGGTAACAAGACAGATAAACACCGCAATATATCCCTTCGAGTTGCGCTGACCACGGCCCCGACCGGATCGAAGATGTATCGGCCCGGCATAATCGATTCCAGACCTGTAAAAGGGACGACTTTGAGTTACCCGCGCTGCTGGAAGAATTCCCATTTTTGTTTGCGCAGTTTGTCCCTTCCAGCGTATACAAACTGTGCACCGATGGATACAAGCCTTTACCATTGGTCGACCTCTGAGGATCCAGCACTCCCGACACAGGGTAGCCAGTGTTAGTTGTGTCCCCCCGTGAAGGCATCGTTTATGGGCAGCGTCGACCCATAACCTAGCCAGAGGGGACTCATCCGGAAGTATAGCTTGGTGCGTTCTGTCGTAGGACAGATTTGCAGTCTGTAGGCGGCCCCCAACCCGCAGCACCCCATCCTTATCCAGGAATGGACAAAGTTTGGACAGCCGACTTGTTCCAGCAATTGGTCGTTCCTTCCGGATGTTGTGGATTTCCTCCGCGAAGGCAGCGGCCTGCTCCAATCGAAGCAGGGTGAGTTTCACCTCGTTGATCTCGGAGGGAGTGATGTGATTCTCCACCCTTTTCCTTCCAGGGGCCCAACGTCTACACCACGCCAGGACTAGGAACATTCGCGACAGATTGGAGAATCGAGCGATCAGGTGGCAGGATGGACTCTCCGTTCGGCTGGTTACGTGGTGCACTTCCCTCTCCTCCATCCAGGGCCCCTGGACAGCCTCGTCCATGGATGCTATAGGGAGATGGCCTGGTGCGGAGAGCCAGTCTGGACCTTGCCACCACAGCCTGAACGTAGGCAACTCGGTTGGAGATAGACCCCGGGAAGCGCAGTCTGCTGGGTTGTCGGAGCTCCTCACGTGGTGCCACTGAGCATGCGGCAGCATCCTTTGGATTTCTGCGACCCGGTTCGCGACGTAGGTCGGCCAGCGAGACGGATGTCCTCGTATCCAGCTTAGTGTCACCAAGGAGTCCGACCACAAATGCAGCTCGACATCTGGCCTGTTGAGCGCCTTCGTGACCTGCTGAACGAGCCTGACCAGGAGAAAGGCTGCACAGAGTTCTAACCTGGGCAGAGAAACTCGCTTTAATGGAGCCACCCTCGATTTGGCAACGATCAGTGAGACGGTTGCCATCCCTTTCTCGTCGATGGTGCGGGAGTAAACTACTGCCGCGTAAGCGCGCTCCGATGCATCACCGAATCCGTGTATCTCAAGTGGCTGTGTCGAAGAGCTGGTTCCTAGCCACCGAGGCGCTCGAATGGCCTGCAGCGCAGGAAGTTGCTGCTGGAACTTCTGCCACATGATTTCCTCTCCTTCCGGCAGTGGTGTGTCCCAATCTACTTTCAATAGCCACAGGGATTGAATAAGGACCTTGGCTCTGATCGTCACTGGCGCCAGCCAGCCTAACGGATCGAAAAGCTGCGCTGTTCCGCTGAGTACTGCTCGTTTGGTGAATCCAGTCCTTTGAGATGTTGTAGCAGTGGTGATCTGAAAGCAGTCAGTGGAAGGTAGCCATTGGACACCTAAAACGCAATGGAGCGTCGGCGAATCCCATTCGATGCTTCCCTGCCGCTCATCGGTGGACAGTCCATCCAGAAGACCCTTGGCATTAGATGACCACTTTCGGAGAAGAAAACCGCCCGCCATGAGGACCGCTCGAACTTCCTGCAGCTTGAGTTCAGCTTCCCGAACAGTATCGGCCCCCGTTAGCACGTCATCCATGTAGACGTTCTCCAAGATTGTGAGAGACCCCAGCGGGTACCGCTGTTCCTCCACCTTGGCTAGCTGGTGCAGGCATCTGATTGCCAGGTAAGGAGAACACGCCAAACCGTAAGTAACGGTATTCAGGTCGTAATCTGTGATGGGTTGTCCTTCCTTAGGTCTCCACAAGATGCGTTGCCATCTTCGATCGTCGGGATGTACAAGGATTTGTCGGTACATCTTCTCGATGTCGGCCGAGAAGACTACCTCGTACCCTCGCCACTTCACCAGGACGTCCGACAGATTTGGGAGCAGATTAGGTCCGCGTAGTAGGAAGTCGTTGATCGACTTCCCGTTTGATGAGGCCATGGACCCATTGAAGACGACTCGCAATTTTGTGGTGCTGCTGGCCTCTCGCAGGACCCCATGATGCGGGAGATAAAACTACCCGCTCGAATTGGAAGGCTGCGCCGGAGCCATGTGACCTAAGGACTCGTAGTTGCCCAGGAAATCATAGTAAGCCTGCTGGAATTCGACGGATCGCCGGAACTTGACCTGCAACGACTCAAGAGTTCGGATAGCTGTGCGTCGAGAGTCCCCGAGTTCTGGTGCTCGGCTGAATGGCAGTCGAACCATGAATCTGCCATCCGGAAGTCGTAGGTGAGTGTTTTCGAAGTGATCCTCCGCCATTTGATCCTCAACGGTCAATGGAATCGACGTCTCGATTTCCTCCTGCTCCCAGAACCTTGTTAAAAACTCCATCAACTCTCGATCTATGTTGCAGTGCTGGACCAGCACTCCAGAACTGCCTGCGGACTCGTTGCTCGTCGAATCCACTCCCCCAGTCAGGATCCAGCCCAGAGCGGTCTCCTGAGCGACAGGCGTATGTGGAGGCCCCCGCTTGACTCCCTCTCTGAGGATTAAATTGTAGGAGTCGGCTCCCAAGAGGATGTCCACCGGATCGGCAAGGTTAAATACTGGATCGGCCAGCTTCAACCCTTGTAAGTGAGGCCACTCTACTACCGTCGGCAGATTTCGTGGCGTGTACCGGGAAAGTTCCGTGACAATGAACACCGGAATCTGCAGCTGGAGCTCTCCATCGCCATGAGGGTTGATCACCAGGGTAGTTTTTCCTCGGGTGAATTTTGCCTTGGCCCCTCCGACCCCCAGAAGTGGGACCCGAGCCTGACTCCTTTTAACCCCGAGCCGCTGAGCAAGGGCCTCCGATATGAGTGACACCTCACTGCCTGGATCGATGAGTGACCTAGCCTGTCAAACTTGCCCCCTTGGACCTGTAACAGTAACACGCGCCGTGCTGAGGAGTACCGAAGAGGCCTTACAGGGTTGCGCCGACACGTGCTGCACGACGGATCCATTTGCAGCCGCTTCCGAAGATAGTGCGACAGCATCGTGAATGGTGGTGTGGTGTTTTCCTTGGCACTTTTGGCACCTCTTGACCGACGTGCACTCACTTACAGCATGTTTCCCCAGGCAGTTGTAGCAGAGGTTCATAGCGCGCGCTATCTCTTTCCGCTCGCCAGCGGTCTTCGCCAGGTAAAGGTCACAGAAGACGACGTAATGTTTCCCCTGGCACAGGAAGCAAGCCTTCGGTGGATACCTTGCCTTGGATACCTGATGCACCTTGAAGACCTTACCAGTGGATTTCTTGCTGCTCGAGGATTCGTCGTGGGCCGACTGAGGGGACTCCAGTGCCTCACAGGTGTGAATTCGACCTTCCATGAACGTTTTCAACTTGTCCAGAGTTGGAAACTCCTTAGAGAGGCTCACGGAATCTTCCCACTCACGTTTAGACTGCCTGTCAAAACGGTCCACTGTCAACTCGACGACCCAGTCGACAGCATTGGTGACAGGTCGATTTAGATTAGCGAGTGCATCGACAGCGTCGAACGTTTCGTCATAAAGTCTTTTCATCTCCGTAGCCGATTCCTTTCGCATTGGAGCCACCGAGGAGAGCGCCCTAATTTGTGATTGCACCAAAAGCCGGGGATTCTCAAATCGACTTTCAAGTTTACTCCAAGCGACTTGAAAGTTCTCAGCTGTCGTCTTGACGTTCTTCAGAAGGACAGCGGCACTGCCCTTCATACAGGTTTTTAGGTAGTGGAGGCGCTCCACTGACGATAAGGACGCATCGTTCAAAATCAATGAGGTAAACATGTCTCGAAAGGATGGCCAGTCATTGTAATTGCCTTCAAAGGTCGGAAGAGCCATTTTTGGCAACACAGCGCGTGACCTCTGTGCGCTCGTCGCTGCGTTCGTTATGTTTGAATCGGACGTTGCTGTAACGGACGACGCGGCCTCGTGTTCGTTTATCATGTCGCGAATGATTCCAGAATGCTCCAGATATACCATGTAGACCTCGCTGTACTCGTCATCCTGGATGTATGGGCTCTCATTAATTTTTGGTTCCCTTCTGGCAGCGGCTCTAACTGCAGCATCACCCCGATGGTACTCTTCCCAATATCGTTCGAGAGAGTCGCGGGCATCCTGCAGTAGGCCCAGATGGATGTTAGCCTTTCCTTTCTTCTTCATGTTAGTAATAACACGAGCAACCCGTTGAGCGGTAAGGCGTTGAGCGTCAATGAGGTCAGCCATTGTGTTCACAAGGTCACAGAACTAAGCGGTTCGAATAAAATAACGGTTCACTTTCAGCAGACTGCAGCACTGAATCCGGCTCGAAGGACCAAAATGTTCGAAGGAAGGATGAGAATTCGAGGGCTGCCGAACGTATATTTTTGAACGAAACACGCTTTATTAACCCGAACCGGGAATCGTCTGTTAACAATGAACTTTACAACACTTGTAGCAAACGATCGCGTTTGCTTAACGATACAATAAAGATATTACCACAACTAGGCACTAGTTGAGTACGATATTTATTCTTGATACCAGAAAATTGAACTAATTAGGATAACGTAAAAAGACCGGTCAAAAGAGGCGCTCTATATCTACAGTCGTTTACTAGATCCTGATTACGAGGTCGTTAGAGAACTGGGGATCGATCGATCAGCAGTCCGTTAGCCGTCACCGTTGATCGCGTGGTTGGTGGATCGATAGCGCGCTTGACCAATCCGAGGCGCGCTCCGCGGTGGATATCGATCGTAATCGATTACTCTCGATATCGACGGTGCCGGCCAATGACTCCGTGCGTCGACGATCGATCCCAGATCTCGGAACGACCAGTTGTTCGGCCAATAGCCACGCCGTCGCCGCCGACACATTCACCAATCCCAAACATAGTTTGTGTGACTATTCAAAGTGACTTTCACCCTTTCGAGTGAATAAAAAGTGGTTGTTCAAAATCTTCCTGACTCATTTTACCACGCGTTCCGAAACATTTGGTCCTTCGAGCCGGATTCAGTGCTGCAGTCCACTGAAAATACAAGGAAATTAGTTCATTGCAACCGTCTCGCAGTTTGAATTCTTTACCGAAACAATGACTGACCTTGTCGGAAACAACGTACCATCGGCCAACGGATCTCTCGCATCGTGGTCAACATGAAAAAGAAGGGAAAGGCGAACATCACAATGGGAACTCTACAATCTAGCCTTATCACCCTGAACCAATTGTGGGCCGATTATCGGGAAGGAGACTTGGCCGTGAGAGCGGCTGCGGAGACGGACCCTAAAATTCGGGAAAGCTCCTACATTAAGGCGGACGAGTACGAGGATGTACAACAGATCTTTATTGAACAGTCCGGAACGCTTCGAGACATGATCGAGGAGTACAAAGCCGAGGTAACCGTCCAGGGGCCGAACAATTCAAATTCAACGATTACGGAGACGGTCGCCACAAGGTCGCGCGCCGTGCTACCCAAAATAGCGCTTTCCACGTTCGACGGCAACACAAAGATTGGCCTGCCTTTCGCGATTTATTTACGTCCTTGATAATCAAGGACGCGTCTCTTTCGCCTGTTGAACGCTTACACTACCTCAAGTCGTGTATGAAGGGCAATGCCTCCTCGCTGTTGAAAAACATTAAAACCACAGCCGAGAATTTCCAGGTCGCTTGGGCTAAACTTGAAGATCGTTTCGAGAATCTTAGGCTACTCGTTCAGGCACAGATTCGTCTTCTTGCCAATCTCTCTCCTGTTCGCAAGGAGTCCTCCGTCGAGTTGCAGCGACTTTATGACGAGACCTTCGATGCAGTTGATGCCCTAGCAAATCTGGAACGCCCTGTAACCAACGCGAGTGATTGGGTAGTGGAGCTAACAGTCGAACGTTTGGATCGCCAGTCACGTCGGGATTGGGAGGATTCCATAAAGCTCACCAAAACGGTACCTACCTTGGATGAATTAAAGAGCTTCATCACGGGTCGGATACAAGCTTGTGAGGCTTTGGAGTCGCCTCAGCCTGAAGGGCTAAAGAAATCAGGATCTTCGAACAACCGAACTTCTTCCAAGGGCTTCAAGGTGCACCAGGTGTCCAAGGCCGGCCCCTCTGGATTGGCCTGCCGCCTGTGTATGGATCAGCATTATATTCAGCGCTGCCCACAATTCCGCGACAAGAGCACAAGCGAGCGGAGAGACACCATCCGAACGTTGAGCCTGTGTTTCAACTGCCTAGGCTCTCATCAGGTCAACGACTGCCAGTCGGACAGGCGATGCCAAAAATGCGGAGGAAAACATCACACGATGATACATGAAGGGTCCTTCTCCTCCTCCAAGGAAACCTGTGCAGCTGGTTCCTGCGTGCAACATGTATCAACGGACGTGAGTAGCTCTTCCGTGATTCTCGGCACCGCCCGTGTTGCAGTTCTAGGCCCTCTTGGACAACGCAGTCTTGCTCGCGTGCTCATAGATCCCGGAAGCGAGGTCTCCCTAATCTCCGAAGCACTGACGCAGCGGCTCGGCCTCCGGAGAAGTCAAGCGCGGGTTCCTCTTCGTGGAGTCGGACGGGGCAAGACGCAATATACACGGGGAAGGACGGTGCTTACACTCACGTCCTATCAGGGGCAGGGAGACTCCATTCAGATCCCTGCCTACGTTCTCGCCGAGCTCTCCACGTACCAACCTCGGGAATTACCATCTCCCAGTTCCTGGCCTCACTTGGGGGGATTATCACTCGCCGATCCGACCTACCATCACTCCGATCCAGTCGACATTCTGCTAGGAGCAGATTCCTACGACCTCCTTATTCGAGAGGGTGTCAAGAAAGGACCTCCTCACACTCCAGTCGCTCAGGAGACATGCTTCGGTTGGATCCTCACTGGAGGAGCTGGCTCTTCGAACGCCGAAGGAGCAACTAGACGCGGCGAGGTCTCGGTTCTACACTGTAGTGTCGATCGCGAGCTGATGGACTCTCTCACCAAGTTCTGGGAACAGGAGGAAATCGAGGTCTCGGTACCAGGCACTGAGGATGATCTTCGAGCTGAAGATCACTTCTCCTCCACTCACTGTCGTCTACCTGATGGCCGCTTCATGGTCCGACTGCCCTTCAAGGTCACACCGGAGTTGGGTATTCGCGTCACACAGCCGTTCGGACGCTTAATGGACTGAATTACAAGTTTCAGCGTTCCTCCGAATTCCGGCTCGCTTACCACGACTTCCTAGGTACCTACGAAACAATAGGTCACATGACGACGACGAATCAATCACCTTCAGACGACAACTACTACCTTCCTCACCATGGAGTTTTTCGAGAAAGCAGCACTACCACAAAACTTCGGGTGGTGTTCAATGGTTCGATGTCGTCAGCCAATGGGAAATTTCTCAATGACTTCCTGCTGCGGGGTCCGAATTTGCTGCCTAATCTCGCTGACGTTTTGTTGAGATGGCGACGGTACCGCTTCGTCTTCTCTGCGGACATCGAGAAGATGTACCGGCAGATTCTCGTTCACCCTGATGATCGGCGATGGCAGCGAATTGTCTAGCGACCTGATCCAAGTACAAACATCAAGGACTATGAGTTGAACACGGTCACCTACGGACTCGCTTGCGCGCCTTACCTGGCAATCCGGTGCTTGCGTCAACTCGCCCAACAACAGGATCAGCTGTACCCCCGAGGTTCCCAGGTCGTACTGAGGGACATCTACATGGACGATGTCCTGACTGGGTCTGACTCCCTTCCTGAAGCACGGCTGATGCAAACGGAAGTTCGGGAACTCCTCATGGCGGGCGGATTCCCTCTCAGGAAGTGGGCCTCAAACTCTCGGGATCTCTTGGAAGGACTCTCCATCGACGAGCTGAAGGGGATTAAGGAATGGGACTCACCAACAGCACACAGCGTACTAGGTATCCAATGGCTTCCTTGTTCGGACTGCTTTCAGGTTTCAGCTGTCACTATTCAGACAGCGGTTTACACCAAACGAGCTGTGCTCAGCGGAACAGAGCAGCTCTTTGACCCTCTAGGGTGGTTGGCACCTGTCATCATCGTCGCCAAGGTGCTACTCCAATCTCTATGGCCCCTCAAGGTGGACTGGGACACACCCTTGCCCGAAAAAGAGGAATTTATTTGGCGAAAATTCCTACAGCAACTCTCTGCGCTTCGTACGGTTCGCGTACCTCGATGGCTCGGCATCAGCAGCTCCAATTCGGCCCTGGAAATCCACGGGTTCGCCGATGCTTCAGAGCGGGCCTATGCCGCCGTCGTTTATTCACGTATTCTAAACGAGGAGGGAGTCGCTACCGTTTCATTGATCGTAGCCAAATCCAAGGTGGCTCCATTGAAACGGGTTTCGCTGCCTCGACTTGAGCTATGCGCCGCCTTCCTTTTAGCCAAGCTTGTCTCCCACGTCACCAAGGTGCTCGAGTTATCCGATGTTGACCTACATCTATGGTCAGACTCCTCTGTTACACTCAGTTGGATCCAGGGACATCCTTCACGCTGGCCAACTTACGTAGCAAATAGGGTAGCAGAGATTCAAAGGCTACTGCCACTCGCTCAGTGGCATCATGTTCGGAGCGCAGAGAACCCCGCTGACTGCGCTTCCCGTGGCTTGTATCCAGCGGAGATGCTCAACTACGAGCTTTGGTGGCGAGGACCGGAATGGCTGACTTCCTCAGGGGATTTTCCTGGTTCAACTCCACAGGAATTCAACCTCGAGGTCACTGAACCCACGGTTCATCACGTTGCGCGTCAGGTAGAAGGCTCTTCTTGCCTCTTGATCGAGCGGTTTTCGAACCTGACACGCCTATTCCGAGTCGTGGCGTGGTGTCTTCGTTGGAGAATTGGGCACCGAAACCACGAGGCTACACTAACCAACACCGAGATTCAAACCAGTAGAATCACTATATTACGGCTGGAGCAGGCGGCGCACTTTTCCGACGACATCAAGGCACTCAGAAAAAACCAACCGGTGGCATCCAAGAGCCGATTGGTCAAGCTCTCACCATTCCTGGACTCGGATGGCGTTCTTCGCGTCGGAGGTCGTCTTCAAGATTCCAATATCGCATATGACAGGAAGCATCCTGCCATACTACCCAAGGACTCGCATCTGGCTCGACTGTGGGTTGACGCTGCCCACAAACGGTGCCTCCATGGGGGAACTCAACTGACGCTTGCTACTCTGCGTCAGGAGTGCTGGATCCTCAATGGTCGACAAATGGTGAAGTCCTGTATCGGACATTGCACCATTTGTATACGGTGGAAGGGGCAAACAGCCCAACCTCAAATGGGAAATCTTCCTTTAGCTCGCATAACGCGTTGTCGTCCATTTTTCAGGTCTGGAATTGACTACGTTGGGCCAATACAGCTTCGTGCCAGCCGGGGTCGTGGTCAGCGCACCTTGAAGGGATACATCGCGGTGTTCATCTGCTTGCCACGAAAGCTGTTCACTTGGAGGCAGTTTCGGATGGTTCGACCGAAACATTTCTGGCAGCTCTACGGCGATTCATGGCTCGGCGAGGTCGGTGCTTGGAGTTGTACAGCGACTGCGGGCGGAACTTCGTCGGAGCCAACCACGAGCTACAAGCCCTTCTTCGGGACTCGGTTAAGAAGGATGGAGGTCCACCCTCAGCTGCCTCCATCGAAGGTATCAGGTGGAGGTTCAACCCTCCTTCGGCTCCTCACTTTGGCGGAATCTGGGAAGCTGCCGTCAAGTCAGTAAAGCACCACCTCCGCCGAGTCATCGGCGAACAAACCCTGACTTTCGAGGAGCTGACCACATTTCTGACAGGCATCGAGGCTTGTCTAAATTCCAGACCTCTCTTACCCCTTTCAGATGACCCTGAGGATCCAGTCGCGCTCACACCGGGTCACTTCTTGATCGGGGAACCATTACTATCTATTCCTGAGCCCAGCCTCGTGGATCTCCCTGTTTCTCGATTGTCTCGATGGCAATTGATACAGCAGATGTATCAACATTTCTGGAGTCGTTGGTCGCGGGAGTACCTTAACTCTCTCCAACCTAGAGGAAAATGGCAAAAGGACAAAACTTTAATCAAGGCCGGGGTCCTTTGTCTAATCAAAAGCGAACTTCTTCCGCCTACCCAATGGCCGCTTGCCCGCGTTGTTCAGGTGCACCCGGGACCAGACGATTCTGTTCGGGTCGCTACAGTTCGAACTGCATCTTCGCAGTACCTTCGACCGGTTCATAAATTGATTCCCCTTCTCCGGCCGAACGTGCACGAGAAGGACGCTGGTGAGATCCACGAGGCAGGCCCAGCAGACAATTCTGCGTAATTGCGTTTCATTTCTAATACATATCGTTAATCCAACTTTTTAACATCACTCACCTCATTTGTTAAGATCAACTTGTATATTATCTCATGTATTTGTAGATTCACTGTATTTTCACTCATCTTATTCCACAATTCAATTCACGGCAATTCAACTGTTCACTCGCGTCGCGTGGCGTCGTTTACTACGCAGTACATACAGCCCATTCACTCTTCAGTTTCGTCAGTGAATGACGAGGCGGGCGGAATGTTTGGGATTGGCCGTTTCTGTCGATCGATATCAACGAGCTATCGACCGCTCCTTCAACTATTGGCTGCCGCGCGCGACTCGACACTATCGATGTTCGATCAGCAGCGCGCCACGCTATTGGTCGCCGCTGACTGATCGATTATCGACCGGCTAAGAGACCGCTCTTAGTTCCCTGAACGATAATTCGCTGATCATTGTTCAGTTAACGTAGCCATAGATCGCTCATTAACTCATCGCTCTCGCTAAAATCGATTCAAAGACTGTGCGTTGTTAAACCGGTTTCTTGATAACGTTTTAGTTCAATTCGCGGTACGCGTAGGTACATTTAAATTAAGTAAATTCGCTCCTTCAAGCGTTATTTATTACATTTTTTGTACATAGTTTGTGTGACTATTCAAAGTGACTTTCACCCTTTCGAGTGAATAAAAAGTGGTTGTTCAAAATCTTCCTGACTCATTTTACCACGCGTTCCGAAACAATATCTATTAAACTAATAATTTTTTTACTATTTTAATCTTTTTGTAGAAAGCAAAATGCTGCATTGACTGGTGCATAAAAACATACAGTTCCATTTATAAAATCAAAGTTGGCCTTCATAAGTTCTTTACGCGTCCACCTACAAAAAGAAAGAATAAAACCATTATGTGCATCTCTTGAAACCGTATCATCACCATGTACATATTTCTCGTTGCAAATAATAGTAATGGCGTAAATCGAGATTGTAATATCTGGTGAACCACCCTGTGTAGGGAAAAATTATACAAAATCTGCAGGATTCAAATAACTTCAGTAGGATATATAGGCGGGTTCTAACTCACAGTTATCATTATAGGCAGATTCCTGCCTTACCGGCATTTTACCTTATAGCGCGAGCATATTTTTGCGGGGTGAGGGGGATTAGCTTAGAACACAACCATATTTTGCGGGGGGCGGGATGAGGGAGATTACTTTATAACGCGACCGTATTTTGCGGGGGGGGGGGGATTTTTAGTTTTCCTGGTATTGGCAGTTCCAGGTATTGCGTATGTTTATAATAATATATCCTGTCGACGGTGCGATATCAGATCGCCCAGCTTATCATTTTGTAAATGTTTATAATAATATAAACATCCTGTCGACGGCGGGATATCATTCTCACATCATTTTTTTAAAATAAACATCCTTTGACCCAGATCACTGTTCTCACTGACCGGGGGGAGGGGGGATTTTTAGTTTTCCTGGTATTGCATTGAAGGCCAATTTCCTGGTATTGCGTCCAGTCCCCTGGTATGTTTATAATTTCGATGGCGGGCGTCGTGATATCAGATCACATCATTTTTAAATAAGCATCCTTTGGCTCTCTCCTTATCGTTTCTCTCCTCGCCTCGTTCGTAATAGCAACATCCTTTTGACGGTTGGTATCGAGTCGCGATATCAGATCTCTGTTCTCACCCAGCTTATCATTTTTTAAATAAGAACATTCTAAAAACGTTTTTAGAATGTTTGAAAGTAACGTTCGCTGGACATTTTGTAAAGGTTTAAAGAAGTAACAACATTTATTTAAAATGTCATTTATTTTATAATTTTTTTCGCATTTGGTATATGTAACAAACAAGATTTTACAAGATTATACGGACATTTACGAACATAACAAGATTTTAAGGACATTTGCTTCTTATTTTCGACTGCTGCAACTTCTTCGCTCCTCTTCCTGCTGCCTTCTTTCAAACTCTCCGGGCCTGTTTAAAGTTAGCAATTCCACGCTGGTAGCAGCAGCTGAAAGTAAAATATATTTTTAAGAAAAAAGATATACTAATTACAGTAATAGGATGAGATGTACAGCTTGTGACGTGGCATTTTTTGCCAGCGTCTCCCCAGATCGGTAAGATGAAAGACCGGATCACCTCCTGGCAGCGAGACACAGTCGCGATCGGTGCGAGCGCTCTCCCTGGGCACGAGAGAGACCCAGAGAGCGCAACTCATACTTTTGAGCGTCGCGCCAATTTGCGCGACGCGATCTTTCAGGACCGTAATCGGGTCCCAGGGGGACCCGAGACTCTTTTCCCCACGAAATTGGCGAAGATGCCTCAAGAACGCATCATACGAGGACTGGCTCCGGCAAAGGAATCATGGGACAACATCTGAGGATCATCGCGGCCCAGGAAAATCAACCTGGAGGCGCCGACGTGGGATGAGGACGATCCTGAAGAAATCGGCTTCACCCAGTCATCGCCTCGTCCGGGAAGAAGCCTGGCCAGCTGCCGGATAGGCCGACGCCGATCGTCGTCGCGGGAAGCGGCCAATCACCGAGCGCCGCCGAAACTGAATCCGCGAATCGCCGGAGGCCAGGGGCCATCGCGTAGCGTCCGAAATTCGGCTAGCGATAGGCCGAAACGCCGCGCGTAGGAAAAGAATTAGGGAGTGGGGGACGCCTCGCTTCCGCGTTACCGAGCCACCGCATGGGAAGCCATTGCTTCGATATCGTGCAAGTACGCCGCACCTTCTACTCGCGTGCTATACAAAGTATTTTGCGACCGCTGCCGAACGTGAGGACGGGGTAAAACGAGCTGCCGTACAGCTGCCGCTTGGCTGCCGTTGCCGTGGTAAGCGCCGATCAGGCTTGTATTATCGATATTGTTTCTTTTGCGCGTGTGGCTCGTGTGGCGTTTTGGCGGGTCCGCGTTCGCGTCGCGAGGGCTGACGACTTGGGTTCAGGGCTGCCGAGAATCGCGAGATTTAAAGTCGTGAGGGGCCCGAATCCTCTGGGCAACGGGATTCCATTCTTTAGCGAACTCGCCTCCCACGTGGGAGCCGAGCATTATACCGGGTGTCGTCGTCAGCCTTGGCCAACCTCGTCTCGGTCCACGGTGGGACGCCGCGTCGTGCGCGATTCGTGTCCCGCGAATTCTGCCAACGATCGAAGCCCGGATAGGACCGCGTGTAACACCGGAATTCGGCTAGATTCCCCGTGTAGGAAACAGGCGCGTATAAAATCCAGTGCTGCCGAATTCGACGCGACGAAATCAAGCGCGTGCGATTGTCATCCGTCGCGATATTTCTTAAACCGCGCTCGCGATCATCTTTAACGGCTGTCGACTCTCGTCGGCAGCTATGTCATCTTCCATCTCGTTTAATAAACGTTCATGATCGCCGAAATTAACGTGTTCAATTCTTGCGTGAAACCCTCCTGCCGCAAGGAACGTCTCCTGTACTTCCCGTGTCTCTCCTGGTCCCTTGGACGAGCTATCTCAGTTTCATCGCGGTCGTCGTAGGCTCGGGGTTTCCCCAATTGAATTTGGCTTATTAGATTTCGAATTTCATCTGACACGTAGCCGTGTCTGGCGCCCGAAAATCCGCGTTAGTTGTCGGAAAACCGCGAGCCCGCGATAACCTTTTGTCCCGGGTGGACCACGTGTCGTGCGGCCGATCGTGGCCCGGCGTTCCGCCTGTAAATACCCGGTGTCGCAAAGGGTTTCGCCCTTCTGGCACCTCCCGATAGTCGAGCGACGTGACAAGCTATAAATGTAATAATTTAATGTTCTATATGTAGGGCGATTTTTTAGAAACACGAAACACCACACTTTCACACAATTGCTGAACACTACACGTAGCACACTTTTCAAACTCGAAACGATAGCAAACGGAATTCCATACTCCGAAGCGACGCGGCGCGGAAAGAATTCCGTGTTCTTCGCGATTCCGCGCGAAACTGTTTTCTCCCCGCTTACAATGTTGTCGATGAAGGCAGATTGTTTGAAACAAATGAAATCGTTGCCTTGAAGATATTGATTTTTCGAAAAATAATTCCTTCATTGTTCTGTTTCAGATCATGAACTACAAATCTCAGTGGAGTATGTCAGATATGATCTTCTGGGTGTCGAACACACTAGATAATAATATACGAGATTTGAAAACCTTAAAGAAAGGTGACATATATTGTCAATTAATCAGGACCCGGTTTCCCGAAGCAATCGACGTGAACAAAATTAAATCAAAGCCCTGTAATGATTACGATTACATATGCAACATGAAGCTCGTCGATAAAGCACTACAGAAAGTAGGTGCAGAGAAGGTAAGTTAGAAATTTTTTTTTTTTTTTTTTTAACTTCCCGATTCATAGGGAAGTTATGGTAATTACCCCGAAAATCGAAAATCGAATTTTTAACAGATCTTCACGTTTCATGGTCATTGGATTCATTTTAGACTATTTTTATCAAAATGTCGGTATGTGTGTGTGTGTGTGTGTGTGTGTGTGTGTGCGTATGTCCGTTTCTATGGTATCAAATTTTTCGTTAACGTTTTCAGAAAAAGTAATAACGCGATCAGAATAATGAATGATGCATTGGAAGTGCCCCGCTGCAACTTAGAGCTGATAAGATTTTGGTCAAGTTTGGTCAAGTAGTTTTTTAGTTTTTTAAAAAAAAAATTTTTTTTTTTTTTTTAAATTCAAAAGACTACATACGTCATGTGGTTGGGCATACTCTATATGCCCAATACAGTGTTATAATCACTTTCCCTGAAAACATATAATCTTCTTAAAACGTACGAATAGCAAAATAAAAACTAGCTGGTTATTGTTGCTCGCTCGCTTCGCGAGCTCGCGGGTAGAACTGCTCTTGCGAGAGGGTTAGTGGTACGCATTGCTAGTGGGGCATACAGCTATTAATGTTTTTCTACCCCGAAAATCGAAAATCGATTTTTTAGCAGATCTTCACGTTTCATGGTCATTGGAGTCATTTTAGACTATTTTTAACTTCCCGATTCATAGGGAAGTTACTGTAATTACCCCGAAAATCGAGAATCGATTTTTTAGCAGATCTTCACGTTTCATGGTCTTTGGAGTCATTTTAGACTATTTTTATCAAAATGGTGTGTGTGTGTGTGTGTGTGTGTGTGTGTGCGCGCGCGCGCGCGCGCGCGCGTATGTCCGTTTCTATGGTATCAAATTTTTCGTTAACGTTTTCTGAAAAAGTAACGATGCGATCAGAATGATGAATGATGCAATCGATGTGCCCCGCTGTAACTTAGAGCTGATTAGATTTTGGTCCATATTGGTCAAGTAGTTTTTTAGTTTTTTCATTCAACAATGCAAATTATACGAGAGGACGGAAATTTTCCACCGAAGAAACAAACATAATAATTACATATATTTTTTTTTATAATTGAAACAAATTTATTTTAAAAAAAATTTTTTTTATTTTCCTTTTTTAATTATGCAACTAATGCTAATGTTACCGCTTAGAATAATCGAAAATTATCCCAATGCAAGAGTGAGTTATTCATCGCTACTGCCGAGAATACATTTTCAAAGAATATCGATGAAAGTACAAAAACATTTATATTACAATCCATTAAAAAAACAAGCAGTTCAATACGAATTATTAGCTGAGATGAAATTGAAAGTTAATATAAAAAAATGGTTAATGGAGCATGCGAGCAACGAACATACGATGTTGGTTTAATGCGACGCCATACAGAAAACATTTTGATAAGTAGAAAACTATTGAACTTCCCTGAGGACGTATAATCTTCTTAAAACGTACACTAAATAATGATAATAATATACTGCAACTAACGAATCGGGAAGTTCTTTGTGTGGCTCGTGGAGAGTCACACACAAAATAACATCCGTACCACTAACCCTCTCGCGAAATCGCAAAGCGAGCTACAATACCCCCACCTGCGAAGCTCGCGAAGCGAGCGAGCAACAATAACCAGCTAGTTTTTTTCTTTATTTAACGTCGCTTTGTGAACTCCTTATTCAGGAATTATTTCACGACGGGACCTACAGTTTCAAGTGGGTTCCGAACCACCTTGGGCACCACAGTTTACAGAGCACATGGAGTAATTCCAGAGGTGCCGGCGCAGCGTCGGGGATCGAACCCGCGACCACGGAGTCCGTAGGCGCGCGCTCTACCCACTGAGCCACTGCGTGCCCCCTAAGTTAGAAATTGTTAGATGTAAATAAATGTTTAAACTTTAAATTTTATCCCGTTATTAAATCCCGTTCACAATTTATAAAAAAGGTTTTTCCCTTAATTTGTGATACAAACTCATTAGAAAATTATATTTAATATCAAAGAAAATCGATGTAACCATGAGGTTACATTTGAAATTGCCGCCAGTTTCGTCCATGCATCATTATGGATCGTTATCGATCCACCAATCGTTGACGAGTTCTGTCACATATATGTCACAGCACTCTTACCGTTTGAATAGCATGTGCCCAGTCACACATCTGCCACCATGAGGTTTAAATAGTATTCATACTAACTTCAATAATTGTTATAATGTATTGTCCATTTTTCTGCACAACATGTAAGTATTATATATATACGGTGTTGTGGTTTCCTTTAATTTTGCATACTGTTATATCATTTAAAATATTTTTCAGACGCAATAATGATTCTTTGAAAAAGATCCACATCGGGATCGAAACGTTAGAAACATGTAATAATTGCACATTTGTTGTTGTTCTAAAATTGATCGAACCTGGCGCCGATAACATTTAAAGTTTATTACCTATAGAGCTCGATGTTGACGCACTGGCAAAATGTGGGGATTCGAAGTAACTTTATAGAAATGCCTAATAGATTGAATACCGGACTAGCGGAATCTATACGGTTAGCGATTGATCCGAAGGGGAACTTTAGCCCGATCTTACGAGAGAGTAAAAATGTACGGGTTTATATACCCCAAAAATGAATGGGGTGGTCTGTTCATAATCTAATCGCCGCTTAGGGCCAGACTCTAGTTTTTGTCAATTTCCATTAAGTCGAGCCAGAGCTCGGTTTTCGTTAAAAGGGATCAACTAAGATAAGAAAGGTTATCTAGGACGTTTTCCTGCCAGAGACGATCTTGAAGAGATTCCTGTGAGAATGTCAACGGAATCTGTTCGCTAACCGTCACAATACGAAAGGCGTAAGAAATTCCTGAAAACATATAATCATCTTAAAGCGTGCACTAAATAAATAATGATACAAATATACTGCAACTAACGAATCGGGAAGTTCTTTGTGTGGCTCGTGGAGAGTCACACACCAAATAACATCCGTACCACTAACCCTCTCCCGAGCTCGCAAAGTGAGCTACAACACCCCACCTGCGAAGCTCGCGAAGCGAGCGAGCAACAACCCCCCTCAATTTTTTTTTTAAATTTTGTTCCATAATTTTTTTGTTAATTATTTGCAGGATATATCAATATCAAAACTTGTGGAAGGGTCGCTGCAATATCACTACGAGTTTATAAAATGGTTGAGGTGGTTCCTCGAAAAGGAACCCACCGTGATGGCCCACCCAGAGGATGACATACTGGATATCGCAAGTAAAGGAAATTTTTGTCTTGTCTATATCTATATCTATATCCAAACCAAAACACTTCGTGTAAAGGTTGACCAAGTTCCCCGGCCCATCCACTTCAGTGATATGAAGGATGGACCAAGTTCCTCTCGCCTATCAAAGTTGTGATATGATGGATGGACCAAGTTCCTCTTGCCTATAAGGGCTGTGATGTGGGGAAAGACCAATTCCCAGAGGCCAATGATTGTTACACTTACCTATATATAATTCAAACTTTACAACCTAGGGAACTTGGCGTCGGCGCTGGCACTCAATGGCCATGGCTGTCAATGGCAATGACACATTTTATTTAGTTTCACAGTTTCTGTTTGATTTATGTCCTGATTGTGTTTTGCCTTACTTAGTTTAAAAAAAATTCATAAGATTTTCGCTTGAGCACTTGGGAATCCGTCTATAAATTTTCCTCATGCACGTCAAAATACTAGTGCCAGCGCCGACGCCAAGTTCCCTAGGTTGTAAAGTTTGAATTAGGTAAGTGCAACAATCATTGGCCTCTGGGAATTGGTCTTTCCCCACATCACAGCCCTTATAGGCAAGAGGAACTTGGTCCATCCATCATATCACAACTTTGATAGGCGAGAGGAACTTGGTCCATCCTTCATATCACTGAAGTGGATGGGCCGGGGAACTTGGTCAACCTTTCAACGAAGTGTTTTGGTTTGGATATCATGTTATTTTTGTAAAAAATTGCCAGATATTCAGATTCACAGGCGGGAGCTAATTTGCAGAAAATAGCATGATGATGCGTCTGACTTGAGACACGCACAGTGTATTGCAATATTGTTACACAAAAGATTTATTTGTGTGGTGTCCGTTGATTAGCGTAATCCGGGCAGCTGACGTATTTAGTCTTTTGAATTTTTCAAAACAAAAAAAAATAATAATAATGGCGGTATCTCGAGAACGGCGCGTCCTACCGCAAAAATAATGAAATTTTTAAAAGGCTGAACCCAAAGGATATTGGGTATGCCCGACCACATGACGTATTTAGTCTTTTGCATTTTTCAAAATAAAAAAAAATATTAATAATGGCTGTATCTCGGGAACGGTGCGTCCTACCGCAAAAATAACGAAATTTTCAAAAGGCTTTACGCAAAGCATATAGGGTATGCCCAACCGCATGACGTATTTAGTTTTTTGAATTTTTCAAAAAAAAAAAAAATATTTTTCGGGTTTTTCGATTTTTCCTGTTGGTTTGGATATAAAATACACCTGATTCCAAAATTTCAAGTTTCTAACTTGACTGGAAGTGGGTTAGAATTAACATGATCATCATCATCCTCCTATATATATTCCAAGAATTATGCGTTTTTGGGGTATTTTTATCTCAGGTTCCAGGCTAGGTAGAAAGTTGCTTTTTACATGAGAGTTAGTTGATATTATATCTAGCTCAAATAAAAATTTTGGTTGACCTCGGTTACCGGGGAGAGCGGCAGTGGCGGTGGCAATATGGCTAAAAAGCGCAAAACTATCGTACGAGAATAACTACTCGGCAGCTTAGAGGGAGCGGGAGGGGGAACTTGGTCGCGCGCTGCCGCGCGCGTTGATACGCGGGTTCTAGCCTAGCACACCACTTATCATTGTAGGTAGATTCCTGCCGTACCGGCATTTTACCTTATAGCGCGATCGTATTTTGCGGGGGCGGGGTGAGGGGGATTAGCTTATAACACAACCATATTTTGCGGGGGGCGGGGTGGGGAGGGGGTATTACCTTACAACGAGACCATATTTTGCGGGGGGAGGGGGGGGATTTTTAGTTTTCCTGGTATTGCGTTCGAGACCAGTTCCAGGTATTGCGTAAGCCTGGTATGTTTATAATAATATAAACATCCTGTCGACGGCGGGAGTCGAGATATCATTCTCACTCGGCTTATCATTTTTTAAATAAACATCCTTTGACCCAGATCTCTGTTCTCACTGACCATATTTTACGGGGGAGAGGGGGGGGGGATTTTTAGTTTTCCTGGTATTGCATTGAAGACCAATTTCCTGGTATTGCGTCCAGTCCCCTGGTATTGCGTAAGCCTGGTATGTTTATAATTTCGATGGCGGGCGTCGTGATCGCATCTCTGTTCTCACCCAGCTTATCATTTTTTAAATAAACATTCTTTGGCTCTGTTATTGCTCATTTCTCTCCTCGTCTTGTTCGTAACAGCAACACGGCGGAGTCGCGATATCTGACCACATCTGTTTTGTCTTTTCATTTCTTTTCGGGCTGATTGCAGTCGGTGGGTTGGAAGGTATCAATGAATAAATAGGGCGCGATGGATCTGTTTTAGCTCAATCTTTTCATTATCGTATTTTAAATAAACATCCTTTTTGACGACTAGTATCGAGTCGTGATATCTGATCACATCTGTTATCGCCCAGTTTTTTGACACCATCATTTTATGTTATAGCGCGACCGTATTATGCGGGGGGCGGGGAGTGGGGATTTTTTCAAGGAAGTGAATAAATAAACATCCTTTGACTCTGATCTCTGTTTTCGCTCTCCTTATCATTTCTCTCCTCGTCTTTATTGTATATTCGTAAAAGCAACTGTTCGAGCAAAAACGATCAGCCGTTAGCTATCGAGGTGCGAATGTACGAATACATTCGCACGACGTACGGTGCTGATCGCGTGTGTATGTCAACTGCCGAAAATGTACTTGTAACGAGGACTCGGCTGTTGTCGTCGCCCGTCTTCCTCTTTCCCTGCGCGCTTCGGGCGGACCGAGTAGTTCGGGGTGCGCGGCGAGGGGAGCGAGCCGCGACAATATACACAATAATCAGCCGGGACCTCGCTCTCTCTTCTTAGAATTCGCGCATCGGAAAGTCCGGATTTTATAACACGCGATATCATTGTCTTTGTCACGCACCGACCGTTACAAACGATTGTGTATCCGAAATTTCCGACTTTCGCTGCATCGCGAGTGACGGTGAACATAAATAAAATACTTAAACGCTCTCCCACAAAACCGATCTTTTGAATAAACCATCTTTATTCTTTCTATTTCGTCGGATCGTAAATTCAAGTTTCCGCGCAACGGAAACCAATAAAGATCCAAACAGCAACACGGCGGAGTCGCGATATCTGACCACATCCGTTTTCACTCAGTCTTTTCATTATCATTTATTTCCTCTTCTTTATAGAGGGAGTCGTAGAATCGCGTTCGAACGTGTTTCTTACCTATGGGGGGAGGGGTTGACCTTGATTTTTTCAAAGACAGTTTCCCACAAGAACACGTGCACTTTCGTTTAAGACGATTGACCTGAACGATGTAAGAGAGAGAGAGACCGTTTACTATGTAAGAGAGAGAGAGAGAGAGAGAGACCGTTCACGATGTAAGAGAGAGAGAGAGAGAGAGAGACCGTTCACGATGTAAGAGACAGAGTTTTTTAGTTAACAGAGCGATATAGAGTTTCCCCTTATCTTTTCGACGCGACTATCGCGAAATAGCGCGAGCCCGTTTCAGATCGGTATAGAGTTTCTTTTTCGATGTAAGATCATGTCCGAACATCTTTTCTAATATCGCGAGCGGAGATTTCGTTCCATCTTTTTAAAAAATTAATACGAATAAGAATTTACGTGCTCAAGATGTTTTGAATCCGGATTTTATGAATAATTTGATTAAAGTTACTTAAAAAATATTCGTTCATCGCCAGCATATTGGGAACAAAAAAAGAAAGAACAATGATCCGTCAATTGAGTAAACCCACTTTCTTTATGGCAGTGTCGGCTGCAGAAAGTTACTGGCCTGAGTTATTGCAAACATTTATGAAATATCGCAATGGCGGTAAAACATTATCTGTATAAGACGCATTCAATTTGGAATACAATACCAAAACTGATCTACAATGTATTTTTATCGGTATAAGCGGTTTAAGTAATTTTGCGAACAATGTTCGTCAATGGACTGTACTCCACGATGCGGTCGTGTATCATCAAGCAGTAGGCTGTTGTCGATGGCGGGACGTCGGTAGGTAGTAATAATAACAGAAATGAGTTTCTCCTGTAAAAAGAGTTTTTCGATTTTATTTTTAAGGTTCCTATATACAAATATTTACAAGGCTTACCTGTAAAAAGAGAAACGACATTAAATGTCAATTATTCGCTAGCCTTTTCTCTAATTACAATCTTTACTGGAGGTATTTGATTTATCGAGTTTGTTCTCTCACGTGTTTACTCTTACCATGACACATCCGTCTTTCTATCCTTCTTTTTCTCTCACTCTCTCTTGTGACCGTTATCCTAGCTTGTTTGTCAACGCGCCGTGAGTGCGCGGGATAATTCAAAAGGGAGAGTACACGTACTTTCTTTACATATTTTACAATTATTCGAATCGAATATGGATTTACAGTTTATACTTGACGAATATTCGGCGGTGAGTTATGTAACCAATTACATTAGTAAAATTGAAGGAGGTTTATCAAAATTATTAAGGGAAGTTGCTAGTGATTGTGATAATAAACAATAAGACTGTTAGAGAAAAATTTCGAAATGTTATCAATGCTTTTAAATAGTAATTTAATGTCTGCACAAGAAGCAGCCTACCATGTTTTATCATTACCTTTATCAAAGCAAAGTAGAAAGACAGTATACATTAATACCAATCCGATATCAGAACGTGTATTAATGTTAAAATCTGAGAATGCTTAAAAATTTAAATGAAGACTCCACCGAAATTTATATGAATGATATATTTGATAATTATAGTAGAAGAGATATTGATTTACATGATATGTGCCTCGCTGATTTTGCAACGAATTACCAAAAGATCATGAAAAAAGGAACAAGAGGAAGGTGATGCTGACAATAATGAGGAAAATGATGAAGTTGAATGAAATGATGAAGATCATTCACATAATTTTGTTTTATTTGATAAAGTATATATTTTTTGTCAACATAAGAGCGGTTTAAGTAATTTTTCGAACAATGTTCATTAATGAACTGTACTCCACGAAGCGGTCGTGTATCATCAAGCAGTAGGCTGTTGTCGATGGGGGAATGTTGACAAAAAATATATACTTTATCAAATAAAACAAAATTATGTGAATGATCTTATTTTTTTTATTTAAAAACAATCCACCTCCTCCTCTCTCAAACGAACTCGTCTGTGCCGATGGGTAAATAATGATGATCCCATGAATGAACATCGCTTCTGGTCAAGATTCTGTTGGTACGTTCGCGGGCTGGACTGCGGCAACGTCCCGATCGGAGTCGATCCGGATACAATCCCGCCAAACCCTCGTGGTATGGATACCTGTGGAATCGCGAAAGAATCGTCGCTCGAACGTGATAAAATAAATTAAAATAATGGAAAAAACTAAAGTGTAAAATAATGAATATAAGATTTTTATTAAAAAATAATTGTAATTATAAAAATAATTCTATTGATTATATATTCAATGTTGAGCCTGTAAAAAGAAAAAATGTTATGTATTATTTTTAATTAATTAATAAATATTTAAAATTATTAATTTTTACTCACAGTATCTAAATATATACTTTTATTAAATAAAAAAGTTATACAAATTTTTATTTGTATCGTCTGTATCTAATAATAGCTGTTTGCTGCGGAAGTCTGAAATCATTTACTTCATCATTTTCCTCATTATTGTCAGCACCACCTTCCTCTTGTTCCTTTTTTCATGATCTTTTGGTAATTCGTTGCAAAATCAGCGAGGCACATATCATGTAAATCAATATCTCTTCTACTATAATTATCAAATATATCATTCATATAAATTTCGGTGGAGTCTTCATTTAAATTTTTAAGCATTCTCAGATTTTAACATTAATACACGTTCTGATATCGGATTGGTATTAATGTATACTGTCTTTCTACTTTGCTTTGATAAAGGTAATGATAAAACATGGTAGGCTGCTTCTTGTGCAGACATTAAATTACTATTTAAAAGCATTGATAACATTTCGAAATTTTTCTCTAACAGTCTTATTGTTTATTATCACAATCACTAGCAACTTCCCTTAATAATTTTGATAAACCTCCTTCAATTTTACTAATGTAATTGGTTACATAACTCACCGCCGAATATTCGTCAAGTATAAACTGTAAATCCATATTCGATTCGAATAATTGTAAAATATGTAAAGAAAGTACGTGTACTCTCCCTTTTGAATTATCCCGCGCACTCACGGCGCGTTGACAAACAAGCTAGGATAACGGTCACAAGAGAGAGTGAGAGAAAAAGAAGGATAGAAAGACGGATGTGTCATGGTAAGAGTAAACACGTGAGAGAACAAACTCGATAAATCAAATACCTCCAGTAAAGATTGTAATTAGAGAAAAGGCTAGCGAATAATTGACATTTAATGTCGTTTCTCTTTTTACAGGTAAGCCTTGTAAATATTTGTATATAGGAACCTTAAAAATAAAATCGAAAAACTCTTTTTACAGGAGAAACTCATTTCTGTTATTATTACTACCTACCGACGTCCCGCCATCGACAACAGCCTACTGCTTGATGATACACGACCGCATCGTGGAGTACAGTCCATTGACGAACATTGTTCGCAAAATTACTTAAACCGCTTATACCGATAAAAATACATTGTAGATCAGTTTTGGTATTGTATTCCAAATTGAATGCGTCTTATACAGATAATGTTTTACCGCCATTGCGATATTTCATAAATGTTTGCAATAACTCAGGCCAGTAACTTTCTGCAGCCGACACTGCCATAAAGAAAGTGGGTTTACTCAATTGACGGATCATTGTTCTTTCTTTTTTTGTTCCCAATATGCTGGCGATGAACGAATATTTTTTAAGTAACTTTAATCAAATTATTCATAAAATCCGGATTCAAAACATCTTGAGCACGTAAATTCTTATTCGTATTAATTTTTTAAAAAGATGGAACGAAATCTCCGCTCGCGATATTAGAAAAGATGTTCGGACATGATCTTACATCGAAAAAGAAACTCTATACCGATCTGAAACGGGCTCGCGCTATTTCGCGATAGTCGCGTCGAAAAGATAAGGGGAAACTCTATATCGCTCTGTTAACTAAAAAACTCTGTCTCTTACATCGTGAACGGTCTCTCTCTCTCTCTCTCTCTCTTACATCGTGAACGGTCTCTCTCTCTCTCTCTCTCTTACATAGTAAACGGTCTCTCTCTCTCTTACATCGTTCAGGTCAATCGTCTTAAACGAAAGTGCACGTGTTCTTGTGGGAAACTGTCTTTGAAAAAATCAAGGTCAACCCCTCCCCCCATAGGTAAGAAACACGTTCGAACGCGATTCTACGACTCCCTCTATAAAGAAGAGGAAATAAATGATAATGAAAAGACTGAGTGAAAACGGATGTGGTCAGATATCGCGACTCCGCCGTGTTGCTTTTACGAATATACAATAAAGACGAGGAGAGAAATGATAAGGAGAGCGAAAACAGAGATCAGAGTCAAAGGATGTTTATTTATTCACTTCCTTGAAAAAATCCCCCCTCCCCGCCCCCCCGCAAAATACGGTCGCGCTATAACATAAAATGATGGTGTCAAAAGACTGGGCGATAACAGATGTGATCAGATATCACGACTTGATACTAGTCGTCAAAAAGGATGTTTATTTAAAATACGATAATGAAAAGATTGAGCTAAAACAGATCCATCGCGCCCTATTTATTCATTGATACCTTCCAACCCACCGACTGCAATCAGCCCGAAAAGAAATGAAAAGACAAAACAGATGTGGTCAGATATCGCGACTCCGCCGTGTTGCTGTTACGAACAAGACGAGGAGAGAAATGAGCAATAACAGAGCCAAAGAATGTTTATTTAAAAAATGATGAGCTGGGTGAGAACAGAGATGCGATCACGACGCCCGCCATCGAAATTATAAACATACCAGGCTTACGCAATACCAGGGAACTGGACGCAATACCAGGAAATTGGTCTTCAATGCAATACCAGTAAAATGCCGGTACGGCAGGAATCTACCTACTATGATAAGTGGTGTGCTAGAACCCGCGTATATATCCTACTAACAAGGAGAGTGCAAGGACCACGGGTCACCGATTTAGTTGAGACTGTGTATACTTATAGATCTCGATCTCCCATTTACGAATATATACCATTATAGGTGCAAACGCTCAATAGTTTTTGAGATATTCATAAACAAAGTTTTTATATTACTGCTTACATCTGCTGTTGTAGAGGAGGTATGCAACGAACGAGGATTGGTGTAGCGCAGGGCTCGGAATTTTTTCATCGCGACGGCCGAGAATCGAAGGCTCCGCCTCCTCTACCCGGCCGCGCGTCTCGCTCCCCGTAGCGATCCTAGTGCTCAGAGCTGCTGAGGCGCGTGCCATAACATAGGCGCTATTCGTGACGCATCAGGGCGACACTCGTGTCAATAGGTTTCCACACTACCATTGAGGTACTATGTTCGGATCAACATATCTGTGCGAATGCTCATTTTCAAAAATGGGCTATATTAAATCGGAATACCGCACATCCTTAAATATTTCTTCGCTCGCGTCTGCGATGCGAACAGTTACATCGAAACTTCCGGTAGATCTGACAAATTTGCAAAGCGCGTCTAAACGGGCGCGAAAATCATGATACTCCTGACAGTATTAAAATTTTTACAATAGCATTAATAACTATTTTTTAATTTATCTCAGGACTTTATTTCTTTACATTAATTTTCTACTAGTGGAATAGGCCTACAGGGGATACCACTAACAAAACAAACCCATTAGCAATAGTACCTCAATGGTAATGTGGAAACCTATTGACACGAGTGTCGCCCTGATGCGTCACGAATAGCGCCTATGTTATGGCACGCGCCTGAGCAGCTCTGAGCACTAGGATCGCTACGGGGAGCGAGACGCGCGGCCGGGTAGAGGAGGCGGAGCCTTCGATTCTCGGCCGTCGCGATGAAAAAATTCCAAGCCCTGGTGTAGCGGCAACGTACGAGACTTCCACCCGTTGGGCTAGGGTTCGATTCTCGTCTGGTGAAAATTTTTTTTTTAATATTTATTTATATTATTTATTCGCTGTGTAACATTGACTTGTCTATATGAGATTGCACATTTATTACAAGTCAAAGAACAAAACAATTAATAAATTATAAATAAATTCGCTGTGTAACATTGACTTGTCTATATGAGATTGCACATTTATTACAAGTCAAAGAACAAAACAATTAATAAATTATAAATAAATTCGCTGTGTAACATTGACTTGTCTATATGAGATTGCACATTTATTACAAGTCAAAGAACAAAACAAGTAAAAAATTTTTTATAAAAGATACAGAACTGTACTTATTTAATAGAAAAAGGAAGAGAAATTGCAACTAGAGAAGATGCACTTAAATTACACTCTTTAATATATAAACAATTATGTGCACCAATTTTTAAACCTATGCTGGAATATGCATGGTATGCAGCCGGATTAACAGCAGAGAGACAAATTTTTCAAAACGTTAATCAAATCTGCTTTCCTGTAGAAGTGGAAAGAAGCAAGTGCCAATGCAATAATACTGCACTTATTCGATGTTCAAGCTGTTTCTGTATGTTATGTTTCGTATGCTTTTACGACATGTACCACTGTTGTAATTAAAAATATGTAAGTGCAATATTATTAAATTTATCGTATACCATATTTTCTCTTCGCATATTTACTTTATTTTTTCTGTTTTCAGACACGAGAGGGAAATTTACTATTTTATTAATTTCGGTTATTAACTTCCCGATTCATAGGGAAGTTATGGTAATTACCCCGAAAATCGAAAATCGAATTTTTAACAGATCTTCACGTTTCATGGTCATTGGATTCATTTTAGACTATTTTTATCAAAATGTCGGTATGTGTGTGTGTGTGTGTGTGTGTGTGTGTGTGTGTGTGTGCGTATGTCCGTTTCTATGGTATCAAATTTTTCGTTAACGTTTTCAGAAAAAGTACTAACGCGATCAGAATAATGAATGATGCATTGGAAGTGCCCCGCTGCAACTTAGAGCTGATAAGATTTTGGTCAAGTTTGGTCAAGTAGTTTTTTAGTTTTTAAAAAAAAAAATTTTTTTTTTTTTTGAGAAATTGAAAAGACTACATACGTCATGTGGTTGGGCATACTCTATATGCCCAATACAGTGTTATAATCACTTTCCCTGAAAACATATAATCTTCTTAAAACGTACGAATAGCAAAATAAAAACTAGCTGGTTATTGTTGCTCGCTCGCTTCGCGAGCTCGCGGGTAGAACTACTCTTGCGAGAGGGTTAGTGGTACGCATTGCTAGTGGGGCATACAGCTATTAATGTTTTTTTACCCCGAAAATCGAAAATCGATTTTTTAGCAGATCTTCACGTTTCATGGCTTTGGAGTCATTTTAGACTATTTTTATCAAAATGGTGTGTGTGTGTGTGTGTGTGTGCGTGCGTATGTCCGTTTCTATGGTATCAAATTTTTCGTTAACGTTTTCTGAAAAAGTAACGATGCGATCAGAATGATGAATGATGCAATCGATGTGCCCCGCTGTAACTTAGAGCTGATTATATTTTGGTCCATATTGGTCAAGTAGTTTTTTTAGTTTTTTTCGAAAGAAGTTCATTCAACAATGCAAATTATACGAGAGGACGGAAATTTTCCACCGAAGAAACAAACATAATAATTACATATATTTTTTTAACTTCCCGATTCATAGGGAAGTTACTGTAATTACCCCGAAAATCGAAAATTGATTTTTTAGCAGATCTTCACGTTTCATGGTCATTGGAGTCATTTTAGACTATTTTTATCAAAATGTTCGTATGTGTGTGTGTGTGTGTGTGTGTGTGTGTGTGTGTGTGCGTATGTCCGTTTGTATGGTATCAAATTTTTCGTTAACGTTTTCTGAAAAAATAACAATGCGATCAGAATAATGAATGATGCAATCGATGTGCCCCGCTGTAACTTAGAGCTGATTAGATTTTGGTCCATATTGGTCAAGTAGTTTTTTAGATTTTTTAGTTTTTTTCGAAACAAGTTCATTCAACAATGCAAATTATACGAGAGGACGGAAATTTTCCACCGAAGAAACAAACGTAACAATTATATATAATTTTTATTTTTTTTTTATTAAAAAAAAATTTTTTTTTTCATTTAAAAAAAAATTTAAAAAAAATTTAAATGCATTTGTAATTTATTTTGCAACATTACTATGCTATAACAAGGAACCAAGCGAGCAACGAGCATACGATGTTGGTTCAAACATTTTGATAAGTAGAAAACTATTGAACTTCCCAAAGAACGTATAATCTTCTTAAAACGTATACTAAATAAATAATGATAATAATATATTGCAACTAACGAATCGGGAAGTTCTTTGTGTGGCTCGTGGAGAGTCACACACAAAATACCATCCGTACCACTAACCCTCTCGCGAGCTCGCAAAGCGAGCGAGCTACAACACCCCCACCTGCGAAGCTCGCGAAGCGAGCGAGCAACAATAACCAGCTAGTTATAATTTAAACAAATTTATTTAAAAAAAATTTTTTTTATTTTCCTTTTTTAATTATGCAACTAATGCTAATGTTACCGCTTAGAATAATCGAAAATTATCCCAATGCAAGAGTGAGTTATTCATCGCTACTGCCGAGAATACATTTTCAAAGAATATCGATGAAAGTACAAAAACATTTATATTACAATCCATTAAAAAAACAAGCAGTTCAATACGAATTATTAACTGAGATGAAATTGAAAGTTAATATAAAAAAATGGTTAATGGAGCATGCGAGCAACGAACATACGATGTTGGTTTAATGCGACGCCATACAGAAAACATTTTGATAAGTAGAAAACTATTGAACTTCCCTGAGGACGTATAATCTTCTTAAAACGTACACTAAATAATCATAATAATATACTGCAACTAACGAATCGGGAAGTTCTTTGTGTGGCTCGTGGAGAGTCACACACAAAATAACATCCGTACCACTAACCCTCTCGCGAAATCGCAAAGCGAGCTACAATACCCCCACCTGCGAAGCTCGCGAAGCGAGCGAGCAACAATAACCAGCTAGTTTTATTTATAATTTATTAATACTTTTGTTCTTTAACTTGTAATAAATGTGCAATCTGTTACAAACAAGTCAATGTTACACAGCGAATTTATTTATAATTTATTAATTGTTTTGTTCTTTGACTTGTAATAAATGTGCAATCTCATATAGACAAGTCAATGTTACACAGCGAATAAATAATATAAATAAATATTAAAAAAAAAATTTTCACCAGACGAGAATCGAACCCTAGCCCACCGGGTGGAAGTCTCGTACGTTGCCGCTACACCAATCCTCGTTCGTTGTATACCTCCTCTACAACAACAGATGTAAGCAGTAATATAAAAACTTTGTTTATGAATATCTCAAAAACTATTGAGCGTTTGCACCTATAATGGTATATATTCGTAAATGGGAGATCGAGATCTATAAGTATACACAGTCTCAACTAAATCGGTGACCCGTGGTCCTTGCACTCTCCTTGTAAGATGTGTGTATATTTACAGTAAGTGTGCGTGTGTGTATATTTTTACAATGTTTGTGTGTGTGTGTGTTTATAATGTGTGCGCGTTTATATGTATTTTTCGTCAATCTATATTTCTTGTTAAGATTACTTCTTTATATCGTCATATTTGATTGTTCTAGTGCCGTTCTCGAGGACAATCAGTGAGACGACGGTTGGGTGTCATATATCCCCAAGTCGCCAAGTCGTGGTATGGTCTTTAAAAGATAATTATTATTATTATTATTAACTTTCCGATTCATAGGGAAGTTACTGTAATTACCCCGAAAATCGAAAATCTATTTTTTAGCAGATCTTCACGTTTCATGGTCATTGGAGTCATTTTAGACTATTTTTATCAAAATGTTTGTGTGTGTGTGTGTGTGTGTGCGTGCGCGTGCGTGCGTGCGTGTGTCCGTTTGTATGGTATCAAATTTTTCGTTAATGTTGTTGGATTTAGGCCGATAAAGGATCTTGCATTTTGTATGAAAAGCACTTTTAATATATAATTTATAGATACTGAGAAATACACATGTAATACGTTTGAAAGATTCAGAACAAGTGGTTCTTGAACTGCGCTTTGGTTACCTGCTTGCCGGCGTACTTGCTTACAGGTGTCGCCTCTTGCATGTACCACGTGAGTCAAATGTATTACAATTTCAACACGCCTCCTTACATTTGACTCCCTTTTTTTTTGTTTTACAAATTATATTATTATTTCATTACAATTATTTTGTACGCTGTCGCTTTAGTTACATTATTTTTAACAATTTTCTGAAATACACAAATTTCGCTTTACCTAGACTCTTTGTCAGTATGTCCGCTACATTGTTTTGGGATTCGATTTTAACAATATCTATAATACCTTTGTCACAATTTTCGTTTGTATAATGGTATTGAACTTCAATGTGTTTTCGCTATTGCTCCCGAATTGTCTTCAAATATCTTTACTGGCTTTGTTATCTGAATTTCAAAAGTGTCTTTCAACATATTTCGTATAAAGTTTACATCGGTTACTGCCTCTGATAAGGCTATATATTCGGCTAATGTGGAAGATTTCGCTACAGTGTTTTGTTTACGTGACTTCCAGTAAATTATATTATTAAACAATCTTAGAATGTATCCTGTTGTAGATTTTCTGTCATTACAATCTCCTGCCCAATCTGCATCTACCATACAATCTAATATTTCAGTATTACAGTTTTTCGTATAAGTTAACTTCAGTTCTTTAGTTGAGTACAAATATTTTAAAATTCTTAATGCATACTTAAAATGAGTGTTATTATAAGAGTTTTGATATCTACTTAGATAGTTGACGCTGTATGCAATATTTGGTCTAGTTCCAGTGCTTATGTATAATAGCTCGCCAATTAAATTTCTATATTTAATACATGTATCTACATTGCTAGCAGGTTTGAGTTTTAAGTTTTCTTCCATGGGTGTGCTATACAACTTTGCACTTTCTAATTGATATTTTTCTGCTAATGATTCTATGTAACTTTCTTGACTTAAGGTCATAACGTTTTGTCCCGTATTGTAATTAATGTTTATTCCAATGTAATTCTTCACTATTTACCCATATCTTTCATTTTGAATCGAGTTGATAATTTTAACTTTACATCATTGATAATCTTTCGGCTCCTACAACATATTAACAAATCATCAACGAATAACAGTATTCAGAATACATGTTTTTCACTTTTTCTTACATACAAACAATAGTCATACTTGCTTCGCTTAAAGCCTAAATTATTCATAAATTCGTTGAAGCACTCGTACCATGATCTGGGGCTTTCCCTTAGACCGTACAATGCCTTTTCTAATTTATACACTTGATCAGTACCATTATTATAACCTTCTGGTTGCTCTACATATACTTCTGAAATAATCTTGCCATTAAGAAATGCGGTTTTAACGTCCATTTGTTCAATGTGTAAGCTAAATTGACAACAGTAAGAAAGTAATAGTTTTAAAGTTTGCATTTTTACTACAGGTGAATATACATTTTCCAGCTTATCTGTTTGTTGAAAACCTCTTACCACTAATCTGGCTTTGAATGTTTTATTATCTTTCTTCCTATAGACCCATCTTAGATCAATTACATTTTTATTAATTGGCCTGTCAACAAGTTTCCACGTTGCATTTTGTTCGATACTCTCTATTTCAGATTGCATAGCCTCTCTCCATTTTTCTGATTCGTGAGACTCAATCGCCTCCTTAACCGATGTCGGTACCATTGCATCGCAATAGTTTACACATATAAAATTCGTAACATACTCATCATTGAAATATTTTTTATTTGGAATTTTGCTCCTCGATGGACGCTCAGACCTAGTATCATTTTGACTACTTAAACCTTGAATTGTATCTAGTTCTTCGCTTACTACTGACTCGAAACTTTGTTCTGTATCACTTTCACTAGATTAATTTTCATTTTGGTATACACTTTCAACAATTTTATCGGTTTCATCATTATCAGTTAGACCTATACACTTTACCCCTTGTTCAATTACATCAACATGTCTAGCATCAATTATTCTATTGTCAACCAGTATTCTATAGCCTGTCTCTGTGTATCCTAGTAAAATTCCTAGTTTCGCCTTATTGTCCCATTTTGACTTTCTCAATTGCTCTGGAACTCTAACAAATACCTTACTTCCATAGATTTTCAAATGTTTTACATCAGGTTTCTTATTGAAGAATATCTCGTATGGTGACTTGTTCTGACTTGTATTAGCTATGGTTCTATTTTTTAAATAAGCTGCTGCTTTAATAAATTCTGGCCAATACATTTTGTTGACTTTAGCTTCGTTTAATAAGCACCTAGCTGTATCCATGACGGATCTGTTGTACCTTTCCGCCACTCCGTTCAACTCATGAACATATGGAGGACACGGGATCATTCGTATACCTTTTTGTCTAATAAATTCGCGAGTTCTATTATTCATATATTCCTTTCCATTGTCGCAGATTAGATTTTGAATTTTTTTCTTAGTTAGATTTTCAACTAAATTTACATATTCTATGAAACAGTTATAAGTGTCGGACTTTGACTTGATGCAATATACTTTCGCTAATTTGCTATATTCGTCTATAAACGTAACAAAGTATTTTTCACCGCGATTACCATTCGTTGGGTGAGGTCCATTCAAATCCGTGTGCACGGTTTCTAGAATTTCAGTAGGTAATATAGGCGGGTTCTAAATACTAGTTATCATTGTAGGTAGATTCCTACCTTACCGGCATTTCACCTTATAGCGCGATCGTATTTTGCGGGGTGAGGGGGATTAGCTTATAACACAACCATATTTTGCGGGGGGGGGGGGATTAGCTTATAACCAACCATATTTTGTGGAGGGAGGGGGGATTTTTAGTTTTCCTGGTATTGCATCGAAGATCAATTTCCTGGTATTGCGTAAGCCTGATATGTTTAAATAAACATCCTGTCGACGGCAGGAGCTCGGCTTATCATTTTTTAAATAAACATCCTTTGACCCAGATCTCTGTTCTCACTGGGATTTTTCCTAGTATTGCATTGACGACCAATTTCCTGGTATGTTTATTATATACGGCGGGCGTCGTGATCGCATCTCTGTTCTCACCCAGCTTATCGTTTTTTTAAATAAACATTCTTTGGCTCCGTTATTGCTCTCCTTATCGTTTCTCTCCTTCGTAACAGCAACACGGCGGAGTCGCGATATCTGACCACATCTGTTTTGTCTTTCCCGCTGATTGCAGTTGGTGGGAGGGGAGGTATTAATGAATAAATAGGGCACCATGGGCCGCGAATGCGGTCATACGGTTCGCGAACGGTCCATCGTTTAGTTAAAGTTATTCGATACCGCGTGTTAACAACCGTGCGATAGCAAGATGGTTGAAACGTGTAAAAACATGTTGAAGTGTTTGACGCGCATGTCAATGTTGGTGAAAACCATGGGCGAGTATCGCGAATGGCATCGCTCGTACATCGAGTCTCTGCAGTGTTGCGTCAATTATCTATCCAGCGCAAAGGATGAATTGACGATAGGCGACAAATTTAGTTTAACATCGACTATGTGCCGTATGAAGACTTTGAACGTTTCGTTGAATCATCGCATTTCCTCGTCGCACACCGGTAGAGGTTTATACGATCGCAGGGGTGCGAGAGCGTCGACGCTTCGTTGGGAAGATGTCGAGTCGGCGTTTAAAACTCGCATATCGAGCGGTATCGTTATCAACGTCGAACACATCGACCCGAAACAATTTCTGCAGCACGCGAAACGAATAATTACGGGACGCGTTTCGGAATTTTTAAACGCGCATTCGTCGTTGAAAGCTAACGTAACGTTGGAGGCGGAATTCACGCAGCGCGCCAACGACGTTTCCGTGAAAAGTTTCGGTACGCGGAACGTTGCGTTGTTTCTGACGAGCAATCTACGACAGTGGTACCAGAAAGACGTTGTGCCGACGATTTTGACATCGATGGAGGAGTTTCAAGAGCGAGACAGCGGGTGGACGCTGTCGAAGATACTTCATTTGATCGTGAATTTTAGCAAATACCAGCCATTGCAAGCCGGTTGCACCGTCGCATGCAGCGTGCCTCGAGCGATACAGCTGAAGAGAGCTGTCGTGAACGTGAACAGCAACGACGACGCATGCCTTTTTGGGCGATCGTGGCGGGTCTCTATCCGGCCGAGAGGAATCCGTCACATTTGTCATCATATCCAGACTTTATAGTCTTTATAGAGGTGCTTCCGAAAACCGAAGGTTTTCAACTGCCTATGTCGTTCAAAGATATCCCGAAATTTGAGAGAGAAAACGACGTTTCCGTGAACGTGTTCGAATGGGTGCGCAAGAAATGCGTAACGCTTCATTTGACCGAGAAGAAACGGGAGGGAAGACACGTCAACCT
Source organism: Lasioglossum villosulum (assembly GCA_963971365.1). Taxonomy (NCBI): domain Eukaryota; kingdom Metazoa; phylum Arthropoda; class Insecta; order Hymenoptera; family Halictidae; genus Lasioglossum; species Lasioglossum villosulum. Next base: position 18,090,316 of record OZ020498.1, on the reverse strand, counting down.
GCTGTTTCTACAGAATGCCGCAAAGACGCATGGTCATTTCGCGTGTATACGAAATTTGTCGCGATTGGTTTCGTCTCAGCTTACCAAGAAGAAAAATCAGAAGTATATTTGCGATCGGTAAGTTGCCTTTTTATTTTTTTAAATTGTTTGAAGGAAAAATGACATGATTTTCCCTGTGTAGGTGCTTGCAATATTTTCCTACGCCGGAGAGATTAAATGTTCATACTGTGGACTGCGAACGGATGAACGATTGCGCTCTGGAGCTTCCAATATCAGACGAAGATAAGTGGTTACGGTTTAAGAATTATACAAACAAAGAACAGGCGCCGTTTGTAATCTATGCCGACTTGGAGTGCCTGCTGCTATCTGAGGAACAGGAAGGACAAGGCCGTGCGGCACGCGTACAGTATCAACATCACCACGCGTTTAGCATAGGATACTACATGCATTGCCGCTACGACGAATCGTTGTGCGAGTATCAGGTTTATCGGGATAAAGAGGGATGCGCCGCGTGGTTCGCGAACAGGTTGTACGAACTCAGTCGTAAATTGCAGCCGATATTCGACAAAACGGTACCGATGAATCCGCTAACCGAAACGGAAAAGTTAAATTTTCGTACGGCCACGCATTGTCACATCTGCGAGAAACCGTTCGACACTACCGACGCGACGAAGGTGCACGATCATTGTCATCTCACGGGCGCGTATCGCGGTCCGGCTCATAACGGGTGCAATTTAAGCTATCAATCTTCGTACGTGATACCGGTAGTTTTCCATAATCTATCGGGTTATGATGCGCATTTCATTATTAAAGAATTAGCAAATTCGTTCGAGGGACGGATAGACGTGTTGCCATTGACGAAAGAGAAGTATATCTCTTTCACGAAAAACGTAAATATCGAGGGTGAAGAGCGAAAGCATGCAAAATTGTTGAAATTCCGCTTCATCGATTCGTTCAAATTCTTGAACTCGAGTCTGGACAAGCTGTCGTCGTACTTGGACGAAAGTAAATTACGCATCGTACGAGGTGAATTCGCACATCTTTCCCGCGACGATTTTAAACTGTTGACCAGAAAAGGCGTTTTTCCGTACGACTATCTAACGTCGTACGACAAATTAAACGATATGCGTTTGCCGCCGCGCGAGGCATTTTACAATCGGTTGTACGGCAGCGAGATACCCGACGTCGATTATCTTCACGGGAATACGGTTTGGTCGCGTTTCGCTATACAAACGCTTGGACAGTACAGCGATTTGTACTTAAAATTGGATGTTCTGTTGTTGGCGGATGTTTTTGAAAATTTTCGCGATGACTGTCTCGAGAATTACAAGCTCGATCAGGCGCATTATTACACGCTCCCCGGTTTCGCGTGGGACGTGATGTTGAAAATGACAAAGATCGAATTGGAGTTGTTGACAGACGTTGACATGCTTTTGTTCGTGGAGCGGGGAATACGCGGCGGATTGAGCCAGTGTTCTCACAGATATGCGCACGCCAACAACAAATATATGTCCACGCACGACTCGACCAAACCGTCCACCTACTTAATGTATTTCGACGTTAATAATCTGTACGGTTGGGCAATGTCGCAACCTCTGCCGCACAGAGACTTTCGATGGGTGGACGCGGACAATTTCGACGTCGAATCCGTTCCGGCCGATAGCCCCGTAGGATACATTTTGGAGGTGGATTTAGAGTATCCGCGCGAAATTCACGATGCTCACGCGGATCTTCCGTTTTGTCCAAGTCACGACACGGCGACCGACTCGAGTACGCAGAAAAAGTTGATGGCAACACTTCGCGATAAGGAGCGATACGTTGTACATTACCGATACCTCCAACAAAGTTTGAAACATAATTTGAAATTGCTGAAAATACATAGAATTTTAGAGTTTAGGCAGTCGCGATGGCTGCACGGTTATATCGATTTGAACACAAAATTACGCGCCAACGCCACCAATGATTTTTCCAAGAATTTATTCAAATTAATGAACAATGCCGTGTTTGGAAAAACTATGGAGAATGTTCGAAATCATACGATCGTGAAATTGCTTTCTCAATGGAACGGTAGACACGGCGTCGAACGATTGATAGCTAGACCGAATTTTCACAGCTGTACGGTGTTTTCAGAGGACTTTGTCGCGGTTCAGCTGAAAAAGCTGCTCGTTAAATTTTACAAACCAATCTACGTGGGCATGTCCATATTAGATATTTCGAAATTTCATTTGTACAACTTCCATTACGAGTACATGCAGCCAAAATTCGAGAAAAATTGCAAGATTTTGTACACGGACACGGACAGCCTGATATACGAGATCGCTTGCGATGACGCGTACGAGACGCTGTTGAAACGCGATATTCATAGATACGACACCAGCAATTATGCCGCGAACAACGTTTACGGTGTTCCCATCGCGAACAATAAACAGCTCGGCCTGATGAAGGATGAGAACGGCGGTAAAATTATGACTGAGTTCGTGGGGCTTCGTTCGAAAATGTACGCGATTCGCGTGCACGGTGACCGAGATACTAAAAAGATCAAAGGTATCAGGACAAACGTTACCGCTCGAGATATAAGTTTCGAAGACTATGTCGAATGCCTTCGTAATCATACGGAAAAGAGCGTTACCGGTAATCGCATAGTGTCCGTACGGCATCAGGTATACTCGATGTCGGAAATGAAATTAGCGTTGAGTCCGCATGACGACAAGCGGTACATTTGCAGTAACTTGACCGACACTCTTCCTTGGGGGCATTGCAACATCGATTGAGAAGTCATGCAAAAGGAAGTGGTAGGGAGATTATTACAATTCGGGGAGGGGATTGTTGATATTATCTGTAAAAAGAAGTGGTAGGGGGACATGCTATAAAACGACGTATTCCGAGCGTCAAGCTTCAGATCGAGACAACCGTTGCTAAAAAACGTCGCAAGATGCAGTACAACCGCCATCCGTCCGCCGAATGTGAGCGTTCAAACATCGAGGAGCCGCACAAAAAGAGGAGACTAAATAATATGTAAGTAGAAAGATGAAAAAAAAAATTGTGAAGAAAGAAATTTAGAAAAAAACGTCTAATTTTTTTGTAATCTGTTACAGGGTTTCTCAACAGCAGTCCAGATCATCAATGATGCAATCGCCGAGGAGTTTGCGCAGCGCACGGGTCTTGAGCCGAAGATATTCCATAGCCGGGAATTATTTTAAATATCTCGAGATTGGTGTGCGCGTTGGCGATGACATTTGCGTGGAACTGGCTATAGGGGATAACCGCGGTAACGAGATCGCATTTTTCCAGGATGCATGGACAGAGTTGTTGCGCTCGAAGGACTATATTTCCGATTTAGTTTCATCGTCTATCCAAAAACAGTGTCGGAAAATTAGCGATGATTTAACGTTGCAAATAGTTAATCGTAATGATATGAATCTAGTCAAATTGTCGAATCAGTTCGCGGCTCTGTACATCACGGAAAAAACTATGTATAACTTGTACAATCTAGAATACTGCGTGTACAACATGTATTCGTGGCTGATCGACAATGTTCCCGCGGTGACTGCTAAATTCATGAATTTCGTCGGTACGGTGAAGAATAGCGACGCGAAGGATATCGTGAAAGCGATCGTCGAGAGCGAATCTTTCGATCAAAGTTCGTTGATCGATTGCGAACTGGCGGCTTCGTGCGCTGACATCATCGCGACGTTCGCGCATAATAGTTAGCTAATAATATATTTTCCTTAAATACTCACATCATTGACGCGGATGGATTCATTGTACAATAGAAAAAAATTTATATTTAAAGAATTAGCTATGATCGGTCGCGACGGCTCGTTCGAACTCTCCGAATTTCGCTTGGGGAAGAACTTTCATTGTTTATCCGACGGTGACAAAAAGTCTGCACGGTATGTCAGTAATTTCGTGCACGGGATTCCATTTAAAGATTTCGGCTATGAAAAATACCAACAGCGCGACATATTCGAAGTTATACAAAATTTTGTGTGCGATTACGCGAATCCTGTCGTAGCCTACAAAGGTGGATGTTTCGAGAGAGACATCCTTCGAAAAATGCGAATAAATTCGATAAATTTAGAAGATTTCAACTGTCCGAAATACGACGTACTAGTTCAAGATCCCGTGTATGAAATTGCCGACGACGAACCGTGTCGACTTCACTGTTGGCAACCGGCGAGAAACGTCAAAACGAAACCGTATCATTGTAGTCTACGCGAAGTGCAAACGTTTCGAGCATGGCTTAACAATTATAAAAACACGTAAAGTATCAGTTATAAAGAAACGCGTCTACATCTTTGAATTTTTCCCGTCAAAACCACAAACGCGACACCTCCTTTTACATTTGATTTTTACACAGAGTATCACAATGATCGCGAAATCCGAGGGAACCGATCACGCAACACCACCACCCGATTACCGCCTCGAACGCGACAGATTTGAGAGTTTCCGCGATTGGCGTTACTCACATGTCGTTCTGCCGGAGAAACTCGCCGCTGCTGGATTTTTCCATCTGGGTGATGAGGACAGCGTCGAATGCTTTGAATGTCGCGCTCGTCTGTGCCGATCGGAAGAGGATGATGATCCCATGAAGGAGCATCGCGCCTGGTCCAGATTCTGCGGCTATGTCCGAGGGCTGGACTGCGGCAACGTACCGATCGGAGTCGATCCGGATCAATGTGGCCAGACGAGTCCGACCTTGGGACTCGCGAGGGGAGTACAGTACCCCTTCTCTGATGACCAGCAATATGCGCAAGCGCGACGGGGATCGAGTAAGGCGCATGGGAGACACGTTGCGCAAGCGCGACGGGGATCAAGTGGTGCGAATGACGACGCGTGGCGCTTGCGCATATTTGTGGTCATCAGAGAAGGGGTACTGTATTCCCCTCGCGAGTCTCAAGGTCGGACTCGTCTGGCCACACTGATCCGGATACTATTCCACCAAATCCTCGTGGTGTGGATACCTGCGGAATCGCGATAGAATTGTCGCCCGAACGTGAAAGTTAAATTTAAAAAAATGAAAAACTAATGTAATGAATAAAAAACTTTATTTTTTAAAAAATAAATCTAGTTATAAAATATATTTCTTCAATGTTGAGTCTGCAAACAAACAAAAAAAAATGTTATTAATTATTATTTTTAATTTTTAAATTAATTAATAAATAAAATTATTTTTAACTATACTCACAGTATCTACGAACAGCGTTTTTACCGCCGCCGCGTACTCCTCGTCCCAATCTTCCACTTCGATGTGGTATCTGCGGATAGCATACCGCCATCCGCGGATGAACGCCGCCCGCTCTTCCTCCGAATTAAAATTCTGTTGAAAAATAAAATTGTAATATAAAATATTTGTTAATAACAATAAATGATATATCATATAATATTTCTTTATACTTACAATTGACTCCATCGCCTCGGCCAGCGACAGATTTGCATCGACTATGACCTCCTTCTTCACAGTTATATCAACGAACATTTTGAAAATTGTGCGGCGCGTCGACAGCATCCCATCTTATATGCATGTATCCCCTACTCGGAAAAATGGGGGTGAAATCCCTCCCTCAAGACGTCTCTTGAAATCTTCGTTCACGAATGTTTACGTTTTAATCGACGCTAATCGTGAGATGCATGTAGCGTCAACGTGCTTTAAACAAAATCGAGGGCCGATGCGATACTTAAGATTGGGAGGATTTATGACATGACCTGGGCGCCCTGAATAGGGACGCTTGAGGGTAAACAGAGCCGTCCCCCGGACGATGGCGGGTGGGCACTTTGGACCGCGCTAACCGTGAGAAACCGATGTGTCTCAAGACTTTGACAACTCTCTATACCAGAAAAATATAATTACGCTTTGCAACCAACGATGCGGCGTTCACCCGTTTCAATGATGTCCAATATCGTGGATGGTGAATCGATCGCGGGCCATTGCGCGACAACTTGGCTAAATCTTTTCGTGTAAGCAAAACATACGCAGCTCGTTGCGTCGTTTCGCATTAAACGTTCCACCAGCGATTTCCGCTCGATGGAAAAATGATCGCTCAAGTATGAATTTATAACGTGAGGCCAAGCTATATTTTTCAACGTTGGGGCGGCCATGTCACCGTACGCGAAAACATATGAAAAAATGGCAGATATTTAAATCTCATATGAAACAGCTATAATTGTCAATTCGAATAACTTTAACTAAACGATGGACCGTTCGCGAACCGTATGACCGCATTCGCGGCCCATGGTGCCCTATTTATTCATTAATACCTCCCCTCCCACCAACTGCAATCAGCGGGAAAGACAAAACAGATGTGGTCAGATATCGCGACTCCGCCGTGTTGCTGTTACGAAGGAGAGAAACGATAAGGAGAGCAATAACGGAGCCAAAGAATGTTTATTTAAAAAAACGATAAGCTGGGTGAGAACAGAGATGCGATCACGACGCCCGCCGTATATAATAAACATACCAGGAAATTGGTCGTCAATGCAATACTAGGAAAAATCCCAGTGAGAACAGAGATCTGGGTCAAAGGATGTTTATTTAAAAAATGATAAGCCGAGCTCCTGCCGTCGACAGGATGTTTATTTAAACATATCAGGCTTACGCAATACCAGGAAATTGATCTTCGATGCAATACCAGGAAAACTAAAAATCCCCCCTCCCTCCACAAAATATGGTTGGTTATAAGCTAATCCCCCCCCCCCGCAAAATATGGTTGTGTTATAAGCTAATCCCCCTCACCCCGCCCCCCCCGCAAAATACGATCGCGCTATAAGGTGAAATGCCGGTAAGGTAGGAATCTACCTACAATGATAACTAGTATTTAGAACCCGCCTATATTACCTACTAATTTCATTTGCACGACTTCTATTATTGGCAAAAGGTAAGTTTGCCATTTTACTTTGGCTTCTAAATTTTTTGGTAATCCACTTAACAATTCATCATTACATAGTTTGTATAAATAATGAAAATTGACATGACCTAACGCGCGATGCCATTTTTCCTTTTTTGTCATGTTATTTTTCATTAATAGATTTGTACTGACTTGTTTGTTCTTATTGTTAGTAACGAAACTGGATATATAATATAAGTCGTCTCTTTTATTGGCTACTGCTATCAATACGTTTAACGGGTTATAAATTTTTAACTGATGACCATATATGATGAAACTATTTTATTTTTGTTTGTTATCTTGGAGTAACTAATGAGATTCTTTTTCATATTTTTTACACAGAAAACATTGTTTAAAGTTACGCTAACATCGCTTCCATGAACTTGAAAAATTGCACTTATTTTTCCCACTTTTGTTGCTTGTAAAATATGGCCATCACCTAGCTTTACATCTACTGGTTTCTTTAATTTTACGTATTCCTCGAAAACATTATCTATGTTCACTACATGATCTGTACATCCGCTATCAATAATCCATTCTATTAAATTTTCCGAACCTGAACTAACCTGTCTTTCTACTTGTGACTCGTTTATTTCAGTCATGAACGCGTTTCCTTGTCCGCTGTGATCGTTGTTTCTTTCCTGGTGTGTCAGCTACTGGGGGTTTGTTGCGCCTCGAAGTCTTCCTCTGCCTCGTGCGTAGTTTCCGCCATATTGAAAATTTTTTGCGTTGCCTCGTTCGTGATTTGCGCCATATTGGAAGTTTCTTCCGTTGCCTCGTTTGAAATTACCGCCATATTGGAAATTTCCTCTGTTGGGCCCTCTGCTGCGAAAATTTCCTGGGGGGGGGGAATCGATCCCGTATCAACAATCCCGTATGATTACTTGTAAAAGTATAATTAACTTCCCGATTCATAGGGAAGTTACTGTAATTACCCCGAAAATCGAAAATTGATTTTTTAGCAGATCTTCACGTTTCATGGTCATTGGAGTCATTTTAGACTATTTTTATCAAAATGTTCGTATGTGTGTGTGTGTGCGCGTATGTCCGTTTGTATGGTATCAAATTTTTCGTTAACGTTTTCTGAAACTAGCTGGTTATTGTTGCTCGCTCGCTTCGCGAGCTTCGCAGGTGGGGGTATTGTAGCTCGCTTTGCGATTTCGCGAGAGGGTTAGTGGTACGGATGTTATTTTGTGTGTGACTCTCCACGAGCCACACAAAGAACTTCCCGATTCGTTAGTTGCAGTATATTATTATCATTATTTAGTGTACGTTTTAAGAAGATTATACGTCCTCAGGGAAGTTCAATAGTTTTCTACTTATCAAAATGTTTTCTGTATGGCGTCGCATTAAACCAACATCGTATGTTCGTTGCTCGCATGCTCCATTAACCATTTTTTTATATTAACTTTCAATTTCATCTCAGTTAATAATTCGTATTGAACTGCTTGTTTTTTTAATGGATTGTAATATAAATGTTTTTGTACTTTCATCGATATTCTTTGAAAATGTATTCTCGGCAGTAGCGATGAATAACTCACTCTTGCATTGGGATAATTTTCGATTATTCTAAGCGGTAACATTAGCATTAGTTGCATAATTAAAAAAGGAAAATAAAAAAAAATTTTTTTTAAATAAATTTGTGGGATTGGGAGTCTTGGCGATAAACCGTGTGTGTATTTTAAATATATTTATTATGTGGTATAATTATATTAACAGTAGCTTTTCTACGCGACTATCCCACGCTTTCGTGTCGACGACTTTCACCCTCCGCTGCGGAAAACAAACTGGCCGCTTCTTTTCGGAAAAAGGTCCTCACACCCTCATATTCGTTCTCTCTTTCTCTCTCACTCTCTTTCTTTCACTCGCGTCCTTAAAACTAACTGTCGATTGAGACAAACCAGGCACAGGCCTGCATCGTGTCGTTTGTCCCTCGCTCTACCTGGCTCAAGAGGCCCTACCATAAATAGTGACCACTTGGGTCCTACGACGTGCACTCGCAATCCCACACTCGGCCATCCTGCAGAGATATCTGGCCTCAGATATCGTGTAATAAATCATCATTCTCTGCACCGTCACTGTTCACATCATCGCTGTCTTCGCTCACCCACGGTTTCATAAACTCAGCTCCCGTGGATGTTTGCTGTGGCCCTTCTTGATTTCCAACCTTTATTACAACGTACCGGTCATTTCGAAGTACTTTACTGATTTCATAGGGTCCCAGGTATTTCCCTGCAAATTTCAGTCCTGGTCCCTGCTGCGTTCTCTTAATTGCCACTAGGTCCCCTTCGCTGTATTTTCTGCTCTCAACACGTTTTTTATTGAAGTTTCTTCTGTTTTCCTGTTGGATTTTTATGATGTTTCGTCGCGCTTCCTCTCGTAATTCATCCCGGTTTTGCTGAAATATATCTATCCATTCACGCTCTAAGAGTTCGACAATTTGCGGGTCATTCTTAAATCTAGGTTCTATACCAAATAATATTTTATACGGCGACATCTTAGTACTACGACTTGGAATAATATTAAAACATTTTTGGCAGCGCTCTACATACTTGTGCCACTCTTTGGGTTTTGGTGCCGACAATTTTGTTAATAGCGGTATTAACGTGCGATTTACTCTTTCCGCTTGGCCGTTAGCACGTGGCATGCCCACGGTCGTCAGTATGTGTTCCACACGTTCGTCCTTGCAATATGTTTCGAAATCGTTCGACGTAAACGCGGCGCCTCTATCAGATATTATTCTTCTAGGATTACCAAAAAGTACAGACTGTTTTTTGAGTCGCTCTATTACTTCTGCCGCATTACATGTTTTAGTAGCATAGAGCCAAACAAATTTGGAGAATGCGTCTATTACTACAAATATGTATCGATATCTTTTTTGTGTTGACGGGAGCGGCCCTAGATGATCTATATGATAAGTGTCTAGCGGCACTTCACCTTTGCTTATCGCGAATAAATACCCTTCTGATTTGCCCTGTTTCTTTTCGGCGAGAATACAGTCAATGCAATTTCGTAACACTCGATCTACCTTTCCCCTCATCTTTTGAAACCAATAATCCTTTTTTATTATGTCTTCGGTTTTCCCTGATGAGAAATGTCCGTTCTCATGCGCGCGTCTAATTATTAATGATTGCATTGATTTTGGTACCACAAGGCGAATATCACCATCGATTTCTTTAAACAATATATCACCTCTAACAACATACCCTTCTGCTTGTCCCGACTTCGCTAATTCTAATACTTTTAGTACGTCCGCGTCCTCGCGTTGCGCCTTTTTCAATCTACTGCTTAAGTTGTTATCGCTTTCACCTATTAACATACACGAAAGTAGAGGGTTACGACTTAGTGCATCTACATGAACAAGACTTTTACCGGGGCGATGTTCAATTGTATATTCGAACTCTTCCAATAACAGAGCCCATCGTGCAACACGCACGCATAAATCTTTTTTGCGCATTGTCAAGGCGAACGCTTGACAATCTGTAACTATTTTAAAGGGTATACCCAATAGGTAAACGCGGAACTTTTTTAATGATTTTACAACGGCTAAGACTTCCAATTCGTAGCTGGAATAGCGTTCCTCCGCTGGTATCGTTTTGCCGCTTGCAAAATACACCGGGTGCAGCTTATCATCGCGAACGTCTCGTTGCAACAATATTGCTCCGTACCCGAATTTAGAAGCATCGGTATGTAATTCGGTTTCTGCGCCAATTTGGTATAATTTCAATACGGGCTTACTACTCAATGCTATCTTTAATCGTTCAAATGCATGCTCTTCCTCACCATCAAATCGAAATTGTGCATCTGCTTTTAGTAAATTTGTAAGGGGTCGCGCTATTAAAGAGTAATGGGCTATAAATTTTCGAAAATACCCTGTTAGGCCCAAAAAACTTTGTACTTGCTTAAATTTTGTTGGCCTTGGGAAACGTAACACGGCCTCGGTCTTATGTTCTGAAGGTCGAACTGTACCATCCTCTACGATGTGCCCTAAGTATTCTACCCGAGGTTGTAAAAATTTACACTTTTCCCACTTAATGAGCAACCCCGCTTCTCTCGCGACTCTTAAAACAATCTTGAGCTTTTCCAGCCCACTTTCGCAATCTTTTGACGGGATAATTATGTCGTCTAAATATAATAAAATTATCTTATTTCTAATCAATTCTCTAAATACGGCATTGATGAATCTCTGAAATACTGCCGGTGAATTGCAGAGCCCGAAGGGGACTCTCAAAAATTCGTATTGTCCATCAGGTACAACGAAGGCGGTGTATTTTCTACTTTGCTTAGCTACCCCAACGTGGAAAAACCCGTTCTTAAGGTCAAGAGTGCTGTAAATTTTTGCGCTTTGCAATAAATCCAGTTGGTCCTCTATCAGGGGGAGTGGATACCGGTCTTTAATTATTTTTTTGTTTAACAGTCTGTAGTCCACGCAGAGCCTAGCGGTACCATCTTTCTTTCTTACCAAAACCACTGGACTAGCGTAATCCGACAGAGATGGTTGAATAATTCCGTCACGTAACCATTCCTGGATTTGAACATTGACCGTATCTCTTTCCGATGGGGATAATCTCCTAGCTCGCTGGAACACCGGTTCATCGTCTTTTAATATTATATTCATCTCTATTTCAGTTTCACGCGTTTTGTTTGGTTGATAGTTATTTATCGCATCTGATAAGGCATTCCGATGCTGAACATCCCGAACGTATGATACATCTACGCTATTCACTTCACGCTCAAGATCGAAGTCTGTTTCGTACAAAACATTGTTTGACTCTGCCCTACGAATCGCGACTTGTCCCCGCTTAACAATTAACTCTACATTGTTCAAAAAATCAGTACCTATCAAAAGACTATGAGCCATTACACTATTTGGTACTACGCGAATTAACATGGGATAAGAATCGCCATCTATTACGGTGTCCGTCTCGAATTCCCCTATCGCTCGGTTCGTATCTGAGCCTATCCCACGGAAGTATACATCTTTTCGTTTCAGCGGTGGTACCTGGGGTTTGAGCCTATCGTATTGATCGTTGCGCATTAAACAAAGGTCGCTACCAGTGTCGACTAACGCAGTTACCTCTCGCTCGCACATAAATACTTTCTTGATGTATTTCTCGCGCGGTGTCCTTTGAACGGCCAGGCTCTCCCTCGTTGCAGATGCCTTCCTCTTGGGACACTGCGCTGAGATGTGTCCAAATTCGCCACATTCGAAGCATTTTGAGCCCCTGTCTTTCGATGGACACTCGTAGAAAAAGTGATCACGGCTACCACAGTTGTAGCATCTTCCTGATGTCACACCTCGTGCGTCTCGTTTCTGTGATTCGTAGCCTCGTCGTTGATATCCATGGTCCTGTCGGTAGCCCTCGTCGTCCCGTCGATAGTGTTCGTTACTGCCTCGAAGCTGTTCCTCTTCCATCCGCCGAGGTGCTCGATATCCGCGCCAAGCCATTCCGTCACCGCGCTGAGCTGGGCCGTCGGTCCGTTGCGCTGCCATACCTTTCCATTGCACACCGCTATTTCTTCGCCACGTCTGCCCGGAATTGTCTACACTAATCTTTTCACTTCTTTGCGGTCTTGGGAATAGGGTAACTTCTTTCAGCGCATCTAACAATGCCGCTTTCGTCTTAAAGTTCTGCAACCTTGCGTGGTTGCGGAGGGCATGATCCGGTATACCGTCGACTACATATTCTACGAATTCTTGTTCGTCTATTGTGATGCGATTTGCCAAAATCGCCTTCGCGTGGAAATATTCGGCAAAAGTTTCTTCCTTTTTCCACATTCGATTCTCAAATTCTCTGCGCGCTATCATTTTGCTCTGCCTGTTGCCAAAAATGTCTTTTAATTCCTTTAATAAGTCATCAAGTCGCTTTTCAACATGTTCTGGCTTTGAATGAAACCACTCGAGAGCCTGCTTCCTTAGTCGCGAGACAGCTAATAGTTTCGCCATATTATCGTCCAATCTGTATGTTGAACGTATCAGCATTAATTGTTTTTCCCACGCGTCAAGGTCTTCACCATTACCCTCGAAATAGTTCAGCATCGACTTCATGGATTCGTTCACAGTCGCTGGCATATGCTGGTTTGTCGCTCGAATTGTTGATAGTTCTCCCATATTTAACCTCTGTGTTTCGCGCACCAACTCTACTTCGCGCCTCAAGAGCTGCATTTCACGTTCGGCCAGCTCCTTTTCCCTTAATAGTAGGTTCACGATCTGACTATTATTTTCGTAAGATTGCGGGGGCTGTTGCTTTGGCGTGCTCGTATTAGACGCTGTGCCGGCACCTGGATCTTCACCCGGAATCACTTCGTCGCCAGTGTTCGCGTGTTCACTTATGTATGTTCCCGGTGGATCGCTCGATGTGAGTCGGGCAATCAAATCTTGTTTTACGCCTAACGTGCTTAAACCTTTTAATTTTAATATTTCCTTCAACTGCGGCACTGTAAATTCATTGGGATTCATGGTAACAACACTGATGACCTCCCGTCCACGCAATTTCAAAAGTCACACAGTCTCACTAGCCACACAGTTTGACAGTTCTACACAATTCTTTTCAGCCTACACTGTTCTACTGTCTACACAGTTTTATAATCTGCAGTTTTTTTCAGTCTACACGGTACTACTGTCCACACAGTTTTTATATTCCACTTATTATCCACTTCAACACACTCGTGGTCGTATCGTTTAGCTCACTCAATCCCGGCCGAGCCCCCAAATTTGTTGTGGGATTGGGAGTCTTGGCGATAAACCGTGTGTGTATTTTAAATATATTTATTATGTGGTATAATTATATTAACAGTAGCTTTTCTACGCGACTATCCCACGCTTTCGTGTCGACGACTTTCACCCTCCGCTGCGGAAAACAAACTGGCCGCTTCTTTTCGGAAAAAGGTCCTCACACCCTCATATTCGTTCTCTCTTTCTCTCTCACTCTCTTTCTTTCACTCGCGTCCTTAAAACTAACTGTCGATTGAGACAAACCAGGCACAGGCCTGCATCGTGTCGTTTGTCCCTCGCTCTACCTGGCTCAAGAGGCCCTACCATAAATAGTGACCACTTGGGTCCTACGACGTGCACTCGCAATCCCACAAATTTGTTTAAATTATAAAAAAAAATATATGTAATTATTATGTTTGTTTCTTCGGTGGAAAATTTCCGTCCTCTCGTATAATTTGCATTGTTGAATGAACTTCTTTCGAAAAAAACTAAAAAACTACTTGACCAATATGGACCAAAATCTAATCAGCTCTAAGTTACAGCGGGGCACATCGATTGCATCATTCATCATTCTGATCGCATCGTTACTTTTTCAGAAAACATTAACGAAAAATTTGATACCATAGAAACGGACATACGCGCGCGCGCACACACACACACCATTTTGATAAAAATAGTCTAAAATGACTCCAAAGACCATGAAACGTGAAGATCTGCTAAAAAATCGATTCTCGATTTTCGGGGTAATTACAGTAACTTCCCTATGAATCGGGAAGTTAAAAATAGTCTAAAATGACTCCAATGACCATGAAACGTGAAGATCTGCTAAAAAATCGATTTTCGATTTTCGGGGTAAAAAAACATTAATAGCTGTATGCCCCACTAGCAATGCGTACCACTAACCCTCTCGCAAGAGCAGTTCTACCCGCGAGCTCGCGAAGCGAGCTCGCAACAATAACCAGCTAGTTTTTATTTTGCTATTCGTACGTTTTAAGAAGATTATGTTTTCAGGGAAAGTGATTATAACACTGTATTGGGCATATAGAGTATGCCCAACCACATGACGTATGTAGTCTTTTGAATTTTTCAAAAAAAAAAAAAAAAAATTTTTTTTTAAAAAACTAAAAAACTACTTGACCAAACTTGACCAAAATCTTATCAGCTCTAAGTTGCAGCGGGGCACTTCCAATGCATCATTCATTATTCTGATCGCGTTATAACTTTTTCTGAAAACGTTAACGAAAAATTTGATACCATAGAAACGGACATACGCACACACACACACACACACACACACACACACACACACATACCGACATTTTGATAAAAATAGTCTAAAATGAATCCAATGACCATGAAACGTGAAGATCTGTTAAAAATTCGATTTTCGATTTTCGGGGTAATTACCATAACTTCCCTATGAATCGGGAAGTTAAAAATAACAATGCGATCAGAATAATGAATGATGCAATCGATGTGCCCCGCTGTAACTTAGAGCTGATTAGATTTTGGTCCATATTGGTTAAGTAGTTTTTTAGATTTTTTAGTTTTTTTCGAAACAAGTTCATTCAACAATGCAAATTATACGAGAGGACGGAAATTTTCCACCGAAGAAACAAACGTAACAATTATATATAATTTTTATTTTTTTTTTATTAAAAAAAATTTTTTTTTTCATTTAAAAAAAAATTTAAAAAAAATTTAAATGCATTTGTAATTTATTTTGCAACATTACTATGCTATAACAAGGAACCAAGCGAGCAACGAGCATACGATGTTGGTTCAAACATTTTGATAAGTAGAAAACTATTGAACTTCCCAAAGAACGTATAATCTTCTTAAAACGTATACTAAATAATGATAATAATATATTGCAACTAACGAATCGGGAAGTTCTTTGTGTGGCTCGTGGAGAGTCACACACAAAATACCATCCGTACCACTAACCCTCTCGCGAGCTCGCAAAGCGAGCGAGCTACAACACCCCCACCTGCGAAGCTCGGGAAGCGAGCGAGCAACAATAACCAGCTAGTTTTTTTTTTGTTTTAGAACCACGTCTTAAGTGTATCGTATTTTAGGAGTCTAAGAGAGTTACGAAGGCATGTGTACGGACCTCTGTCGCCGCGCGGGTACGGAACACTGTCGCCGCGCGTGCCGCCGCGCGAGCCGCCGCGCGTGTCGCCGCGCGTATCGCCGCGCGTGCCGATGCGCGTGTCGCCGCTCGTGTCGCCGCGCGTATCGCCGCGCGTGTCGCCGCTCGTGCCGTCGCGCGTGTCGCCGTGCGTCACGCGGCACGTGACGCCGCGCGTGGCGCAGCGCGTCACGCCGCGCTTGACGCCGCGGGTGACGCCGCGGGTGACGCCGCGGGTGACGCCGCGGGAGACGCCGCGGGTGACGCCGCTGCTGGCAGCGCGTGTGACGCCGCTGCTAACAGCGCGCGTTACACCGCGCGTGTCGCCGCGCATCGCCATCCACCTCGATAAAGCACGAAAACGAGGGAGGAAGCCAGCATGGACCGAAGAAATAATGGCAGAGGCGTTAATTGCTATAAAGTAATATACGTTATTTTAAATTAAAATCCAGGAAGGAAACGGCTTTTAATACTTATGCGTACCGTTTCTGTGTTTCAGGAATGGAGCATCCATACGCGAAGCCAGCCGACGCTTTAATATACCCTACACTACCTTAAACAAACGATATCATAAGGACAGTTAATATTTTATGTATTTTATATTTTTTTACTTATTTAACGTCCCCATTTTTTATTTATATATAACTTATTTATTTATTTTATTTAATGGACATTTTGTATATATAACTTATTTATTTATTTTATTTTTTTGGACTTCTTTTTATATATGGACATTTTTTATATATAACTTATTTATTTATTTTATTAACTTCCCGATTCATAGGGAAGTTACTGTAATTACCCCGAAAATCGAAAATTGATTTTTTAGCAGATCTTCACGTTTCATGGTCATTGGAGTCATTTTAGACTATTTTTATCAAAATGTTCGTGTGTGTGTGTGTGTGTGTGTGTGTGTGTGTGCGTATGTCCGTTTGTATGGTATCAAATTTTTCGTTAACGTTTTCTGAAAAAATAACAATGCGATCAGAATAATGAATGATGCAATCGATGTGCCCCGCTGTAACTTAGAGCTGATTAGATTTTGGTCCATATTGGTCAAGTAGTTTTTTAGATTTTTTAGTTTTTTTCGAAACAAGTTCATTCAACAATGCAAATTATACGAGAGGACGGAAATTTTCCACCGAAGAAACAAACGTAACAATTATATATAATTTTTATTTTTTTTTTATTAAAAAAAATTTTTTTTTTCATTTAAAAAAAAATTTAAAAAAAATTTAAATGCATTTGTAATTTATTTTGCAACATTACTATGCTATAACAAGGAACCAAGTGAGCAACGAGCATACGATGTTGGTTCAAACATTTTGATAAGTAGAAAACTATTGAACTTCCCAAAGAATGTATAATCTTCTTAAAACGTATACTAAATAAATAATGATAATAATGTATTGCAACTAACGAATCGGGAAGTTCTTTGTGTGGCTCGTGGAGAGTCACACACAAAATACCATCCGTACCACTAGTAGTAGTAGTAGTAGTAGTAGTAATTACATTGCCGGGGAGGAGTAGCGGATCGTCCGCCCCTCACTTCCTTAAGGCACACCGGTATACACCAGTATCATAATCGGCGCTGCCGGCAGCTCGGCCCGCTAAGGGGTTGCAGTTTTCCCATCGTTCCGCCGTTCCTCCGTTTTATTCGGCCCGGGCCATTTTCGGAGTCTGCGACTTACTATGATGGGTTCGGTCGTCATCGATGAGAAGGGCCATGCTACCTAATTTTCGGATTTTTGAGCGGTTTTAAGGCTCGGAGTGAACGTCGGGCCCTCTCACCTTCGGACCTGCAGGGTGCCTCGCCTGCCCGTGTTTTGGCTCCCCCCATCTTCGCCATATTCCTTGGTTGAATGTGTCAAGTTCGAATCCCGTCCCTACTCTGTGTCGCTGCTATCCAGCGACTTACCCCACTCCCTCCCCAAGGTTAGGATAGGCTAAGCTGTGACTCTACGGGCTTTGCAAAGAACAATGGACGCGATCGCGAGAGTTTCGTGGGGGTGATTCTAGTATATGTCTGTACATATATTGCAAACATATACTCCGAAGCGACGCGGCGCGGAAAGTGTTGGTTTTGGGAAGCCGGTATACTCGCGTAATAAAAAGTCAAGAGATTTTTATTTAACCGTATTCTCTCTTATGTTTCCGGATTCGGACTGTGTGCCGGTCGTTATGTAAAACAAACGTATCGCACACGTCGAGATGTTTCTCTTTAACAAAAATATCTATATTCATTTAACATAGAAACAAAATGAACGACGTGCTCGTCACGTTCAATATTGATTTTTGTATACATATATATCTATACTCCCACTCAAAAATTAATTTGTTAACAATTAACACAAGAGAGAACACTTCATTTATTTAATATTGTTTTAATACTGTGTAATACATAAATGGTCCAACATTTGTTGCGTTGGATTGGGGAAAACCCAGAAAAACCCAATCAGACCACTATACTAGCGATTACAGATCGAAATAATAAAAAATAAACGAAATTTTAAAACATATTGGAAATTATAGTTTTACATGCATTTAATTTTAATAGTTTTGTTTTCCTTTTTTTTATTCATGTTCCAGTAGTTCCATCTGCTTGCGGATGTACAAGAACCGAACTTTTGGTAATGGTTTTGTGAATGAGTCAGCTAACTGTTTATCTGTGGGAATATATTTAAGTATTATTTCCTTTTGTTCCACTTTTTCACGTGTAAAATGATATTTTACATCTATATGCTTTGATCGTTTATGATCTGTTGGATTATTTGCGATAGCAATGCAACCATTATTATCCTCGAAGATAATTATCGGGTCTTTAATATTTATCTCCATGCTTTTTAAAAGAGATTTAAGCCAACAAGCTTCTTTAGTTGCTTCATATAAAGCCATGTATTCGGCTTCTGTCGAGGAAGTTGCAACTGAATTTTGCCTTTTTGTATTCCAACAGATCGTATTACAATCAAACATTTTAAAAATATAGCCAGTTGTACTTTTCCGGTCTATTTCGTTACCTGCCCAATCAGAATCTACATAACCATTTAATAAATTTTCATAATTATCATTTCGTTTGTAAACCAAACGAATTTTTAACGATCCTTTTATATATTTTAAAATTTTCTTTAAGTTTTGCCATAGCTCTTTGTTATTTTTATTTTGATATCTGCTGAGCAGATTTATTGCAAAACATAAATCAGGCCGTGTGCATAGCATAGCATACATTAAGCAGCCTATAACATTTCTGCATGGTGCATCATAATACTCGTCAGCATTCAGAGCATTTAAATCTACTTTAGGAGGCAAAGGAGTATCTAAACTGTTACAATCAATCATATTGTATTTACACAAAATATTTTTTAAATAGACATTTTGATCTAATGAGATTGTATTTTCTGTTCGTATGACATTTATTCCTAAGAATAATTTTATCTCGTTCATATCTGTCATAGAAAATTGTTTCTTTAAGTATTCTTTGAAATTTTGCATCGTATTTCTGTCATACGTTACTATCAGAATATCATCTACATATAAGAGTACATAGATATTCTTACAAATATGATTGTTATTTAAAAGATATAGACAACGATCTGATAAGGAGTTTTGAAAACCATGCGTTTTCAGTGTAACTTCGAAAAGTTCAAACCAGCATCTTGCAGACTGTTTCAGACCGTATAATGCTTTATTTAATTTACATACATGTCCTTCAGGTGCTGAAATCCCTTCCGGCACACGCATGTAAATTTCCTCCTTCAATAAACCGTTTAAAAATGCGGTTTTTACGTCCATCTGATGGACCAATAAATTATGTTGATTTGCAAACGCGATAATCATTCTAAAGGTAGTTATTCGTGCAACTGGTGCAAAGGTTTCATTATAGTCTTGTAAATATTGTTGACTAAAACCTTTTGCAACAAGTCTAGCTTTATATATACATGAATTTCCATTTTTATCCATTTTTATATTGAACACCCATTTGCAGTCAACTATATTTTTATTATTAGGACGTGGAATCAAAGTCCATGTGTTATTTTGTGACAACGATCTAAGTTCATTATTTACAGCTTTCTCCCACTCGCATTTATCACTGCGATTTTTTATCTCATTATACGAGCTAGGAATGTCAGAAGTTGTCGACAGTGCACAAATATGATAATCATATTCCTCATTATAATTTATTTGAGGTTTATTCTTTATTCTTGTACTTCGTCGCAACTCACCTTCATGAGAATCATTACGAGCTTCAATCTTTTTACTAGAATCGTTTGCTTCGCTTTCTTGATTCTCACTGATTTTTATTTCATCAGTTTTAGTACATTTTGTTTGAAGGTTATTATCTTCCAAGTCATTATTTCTGTGTACAGAAGTTGGTCTCGAGTTTTTAAAATTAATCTCGTCAACAACCACATCACGTGCTATAATAAATTGATTTGTTTCCACGTTTAATACTTTGTATCCATTCTTTCCATAGCCAACTAAAATTCCTTTAATAGACTTTTTATCGAATTTACTTTGTCTGTTTTTGTCATGAATATAAACAGTGCTACCGAAAACTTTCAAACGATTCAATTTTGGTTTTCTATTATGCCAAAGTTCAAAAGGAGTTTTGTTTTCTATAATAGCTTTACTTGGGGTTATATTAACTAAATAGTTAGCTGTTAGAATAGCTTCGCCCCAAAATTCCTTTTTGAGTTCAGCTCCGTGAATCATAGCGCGAGCTTTTTCTAACAGTGTTCTATTCATTCGCTCCGCTATGGAATTTTGCTGTGGCGTGTATGGAATTGTTAAATTATATTGGATACCCTTCTGTACACAAAATGCTTTGAATTCATTTGACAAATACTCATTTCCATTATCACAATTTAAATTTGCGATTTTTAAATTGAAGTGGGTTTCACTTTTAGCAACAAAGTCTTGAAACATTTTAAATACGTCAGATTTATATGTAATGAGATAAACTACCGTATAGTGGGTAAATTCATCAATAAAAGTGACAAAATAATTTTTATTGTCAATAGTCGGAGGCTTAATGGGACCGCATACATCAGAGTGTATGATGAACAAAGGTCTCGTAATTAGAGGTGTGCGGACGTCCGATATCTCGGACTCGGTCGGGCTCGGAAAAAGTCGGGCGGTCTCGGTCGGACGTCCGTAACAGACGAACGTTCGGGTAGTCCGATGCTGTCGGATGGTCCGATGTCGTCGGACGGTCCAATGTCGTCGGACGGTCAAGCAGTTCAATTCAATTGCGCTTTCGGACCCAGACCGACAATTTCGGGCAGTTTAACACCTTCAAGCAATCAGACTACTGAAAGTGGTTCATCGCGTATACAAAATTTAGATTATAATTGATTTTTAATATAAAGTTAAATTTAATGAACTGTTTGTATAGTACTGCCAAGTGTTTAGTACTACAAATAATGTAAATGCGCAAGGGAAACACAACAAGTTTTAGATATAGTTACGTCAGTTACATATTTTTATTTGCATGTAAAAAACACAACTCTTGTACATTTTCAGGCAACAATCTCGTACGCGTTGCTGTTACGATGTTGCCAGTGAGCGAAAATAATCGCTCGCTTGTTACCTGCGTTGCAGGTATTGCCAGATAATATTTTGCAATAGAACTCAATATGGGGAACCTTGATACATTGTCGCTCCACCAACGTAAGATGTTAATATTCATCTTGCGTGACAACACGCCTTCCGAAAAATACGTGTGTAATTCGCGATTTTTGCGCGTATCAAAATTGCACGTCTCAATTTCGGAGTTGCCCAACCTCTTATCAAGAAACTCTAGTAAACTAGATGTTTGTCTTCTATCTATCAGTAATACAATGGAAATTTCAAAATTAATGCAATTAATTAAGAAAAATTGTACTAATAACATAAAAATATAGTAACAACGAAAAACATACCAGTTTGAGCTATTCCATTCTGAGGAACATCTTCAACAAAATTACTGTTCCACTCTCTATGCAAGATTGACACTTGTTTATTAAATTTTTCCTTGATAGCTTGTTTCTTTTCTATTGGCAGTAATTGATCTTTATACCGTGGATCGAGTAACATAGCATATATGTAAATCATATTGTTATTTATAATAGGTTCGAAACGTGCCTGCAAATAAAATATTATATTCAATTCAATACAATTTCTCAAGAATTTCTTTTTTTGCAATTTGATATCGAAATAAATAATTGAAATTACTTTTAATGCATTACGAAGGGTATTAGTAACGTGTGAAAGCAAAGTATTTTCTGTACCAGTACACGGTTGTACTTCTAGTACGTTAAGTAGTGCAAAGTACAACGGATAATACTGCGAAAGGGTTGGATACAAATCGCCGCTCATAATCTCCGTCGCTTCTTTGATCGGTTGGAGTACTTTTAAAGCAGACTCGAGAAAATTCCATTCTTCTGTATTCAAATTTTCCGGCATATTTCCTTCTGCCGATAGTAATACCATATGTAATGGTGTACGTAATTGGTATAACCTTTTCATCATTGCATACGTGGAATTCCATCTTGTATCAACTTCCTGAACCAATTGCAAAGGCGTGGTATCTGGGTTGATATTTTTTTGTATTTTAACGAACTTTTCCCTGGCAGTACTTGATCGAGAAAAGAATGAAACTATTGTTCTACACTTTTTACGGAGTTGTGCATATTCAAAATTTTTCATAGCTTTTTTAATCACTAATTGTAAACAGTGTGCAAAACACGGTATTCTAGTCCAACTATTGTAATTATTTACGGCTTTAACAATGTTGCGTCCATTGTCGGTTGTAAAGAAGGCGGGTTTTTGTAAGTCTAAATTCCACTCACTTAGACAATTTAACAACATGTCTTGAATATTTTTATATGTGTGTTTCTCCTGAACATGGTGTAAGTTTAACATATAATGAACTAACTTAAAATCTTTTGTTACATAGTGAACAGTTAAGGATATGTAACTTTGGACTGCTCTGGATGTCCATCCGTCTGTCGTGTACGCAAATATTTTACATCCTGTTAATAATGATATATATAAAACATATAAACTATAAACTGTACCAAATATTGTACAACAGTCATAAAGGAAAGAAAATGTAATACACATAAATATAATTTACCTTCTTGTATGTCCGCAAATATTTTACTTCTCGTTTGCGATTTCAATTCTTTATACATATTTGGAATTAGTTCCCGTGAAAATGTCGTCCGACTGGGTATTTGATATCGCGGTTCCGCGATATGTAATAGTGACCGAAATCCAGAATTTTCCACGATACTATAAGGTTGTAGATCCATTGCGATCATATTAGCTATTCCATTTGTTAATTCTTTAAATCTAGCTGAATTTTTGTCTAAGTATACAATATTGTTTTTTCTGTTACTACCATTACTTGACTCTACTTCTGTATTTTCTGTTAAAGTAACTATTCCACTATGTACAGTTTTTAAGTGACGCATGAGCGAAGATGTGCAACCGTATTTTACTTTAAATTCCTTTAAACAAATATTACATCGTGCTCCGTCTGGATTTAATTTTTCAAAATGCTGCCAAACATTGCTCCGTCTCTGTCTCATAGATTCCACATTTTCACGACTATCGGGTAATCTCACGGTATCAGCACTGTCTGAATTGTTTCTCTCGCACATGATTAAATTCTTAAACTATGCAACGAAACTGTTGAAACTGTAACAAACTCGTATTGCTATAGGCTGTGACAACGTGCTCGGACCAGCATCAGCTAAAGACTAAGCTTGAGTCAGTTAAGTTACAGTTAAAACAAACGAACAAACAAACGAAGAAATAAACGGAGAAACAAACGAGCAAACAAACGAAGAAATAAAAGAACGCATACTATACACCAATGTATTACTATTCTACTTTAAAACTTTTCGCAACTCTCTGCGATAATTCAAAATATGTATAAAGATTTGAAATCGGAAAGAAGAAGTAAAATATCTAGTAACAGAACATACGCGATGGTAAATTGTATGTATATTGTATATGAATTATATTTTTTTTATCTCAATAGACTTTTTTGATAAAACATTGGGCAATACGGAAATTGATGCGCGCAATAAACAAGAAATGCAGAGCTATTTCTCGGAAGGTGTATTATCACGAAAAATTAATATTTTAATTTCAAAATATTATCTCGTAAAAACCTATAACCCAGGCAACAAATAAGTGATTGTTTTCGCTCTGTGGAAATATGTATAGTAATGGCAACTCGTACGAGATTGTTGCCTGAAAATGTATAAGAGTTGTGTTTTTTACATGCAAATCAAATATGAAAATATATAACTTTTTGTGTTTCTCTCTTTGTGGATAGAAATTAGATTCCCTTACGCATTTACATTATTTGTAGTACTAAACACTTGGTAGTACCATACAAACAGTTCATTAAATTTAACTTTATATTAAAAATCAATTATAATCTAAATTTTGTATACACGATGAGCAGCTTCCATTAGTCTGATTGCTTGAAGGTGTTAAATTTCCCGAAATTGTCGATCTGGGTCTAAAAGCGCAATTGAATCGAACTGTTTGACTGTCCGACAGTATCGGACCGTCCGACAGTATCGGACCGTCCGACAGTATCGGACCGTCCGACGGCATCGGACTATCCGACAGCATCGGACTACCCGAGCATTCGTTTGTTACGGACGTCCGACCGAGACCACCCGACTTCGACAGACCCGACCCGAACACTCGGACGTCTGATATCTCGGACGTCCGCACACCTCTAATTACCATGCATGAGTGAACGTGGGGAAGGACAGAACGAAATGCTTTCATAGTCGATTAATGTCGATTAGTTTTTATCAGAAAAATGCCAGAAATACTTTTTTAAAAGTCCCGTAAAAAAATTCTATCCTTATGATATTTCTATGAAAAGGCAAACAACGTTTGGGATCTCGACCTCCGATAGTATTTTGGGGCTTACTGTGGTACATGATTACTCACCCATAACGTCGGGTCTCCCGGCGGTGGCGGGCCCAGCTCCGCTGCCCACGGTGCTTGTTCGCTAAGTTCCGCTGGTGGCGGGACAGCATTATACTGCTGTTGATGATGCTGATGCTGCTGCTGCTGCTGCTGCTGTTGCTGCTGCTGTCGCTGACGTGGTCCTAGCGGCGTTGGAATCGTTGTCGCCGATGAGGCTGCTTCCTCCGCCTCCATCCGGACGACCTCCGCCGCCAACTGGCGAGCCGCCTCCCGCGTTGCTTCGAGAGCAATTCTTCTTTGGTGAGCCGCGTGCTCTTGCGCCGCTGCCGCTGCCATAGACGGGAACAGCGGTTCGCGTTGAATTTCGGTCAAGGAAAGCTGCTCGAAACTGATCATCGCGATGTTCGAAAGCCGATGGTCCTCTGTGACTTTTGGGTTTTTTTTTTATACAGGTTTTGCCTGTGTTTGAGAAAATTAGTTATTTGGGTAAAAATTTCCTGGGGTTTGCTACCCCCTACATTTTTGGCATAATCTATTTGTGTTGTTCACTTTGAGTATTCTTAATGTATCTGAAATTGAGATTGAAGCGCAAGAAAATTTTCAAAAAACTTGCTTCAAGAGAGTAATAAGCAGATTTTCTTAGGTTTGAAGTTGGTCCTCTGTGACTTTTGGGACCGGAGCGGGGCATATTTATTCAGCAGCGCGGAGTTTGGAGATAGCCAATGCCGTCGCGGGCCCGCAGTTCTCGAAGCTGATTGGCGCTAGCTTGGTGTCGAAAACTGTCATGTTCCTCAAAACCATCGAAATGGTACATTGTTTTGGCCGGAGATTTATGACTCGTACTCCTTGAAGAGGGCTGTTCGGGTCCCTTGCCTTTTACGCACTCGTAAAAAGGGATCCTAATCCGGTCGGAGTATTGTACGTGTCACTTCCAGTCAAGCTAGAAACTTGAAATTTTGGAATCAGGTGTATTTTATATCCAAACCAACAGGAAAAATCGAAAAACCCGAAAAATATTTTTTTTTTTTGGAAAAATTCAAAAAACTAAATACGTCATGCGGTTGGGCATACCCTATATGCTTTGCGTAAAGCCTTTTGAAAATTTCGTTATTTTTGCGGTAGGACGCACCGTTCCCGAGATACAGCCATTATTAATATTTTTTTTTATTTTGAAAAATGCAAAAGACTAAATACGTCATGTGGTCGGGCATACCCTATATCCTTTGGGTTCAGCCTTTTAAAAATTTCATTATTTTTGCGGTAGGACGCGCCGTTCTCGAGATACCGCCATTATTATTATTTTTTTTTGTTTTGAAAAATTCAAAAGACTAAATACGTCAGCTGCCCGGATTACGCTAATCAACGGACACCACACAAATAAATCTTTTGTGTAACAATATTGCAATACACTGTGCGTGTCTCAAGTCAGACGCATCATCATGCTATTTTCTGCAAATTAGCTCCCGCCTGTGAATCTGAATATCTGGCAATTTTTTACAAAAATAACATGATATCCAAACCAAAACACTTCGTTGAAAGGTTGACCAAGTTCCCCGGCCCATCCACTTCAGTGATATGAAGGATGGACCAAGTTCCTCTCGCCTATCAAAGTTGTGATATGATGGATGGAGCAAGTTCCTCTTGCCTGTAAGGGCTGTGATGTGGAGAAAGACCAATTCCCAGAGGCCAATGATTGTTACACTTACCTATATAATTCAAACTTTACAACCTAGGGAACTTGGCGTCGGCGCTGGCACTAGTATTTTGACGTGCATGAGGAAAATTTATAGACGGATTCCCAAGTGCTCAAGCGAAAATCTTATGAATTTTTTTGAACTAAGTAAGGCAAAACACAATCAGGACATAAATCAAACAGAAACTGTGAAACTAAATAAAATGTGTCATTGCCATTGACAGCCATGGCCATTGAGTGCCAGCGCCGACGCCAAGTTCCCTAGGTTGTAAAGTTTGAATTATATAGGTAAGTGTAACAATCATTGGCCTCTGGGAATTGGTCTTTCCCCACATCACAGCCCTTATAGGCAAGAGGAACTTGGTCCATCCATCATATCACAACTTTGATAGGCGAGAGGAACTTGGTCCATCCTTCATATCACTGAAGTGGATGGGCCGGGGAACTTGGTCAACCTTTACACGAAGTGTTTTGGTTTGGATATAGATATAGACATAGACAAGCCAACAATTTCCATTACCTGTGACATTTCCTTCCTGTGTCCCATCCTCGGCGACCTTACATTCAATAAAATTCCTCAGCCATACAATGAATTGATAATTATGTTTGAGTGACCCACTACTAATTTCATTAATTGGTACGTCCTGCAAATAATTAGAAAAAAAATTATGGAACAAAATTTTAAAAAAAATTGAGGGGGGTTGTTGCTCGCTCGCTTCGCGAGCTTCGCAGGTGGGTTGTTGTAGCTCACTTTGCGAGCTCGCGAGAGGGTTAGTGGTACGGATGTTATTTGGTGTGTGACTCTCCACGAGCCACACAAAGAACTTCCCGATTCGTTAGTTGCAGTATATTTGTATCATTATTTATTTAGTGCACGCTTTAAGATGATTATATGTTTTCAGGAATTTCTTACGCCTTTCGTATTGTGACGGTTAGCGAACAGATTCCGTTGACTTTCTCACAGGAATCTCTTCAAGATCGTCTCTGGCAGGAAAACGTCCTAGATAACCTTTCTTATCTTAGTTGATCCCTTTTAACGAAAACCGAGCTCTGGCTCGACTTAATGGAAATTGACAAAAACTAGAGTCTGGCCCTAAGCGGCGATTAGATTATGAACAGACCACCCCATTCATTTTTGGGGTATATAAACCCGTACATTTTTACTCTCTCGTAAGATCGGGCTAAAGTTCCCCTTCGGATCAATCGCTAACCGTATAGATTCCGCTAGTCCGGTATTCAATCTATTAGGCATTTCTATAAAGTTACTTCGAGACCCCCACATTTTGCCAGTGCGTCAACATCGAGCTCTATAGGTAATATTCTTAAACTCTTACACTATCAAACACACATACTCGCGATACATTTACAAATGTAACATAATTTCAAGTGAATATATCTGTGTTTTCCTATTTACGTGTAAACTCTTTAAACCCACAATTATCGTTTCACCAATCCTAATAGAATAGTTGAACGTTCCCACACGATACAATTTTACCGCTCGAATTGTATCGACTAAATTATTATTTGTTACGAGGCTCACTAACAATCTTAACGAACATTAGATTCATAGGCGACATTCCAATCGCCTACTCGGGATTTTTCCTTAAAGGATATTCTGCAAAATGAGAGTCTACAGACGTCCGGAACGAAGTCGGTGCTGATAGCGCGATTGATTGAACACGATCCATCATGTCAATGGGCCTACCACAGTCAGACGGACACGGTAAACGAAAATGCGGGTGGAGACGTGTGCGAGAATCATCCTACGGGGAATACGGCGAGGAATGACGATACAGTGGACGTTCGGCGCGAGATAAGCCTTTTAAACAGAGAAAGGGAAATAGCAGAGAGGGAACTGGAATTGACGAGACGCGAACTTGCATTAATACAAGGAACACGACATTCGAGCGGACCGGAACATACGAATCCGAGAGAAGAAAACACACACGGACGAGTTGGTGTGAAAACTATCGCCGAGCTGCTCGCGTACTTCGATGGAAAGTCGGAGGACTATCCAACGTGGGTGAAGCAAATAAAGGTGTTACGAAGAACGTATAAATTGAACGATGACGAGACGAAAGTGTTAATAGGAATGCGCGTACGCGGAAAAGCGAGAGATTGGGTTCACTCGCGTTCGGAATACATTGAACTGCTCGCCGACGATCTGCTCTCGAAGTTCGAACAGATGTTCTACCACAGGCCAAGCAACATTCTGCTGCGCGACCGATTGCGGGAACGAGTGTGGAAGAAGAACGAGTCTTTCGAGGACTATTTCCACGATAAAATTATAAAGGCGAACCGTATACCGATAGATGACGAAGTTGAGCTAGTCGACCACATCATCGAGGGCATTCCGGACAGATCTCTGAGGTCGCAGGCGAAGATGCATTGTTTCAAGACTCCAGAGGCATTGTTAGTAGCATTCGAACAGTTGATGCTTCCGTCAACGGACTTCGCGGGAAATTCGTTCATCGATGAGCGGAGAAGACCACCAACAAGTCAACAGGATAGGGAAGCGTTCCGGAAGGATCAACCAAGAAAGTGCTTCAACTGCAACAATGAGAGAGAGAGAGAGAGAGGGTCATCTCAGTACAGACTGTCCGGCGAAGGCTTGCGGTCCCAAATGTTTTTTAGGTGCGGCCAACATGGACACCATGCGTCGAACTGCCCAAAGCAAGAAAGCGGCGCCGAAAAAGCGGTGAATTTAATAACGCGATTTGCCTCGACTCAATCCTGTAAAGCGGTGAGAGTGAACAATGTATAACTAATGTCCATAATAGATACCGCGAGTGATCTAACACTGATGAGCGCGTCTTCTTTCGTAAGAATAGGAGCACCATGTTTGCAGGTTAGCGGAACAACTTTTGCGGGCGTCGGGTCAAACGGTCATAAGACGTTAGGCAAATTTGTAACCAGCGTTTTTATCGACGAATACGCGTATGAAATTGAATTCCACGTAGTTTCCGACGTTTTACTAAAATACGATTTACTTCTAGGCACAGACTTTTTAAATACAGTTAGGTTAGTAAGAAACGGCCGAGAGGTATCGATCGAGAAAATTCGGGAAAACCCTATCGCGGGTGAACGCGTTGATGATAGTATGCCGGAAGTTTTTCGGATTGTATGCGAGCGTGACGACATAGATATAGCAAATATAGGGGTTACCAACGAAGAAAAGATTCAGATCCTGCAGACAAACCTGAAGAGTCTGACCACTGAGATGAAACAGAAGGAGCAGATGATGGAAACGAAGATGAAGGACATGCAGAAGACGTT
Organism: Lasioglossum villosulum; assembly: GCA_963971365.1. Lineage (NCBI taxonomy): Eukaryota > Metazoa > Arthropoda > Insecta > Hymenoptera > Halictidae > Lasioglossum > Lasioglossum villosulum. Next base: position 18,060,677 of record OZ020498.1, on the reverse strand, counting down.
GAAGAGTAGCGAAGCCTTAATTGCTGAGGTCGAGAAGCACAGGGACAGCTACGAAACACGATTGTTCGAATTGAAAGAGAAGATAAGCGCGAAGGATAACAAGACAATGAACATGATCAAACAGCTATTTGAGAAGCTAGACTCTGTCACCTGGGAGTGCGGTCTGGAAAAAGTGAAAAAACAACAGGTCAAGGATACGCTGAACGAAACGGAGGAAGAGGAGACCGCTCTGTATCAAAAGCACGAGGAGGGCGTCCTCACAGCCAACAAACGGACGCATGTCGGTCTCGACCTGAAGCTCACCACGAAGTATTTGGGCCGTAGGCTTCATGAAACCAGGAGCCGGCACAGACGACGACAATATCAACGACGAAGAGGAAGAATAAAGAGCATGCGCAGTCTCTGAGGGCAGAGACTAGTGTCGGATGGCCGAGTGTAGGGAGAAGTCGTCTTCGAGCGACGAGAATTCCGTCGAATGTCGCGTCGCTAGAAACGATAGCGACGCGACGATTCGATATTTGTTATTATGTTTATCGATTGCGTTATTCAAATGATAGTATACGATTGGGGTTATTCTGGTACGACGTGTGAAAACGAAAAGACGTGTAGTGTGATCTCAGACGGAGATTCAGACGGGATAATTTAATTAATTGTATTTCATTTAATTCATTATATTTCAAGTTACGTATTAAATTATTTTGTGTTTAAAGTTGTATTATTCTATCTGTTGCGGATAGAATTGAGAGCGTTCACTATTGTAGCGAGAAATTGGCGATATTCGGACTTTTTGCGAGATCATTATAAGAAACAAACGTATAGTATAGAGATATTGTAATTTCTATTAATTATATGTGAATCGCATAGTGCGAGGGAAGGCATAAGGTCATCCCCTAGACCACTAAGCAAAACCGACGGAGTTGGTATCGCAATGATAATTAGAAGTATCAAGAGAAGGGGAATCTCATCAAAAAAATACCCATCCGAGGCCCCAAGGATTCATTCTCGAACCAGTGCTCGACGTAAACGGACCCATACTATTTTCCTATTGTACACTATCGACGACTTAAATCTTACACATTTATTTATATCCAACAATTTCTAACTTACCTTCTCTGCACCTATTTTCCGTAGCGCTTTATCGACTAGCTTCATGTTCCACATATAGTCGTACTCGCTACACGGCTTTGATTTAATCTTGTTTACATCGATTGCTTCCGGAAACCGGGTCCTTATTAGGTGACAATATATGTCACCGTTCTTTAATATTTTCAGATCTCGTATGTTCGAATTCATTTTTGTCGACACCCAGAGGGTCATATCTAACATACTCCACTGAGGTTGGGAGTTCATGATCTGAAACAGAACAATGAAGGAATTATTTTTCGAAAAATCAATATCTTCAAGGCAACGATTTCATTTGTTTCAAACAATCTGCCTTCATCGACAACATTGTAAGCGGGGAGAAAACAGTTTCGCGCGGAATCGCGAAGAACACGGAATTCTTTCTATAGATATATATGTATACAAAAATCAATATTGAACGTGACGAGCACGTCGTTCATTTTGTTTCTATGTTAAATGAATATAGATATTTTTGTTAAAGAGAAACATCTCGACGTGTGCGATACGTTTGTTTTACATAACGACCGGCACACAGTCCGAATCCGGAAACATAAGAGAGAATACGGTTAAATAAAAATCTCTTGACTTTTTATTACGCGAGTATACCGGCTTCCCAAAACCAACAGGTTATGGGCCCAGGCACATAGTTAAAGTATACGTATTAGTGTAGAGTGACGTTAAAAATACAGTATAACATTTTTTTTGCGTGAAAATCGACATTAAAATAGAAAAGCGAAAGTGAAAGTGTTAACTGGAAGTATTAAAACTCAGTGCAAAAATGAGTGAAGAGGCAAAAAAGGCAAAACGTAACATTAAACCGTTCGACGGTAAAAAATATAGTATCTGGAAATATCGAATTCGTTCATTAATAGCAGAAGAAGACGCATTAAAAGTCTTAGACGAAGTAGCTCCCACTGATCCAAAAGCATTAACTAATTGGAAAAAATGCGAAAGGATTGCCAAAGGAATTATTATTGAATATTTGTCCGATTCGATGCTCAGTTTTTCAACAGAAGCTGATACGGCAAAACAAATTATACAAAAACTGGATTCGATTTATAACCGAAAAAGCCTGGCGACTCAATTGGCGATTGAGAAGAAACTTCTAACATTCAAATTTAAGGAAACTACGCCGCTATCAGAACATCTGATCTGTTTTGACGAAATGGTGATTGAATTAGAAGCAGCAGGGGCAACATTAAGTGAAATGAGCAAAATCGCAAGACTTTTACTAACATTACCGAATTCGTATAATACACTCGTTACCGCGATTCAGACTCGGGCGGACGAAGACCTGACACTCGGGTTTGTGAAAATAAAATTACTTGATTATGAAGTGAAATTGCAAAATGAACAAAGTGAAACGAGCGCGAAAGTTTTGCAAATAGAGACAATTATAAATAGTGAAAAGAAGAATAAGAAAAGTAGAGGATTTAAATTAAATTTTAAAAGGAAGCAAAACTATGGTTACAAAAATAAAAAATTTAATAAAAATAATAAAATGCAGTGCGATCATTGTGGGAGACCCAATCACGAAAAGAAGGATTGCTATTTCTTCAAAAGAAATCAAGCTGCAGCGGAATATCATCAACGATCACTTCATACAGTTCAAATGCAGAATGAGGATGAACGATTTGCATTTATGACTGCAGATCAAGCTGATGATGAACAGCTTAATGATCCAAAAATTATCAGTTTTATAATCGATTCGGGAGCCACGGATCATGTGGTCAAAGACATCGAAGTGTTTAAGACACTGTCTACGTTGGACAAGCCAATAAAAATATCTGTTGCAAAGAAGGGAGAAGCTATCAGCGCAACACAGATCGGGACCATCGATGTGACAACAAATCTTGGTGTAACGGGTGTTCTAGAGAATGTGCTGTATGCACCAGAAGCAACAACCAATCTTTTGTCGGTGCGCCGAATCCAGCAAGCAGGGATGACAATCATTTTTGGTGAATCTGGAGGCGTTATGGTAAAAAAGGGTGGTAAGACTATCCTAACTGGTAAGTCAATAAATAATTTAATATGCGTAAATTTCACGATAAATAAAAATATGTGTAACAAAACATATGCAAATAACATTGTAACTTTAAACGCATATAAATTGTGGCATGAACGTCTAGGTCACATCGAACAATCTAAGTTCATCAAAATGAAGCAGCATAATTTATTTGAAGACAAAAATTTAATTGAGTCAATAAGTCCTACAAAAGATTTGTGTGAAGCTTGTGTATTTGGAAAACAAGCACGATTGCCTTTCTCAAAGGAAAGGGACAGGAGTTATATTACGAGTAGAGGTGTGCGGACGTCCGAGATATCAGACGTCCGAGTGTTCGGGTCGGGTCTGTCGAAGTCGGGTGGTCTCGGTCGGACGTCCGTAACAAACGAATGCTCGGGTAGTCCGATGCTGTCGGATAGTCCGATGCCGTCGGACGGTCCGATACTGTCGGACGGTCCGATACTGTCGGACGGTCCGATACTGTCGGACAGTCAAACAGTTCGATTCAATTGCGCTTTTAGACCCAGATCGACAATTTCGGGAAATTTAACACCTTCAAGCAATCAGACTAATGGAAGCTGCTCATCGTGTATACAAAATTTAGATTATAATTGATTTTTAATATAAAGTTAAATTTAATGAACTGTTTGTATGGTACTACCAAGTGTTTAGTACTACAAATAATGTAAATGCGTAAGGGAATCTAATTTCTATCCACAAAGAGAGAAACACAAAAAGTTATATATTTTCATATTTGATTTGCATGTAAAAAACACAACTCTTATACATTTTCAGGCAACAATCTCGTACGAGTTGCCATTACTATACATATTTCCACAGAGCGAAAACAATCACTTATTTGTTGCCTGGGTTATAGGTTTTTACGAGATAATATTTTGAAATTAAAATATTAATTTTTCGTGATAATACACCTTCCGAGAAATAGCTCTGCATTTCTTGTTTATTGCGCGCATCAATTTCCGTATTGCCCAATGTTTTATCAAAAAAGTCTATTGAGATAAAAAAAATATAATTCATATACAATATACATACAATTTACCATCGCGTATGTTCTGTTACTAGATATTTTACTTCTTCTTTCCGATTTCAAATCTTTATACATATTTTGAATTATCGCAGAGAGTTGCGAAAAGTTTTAAAGTAGAATAGTAATACATTGGTGTATAGTATGCGTTCTTTTATTTCTTCGTTTGTTTGCTCGTTTGTTTCTCCGTTTATTTCTTCGTTTGTTTGTTCGTTTGTTTTAACTGTAACTTAACTGACTCAAGCTTAGTCTTTAGCTGATGCTGGTCCGAGCACGTTGTCACAGCCTATAGCAATACGAGTTTGTTACAGTTTCAACAGTTTCGTTGCATAGTTTAAGAATTTAATCATGTGCGAGAGAAACAATTCAGACAGTGCTGATACCGTGAGATTACCCGATAGTCGTGAAAATGTGGAATCTATGAGACAGAGACGGAGCAATGTTTGGCAGCATTTTGAAAAATTAAATCCAGACGGAGCACGATGTAATATTTGTTTAAAGGAATTTAAAGTAAAATACGGTTGCACATCTTCGCTCATGCGTCACTTAAAAACTGTACATAGTGGAATAGTTACTTTAACAGAAAATACAGAAGTAGAGTCAAGTAATGGTAGTAACAGAAAAAACAATATTGTATACTTAGACAAAAATTCAGCTAGATTTAAAGAATTAACAAATGGAATAGCTAATATGATCGCAATGGATCTACAACCTTATAGTATCGTGGAAAATTCTGGATTTCGGTCACTATTACATATCGCGGAACCGCGATATCAAATACCCAGTCGGACGACATTTTCACGGGAACTAATTCCAAATATGTATAAAGAATTGAAATCGCAAACGAGAAGTAAAATATTTGCGGACATACAAGAAGGTAAATTATATTTATGTGTATTACATTTTCTTTCCTTTATGACTGTTGTACAATATTTGGTACAGTTTATAGTTTATATGTTTTATATATATCATTATTAACAGGATGTAAAATATTTGCGTACACGACAGACGGATGGACATCCAGAGCAGTCCAAAGTTACATATCCTTAACTGTTCACTATGTAACAAAAGATTTTAAGTTAGTTCATTATATGTTAAACTTACACCATGTTCAGGAGAAACACACATATAAAAATATTCAAGACATGTTGTTAAATTGTCTAAGTGAGTGGAATTTAGACTTACAAAAACCCGCCTTCTTTACAACCGACAATGGACGCAACATTGTTAAAGCCGTAAATAATTACAATAGTTGGACTAGAATACCGTGTTTTGCACACTGTTTACAATTAGTGATTAAAAAAGCTATGAAAAATTTTGAATATGCACAACTCCGTAAAAAGTGTAGAACAATAGTTTCATTCTTTTCTCGATCAAGTACTGCCAGGGAAAAGTTCGTTAAAATACAAAAAAATATCAACCCAGATACCACGCCTTTGCAATTGGTTCAGGAAGTTGATACAAGATGGAATTCCACGTATGCAATGATGAAAAGGTTATACCAATTACGTACACCATTACATATGGTATTACTATCGGCAGAAGGAAATATGCCGGAAAATTTGAATACAGAAGAATGGAATTTTCTCGAGTCTGCTTTAAAAGTACTCCAACCGATCAAAGAAGCGACGGAGATTATGAGCGGCGATTTGTATCCAACCCTTTCGCAGTATTATCCGTTGTACTTTGCACTACTTAACGTACTAGAAGTACAACCGTGTACTGGTACAGAAAATACTTTGCTTTCACACGTTACTAATACCCTTCGTAATGCATTAAAAGTAATTTCAATTATTTATTTCGATATCAAATTGCAAAAAAAGAAATTCTTGAGAAATTGTATTGAATTGAATATAATATTTTATTTGCAGGCACGTTTCGAACCTATTATAAATAACAATATGATTTACATATATGCTATGTTACTCGATCCACGGTATAAAGATCAATTACTGCCAATAGAAAAGAAACAAGCTATCAAGGAAAAATTTAATAAACAAGTGTCAATCTTGCATAGAGAGTGGAACAGTAATTTTGTTGAAGATGTTCCTCAGAATGGAATAGCTCAAACTGGTATGTTTTTCGTTGTTACTATATTTTTATGTTATTAGTACAATTTTTCTTAATTAATTGCATTAATTTTGAAATTTCCATTGTATTACTGATAGATAGAAGACAAACATCTAGTTTACTAGAGTTTCTTGATAAGAGGTTGGGCAACTCCGAAATTGAGACGTGCAATTTTGATACGCGCAAAAATCGCGAATTACACACGTATTTTTCGGAAGGCGTGTTGTCACGCAAGATGAATATTAACATCTTACGTTGGTGGAGCGACAATGTATCAAGGTTCCCCATATTGAGTTCTATTGCAAAATATTATCTGGCAATACCTGCAACGCAGGTAACAAGCGAGCGATTATTTTCGCTCACTGGCAACATCGTAACAGCAACGCGTACGAGATTGTTGCCTGAAAATGTACAAGAGTTGTGTTTTTTACATGCAAATAAAAATATGTAACTGACGTAACTATATCTAAAACTTGTTGTGTTTCCCTTGCGCATTTACATTATTTGTAGTACTAAACACTTGGCAGTACTATACAAACAGTTCATTAAATTTAACTTTATATTAAAAATCAATTATAATCTAAATTTTGTATACGCGATGAACCACTTTCAGTAGTCTGATTGCTTGAAGGTGTTAAACTGCCCGAAATTGTCGGTCTGGGTCCGAAAGCGCAATTGAATTGAACTGCTTGACCGTCCGACGACATCGGACCGTCCGACGACATCGGACCATCCGACAGCATCGGACTACCCGAACGTTCGTCTGTTACGGACGTCCGACCGAGACCGCCCGACTTTTTCCGAGCCCGACCGAGTCCGAGATATCGGACGTCCGCACACCTCTAATGGTAATTAATACAATTTGTTTTTATATGTTGCAGAGCAAGCTGGTACAAGATGCCAGGAAAAGGTATTTCCAGCAGCTCCAGAAACGTGGGGCAGCGGGCGGCGAAGCCCACGGAGGAGCCCACGGAGGAGCTCACGGAGGACGCCGTGGCGGGAACCGCGGAGGAGACCGCGTCCGCGGCTACAGAGGCGGCCGCCGTTCCGGCGGAATGGCGTTCTCGCCGTACGGCCCACCCCCCATACAATTCACCCCCCCCCCGTGTTTCCCATATGCACAGGCATATGCACAACCCACCCCGTGCACCCCGCACAGCTACTTCCCCCCCAGCCCCTACAACCCAACAAATTTGTATCACTCATCATGTGGGAATATAGGATATTTTAATTATTATAAATAAATTTAAAATGTTATTCAAACTATGTTTAAATATTTTAATACATAAAACCTTCCATTGCGTTCTCCTGTTCCTTCCCTGCGCGTGTGTAACGCACTAATAATGGATTTCACTGGATTCGTGAAACTCTGCAGAATCTTTTGCTGTAAAGAACAATTCAATAACTTTTATAATAACATCGCAACATTTGTGTACACTTGGAAAGAAGGTTTCTCCAGCAAAGTCACGTTTATCGAATACTGCGCGTGTAGGATAAAAAATAAAGGCAGATTCTGAATCAGCGCAAAAAACTGTGCACAATCAACCCAACAGTTATTTGGAATCGTGGAAAAAATTGAAATTCGTCGGACAGTGTTAGATGAAGGAAAACGGTCGTTCGGAGATAGTTCACCTACCTGAATTCAGATTCGTGCTTGTTCCCTCACGCGGAAGGTTTTACCGGTTTTACGACGCGCGGACGGAACGTATTTATATTGTGTGCACTAAACTAATTTAGGTCATTGTGCTTCCTGAGGGTTCTGGAACAAGCGACACCCAGTTATTTTTTTATATGGGGCATCATTTGCAAGGAAAAAACCGGAAAAACCAGCATTTATTTCAGTTTCTGTAGAATATTTTAATCTTCTCCAGGTAATGCGGGGTCTCGGAGAACACAGCTCCAGATTTTTTAAAAGAATTTTCATCTGAATGTACTATTCTCAACCCCCAAATATATCGAAAAAGAGACTTCCTGTGGGATCAATTGTCGGGGGGTCAAACAACCGAAATACAATTTTTAACATTCCTTTAATTACGAAAATTCCTAACGGAAAGTTCAGTGTCAGTCAACGGTGCCTGACAGTTAATATTTTCTTTTTTTAAAAATGGTGACGTGGTATGAAACTCATAAGTTACTTCATACGTTTGGAAGACTTTGAAATTTCGAGCACTTGGAAGACTCCGAAACTTCGAAGTTCCCTCAGTTTCTTCGAAGACTTCAAAGCCCCGCAAAATCTACAATTTACATCAACGATTTATCGAACGATTCCGACTACACAGAATTTCGCAACGTGAATTGCAGATCAAAGATTTGAAAAATACCGAACCTCTGCGGTCCGCCAAGGCACACGTACACGCTGCCCGAGCGGAGATTGTGTGCGAGCGCGTCGAGGCTCGGCCAGTCGAACCCGGCTTTCGGAGACTCACGAAAAGGCTGTCGAATAATGTTAATTACGCACCGATAACCTAAAATGCAGCCACTCTTAGGGTGCAAGCAGCCTAGATTAATCTTTCATCTAGCGATTGTGACTACCTAGAACCCTGAAATGTGCATTATAGCGTCTTGATTCGACAAATACCGAACCTCTGCGGTCCGCCTAAGCGCACGTACACGCTGGCGCACGGTGGTCCAAATCGAGAAATTCAGTGACTTTTCGCCCAAAACGAACTTTCTCGTATCGATATCTAATCAATGAACATTGCTTCCCAAATATCCATAGACCTCGAAAATGAAAAAAATTGTAGAGATCAATTAATTTTATAGTTGCAAGAAACATTGAAAGTTAGACATTCGAAGAAGAATATTTTTCACGGGATGCGATGCCCTGACGTTTCTATTCATTCCCTCGGTTTTCTTGAAATTGAAGATCAGATTTTTACGATAAGAAATTGTATCTTACATTATTAAGTAGTCTGCATAATATATTAAAAATTAATACTGGACTAACGGAGAAAATCAAACAAATCTTTTGTAATCGATAAGGGATATCATGAAAGTCCCAGGATGTCCCAGGCTCCAGCAAATTGGACTATTTCCAGTACACTTTCCTCTATATGATGGCATAAAAATTCGACTTTCGTCCGCCTTTGGAAATTGTAACAGTGTAAAACTGACCATGTTACGTCGCGCCTCCTTACGCTTTACGGGCTACATTTGCATTGAAAAGAAAATAAAAAATAAAAAAATAACAAATTTAGAAATGGCAGCCGAAGCATTAACAAGTAAATAACAGAAAAGGCAGGATTCGAAATGGACTATAAAAAATAATGCTAGACAAAAGCAATTGTGAATGAAGACTTACAAATTATAAGCAAATATTATTTTTCTTATATTTCATGTTATTCGTTGTATACTATTATTGTTATATTATAAAATCGTTATTGTTATCACATTTTTATCACAAAAGTTCTACAAAAATATTACTAAATTATTATATATTATATACAATATTACAAATATTATAAATTATTATAAAAAATATCTTTTGATACAGTTATGAGGAATTTTTACCTTCTTGGTACTTTTTGTATGCGTTGATTAAAAAAAAATTCCTCAAATTTACATTTTACCCATTTCTTAAAACATTGCATGAGTAAAACACAAATATAAAATACACTCTTGGAAAGAAAAAATGGTTTGGAAGATTGTATTTAAATAATTTTTTTAATGAAACATATCGATGAAAATTAATTAAAAATTGTTATTTAACACATGCAAAAAATATTAATTTGTCTATAGTTTAAATTGACTTTTTTTAAAATGAATTTTAGTGCAAATTTCATCCCGATATCTCTTATGGATAAAAAGTTATAATAAAATTCACTTGTAGGATACGGGATTGGATTTCGCTTCGCAAAATGACAGGAGATGGGTATATCTGGACATAGAATTTATTTTAAAAGATTAATCTCATAATATGGGAATGTTCGTACAATTGTGTAATAAACCTTAGACGAAAACTAGCAACGAATGGTTTAAACCAATTATACGATGGAAGAAGTTCCATCATCGGGCGTCCGGTTTATTTCAACCGTACTCTCCCTCTGAGGAAATGACGAAGACTCGGAATCACCCGGTGTCTCCTGCCCGTTCGGCGGCCGGCCTTCATGGCCGTCCTCTCCGAGACGTACAGAGGAACCAGGCGTTCCTACTTTCAGGCGGCCAGAAAGTTACCCTGTTCTTTCCTCTCGGCGGGCGGCCGGCCTTCATGGCCGTCCTCTCCCATTTAACCCGAGAGGCGTCCAGGTGCAACCCCTGTCCTCTCCTGAGCTGCCGGGCGTCCGATAGCATTGCTTCGTACTCTCCCTTAACCTATGGGCGGCCGTGGTCTTACCTCGTCCTCTCCCACAGGCGCAGCTAAAGTAAGCGCTCTGCGATATTCTATCTTCACACAAGGTGTTGCTAAGGGTTCAGTTTCCCCGATTTCGCGGCTTTCTAGAATATTCGGTCGCGGCGCGATTCTTCTGTCGCTTCAGGGTGGTGTCAAGGCGGGCTGGCGCCCCTCGTCGCGTTACAGTCTCCCCCTCTGGACACGACGGCGTCTCGACGAGTAGTCCAGGACTTCCTTCATTATCGCCGAGCCTGCTTCTTTGGACGCTGCGTTGATTGACCCTCGCGCTGCTTACGGGGTCGCCCTCGTTTACGGATCGTTGTTACTGGATCTGGTGGTGGGTTCGCTCGTGCCCCGTTGTAAGGCCTTAGCGCCGAGGTGTGGTACACCCCTACGCATATAGGCTGGTCATCCCGGGTCTCAATCTCGTAGCTATTGGATCCTATGCGGCGCTTCACCACATACGGACCATCCCTCTTTGGTGCGAACTTCGCTGTGTAGTTCCTCTCTCGTCGGCTGAGGGTGTGAGTGGTTACCCACACCAGGTCTCCTTTCTCGTATCCGGGATTGGGCCGGCGTCGTTGATCAGCATACTCCTTCCTTTTCTCCTGTTGCTGCTCCTGGTTCTGCTGGGCCACCTGCATCGTGTCCGCCAGTGTCAGCAGTTTTGGAGTAATTTCCGGCAGGAAATTTTCTGCTTGGATGATGGTCCTCAGGTCCCGATTGGCATCATCAGGCGTCCTCAGCTCTCTCCCGAACGTAAGGTAGGCTGCTGAGTACCCGGTCGTCACGCATCGTGCTGAATTCATCGCAAAGCGTATGGTTGGCAGCCTCTCGTCCCAGGCAGCGTGATCTCTGCCGACGTAGATACCAAGTTGCGCCTTCAGATCACGATTCTTCCGCTCCACCGGGTTGGCCTCGGGATGGTAGACAGGAGTAAAGGCCTGCTGCAGCCCAAAACAATGCGCTACCTGCTGCATGACCCCGCTGACGAATTGAGTGCCATTGTCGCTGATGATTCGTCGTGGCATCCCGAATCGCAGCATAACTTCGTTGATGAGGACTTCTGCACAGGCTTCTGCCGTTGCCTGCTGCAGTGGAAACAGTTCTACCCATCGTGAAGCTGTGTCTTCCACAATGAAGATCCATCGATTCTCCTTCATCGTGGTCGGCAGAGGTCCAAAGAGATCCATAGCAAGTACTTCAAACCTTTGCTGCATGACGGGCATCTGTAACAAACCTGCTGGTTTCAAATTGTTTGCTTTATACCTTTGGCACTCCACGCAAGCTTGAACATAGGCTGCGATTTCTCGGCTCATCCCTGGCCAAAAGTATCGACTGATTATCCGGTGCAGCGTACGCTGAGCTCCATAATGACCCGCAGTGGCATCATCGTGGTATGCTCGAAGAATGTCTTTCCTCTCGTGGAAAGGTACAACCAGCTGAGCTTCTTCCATGTCTACATTGGGAGCGTATCGGTAGAGCACTCCGTTGTTAATCAGATATCCTCTCGTAGTCCATTTAATCATTTCGTCGTCTCGTGTAGTTGATTCGAGTAACTCGATTATGGTTTTCAGGGCAGCATCTTTTAATTGTTCCTCTCGAGTTACTGCTGGTCCTCGTGCTGGTATGTCGACGGAAATCTCTGCAACCTCCGTGCTGCTTTCTTCGTTCCACGGTTCGCTCGGTAACCTTGACAGCATATCGGCAACGACGTTGCATCGGCCTGGGATGTACTGTATATTAGGACAGTACGGTTGTAATAATAGTGCCCATCGGGCGAGCCGTCCGCTTGGAGAACGCAGAGACATCAGCCATTTCAGAGGTTGATGGTCTGTGGCGATAGTGACCGGAGTTCCTTCGATGTATCCTCGAAATTTGTCGACGGCCCAAACTACTGCTAATGCCTCTCTTTCGGTAGTTGAGTAGTTGCGTTCTGCCGGCGTCAGTAATCTGCTGGCATATTCAATCGGATGTTCGGTTTCCTTTTCGCCTTGTAACAGAACTGCTCCTATGGCATAGGCGCTGGCATCGGAGCGTATGGTGAAGGGCTGCTTTTCGTCGGCGTATTGTAGAATCGGAGGGCTCATAAGGGCTCCTTTTAGGTGCTCGAACGCCTGTTGTTGACTCGTTTTCCACTCCCAGGTTGCCTTTTTCTTTGTCAGCTGGGTCAAAGGTTGGGCAACTGTAGCGAAATTTGGTACAAACCGCCTGTACCATGAGCAAGTTTGCAAAAAGGATATAAGCTGTTTCAAATTCGCCGGTGTAGCCATGCCTTGGATCGCCTTGACCTTCTCGGGATCGGGATGTATACCTCCTGCTGTCAGTACATGTCCAAGGTATTTGATTTTCGGGCATCCCAGACGACATTTCTGTCGATTCATTCGGAGACCGAATTGGCGAAGTCGGTTAAACACTGCCCTCAGATCCTCGAGATGTTCCGCGAAGTTGGTGGAGAGCACTAATGTATCGTCTAGATAGACAAGAATATTGCGCTCTCCCAATCCAGCTCTCATCCGGTCCATGAGACGTTGGAAAGTGGCCGGTGCATTCTTCAGTCCAAATGGCATCCGTTTGAATCGGAAAATCCCAAAAGGTGTGGTGAAAGCCGTTTTGTCCTGATCTTCCTCTCGTACGCCGATTTGCCAATAGCCTGATTGGAGGTCTAGCGCCGACATAAATCCTGTTCTCTTGGCCGAATGGAGCAGGTCGTCGATCCGTGGCAAAGGGTACGAATCTGTAACGGTTACAGCATTGAGTTTGCGATAATCCACACAAACCCGAATACTGCCGTCCTTTTTGGGCACCAGAACTACGGGTGCAGCCCATGGCGATTCGCACTCCTCGATAACCTTCGCCTCGATCATCTTCTTGATCTCTGTGCGCAGCAATTCCCTCTTCGCAGGTGGTATGCGATATGGCGGCACAGCGATTGGAGCGTGATCTCCGGTGTCTATCCGATGGTCGGCTTCTTTGCTCGGTGGTGCATTGGCTTGAAATAGATCAGCGTTTTCTCTCAACAATTCGTGGAGTTCTTGTTTTTCTGCGGTGGAGATATTTACCGCCTCGTCCTCCCTTATTTCTCCGATGTCGACGGTAGAGATGTCCATCCTTGTTTCGAAAGTTTGAACACATTTTTCAAAGAAAGAGTCGATGTCTGGCCAATGCGTGTTCGACACTGGTTCCTCCATTTCGACTTCGTCTTGTAAGTAGGCCTGGAGTTTCGTCGTATCTTCGTGAATCGGACTCACACATCCTGGCGGAGGTTTCGCGAGCTCTTGGATTTCACGAATCGTATCTGCCCTCAGGGATAATAGAAGAACAGGGGTCTCCCCCTTGCCGAAGGATGCACTCCTCACTGGAATTTCGTCCTGGAAATCATGTACGTTCTCCGGTGCCTCCACGAAATGCCATGTCCGCTGTGGAACATTTAAGACGATTCCTGCGTCTTCAATGAAATCGACGCCCAGCAGGGTTCGGTTATCCTTTCCTTCTGGTAGGACAATGAAGGTGGTTCGAAGGCGGCGACCACGAAGCTCTACTTCAAGCTGGGCCGCTTTGACAGCTTGAATACGTGGATTGCCGTCTGCTAGCGCGATTTCCATGTTCCGTACGCCAAAGGAGTGACCGGTTTTCACCAGCAAGGAGTACAAGCTTTGGCTTGCCACGCTGCACTTTGCTCCTGTATCGAAAAAGGCCTGCCCTTTTTCTCCAGCGATGGTAATGTCGACCGCAGGTCGTTGTCGTGGTTGAATTGCAGCACTTACTGTGCAAAATGCAGCAGAAGTGGGAGTTTTGGCCGTCTTGGTACAGTCCGGGCATTTGCTACGTACAACTCCTGGCTTGCCGCATCCGTAGCATTTCAGCGGAGTATGACTCACTGGAAGCTGGGTGTAACTTGGCTGCAACATGGTTGGAGTGGCTGTCGGTTTCGGTACGGGAACATTGTTTTTTCGAAAACGGCAGTCGGTGGTGGCGTGTCCTGGACGGCGGCAAATATTGCAGCGGCGGTTATCCCTGGGGTATGGTTTGGCAAATTCTTCCTTCGTCCGATGGAAATGGGTTGATGCCTGTTGTTTTCCTTGGGATTCCTTCTCGTGGGCTTCCACTTCTCGAGCACGTTTTATCAGGTCGGTGAATGTTTTTACTGAATCCCGGGGAATTTTCTTCCGAATCGGAAGGCGTAGGAGACCGTAAATCATGTCTATTTGGACCGGCTCTGGATGCGGGTTTTGTAATTCTGCCAGTCGTGACCGTTTCTGGCTAATAAATAAATCCGTCAGGGTGTTTGCGTCCTGCGTAGTTCGGAACAGCTCCGTGTACACCTGATGCGCGGGACGTCGAGGTGCAAACGTTGTTTTAATCGTCTCCAAAGCTTCCTTCCATGACGATACGGATCCTTGCACACCTCGCCACCAAACAGCTGCGTGTTTCTCGAAGAGCAATGGTAACCCTTTCAAAGCGTTCTCATCGCTGATATTTTCGATATCCTTAAATATCGAGATGGCGGCGATGAATGCGCTGACTTTCATATAGTCATGGGAACCGTCGAAGCGTTCCCTACATCTTGTAAAACTTCCTTGACAAACCGGTGGTTTATCATGTAATGATCCCAGGAGCTGGGAAAATTGACTCGGTGAAAACTGGATCGTTGGACTGGGACTCAGGTCAGGATTGGAAATGGAGTCGGAGTTCTGGTCGTGAGCCTCGGCCTGCACGTTGGGCGCCAACATTGTTGTAGGATACGGGATTGGATTTCGCTTCGCAAAATGACAGGAGATGGGTATATCTGGACATAGAATTTATTTTAAAAGATTAATCTCATAATATGGGAATGTTCGTACAATTGTGTAATAAACCTTAGACGAAAACTAGCAACGAAAGGTTAGCAACGAATGGTTTAAACCAATTATACGATGGAAGAAGTTCCATCATCGGGCGTCCGGTTTATTTCAACCGTACTCTCCCTCTGAGGAAATGACGAAGACTCGGAATCACCCGGTGTCTCCTGCCCGTTCGGCGGCCGGCCTTCATGGCCGTCCTCTCCGAGACGTACAGAGGAACCAGGCGTTCCTACTTTCAGGCGGCCAGAAAGTTACCCTGTTCTTTCCTCTCGGCGGGCGGCCGGCCTTCATGGCCGTCCTCTCCCATTTAACCCGAGAGGCGTCCAGGTGCAACCCCTGTCCTCTCCTGAGCTGCCGGGCGTCCGATAGCATTGCTTCGTACTCTCCCTTAACCTATGGGCGGCCGTGGTCTTACCTCGTCCTCTCCCACAGGCGCAGCTAAAGTAAGCGCTCTGCGATATTCTACCGGTATTTATACCGCTTCGTTGCTAACCTTATCAACAAGGTGTTGCTAAGGGTTCAGTTTCCCCGATTTCGCGGCTTTCTAGAATATTCGGTCGCGGCGCGATTCTTCTGTCGCTTCAGGGTGGTGTCAAGGCGGGCTGGCGCCCCTCGTCGCGTTACACACTAAATTTTCCGATTTGGACCACTGTGTGCCGGAGCGCCGATGGAGATGCGAGCCACACATTCTCACTCGAGCACAGCAATGTTGGATTAGAGCAACGTCAGGCCGTATAGTGACGTCACGCTTGCCGAGGAAGCCTGACTTGCCGACAACATTTACTTATGTAGTGACTACTCTCACCGCCTAGGCGCTGTTGTGTGCTCCTCGACATTCGACTGTAGAAAATATACCTAGCTCCCCCTACTGGACGGGAATGTTATTTCTTAGCTTCTACTGGTGGCCACTTCTTTTTTCTTGGCGCGACCGTCAAGGTCAAATTCGGATCCACACCCTTAAGCATTGTCTTTCTGTCCGTGGCTGATCCGTCCGTGCAGTATAAATGGACCTTTAGGGTCAAACCATACTAGCCAGGCCCGGCACTGTGCCGTCCGGCAACCAATGCTTAAGGATAGGGAGCCCGGCATCGAGACTGCCGGCCGGCATTTCTCACCGAAATCTTCTTTCGTGCCGGTCCGGCGTTTCTCTCGACGGGGGTGCAGCTGCCTGCTGTGCGTGGCACAAAAAAAGGTTTCTACGGGCTGCTTAGGTAAACTATCGGTAGCTCTGCCACTTGGTGAATTCTTCTTAAGTAATGATTTTTAAAACAATTACTGGACAATATATTAGAGACATATATTTGTTCCGCAAATTTTTCCACCCGATCTAGTGTGAAAAAATGTTTAAATATATGATCGTATTCTACGATTCTTGCTCTGTAAAATACCGTTCTTTTTCATTATTTTTAACAACTTGTTGCCATCATTCAGCTAACTTGTCAATCCCGTAGCCCAATGACTACATACTTAGCTGCATGTGTTTTCGATGTACAAGCAAAATTATTTCAGTTACCCCGGTAAATAATAACATGTTCATTTTAGAGAAACCAATAGTGTAATTTCGCCCACTACGATACTAGGCAACTGTACGCACCATGTAAACATTTCATACGGCACACATGCGATGTGAAACAATTTAGTTTGAATTGTTTGTTATTTCGCGGGTCCATTAAAATTGCTGAATATTCTGTAGACATTCTGAAATAAGGGTCGACAGCGTTTGTCCTAAAATTGCACCTTTCACGTTGTGAGAAAACATTTTCAATTTGTTTATGTCCAACAAAGTAGTCCTATACACTGCCCTGTACGCACAGTTGTGCAGAATTACTATTGAATCACTCCAGGAATTATAATTACAAAGTAATTGAATTACATCGTAATATAATTCATATCTTCATTCAATTAAATTACAATGTAATTCGTAATTGCAATTGGAGTACAATTATAAAATACTTTGTAATTAAATATAGCGTTACGCATTACGAACGAGGACGAGAAATAGAAAATACGCCGCATAGACAGCAAACAAGTATAATATATCAAAGAAATACAGAAAAATATATCGCACTTTTTCAAAGTGCAGGTTAATATCATCCACAGAGCAATGTGCTTTGGTTTTTCGTGCACTATCTTAAGAACTGGTGCTTTTACAAATCGATGGAAATGAGTTTTTGGGAGTTTGTAGTGTGAAAACATTCGGCGTATAAAATTTATCTCCCTCTCTCTCTCTCTCTCTCTCCCTCTCTCCCTCTCTCTCTCTCCCTCTTTCTCTCTCTCTCTCTCTCTCTCTCTCTCTCAACTGATGGACTACTGTATTGTTATTCTGCTAAGGCTTTCCCCTCGGCAAGGTATGGTGTAAGGTGGCAATAATTAAGGTAGAAGTGTTGTGGCGTTCGTCCGTTAGCTTAGGTCTATAAATTTTATGACAGCTACGGTCTATAGGTACTAGTCTACTCTAAAAATGAGCTTAGCGTAAAAATTAGTTTCTTTGACGAGCATAAATTACTTTATGACCACCGTCCGACGAAAACACGACGGAAAACATGTGGCCAATACGTGTTGGAAGGAACTCCCTTATACTAAATTATAATGTACCAACTCAACAACCATAACAATACATAGATTGCAATACATATGTATGTAGATAGATTTTAACTTTTGTAAGGTATGAAAGATTAATTGTTTATATCTTTAAAACTGTTGAGTAACTACACCCAATATTTTGCGTACATAATTAGGGATTCATATATCATCGTCATCGTCTCATAAAAAATTATCAAAATCGAAGAAGGACACTTGGGGTCCATTTCCCTTGTAAGCTATAACACCTTTATCACCCCCAACTACGCGATTGTAGGTGGTGGCGGGGCGCCATCTCGCATGGGTCCGAAGTGGTAACATTGTATTGATTCGAACCTGAGAAAAAGCTTTCCAGGCAGGACTACGGTGACGCGTCTGGATACGAATGCACGTCCGATTGGATGAAGAGTGGAGGAGGCTGGCCTCGTTTCACACTCATTTTCCGCTGTGTCGAAATATTGGCTACAGCGGCCACACATACTATGGACCGGTCAACGTCGAAGTCAAAACATTGGGACTTCGGGCGCGCGGCTGTGGGGGTAGGCAGACTCAACGATAGGCTCGATTTGTTTATGTACCGCTCCCGGGGCTGTTCTCTGTGGAGAGGTTTGTGAGAGGTCATTACTATCGATATGGAAGTCGGCCTTTTTTCCGGGCGACACGTGCTTGCTGTAAAGTAATTTGCGTGGGTCCCGACTAGTGCTGCGAAAAAATGCTATATCCGAGAAATATAACTAATAGGACGTTCAGTCGTCCCTGTCATAAATGTCCGCTGTTTCTACGTACCTGTAAAGTGAATTGTCAACCTTTTTCCATTGTATTCTAACGGCTGCACTAACAAACCAATAAATATCATATTTGCGTAGCTTCAAGATGTTTCAGTTGAAAAACACATGTTTCTCTTCGCCGTTCGTTTGCCGAATATTTTTAACAAATAAGGTTTTTTCCTAGCAGCTAGGTATCCAACAATTTAGAAGAGGAATGAAAACTTGGTTCGCTCTAATCTACTCTTGTCAAAAATTTTATGTCGAAATTTCTTTGTCTCAGCCTGCCCATATCTACAGTAGGGTGGACCTTATTTTTCGACCATCGAATTTTTGTTCGGGACACCCCCTAGAATTGTGTCAATGCACGAAAAAATAATGTGTGTAAAATATGAGATTGATAGAATAACGGGTAATGCTGCCGCATCGACTTTGAAAATTGGTTAATTTTGTAACTCGCTTTTCTTCGCTGCAGTATATTATTAGTATATACCTTTATATATCGTTATGTACATACATGTATGTATATTGTTGACTTAAAAAAATTTTTTTTTCTTGGATTATACTTAATTTAATAAACAGTACAATTTTTTGTCTACGACATTTTTTGATATTATTATAAGTAGCAAAGATACATGATATCACTACACATATGCTTATACATAATACATTATTAATACATATACAATATACATCATACGTGTAATACAGTACATTATACAAAAAACTAAAACTATTCTAGAGAATTTCGTTTAAATAATTTATTTGTCTCGTAATGACTTTTTCGATACATCTGGAAATTGTTACCTATTTTCGGAAATAATTTGTAAAATATATTGTTTCTCTTCTTCTTTTTTTTGATAATAACTAATTATAGTCCTGAATAAGCTTAACACCGCGCTCAGCAGTGTCGTTAACAACTTTGAAGTCTTGTACAATGTTTAGTCCAAATTTGAAATCCTCGCCATCTTCCCATGAATCGGGATCTTTTTTTAAAAATCCTGTAGAAGACTATAAAGAATTTTTGGAGCTAATAATTATTTTCCTGGGTGGGACTCCACCAAGAAATGTAAGATTTCGGTACCCAGGAGCTTTCCACCATGTTCGTTGGATGGCGGAAGCTTTATATTGTTTAAAAATATATTTATTTAAAAATCAATTTGTATTAAACGCCGACGAAGAAAATGAAATTCGTGACATTTGCCTCTTTCTCGCTAGTATTTACATAAAAGGGTGGATTCGAGCTCCAATGACAGCGAAAGCTCCTCGTCAAGATTTGGCATTTTTACAGAAACCGTATGCAAATTTTGCAACCATTTATGGCATTTCTCACCAGAAGCAGTAGCATAAGCATTTTTCGACGAAACCGTGGAAAAGAATACAAAATTACGAATGGTGGAGGCACTTACCAGTGAAGTCGACGAATCTGGTGACATTGAAATCGACAAAACATGCAAAAAATGTAAAATAACTCGTGAAGAATTGAAAAACTATACGGATAAAGGAATTGAACATTTTATTTCTCACGAAACATTACGATTTTTTAAAAGATTTTCAATTCCAATAGGATTTTTAAAAAAAGATCCCGATTCATGGGAAGATGGCGAGGATTTCAAATTTGGACTAAACATTGTACAAGACTTCAAAGTTGTTAACGACACTGCTGAGCGTGGTGTTAAGCTTATTCAGGACTATAATTAGTTATTATCAAAAAAAAGAAGAAGAGAAACAATATATTTTACAAATTATTTCCGAAAATAGGTAACAATTTCCAGATGTATCGAAAAAGTCATTACGAGACAAATAAATTATTTCAACGAAATTCTCTAGAATAGTTTTAGTTTTTTGTATAATGTACTGTATTACACGTATGATGTATATTGTATATGTATTAATAATGTATTATGTATAAGCATATGTGTAGTGATATCATGTATCTTTGCTACTTACAATAATAATATCAAAAAATGTCTTAGACAAAAAATTGTACTGTTTATTACATTAAGTATAATGCAAGAAAAAAAAATTTTTTTAAGTCAACAATATACATACATGTATGTACATAACGATATATAAAAGTATATACTAATAATATACTGCAGTGAAGAAAAGCGAGTTACAAAATTAACCAATTTTCAAAGTCGATGCGGCAGCATTACCCGTTATTCTATCAATCTCAAATTTTGCACACATTATTTTTTCGTCCAGTGGCACAATTCTAGAGGTTGTCCCGAAAAAATATCAACAAAATAATTTTCGCCAAATATAACGAAGGTCCACCCTAATCTACAGATGTCAATAAGCCTCAGCCCGCTCATATCTGCAGGTTTTGTTTAACATGTTTTGCGACACGGTGAATAGTTTAGAAGATGTTCGAGACAAACTATTTTGTGAGCATTTTCTGAATTAATTACCTCAATATTTAATCCGTTTGAGGCACATTTTCCCGTTATCCGATTGAATTCAATCTTTGCACTAATTTTTTAAAAATTATTTGGAAGCCTTGTCCTCGTTCTTTTTCCAAATTCGTTAATGCCTATCTGCTGAGAATACCCCTCATTTGTTTCGAACAATAGAAAAATTTAAGTTTACTAGTTAAACATTATCTTCATTGGCTCGTTGGTGCATTACTTCGTTCACACATTACTAAAGAATACAACATATTCGAATTCGAACAAAAGTCGAAACGCTGCGGTTAGGTTAGGGTTAGGTGGTGTTTGGATGAAGGTAGAGAATATGCTGCTTTCCGCGATTTGAAAACATGACTAGCGCACCAAGTAGTGCGTTGTCCTGACCGAAAATTGCGTGTGATACCAATAAGAATGAAATGTCCAAAAACATCGGCGGTAAGTACATATTTTAGTCGTCTACTATTCATCAATTTTTGTCCATTGAGTACTGCTTGATATTTATTCATCATTGGTTAATGGAATTATTAAAATATGCATTTTGCAGTTATACGCTTGCCGAACGCTTCATCGGGGCCTCCCGGTTCAGGTACCTAGGTTCTACCATTAACTGCGTCCCCCACTCTAATAATATTTTGTGCCACGTTTTCTTACCGCCCCCCGCAAAGGCTAGGTGCGAGGTTACTTTTTTGACGAAAGCTAGTCTCAGGTATCTTTCTAGTTTCGATCACCAAACCGGGCAGAGTGCTAAGCAATGTCAACAATGCACGATGAACGACTCATCGAGGCTGTCCGAGGCTACGATTGCCTCTACAACTTACAACATCCGCAGTACATGGATACCAAGCATAAGGATGGTGTATGGAGAAGGATTGCGCAGGACATTAATCAGCCAGGTCAGTTTTCGCTGCATTTTAATAACAAATTAATTTATTAATTCTTCATGGATACATTACAATTTGATGTGTGGGTGCAAAATAGAAAGCCCAAAATTACCATAAAGAACTTAATTTTGTGTGTGCGCGTGCGTGTGTGTGTGTAGGAGTTTGTGTGTGCGCCAACAGCCAACAGCCGCTGCTAATTGTAAGTGGCGTCGACCGATGCAATATGTAAACAGAAGCTAACAATTTACCTTCATCAAAAACAGAATAATATCATGTAGCACATCTTTGGATTCGTCTCACTATCCGCTATTATTTCCTAAAGAAAAACATATACTATTCCATTTAAAAAAATCAAGTTCACCTTGAAATGTCCTCCACCACTCCACCCACAAAAAAACAATTAATACCACGTAACTTAGCCCGTCATACCAAACAACTATTGTAGGAACACTTTTTTGATAACGACACCGTCTTCCGAGATATCCTGCCGTTCTCGATACAGTGGGACACCCTGTAGATAATTTCTATTGTAACCAGTTTTTCACTCAAAATTACGAAAGTACTAAATATTTTTAAATTCCACAGAATATCCTAACTTTAAGCTTCTTGAGACAGGGTTTAGAATAATCCGATTAGGCTAATATTTTTCACACATACTTTGAACATGCAAATTAATAAAATCAGAGGCTGTCCTAACATTTTATCGCTCCTTCGATTGTTAAGGGACACCCTAGCCTACGTGCACACACAAACAACCTGCGAAATGTAACTATTAGCATTGTCTCCGCAACTCCGACAGATTGCAATTTTTCAAATAACCTCTTTTCACATTATGGAGCCAACTAATTTCTCTACCAATCTTTAAAAAATGGTTCGAATCGTGAATAATGCGTCGCAGTTGCGTATCATTGAGGTGATCACTCCAATGTTCTGCCCCTTATTGAGAAAAGGAAATTATTAAAAATCTCCCTCACGTAGAACGCTTCGTTTGTCGCGTTGCCTCCGCGGCGGCGGTTGCACGGCTCCCACGCAGGAACTTGCGCCGTATCCTCCTGGCGCGCTGAAGCTCCTGCCGCAGACGTTTTCTCGTGCGCCCTGATGAAGTTGTGCAATATACACGAGGCCATGACCACAAAATCAACATTTTCAGGATTCAATTGGATCCGTCGATTGTAAATGCGGAATTTCTGCGCGAGAATTCCGAAGGCGTTCTCAACTACGCGCCGCGCCATGCTCAGCCGCGTATTAAAATGGGTTTTGGCCTCGTGTCCTCTTGCCTTGACCCCCGGATATGGACGTAGTAAATTACGTCGCAAGGGGAAGGCTTCGTCGCCTACAAACACGCAGGGCGCGCGAATTGATGTGCCCGGCAAATTTTCGTCGGGCAACGTCTGCATCCTTCCGCCGTAAATAGATTCTCCCAGTCCACAGTCGGCCATGACTCCGCCATCGCTGTTTCTTCCATATGCGCCAACATCAACGGCGATGAAATTGGCTTCCGCGTCCGCCAGGGC
Organism: Lasioglossum villosulum; assembly: GCA_963971365.1. Classification (NCBI taxonomy): domain Eukaryota; kingdom Metazoa; phylum Arthropoda; class Insecta; order Hymenoptera; family Halictidae; genus Lasioglossum; species Lasioglossum villosulum. Next base: position 18,037,111 of record OZ020498.1, on the reverse strand, counting down.
CATCAGCACCACGGAAAACGTGTTTTTATAATTAAAAAACAAGCTGCCGGAGTTCCGTGGCGCCTGGATCGTTATGTGTTTCCCATCTATAGCCCCCACACAATTGGGGAATCCACATTTGGTCCAGAAGAGTGTCCTTATCTCCTGCCACCTTTCCTTGCTGGGAAACGGCATCACCTCCACCATCAGACTTCGCGTGATGACTCTGCAGGTTTCCTTCACGATTTCGGCGACCGTAGTTTCCCCCATTCGGAAACTGTAGCTTATCGTTTTGTACGAATCTCCCGTCACGAGGTACCTACAACAATGATTGATGATTAATTTAAAAATATTTCTGTTTCCAGCTTCCGCCTGCCGAAATAGATGGCAGAATATTCGGGACTCATTCCGGAAGTTCCGAACCAAATTGAAAATTAAAAAAAGCGGCCAGGCAGCGGTTGGGGACCGCAAAACAAACAATAAGTTCGAGAGGTTCCTCGACTTTTTGATTCCGCATTTCAAGGAACGGGAGACGCTGTCGACGTCTCGCGACATTGCTGTCGCAATCGATCCACCCCCCCCCCTGACAGAGGCTCTTGCGGTCCCCGGTGCCGACTTCGATGCAATTTTCACTGTAGAAGAGGAGGACGACGACTGGGATCGTCCGTCGACGTCTGGAACCCAGACGACGAGGGAGGCTCCCGAGGGGGATATGGAAGATCGGCAACCGCCGAAGAAAAAAAAAAAAGCAACACAAAGGACGTCGACGAACAGATCCTGAATAGTTTTAAGCAAACTACGGAGCTGCTAAGCGGCTCACTAACAAAAGAAGAAAGCGATATTGATCTTTTACTGAAAAGTGTGGCAGCCACTGCCAAATTGCTGTCCCCCCGCCGAAAGAAATTGGCGAAACGATTAATTTACAGATTGGCTGAAGAGATTGACAATATGATCCCCGACGACCACTAATACGTATTGTAGGAGGGAACAATTTTTTTAAATAAATTGATATGTTGAAAATTGTATGAATGCCACTCTTTCTGAAAATCCTCTGAATATCCTTTTGAACATTTAATGGTATTTCAATATTAGTTAAATTTTTAAGCCAGGTTGTGTTTTCAGAATCCAGTGCCAAATTGTCGGAACAATCATTGTCAATGACAAACAGTTATTGAATTTTCTCAGATTTTGTTTTTTGCGGTCATTAAATAATTTTTTAAATTTTTTATGTTCGAATTTGTAAAACTTATCTAAAATGTGTTCCGGAATGAGGAATTATAAAACTTCATTAAGATCTTCAATTTCTTTCAAAGAATTCGTATGTAATAGATGTGTATCTTCAATAGTAATGTTTAACACTTTTCTCATATATCTGTTTTGTAAATATGATAATTTATCATGAGTAAGACCAACATTGGTAGTAAAGTTACCTTTCTTTTTTATAACATTTTAAAAAATGAACAGTGGAATAATGTTGTTGGTTCTGCATTTTAAGAGAAACAACTTTTTGTTACTTATCTTAGCTATAAACAGGTTAATGTTTATATGAAAACTGTGTTATATGAAAACAGTATATTTAATTTCGAAAATTTAAATTACTAATTTCTTTTTCAGACGCAAAAATTTTGTCTCTTGATAATGATCCACATTGGGATCGAAACGTTGAGAAACTTAAATATTTAAATTGCATATTTGTTGTTCCTCTTGAAATGATCGAACCTGGCGCCGATATCATTAACATATTTTATATTACTAGGATCTAACCAGAATCTAACTAGATTTCGGGCCAAACAGGGGTTTACGGGAACACGCCTCACGTCCTCATACGATTATATTTTGAGCTGAATGAGGGCTGACTCTAAAGGGGAAGGTTAAAAAAAACAATCTGTTGAAAAATCACTTACCGCAAGCAAACTGCTAGTCTGTCCTCCGGAGAAATTGGACTCCCGAAGCTCGTGAGGTTTTTAGTGAGCTGGGCTCCGACTTTGCTCAGTAGGATAGCAAAGCAGCCCCTACTCATGTGGAAATATCCATTGTAAACATTTTGTAAAAGACAAGGAACGGTATGCGTTCTATGACCGACCCACCGCGTCCAGTAAGGGTCGAATTATATGGCGGACGGCCCAAACTGCGAGCGGACAACCTTTATGGTTTTACACCTTACAGATGTGGCAGGAGTCGCCAAGGCTGTACGCCAAGGATTTTTTATTGCAAGAAGTGGTACTTTCCCTACAGCTGTAGAGGGAAAGGAAAACCCGGCAGGGGCACAGGTCAGGCCAGGTCGCAAAGACACAGCTGTTTTCAAGATGCCGACCATCCCCACTCTGAAGCCTTGGCCACTCCGCCACAATAGATCAGGCCCTTTAAAAGCCAGCGACAATCACTGGAAAAGTCAGTTAGAATTCGACAGTTTTGAAAACAACACCGATCTCGCGTATCAGCGTTAACTGTATTCTTATATTTAATAAACGCTCATTTATATAACTTGACGCACGGTTTCCTCCTACACCATAGAATTTCTCCTCGTTGTCCATTGTCATCTGCCGAATTAGCACCAATTCGCTTTCGGTCTCTCTGGTTTTCCAAAGTGGGTGGACACTGTAGCGACGTCTTCTCCTTGCTCGTTCTTGCTCCCGAAGCCGACGTTGCGCAACATACACCATCTTCAAAGTTAGATCGGCGCAAAGAATCTTCTTCACGTCACTATTGAAACTCATCGTTTAAAGATAAATGCACGCGTTGAAACCGTTGTAGATAGGAGTTAGGCCAAAAATGGTACTGGAAAGCGGCTTCACAGTCCCTTAAATACACTATCGGCAACCCCCTACCTTACGTCGTGAAGGTAGAGGGTGGAATTTCCCGGGCTAGGAGAGTCGCAAGCGTTTCTCTTGGTCGGTACGGAATCGCAATACTAAATAAATTACATCATTTCACCGTAATGAACATATAAAATAATTTCTTCCACCTTTTCCATCCAGCCATTTTGACTTTGTAAATGTGGGTTTTTGATTTCATAATGTTGTAGTTGACAATAATGAACGAATTCAACAACTTACTACCAGAGTTGGGCAAAAATGTAATCAACGTTAAAGTTTGACGGCTAACGATTAAATAGTCACTAAGCGTTAGTTGGGAATAACGGTTAGGTTTCTACTTTAGTCGTTAATTGCGATGAACGATTAGATTCCTTTCTTTTTTTTCATAGATCTCATAAGAGATTTCCTAAAAAACAGAACTATTGAAAATAAACATGTTTTGATGATTACATCAGTCTCCGATTTTTCGGTGGTTTCCTTTTTTAATTACCTATTGACGACTAACTGCATCAATCGATTGAATCAATCGCCGTTTTTTCAATGATTACCTTCTTTAACCGTTTAACATTGGACCCCGCGACATTGATATTTGATGAAAGGTTAATTAGAACAACTAGTTAATTACATGACTTGGAAAACATGTGTGGAAAGTATTTATTTGTTTGCAAGCATTTCAAAATGTTTCTTTCATTATCGTCCTTGCATGTGACATTAGAAATAATAAAGCAGACTATTTAATAATTATTTAAATAAAAATACATTTTTTTAAAATGCTACGTTTTTAAGACGGACTAAAAAGTATAAAATAATTTTTCCTAGCCCCATTCAGATTCTTATCCTCATACAGATAGTCCAGAAAATTTGTGATTGTGAATTTTGAATAGCTAAAAAAATACTTGTAAGATTTAAAACGAAAAACGTGGGCGCATGCAATAGATGCATGAATAGTTTACCAAAATCAGTAACAATTTTATTGCACTACAAATGATATGATACACTCCTTACTATTATCTCGCGCCCCACGTTTTTCGTTTTACGATTACAAGATTTTGCTGAAGGAAAGCGGACAGACAAGAAAGCGACCTAACAAAAATGTGGTAAAAAATTAAAGGTTGCCTCCATATCTAACTACAGTGTGTACTACTTTTTCCTCTTTCATGTTTTTCTAATAATTACTATTAGCAAGAAAAACGTTCTCGAAGAATAGTGTGAACACACTGTATATAGATTGCACATATTCCTTTGACGTTCCTTATTTGCCAAAAAATTTTCCTTAGAACGGAGAGAGCCTAGCCGATACAATGCACTATCACGCGGCTTATTTTCCCGGGTCCCGATACCAGGTACCGAGAGGCGGAAAAACAAGCGGCTACGGGTTTCATAGGTTGGAACCGGGCTGCGTCTAGCCGTGATGGACGCAGTCCACCCGCGATAAACAACGCGAATTCGAACTCTCCGCAAGGACGTTAATATTTCGGGCGCCAGGCAATTTGAGATGCCCACAAAGTCATTCGCGCTAAGGATGTAACAGACCTGTACAGCGGGCTCAGTACAGATCTGTTACGAACGCGAAGACTCGCGCACCACCGAAACACGCCGAACGACCCCGACCGAACCCGAACCCGTACCGCGCGATTTCACGCCTCGCAACCAGGCACGACACAGTATTACGCGCCTTCCCGCGTTTTCGCGCCTCGAAGCAGGCACAATTCGGCGAATTACGCGTGCACACCGCAACCCGCGTATCCCGCAGCCACCACCGAATTTGCCTATAAGAGGCAGCACGGAAGAAGACTCACTCTCTTTCCGGGCCCAGCAGGCGAGCCGCCCAAACGGATCGGAACATCGGTAAGCGCCTTACCCCGACGAGCCGAAGTTCCCGTCGCTGTCCCCGCGAGCCGCCGGGACACCTGGTGCAGCGCGCCGGTTGCATCTGCGTCCGTTCCACGAGCCGTCGAACCGACCCGCAGTACCGCTTCGCGCCGAAGTCCCGTCGCCGTCCCCGCGAGCCGCCGGGACACCTGGTGCAGCGCGCCGGTTGCATCTGCGTCCGTTCCACGAGCCGTCGAACCGACCCGCAGTACCGCTTCGCTCCGAAGTCCCCGTCGCCGTTCCCACGAGCCGTCGGAACACCCATTGCAACGCGCCGCTGCTTCCTCGTCCGCTCAACGCGCCGTCGAACGAACCCCGCCGTTATCGCCCCGACAAATCCGACAGCGAGCCGCCGGTTCCGACCCCCGCGTACCTGGACGAACCGTGCCCGTCATCGATACTCGGATCCGCGTACCGCGTACCCGTGGGGATACCGCGATCGGCGTCTTCGCGATCCGCGGCATAGTGAGACGTAAACAGTAACGCCGTCTCGAAGTGTTTTATTTTGCCCGACCCGTCGTTCCCCGACCTCCCCCCTCGCCGCGAACCCTGCCTCGGCGAGCCATTCAGCAACGAGGGAGAGTTCCGGTTGTAACGAGAATTCCGAACTCGTTACAAGGTGCGGGGGCCAGGTGGTTGGCGTCGCCGCTCCATAGCTGTCCCGGCGTTGGTGGCGGCGGCTGCTCGGGTGTCGGGGGCAGTGCTTCTTTTGGCAGCTGCGGTGGGGGCGGGGGGCGGTTTGGTCCCTGGTTGCCGGTGGCTTCTCTGCGGATAGGGTGGGGGGGGGGGGCGGCCTTGTCCCTGGCCGGTGGTCCGCACGTTATCGTCACCCTTCTTGACGGTGGGAGCCATGATACCGGCGGGTTTTTATTTTGCTAGTGGCGGTGGTGGGCCGCTGGTTCCTTGCGGTAGGTGGAGGTTGCTTGGTTGTCGGGAGCTTGGGTCTCGTGGGCTTCCGTGCTGTCTGATCCCCTTCGACCAGCTCCATTAGCTCCCTCACATATTCCGGCTCGGGGTTCATTCCTATTAGATTAGCGGGTGGTATTAGTTTTCGGGGTCGTCCTCGGCGACGAGGTGCTGGATTTTCGGCGGGAGGTGGTACTGGTGTAGGATCGTAGGGAGTGTCAGGATCTTCGGTGGGATCTGGGGTCCGGTTGTCGCGGTCGTTTGCGGGTTTTAGATCCTGCACGTGTATGTGCCGGTACCATTTTTTCCCGTCGTAGAGGTCCACTATTACCGGCGACACCATTTTTTTGACCGTGTATGGCCCCGTGTATTTGGGGGCGAGTTTGGCGGCGATACCCGCTCCTTTGTTGGATAGGGTGTGTTCTCTCTTCCACACCGACTCTCCTATGGCCGGCCTCCATTCCCGGTGCCGTAAGTTATAATGCCGTTCTTGGCGTCCGAACGCTTGTGCTAGGCGTAGTCGGGCCAGTTCCTGGGCTTCTTTTAGGTGTTTCCATCGCTGGTTTGGTGGAATGGGGACCCCTTCGGTACGTGTTTGTCCCGGTGTACGTAGTTCTCGGCCGTGATTGAGGTAGGCGGGGCTGTACCCAGTCGCTTCGTGCCATGCGGTGTTTATAGCGAATCTGGCCTCGTCGATTTTCTCGTCCCATCGGTCGTGATATTTCCCGGTGTATTGGGCCAGCATTGTCTTCACTACTTTATTTGCCCGTTCCACTGGGTTACAGTGTGGCGAGTATGGAGGTGTTCGGCGATGGGTGATGCCGGTGCTCTGCAGTAGGCTCGTGAATGGGTCCCCTATAAATTGTTTTCCGTTGTCGGAAATGATTATTTCTGGGGTTCCGTGGCGCAGTATAATGTCTTTTTGTATGGCGGCGGCGATGGCGGCGGCGATGGCGGCGCTGGTGGCTTTTCGTAGAGGCGTGAGTTCGACCCATTTTGTGAACCGGTCTAGTGCGACTAGTAGCCATATGTGCCCTTGTCGGGAGCGCGGTAGCGGTCCTATCAGGTCGACCGAGACGGTGTGCCAGGGCTGTGTTCCGGGGTTGGCGTGTAGTAGCCCGGGAGGTTTGTGTGGTGGCGCTTTATACTGTTGGCAACTCTTGCTGCTGCGGACGTATTGTGCCACTTGCCGGAACATGCCTGGCCAGTAAAATTTCTGGGCAATGCGGATTATTGTTTTCGCAATGCCTAGGTGCCCCGCGAGGTGGTCGTCGTGGTACCGTCGAAGGATCTCTGCTCTTTCGGTGGTGGGTACGCATGTTTTCCATGCGGTGTCGGGTTCGGGTTCGTTGTAATCGAGTTGGTGGAGGATATGTCTCTGTAGCTTGCCTTGTTGCACTCGGAACTCGGGAACGGAAGCGGGGTCTAGTTGTACGGCTTTTATTTCCGTTCGTACCATGTGTCGGGATGTTCCTTTGGTTGTAGCATATTTATTTCCGGGGTCGGTGGTGTTCGGGATAATGCGTCTGCCACCTGGTGTTTTTCCCCGGGCGGTATTTGATGTTGAAGTTGTACTGCTGGAGCTCGAGTGCCCACCTTGCCAGTCTTCCCGTCGGGTTGTCGATCTGTTGCAGCCACCGTAGTGCCTGGTGGTCGGTGATAACCGTGAAGTGGTACCCTTCCAGGTACGGTCTCATCTTCCTGATTCCCCATACTACGGCCAGGCATTCTTTTTCGGTCGCACTATAGTTGCGCTCAGTGGCGTTGAGGGTGTGGCTTGCATATGCTATGACCTTTTCGTTCTCCTCGGGTCCTTGTGTGAGCACGATTCCGAGGCCGTGATCGCTGGCATCGGTCTGTAGTGTGAATGTTTTACTGAAATCTGGGCAAGCCAGTATCGGGGCGGTAACCAGTTTTTCTTTCATCGTGCGGAAGGTTTCTTCCTCTGTTTCGGTCCAGTTCCATCTGGCGTTTTTTCTGGTTAATCTCGTTAATGGCTCCATGATCTCCGCGAAGTTCGGCACGAACCGGCGGTACCAGGAGGCCATTCCGTGGAATCGACGGACTTCTCGTATTGTTCTGGGTGTGGTGAGCAAGGCGATCGCGCTAGTTTTCTCGAGGTCGGTTCTTATCCCCTGCTGGTCAATAATATGGCCCAGGTATTTGAGGCTCTCCACGCAGAATCGGCATTTTTCCGGGTTCAGTCGTAGTCCTGCCGTACGTAGTCGATGGAACACTTCTTTGAGGTGTTTCAGGTGTTCCTCGAATGATCGGCTCACGACGATGATGTCGTCGAGGTAGGCGAATGCATACGGTTCTAGTTTGGGGCCGATGATCTGATCAAGTAGGCGTTGGAAGGTCGCCGGGGCGGAGTGCAAGCCGAATGGCATCACCGTAAATTGAAACAATCCCTTCCCTGGCACAGTGAAGGCGGTGAGCGGTCGGCTGTTTTTTTCGAGCGGGATTTGCCAGTACCCGTTTTTGAGATCCAGGGTTGTTAGGAATTTTGCTCCTCGTAGTTTGTCAAGGGTGGCCTGTATGTGTGGCAGCGGGTAGGCGTCCTTTTCTGTCCTGTCGTTTAGTTTGCGGAAGTCAACGCAGAATCGCGGTTTGTCATCTTTCTTCTTCACGATTACAATGGATGAGCTCCACGGGCTATTTGAGGGTTCTATGACCCCTTCTCGGAGCATTTTGTCTACTTCCTCATCTATGATCGCCTGCATGGCCGGGTTTCGTGGGCGGTACCGCTCCTTGATGGGTGCACTATCTTTCAGCTTGATGCGGTGTTGTGTCAATGTGGTTCGCCCTGTGACATCCTCGAAGTATCGTAACTCGGTCCTGAGAAAGTCCTCGAGATGTTTCTGGTCGGTTTCTTGTGGTTGTCGGAGGCCTATTTGCAGGTAGGGCTCGGCGAGGCAGGTGGCGGGCCAATTGACGATTTGGAGCGGTGGTTGGAAGCTGATTTCTAGTGCGGCGATTGTCTGTATTCCCAGGAGGACTGGTGGTCCCATGCGTGGTAGTATCGTGAATTCTTGGGTTCATGTATAGCCTTCGGTACTGAATGGGATTCGTATCTTCCCTGAGGTTTGCGTTATGGACCCGTCGGCGAGGCTGATGTTTTCGGCTGGAGCGGTCGGTTGGATCCTTTGGGCGAGAGCCCACTCGAGTATTTCCCCATTGATACACGAGAGTTGGGCTCCCGTGTCGAGAAGTGCCTTGATTTCCCGGCCGAGTATCTTGATGCTCAATTGTGGGCGCGGGTTGTACTCGATTTTTGTGTATTTATTCTTCATCGTTGGGGCCGCCGGTCGCTGTATCGCGGCGATCCCCGTGGTCCGTTTCCCGGGGCAGTCGGGGGTGGCAGTCGCGTGTTAGGACTCCGTCGCGGCCGCATCGGGAGCAGAACTTCTTGAATTCGTTGCGGCACTCCCATCGTGTGTGTCCGCGCTGCTTGCATCTCCAGCAGTGTGCGTCCGGGTTGTATGGTGCCGGGCTAGAGGGGCGGGGTCTAGAGGGGCGTATCTCGCCTGGATCTGTTCGCGGTATTGCGGAGATGCATGGTGTCTCGTAGGTCCCTTCAATGGTGGCGGTGGCAGGGCGGTTGTTTTGCTGTGTGGCCCGTTTGGTCCTCTCCTGTGCTCGTTCGATGCGTTGGACCTGTTTGAGTAGGTCGTCGAGATCGCTGAGCTTGTCGGGGTCGATGAGCATGGCATACTCTGGCGCCATGTTCTCGTAGAGGAGCTCGAGATATTTCTCGGAGGGAATATCTGCACGCCGCATGAGGGTGCACAGTGCGTTCATGAAGAGGTTGAACGGCTCGCCGGGCCGCTGTGTTCGGTCGCGGGCTTCACGTTCTCGTTGGGATTGAGTACGATTTAGGGAAAAAAATCCTAAAAATTTTTCCTTAAACTCGGGTTTCGTTAGTATTTGCTGTCGATTATTCCGGAACCAGAGCTGTGCTTCGCCTCTCAACAGTTCTGGGATGCCCCGTAATAATGGTTGGCGGTGGTGCGAGGGTGTCGTTGCTGGTGCCTGCGGGATGCATAGCTGTACTGACGAACGTCGGCGTCTTTGGTTCGTCCATCGTTGAGGGCTCGGGAGATTGGGTTATAATACTTGCGGCCCAGCGTTGTCGGAGTTCCTCTGTTGTTCCGGTGACGGGGAGATTCAATCTCCGTAGTTCGTTTATAATTCTTTCTTTCGTAACCCGTAGGGAGGAGGTTCTGTTCATTCCTCGCAGCGATGTTTCCAAAAAAAAATTCGCGGTTGCGTTGGTCTATTTATTTCGCGTCAGGTCCCTGTTCGGGCGCCATGTAACAACTTGGTTACCCGGGTGTCTTCCTTGTGGAGGTTAGCTCGTCGTGCCGGGGTTCGTGTCGATTGCGGAGGGGAAGGAGGTGTAGAGAAATAAAACACTTAATGCGGTCGTAATAGGTTTCGCCGCGGAGTGGTTCCCTACGCGTCGCGGTACACGGTTGAGCGGAGGCGCGGCTGAAATGGACGGTCGGTATCACGGTTTTGAGTGGAGGCGCGGCAGGCGCGGACGGTCGGTATCGTTCGTGAGCGGCGACACACGGTTTGAGCGGAGGCGCGGCTATCGTGGACGGCCGGCAGTGTCTGCGGGGGTCACTGGGGCGAGCCGGTCGCTGGCACGGCGATCGGCGGTAGCAAGGGCGACGTGTCGGCACGACACTTCACCGTAAACTGTATAAGAGAAACAGGCGGAGAAAGTGAGACAGATCGTCGGCTCGATGATCGTCTGTTAAACGGAGGTACGTTCGTCGGCTCAACGATCGTACTCTTGTACAGCTGAGTTATAATACTTACTCTCCGGTCTGGTATTCGGGGCTCTCGGTATGTTTGATCTAACGTCGGCTCGACGGTGGATCACTCTGCTATTTGTCGCGTCGTTCGATTCCTATATCCTCGCGACGGTATCATTTTATCAACGAGAATCGGTAATCGCGGCGTTGGCCATCTAGCGGCCGATTCCCGAAGGTGTGCTGTGCGTACTTTCTCTTGCGAGAATCGTAGCCATCTAGCGGTCGGTTCGTGGTACTTGCGCGGCGCGTTAGTAACAGGCTTGTGGGAGCAAATCTGTTACAAGTATATAACATTTGTTTATTTCTGCGATTTTTTTAGGGTATGTAAGTATGTATATGTACCTTACTTTTTCCTTTTTTGTATTTTTGAATTATTATCATTAAAAAAAATTAATAACTTCTGTTTTAAATAGTAAGTATGTCTTGTTGTCTGTCTGTAACATTTCAAAACAGGTTTAAACCGGTTTCATGAAAAAGTAAAAACTGAAATCCGGTTTTTTAAAAAGTTGGTTTTCGTACAGAACCGACTTTTTTTCGCCATAGTGCATGTTGCCATTGAAAGATTCAATGAAATTAGTCACAGACTGTGCTCGATAACAAGATAATGCACCAACTGGCTGTGGTTTCTGGCTGTTTTTCAGAAAAATCTAGGATTTGGAAGTATTGTCTCAACTCAATACATAATGCTTTAAATACTCAGATATCGACGGTTCGAAGGATTGACTGGTCCTCAAATGTTAACCATTCAAAATTTGCGTAAGGGAAATTGTTCCATTGCTAAAATTGCGAAACTGTTGAATCGCAGTCGCAAAGCTATTTACAATTTCTTAAAAAATATGGGCGAGGATAGGGTTCCATGGAAATATGGTAATCAAGTGTGCAAGTGCGGAAATTAATAGTGCAAAGTAACGTACAAACTTTATTTATTAGCAAGATAATGCAACTGTTCATACCGCGAAGATATTCAAAGGAATATCTTTTAAGGGAAAATTTTCAAATTTCGAAGTGATCAGCCTGGTCTCCAGATTGCGCCGCCACGGTTGGGACAGGTAAGTTGCAGACTTTGGTTTGCAAAGTACGAGCCACGTGCGTACCCTATCGTAAACCGCATCTGCCACCCTCGTGCAAGGGCTAAAAAGCAAGGTTACTTTTTAAACGAATGTTCGGCAGAGGCATCATTCTGATTTGGCTAGCCAGGAGTGCACATCCTGAACCAATGAATCGGTGAAGTGAACGATGCAGGACGAAAAATTGATCGAAGCCGTGCGGAGCCGCGAGTGTTTGTTCAATCTGCAGCATCCGCAATATTTGGATACAAAGTACAAATCTATTATCTGAAGGGAAATTGCAGAAGAGATGGGAGAATTAGGTTAGTATTCGCTATGTTTCATTAATAATTGAGTTTATGTAGTGGGACCATGCGATTATGTACTAACAATGAGAATCTTGTCAGTTTGAAAAGATTTTTTTTCTTCAAAATTTCTATAAAAACATTTTATTTATTTAAAAAGTATTGTTTGGGATTGGCTGAGCGTGTCGGCAGCGTGAACGCGCCGATTTACTGCGCCGCCGCGCTATTGGCGGATTCACGCGTAACAGCGAGATCGAGAGTCGATAAGCAGCTCGCAGTAGCTTATGCCAGCACCGTCGGACGTCGATTACGATCGATTATCGACCCCGAAAATAGGATTACTATTGGCGGATCGCTCTATCGATCCGCCAATCAATAGTTCGACGGTGACGGTAAACTGCCAGCTGTTCGACTCCGATCTCAACGTACGTCAATCGTTCTCGCTCGTTCCTACTGAAAACGTCGCGCGTCTTCTTGACCTGTTTTCGCGAGTAAGTCGATTCGAGATCTGGATTCACGGACGCTACTCGTGAATATTTCTGCTGTTTAAAGTAATAATCATTTAGTTATCCATTTAACATTCTTTATTCAGAAATCTAGCCAAAACAAGCTGGTGTTTTGGCTAAGTTACATACCGCTTGTACATAGTTTCGGTTACGATTCTGTACGAACCCAAGTTGGGGAAATAAAGTTACGTTTAAGTGAAGTGGCTAGTTTTACCACCTTCTATTCTCAAACATTTGGTCCTTCGAGCCGGATCCAGTGCTGCAGTTCACTGGAAGTCAAATAACGTTAGTGCATCAAATGTTTGAGAATAGAAGGTGGTAAAACTAGCCACTTCACTTAAACGTAACTTTATTTCCCCAACTTGGGTTCGTACAGAATCGTAACCGAAACTATGTACAAGCGGTATGTAACTTAGCCAAAACACCAGCTTGTACATAGTTTCGGTTACGATTCTGTACGAACCCAAGTTGGGGAAATAAAGTTACGTTTAAGTGAAGTGGCTAGTTTTACCACCTTCTATTCTCAAACAAGTATTTACAACATAGTATTATAATATTTACAACATCATACAATATATTTATATTACGACGTTCGCGAGCCCGCTGGAGATTGAAAAAAGTTTTTAAATGTGTCTCTCACTCTAAATGCTTCGGTTGCCGCCCTATTCCTGCCCCTCGGTGCTTCCTGCTCCTGACCAGCGAGAGCAACGACCGATTCATCGATCGGTGAATCGATCAGTGAATCGTTTGATTCATCGATCGATTCATCGATCGTTGCTCCCGATGATCCCTCGAAGTTCCGAATAAAATTATGCAGTATGCAGGTAGCTGCTACAATGTTATCTACATTTTCCGGCTTGGCATATAACCGTCTATTATATATTTGAAATTTTCGTGCTAATATGCCGAAGGCGTTTTCGACAACGCGTCGCGTGGAAGAGAGTCTATAATTATAATGTGTGAGTGCGTCGTTCCCTGAGGATTGGTCCCCTGGATAAGGTCTTAACAAGTATCTCTTCAGTGGGAACGCCGCGTCTCCCACGATGACGCAGAGCGCCGAAATGTCTGTGCCCGGGAAGTTACTGTCAGGTAACATACCCATCTCGCCGTTGGCTAATGCTTGGCCTAGTCGCGATGTTGCAAAAATACCCCCGTCGCTGTTTCGCCCATAGGCACCCACTTCCACGGCGATGAAGTTGCAATTGGCGTCAGCCAGTGCCAGTAGCACAACGGAAAATATTTTTTTGTAACAATAGTATTGTGACCCTGACTTCGCCGGGGCTACTATATTGACATACTTCACGTCAATCGCCCCTAAACAATTGCGGAACCTACATTTCTCCCAAAATTCTTCTTTGATGCGTTCCCATCTCTCTTGGCTGGGCAACCCTATTGTCTCCTTCAGCATGGACGACGTGATGATTCGGCACGTTTCATTAACAATTTCGCAAACCGTAGAATGCCCCATCCGGAAATTGTAACTTATTGTTTTCCGCGAGTCTCCCGTTGTTAAGAATCTAGAACAATGGCAAATGCTTAATTAATGAATATTTCTATTTGTAGATGACGCCTGCAAGCAGATGTGGAAGAATCTGCGAGGTTCATATGCAAAATACCGGGCCCGCCAAAACGCAGTACGCAGTGGACAGGCGGCGGATACCGGAAGGAGGCACAAATTTGCGGACCATTTGAGTTTTCTGAGCCCATATCTACAAGAGAGGCCAATGCTCTCCAGCGTTGCCGCCAATTTTGGAGAACAACAACCAGCAGCCTCGAGCCCAGTATCACAGGAGGAACCTGCCGATCCCGATGATTTGCAGCCCTCCCCCCCCCGAAAAGGAGGAGGCGGGAGACGGGGGGCGAGCTGTCCACAACCGTCGACCGATGTGCGCATTTAATCGAGAGGGTGGTCGGCCATCGGGATCGGCCGGATAGGGACAATGCTTTGTTCTTCCAGAGCATGGCGCTCAGCGTTGGGAAGCTGAGCCTGAAGCGCCAAAATATTGTGAAGATGGCACTCTTGGCGAAGGTTGCCGAATTGCAATTAGAGGAGTCGGAGGAGACCGAACGATTGTTAAAGGGGGGTGAAGAAAAAAAATTAAAAACTAGAATAAGATTAGATGTGTAAGCTTTTCTGTACATAATCTCTTCTAACTCTTTCTCTCTCTATATACAGGGTGAGTCACCTAACGTTTGGACCTCAAATGTCTTTGTTGTTTCTAAAGATACGTAAAATATGGTAAGGACAAAGTTGAATTTTTTTAACACCTGCAATGATAGTCCCTTTCATTAGCCAATGGCCCCATTGTACCATTCAACTTTGTCCTTACCATACTTTACGTATCTTCTCTTGTCTAAACAACGAAGATATTTGAGGTGCAAACGCTAGGTGACTCACCCTGTATATACATATTCATGTATAGGTTAAGTTTGGATTTAAGGTAGTTCATAAGTTAACGTTGTGATAGATAGAATAAAGTTCATATATATGTGTTCGAGCAAAAACAGATCAGCTGTTCGCGATTTCGGTGCGAATGTACGAATACATTCGCTCGACGTACCGTGTTGAACGCGTATGCGTGTCAATTGCCAGAAATGTAACGGTAATGAGGATTCGGCTGTTGTCGTCGCCCGTCTCCCTCTCTCCCCGCGCACTTCGGGCGGACCGAGTAGTTCGGGGTGCGCGGTGAGGGGAGCGAGCCGCGACAATATACACCACAATAAGCCGGGTCCTCGCTCTCTTTTCTTAGAATTCGCGCATCGGAAAGTCCGGATTTTATAACACGCGATAGAATTGTCTTTGCCACGCACCGACCGTTACAAACAATTGTGTACTCGATATTTTTGACTTTCGCTGCATCGCTAGTGACGGTGAACAGAAATAAAATACTCAAACGCTCTCCCACAAAACCGATCTTGGGAATAAACCTTTTTTATTCTTTGCTATTTCGCCGGATCGCAAATTCAAGTTTCCGCGTAACGGAAACCAATGAAGATCCAAACAATATGTTTGTATTTACATAATTATTTTCTGGATTTTTATCTTATCTGTGAGAAATTTTTCAAGTAATTTTTGACGATGATGTAGCATTTAGCGCGGGGGGGAGGGGTTCTAACGGTAAATATTTAATTGTTATATCTTCTAAACGGAGACTTTTTAAAAAACTTCTTACGCATGCAGTCTTTGGAATACAAAAAAGAATTTTAAGAAAACACTAGTAATGTTTAGGAGTAAATTAAAATTGGAAATGTTTGGGAATGAAATTCGCTCTCTCCACTGCGTCCTTATGGGGGTAACCCAGTCCTCCAAATGCAGGGAGCTCCGTTTAAATAAGAACACTTAAATATCTCTTCAGGTCATTGTTAAACAAAAAATGTTTGTTACGTAATATGCATGGTGCCAATAGACCAACATCTGACAAGAATATTTTTTCCCGAAAGTCAATTTTTTCGAAGTCGTCAAGGTCATCGGTGTTTTTTGATGTATAACTACATTTCTTTTAAATTACATCGTGTAACTGATGGAAAAATACATTCATATATACATGATCTTGAAATGACTTCAACATTCGGTTGTTCGGTGCAACAAGATGAGTCATTTCAAGGTCACATTACTATACATATCTGAATGTAGTTTTGTATAAAAAAACATCGAACCTTGATAGCTTCGAAAAAAATGACCTTTAGAAAAAATCTTCTTGCCAGATAGGTCCATTCACACAATGCCCATTACGTAACAAACATTTTATGTGCAACAATGACCCGAAGAGATATCTGGGTGTTCTTATTTAAACGGAACTGCCTGTATAGTAAAAAATCACTCACCGTAGGCAAACTGCTAATCGTTCCTTCGGAGTAATAGGAACTTGGCTGTTTATGGGGAGTTTAACGAGGTCATCCTCGATTCGGCTCAGCAAAGCAGCGAAGCAGCCCCTGTTCATGTGGAAGTATCCATAAAATTTCTTCTCGTGGTCCATTGACAACTGCTTGAATAGGACCAATTCACCTGCGGTACCTCTAGTTCTCCACAGGGGGTGGACGCTGTAGCGGCGTTTTGCTCTTTTCCTCTTCGCTGGTTTTGCTCCATTTTGCTCCTCGAGCGGGATTCGCATCGTGCTCTCCACCAGTAGCGCCACAAGGTTTGGCAACAGTACAGTGCCACCATCCAGATCCACATCCATATCAAGATCCAGATCCGAATCCATATCCGACACCGAATCCACATCCGACCCCAAATCCACATCCGAAAACGAATCCACATCGGAAGCCAAATCCATATCAGAATTCATGTTCGTGTAAACTTAAAAATCGCGCGCGTAGTAGCTCTTCTATGAGGTAGGCCAAGAATGGTGCAGAAATCCGGTTTCGCAGTCCCTTAAATACATTCCCGATAGCAGAAAATAGAGTGAGTCAGGGCGAAGAGCAGTGATTCATCTTATCTGGTACCTTACTTACTCACCTCTCGCTTGCCGTCGAAAGCTGAACACTCAAATGTTTTGGTTGACGTGTCTACGGCTTAGTAATTGCCATCCGAAAGTGATTTTCATCGCGGATGAAGATGGCCCAGCCATTTTCTCCAATATTTAAATCTGGAGACCAGGCTGATCACTTCGAAATTTGAAAATTTTCCCTTAAAAGATATTCCTTTGAATATCTTCGCGGTATGAACAGTTGCATTATCTTGCTAATAAATAAAGTTTGTACGTTACTTTGCACTATTAATTTCCGCACTTGCACACGTGATTTCCATATTTCCATGGAACCCTATCCTCGCCCATTTTTTTAAAGAAATTGTAAATAGCTTTGCGACTGCGATTGAACAGTTTCGCAATGTTCGAGATTGGCGCGCCGAAGCGCCATATTAACGCGAATACGCCACGCGAATCACATGCGATCCCGCCGAACATGCGAACAAGCAGCGTATGCGGTCGAGGCTCACGCGGGCGCCAACACTGCGTGCGATTGGTGGAAATGTGTCTCGATCCTTCTGGAAGATTCTAGAACGCAAAACCGGAATCACCGGAGCGTGACGAACTTCCAGGAAGATCGAGACAACAAAAGAGAGCGACAACGGTCAAAGTTCTCATTCTCCTTTTCTATCTTGAAGACAAGTTACGCTAATTCTCAGAACATCCTTTTTGTTTCAACGCTTTATTGTTAATTAAATTATTGTACATTGTTTAAGTTGCATTAACGCGGACAAGCAGTGTATTTTCTTAAGCAAATACACAGTGCAATTTGTGGAAATTCGGCAATACATTCACTCTTGCCCTTTCACACATTCCTTTTGAACAATCCTTTCGCTCCTCACTCGAATTAAACGATCCTGTCTCGTTTCTTCCTCGAGTCGTTTGGTCGATCAAGACCGCGTCCCTTACAACACGCAATTTTAGCAATGGAACAATTTCCCCTACGCAAATTTTGAATGGTTAACATTTGAGGACCAGTCAATCCTTCGAACCGTCGATATCTGAGTCATTTAAAGCATTATGTATTGAGTTGAGACAATACTTCCAAATCCTAGATTTTTCTGAAAAACATAGCCAGAAACCACAACCAGTTGGTGCATTATCTTGTTATTGAGCACAGTCTGTGACTAATTTCATTGAATCTTTCAATGGCAACGTGCACTATGGCGAAAAAGTAGGTTCTATACGAAAACCAACTTTTTAAAAAACCGGATTTCAGTTTTTACTTTTTCATGAAACCGGTTTAAACCTGTTTTGAAATGTTACAGACAGACAACAAGACATATTTACTATTTAAAACAGAAGTTATTAATTTTTTTTAATGATAATAATTCAAAAATACAAAAAAGGAAAAAGTAAGGTACATATACATACTTACATACCCTAAAAAAATCACAGAAATAAACAAATGTTATATACTTATGTAAATTATTATGTTACTTCTTTCTTTGTTTAATAAAATATGATTTTGAAAAAGCAAAGAACGGCAATGGATTTATTGCTTAGTCGTGTCCTTAGTTTGCACACAAAATTACCAGAAATAGAAAAAACTCGCTCACTTGCTGCTGAACTTGGCTTAATCGTCTTTAAAGCGTTAAATAACCAAGAACTCCTTCTTTAATGTTTGAGGACTGGAGGAAGTCACTTCTTCAGGTTCCTTCAGATATTTATTTATTTTCTTTTTCTCCGGTATACTTATACCACTAGCTGTGTACTTTTTCATTGCAACAAAATCATTACAGCGGATTAATATAAGTGTTATATATAAATTTAAAACCGATTTTTAAAAACCGACAAAAACTAGTGTTCGAGATTCGGAGTTAAAATTGTGGCAATTATCAGTCGCGTTCCCAATCGTTCGAAAACGGCACTTTTTCACTCGTGTTTACAAGCAAGCGCTACCGTTACTCGAGGCCGCGTAGGCCGTGTCCGCGTCTATTGCCGGCAACCGTCCACAATTTGAACTCCGAACGGTTTCGATGCTCAGGATCATGCGAGCGATCTTGCGCCAATCGCGTACGGCCCTGTCGATCCGCTCACCGAATATTTAAAGGCCCCCCTTGGCGGAACGGGCGGCTTTTCAGTTCTAACGTTTACTCGTCAACATCTTGCGTCTTTTTCAAATTCTTTCCCTTGCGACAATCACTGCGCTCTTGATAACAAATTCGGTTTGCTCGCTTTCGTCGATCGTTGGTTTCTTGTCTTTCGCGTCGCGTCGCGTGCTTGCTGCCTCGCGTGAAGATTTCCTCGGACGCGGTCAAGATTTCCGTCCGCGGTGGTTCTATTTACGAGAATCACTCAAGATTGTCCGTCGCGCTCAAAAGGCAGAATCCAGCCACGCTTCAAGATTTCCGCTCCGTCAACCATATTACGGTCGCAAAGCAAACCGCGATTGACTTTAAATAAATTCGCAGTGTGCAAATTTACTTCGCCGATTAATTTTGTGTGAACCTCTGTCTCGTCTTTTCCTCGCGCGCTCATTTCTGAGCGGTCCCAGCCTCAGGCGCCTCCGACTATCAGTCAACGCCGAACATTTTGGTCCTTCGAGCCGGATCGTGACGAATAGGCAAGCGCGGGAGTGAACGAGATTCGCACATCATGGCAGACATTATGGAATCCCATGCTCAAATTCAGTTGGCCATAGAACGTGCTCTTACCAACTTAAAAAAGCTGGGGAAGAACAATTGGACGAAGGCAACGTTGAGGACGAGGATTGTCTACCTTCAGGAGCAGTGGAGGAGGTTTGAGACCGGACATTCGCGACTCTTCACTACGATCAAACCGGAGGAACGAGCGAAGATGCCATACTTCAAAGAGGATCAATTTGCCGCTACGGAGGAGGTGTAACTGGACTCGCTCGCATTCATGAACAACCACCTCGACTCGCTGAACATCGATAACGTAAGTCAGCCAAATTCGGAGGGCGATGGACATGCGTGTCGGTCAGTCCCAGAGACGCAGCTTCCTCGGATCAAAGTACCGCAATTCGACGGCCGATACGAGACCTGGGAAGCGTTCCGCGATAAATTCACCGCGCTCATTATAAAAAATTCTATGCTTCACGATGTAACTCGTTTCCACCATTTGGTGTCGGCTCTTCAAGGTCCAGCTCTTGAATGTATTTCAACGTTATCGGTGACGGAGGAGAATTTTAAAATCGCTTGGGATACGTTAACGGAGCGTTACAATAATCCGAGACGCATAATCGCCGCGCATTTCTCTCAATTGCTCAATCTTCCCGCGCTGTCTTGCGAATCGGCTACGGATCTCCAGAGTCTCCGCGATCGTGTTCGCGTCACCGTCGACTCACTCAATAAACTCGGGCGAAAACCGGAAAATCTGTGGGATGATTTCCTGGTTTATATTTTGTCCCAAAAGCTGGACACTTCGACGCGGAGGGCGTGGAAACTAAAACTTGGCGACGACGTAACGCCGCCGTCGTTCAAGATGTTTTCCAATTTTATTGATTCACGCGCTCGCGGTTTGGAGGAATTTGCGCTCGATTCCGACACCACGTCCTCCAAGAGCTCAACCGCCTCGAGTCGCCTCGCCGCCGGTTCTTCGCGGGTGCATGCTGCTATCGCATCACAGCCCTCTAGTTCATCGCGCCCTTCGTGCCCTATATGTCGAGCCTCTCATAATTTCAGTGCGTGTCCGAAGTTCCTAGCTCAAAGCCCCAGCGGCCGGCGCGAGCTCGTCAAAAAGTTTTCGCGGTGCTTTAACTGTTTAAGTCACTCTCACTCCATCCGCGAATGTCCCAGCAAATATTCTTGTCGAGTTTGTCGAAAACGTCATCACTCGCTGCTGCACTTAGAAGCATCGACCCCGTCGCCTCCACCTCCGGAGCCCTCTACTTCTATCTCAAGTTCGAATGAGATCCACTCTCATTTCGCTTCCACCCCCGCTGCCCCGAATTCAGGCATTCTCTTGGCCACCGCATGGGTGCAACTACGGGTTCCGTCTGGTCGCTGCATAACAGTCCGAGCCTTGATTGATCAAGGGTCAGAAGCTAGTTTCATCACCGAAGCAATGGTGCATCTCCTACGTGCGAAACGCATTCACGTTTCGACCTCCATATCCGCCGTCGGCGGAGTCCATATCGGAACATTACGACACGCAGTGCGCCTCCACATCGCTCCTCGCGATTCCAACAGCCCTTCGGTCGTGACCACCGCGCTCGTTCTTAAATCCCTGTCAACATACATGCCAAAGCGCATTCAGGATAGTCGGACTCTCGCTCATTTATCCGGGCTAAATTGGGCAGATGCGGATCCGTCCAGTTCGGCTGCGATTCATGTCCTGATCGGCGCAGACGTCTATTCTGAGATAATTTTAGACGGTCTGCGGAAAGGTTCAATCGGGCAACCTATTGCCCAAAATACAATTTTTGGTTGGGTCATCTCTGGCCCTTTTTCTTCAATGTCGCGTGACGGCCCACAACCGTGCGAGGGATCAAGCATCGCAATGCATCACTGTGTCCAAGATGACACCCTTTCGAGCGAACTGCGTCGCTTCTGGGAAATTGAGGAAATCCCTTCGAGCTCCCTCCTCACTCAGGAAGAAGAAAGGTGTGAGCACCATTTTCAAAAGCACACATCGCGAGCTTCCGACGGGCGGTACATTGTCCGTCTTCCGTTCCGCACGGGCCCTCCGATTAACATTGGTCATTCTCGTGGTTCAGCGGACAAGGTTCTGCATTCAATTCAACGGAAACTTCTGCTCAAACCAGACCTGGCCGCTGAATATAACGAATTCCTCCATGAATACGAGGCTCTAGGACACATGCGTCCCGCGCCCCGTTCGTCTTCACCTTCTCAGTGTGTGTATATTCCGCACCATCCAGTCATACGCGCTGATAGCTTGACCACTCACCTTCGCGTGGTTTTTAACGCATCCAGCGTCACGTCAAACGGGTCCACTCTCAATGACCACCTTTTCCCTGGTCCAAAATTACAAACAGATCTCCCTGCAGTCATTCTGCGATGGCGAACTTTTAGATACGTTTATACAGCTGACATTGCCAAAATGTACCGCCAGATTCTTGTTGATGAACGCGATGTTGACTATCAGCGCATCCTCTGGAAAACCTCCATCTCTGAGGATACCCAAGAGTTTCAATTACTAACTGTAACGTATGGTATGACCTGTGCCCCATTTTTAGCTCTCCGCGTTCTTCAACAACTTCTTCATGATGAAGGAAAACAGTTCCCGCTCGCGATTCCAGTGCTTCGCTCTCATATTTATGTCGACGATGTCCTTTACGGCGGCGACGATCTATCGGCTATTCGTCAATCTCGAGATCAATTAGTTCAACTTCTCCAACGCGGTCACATGAAATTACGAAAATGGGCTAGTAATTCGGTCGAATTTCTGTCCGATATCGAACAGGAAGACCATGGACTCGCCTGTTCAAAACCTCTCGCTCCCGACGATCGAGTAAAAATCCTCGGAATAAGTTGGAACCCTTCTCGCGACTCATTTCAATTAAATGTGAATTTATCCGAGCCAATACCGTCCACAAAACGTTCTATTTTATCAACTATAGCTAAGATTTACGACCCTCTCGGTTGGGTCACTCCTGCGATCATTAGCGTAAAAATTCTCATTCAAGGATTGTGGCGCCTTCGTATCGGATGGGACGATCCCATCCCGAGTCATCACTATGACCAATGGAAATCCATGTATTCTAAATTTCCTCTCTTAAATGGCCTCCACATAGAACGGTGGATTGAGTCTGATCCGGAGGTCTCTCAGATCGAACTTCACGGTTTCTCAGACGCGTCGACGGTTGCATACGCCGCCGTCGTTTTTGTCCGCTGTATCACCGCCGCGGGAAACATAAAGGTCTCTCTACTAGCTGGCAAGTCCAAGGTCGCACCCTTGACTCCTCTGACCATCCCACGGCTGGAATTGCAAGCGGCCGTTTTTTTGTGCCGCCTGATGAATTTTGTCGCATCGTCTCTTGACTTTCGCGAAGTTCCATGCTACTGTTGGACCGACTCTACAGTGGCGCTCGC
Source organism: Lasioglossum villosulum (assembly GCA_963971365.1). Classification (NCBI taxonomy): domain Eukaryota; kingdom Metazoa; phylum Arthropoda; class Insecta; order Hymenoptera; family Halictidae; genus Lasioglossum; species Lasioglossum villosulum. Next base: position 18,014,372 of record OZ020498.1, on the reverse strand, counting down.
GTGGCTGCAATCTCACCCCTCCAAATGGAAGACGTTCGTCGCCAACAGGGTTGCCGATGCCCAATCTCGCCTCCCACACGCGATATGGCGTTATGTTCCGACAACGGACAATCCCTCTGACTGCGCGTCGCGCGGACTTCTCAGCGATGAATTGATAAATTCTCGTCAATGGTGGCAAGGCCCATCATGGCTTCGCCGCGACTCCACGGAGTGGCCTCAACAACCTCAACATCCTTCCATGGAGGAATCGTCCGAGTTAAAGGTCGTGCTCCACAGCGTGGCCCCAACTCCCTCCTGGGATTTAGAATCCCGGTTTTCCAGTTGGCCCAAATTAGTTCGAGTCACGGCCTATGTGCATCGTTTCGTGCATAATGCTCGCAATAAACTTCGGCATCCAGGCCGCGCTCTTTCAGCGGCCGAGTGCACCACCGCAAAAATCTTTTGGCTGCGAAAAATACAAGGGTGCCTTTTTCGTAACGCAATCGACTCGCTTGTCAATAAAAAGTCACTTCCGCCAAACGAGTCACTCCAATCGCTCAACCCGTTTATAGATGAGGACGGACTTCTTAGAGTCGGAGGTCGACTACGCCATGCTCCCATTTCATTTCATTCGAAGCATCCGATCTTGTTGGCTCCACACCCATTGGTTCGCCTCATCATTGAGCAAGCCCATGCTCGAACCTTGCACGCCGGGTTACAACTCACCCTCCACACGCTTCGTCAAGATTATTGGCTTCTCCGAGGTCGAAGCGAAGTTAAATCCGTCATACATGCGTGTGTCCGATGCGTAAGAGAACGAGCCGCGGTCCCGACTCAAATCATGGGAAATCTCCCTGCAGCGAGAGTGTCCCGTTCGAAACCCTTCTCGCATTGCGGTGTGGACTATCCGGACCCGTCCAGATCCGAGCCTCCGCTGGTCGCGGAATAACTTCCCGTAAAGCGTACATAGCGCTCTTCGTTTGTTTGGCCACCCGGGCAGTGCATTTAGAATTAGTTGGCGACTATTCCTCTGAAGCGTTTCTAAACGCATACGTTCGGTTCTGTTCTCGCCGAGGGTTGCCTGGAAATATGTATTCCGATAATGGCACAACATTCGTCGGAGCGAATCAGGAGTTGACCTCGTCTTATCGCGCTGCGCTTCGGGATACTGAATTTCAAAATCGAATCGCCACTGATGGAGTTTCATGGCATTTTATCCCCCCATCAGCACCGCACTTCGGCGGACTGTGGGAGGCCGGCGTAAAAAGCGTAAAACACCATCTCCGTCGCGTTCTCGGCGGTCGAAAGCTAACTTTCGAAGAATTTGCGACTCTCCTATGCGCGATCGAGGCATGTTTAAATTCACGACCCATTGCTCCTCTGCGCGACAGTCTCGATGACTACGAGCCGCTTACGCCAGGGCATTTTCTCATCGGGTCAGCCCTTACAACCGCTCCTCAACCTTCGCTTCTCGATACAGCCGAGAATCGCCTCTCTCGATGACAGCTAGTCCGCCACATGACAGAGCGATTTTGGAAATTGTGGCAACACGATTACTTAAACACGCTTCAGCAACGCGGTAAGTGGCGACGCCCGTGCCCTCCAATCGCTGTCGGACAGCTAGTCCTTCTACGCGATCCAACCCTCCCTCAGTGCAAATGGGAGCTAGGACGAGTCGTGCAAGTGCACCCTGGCGACGACCAACATATTCGCGTGGTAACCGTCAAGACTGCTACCACGAGCTTCAAGAGGCCAATCGTTAAATTGTGCCCTTTGCCCGTCAATTGCGACCCCGAAAATTAAATGTAAACGCGTTCTCTATACCCTGCATATTTTACAAATGTAAAAAACAAAAAAAAAATTCAAGGCTATGTATAAGTGTCTGTGAAACGTCCTTAAATTGAAAGGCGCGTTGTTATTTTGTCATGCCCTCTCTTCGTCAAGGCGGGCGGTTCGTTACGTAGACAATTCGACATTCGTGTTTTAAATCAGTTCCGTCTCTCACTTTGTTTAGTTTTCCCAGCGGGCGATCAACGGTTTGCGTCATATGGGATTGGCGTGCGCGGGTATTGTAACACGCATTCCCTTTATCGTCTATTTAGAAATAGGTCGAACGTTCCCGCTATATTTACGTTTGCGTGCGTTTCTGCTTCGTTTCGAAACTAGTGTTTCGAGGCGGGCGGTATGTTCGAGATTCGGAGTTAAAATTGTGGCAATTATCAGTCGCGTTCCCAATCGTTCGAAAACGGCACTTTTTCACTCGTGTTTACAAGCAAGCGCTACCGTTACTCGAGGCCGCGTAGGCCGTGTCCGCGTCTATTGCCGGCAACCGTCCACAATTTGAACTCCGAACGGTTTCGATGCTCAGGATCATGCGAGCGATCTTGCGCCAATCGCGTACGGCCCTGTCGATCCGCTCACCGAATACTTAAAGGCCCCCTTGGCGGAACGGGCGGCTTTTCAGTTCTAACGTTTACTCGTCAACATCTTGCGTCTTTTTCAAATTCTTTCCCTTGCGACAATCACTGCGCTCTCGATAACAAATTCGGTTTGCTCGCTTTCGTCGATCGTTGGTTTCTTGTCTTTCGCGTCGCGTTGCGTGCTTGCTGCCTCGCGTGAAGATTTCCTCGGACGCGGTCAAGATTTCCGTCCGCGGTGGTTCTATTTACGAGAATCACTCAAGATTGTCCGTCGCCCTCAAAAGGCAGAATCCAGCCACGCTTCAAGATTTCCGCTCCGTCAACCATATTACGGTCGCAAAGCAAACCGCGATTGACTTTAAATAAATTCGCAGTCTGCAAATTTACTTCGCCGATTAATTTTGTGTGAACCTCTGTCTCGCCTTTTCCTCGCGCGCTCATTTCTGAGCGGTCCCAGCCTCAGGCGCCTCCGACTATCAGTCAACGCCGAACACCTAGAAAAAACACGTGCGCTTTCAACTAAAACAATTTGAAGCTCCGCAAATGTGCAGATGTTGCGATTCAGAGAAAAAAGGCAGACACTCTTTTGCAGGCATGTACAAACAGTGACCATTTACAACAGGGAACGACTGTTGTAAATATTGTTCGGATCTAGCATTTTCATTTCGCCGAAGAAGTACGGGTCCGCGTAAATTACTTTACAGCAAACACGTGTTGTGTCCTAGAGTACCGATTTCTCGCCGAGTAGTGGAATGGCCTGCCATAAGATCTGCCTATTCCCCACCATAGCCGCGCCCGCAGTATCAATGTTTTGACTTCGACGTTGCACGCTGCATAGAGTGTGTGTGTGTGTATGTGGCCGCTGCAGCCAATATTTCGACATAGCCGAAAATGCATGCGGGCCTAGGCCTGCCGCCTCCTCCTCTCTGATCCAATCGGCCGCGCACTCGTACCTACATGGACGCGTCACCGTTGTCCTGTTTGGGAACCTCCTTCTCAGGCTCGCATCAATACAATGTCATCAGTTGGGACCCACCATGCGAGATGGCGTCCTGCCACCCCCCACAACCCGCGTAGTAGTGGGCGGCAACGGTTTAACATCTTAGGTCTTTCACCTACTGCTGCTTCGCTATCGCTCGCACGGGGCAGCCCTACATAAACAAATCGGCGGGCAACACACCACGCCTTTTCGGGCAACCTTGCAATATATTGCTATGGATTCTGAGTTGATACATTATAATCTAGTACGGTTGTTCGGACGGTTGTTCATAAAGCAATTCATGCTCGTCAAAGGAACTTATTTCCACAATAGCCTCATTTTTAGAGTAGCCCAGCACCCGTCCTCACCTGTCATAAAATTGATGGGCTCAAGGCTTGAGCTAACGGGCGAACGGTACAACGCCTTCCACCTTTATTACTACCACGCGCCCAAAACAGGGAAACCAGGGAGATTTATAATTAGTGTAATTACACAGGAATTTAATCTTTTTCTCGAACCGGTGGAACAATTTGCAGAACAAAGATGTTCTAATAATTATTTTACATTATTATTTACAGTGGATTAAAAAGGAGTATTGGCACGCTCTTAAAAAGGCTTAAACTTTTCTACTATTGTACGATACGATTTGAACTTTTCTGGGAAGCTAGAGCAATTACTAGAAAAATTACAGTAACTTCCCTATGAATCGGGAAGTTAATAATTTTGTCCGAAAGTTACAATCGATCGGAATAGCAGAGGAAATACTAAAAATTGCATTTCATAACTTTTTTATGTGGGCCTGTATTGAAAATTTAAAAAATACGTTTTGTAGGTCCGTGTCAGTTATGCGCACTGTGAAAGTTTCATCGAAATCGAGTGATGCGGGAAAAAACGACAGCAATTGAAAGATGTCTAAGAATCCTTTAATTTACTGCAGTTGAAGGCTGAAAATCGTGAAAATCTGCACTTTTTACCATCTTAAACCGTTTGTAATTTTTCAGAACATGTTTAATTGACACAGACCTACGAAATTTTTTTAATTTTCAATACAGGCCCACATAAAAAGGTTGTGAAATGCAATTTTCAGTATTTCTTCTACTATACCGATAGACTGCAACTTTCGACAAAGTTATTTCGAACCCACTCTACGAAAATCCCACACCAACGTTTCCTATGTCCATGATGTCTTAAAGGAGAGCTATCCTAAAGTTTTCCTAAAGGACGCTGGGGGACCCCCTGGGACGTGGCGGACCGCTCCGACTTGTCAACCAGCGCTCGAAATTTACGATTCTCGGCGCCGTCGCCTGGATCCTGCGCCCGCATGATTCTTCGTGTCCTCGCTGGAGGAGAACGATTTCGCGTCTGTCGGTGTAATCGTAATTACCTTCGGAGGGTCGCGTTTTGAAGTTAAGATCGCGGATGTTTTGGATTTAACGCCGAGTCGCTCGGCGTATGTAGCGGGACCCGGCGTCGGTGCTGGATTTTGTGTGCTCGATTTGGTTGGCTGTTTCGCGAGTGTGACGGTGGTAGCGCGTTGTTCTGTGGATCTCGGGGACGGAGCGGGTTTTATTGTTTTCAGCGCAGCTACCTAGCCGTCTCGGTTGCTGCATTCCAGCAGCGACCGATCAAGCAGACCGCTTAGCTTCAGGAAAGCGGACTGTAGGAATTTGCGCGCTCGTGGACTAACCTCGTTGTCGGTGTTGTTGACAGAATCGAAATACTCCTCCTGGATGCGCTCTACCTCTTCCTTCATGGAGACGGCAGTGCAAGGCTTCGATTTTTCGCGCCTGGGTGGGACTGTTGGTGGGTCGCTCTTCCCATTTCCGGGTACTGCGATTTTGGGAAGCTTCTCGATTGGGGGGACGTCTGAGTCATTGGCAGAGTCAGATTGCGGTCTCTTTCTGTTTTCTTTCGATTTCTCAGTCTGTCCTGTGTCCATCTTCGTGTTTGAAGTTCCCGCGTTGTTGGTGTCCAGTGTGGCGTCCATGTTGGCACTCGGGTTGACGTCCAATATGGCGTCCAATATGGCGTCCGCGGTAGCGTCTAGTTCTTAAAGTCTGTTTTTTCCGTTTTTGCGTGTCAGAAGGACACGAGACTAGCGTGGAAATACTGTCCGTCACTGATATCACTTCTGCAAATGAATGTAGCGATTTTCGTTTACTGAAGCGCGAGTTGCGGGCGACCGAAGAGTTGCGTGCGTGACAGGTGACGCCGTCGACCCACGCCGACGCTTCTCCGACGATAACTCGCGAACCGATTGTCCGATTTCCACAATTTTTAGATACAAGTTGCGCGGGGTCACTGAATCAATACTCTAGAACACTCGGAATAATTATTCTCTCGAATAAGACCTCTAAGACTGGCATCTGAGTACGGAGCGAGTTGAACACGCGTCTCTACTCTGCGCCACCTAGCGGAAGTCCACTTCTGTTGCTGTGAGCGGCATCCGTTGCCCTATGTTCACGCATAGGGATTGGGTAGCTCACGACAAGCAGCTTTATGGGTAAGCGTCGTGTGGTCCGCCGTTTACCCGATGAGAGAGCCGCGGTGGACGTTGCCACTCACGCAGAAGCTCTCCCATCGCGAAAAACCAGAGCCCACTTGGCCACTCGACAGTGTCCAGGTCTCACCACGTGGAGGGGGGTTGGTTAGTTAGGGAATAGTACCCTAACCCTTTGAGACCCCTGGCGGAGAGAGGGTCGGCTTCCCTCTCCCTCTCCGCGGTTTCCTTCTGCACCATGATCTCCTCACAGAAGGAGACCATGGCCTTGTACGACCTTCCGCCGCCGACCATGTGAACGACCACAGCCGGTAGCGAAAGGTCCCCTCCCAATACGCTTCTCAGGACACGGCGCGGCTCCGACCACGCCGGACATTCTTCCAGCGTGTGCCGCACCGTGTCCAAAGCCTCCCCGCAGTGGTGGCACTGCTCGGTGGGTTCTCTCCCGATCCACCGCAGGTACCGGCCAAAACAACCATGGCCGGACAGCACCTGGGTGGATCTGTAGGTGAGCCGTTCTCGCCTCTCGCACCAATCTTCCATGATTGGCAAGAGGGCCCGGACTATTGGCCGACCCGTGTCGGCGGCCAGAATTTCTGACCACCGTAGGGTCAGCGTATCTTGCCGGGCCTGGCGCTTTCGCACTGCGATCCCATCCCGCTCGCCTGGGTCCTCCTCTCCCCTGCGCCCGCTCCCTTGCCATGTAATGCAGGGGAGGTAGACCCGCGAGGAGGCACGCCGCCTCTGTGGAGATGGTGCGATAGCCCCGTATGGTCAGCAGGGCCAGCCGGCGCTGCACCTTATTACAAAGTGCTTTACTGCGCCGGCTGACCGACAAAGCGTCGGACCACACGGGTGCCCCATAGAGAAGCTTGCTGTGCACTACCCCCGTATAGAGACGGCGGATCCGTCCATCGGGCCCTCCGATGTTGGGCAGCAGTCTCGCGAGCGAGACCGCCACCCTTTGTGCCTGGGGAATGATCCTGCCTCCTGACTCTCACTTTACCCACCTGTTTCCTTTACATATTCACAGGAGCACACTGAACGGAGGAGTCCAGGCATCTCTCAGGGCCATCCGCTAACGATTCTGGATCCCGAAGGGACGTTCAGTAGTAAAGGGTATCTTTCAGAAGTGTGTCACTTGTTTGCGATGGCGGGAGGAGACACAACAGCAAATAATGGGAGAGCTGCCGGCTCATCGGGTCAATCGAGCACGCGCCTTTCATTCCACCGGTGTGGACTACGCAGGTCCCATCTGGTTGCGGACCACCGCAGGACGTGGGCACAAAGCCTACAAGGGATACTTACAAGGAGAGTGCAAGGACCACGTTACACCGATTTAGTTGAGACTTTGTATACTTATAGATCTCGATCTCCCATTTACGAATATATACCATTATAGGTGCAAACACTCAATAGTTTTTGAGATATTCATAAACAAATTTCTTACATTACTCCTTACATTTGCTATTGTAGAGGATGTATATAACGAACTAGGCTTGGTGTAGCGGCAACGTACGAAACTTCCACCCGGTGGGCTAGGGTTCGATTCTCGTTTGGTGAAAATTTTTTTTTTCATATTTATTTATATTATTTATTCGCTGTGTAACATTGACTTGTTTGTAACAGATTGCAAATTTATTACAAGCTAAAGAACAACAGAATTAATAAATTATAAATAAATTGGCTGTGTAACATTGACTTGTCTGTATCAGATTGCACATTTATTACAAGTTAAAGAACAAAGGTATTAATAAATTATAAATAAATTCGCTGTGTACCTTTCTATTCATCCTCTACAGAATCTGTGTATGCCTTCTTCGATTTGTCGAACTACTCGCGTTTCAAAGTTAGACCCAATGCAACTGTTTGTTATTGTAAGAACCGATAGGCAACTCCCCTGCATCAGAATGAGTTCTTTAGTCAGTCAAAGATTGTCCATAGCCAGAGTGAAAAGCTAAAATGAATGTGCATGCATCTAGTTCATCGTGTAATATTATAATTGATAGTAATTCCAATGAAAAGCAACTATTAAGGGATGCTTTAACATATGTGGAAGACCATCTTCATAATCACAATTTAATTGCTAATGAAGTGTCCACGTCAATTTTTGAGGCAGCCATAGCATTTGGTAAAAAAATTATTGAAAATATAATTCACATTCTTACGGAATACGAAGTACAGCAGGAGGAATATCTTATTGATATCGACGAGTCCGACAGTGACAGTGAATACGAAGAAACCATACATGATGATTCTCCGGAAGATGAGTGGTGTGTGCACGAAAGAAAAGGGTACCAGAAGGGAACAAAAAGGGTTAATATTCCGTTATACAGTAAAATTAAAACAGTCACTCTAGCACATCAGAATCCTTCGTGGAGCTTAAAAACATTACAGATCAACGGCAGTAGATTTTTGAAAAGGAAGTATGATATATCCTGCTGGAAGAAACAAATCATTAATGGAGGAACAATATATGATAAATACAATGCAACAGACCAATGGACTTACGATCGATTTAAAGAAGCCCGTGAAGATTTACAGCAGGTCACTACTCGTCAATTGCGACAATGGGCTTTAGCAGGTGCCAGCCAATTTCAATCTGAAGATTTTAAATTTAAAGCTTCCGCTCGGTGGGTTGCATATTTTAAAAACAATCATAGAATTCGGCAAAGGAAAATAACTACTTACGTGTCCGTTAAAGAAATCGGAAGTTTAAATGATATAGTAGTAGCTGCTGAAAATTACCGTAAAATAATTAAACATATAACACCGCAATTCAATGGAATATATAATCAACACAGACCAAACTGTTAGAAAAAAAATAATACTAGCAGATTATTTACTGCACTTGTTCTTTATTATCACAGTAGAATGTTATTTTATTTCACTTTTAATATATCTTCTAATTACATTTGTAACAGACCTGTACAGCGGGCTCGGTACAGATCTGTTACGAACGCGAAGACTCGCGCACCACCGCAACACGCCGAACGACCCCGACCGAACCCGAATTCGTACCGCGCGTTTTCACGCCTCGCAACCAGGCACGACACAGTATTACGCGCCTTCCCGCGTTTTCGCGCCTCGAAGCAGGCACAATTCGGCGAATTACGCGCGCACACCGCAACCCGCGTATCCCGCAGTCACCACCGAATTTGCCTATAAGAGGCAGCACGGAAGAAGACGGCCGAGACCACGGAACATCGGTAAGCGCCTTACCCTGACGAGCCGTCACCGCTTCGCGCCGAGGCCCCGTCGCCGTCCCCGCGAGCCGCCGGGACACCTTTTGCAGCGCGCCGGTTGCATCCGCGTCCGTTCCACGAGCCGTCGAACCGACCCGCAGTACCGCTTCGCGCCGAAGTTCCCCGTCGCCGTTCCCACGAGCCGTCGGAACCTCGTCTGCAGCGCGCCGTTGTGTCCTCGCCCGTTCCGCGCGCCGCTGAACGAATCCTTTCACCAGCTTCGCGCCGGAGTTCCCGTCGCCGGTCCCGCGAGCCGTCGGAACACACATTGCAACACGCCGCTGCTTCCTCGCCCCTTCAACGCGCCGTCGAACGAACCCCGCCGTTATCGCCCCGACAAATCCGACCGCGAGCCGCCGGTTCCGACCCCCGCGTACCTGGACAAAACGTGCCCGGCACCGATACTAGGATCCGCGAACCGCGTACGCGCACCCGTGGGGATACCGCGATCGGCGTCTTCGCGATCCGCGACGTAGTGAGACACGAACAGTAACGCCGTCTCGCAGTGTTTTATTTTGCCCGACCCGTCGTTCCCCGACCGCCCCTCGCCGCGAACCCCGGCTCGGTGAGCCATTCAGCAACGAGGGAGAGCTCCGGTTGTAACGAGAATTCCGGACTCGTTACACATTTACACAGGTACTGCTTATTAGGAACACGTGATACAATATCGGCGGTTAGACTACGACTGACCAACTAGACTCGAACAAAACAACGTCATAAGAAAAAGACGCAAGAGGGCGCATTGCCATTTTAAATTTCCAACAAAGCCCCCCTCAATGTGTACTCTTGAATTAAATATGAATGACCTAATCTTTCCTTTTATTTAACCCCAATCCCTTCAAACAAACTTCATGTTTAGCTTTTGTCAATGCCTTCGTTAATCCGTCTGCAATCATTTCCGCAGTTGGTATATACCTAAGACTACATTTCTTTTCCTGCAAAACATCTCTTATAAAATGATATCTTATGTCGATATGTTTCGACCTTGCATGAAATACATTATTGTTAGCAAGCATTTGTGCACCCTGGTTGTCGTTAAATATTACAGCTTTAATGTCAAATCCTAACTCTTCAAGAAGCTTTTGGAGGTAAATTGCTTCTTTTGCTCCTTCTGTGATAGCCATATATTCTGCCTCGGTCGAAGATAGGGCTACTGTCCTCTGTTTTTGTGACTTCCATGATACGGCAGCCCCGCTTAATATGAAAGCATATCCTGTATACGATCTTCTGTCTATAGTACAGGCTCCCCAGTCTGCATCAACATATCCGTTCAAGCCTTGATTTGTTTTCCTGAAATCCAAACTCGTGTTAATAGAACCTTTAAGGTACCGCAGTACCCTTTTCGCGGCTACCCAATGACATTTCTGATGTCCATCCAAGAATTGGGATAAGTATACCACCGCTCTCATAATATCAGGTCTCGTTCCAACTGCTAGATACATTAATGACCCAATCAAATTTCTAAATGGTTCATCTCCTGTTTTCTCCTTCTCATTTCCATTTTCCTTGGTTAAATTTACATTAATGTCCAAGGGGGTAACTACAGGTTTAGCTTCTTGCATTCCGAACCGCTCCAATATTTCCTCCACATATTTTCTTTGTGACAAATTGATTTCATCCTTGCCTTGGTGAATTTCTATACCCAGGCAATATTGTGCTGGTCCTAGATCTCTAACCTCGAATGCATTTATGAGAAAATTTTTCAACCTCGTTATCTCGCTTAATTCTTCTGATCCTATTAATAGATCATCGACATAGACTACCACAATCATAGTCCTATTGGTTTTGACTTTCATGTGATATACACATGGATCAGACTTCGTTGGTTCTAATCCAAACTGGACTAATTTTTCATTTAGTCTCATATACCACTGTCTCCCGGCTTGTTTTAGCCCGTAGAGCGCACGATTCAGTTTGCATACTTTGTTCTCCTGTTGCATCTCACTCCTCATAGCCACAGCTTGCTTTAATATTTTGCTTCTACTGCCTTCTTCCTTTATTATGTCATTCAAACTTTCTTTAAGATTTTTAGGTATCTCCATGAACACATCCTCTTCTAAATGACCATTCAAGAATGCTGCTGTTATATCGAATTGGTGTATTTTTAGATTATACTGCACTGCCAACACCATTAACAATCTCACAGAATCCAAACGTGCAACCGGTGAGAACGTTTGGTTGAAATCTACTCCCTGACGCTGACTATAACCCTTCGCAACCAGTCTCGCCTTTCTTCGTTCAAGGGTTCCATCTGAATTCAACTTATTTGTCAGTACAAGCTTACATCCGACAACATTTTTATTCTCTGGTCTGTTTATTATATTCCATGTGTTATTCTTTAACAGAGATTTAAACTTTGAATTAACAGCTCTTTGCCATTCCTTCTTATCTTGGCTGTTAACTGCTTCTTCAAAAGGAATTTCTATTGTGTTTGCGCTTTCTTTCTCAGACGCACCATATTCAGGTCCTTCAACTTGAGTACCTCCAATTTCTTCATTAATTAAACTTTGAGTTCTATATACCTTCTTTGGTCTTCCCGGTCGGCCTGTTTTGAGAAAGGTCGGACGTCCAGGTAACCGTTTTTGTATTTCATTTTCCCTTGTATAGGCCTCATTTAATATTTCTGTTGGCAAATCATCTTTTGTTTTATTTACACTTATTTCGGTTTCACTATTATTTTCTTCTTCCTCAATTATTATACTTTGATCTTCTGGTTGCACCATCTTGTTTTCTTCAAATTTCATCTCCATGAATTTTACATCTCTGGATATAACTATTTTTCTATCCTGATGTATCCACGTTCGATATCCTTTATTTTGGTCCGAATAGCCCACAAATACTCCTTCTTTCGACTTCTTATCAAACTTTCCTTTTTGTGTTTTGTCTAGAACAAACACTTTGGTTCCAAAAATTTTTAAGTGTTTTAAATTTGGTACCCGTCCTTTCCATTTTTCATATGGCGTTCTTCCCTCTAAACTCTTTGTTGGACTTCTATTCTTTACATAATTTGCAGTCACTAGTGCCTCGCCCCAAAACGATGAATTAAGCTTTGACTGTATGAGCATACAACGTGCCGCCTCTACCAGGGTTCGGTTCTTCCTTTCCGCAACCCCATTCTGTTGCGGCGTGTATACTGTTGTCAGTCTTCTCTTAATTCCATTTTCTTCTAGATACTTGTCAAATTCTTTATTGCAATATTGAAGTCCGTTGTCAGACTGAATACTTTTTATTCTCTGTCCTGTTAAGTTTTCTACCATATTTTTGTATTTCTTGAAAACTTCTAGAACATCACTCTTTTTCTTTAAAAGATACACTTCATACCACCTTGAATGATCATCTATAAAGGTCGTAAAATACTTTGCTCCACCTTTCGTTTCAGTTTTAATTGGACCACATATATCTGTGTGTACTATTTCTAACACCGTAGAACATGGTTTTCTATGGCTGCGGAAGGGCTCAACATGTTGCTTCCCTAACGCACAAATGTCACATTTTTCAATATTCGAATTCATCATTCCAAAATCTAGTCCAACTGCTGACTTATTTCTTATCATTCCAATTAAATCAGTTTTATTTAAATGAGCCATCCGCTCATGCCATAAGTTAATCTGATTATTCTCTTCGGATGAGATTTTATTTGCGCAACACTCAGGTTCCTTTATATAATACAAGTTTCCAACTCGTTCAGCTATCATTTTTACTTCATTATTTGAATCTTTTATTAAGGCCACATCTTTCTTAAAAATTATAACATTGCCTCTATCCGTTATTTTTGCAACTGACATTAAATTGTTTCGCAAATCTGGGACGAATGAAGTATTTTGTAAATTGACTGACCTTTCACTTTTCCCATCCGATACTGTCATGTTTACATTTCCTTTTGCCACGACTTCAGTGCATCCATTATTCGCCAGATTCAACCTCTTGTAACGAGCCTGTTCGTCCGGGGGCTCGCTGCAACGGTTCCTCGTGCCGAAAGGATGCTCGCCGTACCAGGGTCCGCTGTTTAACGGGGAAACGAGGACGGGATGGTCAGGAAGAGGCGAGTTCACTTCACGTTTTCACGGTTTTCATTGGTCTCTGTCGCACTCTCGCTGCTCTCGCACGGTACGCGTATTTCGCGGACGGTCGCTTCGTACGGGCGAATATTTTCGGCGGTCGCGGGCACGGTCAACGGCGGTCGGGGCGGTCCGGATCGCCCTGTTCGCGGCGGACGTTCGGCGGAATTTCGGCGGGCGGACGGAAACTACCCGGTCTCGGCGGCGTCGCCACGACGGTGCCGGGACCAAGGCGGGAGCGGAGGCCCTCGCCACGAGGGTCTCCGAGCGGGAAGGATCGGAAATCCCGATATCACTGCCACAATGATATCGGTATTTATCGAGATCGTCGCCGCGACGATCTCGCGGCAGGAATAATGGCCGTCACTCGCCGCACTGCCACAGTGCCTCGAGTTCGGCGGAGTTTCGCGAGTACGCTCCTCGTGGCCGTTGCCACAACGGTTGCGAGGAAGCGTAATCGGTTCAGACCTCGTGTCTCGAAGGCATTGCCACAATGGCTTCGTTACGGCTCGAGGGAGAACGGTTACCGGGTCGGAAAGGCTACTTACACGGGAACTTCTGGTCGGAGATGCGCTCTTACGTACGGACGGGAGGATTGAGGCGCAGAAGAAGAAGAAAGCAAGAAGAAGAGGGCGCGAACCGCGAGTGTCGCGCCTTATATCCCCTCGCTCCGTGGCGAGGGGTAGAAGTGCGGTGCGGTACGTCCCGGAAGTTCCCGTGTTGCCGCGGATCCGGTTCGCGGCGCGCTTGCCTCGGGTTATTTCGGTGTTTGTCGGCTTCGGTCGGCGTGCTACCATGTCGGGACGCGGGCGACTGGTAACAGGCCTGTCAATGTACAGGTCTGTTACACCCCCCCTTATCATCACGGCGGCGAGAGAGAGACGGTGGACCTTTTATTATTAATCTCACATCGGTACAAAAGAAACTTACAAACTAACGCACTTAATACTACGGCAGTGGGCGGCGTCTGTTTCGCGTAGGAACGCGGTTATCTTTGGCACGGGCCCCGTTCGGTCGCGTTTCTGCTTCCGCCCCGGATGTTAATTGCACAAAACCCGTCGCCGGGCTCGTGTCGCTAGCCGTCTTTCGCGGGTCCCGATGTTGCGTACGGGGAGATCAACGGCGGAACGAACGGCAAAAAAAAAACGGAAAAAGAGAAAGGAAAAAAAAACAAACAGAAAAAAACGAGGCGGTGACCGAAGGGGTGACAATACGATAGCGAACAAGAAAATGTGCATCGGGTCGGCGTTCCTTGTCACGTCCGCGTCCTCGCTCACTTTCGCCCGGTACTTATAGCTAATCTTACTCTAAGTTCGCACTATGCCGCGTTCGCTCACCCCCGTCGCGAGGGTGGGGCGCGGCCTACACGTTTTCACCACTCTCACTGTCCGCCGGCGGGTCCCGTGGTGAGTCGGCGTTTGCAGCGTCGGAGATGGCCGGCCTCGTCGAAGAGTAGCGTCCATCTCTCGGCTCCCTCGACGGTGGACGCGTACGCCCTTCGCTCCGCCACGAAGCGAAGTGGCACTTCCGCCAGGCGTCCATTTGGTAGCTCGTACCATAGGCACACGCAGGGTGCTAGTTTCCCCGTGTAGTGGATCGGGGTCAGCCACTGTTGTCCTCTGGCGTCCTTCTCCACCGGCTTCCCGTCGTTCCCTGGCCGTTCGTGTTCGGGCACCTCAGTCGGCGGTCGTCCCCCGGGTCCGCCCTGTGTTGCGGCCTCCCGGCTGGGGGCCGTCGTCGCCGTTGGTCGTGGTAACCCGTCCGCCGGGACGATTTTAAAGTCGAGCCGCGTGGCCACCAGCGGCTCGTTGGCTGCGGCTGGTTTGGGTGGAGGCGCGGCCACGTGGTACGTGATTTGGGGCCGGGGGGCGTCCGGCCGTGTTGTGCCCTCGCGGCACTTTTCTCGAGCCTGTGGGGTCTCCGGAGGTGGCGCGTCCTGAGGCAGCTCTTCACCCTGCCGCGGCGGAGTGGGCTGGATGTATTTGGCCGGCACCCGGCACCGCTCCAGGACGACCGCGAGCTCGGGCAGTGGCTCGCTCCAGTGGCTCAACGTCGCTGTCTCCTTCCCTTTCTTTTTCGCCGGCTTCTCCTTGGTGGGTTGTTTTCTCTCGGTCCCCGGGGCCGTCGGCTTCCTCCTGGCTCGGGGCGCCTTCCTAGTATCGCCGCCCCTTTTCTGTGGCCGCTGCGGCGACCGCGCTCTGGCCGGTAAGGGGTTGGTGGTCCACCATCCTGGTCCCTCCGGTTTGTGGGGGACCCCGCACACTGGGGTTTGACCTCGGGCTTCCTGCGCGAGGTACCATGGTACGGCCGGGATCGTTTCCTGTGATGCCACCGACGACAGACTGGACATCGACTCGGTCCGCCGTGGCTTCGTGGTGGCCTGTGTGCTGGTCGGGAACCACAGCGTTTGGTCTTCCCCGTCCTTCGGGGCCGGGAACCGTGGGGTGACTATGTCCGCCCGGGGCACCGCGCCGGCTGCTCGCATTAAGCAGCTCACGTTCTTTGTCCCGGACGGGACGGGTCGTGGTCTGGTCGGCACTCGGGCCGTGGTCTCTCTCGACGGTCCAGGTAGTGGCTCTGCTGGCGTCGTTGGTTGGGCGGTCGCCCCGACCGCCCCCTCGTTCGGGGTTGGCGCCGAGCTGGACGTCCCGTTCGGTGGTTCGTCGGCCGGCCTCATCTCGGCCTCGGGTAGGACGATGTCCGGCGTGCGAGGTCGTTGCGTTAGATCGGGCTCTCGGAAGACGTCTAACAGGTCCCACTCCATTGCTGGCCGCTGCTGTCGTCGATTACTGGAAAGCCTATGACAAAAGTTAACCGCAGTTGTTATTTTCCGGGGACGACCTCGTCGGCGTGGGGTCGGCGCGTCAGTGGGGGCTGGGGGTAGTGGTGGTGTTCCTCTCGGGGAGTTCGCATTTGCGTCACCATCCGCTCCCTCCGTAGGGTCGCCCGGTGCCCTGTGGTGTTCCGTGTCCGGTTTCAGGTCCTGTACGTGGATGTGGCGGGTCCACTTCATGTTCCGGTCGCGGAGGTCCACGATGACCGGCGAGACGACGCGTCCGACGGTGTACGGCCCGCTAAATTTCGGTGCGAGTTTGGCGTTTACGTGGGTGGCTTTGTTGGAGAGCGTGTGCTCTCTCTTCCAGACACGCTCGCCTATGGCCGGCCTCCAGTCGCGGCGGCGTAAGTTGTAATACTTCTCCTGCCTGCTGCATGCTTGGGCGAGGTGGATTCGCGCTAATTCCTGCGCCTCGCGTAGGTTCTTCCAGCGGTGGTGCGGGGCGGTCGCTGTCTCGTTCGCGCGGGGTTGTCCTGGTGACCGAAGTTCCCTCCCCTGGTTCAGGTAGGCCGGGCTGTATCCAGTCGACTCGTGCCAGGCTGTATTGGTGGCGAACCTTGCCTCGTTTATTTTCTCGTCCCACCGATCATGGTGCTCCCCCGTGTATTGGGCGAGTATAGTTTTCACCACCTTATTGGCTCGCTCGACCGGATTGCAGTGTGGCGAATACGGTGGTGTCCGCCGGTGTTCGATACCTGCGGTCTGCAACAGGGCTGTAAACGGTTCCCCAATAAACTGGCGCCCGTTGTCGGTGATCATCACCTCTGGAGTTCCGTGGCGGAGAATAATTTCGGTCTGGATGGCCGTAGCGACGGCCGTGCTTGTGGCCTTGCGGAGAGGCATTAGCTCGACCCACTTCGTGAATCTATCGAGCATAACGAGTAGCCAGATGTGACCCTTGCGCGAGCGTGGCAGCGGTCCGACCAGGTCCACTGAGACGGTGTGCCAGGGTCGTGTCCCGGGGTGGGTGTACATGTGTCCTGGCGGTTGTTGTGCTGGCGCCTTGTATCGTTGGCAGTTGTCACAGCTGCGGACGTAGCGTGCGGCCTCGCGGAACATCCCTGGCCAGTAGAATCGCTGGGCTAGGCGAACGTTTGTTTTGGCGATGCCCAGGTGGCCGGCGGTGGGGTCGTCGTGGTATTTTCCCAGTGTCGCCTGTCGTTCCTCGATGGGCACGCATAATTTCCACGCGTTGTCTTCCTCCGGCTCGTTGAAGTCGAGTTGGTGTGGGAGCCGCTTGTATAGCCTGCCCTCGTTAATCCGGAAATCGGGTACGGTGGTCGGGTCGCTCTGTACTGCTTCAAATTTCTTTTGGTACCAGCTGTCGGTTTGCTTCTGCCGGCGGGTGCTCATCGCGGCCGATGGAGCGATTCTCGAGAGGGCATCCGCCACGTAGTTCAGCTTTCCGGGTCGGTACTTGACGTCGAAGTCGAACTGTTGCAGTTCCAGGGCCCATCTCGCGAGTCGTCCGGTCGGGCTGTCCATTTGTTGTAGCCAGCGCAACGCCTGGTGATCGGTGATCACTGTGAACCGATAACCTTCCAAATAGGGCTTCATTTTTCTGACTCCCCACACAACCGCGAGACACTCCTTTTCGGTCGCGCTGTATTTTCGTTCCGTGGTACTCAGCGTGTGGCTGGCGTAGGCGATCACTCTCTCGTGGCCGTCGGGGCCTTGAGTCAGTACGATGCCCAGTCCGTGGTCGCTCGCGTCTGTCTGGAGGGTGAACGGTTGTTCAAAGTCGGGGCAGGCGAGGATCGGGGCGGCTACCAACTTCTCTTTCAACGTTTGGAATGATCTTTCCTCGGTTGCCGTCCATTTCCACGGAGCATTCTTCCGTGTAAGGCGCGTCAGTGGCTCTATTATTTCGGCGAAGTTCGGTACAAAGCGGCGGTACCACGATGCCATGCCGTGAAAACGCCGGACCTCGCGTATCGTTTTCGGCGGGGGTATCTGCGCGATTGCGGCGGTTTTCTCGGGGTCCGTCCGGATGCCTTGCTGGTCCACTACATGGCCCAAGTATCTTAGGTTATCCACGCAGAATCGACACTTTTCCGGGTTGAGCTGCAGGCCGGCCGTGCGTAAACGGTGAAAGACTTCGCGTAGGTGCCGTCGATGGTCTTCGCCGGTACGACTGACGATGATTATGTCGTCCAGGTACGCAAACGCGTGCGGCTCGAGCTCCGGACCGATGATCCTATCTAGGAGGCGTTGGAAGGTTGCTGGCGCCGAGTGTAGGCCGAACGGCATGACGGTAAATTGAAAGAGTCCTTGGCCGGGTACGGTGAACGCCGTGTACGGCCGGCTGGTCTCCTCCAATGGGACCTGCCAGTAGCCGTTCTTTAAATCCAGTGTAGTGAGGAATTTCGCGCCCCTCAGTTTGTCCAGGGTGGCCTGGATGTGGGGTAGGGGGTAGGCATCCTTCTCCGACCGCGCGTTCACTTTCCGGAAGTCTACGCAGAAGCGTGGTCGTCCGTCCCTTTTTCTGACTACGACCACCGGGGAGCTCCATGGGCTGTCGGACGGTTCGATTACGCCAGCGTCGAGCATCTTTTCCACTTCCTCGTTGATGATCTCCTGCATTGCCGGATTCCTGGGCCGATATCGTTGTTTAATCGGCGTCGCGTCAGTCATTTTTATTCGGTGCTGGACGAGTGTCGTACGACCGGGTACTCCCTTGAACAGATCCAATTCGTGTCCCAGAAATTTCTCGAATCCCTCGCGTTCACCGTCTTGGAGGGTGCGGAGGCCTAGGCGCAGGCATGGTTCGGCGTGGTAGTTCTCCGGCCAGGACGCGAGCTCGAGCGGGGGCTTCAACTCTAGTTGAAGTGCGGCGATCGTCTGTATGCCGAGCAGTACCGGCGAGCCCATATGTGGCAGGATCGTGAATTCCTCGGTCCATTCATGGTCATCGGTATGGAACGTTAGTTGGATGGTTCCGCTCGGTCGCGCGTCGGATCCGTCGGCCAGGCTGACTAGGCTGGTTTTCGTTGCCGGCGGTACTCCGTGCTCGCGTGCCCATTCCAACACTTCTTCGTTGACACACGAAATCTGCGAGCCGGTGTCGAGGAGCGCGTCAACCTCTCGTCCCAACATAAGAATCGGTAGCACTGGGCGGGGCGTATATCGTATGCGGCGGTGATATTCTATTGGCGGGGCCGACGCTCGTTCCCTGGTGGCGGGCCCCGCGGGCCGTTTCCCGGCGGGTGACAGTCCCGTGTCAACGTGTCATCGCGGCCGCACCGAGAGCAGAATTTTCGGTAGGTGTTGCGACATTCGAAGCGGTAGTGTCCCCGTTGCTTGCACCGCCAGCAGTGGGTTTCCGGGTTGTAGATGTCGGCAGCTGGTGTTTGGTTGGCCCCGTTCGTTGTCCTCCGGTCCGTTGGGCGGCTGTCCGGTCGGGTGTCCTCCCGCATCTCGACGACGTGCGTCGGTTTGCGTTGGTTCCGTCCCTCCTTTTCGTCGCAGAGTTCGATCTGCTGTACTCGTTCGAGCAGTTCTTGGACGTTCGCCACGTCTTTCAGCGATATCAGGCGGCGGTGCTCCGGTCGCATGTTTTCCAGCAGCATTTCCAGGCGGTCGGTCATCGGCAGTAGGGCCCTTCTCATGAGGGTGGTGACCGCGGTCATATATTCAGCGAACGGTTCGCCGGGGCGCTGGACGCGATCGCGCGCCTCGCGTTCGCGTTGGAATTTGGAGTGGGCCGGTGAGTGGACGGCCACGAATTCTGTCGCGAACTGATCCCAGGTCCTGATACCGGCTCGTTCGTTGCGGTACCAGGCTTGTGCTTGTCCTCGTAACAGTTCCGGGACCCCTCGTAGCAGTTCGTCGTCCGAAATATTGTATGACTGCTGCAGTTCCGCGATCCGCTCCAGAAAGGAGAACGGATCCTTCCCGTCGGTCACGCAACCCGATTTTCGCATGCGATCGATGTTCCGATTTGGGTCCATTTTTTCAGTCGCGGCGGCGACGATCGTGGCCATCTCGGCCGCCTTTTCTGCCATCTTTCGCGTCGACACCCCAGGTTCGGTCATGTCATATAATGCACTGGTCTGGTGAATGATAACCTCGGCCCAGCGTTGACGGAGGTGTTCAGGCGTTGTCCCCGTCTCGGGTTCGGGTCCGGTTACCAGCGATTCCTTGTGCCCACGCGCAGATCCTGTCTTCCCTGTGGCGTGGCCTGGTGGCATTCGCGGGTTACACGATCAGGCGAACTTCGATGTTAGGCGGGCGGGAATGAGAATTCCGGCAGTCGCGCGACTTGACGTTTCTCTGTTGACATCGGAGTCTCGCGTCTCGACCGCCCGGCGGCGCGCGTGTACCGGCACGGCCTCTCAGCGGCGTCACTAGATGGCGGTCGCGCACGACTCTTTCACTCGCGCCACGGTAACCTCACTTTCGCGTTTGCCACGTGGCCATTATCCTGACGCGTTGGAACTATTTTCACCAGGTCCCTGTTCGGGCGCCATGTAACGAGCCTGTTCGTCCGGGGGCTCGCTGCAACGGTTCCTCGTGCCGAAAGGATGCTCGCCGTACCAGGGTCCGCTGTTTAACGGGGAAACGAGGACGGGATGGTCAGGAAGAGGCGAGTTCACTTCACGTTTTCACGGTTTTCATTGGTCTCTGTCGCACTCTCGCTGCTCTCGCACGGTACGCGTATTTCGCGGACGGTCGCTTCGTACGGGCGAATATTTTCGGCGGTCGCGGGCACGGTCAACGGCGGTCGGGGCGGTCCGGATCGCCCTGTTCGCGGCGGACGTTCGGCGGAATTTCGGCGGGCGGACGGAAACTACCCGGTCTCGGCGGCGTCGCCACGACGGTGCCGGGACCAAGGCGGGAGCGGAGGCCCTCGCCACGAGGGTCTCCGAGCGGGAAGGATCGGAAATCCCGATATCACTGCCACAATGATATCGGTATTTATCGAGATCGTCGCCGCGACGATCTCGCGGCAGGAATAATGGCCGTCACTCGCCGCACTGCCACAGTGCCTCGAGTTCGGCGGAGTTTCGCGAGTACGCTCCTCGTGGCCGTTGCCACAACGGTTGCGAGGAAGCGTAATCGGTTCAGACCTCGTGTCTCGAAGGCATTGCCACAATGGCTTCGTTACGGCTCGAGGGAGAACGGTTACCGGGTCGGAAAGGCTACTTACACGGGAACTTCTGGTCGGAGATGCGCTCTTACGTACGGACGGGAGGATTGAGGCGCAGAAGAAGAAGAAAGCAAGAAGAAGAGGGCGCGAACCGCGAGTGTCGCGCCTTATATCCCCTCGCTCCGTGGCGAGGGGTAGAAGTGCGGTGCGGTACGTCCCGGAAGTTCCCGTGTTGCCGCGGATCCGGTTCGCGGCGCGCTTGCCTCGGGTTATTTCGGTGTTTGTCGGCTTCGGTCGGCGTGCTACCATGTCGGGACGCGGGCGACTGGTAACAGGCCTGTCAATGTACAGGTCTGTTACACTCTGATTATTTATTTTAACCATGTCTTGAAACTTGTCTTTGTCCTTACATAAGTGAGTCGTACACCCACTATCCAGACACCATTTGTTACCTGTACTGTTTTCGCTTATTTGCAATCCGCCTTCCTCACTGCTTAGGCGTACGTAATATACATCATCAATTGCATTTGCATTATACTTAATTTTGTCCAATTTTGTGTAGCAGTTCTGAGCCTTGTGTCCCTTCTTATTACACCTATAGCATGTTGTAACTGTTCGTTGCTTCCCCGTCGGCGTGGTCGGCCTCCTCGTGGCTGGATAGCTCGTCGTGCCAAGTCCGTGGGTGCCGCGGAGGGGTGTATTCCGGAACGGGTGCAGGGTGCGTGAAATTATAACACTCGGCGAACGTTTTAACGGCGGAGGCTTGCTGCCGTCGGACTCGCGGGAGTTTCTCGTCGCGTTCTGTGATTACCAGAATTCATACTCGCGTGTCGCGAACCGGAGATGCGCGGGTGGGATCAGGAAGGAGTTCGGTTTCCCTGCCCGGGTCGGGTTTGTCGGAATTGTGACGTGGTGGTGCACCGTGCGTCGTATTCCTCCCGGGCGGTTCTACACTGACGAAGGATGGTACATCGTCTTCGTCAGACGTCTCCGTTGGCGGTTCGCCGTGACGGGATAGTCGGTGGTACACCTTGACTATATGCCGGCGGTACGCCGTGGCAGGTTAGCTGGTGGTGCACCGTGGCTGGATGGCCGGCGGTACGCCTTGGCAGGTTAGCTGGTGGTACACCGTGGCTATCGTGAGCGGCGGTACGCCGTACTCGGATGCGGCGGAACGTAGTTCGTCACCGGCTGGGAATAGGAGAGACGGGATACTTACTTCGGGCAATCGTGCCAGGTACGGCGTCGATCCACGAAGGTAAGAGCGCGACTGAGAGTGAGTGCTCGTTCGCAGCGGCCTTATATACAATTGTGAGGAGTGGGGTTGGCTCTAGACCGTGGGAAATATTCCCATGGTTCGTGGGAATATTTCCTGTCAAATTCCCATCACGGGGCACGAATGTTTCGGGGCCGGCGTCGGCTTTGTCCGGCTTGGGTCGGTATATTTCGGATCGCGCTTCTTAGTAACAGGCCTGCGTAAAGGTCTGTTACAATGTAATATCATTTTTATTTTTATATAAGCCTCTTATCTGAGTGTTCGGTCTTGGTATGAATTTATTTGTATTTTTGCTGTACGATGCGACCATTGCACCAGAATCATCTCCCGATTTTTGCTTTCTTGCAGTATTTTCTTCTAAAATTTTCACCTTCAGTGAGTTCACATCTAGAAGAATGTCCCTAGACTCTATTGCACAACGAAAATTCTCAAAGCTTTCCGGTAGGCTGTATAATAACATAATTGCAAGTAAATCAGGATTAATTTCTATATCCATAGCTGCTAATTTGTCTACAGCGTCAGAAAACGTTTTCATGTGCTCACGGACATCTTCTCCTTCTTTCATACGTTGCAAGGTTAACTGTTTCAGCAACGTGGCTTTTCTCGCCGGCCCTTTCGACGCAAAAATCGCTTCCAATCTGTTCCATACTTCTCGCGAAGTTTCACAACCCCTTACCTGTTTTAATTCTGCAGGGCTGATACTCAAAATTAGATCAGATTTAGCTTTCTTATCTTCTTTTATCCATGCCTGTATTGAAGCTTCTCTCGCTGCTGTTGTAGCATTTTCGGTTCCTTCGTACACCTCAGATTTTAATTTTTCTCCGCTCACATATTGCCACAAATCTCCCTTCGTTAGTAAGGCTTCAACTTGCATTCTCCATGTCTCATAATTATCCTTCGTCAGTAATTCGATCCGTGTCGAATTTATGGTGTTTGCCATTTTTACGAGACACGTGCTTTTTATAACCTCAAAAAATCACACGTGGTACCTGGGCCCATAACCTTTGTTAGAAAAAAAATAATACTAGCAGATTATTTACTGCACTCGTTCTTTATTATCACAGTAGAATGTTATTTTATTTCACTTTTAATATATCTTCTAATTACATTTACACAGGTACTGCTTATTAGGAACACGTGATACAATATCCGAGGTTAGACTACGACCAGGGGGTATTCTATTACCAAGCCCGTGTCAAATAATTTCTGTAATTCTGAAAGTTTTAACAGCGAATTGCAAGTTTCGCATTTTTCTAATTTCATCATTGTTGTAACTGCAACTAAAATATCTGTCACGTGTGCGTCACTTATACTATTTAAACATATATTTACATGCGTAAAAGAATGGTTCACTTCGACATCTTGATTTCGTTTCATATTAATAATATGTTTCGTGTGAATAAAATAATCTGAACGGTCATCTTCACAATTTCCTTTGCACGAAATCCTTCTACCAGAGTTATTGATAAATATACTTTTGTAATAGTGAGTAAATAACGAACATGTGGGATTTGCATTTCTCCCTCCATGCCCAGATAGCCAAGCGGGCCTCTGGCAGAAATCGAGCAGGGCGTGCCGAGGTCAGGTATCGGGATTTTTACGGGCCGAACGCCGCTTGGACCTGCCGAGGGCAGCTTGTGCCTCGAATCTGCCGAGGGGAAGTTATGACCGTGAGGGCTCGAGGACGTGCCCTCGGCAGAATCGCGGTACAAGCTGCCCTCCGCCCAAACCCGGCCCAAACACGCAACAAGCTGCCCTCGGCCCGTTGGTCCTCGTTTCTGCCATGCCAGAAATGATGATTACACAAAGACCGACGTGCCGAGGGCAGCTTGTTGCGGGTTTGGGCGGAGGGCAGCTCGTACCGCGTTTCGGCCGAGGGCACGTCCTCGAGCCCTCACGGTCATAACTTCCCCTCGGCAGATTCGAGGAATTTGGCTATCTGGGTGGCTTCTGACCAAACTGAAAAAGTTTTCTACTGCATCCTGATTGTGATTTCTCCCAGAAAAATTAATATTAAAACATTTTAATTTATAATTTAATTTAATAATATTTTTTAATGTGAAAATCCAATTTTTTAAAACGACAGGATACATTTTATCTTCCGGCTTTCTTTTAATAAATTTCATGGAACTAATTACACGAATTCCTTCTTTCCAAATATTTATGTTCCGGGAATACGTGCTACTATCGACACTTTCATTATAAAAATTATTTAAACTATCGAATAACTGATTGAAAAAACGTAATAACTGTGCAGTATGCGTAGGATCCGGTGACAGTACCACACTGTGATTTCCCTGGACAGGGATATAGTTGACAGGGATATATTAGAAATAGATTACCTTTGAAAATGTTAAACTAAAAATTTGTGTACAATACGCTACTTTCATTTTTTTATAGATTCTTTTGTAATGTGTTGATCGGTAATTTTAACCAAAAGACGATTCGGTCCATTTGCACGATCAATCTCGTACGTTCCATCTATGTGTTCCCACTTAGCAGTTAAACGATTGACACCATCGAGGGAGAATTCCAAATCTTTCGTTAGTAAATTATTTCGAATGCACTTCATGAGGTGTGGGACATCGTACAAAGGAATTATTTCACTATCGTTTAGAGAGATGGTCTCGTTAGATGACGTATTTACCAGTGCGTTTACAGCTTTAACATTATTCGCATTCTGGTCACATACACAGGCAACCACGTGTAAACCAATATTTTTTGCTGCAGCTACAATTTCTTTAAACGTGTCCGTAATATCTAAATAAGTAGTGCTACTATTACAGAATGTATATGCGACGGTCTGTTTCCAAGGCCTTGCACCATATACACCTTTTAGCATCCAGACCGTCACATGGTCTGCATATTGTAAGTCGCCCTGCTTATCTATGTACATGCCTTCTATACTATCCATTGTCGCATTATAATGTACTCCCGCAGATAGTTTCATTTCATCAAATATCAAAATGCAGTATTTTTCTTTTGCTGTGAACGATTTAATGATCTTACTCATAGCTTCAAAAACGCTACTGCATACGCCTGGTTTAATGTCTAATTGTGTAATTAATTTTTTTAAAGTTACAGCAGTCGGCAATAAGAAAAGATTCTGAAAAAACCTATAATTTTTCGGGCTTTTCTTCCAAATGGATAAGGCTATTATTTTTGCATTCAGCGTGAATGATCTTTTACATTGCTTTTTACTCATATTTCTTTCGTAACATAAAAATAAATTTTTTATATGGTCTGGCACAGTTCTCCAGAATTTGTTATTTATGAAACTATCTGCGATTTGTAGCATTTTTTTATACTTGTTCTTTTGATTGTTGCACTGTTTAAATTTCTTTTGCATGTCCAGTATTGCCTGATAATATTTCTTGTTCTCCCCGGATAAGTGGTTGACAGAAGTTGTGTTAAAGACTTTCAAAATAGACCCTGAAAAGTATAATACAATTATTGTATTTGTGGTATTTAAATTAATCGCTACACATCCATCACCGCACACACTCCATTTGTGCATTCATTTACTAAAGTACAAATCCAGAAAATATCACCACAATCACACACAGAACTTGAAAGAAATTAAAAAAGTAAGAAAAGTTGACAATTCAAGCATTAAGTATAAACTATGAAGCTTAAATTATACAAGCATCTATTATGCTGCATATGTGCACAAACCACCTCTGTATACAAGAATTCTTACTTTGTTCCTCAAAGGATTCTTTCGTTTCATTTATTGTCTCGTTGAAATGCAGCAGAAGGAATGTTCTTGAATAAGAAAATACTAAAATATGTTGTATTTTTCATGTTCGTTTATAAAATACTAGTTTTTGAAGTAAAATAATTACCTTTTCTTTGTATCTCTGTTGCTACTGTTCTTCCTTTATTCTCTTCCCTTGAACGCTTCAAACTTCTATGCATTTGAACACCTAATAGAAATTTTTTGTTACTAAAGCTTAATACAAATTGATATAAATAATAAGAACAGACTGCTCCTACCAACCTTCAGTTATGTGATCACTTTCGCTCGTTGAAGGTTGATCAATGGCCGAGTCTTCCTTGGAACAATGAGTCGAAGGTTGATCAATAGGTGAGTCTTCCATGGAACCATGAGTTTTATGACCTTCGGTTTCAATATTTGAAAAATGTTCCAGTGGAACTTCAATTGGGTCTGCGAATATAAAGACAAGATATATTATCACACATATTTATAGCACTATTTCTTAACTATATTTCTTTATGAATAAATAA
Source organism: Lasioglossum villosulum (assembly GCA_963971365.1). Taxonomy (NCBI): domain Eukaryota; kingdom Metazoa; phylum Arthropoda; class Insecta; order Hymenoptera; family Halictidae; genus Lasioglossum; species Lasioglossum villosulum. The sequence continues at coordinate 17,987,742 of OZ020498.1, read as the reverse complement.
TATATAAATACCTGGTAAATATAAACTTGGTATTGCAGACCGAGCAAAGCCTCGCCGAAAAAAATATTTTTCTTCAAAATGTATATTGCATACCGCTTGCTGCAAAAGTTTTTTCTCTGGCAAATCCAATAATGCTCTGTTCCCAATCACAGAAAGCCATTTAGAAATTCGTTTCTCGAATTTTATGTCCGTAGGGATTTTATATAGTTTCCTAAAATTGCCAGGGCAATTAGGAACTACGCACGATGTCGCAACCATAATTAAATACTTTTTTTACTACACTGCACTATAGTCACTTCGAACGTTTGAAAGCACGTGTAAGGGGATCAGAGATCAGAGTGGATCAGATCAGCGTGGCGTGGATGGACATGTGCATCAAATCAAGCGTTCTGCGCATGCGCTGTAGGCGCCCCGATCACGTGATAGAGAACACTAACGCCGCCTGTGCCTCGGGAATGAAACATAGTGGTTAAATTATTTCCATTTCAGCTTACACCCCCTGACTACGACTGACCAACTAGACTCGAACAAAACAACGTCATAAGAAAAAGACGCAAGAGGGCGCATTGCCATTTTAAATTTCCAACACAAACTCGATGCCAATACCAATCAACATTCGACAGGACATTAGCTATAAAAGGAGAGAAAAAAGTTACTGTGAACAAAAAAAATATATCAAAAGCCACTCACACATACACGGCTCAATTTGCCATGACAATGTCCGGAAAATTACTACCACATGTATTTCTATGTACGCAGAAACCATCAGGAAAATTCGGACCACTTGTACGAAAAAAAGTAGACGCGCTAACGAATAAATATAAAAATGTAATAATATCGTGCTCGAAATCTGGCATATTAACGACAGATATATATAAAACGTTTTTGAAAGCAGTACTGCAACCTTATGTGATGGAAGAAAAATGTCTTTTATTAGTTAATTCATGGACAGGCCAAACAGATGTACAATTATACGATGAAGTATTTGTAACAGACACAGGAGACTGTACGTGTACCGTAAAAATTATTCCACCCAAGTGCACACCATTAGTTCAACCATGCGACGTTTATTTTTACCGACAAGTAAAAAATTTTCTAAAAAAGATACAGAACTGCACCTACTTAATAGAAAAAGGAAGAGAAATTGCAACTAGAGAAGATGCACTTAAATTGCATTCTTTAATACACAAACAATTATGTGCACCAATTTTTAAACCTATGCTGGAATATGCATGGTATGCAGCCGGATTAACAGCAGAGAGAAAATTTTTCAAAACGTCAATCAAATCTGCTTTCCCGTAGAAGTGGAAAGAAGCAAGTGCCAATGTAATAATACTGCACTTATTCGATGTGCAAGTTGTTTCTGTATGTTATGTTTCGTATGCTTTTACGACATGTACCACTGTTGTAATTAAAAATATGTAAGTGCAATATTATTAAATTTATCCTATACCATATTTTCACTTCGCATATTTACTTTATTTTTTCTGTTTTCAGACACGAGAGGGAAATTTACTATTTTAATAAGTTCGGTTACTTGACAAATTATAAATAAATTCGCTGTGTAACATTGACTTGTTTGTAACGGAATGCACATTTATTACAAGTTAAAGAACAAACGGTGTTGTAATGGATGCAGTCTTGATCGACCAAAAGGCTCGAGGAAGAAACGAGACAGGATCGTTTAATTCGAGTGAGGAGAGAATGGATTATTCAAACAGGATGTGTGAAAGGGAGTGAATGAATGTATTGCCGAATTTCCACAAATTGCACTGTGTATTTGCTCGAGAAAATACACTGCTTGTCCGCGTTAATGTAACTTAAACAATGTACAATAATTTAATCAATAATAAAGCGTTGAAACAAAAAGGGTGTTCTGAGAATTAGCGTAACTTGTCTTCAAGATAGAAAGAGAATGGGCGCGTTGACCGTTGTCGCTCTCTTTTGTTGTCTCGATCTTCCTGGAAGTTCGTCACGCTCCGGTGATTCCGGTTTTGCGTTCTAGAATCTTCCAGAAGGATCGAGACACATTTCCACCAATCGCACGCAGTATTGGCGCCCGCGTGAGCCTCGACCGCACACGCTGCTTGTTCGCATATTCGGCGGGATCGCGTGTGATTCGCGTGACGTATTCGAGTTAATATGGCGCTCCGACGCGCCAATCTCGAACAAACGTATTAATAAATTATAAATAAATACGTTTGTTCTTTAACTTGTAATAAATGTGCAATCCGTTACAAACAAGTCAATGTTACACAGCCAGTTTATTTATAATTTATTAATTCTGTTGTTCTTTAATTTGTAATAAATTTGCAATCTGTTACAAACAAGTCAATGTTACACAGCGAATAAATAATATAAATAAATATGAAAAAAAAAATTTTCACCAGACGAGAATCGAACCCTAGCCCACCGGGTGGAAGTTTCGTACGTTGCCGCTACACCAAGCCTCGTTCGTTATACAGGGTGTCCCAAAATTCCTCCGACACCCGAAAATGGGAGGTTCCTTGGGTCATTTGAAGCGACATTTTCCTTTACAAAAATGGCGTGCGCGGCTTTGTTTAGGAGTTATTAACGAAAAACACGGACCAATCAGAGCGCGCCCTGGGCCGCCGTGCCGCGCCGCGCCGGCACCCGAGCGTTGGTGGTACGCCGTGACATCGCAACGAACAAGAGAGTTTCTCGATTATGTAAATTCGCTCCGATTTCAACGAGGTTTGGATATGTTGTTAACATCATTATTCTGTACCACATTTCTCTGTAAAGTATCTGGCTGTCGGCTTTAGTTTACGAGATAATCGAGAGAAACTTTAGTTGTAAATCCATGGGATCGATGTACTACTAATTTCTATCCGATTTCAATGAGCTTTGGATATGACGTCAAGACCGTTATTTTAAACAACATTTCTCTTTGAAATTTTTCGCGCTGTAGGCTTTAGTTTACGAGATGATCGCGAAAAACTTTGCTTTTCAATTCATTGTGGGTGTTCACGATAGCGTACACGACTTGCTAATATCTCCGAATCTAAAGCCGACCATGAACCATTTCAAAGGGTAAAGATATTTAAAGCGTCGAGTTTTATAACATTATTTCAAGGTCATTGAAATCGGCGAAGATCCGCATTATTTTTACCCGACTTACAGCAACATTACCCGAACGAGAAAAGAAGCTGAAACTAATAGTTTTAAAAACTCACTTATTCAGCCGTAAATCCATTTGCTGCTTCGAAATGTGTGTCAATGGGTCAGTCGCTGACGAACTGCACAGATGTCTTCAGGTATACGGCAGTATTGAAAGCCAAGGGACGTACGAGCAGGTCAACGAACTGCACAGCTGGTGATAAATAAGCAGGTGAATAGACAGCCCTAGGGATGTGCAGTCAACAATCCGGGCATTTCACTTTCACTTTCAAGTCGATAAATAAATCACATGTTTATTTTACACTGATGCACTAATAACAATTATAATATCACTTGTATTGCAGCACAAATCACACGAATTAGATAACATGATCACTAGCGAACGCGTGAACTTTCGGAAAGAACATCCCGAATTTTCGCACTGGGAAAATTTCACGACGATAGTAGATGCACTAAATTCACAATTATTTGGCACGTATACGATGTCCCATCCGCTCGTTGTCCATAAATTATCCTTGTGGTCGGGCCGGTAATTGCACCGCTGGTGGTAGCTGTCAAGAACGCGATCGCAGTGAAATCCAAGGGCTGAAAATTGAGGGCTGCACGGCAAGTGCGTCCAGGTCAACGCACCTGTCACTCTAGCACGTAGCAGGTTGTTTCTGCTAACACTTCCTGCCTTATTTTTTGGTGGCTTTGAAAAAGGCCGATTGAAAAGAAAGGAATTGTCCCTGCATTATTTTTTGGTGGTCCTGAAAAGGGCCAATTGTTTCTACTATCCCAGGTGCTCAAAATGGCCGCCGTCCTCTTGAATGCAGAGCTCCACTCGCCGGACAGTTTCTTGCATAACACCGCGGAGGGTGGCCGGCGTAATATTCGCGATGGCACCGTGAACTAATGTCACCATGTCTTCCACATTGCCGATCGGTCGCTTGTACACTTCATCCTGTGAAATCATATTTATGAAAGAAAAACAACACGTAAGTAAACACGTACACGATAACGAGTAAAAAATAACTAAAGATACAAATGAAAATTTAAATTACCTTCACGTAACCCCATAGGAAGAAATCCAACGGATACAGATCAGGTGACCGTGGGGGCCACGCAACAGGACAAGCGCGGCCGATCTACCTGTCCTGAAAGGTTTCACTCATATGGGCGCGGACATTTGCGGCGTAGTGCGCTGGCGCACCGTCCATTTGAAAATACATGTTCTGCCTGATAGCATAAGGAACATCGCCCATGAGATCAGGCAGAGCATGTTTCAAAAAGGCATGAAACGTCGGACCGTCCAGTCTATCGGGTAGCATGTACGGCCCGATGACCTACTCGCCACAAATATCGGCCCATAAATTGACCGACCAGCGGGTCTGTGCTGCGCGTTCCCGAACCGCCCTCGGATTCTCGACGCTCCACACATGCAATTTGTGGCCGTTGAAGCACCCTTCTCTTGTGAAGAGTAATTCGTCGGTCCACAATATGCATGTGAGGAACGTCGGATTCCGCGACACTTCGTCCAGCAGCCACCTGCAATACTGAAGCCGCCGGGTGGAGTCTCCAGGCAGCAATTGTTGCACCCGCACAAATTTGTACGGGTGCATCTGCGCGCCTCGCAGAATCCGATGGACAGACGATCGGCTGATACTATACTAAGAACAAAAAATACAAGTAAATGCATAAATATTTATTGTGAAATAACATTTCTTTTAGTTTTAATATAAAGTACATAGCGGTGTACTTTGACTTACGATGTTCGGCGACTGATGTCCCTCACCCTCACGGTGCCATCTTCTACGACCATTACCATTACACGGTCCACGTTCCGCGTGTACCTCGTCCTCCTCGGTCTTCCAGCGTCCCAGCCTTGGCGTTCAAAACACCCCGTCAAGTACAATCGGATCGCCAAGTCTAAGATGTACTCACTCGACGGTGGTTCTTGCACTCTCCTTGTTAGCAGTATTCGTTTGCATGGTGACAAAGGCTGTCCATCTGGAGGCTGCGTCAGATTACTCGACCGAGGCGTTCCTGGCTGCATTCCGCAGATTCATCTCCCGTCGATGTATATGCGCTCATCTCTATAGCGGCTGTGGAACAAATTTTCAGGGAGCAGATGCAGAGCTGAGACGTCTCTTCAGCGCCAGCAGCCAAGGACAACCGCAGCATCAGGGATCAGATGGCCAGCCTGAGGATCCAATGGCACTTCTATCCGCCTGGAGCACATCATTTTGGTGGACTTAAAAGAGTACCTACTTCGCCCCTATCCAATTACGAACAACCAGGGGCGCGACCAACAGGTCTTTAATTATAAATTGAGCAGAGCAAAGCGATGCATCGAATGCGCATTTGGCCTACTCGTCAGCAAGTGGAGATGCCTGAAGAACAAGTTACAGGTGAAACCAAAGCAAGTTAGCACAATTGTGAAGTGCGTGTGCTTGTTGCATAACATTATAATAGATAAAGAGAGCGCAGGCGCGGCGGCGATACAAGGAACGAACGCCACGGTGGACCCAGGGAGCCAGGTGGACTCGCGAGACTCCACTCGCGCATCGCGGAGAGCATATAAAATACGCGATGATTTCAAAATGTATTTCGCGAACCAACGCTAATTATGTACGTAATGTTTAATAGTTGTACATAATGTTTAATAGTAGTATGTAATGTGTGTTTGTTGTATATAATATGTGTTTGTTGTATATAATGTGTTTGTTGTATGTAATGTGCATTGGTTTTATATAATGGGTCGAAAATGAAAATAAAAATTGTGTGTTATCAAACAACTTTTTTATATACAACTCCTACATTCTACCTCTTCCACATTTTCATCCAGTATATTAATATTAGTAAAGTTTTATCTCGATCGTAAATTGTTTTTAGACAAGTAGGAAATGATGTTCTCGGCGCACAGGTTCGATCATAATTCTACAAACATTATTTCAAATTATACTACAAACGTTGATTCGGGCTTTAATGTATTTCTTTGATCTTAAGACCACACGTTTGGGTTTACACAGTAATGTTTTGAAAACTAATTGAAAACTGGAAGGTATATTAAAAAGGAAAGGAGGTGTTTCGTTCTAGTATATGAATAAGTTTATCTTCATTCATAATTCCGCCAATTCGTACTAATAAATATCAAATGATCGCGTAATAAATAATCTCTTGGTGGGTTCGGCTGCGCGGTGTCATTAGACCGTGTCAAACGCGTCATTTGTTATCGAGATTTAAATACTAGGTGTATGTATTTATTGATATTTAACGGGCCTGCCGCATAGGTATTGTACATTAGAGGCTTTTCAAAACAAAATTAAAATGCACTCTGATCTCCGATTTAGCCAGAGGATCCTGGTAACGTTAGGATGAGTTAACTTTTCAATTACTACTGTCTGACATTGGCGCGCTCGGGCACCATGTTAGGCTTGTGGCACAGCGCGCTCCCGCCAAGACTGATGCGATTCTCGCCAAGACGAGGAACTCGCAATGTCAGCAATCGGCCAATCAGCGGCACAGAGGAAATTGCGCAGAGCCCGATCGCTTGCGTGATTGGCCAATACTCACTCTCGAACCTCCTGGAACGATCACGAATGATGCTCGGAAGCAGTGACGCGTGACGAACGTTCCAGAAGGAGAGAGACAATAAAAGAGCGTGTTTAGCTATTCAACTAGTGGTTACGAGATCTGGGATCGATCGTCAGCTCGCGGAGTCATTGGCCGGCACCGTCGATATCGATTACGGTCGATTATCATCGATTAACCACCGCGGAGCGCTGCTCAGATTGGTGGATCGCGCTATCGACCCACCAATCACGCGATCGACAGCGACGGCTAACGGCCAGCTGATCGATCGATCCCCAGTTCCCAAAGATCTGGCTAGCGAATACATCTGTTTTCTCTATATCCCTTTACTACCGTCAACGCTGCGCGTCTTTTGACCGGCTTTCGTGTATTAAAGTATCTCCGGATTCCTAAAATCGACGGGATAATATCTATTGTTTCTATTGTTTCTTCTGTAACAGACCTGTACAGCGGGCTCAGTACAGATCTGTTACGAACGCGACGACTCGCGTACCACCGAAACGCACCGAACGACCCCGACCGAACCCGAACGCGTACCGCGCAATTGCACGCCTCGTAACCAGGCACAATACAATATTACGCACCTTCCCGCGTTTTCGCGCCTCGAAGCCGGCACAATTCGGCGAATTACACGCGCACACCGCGACCCGCGTACCCCGCAGTCACCACCGAATTTGCCTATAAGAGGCAGCACGGGAGAAGATTCGCTCTCTTTCCGGGCCTAGCAGGCGAGCCGCCGAGACCACGGAACATCGGTAAGCGCCTTACCCTGACGAGCCGTCACCGCTTCGTGCCGAAGTCCCCGTCACCGTTCCCGCGAGCCGCCGGGACACCTTTTGCAGCGCGCCGGTTGCACCCGCGTCCGTTCCACGAGCCGTCGAACCGCCCGTTGCAACGCGCCGCTGCTTCCTCGTCCGCTCAACGCGCCGTCGAACGAACCCCGCCATTGTCGCCCTGACAAATCCGACCGCGAGCCGCCGGTTCCGACCCACCACGTGCCTGGACGAACCGTGCCCGTCACCGACACTCGGATCCGCGAACCGCGTACCCGTGGGGATACCGCGATCGGCGTCTTCGCGATCCGCGGCATAGTGAGACATAAACAGTAACACCGGCTCGAAGTGTTTTATTTCTCCCGACCCGTCGTTCCCCGACCGCCCCCTCGCCGCGAACCCTGGCTCGGCGAGCCATTCAGCAACGAGGGAGAGCTCCGGTTGTAACGAGAATTCCGGACTCGTTACATGGCGCCCGAACAGGGACCTGGTGCGAAAATCGCGTAAAGTGCCAACCACGTGGCGCGTCGCGAATTTTCTAGGTTAACCGGCCACGTGGCTTCTAGGTTAACTCGTCATCGAAGACGCGCGCGCCATCTAGTGACAACATCGGAAGACCACACGATCGCGAGTGACAAGTGACACGTGCGAACCGCGCCGTACGCGCCATCCAGTGCCGCGGAGTGACAACAAGGACCACGCGAAGTGTCGCGGAACAACATTGAGTGACACCTAGTGACGACGAGTGAACATTGAATCGTGCATCGCGATCGCGGAACGTAACGGGGACCAGCGCCGCCACCTAGCGGCAACCGACGGAACTAGACTCGGCCGGAGGAAGACCGTACTGGATGAAGCGGATTCGCCTGACAAAGGAGCAACTGATCGCCGAGCTACAACGGAGTAACCTGTCAACGATCGGGACCGCGGAGGAACTGCGCCAACGGTTAACCGAGTACGTCCAGCGGCAGACCAACGATCCTACTGCAATGACGGAACCGAAGGACGGCGTCAGCACTAGGAGCATGGCGGCCACCAGTGACAGGGCGACAGCTTTCACCGAGAAAGCCGATCCGTACCGGAGCATCGACCGACTCCGTAAATCCGGTAACATCACCGACGGCAAGGATCCCCTGTCGTTCTTAGAGCGAATGGCCGAACTCCAAAGCACGTACGACCTCACCGACGCCGACCTGCTCCGTGGAGTGCCAGAATTACTGCGAGGATCGGCCCAGGTGTGGTACCGCAACAGTCGAGCCGACATCAAAACCTGGGAGGAGTTCTCCGACGAGTTCGTACAGGTATTCGCGTCATATCGCTCTCGGTTCCAGCAAGAGAACGAGGCCCGAACACGACGCCAGCGACCAAACGAACCCTTCCACGAGTTCATGAACTCGGTGACCACGCTCATGCGACGGGCCCAGATGGACAATTACCACCGCCTGGATCTACTGTTTGAGAACATGCGGCCGGAGCACCGAAAACTCATCTACCGACCGGACGTGAAGAGCCCCCGAGATCTCCTGGCACGCGTCCAACAGATCGAGCAGGCATCCGAGGACACCGAGGAAAATTCCACGTACCGAAGGACCACAGCACGGGCCGTGCCGATCCATGCGGCAGAGGCCGCCGAACGGAGCATCGCGGTCACCGAGCCGATTGAAGCGCGGCTCGCTCGTCTCAGCACCACGCCGGGACCCAGCCGCTCCGAAAAACCCGAGGGTCCGTATGACCCGTTGACACACTGCTGGCGATGCAAGCAGCGCGGGCATTATCGCTCCGAGTGCAGGAACACCTATAGAAAGTTCTGTTCGCGATGTGGCCGCGACGACGTGCTAACCCGCGACTGTCATCCGCCGGGAAACGGACCGCGGGGCCCGACGTCGCCGAGCCGGCGCCAGTAAACCCGGGCCCGTCGATCCGTTACACGCCCAGGCCGCTTCTGCCAATCGTCATGCTCGGACGAGAAATTGATGCCATGCTGGACACTGGAGCACAGCTCTCGTGCATCAACGCAGAGGCCATGGAATGGGCCCGTGAACACGGAATTCGGCCCACCGACGGATACCAGCGGATCTGCCTCGCCGACGGATCAGAGATGCGTCCAGCAGGCACCGTCCGTCTAACGTTCCGCGTGGGAAACGTCGAGCAAGCCGAAGACTTCACCGTACTACCGCAGATGGCCCCCCCCCGTGTTGCTCGGGATACAGGCCATCGCGGCGCTCCGTTTGACCGTCCGACCGCCCGCAGAGGTAGCCAACTGGGCCACGAACTGTCTGGCCGAACCCTGCCTCCAGATGGGACTCCGAAAAATAAAGGAGGACGAACGCGAGCCGTTCCAAAAATATTTGGAGCAGGAACTGGCGAAGTTCTCTTCCGTGACCGGACGCACCACGCTGGTACATCACCAGATAAAGTTGCTCAACGAGACACCGCTCAAGCAACGATACCGGCCCCGTAACCCGGTGATGCAAGCCGTAATCGACGAAGAAGTCGACCGAATGCTGCAAGATGGAGTCATCGAACGATCCAGCTGCCCGTGGAGCTCGCCGGTGGTCGTCGTCAAGAAGAAGGACGGGAAACCACGTTTCTGTGTCGACTTCCGCCGCCTGAACGACCGCTCCGAAAAGGACGCGTACCCGCTGCCGCACATCCAGGCCACCCTCGACAAATTACGAGGGGCCAAGTTCTTGACAACATTAGATCTAAAGAACGGATATTGGCAGGTTCCGCTAGACGCCGCCAGCCGACCACTCACCGCCTTCACCGTGCCCGGAAGAGGGCTATTTCAATTCACGGTGATGCCGTTCGGCCTTCACTCGGCACCCGCCACGTTCCAGCGACTTCTGGATAAAATCATCGGCCCGGAGATGGAGCCGAACGCGTTTGCGTACCTCGACGACATCATCATCGTCAGTCGGAGCATCAGCGAACACCGGCGCCACCTACGCGAGGTCTTCCACCGTCTCCGCGCCGCTGGCCTGCGTCTCAACCCGGAGAAATGCCGATTCTGCGTCGACAGCCTACGCTATCTCGGCCATATCGTGGACCAGCAAGGAATTCGGACCGACCCCGAGAAGACGAGCGCAATAGCGCAGCTGACAGCTCCGAAAACGATCCGGGATATCCGTCGATTTCACGGCATGGTTGCATGGTACCGGCGATTCGTGCCGAATTTCGCCGAGATCATGGAGCCCCTGACGAAGCTCACCAGGAAAAATGCCAAATGGAAGTGGACCGAGGAAAAAGACACTGCGTTCCGGGCAATGAAAGAAAAACTTGTGACCGCGCCGGTTCTCGCTTGTCCGGATTTCACGCAGCCGTTCACGGTCCAAACGGACGCCAGTGACAACGGCCTAGGAATCGTGCTCACGCAAGGCCCAGAGAACGATGAGCACGTCATTGCCTACGCCAGTCACACGCTGAGCACCACCGAGCGGAAGTACAGCGCCACGGAATAGGAGTGCCTCGCCGTCGTATGGGGAATACGAAAAATGAAGCCGTACCTCGAGGGCTACCACTTCACCGTAGTCACCGATCATCAGGCACTCCGATGGCTCCGTCAAATCGAGAACCCGACCGGACGACTAGCAAGATGGGCACTCGAGCTGCAACAGTACGATTTTGACGTCCGATACCGGCCCGGGAAATTGAATCACGTGGCGGACGCGCTGTCCCGTAACGCACCCACGGCGGGCGTTAACCTGATCAGACCGAAGCAGCGCCCCGACACGTGGTACCAGAAGAAATTCGAGGCCGTCCAGAGCGATCCGTCATCCGTCACCGACTTCTGAATCCAGGACGGAAAGCTTCAACGTCACGTACTGCACCAGCTCGACTACAACGAACCCGAGCCGGGAGACGCCTGGAAGATCTGCGTGCCCATCGCCGAGCGAGAAGAGCTACTCCGGAAATACCACGACGACCCTACTGCCGGACACCTGGGGGTCGCCAAAACTATCGTCCGCGTGGCACAGCGATTCTACTGGCCAGAGATGTTTCGGGAAACCGCCCGTTACGTTCGCAGCTGCGCCAGCTGCCAGCGGTACAAGTCGCCACCGCAGCAGCCCGCGGGGCATCTCCACGCCAACCCAGGAACTAGACCATGGCATACGGTGTCCATCGACCTCGTCGGACCACTGCCAAGGTCACGCCAAGGAAATATCTGGCTGCTGGTCGCCCTCGATCGCTTCACCAAGTGGGTGGAACTTGTACCGCTCCGAAAAGCCACCAGCTCCGCCGTCGCCGCTGCCATCCAGAAGGAAGTCATCCTCCGCCACGGGGCACCTGAAGTGGTCATCACCGATAACGGCCGCCAGTTCATCGGCGGGCCATTCACTGCCCTACTCGAAGCCGCCGGGACCACACACAGGAAGACGCCGCCGTACTCGCCCCACTGCAACCCGGTAGAACGAGCCAACAAGGTAGTGAAGACGATGCTCGCACAATACACCGGTGCCCGGCACAACCAGTGGGACGAGAAGATCGAAGAAGCCCGCTTTGCCGTCAACACCGCCTGGCACGAGTCAACCGGGTACAGTCCGGCGTACCTCAACCAAGGAAGAGAACTCCGAGCGCCGGGACGTCCACCAACCGAAGATTCCGGCGAGCCGCCGAACCAGCGATGGAAGAATCTCCGGGAAGCGCGGGAGCTCGCGAAATTGCACTTGGCACGTGCATTCGGACGACAGGCGAAACATTACGACCTCCGACACCGCGACTGGCGCCCAGTCGTCGGAGACCGCGTCTGGAAACGCGAACATACGCTGTCGGACAAAGCGGCCGGAGTCAACGCGAAGCTCGCGCCCAAGTACAGCGGCCCATACACCGTCGGAAAAATCGTGTCCCCGGTCATTGTCGATTTATGGGGCGATAACCGAAAGTGGACACGCCACATCCATGTCCAGGATTTAAAACCGGCAGTGGAACCGGATACCGAAACGCGAGCCGCGACCCCAACTGGGGATGACACGGAACCGGACGGCCGGCCCCCACCAACCCCCGACCACGCCACCATACCAGCCCCTCGTCGACCCCGAGGCCGACCCCGTAAAATAATTCCGAGCGTCTCTTTCTTTGGTAGGACCGGCACAACACGAAAAAGGGACATGGAGCCGTGGGTACAAGAACTGGCGGACCTGCTAGAGGAGTCCAACCTGAACGAGCGGCCACGGACACCGACGATCCACATGCCCAGCTTCGAGGCCGCGCCGGTCGAGCCGACTGGAGACACAGTAGGGGCCGCGCCAGCACCAAAACAGGCAACCGACCCGGTCGAGCCGACCGCGGCGAGCACCGCCGAAACACCTGAACCGATGCCACCACCACAACCATCGCCAGACAGCGCGGCAGCCCGCCCCAGCCAGACCGAGGGGCCGAACATGCCACCAGGGCAATCACGCTACCGCCGACACGGCCCGAGAATACGGACCATACGGGCCGTTACGTGGCTGCCGGGCCTGCTGAAGCGCAAGGCCGAGCTGGAGCTGGCCGCAAAGCAGCGCAACCCGGCCAGCAGCACCAGCACCACCACTCCCGGACCCTCGCAGACCCCAGCCCAGGCGGTCGGCCCGTTCGACCCGTTCCCGGCCACAGGGAGGAAGCCCGAACCACCGACGTGGTGGACCGACACAGTGACCCCGCCAGCCAAACCGAACCGCCGGCGGAAGCAGGGTCCCCTCCAGGAACCCCGACCCGATCGACACTTGACGGCCCAGCAACCGATCATCGACCTGACAGAGTCGGACCCAACCCCGGCACTGCCGCCTGTCAGGAAGCCAACGAGCGCGGCAAAAGAACGGCCCCCTGTACGGGCCACCACGAGGAAGCCGACAGCGGCAACACCCGTGCCTGCCTTGATGGGGGTGGGCCTTGCCAACATCCCAGCAAGGACACCAGTGGCCGCCGCCACCGACACACCAAAGCCCCCACCTACACCGAAACCGGGACCATCGCAACAGCCGCGGCCGATGCAGGCCTGGACGGAGAGACCGGGAAACGGCGGTCGCCCATGCTCGTCGGGAAACCCGTTACCTGGGGCTCCGCCGTCGCTGCCGTACGACGGCAAGACAGTACCCGGCCCCACTACGTGGTACCAGCTACCCACGGGACGAAAAGTGGAGGTGCCTACGTACTACGTTAAAACGGGGCAGTACCGGGCATCCACACCGGACGAAAGGTGGATACTGTTCTTTAAAAAGAACGGCCACCTACGCCGGTGTAAACAAAGAGTACCGGACACCACGCCGCGGTAACCAGCGGACCACGCACGGTAACCACCCCTCGCGCCGAGGGCACCTGAGATTATTGTCGACCCGGCCGTCCACAGCCGAGGGCATTATTATTATTATTTTTATACAGTTTACTAAGTATTGTGTTTTGTTATTTTGATGCGCTGATAGTCGGATACGCCGACGCGACAGCGCGAACAATCTGCCTCACCCGTCCCAGGGATTTTTTTTTCTCTTTTCTTGATTGTTTTGTTTAGTAGCGGTAAGCCAAAGATAAGTTTTGTTTGTTCATTTTCTTTTCGTCAATCAACCGGCCGATCACGCGCCGTGATCACCCCTCGAGCCGAGGGGCCTTAAAGGCCGCGGGGCACGAACGCGCGAATCATTATACCGCCGATAGATCTTAACACACACACGAGACTGATTTAGTATTAATAAGAAAAGTAGCCCGTAAGAATAGGTTCATGCCCAACCGTCCGTTTTCGCGCACAGGCTGCAACGATTTATGTTTTCTCCCTTTTCTCTCTTTTCGTTTTCTCACTGTGATCAAAGCAAATAATTATATAGACTGATAGCGATAAGTACCAGATTCTGGGCATGACAATATTAAGGTTTATATGTCAGCGAGAACCTCCGCTTAGGAGATGAATAAACGTGCCGTTATTCCGGATTTCCAGTGTGTCGTGTCTTTCCCGACCCCCATACCCTAGGTTAAGACTGCGTTAGCTCATAAGGAAAATGTAATGTTGATTTTTAAATAAAATAGGTCTCACCGCCGCCCGTTCGCCATCCCGGAGAAGGAGGGGGGTGTAACAGACCTGTACAGCGGGCTCAGTACAGATCTGTTACGAACGCGACGACTCGCGTACCACCGAAACGCACCGAACGACCCCGACCGAACCCGAACGCGTACCGCGCAATTGCACGCCTCGTAACCAGGCACAATACAATATTACGCACGTTCCCGCGTTTTCGCGCCTCGAAGCCGGCACAATTCGGCGAATTACGCGCGCACACCGCGACCCGCGTACCCCGCAGTCACCACCGAATTTGCCTATAAGAGGCAGCACGGGAGAAGATTCGCTCTCTTTCCGGGCCTAGCAGGCGAGCCGCCGAGACCACGGAACATCGGTAAGCGCCTTACCCTGACGAGCCGTCAACGCTTCGCGCCGAGGCCCCGTCGCCGTTCCCGCGAGCCGCCGGGACACCTTGTGCAGCGCGCCGGTTGCACCCGCGTCCGTTCCACGAGCCGTCGAACCGACCCGCGTCACCGCTTCGCGCCGAAGTTCCCCGTCGCCGTTCCCACGAGCCGTCGGAACCCCGTCCGCAGCGCGCCGTTGTGTCTTCGCCCGTTCCGCGCGCCGCCGAACGAACCCGTTCACCAGCTTCGCGCCGGAGCTCCCGTCGCCGTTCCCGCGAGCCGTCGAACCGCCCGTTGCAACGCGCCGCTGCTTCCTCGTCCGCTCAACGCGCCGTCGAACGAACCCCGCCATTGTCGCCCTGACAAATCCGACCGCGAGCCGCCGGTTCCGACCCACCACGTGCCTGGACGAACCGTGCCCGTCACCGACACTCGGATCCGCGAACCGCGTACCCGTGGGGATACCGCGATCGGCGTCTTCGCGATCCGCGGCATAGTGAGACATAAACAGTAACACCGGCTCGAAGTGTTTTATTTCTCCCGACCCGTCGTTCCCCGACCGCCCCCTCGCCGCGAACCCTGGCTCGGCGAGCCATTCAGCAACGAGGGAGAGCTCCGGTTGTAACGAGAATTCCGGACTCGTTACACTTCTATCTAATTTAACAAGGATATGTACAATAGCAATGTATTACACGAAGCACGTTTTATACATGAACAATAAAGATTTCAACCACAACTAGGCGCTAGTTGAAGTTGCCGTATATATTTGAGATGCGTGAAAACCTCGATTCGATACCAAAACCGGTCAAAGAGACGCTCAATTTTGGCAGTGTAGATTTCGTTGCTCTAGATAGCCAGGCCGTTCGAGAACTGGGGATCGATCGATCAGCTAGCCGTTAGCCGTCACCGTCGATCGCGTGATTGGCGGATCGATAGCGCGATCCACCAATCTGAGAAGCGCTTCGCTGAAGGTAATCGATAGTAATCGATTACGTTCGATATCGACGGTGCCGGCCAATGACTCTGTATGATCGATATCAGATCTCGTACTGACTAGTTGACTAGCCGATAGCTACGACGTCGCTGCTGACACATTCAGCCAATCCCAAACACATACATTCCATTCTCTCCATAATCCTTTTTCCATTAATTCCATTCTCTCATCAATATCATTTTCACCTAGTGGTCGACCTAGATCGCGTCCGCTTTAACATTTTTGGTCCCTCGAGCCCGGATCCTTCGATACATCAGTGAAGTCCACCAACGTGGACAATCCTAACGGAGCAGTACGAGTATAAGAGGATTCTCGTTAGATCTTGCCTCGACAAACTAGCCTCTCTCCCCAGAATGAGAGAGAGTTCACCAGCAGAGATCGCCAATATCCAGAAGGGAGTCTCGTCGGTGGTGAACACCCTTGAAGGACTGGGAAGGCCGGTCGACAAAACCGACGACTGGTTTGTTTATTCAGTCGTCAATCTACTCGACCCCGTGACTCGCGACAAGTGGAAGGAAGGGATCACCAGCTCCACCGATTCGCCATCCTTCGCATCCTTGAAGGATTTCTTGACGAAGCGACGCCAACAGGTGGAAGCATGAGTCCTCGTCCATGAAGCCCATCCGAACGACCAGTCAGAATCAGAGCTGATTCTCCGGAGCACGCTCAAGTCACAGCCAGTTACAACCTAACGGCACAACAAGAGCTGTCCGAGCCACTCATGCTCAACAGGGTCAAAAACTTACCTGCTCTAAGTGTGGAAAGGAGCACTTCACGATGATGTGCAAGGACTACAAGGCTCTCCCACCAACATAACGCAGGCACCACGTGGACCTGCCCGTCAACGAAGAGCTGCATGTCCTGTGGGGAGAAGCATCATTCGTCGCTTCATGATGCCTATCGAGATGGTTCTTCAACAACGAAGACAACTCACCATACTCTTGAGTGCAGAAACATGGCTGGTGACGTATTGCTCGCTACTGCTTTGATCTACATTACAGATAGGCACGACAGACAGCAGGCAGTTCGAGCCCTCATCGACCAGGGCTCTGAAATTTCGATTGTCAGCGAGGAGCTGGCACGACTCCAGTTGCCCCGAACAGCATCAGCGGTGAACATCTTTGGAGTCGGAGGCCAACAACTTGCAAAAGCACGAGGACGAGTCGTCCTGGACATTTCCACCAGCGAGGGTGACACACTCAAGGTCTCGGCAATCGTGTTGCAGAAGCTCAACAATGCACCTGGAGTCACTTGAAGGGGCTGAAACTGGCTGATCCCATCTCCGCGCAGTCAAAACCAATTGAAGTCCTGCTCGGTGCCGATGTGTACCCTGCCGTAATAAAGGAAGGGTTGGAAAGGGGCAGACTAAACGAGCCTGTCGGTCAACTGACGATTTTTGGTTGGATAATTACCGGACTGGCAGGTTCAGCCGCCACATCATCTCACGTCCAGGTGCACCAGGCAGTTGTTAGTGATTCCTTGAGCTCGCTGGTACGGAGATTCTGAGAGCAGGAGGAACCTCAGGATGCTCACTCGATGCTGACTGCGGAGGAGATAGAGTGCGAGAACCAATTTGCTTCGTTTCACTCACGCACTCCAGAGGCCGTTATCAGGTGAGACTTCCGTTCCGAAACACAGGTCCCATTACGTCCGCTTCACGAACAGCAGCGTGGCACTCCCTAAGGAGAATGGAGCAGCGCTTCAACAGAAACGAAGATTTCAATGCACTGTATCGAAACTTCCTCGAGGAATATAAGACGCTGGGCCACATGTCACTGGTGGCAGAAGCAACTGATAACCACCGAGCGCACTACCTACCACATCATGGGGTCCTCAAACCCAAGAGCGCCACAAAACAGCTGAGGGTAGTGTTCAATGGCTCATGGTCCGAGTCATCCCAGCTGTCATTGAATGATAGCCTACACGTGGGTCCAAATCTTCTGCCACTGCTTGCCGACGTCCTACTGCAGTGGCGAAAACACCAGTTTGTACTCACGGCCGATATCACTAAGATGTATGGGCAGATACTGGTGCATCCAGAGGACCACAACCACCAGAGGATCCTGTCGAGATACACCGAAACGGAGCACGTGAGTGAATACCAACTAAACACAGTCACTTATGGCTTGTCATGCGTGCCATATCTTGCCGTAAGGACGTTGCACCAGCTGACAGAAGATGAAGGCGGCCAGTTTCCCATTGGCGCACGGGCACTGCGACACAACACATATGTGGACGACATGCTGACGGGAGCCGACACCATCCCAGCCTTGGAGGAAACAGCGACGCAGCTCCAACAGCTGTGCAGGACAACGTTATCGGCCTGCACAACATCACGACGCAGTCTTCCCAAGATTCTGCAGCATCGAGCTCGCAGCCCTCACATGTCCAAGATGAACCGAAGACTTGGACAGACGCAGTCCATTCGACGCTTGGCCTACAGTGGTCACCACAAGAGGACTGCTTCCTATTCATCATCTCAGACGATCAAACTCAACCACTTTTGAAGTGAGGTGTCGTCTCCAAAGTTGCCCAGCTGTTTAACCCGTTAGGATGGCTCACTCCTGTTATGGTCCGAGCCAAGATCACGATACAATCCACGCGGTTGTTGGCTCTCGGTTGGGACGATCCACTTCCACCCCCGCTGGCAAATGAGTGGAAAACCTTCTCTATGGACCTTAAGCAGCTCGAGAAGGTGAGGGTACCTCGACCGTTGTATCACAGTGCCCATCAGAGGCAAAGAAAGCTCCACGGCTTCGCCGATGCCTCAGAACGAGCCTATGGAGCAGTCATTTACCTTTGAACAAACGATGCAGATGAGCAATGGAGAGTTGCATTCGTCACCAAAAAAACAAGGTGGCCCCGCTGCAACAGGTGTCCTTACCTCTCCTCGAGTTGTGCGCAGCTCATGCTCTTGCACGCCTAACACAACGTACGGTCACTACGCTGCACATTATCACGCTGCTTATTTTTCCGGGTCGGACTTCCTTTTCCGGTTGTGCGAGAGTTTGGAGAATAATTTGGAGCAGTGAAAGAAAGTGTGAGAAAGAGTGAATTTGGCAAGGTGTGGGAGAAGTGAAAGTGGTAGCGAAGGGAGAGTTAGAGGCAGGGACCGGTAGGAGAAGAAGGGTATAGGGAAAAAGGGAGGGTAAGGTGTAAGGGCAGAGAAAAGTGAGTGACGGTTAGGAGGTTAGGATGGGAACATAGAGTGGAAGTAGAGAGGAGTAAGTGGGTAAAGAGAGAAGGAGGTAGCGCTCTCTAGCGGGAGTTCAGAAAGACTGAAGAAGAGGGAGTATTCGAGAAGGAGGAAAAGAAAGATAGTAATAGAAACAAGAAGAAATTCATTAGAATATGAGTTTAAGTGGAGAAGATGGCAAAGGGGGGAGAAGAGAGGAAGGGAAGACAGGGAAAGGAGGTGTAGGTAGGATAAAAAAGTGGGGTAATCTGGGTATGCGAACGGGAAGTCTAGACAGTATATGGGGGAAAAGGGGAAGGGAAAATGATAATGAAGGAGAAGAAGATGTTCAGTCGGTCTTTAAAAAGAGTGCGCTGACGCTAAGGTCACCAGAAAAGAAAAAGGAGGAAGAGGGAGAAGAAATCAAAAGATTGGAGGAGATGTTAAAGGAGGTGATGGGAGAGATTTGGAAGGTGAGGGAGGAGATGAAAGAAGAAAGGAAGGAGGGAAAAAAGTTGATAGAGGAATGGAGGAAGGAAAGGGAAATATGGAAAAAGGAAAGAAGAGAGGAAGAATTAAGAAGGGAGAAAATGCAGAAATGGATGGAAAGTTTAGAAGGAAGGATGGAAATGATGGAGGGTAAAATAGATGAAGTAATAAGGAGGGAGAGGGAAGAGGGAAATGGGGAGGATAATAGAGGAAAAGGAATAATAGAAGAAAATAGAATTAGAATAAGAAGGTTGGAAATTAAACAAGATAGGAAAGATAGAGAGGGTAAGAGGAATAATATCATAATAAGAAGGTTACAGGTCGAGGAAAAGGACATGAAAGAAGAGGTGAGAAGGGTGTGGGAGAAGATGGGAATACAGGATGAGGGAATAAAGGAGATAATAAGGATAGGGAAGACAGGAAAGGATGGAAGTGGGGTGGCTTTGGTGAAAATGGTGGATCTAGAGCAGAAAAAGAAAATAATGGAAGGGAGAAGAAAATTAGAAGGACAGAAAGAAAGAATAGAGGATGACCTAACGGAGGAGGAAAGGAGGACAAGGTGGAAAATAGAAAGGGAAGCAGAACAGGAAAGGATGAAAGGAAAAAAGGTGCAAGTGGGATACATAAAAATGTGGGTAAATGGAAAGTTAAAGAGGTGGGATGAAGTAGGGGAGAATTGGATAGAGGAGCAGGGAAACGAGTAAGAGAGGAGGGAAGGGTGGAGGAAAAGTGGGGAGGGACAAAGAAGGGGAGCACGGAATATAAGATAGTATTCTGGAACGTGGCAGGGCTAAGAAACAAGGACAAAGAATTCTGGAAAAGTTTGGAAAAATGGGATATAATGATATTAATAGAAACATGGGTGGAGGAGAAAGGATGGAATGGGATAAGGGGGAGGTTGCCAAAGGGATACACGTGGGAAATACAGTGGGTTAAAAGGGTAGAAAGAAGGGGAAGAGCAAGAGGAGGCATGTTGGTGGGAACAAGGTCGGAGATAGAGAGGAAAAGAGGAGAAATAAAGGAGACAGAGGGAATGGTGACAGTAAAGGTGAAGTTAGAGAGGACATGGTGGACGGTGGTGGGGGTGTATATAAATGGGGACTTAGAAAGAAAAATGGAAAAGTTAAGAGAATGGATAGAAGAAAAGGAAAAAGACATAAGGGTGATTATAGGGGGAGATTTTAATGTAAGAACGGGGATGGAAGGGGGAGAAATAGATGTTGAGGAAGAAGAGTGGAAGGGAAGTAGAAAATCAAGAGACATGAAAGTTAATGGGGAGGGAAGGAAATTATGTAATTACCTAGGAGAGAATGGATGGGGAATTTTAAATGGAAATGTGAAAGGGGATGAGAAAGGAGAATGGACGTATGTAGGAGTAAATGGAAACTCGGTGATAGACTATGTGCTGGGAAATGAAGATACAAGGGAAAGAGTGGAAAGGATGGAGATAGGAGATAGAATAGACTCAGACCATATGCCAATAATAGTATGGGTTAAAGGAGAAAAGGCAGGGAGGAAAGTAAGGGAGGGTGAAAAGAAAAGAGGGAAAATGGGAAGATGGTCAGAAGAGGAAAGGAGAGAATTTAAAGAAAGATTTGAAAAGGGGACGGAAGGAGAGGTGGAAAGGCGGTTGGAGTGGAAGGATTTGAGGGAAAAAGTAGAAGAAATAATGGGGGAGATGGAGAAAAAGAAAAAGATAAAGAGAAAAGGGTGGTGGGATGAGGAATGTAGTGAAGAAAAAAGAAAGGTGAGGGAAGAATTAAGGAGTTGGAGAAAAAAGGGAGGAGAAGGGATAGAATATAGGATAAAGAAAAGAGGTTATCAGAGGTTATGCGAGATGAAAAAGAAGGAGCAGAGAGAAAGATGGGAAAAGGAAGTGGAGAAAGTTAGGTCGGAAAGTCAGGTATGGAAAATTATAAATAGGGAGAGGAGAAGGGTAACAAGGATAGATGAAGAAATAAAAATGGAAGAGTGGGAGGAACACTTTAAAATGGTATTAGGAGGGGTAGAATGGAGAGTGAGAAGAGGAGGAATAAATAGGAGGGGAGATGACGGAGAGAGGAAAATAGAGAAAGAGGAAATTAGAAGGGTACTGAAAGGTTTGAAGGACGGGAAAGCGGCAGGAGGAGACGGGATACCAAATGAAGTTTGGAAATATGGAGGGGAGAAAGTGGAGGAATGGTTATGGGAGGTATGTAATAGGGTATGGATGGGGGAGGGATGGCCGGAGGATTGGACAGAGGGGGTAGTGGTACCTTTTTTTTTTGGTGTGATTTTCCCACAGTTTATTCACAGAAACAAGAATTCTACACACGCTTAATGACATAAGAACACGAAATCTTACTTAAATCCGAAAATTCTAAAACTAATTCCACTTCGTTCACTCATTCATTCATTTATTGTATCCTATCGCACTCTCGCACGCTTTTTAATCGAATTTTCCAAAAAAACTATCCAGTCCAGGGACTTATTATTCACCCTAATTAGGGTGAACCATAATTCCCTGACTTCTCCTGAATCCAGAGACTTTTGGTAGTCCAGAGACTTTTGGTACCGCAGGGTGTACCAAGTATTCCCTGGACTGTAACGCCTTGCTTATATAGTCCCGTAGTCCGGGAACTTATGTTACACTAACCTATACACTAAATTACCTATACTCTATCCCTAATTTTAAACAAACACTCTCTAAGCCTACTCTAAATCACCAATTAAATCTACCAAGTCTAAGTCTAAATCGAAAACTCTTACTTGATGCACGAAGCTCGCTACGATATTCTCACTGTGAAAGTTCGAACCGTTCTGACCTCCTCGCGGTCGTTTTCTTCAAAATTCAAAGTAGTGGGGGAGAGGTAGGTCGCAACGTCCTACCTTTCTCCCTCTGTCTTTGTTTCCCTCTCACAGCTAAATATTCACACGCACATGTTTTTCTCTTACTTTTGATTCTCTATTATATTATTAACGGTTTGTCCGCTTACCCTCTACCTTCTCCTCTCTGTCTATATACTAAGTTTCTTTTTTTTTTTTGCTATTTAGCTGTCCAGGCTAACCTTAGCCTCGCTAGACTTGGTCTTATTGATATTTTTATCCTCTTTTTTACCTTATGCGCAATCTTTCCAAGCTTTATATTTCTCTAGATTTCCGACCAGTGAAAGAACAATATTAATTGCTCGGGAAATAATAATATCCCCTCGTCTGTCTCATTTTCCCGTATTATCGCCATAGGGCAAAGCGAGGGAGAAGACAGAGAGCAACCTACTCTTGACCTATCTTATTTGTAATCCTTCTCCATTTAAATTGTTACGAATTGTCATAAATTGTCAATTCAATCGGCCAAGTCATTGTCCTAGAGGCTATTAAAAGAAAGAAAGAAAAGGAAAAAAGAGAAACCCTCTTTACTTCCCTTAACGATTCTGAACTGAAACAAAGTCGAGGCTCACCCAAATCGGTATGCCCGGCTTTATTTCTTGGCTCGTTGTCTATTGAACTTATCCGTTCCCGTCTTGTCTCTCTGTCTCCCTTTCATATGCTAAGATTTCGTCAATTCGTAGTACTCTCCCTCTCGCTCTCTCACTCGCCCTGACGTCATCAAGGAATTCACCTCCGATCTTATACTAAGCTTTCTGCTTTACTTAATGCTTAAATTTCTATAAACCTATAATGAAATAAATGCAGAATTAACTAATTTATCCGTTTTTGCTAAAATTAATTTGACAAACCCAATCTCAAAATTTTCTCGCTTTTCCGACCGCATTTTTGCTTGAAAATACGCTCAAAATAACCGCTATCAAAAAACAGTAATCCCTGTTAGCACTTTTCCATCTCAGATTCCAGTTACTCACTAAATTCTTTAAATAAATACATTCATCCTTCGCGCCTATCATACCGCAACCATTTATACTTCTCAGCACGTTCGTCATCGCTTAATATATAATACATTTCCGTTCTTACTATCTAGATGATCTATGATACAAACTCCTGCACTCTTCCTCTACTCTGCTCATCTTTTAAGCGATAGCTTTTGTAATACTTTCTTGTGTTATATTCTAGGAGCTTTCCATTATTCTGAACTTGCGTTCGATCTGCCTGGTTCTTAAAAGAAAAGAAAGAACAAAAAAGAGAAATGAGTTCCGTCCAAAAGACGCCGCGCTCTCCTGCCGCTAAGCCGCCTTCTACTACTCCTCAGGTAAGTATGAGTTTTCTCCCTCTCTTTTTTCTTTTCTTTTCTTTTTTTTTTATATATGTTTTTTCCCCATTTTCACCTTTATTGGCTACTTTCAATAACTTTGTGTTCATTTCTTCAGCCGGGCACCCCAGGCTCATCTTCAGCATCTTCGACTCCTCCATCAACTTCACCAGAAATGACTCCCATCCGGATTCGGCATATAATCCATGTTTATTACTCGACTGGAGTTCCTGCATCCGAGGCTCTTGAGCTAATTACCTCCGCCTATGGCAAGATCGTCTCCAGGTCCTCTGTATTCAGCTACTATAGCCAATTCCGGAAGGGGCGTACCCAAATGAAAGATCTGCCCCGAAGCGGACGTCCTATCGTTCACTGCGAGGACCTAGATGGACGCCTTACCTCCCTGGTCCGGCAATCCCCGCACCTGGGACTACGAGGGTTGTCGGCTCTTCTGGGTGTCAGCGCCATGACCATTTCCAGAAGGCTGAATACTCTTGGGTTCAAAAGACGCAAGCGGTCGGGCATAACTTATGCCGCCTCCGCCTCCAACCGCGATGCTCGAGTAAATTCCTGTGTTCGATTGATGTTGATGAATCTCGAAATCTCCTTTTTGGATGAACTAGTCACCTGCGATGAAAAGTGGCTGGTACATCCGGTCGGCGATTCCGGATTTTCTTCTTGGTCCCACCCACGCGATGGTCCCCCTACCAGCCCTCGCCCTCTTTTGTATAAACGGAAGGTATCCGTCTGGTGGTGCAGCCAGGGTATCCTATTATGCACCTTCCTAAATGAGAGTGTATCCTACACTTCCGACATACATCTAGATCATCTTACGGACGCTCTTAAGGCTTATTATATTTTTTACCCAGACAGAGAACCTCCCTATTTATTGCAGGATAGGGCCACTCCTCATACTTCCAGCCATGCAATTCATCGATACCAAACCATGGGCCTAAAAGTATTAACCCACCCTGCTCATTCTCCAGATTTATCTCCCACCGATTTTCATTTGTTCCGGGCCTTTGATGCTTATTGCCGCCTTCACAACTTTGGAGTTCTGTCCGTTTCGTCATTGGAGGAGATTTTCCTCCGCTTCCTTCGAACCCTCTCTCCCTCTTTCTTCCGGGCTGGATTACAGGACCTTCCCCGTCGCTGGGAGGAATGCATTTCCTCCAATGGGGCCGGAGTCGGCCCTTCGTTCTAATTGTTATATAATCTTGCTAGTACTTAATTAATACTACATCTAGTTTTTCTTATATTTATCAGCTTTACTCTTATATAGACCTATCATATATAACCGTACCAATTACTTTCTTTACTTAAACCTTATATTATTCTTTTTCCTATGTATTTCTATATTCTTCTAAATACGCTTGTTTATGAAAGCTTATAGAATATCAAATAATCCACTAATCTGATAATAAACTGCTTACAAAATATCATAGTTTTAAATCATTTCTTCCTACGCGCCTATCACACCGCAACCATTTATACCTCCACGCTCATTCATCATTTCTCAGTACATTTACGCTCTTACTACCTAGTTGATATGTGGTTCGCCAGCATGCACGTGCCATCGTCTCTACAAGTTCCCTTCAAAAGGTGAGTAAAAAGAAATAATTACGGGGTAGTGGTACCTGTGGCAAAGAAAAGAGAGAGCAAGAAGGTACGGGACTATAGGGGTGTGACACTTACGCAAACGGCGTATAAGGTGTATACAGCGTTATTGGCGCAGAGGTTAAGGGAAGAAGTGGAGGGAAAGGGGCTGTTGCCTGATAGCCAGACGGGTTTTAGAAAGGGGCTAGGGTGCATAGATAATGTATATGTGCTGAACTATCTGGTGAACAGGCAGGTGAGGAGAAAGAACAGGGGGTTAATAGTGATATTCGTGGATCTAAGGGCAGCATTTGACTCCGTGGATAGGGAGGTCTTATTTAGGGCTATGAGGGAGAGAGGGGTGAGGGAAAGTCTGGTAGGGAGGTGTGAAGAGGTATTGAGGGAGACGATAAGTAAGGTGAGAGTGGGGGAGGAGGAAGGGGATAGATTTTGGACAGCGAGAGGGGTGAGACAAGGGTGTCCTTTAAGTCCGCTGCTGTTTACGTTAATGTTGGCGGACTTAGACGAGGTGTTGGAGAAGGGGTGCTGGGGAGGGGTGAGGTTGGGAAATAAGAAAGTATATACGTTGGCATATGCGGACGATATAGCGATGTTAGGGGAGGAGGAGGAGGGAATGAAGGGAATGTTAGGGGTGCTGGAGCGATATTTGGAGAAGAAAAAGTTACAGCTAAATGTGGAAAAATCGAAGATGATGAGGTGCAGGAAGGGGGGAGGGAGGTGGAAGAAGATGGAGTGGAGCATCGCTGGGCAACCCGATCCACCAGGAACGCAGCTGGCTATCTCAGTCTCCGACGGCCAACTCCCCACCCTTCCTCCAGTGCAAGGGGGCCAGCCGTGCCGCCGCTCGTGGTGACTCGATCCCGTCGTTGCGGGACAGTGAGGCACGCGTACTTCGGGACCCTCCGTAGAGCGTGCGTCTGTAACGTGTCTCTCCGGTCCTCCGGTAAGAGCGTTGCAGCACTCTCCGCCTCTGCGGCCGTACACCGCGTGCGAGCGGCCTCCGGCGACAACCGACCGTTGTCTCCAGGTTGAGGCGGTCCCGCGGGCTCAACGCCGCACTCGTGATCACACCACGTTGCGGCACCAGCGTGGGGACGGGGCGCGGGCCCGGGTCGACTCTCATATTTATCCCGAGCATTGCAGTCCAGCAATCGACGTCCGATCACGCGACTCATCATAGGGACAAGCGCCCATGCGCACCGTACCGAAAAACCGACCGCTATGCTCGACCATAAGCCGCGACGCGAGTTGACCGTATTAATCCCTGCGTCATGTATTTTCTTTTGTTATTATAGGCCGCACCGCCCGCTGGGCAGCCACCGCCGGCCGACGCATCGGGGCCCGCCGCCCCCGCGACCTGACCTGCGATAGGGTCTGTCTGTTTACGCCGCGCCCTCGGGAGAAGTCGCTCTTATTTTTGTTCCATTGCATCCGAGGCGCGGGCACGCTATATTGTATTAGCTAGTAAAATGAATCTTTAATTTCTTCTTCCTCCGATTTCGCCTCTTTTATTTTCGCGAATCCTGCGTCACTCCTGAGCTGAGAGGCCCGCGAAATCGGAACCTTACGAACGTTAAACCGTGCGCAGGTGACGCACTTGCGCACGACTCCTCGAATTTCATTTCTTCCACGAACTACCCAATATCGTCTGCTCAGCTGACTTTGGACCAGCACGGGACCGCATGTGCAATGAGCATCCGCAATGATCAACCGCGTGACGTGGTGTCTGCCGGGAAGAATGATCGGGTGCTTCTCCGATTCAGTCAAGAAGGAATTGTCGAGACGACCCCCTACGCCTAGCACGCCTTCCGCATCAAGGAAGGAGAGTAGGCGACGAATGGAACTGCATGCCGGCACCGCACCTTTCGTTCGAATCGACATGAATTCGTCGGCGAACTCCTCATATTACACAACTCGGAGAAGAATGGTTGTACCCTTTGCTAGTTCCTGCGCTGAGAGCCAAGATTTACGTCGATCCGATTGTGGCAGCTTGGCATTCTCGCATTCTCGTGCAGGGAGGAAGATCGAGCGCACCACTTGGACCAGGATTCCTCCCCTCTAGCCACACAAACGTCCAGCGTGGCCTTTGACTTTGCCTCCAGGTCAGTATTCCGCTCCGTAAGAGAGCTCGGCCACTCGGATTTCTCTAAGGTTATCCAACTTGGGCCGTTCCACCAGAGAGTACACTCGTGCAGTTGAGTCGGTGTGAATCCCCTGGTTGCGCAGTCCGCAGGATTATCAGTTGAGCGAACATGTCTCCATACCGCATGGGGCAACGACGTGAGAATCTCACTAACCCTGTTCGCTACGAATGGTTTCGACCGGGAGGGGTGCCCTTGCAACCACGCTAAAGCTACATTCGAATCCGACCAGCAATGAATATCAACAGGTGGGGAGTCTAGTTTCGACAACAGCGAGTTAGCGAGACGAACTAACAACTGAGCTCCACACAGCTCTAGCTTGGGCAAACTGACGACCTTAATAGGCGCAACCTTGGATTTCGCCACAATAAGTTTGGAAACCTTGGCGTCAGCAGCCACTAAGTATAGTGCGGCTGCATATGCGCTCTCCGACGCAACACAAAAACCGTGTATTTCCCACGCGGTGGTCCCAAGAGTTCCATACCATCGTGGAATTCGTATCTCCTCCAATTCCACGAGTTGACTTTTAAAAGTCGACCAGGATTGCAACAATGTTTCGGAGACTGCTACATCCCAATCGGCGCCCTGCCTCCATAAAGTTTGCAATAGCAGCTTTTCACTAACCAACACGGGAGCCAACCAACCAATCGGGTCAAACAGTTTGGAGACTTCCGACAAAATTGACCTTTTCGTGACTACCGGAGGAGTTTCGATTGGTGCAATTTTAAAACAAAAAACGTACTTTTGTGGCATCCAACGCAATCCTAATGTGGTCACCGCCTCTTCGACTCGAACCTCCCGCTCCGCATCCGCAGGTCTCTCGAGTCCCAGCTCTTGCAACAGATCTGCGTGGTTTGCCGCCCACTTGCCCCAATCCATTCCTGCTGTTCTCAATAGCCAAAAGCGGTCAAAAAGAAATGGCCAAAAAGCGGTCAAAAATCCGTAAAACTGAAACTATCTACTGAATTTGTTTAAAATTTTGTGGACAGGTTGCCACAGATACAACGCTTAAATGGCAAACAAAATTTCAAAAGATTATTAAACATTAAGTAATATGGGCTAATTAGAAATCTCTGTTTTCGGCTCATTTTTTATTAACTGAAGCAAATCTTAAAAGTGTTAAGCAACTTCGGTCTGGCACTAATCGTTTTGGCAAAGTATAATATTGAACTAACTTTGTGTAAAATATCTCGGGCAACTTCGAACAACCTTGGCCGCACTTTAAGTTTAAATATCAACTTTTAGAATTTCCAAGAATGAATCGCGCGGAACCTACGATTATTTGGGGTTTAATGTGACAATTTTTAAGGAATATTTTTTAATAATAAAGAAAACCGTGAAATGTATATGATTTATTAATCCTTTTTGTATAAAAAATGTTAATAACAATTTTTTTATATTACATAAATTATTTTTATAGACATCACTATATGTTGTCAGAAAAATGCCTATTGAATTTTTGTGCCAGTGGTCGCAAATTGAACGAGAACTTTGTATATTTAACAAAAAATTGTAATAACAATTTTTTAAAAAGAAAGAATAAATATTCTTTTCATTACGAATTTCACAATTTTTTAAATTATTTATGATATGCCCCTTAAAAATTTTACCTAAAACGTGAATTTTTACTCCCTGAAAGTGGTACATTCAAAAATCCAGTTATTCTGGATTTCCAAGTATTGTTAGACAAGATTGCGGGGAAATCCCAGTGATGGTTCTACTGTATGAATAACGTGGTTTTCCCACAATTAGTTGTACCATCCCTGTTTTCTGCCACTTTTCAATGCTTATATTCCGAGACATTTAGAAGGCCATAACAGTTTTACCGTGACCACTTGCCAGTTCGCTTGAAATTTCTTCAGCTTATCTTGTATCTAGTATTTTGGGTTATTCTAATGCCGGCGGTACACTTTTCAGTCAATGTACGATACAACGATAACAAATTTGTTAGTTAGTTTCATCTTTACGGATTTTTTGCCACCTTTTGGAAAATAGAGATCTAACGAACGAAAACTTTGTTTATTTAGGATAAACAATTATTATTCACTTTTTTTATTTAAATAATTTATTAAAAATAATTAATTTACTGTACTAACTAATATATCCTTAAAAATGTTTACCCTAAACCCCAAATAATCGTAATTTCCGCGCCATTCATTCTTGGAATTTGTAAAAGTTGATATTTAAACTTAAATTGCGGCGAAGGTTGGCCGAAGATGGCCCAGATTTTTTAAACAAAGTTACTTCAATATAACACCTTACCAATACAAGTAGTCCCATACCGAAGCTCCTTAACGCTTTTAAGATTTGCTTCCATAAATAAAAAATGAGCGTAACGCGAAAAGGCTTCCGATTAATGCATATTAGTTAATGTTAAACAGCTTTATTGAAAAATTATTTGTGCCAGTTAATAGTTTAAAGCATGTATAATAACCCCTATAAATTTCAGAGCTGTAAGTTTTCAATTATAGACTCAATAATTTAATAATAATAATAATAATTTAATAATAATAATGCCTATATCTCCGTAAAAAAAATTTTTTTTTAAATCGGACTTTGGCACATTATAGATTCACTATTTGGTAATACAAGAATAATATTCTTTTTTTTAAATCGAAAATTTATAAAATCGATTTTTGGCCGCCATCGTACCACTGTACGTCGGAGAACACAGTGCAACGCCCGATGAAGTGTGGTCCGTCGCAGAACAAGCATTTTTCCGGCTCTTTCGTAGACGAGTTCCTCTGCGTGGCCACGTGAGCTGCAGATTTTTTCATCTTCTTACTATCCGTTAACTTCGACGAGGACTGTGACTGCATACCCGGAGCTGACGTTTCCTTCCGCACGGACGTGGACCGGTCGGCCTCGACAAGGTCCAGAGTACGTATCCTGTCCTCCAGAAAGTGTTTGAACTCAGCGAACGAGGGGAATTCGTCATCTTTCTTCTTCTCCAGCTCCTTTGCCCAGTCCATCCTCGTCGAAGCTGCAAGTTTGCTCTCGATGAAGTAAATCAGGATGGCGTCCCAATGCTTGACTAGAAGCTTGAGGGTTCTGAACACGTTAATGCTTTCATTCGTCGTGTTTAGTAGCTGGTTAATGTGCGTTCCTGTTTCCTCATCGCTCGCCTGAGATCCAGCCACGACCTGCATTTGCGTCCTGAATCAGAGGAAGCGGTTGTCGTAGCGGCGACGCAGCGTTTCCCAGGCTGTTAAGAAATTCGTACCTGTAAATTGTATGCCCTTCAACCTTGCCGCCCCCTCGCCTGTCAGGCAGTTTAATAAGTTCTCCAACTTTATAACGGTGGCCATCCCTGTATCTGCGACGACCAAGGAGGAAAAACGCTCCTTAAAGGCTTCCCAATTGCGGATTGGTCGGTCCGCGCATCTGCGTCCACTTTTCTTCCAGCCATGCCTTTGCGTGCAAATACGCTTCCGTCGTGGCTCCGTAGAGGTCTGCCTTGTAATATGAACGTTCGCTCAGGCTGTCCATGTTCTCTGCCAGAAGCCAGTCTCGCTCTTGGAAGCCTTTCCAATACTCCTGCAGGAGCGCCTGTCTAGCTTCAACATCCGCCAACGTAAGCTTGTCGATGGCTTTCTTTCTCGTAGTATTGTCCACAAAATTCACAATGAACGGCGCAACGCGCTTTTGCTCTGTGAACAATGCTTCATGTCCCGTCATTGTCGAAAACTGATCGTCTACCACGTTTGCCCAAGCTAGAACACCGGATTTAGAAAAGTTGCAGATTGCTGCAAATGCAATCTGCGAATCGGACGCAAGGGACCGAGAACACTCGCGACGATTATGTGAAACGCGAAGCAAGGGCGATCACAGATATCGCGATACGAGCAGGCAACCACGTTTTCTCTTGTGTGTGTGCGTGTCGCGCGTGGAACCGCTGATTCCCGAAGAAACGACAAAGATTTCGAACAGATGAGTGCGACGAAGACGGCAATAACCTTGACGGTGTTGCGCACAATTCGGAGCTTGTTTTCGTTTTCGCGCTCGCTCTGTCTCTCTCTCGCTCCTCTAGCGTCGCGCTTAGCGTACCACGGCGTGACGTCACCAAGGTTAAAATGTCCGTTGGCCACGTGGAATCTGTTCAATTTTTCACCGATTTTACTTCGACCACGCTCACTTTGATGCACACACTGTAACTGCACCAACACACTTTTTTTCTGCACCAATCACTGCAACAAGAGTGGTGCACTGCTTACCGGTCTTGCAAGGAAATCCTGCTCGAAGGACCAAAATGTTTGTGCTGCTCAGAGCTTGTAAAGCTCTGTATCCGTTTATTTGTCATAAGAATCACAAGTACTTGGTACAGTTCGTCTTGTTTAGGGAATAACGTATAACACGCGTTGCTCCACGAGTATTCTAATTCGCGCTCGTTCGTATTGCGTACAGTCGTTAACCGTTCTCGGATGCGTTCGACGTCGCGATCTAGACAGGACTACTTAATTGCCGAATTCGCTCGTTCTCGCGAGCGCTACGAGCGCGCGCGCGGGCCTCGCTAGCATGTACGACGCCGCGAAATTCAAGAAAGACGAAACGGCCTCAACACCATTATAATACATCGTAAATATACATCCCTATATATCGCTGAATTTGTTTTTTCATACTCTATAACTAAGTGCAAATAAAGTACAAATTCTGAAAATTGTATTTAAAAAACAATTTTTTTCTTCAGCATTATATTTACTTCGACTAATAATACAACTTTTGTTTGACATATTTCATATGTTTATTAATAACAAAGATGTGATTTCTCGTTAATTTGAAGTATGGTTGTGATCCGGTATTTTGGAAGAATTACTAAATGCTTGTGAATAAAATTAGAATTTCTTAAATATGTAATAGTTACATTTCTGTATTGCCTCAAAAAACATAAAATTTATCAAGTAAACGTATAAGTGGGCGCATATAAGGCAGCATGAGAGTCGCGCCACTACGGAAAAGCTAGCTACTTGAGGCGCAAATCGTAAAATAAATTCGCAAAACAATAAATCGCAAATAGTCGTTTGGGCCCGGAGGAAAATCCCGCTATATCATAAAAAGCTTCCCTGGTCACTTCCAGCATCCCTAAAAAAGCGCGTCTGGAGCACAAGGAATGATGGGGGTGTACTGTGTACTGTGTACTGACCGAGTGTGGCATTTTTGTAGAATAAAACATGAACTGCGCGTAAAACAATCGAATTAGACAGAACAGAACACGGATAGATGGTTTTTTAACTTCCCGATTCATAGAGAAGTTACTGTAATTTGTTTAATAAATGAACAGTCTTGATTTGCATCACCAAGCGAACGGCCGTCTTTTTCATTGATTCCTCACCACGTCCTCTTTATCCTCCGTACCCCATATTTTCGGTATCGGAACACCGAGTAAATTACCTGATTGGCAGCTATTGTCTTAAATGGCGACTTAAAAGAAGTCGTGAATAACGAAAAGGGAGACGCATCTGAAATAAAGTATTATTTCAAAGTACATAGCACCTATAGCTCGTACAAGTGAATTTCAAAAAATGGAAACTAGTGTTACGGATTAGAAGAGGTTAAAACAAGTCACTTCACTTAGAATTAACTTTATTTCCGCAACTAGGGTTCGTTAAGTATTGTAACTGAAACTATGTACAATGAGGTATGTATCAAGTCAAAACACCAGCTTGTTTTGGTGAGATTTGATAAGTAAAGAGCGTGAGATACTACAAGAAGAGTTTTCCCTTGATAATTGGCAATAGATACATTCACGTTTAGTGTCCGTGAATCCCGATATGCGAATCGACTTACTCGCGAAAACCGGTCAAGAGACGTGCGACGTTTTCGGATAGAACAAGCGAGAACGATTAACGAACGTTGAGATTGGAGTCGAACAGATGGCAGTTTACCGTCACCGTCAAACTAGTGATTGGCAAATCGATAGAGCGATCAGCCAATAATAATTCCTTTTGGGGTCGGTAATCGATCGTAATCGAAGTCCGACGGTGCTGGTATTTATAAGCTACTGCGAGCTGATTATCGACTCTCGATCTCGCTGTAACGTGCGAGTCCGCCAATAGCGGGGCGGCGCACAGTGGGGAAAGTTGACTAACACGATTCGAAAAGGAATAACTTTCGATAGAAATGAGATAGGGCGATGAATTCTTTTTTTAATGAAAGCTGAATCTTTGCAGAATATGGAAAAATTAAGGAGATTACGGTACGAACGGTTTTTGACCTTGAGAAAATTCGTTAAACTTTCACAATTTAATGAAAATATAGTTTCTGCGTTACAAAAGCAGAAAAAAATTTTTTTTAACATGCTCTACATCATTTCTCGTGTATTTTTCACGCTGATTTCGAATCTGGCCTCAAAATTTTTCTACGACCTCTGGTTTTTTCAAGAAATCGATTTTTGTGACAAGAAATTAAGGAAATCATGTTTTCGTTGAAATGATTTTATGACACCAATTTGAACGTACATCGTATTCTAATATATAAAACACAATAAAAATAATAATAATTAAGTATTTGAACGTTTTTAGTTACGAAACACATGAAGCACCTCACATCTCGTTATCACTTGACGTATCGCTGACGTTACTACTGGCACTTTCTGCAGGCTCTGTGTAGCTGTAATTATAATAACATAAATTGGTGAGTACTGGAGCAGAACACTTAACCGGTGCTAAAATATCACTGATCTTAATAAAACATCGATTAAAATTGTATCGAAGAAAGTTGTACCAGAAGTTAGAAAACTTCGTCGATGAAAATAATAGAGATAGAGATAGAGACTAGCTTTCTCCCGCCACGCGTTGCTGTGGCAGAGTATTTTTTAAAAGCATGTACGTATTCAACGTGTTTGTTGTAATCTATTTTGTTCTACTCCATTTCACTTTTCGTATTGCTTTGTAGTTCTCTCTCTGTCTCTCTCTCTCTCTCTCGCTCTCTTTGTGTGTCCCTTCCAGATTTTTCCTAAAACCTACCGTTGCAAGGCTACAGCTGTTTAATAAGTGGGTAAACCAAAAAGTTCAAGAAAACTGCACACTTCTTGTGTTATAACTCCTAAATTATGCAATCTACACAATCGGCACATAGGCTATTTTGAAAGAACTCGGCGAGCTGAATCCAATGAGTATTTCCAATTGAATATAGATGATATCAGACAAAACTTATAAACAGAAACGTGGTCAAAGGAGGCCAAAAAAGTCGTATTTGGTCTGTTTGTGACGTCATCAATTGTGAACGGCAGAATGTAGAATATTGCGATTTGAACCATTAGACGCGGCATTTCTTCAGAAAGGTTTCAGAGCCAACAGCATTCGAAAAAGTCTATTCGTTGTAAAGTTATAAGCAGAGACGTGCGCAAAAGGGAGGGAAAAAGTTGACATGTGTTTACCAATGACGTCACAACTTTTGAACCAATAGACTTTCTTGAATGCGGTTTTCTCTTAAACCTAATCGAAGAAATGCCGCGTCTAATACTTCAAACCCCTGCTTTCTACGTTGAGCCGTTCTCAAGTGATGCAGTTACAAACATACAGACAGACACGATTTTATTATATAGTATATAATATATAAAGTATATAATATATAATATATATAGAGATAGAGATAGAGAAAGAGAAAGAGATAGAGATAGAGATATATCGAATACTAACCTGATTCTCCCAACTCTTCTGCAATTTCCCTCCAGACAATTGGTTTATATTTTGTATCCAAATATTGCGGATGCTGCAGGTTGAACAAACACTCGCGGCTTCGCACGGCTTCGATTAACTTTTCGTCCTGCATCGTTCACTTCACCGGTTCAATAGTTCAGGATGTACACTCCTGGCTAGCCAAATTAGAAAGATGCCTCTGCCGTACATTCGTTTAAAAAGTAACCTCGCTTTTTAGCCCTTGCACGAGGGTGGGAGACGCGGTTTACGATAGGGTACGCACGTGGCTCGTACTTTGCAAACCAAAGTCTGCAACTTACCTGTCCCAACCGTGGCGGCGCAATCTGGAGACCAGGCTGATCACTTCGAAATTTGAAAATTTTCCCTTAAAAGATATTCCTTTGAATATCTTCGCGGTATGAACAGTTGCATTATCTTGCTAATAAATAAAGTTTGTACGTTACTTTGCACTATTAATTTCCGCACTTGCACACTTGATTTCCATATTTCCATGGAACCCTACCCTCGCCCATATTTTTTAAGAAATTGTAAATAGCTTTGCGACTGCGATTCAACAGTTTCGCAATTTTAGCAATGGAACAATTTCCCTTACGCAAATTTTGAATGGTTAACTTTTGAGGACCAGTCAATCCTTCGAACCGTCGATATCCGAGTCATTTAAAGCATTATGTATTGAGTTGAGACAATACTTCCAAATCCTAGATTTTTCTGAAAAACATAGCCAGAAACCACAGCCAGTTGGTGCATTATCTTGTTATCGAGCACAGTCTGTGACTAATTTCATTGAATCTTTCAATGGCAACGTGCACTATGGTGAAAAAAGTAGGTTCTATACGAAAACCAACTTTTTAAAAAACCGGATTTCAGTTTTTACTTTTTCATGAAACCGGTTTAAACCTGTTTTGAAATGTTACAGACAGACAACAAGACATATTTACTATTTAAAACAGAAGTTATTAATTTTTTTTAATGATAATAATTCAAAAATACAAAAAAGGAAAAAGTAAGGTACATATACATACTTACATACCCTAAAAAAATCACAGAAATAAACAAATGTTATATACTTATGTAAATTATTATGTTACTTCTTTCTTTGTTTAATAAAATATGATTTTGAAAAAGCAAAGAACGTCAATGGATTTATTGCTTAGTCGTGTCCTTAGTTTGCACACAAAATTACCAGAAATAGAAAAAACTCGCTCACTTGCTGCTGAACTTGGCTTAATCGTCTTTAAAGCGTTAAATAACCAAGAACTCCTTCTTTAATGTTTGAGGACTGGAGGAAGTCACTTCTTCAGGTTCCTTCAGATATTTATTTATTTTCTTTTTCTCCGGTATACTTATACCACTAGCTGTGTACTTTTTCATTGCATCAAAATCATTACAGCGGATTAATATAAGTGTTATATATAAATTTAAAACCGATTTTTTAAAACCGACAAACCCTAGAAAAAACACGTGCGCTTTCAACTAAAACAATTTGAAGCTCCGCAAATGTGCAGATGTTGCGATTCAGAGAAAAAAGGCAGACACTCTTTTGCAGGCATGTACAAACAGTGACCATTTACAACAGGGAACGACTGTTGTAAATATTGTTCGGATCTAGCATTTTCATTTCGCCGAAGAAGTACGGGTCCGCGTAAATTACTTTACAGCAAACACGTGTTGTGTCCGAGAGTACCGATTTCTCGCCGAGTAGTGGAATGGCCTGCCATAAGATCTGCCTATTCCCCACCATAGCCGCGCCCGCAGTATCAATGTTTTGACTTCGACGTTGCACGCTGCATAGAGTGTGTGTGTGTGTGTATGTGGCCGCTGCAGCCAATATTTCGACATAGCCGAAAATGCGTGCGGGCCTAGGCCTGCCGCCTCCTCCTCTCTGATCCAATCGGCCGCGCACTCGTACCTACATGGACGCGTCACCGTTGTCCTGTTTGGGAACCTCCTTCTCAGGCTCGCATCAATACAATGTCATCAGTTGGGACCCACCATGCGAGATGGCGTCCTGCCACCCCCCACAACCCGCGTAGTAGTGGGCGGCAACGGTTTAACATCTTAGGTCTTTCACCTACTGCTGCTTCGCTATCGCTCGCACGGGGCAGCCCTACATAAACAAATCGGCGGGCAACACACCACGCCTTTTCGGGCAACGTTGCAATATATTGCTATGGATTCTGAGTTGATAAAATTGATTAAATTAAAAAAAAATTTTTTTTGAATAAAAATGAAATATATATAATTACGTTTGTTTATTCGGTGGAAAATTTCCATCCTCTCGTATAAATTGCATTCTTGAATGAACTTCTTTCAAAAAAAACTAAAAAATCTAAAAAACTACTTGACCAATATGGACCAAAATCTAATCAGCTCTAAGTTACGACGGGGCACATCGATTGCATCATTCATCATTCAGATCGCATTGTTACTTTTTCAGAAAACGTTAACGAAAAATTTGATAACATAAAAACGGTCATACGCGTACACACACACACACACACACACACACACACACACACACACACACACACACACGAACATTTTGATAAAAATAGTCTAAAATGACTTCAATAACCATGAAACGTAAAGATCTGCTAAAAAATCGATTTTCGATTTTCGGGGTAATTACAGTAACTTCCCTATGAATCGGGAAATTAAAAAGCCTCCGACGACATTTCGTTAGTGCAGAATACCACTGAAGATATTATTATTAAATATTGCATTCTCCGCCATATTTTAGACGATGTTTTGGCACTATTTTGATACTATTCTCGTCGGTGGAGTAACTTTTAGCGATGTGGTCTGTCAGGTCACTGTAATTTCCACCGTTACCACCTCGCCCATTGCGCCCATTTACCGGACCGCGGAATAGCACGGGCGCTGACAGTCTTTAGCAGTATCTCGTCGGTGCGGCGGTCTGCTCGTTACAATCTGCTGCCGGTAAGGAAGACAACTCTTCTATGATTCCTCCTAGCAGAAACACTAAGGTTCTCAGCACTAATCCTTCTTTATCCGAGGAAAATGATCTCACTGCTCCATCTTTTTCTAAACTCTTATTACCTCCTCCTCCCGTCAAGAACACTCTTTCAAGTACTACATCTACTAGTCAAAATACTAGTTATGTCTCCGATGTTGCTCAATCCAGTAAACCTGCTCCAAAAGTGAAAAAGACCTAAAAAATGAGAAGGTCGGAAGTCTCTACTGTTGAATTAGCACTTCAATTAGAACCAGTAAAAGATGTATTTTTGACTAATGTTCATAAATACCCGATTAGTTTTGACAACATTACTGAGTTTCTACAGCTCTCTTACGACAATCCCAAGATATTGGACACGGCTACTAAATACACTAATGATATTACCACCGACTAGATATAGGATAGACCTATCATCCAATGTATTTCGGTGGCCATTTTTGCCAGGGCCACTTGGCCCGTTTTTCTTGTCGTTTCCTGTATTACCAACTGGGTTTAGGGCCACGAACAGGGTGTCGTCGGTGGTGCTGGCTCTAAAATAAGCTGACAGCACAAACGAGATATAGGCATAGGATTCCTATACCTCGTTTGTGCTGACAGCTTTCTTAGTGGTAGCACAGACGAGTTACATCTCGTCGGTGGTGATCAGTGATGATAAGAATTAAAATGAAAAATAGCTGTATACATAAAATGAATACATAGAATATTGTTTTGATTAGTTAATCCTTATATTTTTAATAAATAATAAACGAATGATTGCTGTACGTACAATAAAGAATATGTTTAACTACAAAATTCGAAATGTTGTAAACAGCTAAATATTAATACATGTATTTTATAAATGTAATATATATGTAATTATATATATACTCATGTAATTACATGAATGTAATGTTTGGAACTATATTGTTATTTTATAGGATGACATAATTTAATTTGTTCCTGTTATTAATGATTAACTACGTTGCTTTGAACAATAAGAAGAGAAATAAATAAACAAGAGTATCGTTAATTAAATCATATGTGCATTATATAGCAAGTGGTTTTTATGAAAATTTTCATGAAAATTAAAATAAGACATCCAGTAAAGATGAAAGTAACACAGTCCGTAAATGACTAAAGGCCGAAAGTACTAAAAAAATATTTTTCCGAAAAATTAATTAGAAATAGTCTGAACATCATTCAAAAATATTTTTACAAAGATTTAAGAACAATCATGTGATTAAGAAAATACTTCTGATCAACGAAAAAAAAATTGACTTGACCGGGATTCGTACCTGGTCCAAAAAGTCTTCGGTGGTTCTACAGCGGAGACCATAGCAGCTGAACCAACCGGCGCCGTTGGAATCATGTTCTAACTATTCAAATATCAGTACAGAGTATTATTTTCATTTTTTGTATTACGCAAGTTTTAAAGTCTGGAAAATGTTTCTCTGAACATACGAACGTTTAATATTACATAATATATTTTTTAGCTTCAGGAAAGGTAAGTGTAACTTAGAAAAAACGCCAAAGTGTTATTAATTTTTTTTTACTATGACGCACCACTCACAGGAATTTGAAACAAATTGAGCATAATACCTACGGTAATATTTCATTGCTAAATTAAATCTGTGGGTATCAACTTAAGATTTCTATATGAAATCTGCATTTTTCCGATTTTTTTCGTGTTTTTCATTTTTTACATAGAGTTTGCAACGAAAAAATCTGAAAATGATATCTAATATGTGGCTTAATATCCGGAATGTGTCAGATTTTTTCAGAATTTTTAACTGTCAATAAATAGGGAAATTAGGGCCAAAAACTGGTTTTTCGATTTTTCTCAATAACTACCCTTACAGATGAGATATGGGATTGAAACTTGGCAGAGAGGGTTTTTTGGGTAGGCTATCGAATGGTCCAAGCACGATTAAAATCCCGCTGGGGGCGAATTTCACCACCAAACCCGGCTATAGCCATTAAAAATTGTAAATTTTTTAAATTTTGACATAAATGGACGAGAGAGAGAGAACATTTTGACGAACATTTGGGAGCGCACGAACGCGAATGGGTAGTACATACTTGCAAATCTGTTTGCAGGGCAGATAGAACATATCCTAAACATTCATAATACATAGAATTATTAAATAGGCATTTAACAAATAATATTATAAATACATGTTCTGAATTTCCTTGTGTGGTGCACACCACTGCAGCTTCTATAATTATTCGCAAGAAATTCTTGAAATAGCAAAAATCTATTCCGTTCGCTGTTCGGCGCGGCGCACTATGGGCCAAACCGATTAATTCTGTATCAAAATTAATACCATTAATTGTCTTTGCTAATGTTACGTTCGCGACGACGTCCCGTTTTGGACCGATCGCGACGCGGAATAGTACTGTCTTTGTTTTATTTTGGGTCAAACCACTTAAGGAATTTACCCGGGGGCGAGATTTGGGTAGTTCACAATGAATTGAATTAACTCTCAAAACTGTTTATTAATAGAAATAGATAACGTACAAAATCCGTGTTCCTGTTTCGCAAAGGTGTTTTCGGTTCGAGATTCGGTTTTCGAGTGAGTGCGGGTGTATGCTTGGATACTTTGTGTTTTAGGTACATTTCTATTGGTTGTGTTTTGCGTTTGTGGGGATGAATGTCTGTTTTCTAATTGGCGTAGATATAGTTGTGGGTGTGGTCTGTATGGGACTTTGGGAGTAGGAAGTTTATTATTCGTGTTATAAAGTTTTGGCTTTACCGTTTTTCGGTCGTACGGGTCCCCAGCCGGCTTGCAATTTTTGGGAAATTGTTTTATGACGGTTCGCCAAGGGCCCGGCCAGATGCGAGCCTTTGTCAGACTTTCTCGGGTTCCCAGGTCTGTTACGCACGTGACACTAATAATATATGGTATGAAGTGTAAATGTGGCGCGAGTGGGAATGAGTGTACATATGTATTGTGTATGTGAAAAGTATACATGCGAGCGGCAACGACTGAATAGCATATTAGTTTATTTAATAAATATATTAATACATAAAATAGTACTATTTATTACATACCCTGTTTCATATTTGATAGTGATCTTTTAATTGTAGACAACTAATAAAAATGTAATTGCTAAAATACAGTGATTATTGTTTCAAATCTGATAAAAATAATGTTAAAAGATCAACAATATATTAAATCTGAATTCCTGTATGCTTTTGCGATATAATAATAAGTCAGACCAAAAATAGACAGAGTTTTATACATACTTATTATACATTTAATTATTGTTTATAATTAATATAAATTCTTGCACAGCATTTGAAAATATTTGAAAAAACAACTAATAATTGTATATTTAATATTAACGCATATAATAACAGACACGCCGGAACTTGTAACAAAACCTCGCATAACAACTTGTCATTGAAATTTTTTGTTAACTGATCTTCTAAATATTTTTCCGTCCTTTTGAAAATTGTATTTTATAGCAGAAGGTTCAAAGAAACCGACAACAGTTTATATGAATCAATTTCAAGATAAAAATAATGTTAAATAGGTCATTCAATTTTCAACAACAATTATTATTTCGTTTACTATCAATAAATGACAGTTTATTTAAATCAAAAAAGCATTTATTCAGCTTTAAAATGATTATAGAAACAGGAAGCATTATATTTAAACACAGATGAAATATTCAGGTTGAATTAATCTTGTATTGACTGACTCGACCTTTTTCGTTTGCTTTTCCAGAATTATATCATATGACTGTAATGTGGAAAATAGCAGAAATACGCGCTGAGCAGTAACAGTAAATTGGCAACCATGCGACGAATATTCTCGGATGTCATTTGGCAACTACGCCTTCGATATCTGAAATTCAACATAATTCCTAAACTCGCCACTTTAAGTCGTAGAGGGCATACCAAAACCTCTGATTTTTTGAACAGTCGGTAATTCACAACATGAGACACCAAGTCCCATAAGATGATAGGTCTATCCTGTATCTAGTCGGTGATATTACTGCACTTGTCTCCATGTTATCGGATATAAAGGATCTACTTTCCGAACGAAGTTTGAAAAATCGAATTTCCAGGATCTCCAAAACACTTGTTCTTAACTCTAATTTAGATCCGGACGAGAGTTCCAGTACGGATTCCTCTATTAAAGAATCGCAAGAAATATAATCTTGTAGGAAACGGGATTGGGTTTCGCTCGCAAAATCACAGGAATAGGAAATATCTGGACATAAAATATATTTTCGAAGATTAATTTACAATGTTGGAGAAAACGTATAGTTTACAATAAACCTTTGAATAAGGATAGCAACGAAAAGGTTAGCAACGAAAGGTTTAGAATAATTATACGGATGAAGACGTTCCACCATCGGGCGTACGGTTTATTTCAACCGTACTCTCCCTCTGGGGAACGACGACGACTCGGATTCACCCGGAGTCTCCTGCCCGTTCGGCGGCCGGCCTTCATGGCCGTCCTCTCCGAGACGAACAGAGGAACCAGGCGATCCTACCTTCAGGCGGCCAGGAAGCTACCCTGTTCTTTCCTCTCGGCGGGCGGCCGGCCTTCATGGCCGTCCTCTCCCATTTAACCCGAGAGGCATCCAGGTGCAACCCCTGTCCTCTCCTGAGCTGCCGGGCGTCCGATAGCATTGCTTCGTACTCTCCCTTAACCTATGGGCGGCCGTGGTCTTACCTCGTCCTCTCCCACAGGCGCAGCTAAAGTAAACGCTCTGCGATATTTTATCGGTATTTATATCGATTCGTTGCTAACCTAATCAACAAGACGTTGTTAAGGATTTTCGAAGTTTCTCGATCGCGCGGCCTTCACGAGCATTCGGCCGCGGCGCGATTCTTCTGTCGTCTCAGGGTGGTACCGAGGTGGTCTGGCGCCCCTCGTCGCGTTACAACTTCTTTCTTTCTCAAATGGATAACAGACTACTCAACATTCTATTTTGGAATTCCAGATGCATCAAAAGAAGAGATCAAGAAATACGAACTCGACTCAATAATATTGACATTTTTGTATGTGTGGAATCGTGGTTATCTCCTGCAGACAATATTTCGTTTCCTGGTTTCTCTATAATAAGGAGGGACAGAACCTACTCGAGAGATGGGGGCATTCTGATTGCAATTCGCAAAGGTTTAGTATTCGCGGAAATAGATAATGTTAAAATTCCCAACAGATCCGTTGATATCTGTGGGATTTCTTTTCCTAATCTTATGGTTC
The DNA here is from genome assembly GCA_963971365.1 of Lasioglossum villosulum. NCBI lineage: Eukaryota > Metazoa > Arthropoda > Insecta > Hymenoptera > Halictidae > Lasioglossum > Lasioglossum villosulum. The sequence continues at coordinate 17,944,449 of OZ020498.1, read as the reverse complement.
CCTTAGATTTAATTGTTTGTTATAGAACCCCTGGTCTTACCTTGACACAAGCTCAATGGAATTCCATTATCAGTAATGCGACTTTAAATAATAATTGTATTTTAGTTGGCGACTTTAACTCGCACAACATAAATTGGAATTGTACGAGTTCTGATAGCAACGGGGTGAGATTAAATTCTGCTGCTGAATTTTATAATTTATCTCTGCATAATGATAATACTCATACTCATATTGATTTTTATAGGTCTTTAAAATCCAATTTATATCTGGTTTTTTCTTCAGTTGCTCTTTCTGATAAAATTGATGTCAAAATCTGTGATAAGACCTGGGGATCTGACCACTTTTCTGTTCATATTAGTGTTAATGTTGGTAAAAAATTCCAATATAAAAAACGTACTTTTAAAATCAAATCGATTCGTACAGATTGGGATCAACTTGGTGAATCTCTCGAGAATTCGTGTTCTGAATTCAATACTTCAGTTTTTGCTTCAATGTCGGCTTGCCTCAAATATGATCTTTTTGTTAAAACCCTTACTGATGCAGTTAAAAGTTGCACTCCGGCTAGGGCGAGTGTTTCCCGCCAGAGGAGGGGAAACCCTGCGCCCTGGTGGGATGCAGAATGTTCCAAGGTTATCAGACTCCGTAGAGCTTCTTATAAAAAGTGGGAGCACTCGCTCAATATAGTTGATCTGATAGAATATAAAAGGGTATGTGCTCTTGCTACTAAAACTTTTAAAATCAAAAAGAGAGAGTGCTTTAGAAAATTTGCTGAAAGTATAAACGTCCAAACAGATCCTGCCTACGTTTGGAACAAGTGTAGGATATTTAAAAATAAATGGGTCAAGATAACTCCTCCTCTTTCGTTGGACAGGCCTGATAATGTCAAAAAAGTTGAAACCGCTCTAGACAAAATTAGCCCAGCATGGGCTTAGACTGGTTCCTGCTGGCTTCCTAATTGTCGGTCTAACTCTTTTTTAACTTCCCGATTCATAGGGAAGTTACTGTAATTTGATTCTCAATTTACTTTTGCTGAGTTTAATACCGCTTTGGCTCAAAAAAGAATATCTTCAGCTCCCGGGTTGGATGGCATTGACTTTGAAATCCTAAAAAACTCCCAGACAAATATTTCTTCTACTTGAAATTTTTAATGAAATGTTTTCGTTTAATAACTATCCTCCATCCTGGAAGTGGTCTTTTATTCACTTTATTGGTAAATCGGATGGTGCAAGTCTTCGCCCGATCTCTCTCACCTGTTGCTTATGTAAACTCTTTGAGACATTGATAAAAAACAGAATCCAGTGGTGGCTCAAAAGTAACAACCTACTTCCTCGTGGTCAACAAGGTTTCAGATGTGGCAAGTCCTGTTTGGACAATTTGGCTGATTTAACTTTCAGGATAGGTCTGGCTTTTTCGAGAGGAGGGAGGTCTTAGCTGGGTTTCTAGATGTCCAGGGAGCGTTCGACAATGTGTGCGTTGACATCCTAATCTCTAAGCTTGCTAATGTTGGCTGCTCTTTTAATATCGTAAGATTCATTAAGTTTCTAACTCATGAGAGATTCGTTTTCTCTGCTATTTCTGAAGATAATTGCAGGGTTGTTTACAAGGGTGTCCCTCAGGGTGGTGTTCTCAACCCTCTCTTGTATATCATTTACGCCTCCAATGTCTTTAATAATGTGTTGCGCTCTGTTACCGTATCTCAATTTGTAGATGACATCGCTGTTTTTCATGAATTTTCATCCACAAGTAGTGGCATAGATATTATGCAAAACACTATTAAAGAAATAAAATCGAGCCTCTCGATCTTTGGTCTGGACTTAGCTCCCGGTAAGACGGTTCTTATACATTTCAATAATAAGAAAATTCTTCCTGGTTCTGTTCAAATTAACATTGATAACGTGATTATTAAATCCAGTCCTTCTGCTCGTTTTGTGGGTATTATATTCGACTTCAATATGTCCTTCTCTTCACAAATTCAAAGGGTAATTAAGAGATGCACTAACTCTCTCAATTTGATTAAATTTCTCCATTAAACGTCTAAAAGAACCGTCTAGACGTTTGGATATTCTTGGGACGTTTTTAAAACGTACGGTTTTGTAACACAAGCCGATGAGAAGACTTTCGTAGGTCGTTCGGAGCAGACGCGTTTAAGACGTTTTTAAGATGTAGCTGCGCTATATGGGAGTAATACTAACGCCGGCGGTAGTGTATTCGGGGAGTCAGGCAGCCGCTGTAGGTGGACTGCTAATTTCTGCGAATCACTAACTTCAAACACTGCTGCCACAGGGAAAACATAGTCGCAGCAGGTTCATGGGGTACTCAATCGAATCGATAGAATCTCTGCTTTAATGTGGTAGGTTTATGGTATTGCGATCATTTCTTGCCGAGATATAGCGAGTTGAAGGAAAATGGAAATTATGCATATTTTAAGCATATTTTCAGAAACACCTGATATATCGAAATCTTAATGAAATTGAAAAAACAAAACAAGTACCTTGAAGAGAAAGAAACGCTCTTACTATTGCTTTTTAGCACAAGATTCTACGATAATTTTTGCACTATCTGAAGCCAGTTAAAGTTAAAAGGCCAACATTTACTTCAATGTTGAATAATTCGAATAAAAAAAATCACGCTTCGAAATCATTGTTTAACGATATCGATACAACAATTTTGACCGGAGTTATGATTGTGTAAAGTTGTAGCAATTTTTCAGGTTCGCACAAGTGATCCCGTAATATTTTTGAGGAGTGTAGGTGGTTATTGTTGCTCGCTCGCTTCGCGAGCTTCGCGGATGGGGGTGTTGTAGCTCGCTTTGCGAGTTCCCTAGAGGGTTAGTGGTATGGATGTTATTTGGTATCTGACTCTCTAAGAGTCACGAAAAGAACTTCCCGATTAGTTAGTTGCAGTATATGATTACCATTACTTAGTGTACGTTTTAAGAAGATTATACGTTCTCAAGGAAGTTCAATAGTTTTCTACTTATCAAAATGTTTGCTGTATGGCGTCGCATTAAACCAACTTCGTATGCTCGTTGCTCACTTGGTTCCCTGTTATAGCACAGTAATGTTGCAAAATAAATCGCAAATGCTCCACAATCAAACGCATTGTTTTGATATTGTACTCTGTGAAATATACTTCTTCTTATATTTATACAGGGCTGTTACGTATGCGGCAGCGACCGTTGGTAACCTTTGGCCCTTCTGGAGCTGCACATCGAAATAAAGAGTCTTCAGAACAGGGCAATTATTCAGATTAGGGTACTCATTAAGATTTTGGGACACTTAGAGACGATACATCAAACGGTACCGTTTCTGGGAACCCTGTTTTATCAATAGTCCCCACTCTTGTCTAGGCCGATATTGGGGACTATATAAGGGCACTGAATCCCTTCATATTCGGGCTTTCATCTCAAGAGTTTTACAGTGTACACGTCGATTCACGTCGTGATTACTATCGAGCAAGATCGGGTATTAGTTCTCTTTCGAGCAAAACTATTACATCTCTTCCGGTACGAATCCCATTAACGGGATTCTGTAGTAGATAGCCCCCGCATTCTTCGGTGCGTAAACAAAGAGGTTAGTCCGCGACACCGCGACAATTTACACTCGATACATTTGTACTCCTTTTTACTCAAGATTATATTATCGTGTGTTAAACTTAAACCTAGAGTTCAGTTTAATCATAACCTTTCCTATTCGATTCTCAGTCGTTAGCATCCTACGACGATACACCTTTGCCGCTCAAGGTGTATCTAACAATTTCAAATAAGTTACGAGTCGGCGGAACCACGACCTTATCCTTTCCAACAGTGGCACAAACGGATATCCTGGTGTTGAAAGATACACTGGCTAGTCCGGAGTGTACCCCTAAAAAGGTAATTCCACTGAACCCTATTTCCACACAAACGGATATCCTGGTGTTGAAAGATACACTAGCTAGTCCGGAGTGTACACCTTATACGGACGACCCGGTGGTGAAAGACACATCGGTGAGTTCGGAGTGCACTACTCCTACCTATACCAAAACTCCTAAAAATCTCGAACAATCCTCGGTTTCCGCACACTGCCAAACCTCGGCTCGTAACAGGGCATTCAAATAATCTATTTCATCATGATTCAAATGATTAGTATTAAAACTATCATAAATGTGCACATTTCCGTTATCATCAGATCTTGTGCAAATCCAATGTCCTACTACCTTTTTTCCAATTTCACCAGTGTATATTATTTGAATATTCAATATTTACTTGAATGAAATTTTGATCAATATTTTCATTTTTCATATAATCACGATAACGAGTTCTTACTTTTACCACTCTGGGCAATTGAAAATCTAACCACAATATAGACGGAATTTTAGTATTTTCTTGAAAAGTAATAAATTTTAATATTCCGCACGCTCCATTAACCAGTCTGTCTTCAACATCAATGTTATTAATTATCATATATTTTATATTAATTTTTTTCAATTTAATATCAGTTAATAATTCGTTTTGACTGATTGTTTTTTCAAAGATTGTAATATAAATTAACTTCCCGATTCATAGGGAAGTTACTGTAATTACCCCGAAAATCGAAAATCGTTTTTTTAGCAGATCTTCACGTTTCATGGTTATTGAAGTCATTTTAGATTATTTTTATCAAATTGTTAGTATGTGTGTGTGTATGTGTGTGTGTGTGTGTGCGCGTGCGTATGGCCGTTTTTATGTTATCAAATTTTTCGTTAACGTTTTCTCGAAAAGTAACAATGCGATCAGAATGATGAATGATGCAATCGATGTGCCCCGTCGTAACTTAGAGCTGATTAGATTTTGGTCCATATTGGTCAAGAAGTTTTTTACATTTTTTAGTTTTTTTCGAAAGAGGTTCAAGAATGTAATTTATACGAGAGGATGGAAATTTTCCACCAAATAAACAAACGTAATTATATATATTTCATTTTTATTTAAAAAAAATTTTTTTTTAATTATGCAATTAATGCTAATGTTGCCGCTTACAACTAACGAATCGGGAAGTTCTTTGTGTGGCTCGTGGAGAGTCACACACAAAATAAACTAGCTGGTTATAGTTGCTCGCTCGCTTCACGAGCTTCGCAGGTGGGGGTATTGTAGCTCGCTTTGCGATTTCGCGAGAGGGTTAGTGGTACGGATGTTATTTTGTGTGTGACTCTCCACGAGCCACACAAAGAACTTCCCGATTCGTTAGTTGCAGTATATTATTATCATTATTTAGTGTACGTTTTAAGAAGATTATACGTCCTCAGGGAAGTTCAATAGTTTTCTACTTATCAAAATGTTTTCTGTATGGCGTCGCATTAAACCAACATCGTATGTTCGTTGCTCGCATGCTCCATTAACCATTTTTTTATATTAACTTTCAATTTCATCTCAGTTAATAATTCGTATTGAACTGCTTGTTTTTTTAATGGATTGTAATATAAATGTTTTTGTACTTTCATCGATATTCTTTGAAAATGTATTCTCGGCAGTAGCGATGAATAACTCACTCTTGCATTGGGATAATTTTCGATTATTCTAAGCGGTAACATTAGCATTAGTTGCATAATTAAAAAAGGAAAATAAAAAAAAAAATTTTTTTAAATAAATTTGTTTAAATTATAAAAAAAATATATGTAATTATTATGTTTGTTTCTTTGGTGGAAAATTTCCGTCCTCTCGTATAATTTGCATTGTTGAATGAACTTCTTTCGAAAAAAACTAAAAAACTACTTGACCAATATGGACCAAAATCTAATCAGCTCTAAGTTACAGCGGGGCACATCGATTGCATCATTCATCATTCTGATCGCGTTATTACTTTTTCAGAAAACGTTAACGAAAAATTTGATACCATAGAAACGGACATACGCACGCACACACACACACACACACACACACACACACACACACACACACACACATACCGACATTTTGATAAAAATAGTCTAAAATGAATCCAATGACCATGAAACGTGAAGATCTGTTAAAAATTCGATTTTCGATTTTCGGGGTAATTACCATAACTTCCCTATGAATCGGGAAGTTAAAAATAGTCTAAAATGACTCCAATGACCATGAAACGTGAAGATCTGCTAAAAAATCGATTTTCGATTTTCGGGGTAAAAAAACATTAATAGCTATATGCCCCACTAGCAATGCGTACCACTAACCCTCTCGCAAGAGCAGTTCTACCCGCGAGCTCGCGAAGCGAGCGAGCAACAATAACCAGCTAGTTTTTATTTTGCTATTCGTACGTTTTAAGAAGATTATATGTTTTCAGGGAAAGTGATTATAACACTGTATTGGGCATATACAGTATGCCCAACCACATGACGTATGTAGTCTTTTGAATTAAAAAACTACTTGACCAAACTTGACCAAAATCTTATCAGCTCTAAGTTGCAGCGGGGCACTTCCAATGCATCATTCATTATTCTGATCGCGTTATTACTTTTTCTGAAAACGTTAACGAAAAATTTGATACCATAGAAACGGACATACGCGCACACACACACACACACACACACACACACACACACACACACACACACACACACACACACACCGACATTTTGATAAAAATAGTCTAAAATGAATCCAATGACCATGAAACGTGAAGATCTGTTAAAAATTCGATTTTCGATTTTCGGGGTAATTACCATAACTTCCCTATGAATCGGGAAGTTAAAAATAGTCTAAAATGACTCCAATGACCATGAAACGTGAAGATCTGCTAAAAAATCGATTTTCGATTTTCGGGGTAAAAAAACATTAATAGCTATATGCCCCACTAGCAATGCGTACCACTAACCCTCTCGCAAGAGCAGTTCTACCCGCGTGCTCGCGAAGCGAGCGAGCAACAATAACCAGCTAGTTTTTATTTTGCTATTCGTACGTTTTAAGAAGATTATATGTTTTCAGGGAAAGTGATTATAACACTGTATTGGGCATATACAGTATGCCCAACCACATGACGTATGTAGTCTTTTGAATTAAAAAACTACTTGACCAAACTTGACCAAAATCTTATCAGCTCTAAGTTGCAGCGGGGCACTTCCAATGCATCATTCATTATTCTGATCGCGTTATTACTTTTTCTGAAAACGTTAACGAAAAATTTGATACCATAGAAACGGACATACGCACACACACACACACACACACACACACACACACACACACACACACACACACATACCGACATTTTGATAAAAATAGTCTAAAATGAATCCAATGACCATGAAACGTGAAGATCTGTTAAAAATTCGATTTTCGATTTTCGGGGTAATTACCATAACTTCCCTATGAATCGGGAAGTTAATAAAAAACCATTAAGAGCTGTATGCCCCACTAGCAATGCGTACCACTAACCCTTTCGCAACAACAACTCTACCCGCGAGCTCGCGAAGCGAGCGAGCAACAATAACCAGCTAGTTTTTTTTTGGTACTACTCATCGATATTCTTTGAAAATGTATTCTCGACAGTAGAGATGATTAACTCACTCTTGCATTGGGATAATTTTCGATTATTGTAAGCGGTAACATGAGGATTAGTTGCATAATTAAAAATAAAAAAAATTTTTTTTAAAATAAAAAACTAGCTGGTTATTGTTGCTCGCTCGCTTCGCGAGCTCGCGGGTGGGGTTGTTATTGCTCGCTCGCTTCGCGAGCTCGCGGGTAGGACTGCTCTTGTGAAAGGGTTAGTGGTACGCATTGCTAGTGGGGCATACAGCTCTTAATGGTTTTTTTATTTATTTTGTGTGTGACTCTCCACGGGCCACATAAAGAACTTCCCGATTCGTTAGTTGTAAGCGGTAACATTAGCATTAGTTACATAATTAAAAAAAAAATTTTTTTTAGATAAAAATGAAGTATATATAATTACGTTTGTTTATTCGGTGGAAAATTTCCATCCTCTCGTATAAATTGCATTCTTGAATGAACTTCTTTCGAAAAAAAACTAAAAAATCTAAAAAACTACTGGACGAATATGGACCAAAATCTAATCAGCTCTAAGTTACGACGGGGCACATCGATTGCATCATTCATCATTCTGATCGCATTGTTACTTTTTCAGAAAACGTTAACGAAAAATTTGATAACATAAAAACGGCCATACGCGCGCGCGCGCACACACACACACGCGCGCGCGCGCACACACACACACACACACACGCACGCACACACACACACACACGCACGCACGCACACGCACACGCACACGCACACGCACACGCACACGCACACGCACACGCACACGCACACGCACACGCACACGCACACGCACACGCACACGCACACGCACACGCACACGCACACGCACACGCACACGCACACGCACACGCACACGCCACGCACACGCACACGCACACGCACACGCACACGCACACGCACACGCACACACAGACACACACGAACATTTTGATAAAAATATTCTAAAATGACTCCAATGACCGTGAAACGTGAAGATCTGCTAATAAATCGATTTTCGATTTTTGGGGTAATTACAGTAACTTCCCTATGAATCGGGAAGTTAACTAATCACATTACACTATTGATTAAAATGATAGCGTTTAAATACTGCAATTAAAGATTGCACCAATTTGAAAATGTACAGTAGCGAATAGAACAAAAATACGCAGTAGATTAATCAAAACAATATTATTTGGTAATCAATAATAAATATTTGTAATCAATATAAACAATAATACAAAATAAAAATTGTCTACATCGATTGCAAGAAATAGAAACTAAATTAAATTTCTCCCCTTAATGATTGAAATAGAGCAGAAATCATATATTGACATTTTCAATTTTTAAAATTTTTCAACAATTTTGAATTTCATCTACTCAATTTTTTTATAAATGCATAAAGGTCCGCTGTCTAATAATAACTTATCAACTAATCACCAGCGAGGTAAATGTAAATTATGTAAAAACAGCAGTACAGTAAACCCTTGTAAGTTGTCTAAACGCCGGTCTCTGGCAGGACAACTTACAAGGGAGACTTGCTTTTCTGATTTATGGCTGCGTCTACCGCGCCGACCGCGACCGTGCCGAGCGAGACTTCAATAGAGAGTCGAACACGGATCGCGTTGCCGCAGCGCACAGTGGGGTATTTCGCTGAAAAACGGGAGCAATGTATTGTAGCGTTATTTATGGGTTCAGAGTGATAAATAAGCAGGTCGTTGGATTCGTCTTGACGCCAGCTATAAGATTATGAAGTAAAATTCTACTATAACATTTAAAAAATCAAAATAATGTTTATTTTTTGTTGAAAAAAAATTTTTTTCGAAATTTTAAATATACAATTTTGTACATGTTAAATACTCTTCAACTTCTACTTCAAACATTTTGTCGTAAGATTATCCACACTCTTGAAAAGTAGTGATAATGAAATGCTTTGATTACGATGTACTGAGTTGAGATAGGTGTATAAACTCTTCACAGATTTCATTCGGTTATCATCTAAATTAGTATTGTTATTAATATTCCAATATTACCAATCATTCTGTAAGTGTTTTTTGATTTTAAAACTTTATTGACGATTTTGGTATAGTACTGAATTTAATTGAGCACTCCTTCTCGTACCATTACATTCTATAAAGCTTTGCGATCATAGTCCAACAAAAATTTCTTCCGGATTTTTCTGAATTCGAGAGTTATAAATAATTTAAGTAGAAATGAGTATAGAAAGTCGCAGCGTTACTTATTATAATATGGTACGTGATCAACATATTTGGTATTATTAAAATAAAAAATTATACTGAATACTGCAAGGAAACGATTTAATCGAATGCTTCTTTGCAGTAACACGGGCGAACGCGTTTGACCGCGAGAGTTTGCAGTGCAGGTGTACTACGCGTACGCTGCGACTTTCCATGCTCATTTTTACTTAAATTAGTTATAACTCTCGAATTCAGAAAAATCCGGAAGAAATTTTTGTTGGACTATGATCGCAAAGCTTTATAGAATTCGGAAAAATCCGGAAGAAATTTTTGTTGGACTATGATCGCAAAGCTTTATAGAATGTAATGGTACAAGGAATGCTCAATTCGGTTCAATACTATACCAAAATCGTCAATAAAGTTCTAAAATTAAAAAAAACACTTACAGAATGATTGGTAATGTTGGAATATTAATAACAATACTAATTTAGATGATAACCGAATGAAATCTGTGAAGAGTTTATACACCTATCTCAACTCAGTACATCGTAATCAAAGCATTTCATTATCACTACATTTCAAGAGTTCGGATAATTTGACGACAAAATGTTTAGAATAAAAGTTGAACAGTATTTAGACATGTACAAAATTGTATATTTAAAATTTCGAATTTACTTTCAACAAAAAGTAAACATTATTTTGATTTTTTAAATGTTATCGAAGAATTTTTATTTCATTATCTTATAGCTGGCGTCAAGGCGAATCCAATGACTTACTTTTTTATGACCCTGAGTCCATAATTAACGCTACAATATTTTATTCCTATTTTTCGGGTAAATACCCCACGCTGTAGCGTGTGGCCATCGCCGGCACAGTTTCAAGGCCCACGTGGTCTCACAATGTAATGCCAATTCAAAATGCTTGATTTTTCATTATTTGTTCATGAGACTATTACTGGCTTGTTTCTGGCATTATTCTGGGTAAAACAAGACCAAACACGATATAATTTGGCCCATATTTACTCTACATGTGAGAAGCATAATTTATAATGTATCATACATTCAACATACGCTATAGCATATGTTTCAATAAACAACTTAACATGTCGGAAATATGTTCTCAAAGAATTAGACTTGAATTTTGCAAGTTAACGGAGTACATTATGTACATTATGCAACGTCAAAGAAAAGTATTTTATTTTACATAACATTGACACTTTTATTAATAACTTTCTCGTGATTATTTTTCTGATAATGTAAAATAAAATACTCTTCTATGTTATTTTAAATAATGGTGTAAACAATACAATTTTTCTTTCTTTTTCACTCGCTATCCTCTTCCATATCCCACAGTTACTCCATAAAGTCAATGAAACTCAAAACTAGCTAGTTATTGTTGCTCGCTCGCTTCGCGAGCTCGCGGGTAGGGTTGTTGCTCGCTCGCTTCGCGAGTTCGCGGGTAGGACTGCTCTTGCGAAAGGGTTAGTGGTACGCATTGCTAGTGGGGCATACAGCTATTAATGTTTTTTTTATTAACTTCCCGATTCATAGGGAAGTTATGGTAATTATTTTATGTGTGACTCTCCACGAGCCACACAAAGAACTTCCCGATTCGTTAGTTGTAAGCGGTAACATTAGCATTAGTTGCATAATTAAAAAAAAATGAAATATATATAATTACGTTTGTTTATTCGGTGGAAAATTTCCATCCTCCCGTATAAATTGCATTCTTGAATGAACTTCTTTCGAAAAAAACTAAAAAAACTAAAAAATCTAAAAAAGTACTTGACCAATATGGACCAAAATCTAATCAGCTCTAAGTTACGACGGGGCACATCGATTGCATCATTCATCATTCAGATCGCATTGTTACTTTTTCAGAAAACGTTAACGAAAAATTTGATAACATAAAAACGGCCATACGCGCGCGCACATACACACACACACACACACACACACACTAACAATTTGATAAAAATAATCTAAAATGACTTTAATAACCATGAAACGTGAAGATCTGCTAAAAAAACGATTTTCGATTTTCGGGGTAATTACAGTAACTTCCCTATGAATCGGGAAGTTAAAAATAATGAAAAATTAAGCATTTTTAATTGGCATTCCATTGTGAGAACACGCGGGTTTTTGAATTGTGCCGGCGCGGCGGCGGCGACTGTCCCCGTCTCTTCCTTTCCTGTACGCTTTTCTTCCTTACGACCGAAACTTTCACAGTCGATCAAACCACTAAATATGTTTACATTCTCGCCATGGCTGTCTCTGTTAACATCTAGAATTTCCATTTGAAATCTCTAACTTTTATGAATAAAATACATTTTATAGCCGACAAAACTTCCACATTAATTTTTGGCGAAACGGTTGAGGTTTGACCTAGTTCCTTTGACACTTTGTTTTTTCGCGAATTATGTCGGTTCGCGCTGAAATGTCTCGTTGCCCGCCAAACTAATATTGAACAACTTATTCAAGGAAGTGGACTGGATTTAGAGTGAAGGATTGCGTTTCGTCCGGATCTGTTGGAGGACTCGTCAGTAAGGCTAGCCCAACAGACCCTGCCTTAGACGCGCGCGGATCTGTGATGATGATCCGTATTTGAATTTACTCTTCGCGTTAACTCTGAAGGGTGTCACGTTCCGGATTTAACTAAGATCGAGTTGCGCCGTATCGCTTGGTTCGTAAAAACAAGGATGGTACTCGGTCGAAGACTACTGCCGAAGTGATTTTTCACCGCTTCAGAATCATGCTCGAGTTTCTTTTTTGGGCTTCTCTTAGGAGTCGAGAGGGCGGCCCTTAGGAGTTTGGTAGGTGTGTTTCGCTGATTGTTGTAAACAGGAAGGTTCTCCTATTGGTTGGTTACAGTGGTCGTTCCCAATCACAACGTCGTAAGTATTTAAGGTTTTCTTCTACCCTTGTGAGGGAGAGCTAATCCGCAAGACGGCGAGGGTTATTACTTGACTCGAGCAAGGGACGTTCCGGCATCTGGAAACCGTATGGTCGTTGCGCGATCGACCTTCAACCGTTTTCGCCGACCGCGGGTGTTCGTTGGGAAGTTCTACCAGTTGAATAGAGTCATAAAAAAAAGGAAACCCGAAATGTAAGGCCTGCTACGTTCATGAGAGGTTGTAGAAAATTGACAAGCGTTTGGGTCGCCTCCGGAGACATTCCCAAACTGCTTATTTATCAAGTATCCAGACGTTGGACAAAGTTCCTTTATTGTCCGTTAGTCATAAATCGAGTCCGGCGGAGGGTTTCGGTATAGCGGTTCTTGACCGTGGAAATATGTTCTTTATATTAGACTGTGAATTTAACGTGCACGAGGTGGGTATGAAGGCAAAACTTCCTTTGCCTTGTTCTTCACGCGAGGGTACACGAGATTTCGTTTGTTATATGGTTCTTGCGACGGAACACACTTTTTATCCTCATGATGCTTAGAATACAATACAATAAATTACAGTAACTTCCCTATGAATCGGGAAGTTAAAAAATTTGACCTTGAAATTCAAGGTTAAAAACAATTATGCGGCAACTTTTTTTTACAGATCTCCATCGATCCGAAGATGTAGAATACGCCTATGCTTGCCAAGACCAAACATTTCTTAACACCCTGTATAATTGAAATTATATCGTGTTTGGTCTTGTTTTACTCAGAAAAATGTCAGAAATACGTTTTAAAAAGTCCAATAAAAAAATTTACAGCGTTGACAGGCAGTGCAATGAGTAGGCCGGGATAACTTACGGAGTCTGGATCCGGGACAACTTACCAGGGTTTACTGTACTACCTTAAAATGTAACTGTGATCGATTTATATGTAAAAAACATTCTGTAACCTACATAATATGTGAAAGTTGTTCAGAAGTTCTTGAGAATCAAATATCGATTCCTAAAATAGTTAATATACATATAATACTATTATTAATTCATACTTAATTGTAGTACCTTAATAAAACATATAGAATAAACATTTGTATCTAAAATATATTTTATATAATAATTGTTTCATGATAAAATGCCAAATTCTTTGAAATTATCCTGTCCATTCTTTCTGGGTATACCTCTTCACCCTCATAAGCCAAGCGTGGGCGCTGTCGATGAGCATAGATTGTACATCTTTCGAAACTGTGACGTCACACTTTACCATGATCTTTGCCATAGGCCAAATTATCTGCGTCTATAAGTATACAGGGTGTCCCAAAATAAGTGTAACTCCCGGAAATGGGAGGTTTCTTGAGTCATTTGAAGCGACATTTTCCTTTACAAAAATGACGTCCGCGGCTTCGTTTAGGAGTTATTAACGAAAAACATGAACCAATCAGAGCGCGGCTACAGCGGATTGATTCTGGTTCGGCCAATAGCGACACTACGTTAAGCGGGACCTGTCGCCGATTTGGACTCCGTTCTCTATAGCGGGGCTCTAATTGGTCCGTGTTTTCGATAATAACTCCTAAACAAAGCTGCGGACACCATTTTTGTAATGGAAAATGTCGCTTCAATTGACCCAAGTTACCTCCCATTTTCGGGAGTTACACTTATTTTGGGACACCCTGTATACGGTCTAAGGCTGAGCCATTACCCGTAGAGATTGTTCTAATGACTGTTCAGTAGAGAGCGTGGTGTCTCTAACAATCGCTCTGGACTTTATCTTTACTACATAACAAATATATTTAATCAGTCTTAATACAGCTCCTGTACATGTATGTGCTTAATCCACACATAACCTGTACAACGTTTCTCATGCGTGACCACTCACTCTTAAGGGTGCGCCGGGGCCAGAAATCGCTAGAAATGGCTGTAAGGTGGCGCCTCCATCGACGTTCGAGGTGTATGGCGAAAAAAACAAAGAGGCAGATATGTTTCTCGAGGAGAGACGAAGACAGAGATTTTAAACGGCTTGATTTTTCGATAAACCTACTCAAGATTCATTTAGCGAGGAAGCAATATTTTCTGATGCTGTTTACGTTGAAATATTCTCCGAATTATTGCGGGGTAGCGTACAGAGCCCTTTTTTGCAATTTGTCTCCTCAAACTTTATAAACAATAATATTCTATGTTTTTATAGAAGATATTTTTTTCTGTATGCTTTTTGTAAAAAAGGGCTCTGTGTTGGACACCGCAATAATTCGGAGAACATTTGAACACAAAGCGCATCAAAAAATATTGCTTCCTCGCTAAATAAAACCCAAGTAGGCACATCGAAAAATCAAGCGTATCTTTGTCTCTTTGTCACTCCTGCGAGCGAGCGACATATCTCCTTCTCCGTCGCAGTCACGTGTTCGCAGCCCAACAAGATAGGGTTAGGATAGGTTGGGCTGTGACGGAGAAGGAGATATGTCGCTCACTTCACACCCGCTGGTGTGACATAGAGACAGAGATACACTTGATTTTTCGATGTGCCTACTTAGGTTTTATTTAGCGAGGAAGTAATATTTTTTGATGCGCTTTGTGTTCAAATATTCTCCGAATTATTGCGGTGTCCAACACAGAGCCCTTTTTTACAAAAAGCATACAGAAAAAAATATCTTCTATAAAAACATAGAATATTATTGTTTATAAAGTTTGAGGAGACAAATTGCAAAAAAGGGCTCTGTACGCTACCCCGCAATAACTCGGAGAATATTTCAACGTAAACAGCATCAGAAAATATTGCTTCCTCGCTAAATGAATCTTGAGTGGGTTTATCGAAAAATCAAGCCGTTTAAAATCTCTGTCTTCGTCTCTCCTCGAGAAACATATCTGCCTCTTTGTTTTTTTCGCCATATACCTCGACGTCGATGGAGGCGCCACCTTACAGCCATTTCTAGCGATTTCTGGCCCCGGCGCAGCCTTAACGCTCATCTACGACCGACTTTACACCAGTGTGTCGACTTCCTCTCTCCTTCTTTTCTTTCCTATCACCATCTATGGTCTGTTGCGCCACTCATACTTCCATACTGACTATGGTAAATTATTACATCCATAACAGAGATGAGATACGGGGCGCTTTTCACGCGCATGCGCGAGTTTTGACAGGAACGTATGTGCTTTCGAAGTGTGGGACTATTGGAGGGAAAATAATGGGGGACTATTATCAGTGGAACGTCTAGCGGAGTCCGTTACGACCGTTACGACACGAGACGCGAAAGAATAGCGGGCTGCGAGAAAAAAGAAATCAAATCATAATAAATTTTACGAAATTAGCGGGGTGGCCAAGGCACCCAATCTACGTACTTGACTGAGGTTAGAATCGTCGCGCATGCGCGTGAAAAGCGTCCCGTATCTCATCTCTGATTACCCGTGGAGCGTGGTGCACATGTATACATGTGTGACGGTTAACGAACAGATTCCGTTGACTTTCTCACAGAAATCTCTTCAAGATCGTCTCTGCCAAGAAACGTCCTAGATAACCTTTCTTATCTTAGTTGATCCCTTTTAACGAAGATCGAGCTCTGGCTCGACTTAATGGAAATTGACACAAAATAGAGTCTGGCCCTAAGCGGCGATTAGATTATGAACAGACCACCCCATTCAGTTTTGGGGTATATAAACCCGTACATTTTTATTCTCGGGGGTAGTACTTCTGTAGTCACGAATCGTGTCGCGTCGTGCTGTATTCTCGCAAGTCGATTTCTAGTAAGATCGGGCTAAAGTTCCCCTTCGGATCAATCACTAACCGTATAGATTCCGCTAGTTCGGTATTCAATCTATTAAGGCATTTCAAAAAGTCACTACGAGACCCCGCATTTTGCCAATGCGTCAATATCAAGCTCTAGGTAATATTCTTAATTCTTACACTCTATCAATCACACAAACTCGCGACACACATACAAATGTAAATCAATTACTAGTCGAATATATTTGTGTTTTCCTAATTACGTGTAAACACTTTAAACCCATAATTATTGTTCCACCAATCCTAATCAAGTAATTAAACGTTCCCACACGACACAATCTTACCATTCGGATTGTATCGATTTAGTTTATATTTGTTACGAGGCTTACTAACAACACTAGCAATATCCTATCACCCATCACATTCATAGACGACATTCCAATCGTCGACATAGGGATCTCCAACCTAGTGGGTACCCAATTACATATTGGGACCATCCACGAAACCTATATAACCAAACCGATACTCGCGGTTCCCTGACAATCGTATCAGGTATGTCCGCACATACTAACGGTTCCCTGATAATCCTATCAGGTACGTCCGTGTTTTTATCCAACCTCCTAGCGGTACCCCGACAATCGTATCAGGTACGTCCGCTCACTCTATAACCTCCTAGCAGAGTCCCCCCAATTACATATTGGGTTCATTCATGAAATTTCACTCATCCTAGCAGTTCCCTGATAATCGTATCAGGTACGTCTGCGTTTTGACTCCGATACTCGCGGTTCTCTGACAATCGTATGAGGTACGTCCGCTCTTAACTAACAATTTGAGACCACATTCCCAGGGTAATAACCCTTCGCCGGCCACTCGTGATACTGGCGGCCCTGGCTCGTAACACATGAGAATAAGGATATACTTGTCTAATATTATAAGGCATACATCCACTCTTCATATACGCATACATACATATCTGCAATCATACTATTCATGTATATTGCACAGATTAGGGCGAAGTTTCCGTTTACGTCCATGCTCAGAATCCGATGAAATTTTGAAAATAGGCTCTATTTTTAATAAAATGACGATTTCCAGAAGGATTTCTGGCGACTCCAAAAACAATTTTTTATCTTTCAATTTTTGAAGACTGCTCCTGGATTCCCAAATGCGTGGTCGTGAACTGTTTGTTAAAACTCGTAAAAAATTATTTTTGTTTATCTAAAGTGATAAAATTTAAAATAGAAACACATGCTGTCCAGGCATAGGGCACTTCACCTTATAGCGTGATCTTTGAATTTTGAAACCACAACTCATTCTGATCGCATAATCTTTGCATTGTAACTGTCATCCAGAATTATCGAGCACAGCACGGACATAAAGTAGAAAGTCGGTAAGTCGGTAAGGTAGAGAGCGACATAGAAATGATGAAACATTTTTTTTCGAGTCGCCAAAAATCCTCCTGGCAATCGTCATTTTAGAAAAAAAGAACCTATTTCAAAATTTCATCGAATTCTGAGAATGGACGTAAACGGAAACTTCGCCCTAATCTGTACAATGTACATGAATGTATATATTCTAGTCTAGATCTAATCAAAACCTGGTAGATTATCAGAAGGGTTCGGGGGTCACAGCTCCACCAGGTACCTCTGAGAAACCTGATCATATTGTTTAGTTTTGTGCATTATGTAGTCACATGTTGTACTTGTTTATCGAATTGTAGTTGGTGGTTTATTTGTATACCTAGGAATTTTGCGTGGCTGTTATTGGTGATGAGTTGATTGTCCACTGAGAAGGTAATGGATCCAGGTGTGATTACTGAGTTGAAGAATACAATGATTTGGAGTTTTGTTGGAGATAGAAGTAATCCTAAAGTGTTAAGATTATTCTTGATAGTCATTATTGCTGTTTCTATTACACGCTTGGCTTCTGGAAGGGTGTTTGTTAAGGCGATATCGTCTTCGTATTGACTGACCTGTATGTTTTCTAGGAGTACCTGCAAGATGTTTTTGACATAAATGTTGTACAGCAGCGGGCTAAGGACACCTCCTTGTGGATCCCTTTGTGGATTGTTCGTTGTGATTGAAAACAGTTAGGCGAAGAGTCCGCTATTTCTACATTTCTATTGTATATTCAATTCTTGATGAAATGTAACATATTCGAAGAAACTTCCATGTTTCGGAGTTGGAGAATGAGAGTGTTGAGTTATCCAAAGCACTGGTAAGAAGGCAGAAATTGAGCATTGATTTTTGCAAAGGCTGGTTTCTGCTTGTAGTATTATGCTGCCTATGTTATCATGGTACGATCTGCCTTCACGGAAACCTGCTTGTGACGAATCCAGCAGACAGTAATGTTTGCACCACCATTGCAGACGGTTATTGTC
Source organism: Lasioglossum villosulum (assembly GCA_963971365.1). Classification (NCBI taxonomy): domain Eukaryota; kingdom Metazoa; phylum Arthropoda; class Insecta; order Hymenoptera; family Halictidae; genus Lasioglossum; species Lasioglossum villosulum. The sequence continues at coordinate 17,925,809 of OZ020498.1, read as the reverse complement.
TAATCTTTCGAAGAGTTTGCAGAGGCATGTTGTTAGGGTAATGGATCTGAAGCTATTTTTGTCATGTTTCGGAATGAAGATAACCTGAGCATGTGTCTAATCGGTGGGTATGGTATGGGTGGTGTATAAGTCGTTGAAGATGTCTAACAGGACTAGTTTGGCGGACTGCATTTAGTGGAGAGATATTTTGGCATAAGATTGTTAATGCTATCAGGACCTAGAGCTGACTTTGGTTTCAGATTGTGCATGGAAAAATTGTATTCTTGGAAGTTGAATGTGTCATCAAGGAAGATGTCAATTGTGCAGTTGTCTAGATCAGGGATCATCGCTGAGACCCAGGGTTGAGCAAGTTTATTTGTACCTAGGTTGAGAGCTTCAGTGTAGTCGACCATTTGGTTATTGTTGGAAGAGCTGTTGGTCGATCTGTTCTTGAAATCTTGATTTTTTTCCAAAGTTGGCCAATGTCTGTGCATGAGTTCAGATTAATGGCGAAGTTGCGGAAGGAGTCTATTTTTTCTAGTTTTAGTGTCTTCCTGGTGATGGCTGCTTGTTTTTTTGTAGGAACTCTAGTCTGACATATTTAAGGTGTGTTTCCATTTCTGTAAAGCAGCTTTGCGCAGTCTAACTGCTTTGTCGCGAAATATTCGTGTGACCCGAAGTCCTGTAGGCTGACAGTTTTCTTGTCGGTGCTCGAACCACAATATATCCAAGAGAGCGTAAGAAAACACCAAATTATGTGAGTGACACGATCTCCCGTACGGCTGGCAGTCTTTAACAGTATTTGGTCGATGGTTCAAATATTTTATTTCAAGGTTCCAGGTTCCACCGCTAAGTGGCAGCACCAATTTTGATTTTATTTTGTTTGTTCGTAATATTTGTTTACCAATTTCAGCGGAATGGCGCTACTGTCATATTTAAAAGGAAAATAATTACCAGCGGTATTTACATTGCGAATTATGACAGAATGGTGAGAATCAATCGTACTATACATCAAAATTATATAGGAATTCCGTGTATTAAATTATATTATTATATGATTATTTTAGTTTAATTCAATCTACGTTTTTTCAGCTTACAATACATCTATCTTTAGTAAAGGAAAGTTTCAACAGAAAGCGAATCGTCAATCTCAAGATATACAACATCTGTATTTTATTCTGTTACATCTTTTTACATTTTTTATGCATAGCGTTCCCCATTAATTTTCTAACAAAAAGTTCGCCATCACATGAATTGTTTTAATACTATATACCCTCCGAGTACATAACAGAAAAACATTATGCTCCGGAAATGTAACGGGGGATTGTTTTCGCGATCGTAAATGGGTCAACGACCTATATTCAACCCTAGAATCGCTCTCCCTTCAGCCTTCAACCCCCTGTTGGAATTGAAACAATCTGAACTTTATAGCTTCCCTCTCGGAAATACCAACACACGTCAAGAAATAAAATAGTATTCTCAAATAGCGTTTGCTTGTAGAAATGTCTCAGCTTTCGGTATCTCATTCCAAAACTATTCCAAATTCTCCTCGTTGCATATGAAATGTTCAATTCATCTGAAGATAGTTCTCTACCTTCAAATGATATATGTATGATAAACCTGTAGATAATAGTATAGTATTTCTTGATTAAAAAACTTCATAAAATGTACATTCTGAAATTCGTGATTTCATACGCAACGACCTAATATAAGACATCGTTTACACATTCGCTTAAGTTCACATTCAAAATTAGCTATCAAAGACTCCTATAAAAGCATCAGAGTACAATTCAATCTAGCTAGCTTTCCATTCAAATGAATAAAGCAAACAGTCTAGCTAGCTTTCTATTCAAATAAATAAAGAAAACTTCTCATGGCAACACGTGTTCCTTCAACAATTCCAACAGAAGAAAAATCAGAAATAAGTCGTTTAGGTAGTCGGTAACAACCAGAGGTAAAAGGATGAAATACAATACAAGGGCACCGTTCGGTCCATTTAAGTTGTACGTTTCGGGTGTGTGTTGGCCAGATAATTAGTTAAAATGATTAAAACAAGATGGATAAATCGGTGTGCGCCGTCGGGGCTGTTCTCGGCGAGTGTGGTGCCGGCCACGTGGATCAATACCGAAGAGGGTGAAGGCAGCCGCCTCCATCGTCCGCGAGTAGCAGTATGTTCGCGCCGCGGGTACGCGCCGCACGCTCTACGCCCGATACCTCGTATTCAGTTCGCCAGGGAACCGGAATTCGAACGGAAGCGGCGATATCGTTCGCGCGTTCCTCCCTAGTTCGGCCTGATCTCCAGTTTTCGAGCGGTTGGTCCTCGTGCTCCTTCCGGTTCGCCAGGACTTACCCTCTCCGATCCCGAAAGGATGTCACCTGCCCGCGATCCGCACCGAATCTTCGAGGTCTCTCTCTCTCTCTCTCTCTCTCTTGCTCGCGCGTTCAACTTTCTCGGTGTTTGACCCTCGTTCGCCACCACCCTCTAACTCTTTCTCCTTCTCCGACACCTGTCACGATGTTCCCACGGAGGAACGCACCGGGCCCTTCGCCCCCTGCTCTTTCCCATCTCATCTGTTGCTCCCGAGTTATGCTAATTCCTAGGCTAGGAACGTCTTAGCAACAGTCTTTCTCTCTCTCTTTCTCTCTCTCTCTTTCTTACTCTGTTTACGATCTCCGATTTGCTTTCGTTGTCCCCAGCTCCTTTCTTCGCTCGTTCGAGCAATAAGCGCAGGGGAATTGGTATGTCTTGATTCAGACTCGTGCGAGGTCATCGGCTGTTTGATAGCGCGACGCCTTCAGAATGGGCATCAGGATCGCGTCGGCCTTGTTAATATTGTTTTGCATTATGTGTGTCCTAACACGTTCACTACCACTGTCACGTACATGTGACGTCCACAATTTCACTGTTGAGATGGTCAAATTAATTTTATACTCTGTTTTACATCATAGCAATAGTATATCTAAAATGTGTGTGACTTTCTTATACTGAATCGTGTTTCATAGAAGTGGTAGGTTGCGTTTCATAAAATATTTCAACACTAGAGATAATCAACGGAACAAATGGCGGTAGTGAACGTGTTCAATAGGAGATCTTAAACAGAAGATGCTCCACTTGAACAAAACATACTCCTCTTCTTGTTTATTTCCTCCTTTCGATAGTGGGAATGTGAGCCGCCAGAACGTAGAGAAATGTAATAAGATTGTTCACGTTCGGTTTCTATTTTGTGTTATTGATAAGTGGAATTAAGGACATTTATTTTAAATGTATGAAGTCGAGCGTTCGTCGAGTGTATCGGTGTGAGAACCTAACAAAGGTGATCAATCGTATTGGATTTTGAATGGTTGGTATGTCGACGGTAGTTTCGATGTCGTTCAGGTATTGTGTTATTGAATGGGCGGCGACCTTTTTATTCTAAAAATTGAAAGGGTTGCCGTAATGAAAAGACAGCTCCACTTTCAGATAGTTTCAATACACCGAGGAAAAACAATTGAAGATCAAGTGCTGTTTCAAACGTGCCTGTATGGCCATCTAATTAGTCATGTTCGTAAATGGTTGCATTTAATATGGACCTTGAACCTCTCTCACTTTACTGGTAATTGCAATGTAAATATTGAAGCCATTTTCTCTTTTTATGCAGTACACAATATTAAATAAAAGAAAGAAGTCAGTACTCGGTAAAAAGGAGAAAATATTGCAATTAATACTAGTATAATGAATAATACATAGAAATAATAGAATTGTAATAATATGAAAAGAAGGTACCTGCAGGGTGATTGTTGTAATTACTCGAAACTGACTCCTTTTTATACCAAATGAAAGATCAGAATGTTTCAAATGAACCAAAATATATATGTTGAAAAAGTGGAGCTGTCTTGTCATTACTCAAACTCAATCTAAAATATGAGGAGCAGATCAAGATAAAAATCTCTAAAATTCATCTGACAACGAGGGCGAGGTTGATCGCGTTTAACCAGAACCAACAAAATGGTTCTCGCAACAGTTCCCAGTCCAAATTCCAATCCCCGAAACAAAGTCAAACAATTGTAGCTGTAAAAAAGAAATCTGAGGCAGTCCTAGTCCCGTTTCCAGGTCTGGCATGCGTTTCAACCCTTTCGTTTCTTATTGGTTTTCACGCAGCCGAGGATTCTGTGTTCGTGGGGAAGGTGAATGGTCGTTCGCGCACCATAGAACGTTGGGAGTCCCGGTGGCCAGTGATCAAGATCCGTCGCCGTTGTTTCGATCAGTGTACCGATTCAACGACGATGCAAGCCGCCTGATCGAGGATCGCGACCCCGAATTGCGAGAATCATAGGAACGCGGCCGTGGGGCGTTCAAGTTTGACATTCTGTGAATCATAGGGTGAGTATCGGCCTTTTTATCCCGATCAACAAATTAGGTGAAATTCCCACGAACGTTGCGTTCAGCGGCAGACAATTCCGAAGACCATGCGAATCGTGGTCAATAATCGGTTTTTTGGCCGAACAACGCAACGCATAATGGTCCCAATCGAGGAATTATCCATTCATAACGACTTTAGCATTGTTTCAAGACTTCAAGCTGTAGTAAAGTACGTCATTGGATTAATCTTGACATCAGCTATTGGCATCGTTAGTAAAAAGTATATAGTGACAATTAAAAAATCGTGGTGATTTTAATTTTTATCCAATAAAATGAATTTTCTTAATTTTTTATATTGTGTTTTATAGAAAAATTATTCCTGATTCATTTTTTTGTCACAGCACCGGAAATGCCCGAAAAAGTTCGATAACGTGTGAATAATAAATGATATTGAATATATTATTTAAACAAATGGTAACAGTTGAAATCTGTTTTCGCAGGTGTATTCCTTATAAAAAGACACACAACTTTGCCATGTATACCATTCCCCTATCTATAGTGATGTCGAAGGTATTAGTGGAACATATGTTTCTTATTCTCAACTTTTACTTCTCCACGATATCAATAAGAAGACGAGTCATTTCTACAGTAAGAAATGGTGCTTATAAAATGTTCATATCAAAACGCTTTTTTACTACAATTTATAAAGAATTCGATTGATCTCAACGTGTTCAAAAGTACTGAACATTTACAACGTAATATACATATAAAAAAAGTCGATATGACAAAGTTGATTTTTTAACAAATGTACAGCTAATTTTTCGATCGGGACCACTGTGCAACGTGCTTCTGAATTAAAGTATGCGAAACTCGAAACGCAGAGTACATAAAATGGTTTTATTTCCAATTGATGAAACTTGGAAGGTGATGGATTAATTGTGTTGTAGCCACCGCAATAAATCAGGAAATTCTGGAAATATGGACTTACTTTGGAATTAGGATTTTAGTATAGGAAATGCGAAGGGAAGATTTCGTTTAACATATTCAGTATACAATGCGTAATTACGAAATACAATTCTCTAGAAAATTCACACGTGTACTCTAGCTAGGTTCCGTGGTATAAACGACCAGGAGGTGCTCTGTTCTCTGTCGCTTGACAAGGCGTCCAGGTATTATCGCCGTACTCTTCTTGTCGAAGCGAGCGGCCAGGAACACTCTTCCGTTCCCTCTCGGCAGGCGTGCAGGTATTTTCGCCGTACTCTCCTGCCGAGCTCTGAGCGTCGAAGGGTTGACCCGTTCTCTCTCGTTCGACAGATGTGCAGGTATTATCGCCGTACTCTCCATGTCGAATGAGCGACCAGGAACAGACTCCCGTCCTCTCCCGATTCTCCCGACAGGCGTCCAGGTATAATAGACCGATTCGCATTTTTTTTTACAGGTAAACACCTGGGTTTTTAATCGTGAGGTTGGTTTAAGATTTCCTGGAGCTGCTGCTCCCTACACCTTTATCATCATTTTGGTTTATTTTTTCAGCATGATAATTATTGTCTTATTAGCGGCTTATTTATAGCAAGAAAAATTTCAAAAAACTTGCTGAAAAGGATTAGCTCATTAGCCAACATGAGATGAGAGCAAATAGACCGAGTCGCTCTACGAACCCTCTATTTATATGCATTCGTTGCTATCCGCGAACGTGAAAATCAACAACCCAGTTGTTAAGGAGGTACCAGACTCTCTGATATGGGTATTTATCAGTGTAACCAACCTCCACGCTGAAAAACAGTTTGGCAACAATGATGAACATACATTTGTATCAATCCAACGCTTCAATTTTGCTATCAATACAGGTTTTTTTCTTTTTATCAATATCTTTATTGCTATTAATGGATACGAGTGGCTTGAAGCCCTTTATATTTCTGTTGTTTCGAATCTACGCTGATAGTTCTCCTGTCTGAGCGCCATCTCGTTTGAGTAGCTGAACTAAAATTAGTTCTACTTGCCCTTCATTGCCCTTCATGAACGGAATCTGGGGAACAATTGAATGCGATAACGGGAACACACCTCACGTCCTCATACGATTATGTATTGAGCTGAGTGAGGGCTCATTTGAAAGAGGAAGGTTAAATGAAGCGCGCGTGGGTCCCTAAGTTAACAGGAAAAATCTTTTTGTGATCGAAAAATACATTAGAATCTCCGGAATTTTTCTGCATTTGTTTTCCCTACTTTGAACACTCACATTACTACATATAAACATAATATAACTAAAGTTGGACCCACGCGCGCTTCGTTTAACCTTCCTCTTTAAAATGAGCCCTCACTCGGCTCAAAATATAATCATATGACGACGTGAGGTGTGTTCCCGTAAACCCCTGTTGTGGCCTAAAATCTAGTTAGATTCTAGTTAGATTCTAGTAATGTCACGTGGGGCCCCTACCCCCTTAAGCGCGATTCGTCTTTTCGCGCGCTCCCCTTATGTCGCTACTTCACGTCAGTCGTCTACAAACTATATTTCTAGAAGGTTTTAGAAACTTTTCGGTCTGACATAATACTAGAATTTTCTATGCATGCTACAGTGTCGATTTTATAAATAGATCCACGCTATTTATTCCCAATTAGTAAAACTCGGAAGATAATTAATTAATTTTTACCAACTTCCTGTTTTGTGGAGTCGGTATCTATTTCCGCTTAGTAAAACTCTGAAGGTAACGAGTTAGTTTCTACTTACGTCTTGTTGTTCTTGAGTCTACTGGGACCTTTTATTTTAGTTAAAAGTTTTCGAGTTTCTCGACTTGTTCATTACTTGCAATCGTCTATTCAATTTGTCTGTGGATCTCCGCTCGTACTTCAGAAAAATTTGAAGAACAGTAAATGTTCCTCGTAAAGGTTAAATTGAAGACACACAAGACTGGAATCGCAGACTCTTCAGATGACAACGTTGTACAGAAAAATGGAACACTTGGGACTGCTTGTTAACGCATTTTGCAGTTCCGTTTCTCGTATATGGGTCATGAAGCTCTTAAATTGGAAGTTAATAAGTTTCACAAGGTCTACAAGTACAAGTAAAACGAACCTGGAAAGTTGCTTAAAACTGGTTGAATATCATGATGTAGATACTCACTTTCAACTTATTCGAACGTGTTAAGAATGTTTATATCAGGTAAATGTTACAGAGAAAAACGATGCTCTCGAGAATGCTAATTAGCACTGTACTGTATATAGGTCATGCTGGTTTTTAATTGAAAGTTAATAAGTTATAAGTGGAAGTAAAATTAACCTGAAAAGTTGTTCAAAACTGGTGTAATTGTGGTCACCGTGTTACTCGAAAATGTGGTCATAGTTCCATTATTGTTAATGATGCTTTCAAGCGGACGTGCCTAATTAACAACTTGAAAACAATGAATTTTTCCTGACTAAACTAATGGCTTTTAAACGAGTATCTTATATGAGAGTACATATATTGCGCAACTTGTAGCAATTTTCTCGTTGCAGAATCTTTAAAAACGACTGCTTCTTTCCAAGGAGTTGGTTTTCTAAAGGAGTCACACGGTAAACACGATTTATAAGAGATGGATTGCTTGGGTTAAAAAATTCTATGTGAAAAAAATATATTATCTAGTAAATGGACGAAGAGATCTTGGAAAAATTGATATTTGCAAGAAGGTAGAATTTAATGGAAAGGTACGGTCGTAGAAGTCGAAATCTCTCGTGTTCACCCTACAACACCTTTGGAGAAACAACTCCTGATGAACAGCGTGTTACTCAGACATTTTTCAAGATCTTGCAATTAAAAAATCACTGCAAGTCGTGTGATATATGTACTTTGAAATAAGGTAATTGTTGAATAGAAAACTCGATTAGTTTCGCAAATAAAAATTCGTAAAAGTCACATGTCTTGAGACAGTAATCTTAACAATTTGTCACTATGGAGACCACTGCATTGAAGGCCACTGCAGCTCGAGTTTAATGGATGTACAAAATGGCATACTCTATCACTATGCGTGTATTTCACCGGAAAGGCGTTAAGGGTAGGTGGATCGAGCGGGCACTCGTCCACGAGAACACTCGAATTAACAAGATCAAATAATCTCCTCGCAGCAGTTTGTCATAGTTGCGCGTCGCGCTCCATAAATCACGAATTAAGCTGTTTCAGACAACGATCTCGACCGGCTACCTCAATCATGAAAAGAGGTCGCACACCTTGCGAGAAATCGTCTGCGCGAGCGTTAATCGCAAGTCTTCCACGCGTTCTCTACGTGCTTCGGCAACCGTGGGGTAGCCGGTTCCTACCAGTTTCGAGCAGTTCCAACTCATTATTTAGTATCTGATGATTATCGCGCGAATGTATTCATCGATGAATCCAAGATTTTTCCCGACATGACTCTCTGCGATTGCAACACCCCGTGACTTATGATCGTCCACTGGCGATAACGCGTCGGCTCGCGGACTGCGAGAACGTTGGTAAAACGTAACTACAGAGCGTTGTTTCAAGAAATGTAAGAGAACACAAACAGTACGAGTATGAATGTTTACGGACTATCAATTAATCTATTTGCTTAGCACGCGTGGCACTGTTTGTCGATTTCTTTCGCAAGACGCTAAAAGAGTTTGGGGGATACTAAGGGCCCACAGTCACGAGTTGTTCTGGATTTTTCGGGAGCGGACACTGTGTCGAAGGTCATTCTCAGCGTGCTTTAGTGTTCAAAATTCTTCTGTCATCTTGCGGAAGAAGATAGGGCCAGTAAACTGTGACACGCGTGCTAGGCAAACAGATTATTTAGTACCGATTACTGCAAAGGAAAATTAAAAGTCGAAAATAAGAGCCACCCTAAGGTACTCGTCCTCGTTTTGTCAAGCGAAATCCGCAATTCCGAACGTTGCCGGGGTATGCGCAAAATCTACCACAGCTGCGAGCAACAAGCGCTCCTGGGCTCGAGAGTATTTTCGATTGCCCTTGGGAGCAATGGTTCAGGGTGAGCGACGTTAAAATCGGACACGGTAAAATGAGGAGTTATCGGAGTTCTGCGACACGGGCACTTATCTGCGTTCTTCGTAGATATGGGTATAATGTAGATAACAAACGATCCCGTTCCTTTGGAATTGCTCCGAAGAGCAATGGTTTGGGAAGGGAAACATCGAGGGCTCTTGGCTCGGGTAATACACGAAATTGCCCCTGAGAGCAACGGTTTAGCGAGTGGACAACAATTATGACGACAGACGACTATGTCGAGCTCACTTTTCGATTGTAGCAGGCCCTTTGTAGGTTTGGTTCCATTTTTCTGAATTTTGAAGCAGGAACAAGTTGGGGGTATCAGTAAAGTGTTTGTTATAATTGTCAAACACAAACTTGAATATGATCGATCAGGAAGAACTGACCAATGTTTTCAAAGAATGATACAGCTGATGTGAACGCTATATCATTCAGTTGGCCACAATCATACGAAAAGACCAAGGCTAACAATAAAATACTTGTTTCGACTGATATAAAATACATTCTAAAATGATTGATTAGGAAAAATTGACTAATATCACTGATTAGGAAGAATTAACTGCTCGACATTTAAAGAAAAATTAAATTTTGCTATCAACGCATACTGTAATGTGACTGATTAGGAAGAACTAAGTACATCATCCAGCTAAAGATGTCCATAAAACAATAAAATATATAATACATACATACATTATCCTTGATATTATAATGGCTCACAAAGAATGGATTGCCCAAAATGTTCTAAAAACACAAAATCCACCATGTCCATCTCACCTGTCACAACCACGCTCATAAATCAATCCCAGCCACCAGATCCTCATTAGCAATTCCTAAACAACGCTGAAGTAATATTCGTCAACCGTAAACGCAACAATTAGCCTGTCTCCTGCCATCAACGAACCATCTTTACACGATATTTATATTATGAGGTAACAGCAGTACATCAAAGATCATCGAACAATAAACACGGGATGACAATCGGCCGAGAGCCAGCTAGCATAGATAAACGGTCACGTGTCCGGTAGATTTGTTAGCTCGATAATGTCGGAGTACATAACGCCGAAATAACACGCTCACCCGAGATTGTGTTCTCCGAAATTTCCACTTGGAAGTTCCCGCGCGGCAGCTGAAAAGTTTTCGGAGCGGTTCGACAGCGATTGACGGGGGTCCACATATGCAGAAGGAAAACGAGAAAGAAGGAAACAAGCAAAAAAATAGAAGAAACTGAGAAGTCTCGATCAGAAAACGAGAGAATACAATGCTTAAAGATCCATTGACGAAAATATAAGGAATTTCATTTTTGAATTCACAGGACTGAGCTTGCACGAATCCTTTAAGGATGTTCTGGAGGTACAATGGGAGACAAAAGTACAAGAAATTCGAAATCCATCAATATATAAGCAATGAATATCATTTACGAGTATATTTTGCATTAAAAAATAGATTAATTTAAAAAGCTTTTGTTTAATTAGTGAATTTCATATTATATTTAGTTTTTAATCAAATTGTCTTCATATTATAAAAAATTGTAAATGAATTTTGTGAATAATTGTACCCTCCGAATAGTAGCTATATTCAGTGGTCTACAGTATTGTCGCGCTTTCATGCTAGTGAGATGACAACACGATAAATTTGAAGTTTAGTAACAGTTTATAATTTTTTGCTCTGTAACTGTATAGTGATTCCTGATAAATTTTGAACACAACTAAATACATAATTTTTGCTATATATATAAAAAAACTGGAGTTTCTAGTTGCGTTTTTTCAAGGTTCAAATAGGGTTTGAAGTGGAATTTTATGAATTCTCCATAAGAAGACGTGTTAAAATGTGCAACCTTTAAGTTGCTATAAATATTAAACGGTGTAGTGAATCTAACTCAAACTTTGGTAATTGCATTAATTTAGTAAGAATTGTATCTTGTCAAATTTTCAAAAATTTTGTTGCGTTTTTATACAGCTCCAGAACATCCTTAATGTTAGCCGAACGCCTCGAACCTCACTTTATTGTTTTCAATCACCATCCTTCTATACATTCGAAACGTTGCAAAGAGTATAGCACCTATAACTGTCACTCTTCACAGTTAGAGAGAATACTGTACGTACCAGTCTACGGCTAAGATCTTTTGGCACTCACCTTGCCACCATCGGTCACAATGACCGGTTCCATATTTTTATTTTACAACTACTGAAATAATAAAAATGATTTCATAAGAAATTATTGTATAAATATCTTTTGTAGAGCACGCATTACAATAGGAGCCGCATAATGTCTAAATAAAATCACTCTTGTCATTTTTATAAGGGATCATGTTCTAGTTAGTTTAAGGCTCGATAGGTTTAGTCATAATAGTAAAAAGTAAACCACAACAATTCATCCTTAATAACGTAATTTAATCATTTTTAAGCTTCCATTTGGTACAGCACAATCATTGAAAAGCAGGTTTAGTTAATATTACAGCAGATAACATGTTAAGCTGTCCTTTTCTCTATTTCTGTTCTGGATTAACAGAAGCGAGACTGTTAAAATTGTTTGAATTTAATAGAGTCTAAAGGTCCTGTGCACGGTTATTACAAGTAAGTAGTTCGGTAATAATGTGTTACGTCCTTGTTGGGACGTTTTTAGAGTAATTAAAGAGTTTAAGATTTTAATGAGAGATAAAACGCAGTTTTGAACCTACTTGCATTCACCGGCTTCGGTTCGGGTAATTGAGGGTACTTTTAAATGAAAATGGCTTTAAATAAGGATGTGGAACGAAGAAATCGACGTTGGGTATTTTATAATGATTTTGAAGATTGATTTTAAATGTAACAATTGAACGAAGTATATTTTATAAATGAACAAATTCAGTATACATAGAGTTGTTATGAATTATTATAAATGTTAGTATTTACCGATGGATGTGTATCGCTTGGTCTCAATTTGTCTTTTGTCGATAATGTAAATGATGGTGATGACGGTGATCATGATGAAGATGTTGACGCAGAAAATAATGAATACAATCCAACGGGTGTAAGATGTTCTATAATTTTATAACTTCACTTTATATCCAGATTCAACAATTTAACGACTGAACAGAAAGTTGCTATTTGATGAACGAGAAGTGTCTCAAAGATTTTGATTGTCGACTGACTGCTCCTGATGAGGAGGCTCCCTTTATAGATTTGTTGATCCATTGTTCTCCGCTTAATCTTCTTATGGTGGAGGCATGCTCATCAATTTCTTTGTAATCATTTTCTTCTTAATCCACCGTCTATCTCTTGACTAGACGCACTATATTCAATTCATTTGTACCGGTCTATTATCACGTATCGCTCGCATATTATGTTTCGAATTATTACATTTGTTTAAAACAAATTTCACTATGAATTAGTTCGGTGAAGCTTTTAATTAAAAAAAAGAAGTTTAGTTTTGAAATAGATCACATGAGTTAACAATCCTATGTAGTTCGCTGCAAAATACATCTTATAAACTCTTCTTAATTCGATCGCTCGCAGTACGGTATAAAATACGATAATTCAATATTCAATATTATATTTGGTATAATAATTGGTTACAATTCTCGCGCAATATTAATTAAACAAGAAAAGGAATTCAGAAAGTATATGTTATATATATATATATATATATATATAATATATATATATATATATATATATATATATATATATATATATATATATATATACAGGGTGAGTCACCAAACGTTACCACCTCAAATATCTTTGTTGTTTCTAAAGATACGTAAAATATGGTAAGGACAAAGTTGAATGGTACAATGGGGCTGACACGATGCAAAAAAAAAATTTTGTTTTTATGTCATTTTTTTGTAGATATCAAGGTCACCTTGACTTTTTTAAATGGAACCACCCTTTTTTAAACACCTACAATGATAGTCCCTTTCATTAGGAATTCAGTGACTACAATTATTCCAAGGTCATTCAAGGTCGAGGACAGAAAAAACGTATCTGACAACCGTATGACGACAGTCATGTTGGTACCATATATCATAGTGACACTACATATATGTGGTACCAACATGACTGTTGTGATACTGTTATCAGATACGTTTTTTCTGACCTTGACCTTGAATGACCTTGGACTAATGATAGTCACTGAATTCCTATTGAAAGGGATTATCATTGTAGGTGTTTAAAAAAGGGTGGTTCCATTTAAAAAAGTCAAGGTGACCTTGATATCTACAAAAAAATGACATAAAAACAAAATTTTTTTTTTGCATCGTGTCAGCCCCATTGTACCATTCAACTTTGTCCTTACCATATTTTACGTATCTTTAGAAACAACAAAGATATTTGAGGTGGTAACGTTTGGTGACTCACCCTGTATATATATTATATATAATTATATGCACTGTAAAAGTTTCATCGAAATCGGTTGATGCGGGAAAAACCGACAGGCATTGAAAGATGTGAGAATCTATAACTTTACTGCAGTTATAGCCCGAACATCGTGAAAATCTGAAATTTTTACCATCGTTAAACGTTTGTAGCTCATTGCAACGTCGAACAATATTGACGAAATTTTCAGAATATGTTGAATTGACACAGATCTACAAAACGTATTTTTAAAATTTTCAATATAGGCCCACGTAAAAAAGTTGTAAAATGCAACTTTTAGTATTTTTTCTACAACTCCGATCAATTGTAATTTTTAAAAAAATGTTTTTCCACATTCTGTAGCAAACTATTTGCTCTAGCTTCCCCAAAAAATTCAAGTAGTGTAGTTCAATGTTCAACCAGTTATCGTGTTTTTTAGAGCGTCCGAATATTAATGGGAGTCACTTTATATATGATTGAATTTATTAATTACTATCTATGACAGAACCACCGGACGTGACAAACGCAATATTTATAAGAGACATTTCTAGCAGTCGCGCATATGCAGTTGTGAAAAGAACTTTCAAGCTCAGTCGATCTCCATGTCTACACAGAAGATAAGTGACCACCAATACCAACGTACGCGCTGCCACAGGCGCGTAAGTATGAGCAGAAATCATTGGAGTGAAAAAGTTGTTAAAAACGTTGAGATTTATAACATCGAAATATCGAAAGAGCAGTAGCAGTTGTGTTCATCGTTTCACAGCGCTCGTCCAGCGGACCGTGCGCGTCCAGCAGCGCTGATCGACTGCCACCGATCACGAAGACCTTCGGATATCAAACACGCCAGTGTTAGCCGGTGGTAAACAGTCGATCGGCGATCATCGCGCTGCTTAGACGTTTGCGTATAACCGCGCGACCCGTGACACCTTCGATACAACAGCGCTGCGCTGACCGTGTTTGCGCTACGCTGCGCGTGTGTCTGCCAGGTTGCTTGTCAACTAGCTCAACAACTGCAAGTGTTATTGTTTAGAGTACGGCTCTTGGTTTCACCATGGGGATCATTCCGTAGAGCTTTGTCGACGAAAACTACCCTGCGCTGTGACATCAAGATTTTCAGTGACCAGGGGGATCAAGGAACGACAACATGATCAAGTACGATAACTATATTCTATTCAGCATTTTGTTGAATTGTTGTTGGTATCAGTGCGAGGGGCAAAGTTCGATTGTGATCTTCGCCGGACATCAGGCTTTCATCGGTTTTCGGATACGTTGATCTGATGGGCTTAGTGAGCTTTGATGCTTGTTTACGGAAGTATAAAGTCACTATTTTATATTGTTTTATCAGAGGAATAAAAGTATGTTTGTTCATATTTTTTTAAACTCTTATGTCTGAAAATTTCGAGAATTTTTTAAAAGAAAATTACGTTATTTTACAGAGAGGCATTCTTATAATTTCAATAGTTGTAAATTGAAAAGTACTATGCTCATCATTTCGACGAGTACTGTAGTTCCAGTGTTGAAAGTTGGATTATTCGCACTTTGAAAAATGGCGATGAATTAAGGATACGGGTGGAAGGCAGCAGTTTTTAGAAAATGGACGAAATGTTTTTATTTATAACCAGGGAGTGGGTTTTTCTTTGTATAAACTCGTAGAAAGAAGACATTATATTGTTTTCATTACTGAA
Organism: Lasioglossum villosulum; assembly: GCA_963971365.1. NCBI lineage: Eukaryota > Metazoa > Arthropoda > Insecta > Hymenoptera > Halictidae > Lasioglossum > Lasioglossum villosulum. The sequence goes on along the minus strand of OZ020498.1, from coordinate 17,910,482 downwards.
TGAATTCATAACAGGACTGTGGATTTTATACATTCAGAGACGAGTGGATGAAATATGAAACAGTAGGATTCTCAGATACGTCAAAGAAAGCGCTTCATAATTATGAAAATAAATGTTGTTCAAATGTCAACTGGTAGAATCTTCAGGCCGGAAAATTCAACTCACTGTATTCTTCATCAAACAGATTCGAACAATTGTAAGTTTGCATCGAAATTAATAAATCAAATTATCAATCTCTTTTTATTTGTCTGATTAATGTGATCTATTAATATTCTTAGTTTTCTATACAGAAAATACAGTGACTTCCATTAATATTCGGACGCTCTAAAAAAACGATAACTGGTTTAACATTGAACTATACGACTTGAATTTTTGTTGGGAAGCTAGAGCAAATAGTTTGCTACAGAATGTGGAAAAACATTTTTTCACAAATTGCAATTGATCGGAGTTGTAGAAAAAATACTAAAACTTGCATTTTACAACTTTTTTATGTGGGCCTATATTGAAAATTTTAAAAATACGTTTTGTAGATCTGTGTCAATTGTATGCACTGCAAAAGTTTCATCGAAATCGTTTGATGCGGGAAAAAACGACAGGCATTGAAAGATGTGAGAATCTATAGATTTACTGCAGTTATAGCCCGAAAATCTGAAATTTTTACCATCATTAAACTTTGTAGCTCATTGCAATGTTGAACAATATTGACGAAATTTTCAGAATATGTTTAATAGACACAGATCTACAAAACGTATTTTTTAATTTTTCAATATAGGCCCACATAAAAAAGTTGTAAAATGCAAGTTTTAGTATTTTTTCTACAACTCCGATCAATTGCAATTTTTGAAAAAATGTTTTTCCACATTCTGTAGCAAACTATTTGCTCTAGCTTCCCAACAAAAATTCAAGTCGTATAGTTCAATGTTTAACCAGTTATCGTTTTTTTAGAGCGTCCGAATATTAATGGGAGTCACTGTATATACAGAAAAATCGACAATTATTAATTATCCAGCAATTATTACTTAGCTGTAACTCATAAAGACAGTAAATATTCAAGATAGTCACGGTATAAACGCTGCTCAAACGATTTGTAGTCACCGATTAAATCGATATTATCGGTAAATACGGAAGACCTATTTTCTTTACACTCACAATCTTCGAAGATAAAAGAATACTCGTGGTGACAGCGATAGTCATCGAGTGGCAATGCGTACAAGTTCAACATCTATTGTCGTTTAAGGTTATTGAAACGCGGAGCACAGATAATTAACGCAAATACACGGGTCCCTAGCTGCAGCTATGATTCACAGTTGCTGCATTTTTCCGTAGATAGCAGACGTAATGTTACAGTAAAATCTTGACGTAAATTATCAACCTTCGACAAAGATAACTCTCTGAAACGTCGGATTCATTTTAAAGCTAGATATGCACATTGCAACAACGGTTTTCATATTTTTATTTCACGATTGTTGATCTCACAATTGCAGAGATGCTTTTGTACACGCTTCGTGCACGCGTAAATTCATATATGTATAGCCATTTCGCTTTGACTAGAAATTGGCAAAATAAATTTTGCTCTCGTTTCCACGATTTCAGATTTTTGTGTTATGATTCTTTGTGGTATATTTCAGAGGTGCTTTCATTTAGAAACTTGCAAATCGATGGAATATAAATGTCATAAATTTTCTATAAGTCCTAGCGCGAAATTAATTTCACTCCCCGAAGAAAAAACTTTTATTCACTCTAATATAAAAATTGGAGTCCCAACATGAAAGCTAGTAGGTTAATACAACCGTTACCTTTCGTAATGCATTCTATCCTCACGAAATATCAACAAAACGCAACCACAGAAAAATCACAAATTCCTCAACATATATGTTGCAATTCACATAACGTCGAGCACAAAATTAATTTGGAATACTTAGCGTAAAAGCAGAATTATGACCGTGTCGCCTGTATGTAAAGAGCAGCGAACGTATTAATCATAATTGGAAGACCATTTTGATAAGAGGCAAACGAAGCAGAAATCGAGCAGCGTGACACGTCGCAGACTGCCCGCGATTTGCATAGTACGCGACACGCATAAGTGCGATGCAAATTTTCTGCGACCCTGACGTGCACACGCGGTTTACCTCTCCTTCCCCGGATTTTTCATCCGTTCTGAAAAATTCCACTATTCGAACGATCCAAACTTATTCCCCGGAACGTCTTTGTCGCCGAAAGAAGGAGTCCAAATACGACCCGATTAGATGAACGGATTACAAACAGAGAATCGATAAAATTGATTTGTTAGCGATACGGTTCATGCTATCGGTGAAATTTATTTTGTTGCGCAACACGCAGTACATAAAACTTCTTATCGGCATTCGTCCGCGTCTTGTCTTTGTCGTCGCTGTATCAGCTATGGAACTTATGCTTATGCTCCCTTTTGATCTACACACAACTGAAAGTTCTCCGGTGCATCTGCAATCTTCTCGTTGTTTGAATTTCCTCGTTTGGAAGTCGAAGATACAGAACAAAGTAAAATGTTGCAACAGATACGAGTACTTATAAGGAACGAAACACAATATGCAGAGTTGAAATGTTTTTCTGGCAAATCAAATATGTTGATTAATGAATGGTGTTGAGATTGTTCACACTAGAGTGATAGACGGTTGAGTGACCTGTATACATATGTACAACATGGTAATGAAAGTAAGATGCAGAAAGTGCAGAATGCAAAAAGTGCAGAAGCTACCTCGTTTTCTATAATCTCTGTGTTGAATTAGAATTTTCATGGAGTAGTCGATTCTTTGGAGATGTGGAGAAAATGGAGGAAGGAAATACATGGCAGTAAAACTGCGATATTTTCAACTTACTGAAAGTATTAAAGAGCAAACTAAATTTTTATTCTCGTAAATAGTGCAGAATTTATTTTATATAGTCGCAGAGAATCATGTTTGAATAAAACTGCGAGGAGAGTTGAGAAACACTATTATATTATTTTCAATTTATTGAAAGTATTGAAGTACATTTTTATTCTTGTAAATAATGAAGAAAAGGTGATTTGGATATTATAATTTAATGGAACAGTTCTCTGCATCTCGATCGTCTATTGTTCATAACTAAATTTAATGTTATCGGGACACTGGTTCGATCAATTAGAACAATAAGCAAGTTTGCAAAAATATTACATGAAATTAAATTCGACGTTTCGGTCTCAATTCAGACCATCTTCAAGAATAGAACATTTCAGAATTGCGTCTGTAAGAATTAATCAAAGACAATTTTTGAAACGTGATTTTTTAAAAAATTTATTTTAAAAACGTATGCTTCGAAAGCAAACGTATACTTTGCTTTCTGAATTCAAGTTTCTGCTTATATATAAATCACGTTTCAAAAATTGTCTTCGATTAATTCTTACAGACGCAATACTGAAATGTTCTATTCTTGAAGATGGTCTGAACTGAGACCGAAACGTCAAATTTAATTTCATGTAATATTTTTGCACACTTGTTTATTGTTCTAATTGATCGAACCAGTGCTCCGATAACATTAAATTTAGTTATAATTTAATGGAGTTTAGTAAAATAATGTGTATTATTGAACTATACGATTTTAATTTTTGTAGGAAGCTAGAGCAAATTTTTTTTAAAAAGAAGAGAAACTTATTCAAAACTTGCAATTGATCGGAATTAGTGTCAATTACATGCACTGTGAAAGTTTCATCGCAATCGGTTAATGCGAAAAAAGACAGCCATTGAAAGATGTAAGAATCCTTAGATTTACTGCAGTTATAGTCCGAAAATCGTGAAAATCTGCAATTTTTACCGTCTTTAAACGTTTGTAGCTGATTGTATCGTCGACCGACTTTGACGAAATTTTTAGAATATGTTTAATTGACACCGTTCTACAAAACGTACTTTTTAAATTTTCAATATAGACCCACATAACAAATTTATAAAATGCAACTTTTAATATTTTTTCTACAATTCCGATCAATCGGAATTTTTAAACAAATTTTTTTCACATCCTGTAGCGAACTAATTGATCTAGCTTCCCAAAAAAGTTCAAATCGTATAGTACAATATTTAAAAAGTTATCGTCTTTTTAAAAGTGTTCGAATATTAATGGGAGTCACTGCATATCATAATTGTGACAAATCGTATTTGTCCATTAATGTGGAAGTCTTCGACGATACCGCACGGCATTGGGAATTTCGCTGATCAGCAAAATATTATGTATTACTCGTTTATCTGTTGTTATTAGTAAGCAGTAAAGTTACTGAAGAGTACGATAATTGCGACTACATTGCATCCTTATGCATATTTACGTTTCTAAGGAATTACTGATGAGACCGGAAATTGTTCAGAAGCTACCTCAATAAACGACGTCATTCAGCACAGAAAACAATTACGTCCTCAGTAAATCGTCACTAGAATATTTCTCTGACGATATTCAATGTAAAGTTAGACGGAAGAAACTATAGCTTTCGAATGTCGAATAATTGTTAAATTACCCCAGAGCAGATAATGCCTAAACCTCGGACGCTATTACAAGCTGATAAGAGTAGCCGTGCATTAAGTTATTTCCTTTGCGACTAAATCTAATTACACATCGTTTGCTCGAGTTGAGAGATCATTTGATAACGAATACGATTACACCTGCCTGCAGTCACGATTTAGCCATTCGATGCAAATATGCTGCGAGTCGAATTCGTTCAATGTTGGACAATGATAAATTTAATAAAAGTTCTACAAAACGCGATAGTAGTCGAAGAATATCGCGTTTGTGTTATGTAAGCCACGCTAAGATTACATTATATCTAATTATTTTATTTAATAACGATTAGATTAAACACAAAAGATTTATTTACTGATTCATTTACTTATTTACTGTTCCTTCAGAAGAAAATTGACATATGTAAGTGGAAAAAAGAAAAGGTTACAAGAGAGCCAAATTTTAAAAATTCCGAATTTTTATAATAATTTGTTATTATTTAGATACTGAGTTAATTGTCATGTAAGCTGGAGTGTTATGAGTGCATAAACGGGACAAGTGCATAAATTGGTAATTTTTATTGTAACATGAGTGATTTTTCTCTAGCTTGTATTTATTAATGTACTATAAGTTAGTATGAACTATTCGACATAGATATCGCCCAAGAAAAAAAGTGTTTTCCTCGCTTAAATCAATCAGTGATAAACAGTCACGTGAGAAGTACATGTACAATAGTTTATAAGTTAATTATATATTCTATGTTGTTATTTTAGTTAAGTACAACAAATATTGATGTAAATTTATATTAAATATACAGTCTTTATTGTATTTTTTTAAAAATTTATTGAGAAAAACATTAGTCTGCTCTGAGCTCGTAAATATTATTACATGGAGCAAGTGCAGGCTACCATGATGGGGTAAGTGCGTACAAGCCAGTTCATGTGCGATAAACCAGGAACGTTTTATGAGAGTGGGATAATGAAATTTCCTTCTTATTCAATACACTTGATTGTTAGTACAATTTTTTTCAGTTTTAATTTACTCCAAAAATCGATGGAGACTTTCCGAACAACCCAGAAGTACTTGTTTGTTAAATAATGGATAACTATAAAACTAAACAATATAATTTAATATAATAGAAAGCATTTCATAGCAGGCTTGTTAATAATTCTTTTCTTGTCCTGCAGTACTTGAAACAAGATTTGAAAGCATTTTTAACACTAACAAGGAAACATATTCAGGTGAAACAAACCAATCCTGATGAAACTTATGCGAGATGTAGTTCTTCGAAAAATATTTGACATATTTTCTTTTATTGGCAACCACCCACTTTGAGGGGGTGAAAACAGCCCTCAAAGTTCGTTGTCAGATCCATATTTTTTTAGATATTTTGGAAACCAGAGATCGAAAAATTTGATTTTTTTAAAATTGTGTTTTTTTAATGGAGAATGTAGTAGTGCAAAAAATTGTAACAAAATATGTTTGTTCAAACAATACATTAAAAATTTTATGTTTTCTTTCGGATTCTCTTATATATCGTTAGTTAATTTTAATGTACACTGTGTGTGATCTTTCATCCAAAATAGGTGATACATGTTTTAGGATTTTCTTCTTTTTTCTATTTAACAATATTTATGCATAATGAAAGATAGTCTTGCATCTGGTGTGCGGAGGAAGGAATTCTGCCTTGTTTTACAGAAATATAAGCGTTTATTTTTAACATATTATTTAAACATATGTCTTTTGTTAAAATTTGTGCACAACTACGTTTCCCATTAAAAACACACAATTTAAAAAGAAAATCAATTTTTTTCGACCTTTGGTGTCTGAGATATCTCAGAATATATGACTCTGGCCACAAATTTTGAAGGCTGTTTTCACCCCTTCAAAGTGAACGATTACCGATAAAAAAAAACACGTGTTAAATATTTTTCGAAGAACTATACCTGACATAAGTTTCATTAAAATCAGCTTGTCTCATCTGAATAGGTTCCCTTGTAAGTTACGCTCTTGTTCCATTTTCGGAGCAAGTGCAGAGTAGTTGACATTTTGTACAATATCCTATCAAAATAAAACGTTTCAAAAAACATTAGAATCCTACGTAACATTAATTCACCAGTAATAACAGTGTAAAGCGTTTGATACCGACAGCGTTAAATATTCACATATCAAATTGAAAATACACAGGTTTAACATCCAACTTTACATGAACCAGTCCGCACTTACCCTACTTCACCTTACATTAGTTATAAAGTACACCACAATTTATATGTATATTTATTATGATACTTGTTTTAAGAATATATTTTGAGGTGTGTCAATTTTCTTATGAATGAACGATATATGAAGTATGTATTATAGTATTCTAATTGTCTACATTGGGAAATTAATTTTTAATGCATTAACTGTATAATATATTCAGTTACATTCTGTAAAAGAAACTCTCTACATCACGAGATAAGTTCTTTAAATTTTGCTGTTGTTCTATGTTTCCTGTAATGACCATACTCCGCATAAAAAACGTGACGACCTATCATTAGTAGATGCCCAGATTTTATGTGGAATTTTCTCCAAGCAAGCATGATCAGCCAGGAAAATCCGGAATACTGGTTATAATATTCATAAACACGGCGACATGGAGAAGCGTGAGCATACTTGATCCCGAATAATGATCGCCGCGGGCTGTTTTCGTGCCACACAGAAATTTTCAACGGATTCATGGATCATTACGAAATCGGCAGCCTCGCGCGCATCGGAACAATTCATCCATCGATTAATCCCGCCATGAATCACGCGCCGCAATTACGCGTGCATTGATAAGTATGCTAATTCAATTCACCGGTCGCAGCTGACTGAGAGCTGCTACGACTCTTACCATATCTAGACCCGGGGAAATCATTCTTCTAGGCGTTCTCGATCGAACACGCAAAGAAGATTAGCGTAGCCGCGGCCGTGAAGCATAATCCAGAGCATCCGAGAACCTAATCAACTGTAGGATCGATGGATCCTCTTGGACAAGTGAACACCGGAAGCGTGTCGAGGTCGGCTCGACTCCGCGGGGTTCGCGAAACTTGATCCACCGGCAAAAATGTAATTGACGATTGAATTTCTAGTTAATTGCAATCAATCATTATACGCGCCGGTGATTATCAAAGACCAAATTTCGACCACTTTATCTCTGGGTTGCTATAATGTAAAATTCTGGAATATCTGGGAAAATATAAAATTACAAGCAGGAGGAGCCAGAAATTCTTTTCTCGTTTTAGTGATTTTAATGGGCGGCAATTAATACGTTAATATTCCAGCAAAAATATTTTTATTATAAATCTGCAATTTAACGCTTGTATGCAATTACAATGTACATACAATTATACGAAGCTTCACTGTGATGGATTTGATCTAAAACGAAGTTATTACTGATCGATTCTGAGAGCCACATATTTAATCACCCACTAATTTCTGTCTTAAGTGTATGAAATCTACAGTTTACGTGTAATGATGAGAAACAACCACTTTAACGCTAAACGTATCAAGCTATGAAAGCAACAGACACGTGGTTGTCTTACAAAAATGACAAGAATTAATTTATTTAGACTTTGCGCGGATCTTAGTATATGTGCTGTAATAAAGATAATTATTATGTCATTTCTTATGAAAGCATCTTTATAATTTCATTAATTGTGAAACAAAAAGATCTAGAACCGGTCACTCGACCGGCCGTGGTACCGTTTAACGTTTCGTCTTAATCGGATAAATAATTCCGATTCTACGACTTTTTTCATTTCAGTTGCAACATTTACAATCTCTGATTTTTAACATTCGTCTGATAGCGCCTCTGTGCCTAGTAAAAATATTATTTTGCAGGAGTCTTGTGCAAACATATTCTTGATGAATTATCGAAACCGATCGATCATCAAAAACCGATAAAGTCATAGTTTCACTGATTAAACCAATAAATGACCAATCGTTGACGATTAATCTTTATAATCGTTGATCAATCGATTACCAAGATAAAAATTTGAACTCGACACGCCCAACATGGCCCGACAAGGCGTGCTCGCATTCAATTTTAAAATCGCGGATTCCAACACCATGGGGAACGATTTGCGTAACCGGTTGCGAAATTCCACTCGCAGCTCGTCAACGCGAGAATAATTCCGTCGCTGGCGTCCGCTTTTCCTCAAGAATGTCGTTTGCGAAATTATGTTAAGTAACCCAAAGCTAGCTAGATAGTCCTGCAGCAGTCAACGGATAACTCGCCAATCTTCCGTTCTAGTCGAAACCTCGCAGATTTTCGCCGCGCCGCGAAATTATCCCTCCTAAACAGAACAAACGAGACTTTTCGAGTTGGAAACAGAACAGTCATTGGACATCGTTGGACGCTATGCAACGAGAGACTAATGTCACAATGGAACACGGGAACGCGCAGTCGTCGTTTCATTCATTATACTTTTACGTTTCAATTAGCAGCGCCGCGTGCTGCGCCGATGTTCAAGGGGCAGTCGCTCAAACTGCAAAAAATTCAGTATCACAAGGACTTTTTCATCGCACGTTGTTGTCGCTCGTTAAACCACGTTGGCTGACCTCCGAACATCATTGATGTCGAATTTCACCGTGGAAATTCGCTGGTTCGTTCGAACTTACATACACCTGGATATACGGATGGACATAGTAGTTATGGAAAAGAAACAGAGTTTCATAATAAATTGAATGATATCGGCGCTAGGTTCGATCATTTTTAGAAAAACAACAAATGTGCAATTATTTACTCAATAAAATTTGATCAGTGTTTTGACTTTAACAACACTAAAATTATTGACAGAGAATCTAACTTTCAACGTAAATTATTATTGGAAACTATCCATATGATTAAACAGCAAAGTGTAAACCATAGGTATGAAATACCTAAGATCCATGACTATTATGTGACATTACTGAACCAGTAATGGTCACTTATGAGGATATCTCCAATAATTAATAATTTTTCTTTTTTCCATTTAAGATTCTAACCATTAAGAACCCACATTTCATCTTACTTCAGAAAACATTTTATATAATTTATCTTTTATTTAATTATTTATTTCTAAAATGGGTATATTATTTTCAAATGTTAAACACAATAATACGTTTAATTTGTTTAAATAAATTGATATAGTTTCACAATTCCAATACAAAGACAAAAGTCCAAATAGTAATTTAAATGTGTTTCGGTTAAAACTGGTTTCAAATTTGCCGCTCTGAAATGTAAACACCACCATCAATCGATATCGATCTACCAATCGTAACAAGTTACATAGATATATATCATAGCCTTTATACCTTTGAAGCAGCACATGTTTCAGTTACATGCATTGACTCTCATTAATATTCGGACGCTCTAAAAAAACGATAACTGGTTAAACATTGAACTACAAGACTTGAATTTTTTGGGGAAGCTAGAGCAAATAGTTTCCTACAGAATGTGGAAAAACATTTTTTTCAAAAATTGCAATTGATCGGAGTTGTAGAAGAAATACTAAAAGTTGCAGTTTACAACTTTTTTATGTGGGCCTATATTGAAAATTTAAAAAATACGTTTTGTAGATCTGTGTCAATCAAACGTATTCTGAAAATTTCGTCAATATTGTTCAACGTTGCAATGAGGTATAAACGTTTAACGATGGTAAAAATTTCAGATTTTCACGATTTACGGGCTATAACTGCAGTAAATTTATAGATGCTCACATCTTTCAATGCCTGTCGGTTTTTCCCGCATCAACCGATTTCGATGAAACTTTTACAGTGCATATAATTGACACAGATCTACAAAACGTATTTTTTAAATTTTCAATATAGGCCCACATAAAAAAGTTGTAAAATGCAACTTTTAGTATTTGTTCTACAACTCCGATCAATTGCAATTTTTGAAATAATGTTTTTCCACATTCTGTAGCATACTATTTGCTCTAGTTTCCCCAGAAAATTTAAGTCGTGTAGTTCAATGTTTAACCAGTTATCGTTTTTTTAGAGCGTCCGAATATTAATGGGAGTCACTCTATCTACCATCATGAGCTAAACTACTCTTCAAACGTAACTCACTAATTTTTGTTTTAAAATGTTTATGTCCATTTTGCATACAACAAGTACGTATATGAAATTTAATTTTTTGGTTTTTCTATGTGGAAAAAAAATTTTCTTTTCGTTTTCTTTCCTAATTATTCTCATATTTTTCAGACGCAAAAGTGTCTCTTTGAAAAAGATCCACATCGGGATCGAAACGTTAGAAACATGCTTAAATAATTGCACATTTGTTGTTTTTCTAAAAATGATCGAACCTAGCGCCGATATCATTCAATTTATTATATTACTAATTTTCGATCGAGAAGAATTTCACCTTTAAACAGAGTTTCCGATTTGGTTCTTTTGACTAGAAGAGGTTAGGGTCCAGAATACTCCCGACTGGACTCACGATTGTGCAAAATTAATAGAAGATTCTTTCTGCGTTCAGTACTACATACTAACCTTCGGTCAGAGACCTCAGCTTCAGATTTTTGAAAAGAATTCTTATATGAATAAAATTAAATCTGTTTGTTTACCTGTTATCTTTGCTATCCTTTATCCCAAATTTATTAAAAACGATGCTATTAATGAAATTCATTTGTCTTTGTCTAAGAAACCTCACACTACTATTTATGTGTTATTAGATCTTGCCTTGCGTGGGTTAATAAGTTGGAAGTAATGTACATACAATATTGAAAATAATATAACAATTTTATTTCTACCTAGAATGCTCTTAAAAAATTGAAAATAATATACATACGAGGTTTTCTAAATGCTTTTAAAATTTGGAACGCTCACGTCCAGTAGAATAAATATATCTATTACTGCGATATTTTTTCCCAATAAGAATAAAATCTATATAAATAAAAACCAAATGCTAATTTTCTTGAAATGTTTGTGATAGTCCAAATAAGATTATAGGGAAAGAAAAATTGGAAAAGTTGCTCGGAAAAATGGAAAATTCTGAGAAAACTATAAGTCCTTTTTGAATCATATTTCAATACAACAAAAAACGAACGTCGTAGCTTTTAATCAATATCTTAATAGGAATTTACACTATCGACATCTGTTTTCTACAATGATCACTTCGAAATACGTTTTTTTCTCATTTTTACCTTGATTACACATTTCCAATATCTTCTCACAAATTCACAAAACGATCACAAACAAATTTATTGAAATTTGGACAGGACAAGCTCTGTCAGGTCAGCTAGTACGTAAAAATAAATAGTTTGCTGTGAATAAATTAATACAATTCAATGAAAATGTATTCTCGTTGGCGAGGCAAACAAAATTGCCAATCATTTCCATATTTTTATAATCTCAAAACTTGTAATAACATTTTACATAAAAGGTGAGAAAAATACTATGAAGTAATCCCCTAGGTCGAGGATCGTTTAATCGTCTTCTAAGGTTATTGAAACGTGAATTATTAAATCTCGGTCTGGATGCAAATATACGAGATCGCTGAGCGCATAACAGGTTTCTCACGAGGATACAGCTGTCACCGTTGTTCGTTGCAGAAAAAACATTATTGTCCGCATCTTTTCGTATCGACGGACGCCCGGTGACCTCCGACAATTAAACAATTATCGTCTGTCTTCCCCTCACTTGTTACACCAGGCTGCACTTTGTGGACAGCTAACAAGCGGACCATTCATTATGTAAAACCGCGCACGTAGGGAGCACACGGATAATCATAGCCGGTTAATTATCCAATTGACGGCTGGTAATCATCGGCCGAGTCTGTTCGACGTAATATCACGATCTTGACATTCCAACGACGAGACCTTCGTTCACTGTTTCTTTGTAACACCTGAATTTCTTAACAAAACACTTCCCTGTTGCTGAAGCATGCTAAACGTTAAGCACGTACTGAGGTACCTCTGCTTTCGCACATGCTTCATCGTGTAAATATTTTTTTGCAAGGAAATTAATTCCAGCTTGTGAAAGCTAAATCGTCAGGCTTTAAAGTGAACCTAGGTAGGTAGCCCTACTATTTTTTCACGGAGCTACGACAATCTGAATATCGACAACCCAGTGAGATGTATGAACGCGTTCAATTGTTAAATGATAAACACTTTGCCGCGTTTACAGCCAGGTAAACTTCCAGATAAAAAGCATAAACATCAAATTACCTTTGGTTGGTGAAAAATGGGCTCGACACGGTTCTATTTGCGTGGAGATTAATTTATCAGCTTACGAAGTCGAGCAAGACGGATGCAAGGCATCGTGAAAATTATTTCTTTCATCGAGTTGCAAAATCGGCTGGAAGATCACCGAGTGATAGTATCGCCAGATCGAGAAAATTGAAGGGAATACAAATACCCCCTTTCCACGTTGCACGACTCGCGACCAGTCTACGGTTTTTTAGCGAGGGATAGTTTAGGATAGGCTGGAGCGTGCTCATGGTAGTGGAATAGGATAGTAGAAGGGTAAAAGGAGGAGGTGCATGTGTTTCGTTTGAAACATATCTGGCGACACTGTTGAGAGAGAACAAAGCCAAAATTTTCCAAGCTAGAAGACTGTCGTCCGGATCTATGGAACCGGTCTCTGCGTATTCGCGTACGATTCGCTCGCAAATTGATCGAGATTTCGAGATTATTCGAGTGAGATTGTTGCTAGCTGCAGCTATCCCGAAACTTTGTTCGCATCTGTGGCGCACACCTCGCGATCTAGCAGCAATAATTCGCTCGTCTATCACACGTGACGATATAAATCGCGGCCTCTCGCGTCGACACGCGCTCGAAACGATTATAGATTAGCTTTGAATTCGACGGAACGCCGCGCGTTGTTCAGATCCCTTGCTAATTGTTTCCTCGTTAGTGGAGTCAACTCGGCTATAAGCGTTTCTTTGTGCCTGCGGATGTCGCACGGTTTCACGTGGCCCCGTTGTTCCACGTTAATCGTCCGTCCATTTCGCGTATCTGGAGGAATACGAAAAAAAACCCTCGAAGATTTTCCCGAGCAGCTCCAGTCGGAGTTGACTCTCATCAGAACGGTTTGCTACCTCGACACGAATCGAACGATCCGATTGCACTCGACGACGCGACGTGGCGAGCATGAGTCGCGGGAACCTGGTCGAGCTGGGTGACACCTTGTGAGTATGCTTTTTTGAGTTCCTTTCTTCTAGCCTGTTTCAAAATCTATTTCAAACTCTGAATCTTTTTTAATATTATGTCTTTCTGGGAGGTGCAAGTGTTGTTTGGGATCAATTTTTAGAAGTTAGCTCCTGGATTGGAATCCAGATTCTTTTATTAAGACGACTCGTTCGTGGAATATACAATAGCTTCTTTTTGGAACATAGTTCCTCCGTTGGTAATGTTCCCTTTGAAATATAATTATACAGGGTGCTCGACTACAGGTGGGAGAAAATTTAAGGGTTGCTTCTTAACGATGATATAAGACGAAAATGAAGAATAAAAAGATTGCGATTTCGGCTTCGTTATTTAGCTATTAACAACGCGACAGTCACGTATCAAGTGACAGATGCATGCATACTTTGGTTCTCATTGGGGGCCTCAGCGAGGTGAAAATGTTTAACAAATCGTTGGACAACATTGAACTCTTTGACGTACATAACGTACACTTTTGTTAGACGCGTTGTTGATTTTTAATTGTTAATAGCTAAATAACGAAGCCGAAATCGCAATTTTTTATTCTTCATTTTCGTCTTATATCATCGTTAAGAACCACCCCTTAAATTTTCTCCCACCTGTAGTCGAACACCCTGTATAACCAATATAATCTAGTTTTTAAAATATTTGATTAAATTTGGAAATATCGGGTTCCGATTTTTGAATCTAGTTAGTTCTTCAGAATTGTTTCGGTTCAACAGTGAGAATAAAAAGGCCACTAGAGCCACATCATGGTGTTCGTAAACTCTAGACAGTTGTACTTAAACTTTACGCGCATTTTGTTGCAATTCACTATCCTTGTAAGGTCGGATCTCCTTTACGCGTCTCGACGCAGCGTTTTGTTATTCTAGCGCCACTTATACTCCATTCGTCATACTTCACATCAGAACTGCGTCTAGGCGTGAGCCACTGCGTCTAGACGCGTGCGTCTACGCCAAGAAACAATATTCCATTTTTCATAGGAACATTCTAGAATGTTCCACGATAATGTTTTGTCAATCGTGGTCTCCCCGAACGCATTTTTAGTACGTCGTTGATTTACCGAATCAGAAACATTTGTACGTATAAAAAGCCGAAACGCAAAGCAAAAAAAAATGTTTTTACAAATACTATTGCTAATGCTTGAAGAAATAGAAGATGAAATGATTATTCAAAGAAGTATAATAAGAAAACGACGAAGAGAAATGAAAAGCATATACAAAAATCGGCATAAAGAGGGTTATGCAAACATACTAATAGAAAATCATTTACTCAAAGACGATAAAACATTTATAGAATTTTTTAGACTTGTCAATCGTATCTGTGTTCAAGAAAATTTTTACCGGGTGACGCAAATCCCTTATTACAATAGAGTCATTTGACGCGAAAATGGACACTTTCCGGACTACTGTTCCGGATTTTGTTTAAATTTAAATATGTTGTAGTCTTTAGCAATCGAATCAAGTTTAGCTCAGCTCGTAAATTATGGGTACTCGCACACCCCTAGTCTTTAGTGATCTATGAATGAATCTCAAAGGATTTTTCGACATCTTAAAAATTGTTGATTTTATAGAGTTGTACAAAAACGTGTCAACCTTTTTCCATTAAATTGTAAGACTAGAGCTTACAAACCCATAGAAATTAGTTTTTAGGAGATTTTATAGTAAAAACAAAATTGTATACACTTAAAATGTCGTTATTTGAAATAAATTAAACTGACATTTACAAAATTATGAAATAATTTCCATTGAAATTTATATGAATACACACCAACTATTTGTTACGAGCTAGGGTCGCGAGCAAAAATCAAAGAAATGAAAAATAATTTTAATGGCATCGATGACATCGGTGGTCAGACAAACGCATGGCTTTTGCGTTTGGACTGCCTCGGAAGCAGTGGGTCAAAAAACGTGTGCGTTTGAATCTATTGCAACATTCAGAGGTCTCGAAGCGAAAAAACAAACGCGAACGTGTGTGCCGTACACATATCGCAAATAGATCGACGCACGTGTTTGAGTTTGGGCGATGCTCTTTCGCTTTTCTTCGCAAATGAAATACAAGGATAGACATACCAAATCGCATCATAGCAACGCAAGCTTGTGCGTCCAGAGGCATAGAAAAGAGCTACGACGAATGGAGTATGGATCGCAAAACGTTGCGTCGAGACGCGCAAAGGAGATCCGGCCTACTAAATTCTTTCCAGCGAACTCTCCTCTCTTGTTCGTTGTTTTGTTTCTTGTTAACCCTGTTCTCGACGACCCCTAACATTTTGCGGTTCGAAGCATTGCCGATACATTCTAAAACCAGCAGAAACGTCATGTATAGTTCCATGCATGTTGTAATATCTTTATGCCTGAAGTGAAATATTAATATACTCTAAGATGATTCTGGGCAAGGATTGCCAACCCATCCGGTTTTCCCCGGATTTGTCCTACTTTTTAATGCGTCTGAGGACGTCCGGGAGATTTTCCTTAAGGGTCCGGTAATTCGAAGTTACTCGCTCACATTTGCTCCACTATCACTAGGATCAATACATGCAAAATCAGACACTTTTTTGAGTACTGTTTCGGATTTTGTTCAATTTTGAATATGTTGTAGTCTTTAGTGACCTCAATGGATTTTTTGATGTCTTAAAAATTGTTGATTTTACAAATGTGTAAAAAAAGGGTAACTTTTTTCGCGTTAAATCATAAGACTAGAAATAACAAACCGATGAAAGTGAGTTTTTAGGAGCTTATATTGAAAACATAAGAATATTTACTAAAAATGTTGCCATTTGAAACTATGTTTCCTTCACCCTTTATTTTGCAATTATTTTAAACAAATGCAACGTTTTCATAGCAGAGATTCTTTTAAAACTTTGAAGAAATGATGATTGATGTAGCCCCAAGTGACCCCATTATGGACCTGTTTTTAAAAATGCAGACATTTAAAGTGGACGTTAAAAGTTGACGAAATTAAAATTATTTAAAGTGACCGCTGAACCGCGATATACAACCGCGGATGGCCGCATACGTTAAGCTGAATCGAGAATCATAATTCTTGAACCATAAGAGATATCGGGATGAAATTTGCACTATAATTCATTTCAAAAATGATTCCTATCTAATAATAATTATCGCAATAAGTATAAAGTTTTTACCAGAAACATTTTTCGATGGTATCATATTTAACTTAAAAAGTAGTTAAGGGGGTAGAGGCCCCACGTGACCATGGTATTTTCCATTGTGACCAACCCCCGCGCGAAAAACCAACTTGGCAACAGTGATGAACATACATTTGCATCAATCTAACGCCTCAAATTCGCTATAATTACAGGTTTTTTTCTTTTAATCATTATCTTCATTGCTATTAATGGATCCGAGTGGCTTCATGCCCTTTACACTTTTGTTGTTACGAATCTACGCTGATAGTTCAACTGTCTAAGCGCCATCTGGTCGAAGTAGTTGAACTAAAATTGCTTCTATTCACCCTTCATGAACGGAATCTGGGGAACAATTGAATGCGATCACGGAAACACACCTCACGTTCTCATATGATTATGTATTGAGCTGAGTGAGGGCTCATTTGAAAGAGGAAGGTTAAATGAAGCGCGCGTGGGTCCCTAAATTAGCAGGAAAAATGTTTTTGTTATCGAAAAATACATTAGAATATCCGGAATTTTTCTTCATTTGTTTTCCCTACTTTAGACAGTCACATTACTGGATATAAACATAATGTAACTGAAGTTGGACCCACGCGCGCTTCATTTAACCTTCCTCTTTAGAATGAGCCCTCACTCAGCTCAAAATATAATCATATGACGACGTGAGGTGTGTTCCCGTAAACCCCTGTTTTCACTTGTTTTCTAGTAATATTCTGGTTAGATTCTAGTAATGTCACGTGGGTACTCCACCCCCTTAAAAGTGTCCAGGTTTGAAAACGTCGATAGATCGGGTTCTTACACCTTGAAGGTCCTAGACCATTACCTCTGGAACCTTCGAAGTCTCTAAACTGTTATGTCCCGAATTGTTCGTAAACGTGCAACTTGACCATGCACGTCAAGACACTCGGAGTCCTCTGGAACATCGTTAGGCTCGCCTGGCAAAGTGACGAGCCAGTCTAACAGCTAAACGGGTCCGGGGGCGACGGTAGTTAACGCGGCGGCCACACGCGGCTCGAACAAAGCGCTTCCTGCCGAGGAAGTTTAATTATAATAAAATCGCGTGCGCGTCGCCGTGCCGGACTATCGCGAACGGCCGTGCCGCGAATTATCTCGTGATCCCACGCGCGTTGCATCGCGTCTCATCGCGTCTCATCGCGTCGCCTCTTCCTCGCGCGAAAGACGACGATTCGAGGAAGTCGTTTACGTTATCAACCGAGTTCGGCCGGAATCGCAGATTCCTCGAGATTACACAATCACTGCGAATAAAGTTCGCGACGCGGCAACAGCCAAGCGAAAGAAGTCGCGGGAGAAGACGCGATAGAACCCCGCAGAGGGGGAGAGAGAAAACACCCGCCAAGAGAAGAACGATAAAAAAAGGAAAAATCGTTGAAACCTGTGAAAGCTGATCACACCGAGACGGTTGTTCCGGCGGTATTGAATTCTGCGCTTTTCGAGAACCAGACCTGTGTCATCTTTTCAATTCGCCACGTTTCACCTGCTCGTTCGATTTATTTTTTAGGCCGTGGATGCAGCCGGGTATTGGAGGCGGAGGTGGCGCGGCCCACGCAGGTGGGATAGGTGACGACGAGGCTCCGAAAGATCCCGGGGTTCGGATCACTCATCAGTCTTACACCGAGAAAGATTACGAAGGTACCGATGTTTCTTGAGCTTGCTTCGTTCCGGCAAATCGATCGCCTATCGAACCGCTCCGACGAAACTGCAACACTCGCTTTTCGTGCAACGCGATCGAAAGACTCTTTAAAAAGACTGTACTCGCTAGGGTGGCTTTTATTTACTTTTGGCGAACATTTCTTGCAAAATTTCTTTTACGACTCCTCCAGGATTGTTCAAGATAATTTTTAAAAAATCTCTGCGAAGTTTGAGCTCGATCAGATAACGGGAAAACGTTCCCCGTAAAATCGTTTTTCCCTAATATCTTGTAAATTATTTATCGCATCGAAAAACATGTTAGACGAAAACTAGAGATCTGGACAGGCTGCGCCTTTTATGTTCTATTACTTTTTTTCTTAAAACAAATGGGGTTTTTAATTATTCTGAACAAACTTAGTGGATGCCGTAAAAGAAATTCAAAAATCGAAAATAAGAGCCACCCTAGTACTCATTGATGCTGGTAAAAGGCTAGTGGTACGGCACAGGGGAAACAGAAATCTGATTGGTAGACTGCGGATCTACATTGTAAAATACAGGAAGTTGAAAGTAGTATACATTATTGTGATATTTCTATTGTCTTAAATTATAGTAGACTTTCGCATAACGCGATCACAAAATTGTTTAACGGTACTTTATATATGTATATCTCTTGTGGCAGTAAATGTACAGTTTCTTCAAACAGTTTCTGTATATGTAAATTTACTGTCACATATATAAAAAATATATAAATTTGCAGTCT
Organism: Lasioglossum villosulum; assembly: GCA_963971365.1. Taxonomy (NCBI): domain Eukaryota; kingdom Metazoa; phylum Arthropoda; class Insecta; order Hymenoptera; family Halictidae; genus Lasioglossum; species Lasioglossum villosulum. The sequence goes on along the minus strand of OZ020498.1, from coordinate 17,891,296 downwards.
TTTTAAACAGTTTTTTTAATCACGTTATACGGGAGTTTAATTTTACACTTAACTGTTCTCATAAATACATAAAGTCCGCGGTCCGAGTTCATATAGTTTTTCCATTAGTCGAAGTGACAATAACGGTGAATCAAATTACGAAAACTATTCGCTGTCTCACTAATCTCCTCCCCAGCAACTGTCAATATGTGTGTATCTCCTGCGGCAGTAAATATGCGGTCTCTTACACAATTTGTCCTATATCTATTGCTCATTTATTGCCACATAAAGTACACATGTACAGTCATTTTAAACAAGTTTTTTATAGTGTTGTCTACGTAAGTCTACCGTACTCGCTTAATTATCTAATCGGATCCCCGCGGAAGCGTCATAACATCCCGACAGTCTAACACGGTTTACTCATAAAATGTTTTTCGAATTTTTTCTTTTTGAGAAAATGAAAGCTACGAGAATGAATGTTTTCCTGTAGTTTTGTCACGCGAATCTCAGAGAGTACGAGGATATTTCTTCGTTCTTTTTATTTTACATAATGGCGACACTGCTACAGCGGTATGGCAGAGGAGTGTCATTCTCCGGCTAATCTGTTTGCATTTGTGAGCATAACTTTCTCGTTCTTTATTCAATTTACTTGAAATTTCAAGTGGACAGTCTGTTATGTATACTCTGGAGAAATAGATAACATTTCGTGATACATTAAAAACTTTTTCCGAGAGTCAATATTTTTGAACGAGCCTGAGTATTTCTTTCAAGACAATGTCCACAGTTTTAATCGAATGTAATAAGTATATTGTGGATTTCTTAGTGCAATAAAAATATTGCTACATTTATTTCAAGTAAATGCATAACACCCGCAGTTTATTAATGGGAAATCTGAAAGTTCTACACTGTGAAGAGAAGTTGAAAGAACGTTATTTCTGACATAATTTCTGTTTTGATAAACAGGACTAACGTATAATTTATCAACACATTCCTGAAAATTTGTTGATTACAATGACGCCAAACACGATACAATTACGATTGCATTTACTCGTTTAATTCATGATACAGTTGAGCCTTGATTATCCGAACCGATGATACAGTACAGAGACACGAAATATTGTCAGGGGAGACGCCAAAATTTTTTGAATCCTTAGCACTCGAGTGGCAACTCTGAGGCACTTCTAAATATTACTTTATCAATAATGTAAAATAATTGTTACGTTTTTAAATTATTTTATATCAATTAAATTACTAGACTTTTGAGTATTGCATGAGTAAATTGCATAAATGAGTAAATTGCATCAGTATAACACGCATGAAATGAAAAAAAATCATAGAATAGAAATATTGTAGGTCAGAAGAAATCTGAAATTTAATCTTCGTGTTGAAATAGTCCCGTAAGTGCAATGGGTTAATAAAAAATTAATTTATAGTTCTCAATTTTTTTGTAATAATATTCTTGCTATATAGAACACGTCTACATTATTATATCTATTAAAAAAATAAGAGGTAGGAAGGCGCAGAAAATACTGTTTCTTCAAGAAGGCGTAGTAGCGTAAAGGTTGGAAACCGCTGATCTAAAGCAAAGTACATATGTGCACTTCCAAAGAAAAGCACGCGTATGCTATCTTTAATTTTTTCGCGTTATATTTATGGCATAGGCAAGGTGTAAATGATACTTAAAGCTATCGTCTACCAATATATGTATAAGCATAACTTTTATTGACCTTTCTTCAACGAATTCTCTTAGTAAAAATACAAATACCCAAATGAATACAAACAAAATGTTAGCACAACTGAAAAATATTCCATATTATATAAATTTCAAATAGACAAATATGAAAATGATATAACTGTACCAGTGTTTAAAAATGTGTGGAACCTCCGTGATTCTCAATTACTTCTATCATCTTTTTTGATAAGAATTTATACAATTCTTTAATTGAAGATTGTGATTTTATCCATTCCTCTTTAATACAGATGTTTAAATCGTTTAAATTTTCAAAGTGTCTACCTCCTGTGTAGACAGCTTTTGATAATAATCCCTAACAGTTCTCAATTATATTGATATCCAGCATGCACGCCGTCCATTCCAAAACAAGGAGTTTTTCTTTTCAAAAATGTTCATGAATAATTTTTGCCGTGTGTATGATTTAACGAACACAAATTTTGGACCTGCAATGCATTGTGCATACTTGTCAATTGGTTTTTAATTAATCTCAAATAACTTGCAATATTCATTTTTCCTTGTATAAAATTAATATCCGTTTTCCCTTTGTAACCTATACGGGTCCAAATTATTATTCCACCTCCTTTCATTCATCGTTTAATTATTGTTAATTGTTCTTTTCGAATGTCATGCTAATAAGTATGGACTATTATCTGGATTATTCAGACAAAACGGTTTTTCGTCTGTAAAGCGCTCCCTTATGCTTCTTTGTTAATCGTGGTTTGGCTTTTACTTTTGATCGGTGTATAATATTACTCATTTCCAGCACACGTCGAACATTTTGAGTATTAGTATGTACACCTATGCAAGCAATTTCTCTTGCAGTACCACAAGAATTTGATGCAGCACGAAGTATTGCTGTTGTGTCACATCTTTTTCCTTTTACCGTAGTTATCCACATCTTTTAGTACATTATGTACAGCTTTTCTGCTTAGATTAATATCTTTCGCAATTCCTGTAATCGTTACTTTCCATTTACTTAAAATAAGAATTGCGTTTATTTCACTGTCAGACAAACTTTTACCACGACCCAACTTTTGCTATTACATCTACTCGGTGCTCGGTCTTAGTTTCCAAGATAATTGCAAAAAACTATTGCTAGTACTAAATTGAATTTTCCGTATTCGTGCACACTCTGCATTTGTAAACACGGAGTGGAGATCAGAATTAAAACAGGGTCACACTCTGGTCATACATACAGGGTGTTCGACTACAGGTGGGAGAAAATTTAAGGGTTGGTTCTTCTAAGACGAAAATGAAGAATAAACTAGCTGGTTATTGTTGCTCGCTCGCTTCGCGAGCTTCGCGGGTGGGGGTGTTGTAGCTCGCTTTGTGAGTTCGCGAGACGGTTAGTAGTACGGATGTTATTTGGTGTGTGACTCTCCACGAGCCACACAAAGAACTTCCCGATTCGTTAGTTGCAGTATATTATTATCATTATTTAGTGTACGTTTTAAGAAGATTATACGTTCTCAGGGAAGTTCAATAGTTTTCTACTTATCAAAATGTTTGCTGTATGGCGTCGCATTAAACCAACATCGTATGCTCGTTGCTCGCATGCTCCATTAACCATTTTTTTATATTAACTTTCAATTTCATCTCAGTTAATAATTCGTATTGAACTGCTTGATTTTTTCAAGATTGTAATATAAATGTTTTTGTACTTTCATCGATATTCTTTGAAAATGTATTCTCGGCAGTAGCGATGAATAACTCACTCTTGCATTGGGATAATTTTCGATTATTCTAAGCGGTAACATTAGCATTAGTTGCATAATTAAAAAAAGAAAATAAAAAAAAATTTTTTTTTAAATAAAAAAAAATTTGTTTAAATTATAAAAAAATAAAAATAAAATATATGTAATTATTATGTTTGTTTCTTCGGTGGAAAATTTCCGTCCTCTCGTATAATTTGCATTGTTGAATGAACTTCTTTCGAAAAAAACTAAAAAAACTAAAAAACTACTTGACCAATATGGACCAAAATCTAATCAGCTCTAAGTTACAGCGGGCACATCGAATGCATCATTCATCATTCTGATCGCATTGTTACTTTTTCAGAAAACGTTAACGAAAAATTTGATACCATAGAAACGGACATACGCACGCGCGCGCGCACACACACACATACCGACATTTTGATAAAAATAGTCTAAAATGACTCCAAAGACCATGAAACGTGAAGATCTGCTAAAAAATCGATTTTCGGGGTAATGACAGTAACTTCCCCATGAATCGGGAAGTTAAAAATTGCTATTTCGGTTTAGTTATTTAGCTATTAACAATTAAAAATCCGCCTAAAATGCGGCGAGATATCTAACAAAAGTATACGTTGCGTACGTCAAAGAGGCACGCAACAGTGACGTTTCAAGCGACAGATACATACATACCTTGGTTCTCATTTGGGACCCCAGCGAGGTGAAAATGTTTAACAAATCGTTGGACCACATTGATCCTACCTACTCGTTAAAATCCACAAGGGCATTTCTAATATCCGTCCTATGGAATTATCCAGTAGATGGGGTCAATGACCTTTCTCTTTTAAATTGTTCTCACACATATCCACAAATCCTTATCCTGCACTATAATTGTTCATAACACCGTACATAATACACTGAAACAAGCCACTATAATTATATATTTTTAATTGTTAGTAGCTAAATAACGAAGCCGAAATTGCAATTTTTTTTATTTTTCATTTTCGTCTTATATTATCGTCAAGAACCACCCCTTAAATTTTCTCCCACCTGTAGTCGAACACCCTGTATATGAGATGAGCTTCCAATTTTGAAAGGCTACTCCTAGATTTTCGTCTACGTGGTCCTCTTCGCCCACTCCCGCGAACTAATCACAACTCACTCTGTTCAAATGATTTTTCGATTACTAGTTCAAACTCTGAATGACAGCTACAATGCAAAGATTATGCGAATATAATGAGTTATGGTCAGGTCGTAGAGCGGCGGAAAGGCACGCATACGAAAATCCAGGAGTAGTCTTTCAAAATTGAAAGCTTACCCCACATATGCATCACCCTATATGGATTGAGTCCCTGTTTTCTCTCTCATCCCCACAACACGTTTACGAAAAAAGTAAACTGACGCTGCGCCGGAGCAGCCTTATGTTGCTACGGAGCATACAAGAATAGGGAAAATTCAATACAGTATTAGCAATAGTTTTTTGCAAATATGTCGAAAACTAAGACCGAGCACCGGGTAGATGTAATGACAAAAGTGATTCAGAATGTTGTCCTGGACAACATATGTCAAGCTGAAGGTCATCGGAGGTGCCTTCCCTAAACGTAATCATTACCACAATTTAATCTATCTAGATAATCAATAAATTATCACACGTTTCAGTAATCGGTTCGGATAATGGATGTGCTACTGAATTGTGGATTAAACAAATAAATGTGCTCCAAATTATGCCATATTTGGACTTATGTCAATCAGAAAAATGTCAGAAATATATCGATACTATTTCTTTATGGATTCAGACAATACAAAATGCAGGTTTTACTTTATTTGTACGCTCTTCGAGGTTCGCCCGACGAGGTCCAATTTCCTATGACTCTCTCTCTCTCGAGAAAAAATTGAAGCTACTTTTACACGGTCTGACCCAACCCCTTAGTGCTAGTGCGCGTGTAGGTCAATCGGATGGGAACACGGATCAGGCTTCAATATTTGCTCACAGAAGGCAGACGGTCGATTCGCACCTCGCCGGTGCTTCGAAAATCATTATTCCGTCGAAGAAACGATGATTCTCGTCTCGGCCAACCTGGTCCCGAGGTCACCTGTCCCGCCGCGATCTTGAAAAGCGCCCAGCGAAGCGAATCGATACCACCTGAGCGCCAGATAAGTAGATCGGAAAGTGATCTCAATGCAAGTCGGTTACCTTCGCGCTCAAACTCTGAAGAGACCCTTTAATTTCTACAGTGGTCGGCCATAGCATTCGCACATTCCTTAAAAAGGAATAACTTCTTTGAAACTGCATCAAATAACTTCAAGTTTCCTAAATTTGCGATTTCTACAGGATGTCTCAAAATTCCGTCAACAACCGGAAATGGGAAGTTCCTGAGATCATTTGAAACGACATTTTCCTTTGCAAAAATGGCGCCCGCGGCCTTGCTAAGGAGTTGTTACAGAAAAACACGGACCATTCAAAGCGCGGCTACAGCGAGCGGAGTCCGACTCGACAACAGGTCCCGCTTAGCGTGGCGTCGCCATTGGCCGAGCCAAAATCAATCCGCTGTAACCGCGTTCGGATTGGTCCGTATTTTTCGTTAAGGGCGTCGTCTGGTCAGCAGACGACACTCGCGCGTTGACGTGTGTGAGTGCACACATCGCTATATCACATATACGTACACGAAAATTGTAAGGATCCGGGAGTAGACTTCTGAGATCTTAATAATGCAATGACTGGATTTCTTAGTAGTCAAAATCGCTAGATGAAAGATCAGTCTAGGGTGCTAATTGGTTGAAAAGTCGTACTTCAATTAAAAATTCTGTACGTTTAATTCTACAAAAATCCAAGCCACAGTGAGGTTGACATTCAAATATAGTTCTGACATTTTCCGCTACGAGCGTTGATTTCTGTTTCATCTATGACGTCCTCACTGACGGGCGTGCTGTCGAATATTGCAAATCATAGCTCGTGAACGTAGAAGTACGACTTTTCAGCCAATTAGCACCCTAGACTGATCTTTCATCTAGCGATTTTGACTACTAAGAAATCCAGTCATTGCATTATTAAGATCTCAGAAGTCTACTCCCGGATCCTTACAATTTTCGTGTACGTATATGTGATATAGCGATGTGTGCACTCACACACGTCACCGCGCGAGTGTCGTCTGCTGACCAGACGACGCCCTTAATAACTCCTAAGCAAAATCGCGGATGATATTTTTGTAAGGAAAAATTTCGCTTGGAATGATCTCAGGAATCTCCCATTTCCAGATGTTGAAGGAATTTTTAGACATCCTGTATAGTAACAATTTTTTAAAAATTTGTTTACACAACATTTAGTCAAAATAATTGGATCCATTTTTTTAACCATGTGAGTACCACGTCTCCCAACATTGAAAGACACATTTGGCCAGGCTTGTAAATGAATTTCTACATTAATGCATCGCCTGTAGCAGATTTAGTTAGAACCTACGAAATGTTAGAAGGGTGAAAGAATATTGTCAGTATCATACATCTTTACATTTCATTTGTAGCGACGCCGTCGTTGCCAGGTTCCATTGAATTCGGCACCTCATTGTACCAAAGAGTTATACAGGGTGTCCCAAAACTAGTGTAGGATCGGAAAATGGGAGGTTCCTAAGGTCATTTGAAGCGACATTTTCCTTTACAAAAATGGCGACCGCGGCTTTGTTTAGGAGTTATTAACGAAAAACACGGACCAATCAGAGCGCGATCTAGACATGCGATGACACGTTCGGCCAATTGACAGTTGGCGCGTTGGGCCCACTGTGCTACCTCGCGTCTAGGTCGCGCTCTGATTGGTCCGTGTTTTTCGTTAATAACTCCTAAATAAAGCCGCGGACGCCATTTTTGTAAAGGGAAATGTGGCCTCAAATGACCCAAGGAACCTCCCATTTTCCGCTCCTACACTAGTTTTGGGACACCCTGTATAGAGTTTTTACCTAGGCCCGTTACGAGCTAGTTTATGATGGGCTTTTTTCTGGCAACTAGACTCGAATGGCCCCATAACGTTTCCGCCAACAAGTGTCCTTAGCCGCGACGAGTCCAGCTACCTCAGGTACACGTACATACATACCTGGAAGCTGGCCTCGCGCGACCAAGAGATGTTTGCATGGCACGTTTTCCGGACAATCGAGCGCACCAGCCAATTTTCATCCCTACTATTTTTGTTAAACACTCTCCCCCTTTCTCGGGGACCTGTTAAATGGCCCTTCGAAGGCGTCGGTGGGACCTTAGACCATATACATATACCAATAGACCCGGCGCAGATTATTTTGCCCTCGGCAAAGATAACGAACCGCGTGACGTCACATTCTCGAAAGATGTATAAGCTATGCTCATCGTCAGAGCCTACGCTTGTACCCAGTGGGTACGCGCCATGTGGAAAGAATGGACAGGATAATTTCAAAGAATTTGGCATTGTATCATGAAATAATCAATTATAAACTGTATTTGAAATACAGACGTTTATTCTGTATGTTTTATTAAGGTATTACAATGAAATATAAAGTAATAATAGTATTATATATTAACTATTTTAGGAATCGTGCAATATTTAATTCTGAAGATTAACAACTTTCTCATATTATGCAGATTGCAAAATAGTTTATTACATAGTTTATTTACCACATTCGAAGTTAATACATCTAGTTTTACATAATTTACTTTTACCTCGCTTAATTGTGATTAGTTATTAGTAGACTGCGGATCTTTATGCATTTACAAAAAAAATGAGTAGATGAAATTCAAAATAATTGAAAATTTTTAAAAAATTGAACATGCGCATGATTTCTGCTTTATTATAATCATTGAAGGAAGACATAACATTCCATTTAATTTCTATTCCTTGCCATCGATGTAGACAATTTTTATTTTGTTTATTACGGAGCAAACTGAAGCAAACGAACTTGTTCATGTTATGGTCCAAGTGAATGGAGTAGTGTCGGCGTCGGTTTGCTGTTTCCGCCATTTTGAAATTATCTCAAGACTTATCTTGTGACATCACGACGTTCGTTAGCCTTAGTTTATCTTTGCCGAGCTGCAGAGTCGGTTTTCCTATACACATACTATACCCATGCCGGGTCTATTAGTATATATGGTCTAAGGGTGGGACACTCAGTTCCCGACTATCAGTGTCAAGTTTTCTTACCTGCGTCTTACAGTATTCCGCCACCGTTATCTCCGCATCGAATATATGTAAACCGTCTTATTCGAATTTAATAAAGCTTTGCGATTTCTAATAGAGAGCGTAGTTACATCAATTATATTACCTTCCTCCCCAAGTGAACCACCTTACATTGATCATAGACTGCGTATTTTATGGATTCTTTACGAAAATCGGTAGACGAAATGTAGAACGTAAGAAAGATTAACAGGATTCTCAATTTATTAGAATTATTAGAGCGGCAAACAAATTGTTATTTCGCTGTTGTTTCTCCTGTTGAAATCCATAGTCTGTTCATCATCTTGTCATCAAAATGTCAAAGGGTGTGCGAATATTATTTACGAAAAAGGTTCCATTTTGCCCTGTAATATCTACGAATAATTACAAAACGAGCATCGCAATCGCTCTACGTCCGGTTTGACGATCAAACACCAGAAAACCCCGCCTAGAGTTCTAGATCAACGGCTGGGAAATCTAAAATCGTGGCTTCATCTACTTTCAGGTCACAGGGCACACACCGTGTACGTGGGTGTGCATCTGCCTGGCGAGAGGAGACACCGTCGTCATCACAAGCATCATCATTCCCAGCGACAGTCTTACAACACCGATAAGGAGAATGTCGACGAGAGGCCCAGTAAGTTCTTCTCTGACTAAGTCTTCAACATTTTCATGTTTTGATCAGTCTCCTTTGTAATCTTCGTCATCTATCTTCATACTTTACTTCTTGGTCCTTCGTGTGATCACTTTTCCTTCGACTTTGCTCCTACGTCTTCTCATGTCTTCCTCTTTTTCAATTCATTTTCTTCAAAATTTAGATTGTTTTTGCTTGTCCATTGATCCTCCATCTTCATTATATTCTTCATCACTGTTCCTCGGATTTTCCTCATGGTCTGCTTCCTCGATTTTCTTTCTATTTTGTTCATTGGCATTCCTTCATTTTAATCAGACTTCCTCTTTCACTCATAGTACTTTTCATGTCTTCCTCTTCCTTCCATTGATTTTTTAAAAAGTTTATATTATTTTTGCTTGTGTGCTTTGTTCATCCATCGTCATTTTAGCCAACGGTCTTTGCAGTCTTGATCACTGTTCCTCGGATTTTCTTCATGGCATCAATGACTTTTCTTGCTATAGTTCATCGGTCTCATTCACAATTTTCAGGAGAATTCACCTTATTTCATTCAGATTTTATACGTTTTCCTTTTTTGTTTCTTGATATTCTTCAAAGTTTGGATAAGTTTTGCTTGTATTTTGTTCCTCGATCTACCTCATAGAATCTTGAAAAATATCTTAAATTTCTCTTCATTCCAGTTATTGATTTTCTTCACAATTCAATTTTCTTCCTCTTTTCATCATATTTTACTCCACTTGGACTTTCCTTATAGACTTACGTGTCCTCCACATTCGCTATTTTTTCGATTTTCTTCCATATTCAGCTTCTCTTGATGATTCCCACAATTTTTTCTCTTGCTTCGTTCGATCTTCCATACCGTTTCGCGATGGCATTCCCCCTAGCCCGTTGGTCCTCCCCTATCGTCTCGCAACCAACCCTCCATATTTTAAGATTTCTTATCGAACTCAGCCCTCCACTACTTGCTTCGAAAGGGTCGCATTTTTTACCCATCTGAAGTCTCGCTTCTACAGTCCTTTCTGAAAACACGACCTTCAAACGCTGACTTTTACGTAGCTTATATTTGACATTACCAGTCTGCTCATCCCTATGTAAAATAAATAAACTTTTTCTAAGTCGTGAGTAACAAAAATGAAATAAAAATGTATTTCCTCTTTAACAATATTAATAAGCGCAACAATATTTTCAAGTTCTTCATAAGTCTTCTAAATGTTGAAATTGATGTATTCATTTTTGTCATGAATGCATAAAATTATACTAGTTTCCAGCTTGTGTAAAAATTCGACAAAATTCTCATTCGTTAATTGGAAAATTGTTGCAGCAAATGCATAAAGATCCGGAGTGGTGTGTTTCATTATTACAACTACTATGTCTAACAACTACTATATGTCTAATTAAACTTCAATGAAGAATCTCAAGTTTTAATATCGTACTTGAGCGTACATTAAAATATCCAGCACAATTTAAATGATCGAAAAACAAATTCTCAAATCATGACAGCTACCTATTAAAAATAGATAAGAGTGCCTAGCACACTATATTTGTTACCGACTCAGCTATTTTAGCAATTAAATTATGAACTACAGCTTACAATTTATTATTGAATAGAATAACTGAATATTCCAGCGAAATCCGAATATACCGAAAGGTCATCCAATAAAAATTTCAAGCAGCACCTTCGGAGAGATTGGTGAATTATTACCGTAGGAATTCGAAACGTAAGGTTCGAGGAATTCCAGAGATAACTTCTATTTTCTGGCGTAAGAACTATCATAAATTTTATCGAACGATCGATTGTATGTAGATCAGAGACGCGAAAATTCGTCCATTCGGGGAACGCAGCATTTCTGAACGACGACGTGACGTTCACCGCGAATCGATTGCCATCTACGAATAGATAGGGGAGACTGTGAATATCTTTTGTAGGTCACGAGGTTTCGAATAGAAGTTAATCGGCGTCGCGACGTCGTCGCTCGGAGACGCTTTGTACTACTATCCATCGGGACATAGACTGTGGCAAAGTGTCTTCTAATCCGAGCTGCGGAGTGAAGCACACGGATACGAAACATGATAAAAATGTTGAATCTTCCATCCACTATAAAATAATAGGTAACGCGATCCCGCGACGTCGCTAACAGATTGCAAGTTCCGTAACATCTCATTTCATTGAAAAATATCCGTAGGAAAAATTATTCTCTGCCGAAAAATCCGGTTCAGCAAAAATGCCAGAAAGTTTGTTCCGTTTACTATCAAATAATGAGTAACATCATCCTCGGACAGCTCTAAAGGATTCCAAATTTAAGAGCTCAAGTAACTCATTTAATGAAGGTCTATCTGAAAGAAAAATTCTTTTCTGTCGAAAAACGTCTCCGCTTCAGCAACGTACAGTGTTAGAAAGATTTCATTCGTCTGTTCGCTATCAGATAATGAGTAACATGATCCTCTGGTGGTGCTAAGTGCTAAGGGAATACAGAGCCATTATCAAGCTCTACTAAATGATCCATTTATTTAAGAAGTGTCCTTAAGAAAAATTCTCCTGAATCAAAAAATATCTCTGCTTCAGCAGAAGTACCGGGGAGGGTCGAATGAACATCCATGAATCGATCTTAAGCCGACAGAGCAATTTTTTGTTCGTCCATCTCTAGCAGTTCTTCCACCCTATTCGTTTCGTATTGGAGACATAATCTAGAGCCTGAAGTGCTCAGCAAAGTGCTATTCAAGTCAGGATGACGCTAAATACTGCGATGGTAATACAAGTCCTTCCGATGGGTTCAGATAATCGAAATACCTAGGAGAAAAATGCTTTCCTGGCAAAAAAATCTTTGTTTCAGCAGTCTGACCGTATCAGTCTTTACCTTAGCCATCTACTGTTGGAAACATAATCTATAGAGTTTGAGGGTTACTGTGTAAACCGCTATTCAATCTCTGAAACGAAGTTGAATTTCACAATGGGGGTAGCACAGTTCTGAAGAGAAAATTATTTCTCAGATGAACGAGTCGAATTTATTTTAGCACTGCGCCAAATGAGCGAATTTCTGGTTAAAACAACTTTTCCACTGGAAACATAAACCGAAGTCCGAAGAGCTTCAGAAATTGCTTATTCAAGCCAGAAAAATTCCCTACCCAGAAAATCTCTGCGTCGGCTCCCTAGCCGGACGAACAGCTTTTCTACTGATCTATCGAGGCGCCGAATATTGCAAAGGCAATGCAGCCAGGGCTATCCAACAGCTTCGGATAATCCACTTAACTAAAAAGTGGAAGGAACAATTTTTTTGACTGGTGCACTCCGGCTAAATGAACCGATTCTAAGCCAACAGCAATTTTTCTGATCGCCCAGGCCGTCGGTAGGGTTTTTACCCTCACCGTCGGCCATTGTGAGAACAGTGTAGCCTGTACAGGCCGAGGAACTGGGTTGCTATCCGTCCCGAAACTACGGCGAACGTCGCAAAAGGGGGAAACGAGATACGTACTCCCCAATGACGATGGACGGAAGATATTGTGACGCTCGCGATGAAAACGACTGTGTCTCTCCTTTGCCTTGTCGTTCCCATTAGCGCGTTCGACGAAGGGGATGTACCCACCGGCTGCGAGTATTGCACGTTGCACGTTGCACAGTGTGTTGCACTTTGCGGCTGTATCGAGCGATGCGTGGCACCGAGCCAACCACTTGTCAAGACTTGCCCGGTTGTTCACCCTACTTCTGGCACACCGGGTACAAGTTGGTGACCGATATCGAGTCTCGTCGAGGGTCTCCCTTTCCCCCTCTCTATCGCGGATCCCTCGACCCTTGAACCTTAGCATTTTTAAACTCACTTAGGGTACTGCGCTGCGAGGATTCCACTGTCACAGGACGTCGCCACTCTCTTTCTACAAATCTCTGTCAGTTACATTTCTGATACTTACTTGAATCCTTTGTGCTTCGTAATCGCGCCCTCACGATTCTCGGATAAACGATAACGATCAATCATAGTGATTCTATCAGAAGGCACCCTCGTCTTCTCTTTTCTGCGGTCAGACGATCATTCCACGTCATTGGACCGAGAACGGCGGAAACACCTCAAGCAATGCGAAAACCACCGAGTCGATCTCTCGAAACCGATCTGATCGACTTCGCGAACGAACTTTGAAGCTTCCCAGCCTCCGTGTTCAGCTTCGCCGGGGGATAAACGATCGATCTCTTGCGTGTTTACCGCGTTCATTCGGTGTCTGTCAACGGTGACCGAAAGCTCCTGCACATTTAATGCACCGGATGCATTCTATTCCAAGCTTGTCTCCGTCCACGAGCTGTCTAGGGATCGATACTTTTCACTTTGAATCCGCCACGACTTCTCAGATGTTCGAGAACTTTGTCCTATTAAACCCGATCGGCTGGTTTGCGGTATACTTTCCGCAAATTGTAACCTTTGCATAGTGAGTCTCGGGAAACAGATCGTCTCGAAAACATTTTCCTCGTAATTAATGCTGCAGCTTCGAATGGAGACTCGGTCGGAACTGTTTATTTTATCTGTTCTTGATTTTATTATAGTAACGTTGGGATGAGGGATTTTACAGGGTTACCATTTATAAAATCGCGAACCCAGCACTTTTCGTCTGAAACACGGTCACTCTTAACATTAAAACTACCGGATGAGTCAAAATAACTTTAATATTTCTTTTGAAAATATTAAAATTATAAATATGTTTGTTGAGCTCAAAACTGGTACGAAATCTAAATAAATGCAATTTCGATGTTATTATTATAAGGCAATGCGTGCCAATTGTGTTTAGTGGTCGATAGTTCTAGTGTTAATTAATTTTTAAGTTAGATATGATGTCATAATGAGAAGTTTCGGACTGGAAATCTGGACAAAAATATATATTTATTACGATAATTACCAATAGATAGAGGAATCATTTCTTAAAGAATTATAATGCAAGTTTCATCCCTATATCTCTTATGGTTCAAGAGCTATGGTAAAATATCACCAAATTGCTCAATTGATCTAGCCCAGTGTGTGCGGCCGGCCGAGGTTGTATAGACGTCCACTCTTAGGCCTCGTACAGACCTAAACGGTTTGTCGAATCATTTGCCGAACCGTTTGCCGAACCGTTCGCCAAACCGTTTGACGAACGCGCATTTCGCCAAACCGTTTGACGAACGCGCATTTCGCCAAACATTTTGCCGCGCAGAACGGCACGCATCGGTTAACAGCAAACAGAACGGATTTGTGCTATTTTCAAAATTTCTTGCGAACAACTATGGAAACTGCAGCGGCATATACTACACAAAGAAATACAGAAATTGTTGGTAGTTTATTCAGTGAATTAAAGTTTATAAATGAAATGTTCAATCAGATTCGAGACTACATGACTTGAATGTTTGTTTGCCTATACGTTTGCCGAACCGTTTGCCGAACCGTTTGCAGAAACGTTTGCCGAAATGTTCGTCAAAATCCGGGAACGACGACGAACACAAATGTGCGAATTTTGACGAACATTTCGGCAAACGTTTCGGCAAACAGTTTGGCAAACGGTTCAGCAAATGGTTCGGCAAACGTATAGGCAAACAAAAATTCAAGTCATGTAGTCTCGAATCTGATGTCTTTAATGCTTCGTCCTGACCTGAACATTTCATTTATAAACTTTAATTCACTGAATAAACTACCAAAAATTTCTCTTTTTCTTTGTGTAGTATATGCCGCTGCAGTTTCCATAGTTGTTCGCAAGAATTCTGAAAATAACACAAATCTGTTCCGCTTGCTGTTAGCCGATGCGCGCCGTTCTGCGCGGCGTTCGGCGCGGCGAAATGTTTGGCGAAATGCGCGGTTCGTCAAACGGTTTGGCGAACGGTTCGGCAAACGGTTCGGCAAATGGTTCGGCAAAGCGTTTAGGTCTGTACGAGGCCTTACGAGGAGAGTGCAAGAACCACGTCACACCGATTTAGTTGAGACTTTGTATACATATAGATCTCGATCTCCCATTTACGAATATATGTATACCATTATAGGCGCAAACGCTCAATAGTTTTTTAGATATTCATAAACAAAGTTCTTACATTACTGCTTACATTTGCTATTGTAGAGGAGGTATACAACAAATGAGGTATGATGTACCTTGGTGTATTTATATTATTTATTCGCTGTGTAACATTGACTTGTCTATATATGAGATTGCACATTCATTACAAGTTAAAGAACAAAAGAATTAATAAATTACAAATAAATTCGCTGTGTAACATTGACTTGTTTGTACCAGATTGCACATTTATTACAAGTTAAAGAACAAATCGAAGAAGGCACACATAAAGATTCTGTAGAGGATGAATAGAAAGCTCACGCAAGAAACTGATGCACCAATCACTTAAAAAATCAGTGCCCAACCGTATGTGAACAAAATATTTGCTTATTAACTCTTACTCTAATACACAAACAATTATGTGCACCAATTTTGAAACTTCTGCTGGAATATGCATGGTATGCAGCCGGATTAACAGCAGAGAGCTATTTTATTAATTTCGGTTACTTTATATATAATTTATTAATACTTTTGTTCTTTAACTTGTAATAATTGTGCAATCTGTTACAAACAAGTCAATGTTACACAGCGAATAAATAATATAAATAAATATTGCTGCTACACCAAGCCTTATTCGTTGTATACCTCCTCTACAATAGCAAATGTAAGCAGTAATGTAAGAACTTTGTTTATGAATATCTCAAAAACTATTGAGCGTTTGCACCTATAATGATATATGTATATTCGTAAATGGGAGATCGAGATCTATAAGTATACAAAGTCTCAACTAAATCGGTGTGACGTGGTCCTTGCACTCTCCTTGTTAATATGATGATGGAAATGATAGTTCATGCAGAAATGTTACGTATTACTTTTACCTATCAGGCCTGATAGTTCTGCCACGCTTTCGTAAAATTAAGATTTCATATTTGAAGGTAGAAGCAACAGATATAAAATAATTATGAAATTGTTCTTCCCTAACTGGGAAATTATCATCCCTTTCGCTATCGTATTCTATGTATTAGTGTAAAAAGACCTAATGGATTTGATGAATGGGAAATGATGAATAAAGACAAAAATTGTAAAGACAATGTATATATGTAGAAGTTCAATTTATGTGAGAAAAGCGCAATCAGATCTGTTTCTCCAGTCTTTCTAGCTGGAAATCCAGGTGTCAGACCCTGGTATCACTGTTTTAGGATTGAATCGAAGTGAGAATACAGCATCCCAGAGAGAGCTAGCTAATTTGAAGGAGTCTGACGAACTCAGAGAGTTGAGCTCGATGTAACTAGCAAACATTATCGCCGACGTGTCTTGTCTCCTTGACGTTTCAGGACAATTGCTGATGACTCGAAGGAGTCGACTATCTAGCATCTGCGACCCCGACGGCGAGATGATATGTAAGCTTCTAATACTGTGTATATAACCAGATTACTCTGCATTTACGTACACTTTCACCTAGAGACCATTCATACTTCCAAATTGGCACGATCTTAATTGGGCCTTGATTAACTAGACTAACAGGAGATGAAAGGTACACTCAACATTTGCACGTTCGTCTTTATCTTTGACTTCTAGGCTTCTTACTTATTTAGCTGGAAATCGTAATAATGTTAATTGAATTATAATTAAGTTGGCAAGAATTGCTTAAAATGATTTTTTTATCTTCTTCTTTATGACTGCCTAGGCTTAAAAATTCATTTTTGTTTCTATAGTTAGATTATTCTGATTTTATGGTAGTTTTATAGTTGGTAATTGAGTATTCAACTTGTTAAGATACTTTCTCTATACTACGAATTTCATGTATCATAAAAATTGTCCAATTCAATTATAAGAAAGAGAAGATTAATAAAAGTGTATTTTGTTTATTTATTATCAAAAAATCGAAAATAATATAATAGTACTTTTGAATTGTCTCAATGTCTCGTCAGTTTCGTTAGCAATGCATAAAAACCGCAATCTAATAATGACATAGTGTTAGAAGAGATTTTCGTCACAGTGAGTAAAAATTGGATAGTGAATAAAAATACTGAAGATTTATTAATATTTTATAAAGTTTAATATCAATGGACTCTTTCCCAGAAACAAATCGATCACATCCAGTGAAACGTTAATAAATTATTTTTTGATGCGTTGTCTCGTGGACAGTTGCTGCCCTGGTTAGTCGAGGTCCCGTACACCGAAACAACTGAGCGTAAACTATGATATCGGAAGTGATGTCACGATCGCTTCATTAGCTAGCCGCGACGGTAATTAAATTCGATTAAATTGATATCGCGAGCGTATAGATAATTGATGTTTCGCCATTCGGCACTCGTGCGAGTCAGCAGATGCGTTTCGGCGAACATCAATATTTATCGGAGGGAGCCGCCGCGCGTACGCCTGCTCGGACGTCTCATTAACTGGTTTACTATCGTTACATAAAGAGCGCTGACGATCGTTAATGCGACGCGGCTCTACGTCAAAAGCGGATTACCATCGTGGCATTCGCTTCTGCATCTTTCCTCGAATTCATAGTTCAACACGTTCACCGCCTTCATCGTCAGCTGACTATTCCGTAATCTTTCCCCTACATGATTTTCCTCGATGCACATACTTTCTGCTCTGCCTTAATATAGGCACAAATCAAAATTTGGCTATTAATATGAATGTAAGCAACTTAATCTTACCTTTACACAATTTTTCTTGATGGACGTAATTTATTTTCTGATTTAAAATGGTCATAAGTCAGAATTTGGCCATTTAAAATCAATATAAGTCATTTAATCTTTTTTCATGATGAACATAATTTATTTTTCGGCTTGACATATGGTCACATGTATATTCACTACGAACAAGACAATGAACCAGAAAAATAAGGGATGACCTTACGCATGACAAGATGAAATGATTGCATCTCTCACGCTGCAGTGAATCGCACAATTTCTTTTTTATCTAATAAAGGTTGCAACACGCTAGGTGGTGAACGTGTTACAATTATCATTCGCGAATCATGAGGGGAAATCGAATGGGAAATCCTATGAATGGTCTCGGGAAATATACTTCTCGATGCACACAACTCCACGTTTCATGCAGCAGCACGATCTTGAGCGGCACCCACACGAGCAGCCGTGGCCCAAAGCAAGAAACAAAATTTCTGCTTCGTGTCTGTCTGTCCGTGGATATTTTTTCCAATGCTCGTCGTTTTCGGACGCGTGCATGCGTCATCGATGATCATTGATCACGCGCGTCCGCGCAACGATGATATACAGCGCGATATTCATCCCTTTTGCACCGCACACCGATGATCGATGTCTCTCTCATTTCGAAGGGCAACTGTGTTTTCTATTTCTAGGTTGTTCTCTCGACACTAGTTTTCTCTCGTCTTTCGTTTTTACGGTAACGATCATCCGACACTTCTTCCTCGCTGGCGAACGAGGATCTTCTCATCTCATTTCACTGAACACACGTGCACGTTACTCGCAAGAAATGGTCCGTGATGCTCGCCCTTTCATGTAAACTTGCATAATTGTTTTTGCTGGATGAAAATTTTGTTGCAGTCGGTCGAAACGATGCGCAACAATGGAAATAGAATGATTCGAATTTTATAGGACGTAGTTGCTAGAAGAATCATTTTCTAAAAACTCGTATAGTCAGAAGCAAAAGTGAACACAGATACGATATTTATACAAAAATGTATTTTTATTTAATGTTTGCAGATAAAATAAAATAAAAATAAAATGCATAGCATTAAGTACAAGGTTTTAGCTTTTCAAGAAGAGCTTTCCATCTCCGATTTTGATGAAATTCAAATATGTTATGCAGCTACACATTTTAAACAACTTTATCCGTTCCCAATATAAGGGGGTCGCTTTTAGTTTTCAAGGTATTCGCAAAAAGCTATTGCTAATACTGTATTGAATTTTCCGTGTTCTTCCACGCTCTATGGCAACGTGAAGATGTTCCGACGCGACGTCTGTTTACTTTTTTTGTAAACACCCTGTGAAGATGAGAGGGAAAACAGGGTCTCTTAATAACTTTTTTAATATTGTACTATACGATTTGAACTTTTTTGGGAAGCTAGAGCAATTAGTTTACTAAAGGATGTGAAAAGAAATTGTTTCAAAAATTGCAATTGATCGGAATTGTTGAAAAAATACTAAAAGTTGATTTTTTAACTATTTTGTGTGGGTCTATATTGACAATTTACCTCTGCAGATTTTCACGATTTTCGGCAATAAATCATGAGAATCTGCAATTTTTACCATCTTTAAACGTTTGTAACTCATTGCAATGTTGACCGATTTTGAAGAAATTTTCAGGATATGTTTAATTGACACAGATCTACAAAACGTATTTTTTAAATTTTCAATATAGGCCCACATAAAATAGTTGAAAAATCAACTTTTAGTATTTTTTCAACAATTCCGATCAATTGCAATTTCTGAAAAAATTTCTTTTCACATCCTTTAGTAAACCAATTGCTCCAGCTTCCCAAAAAAGTTCAAATCTTATAGTACAATACTGAAAAAGTTATCGTCTTCTTTAGAGCGGTCTTAAACTTTTGTCCGCTACTGTACATGTAAGGTGAAGTGCCCTAAGTTTGGATAGTCCAAAAATGATACCTAAATGTGGATAATTGAATTTTCATAGTAAAATCAATAATTAAAAGATTAAATAATTATATTATATATTCTGAGGCCTTTAGCTACAAGTAGGTGTGAATATTATTTCATTAAGACATCGATTTAAATTTAAAAATAAGTTCAAAGTTCATCCGAAAACAGTATACAAAATAGTCTATTTACATGCGAACCAAGTGCATTTATAGTTCGAACTTTTGTTAGAAAAAATATATAATTTAAGCCCTCAGATAAAAAATAATTATCACGCACAATAATATTGCTTTTTTTAAAGTAAATTGGCAATCAAACTTAACGTAAATAATAATTATTAATCCAAATATTAGATGTCCAAGTTTAGGACCGATTTGAAATATAAGTACATACTCCATACTGGGACGCGATGGCAGTAGCTGTCCCACTCTAAGCTTATATGCAATGTACATACCTACGCCTAAAACCGGACATGTGTTTGCGACTAAGATCAACCCGTTGCTTGCAAATTATTTAACTAAATGTACGTATAATTAGTCTTCTATAAGTTTATATAACGTATGTACAAAATGTGTACCGCCTGTGACGTGAATAATACTTAATTTTTACGTCATAAATCTATCAGTATTAATACCTAACTTCAAAAATTAATTATTTAGATTGCAAACTTGCTTTAGAAATTAAATTTGATAATGACCATCACTAGAAATAAAACTTTTGATTGTAGTCGAAAAAATTAAAAAGGTATCATAAAAACAAATTAAAAGTAAGAGCAAGCCAAAAGTACATAAAATACAAGGATATTATGAAAAATGGCACATTAAAGGAAAACAGAAGATTGACTAAAAATAAAAAATTGAAGAAAAGTCAAAAATCATATTCTGTTGAGTCCATCGTACAAGCTTCTCAATACAGTGGGTAGTGGGTTATCATTAAGGGAGGCCGCTGACCAGTTTAACATTCCAAAAAGCACACTGCATTCTAAAATAAAAAATTAAGTTTCGAGGATGCTAAGAAAGGATCACCAAATGTGCTTTCGAAGACGGAAGAAAGATCTTGAAAAGAGGAGCAAGAAAAAAATTATAGAAGAACATTTGTCTAAAAAGTAGGAAAAACAGAGAAACAAAATTAAAAAAGGACAAAAACAATAATAATTTATATTAATGAAAAAAGATAATTACACAACAATTTAAAGATATAAAGTTAAAAATCAATGATGAATCTAAAAAATAAGGTCTAAAGCAACCAATGATTATAAAGATGAAATTAAAGAACAGAAAGCAAAATTGTGCACTCAATTAGAGAATATGGAGAAAGAAGTATTGTCTGTTGAAATGATTGCTTTGCAACAGAAAATGAGAATTGAACAGGACAAAATTTAAAATACAATAATAATATTTTCATACCATATGTACATCATTAAAAATGTAATAAAGATTTAATAAAGATCGGAGGCATTCTCAAAGAATGCCCACACTTCTCCCGGCAGCGCGTCTCGCTCCCTATAACGGCCATATTGCTCGGAGCACTATGTATAGTGCCTGTTATACAGATTATATGTAATTTCAATTTGTCCCGGTATAGGCTTTACTGCTGTCCAGCTACTAGCTTAGATTGGATTTAATATGTCCAACTATAGATTTGAATTATTCTTGTTATCTAGTCTTCTATATAATAAAAATCAAATGCTGTTCGTTGGTCACGACATCACGTGAGAACGGCTGGACCGATTTGGCTAATTTTTTTTGTTAAATGTTCGTTGTAGTCCGAATCAGGATCTTAGAGTACAAAAAATTGGAAAAGTTGCCCAGAAACATGAAAATTCGGGAAAAACTAGAAGTGCTTTTTGAATCATATTTCAATATAACAAAAAAATGAACGTCGCAGCTTTTAATCAATATTTCAATAGGAATTTACATTATCCACGTCTGTTTGCTATAATGATCACTGCGAAATACGTTTTGTTCTCATTTTTACTTTGTTTACGTATATCCTACAGCTTTTCACAAATTCACAAAATGATCACAATCAAATTTATTGAAATTTGGACACGACAACGTCTGTCAGGTCAGCTAGTTACGAATAAAATATTAATCTAAACAATAATTTTGGGATTTTAAATTACATTACAAACTCTGTGTGCGAACTGTATGTTAAAACTCTTAAAAAATTATTTTTGTTTATCTAAAGTGGTAAAATTTAAAATAGAAAAACATGCTGTCCAGGCATAGGGCACTTCACCTTATACATGGGTAAACTTTGAATTTTGAAAGACTACTCCTGGATTCTTGTAGGCGATTCTCTCTGCTCCCTCCATGACCTAACCACAACTCATTCCATTCGCATAATCTTTGCATTGTAGCTGTCATCCAGAATTTAAACTAGTAATGGGAAAATCATGCGAATAGAATAAGTTGTGGTTAGGTCGCGGATGGGCAGAGCCTCAAAATTCAAAGCTCACCATATATATGTATAACCAGAGAGACCTTGCTTTCTCTCTCATCTCCACAGCGTGTTTGCGAAAAAAAGTAAACAGACACCGCACCGGAGCAGCCTTACGTTGCCACAGAGCGTGCAAGAATACGGAAAATTCAATACAGTATTCGCAATAGTTTTTCGCGAATATCTCGAAACTTAAAAGTGACCCTCTATATTGGAAAAGGAAACAGTTGTTCAAAATGTCGAAATCTATAACGTATTTCAATATCATCAAAATCAGTTAGAGTGGTACTTTCTAAATATTTACCAAGAAACTTTTACTGATTGTGGTATTATTATTATGGTTTTGATAAATACAACCTTTTTCTTTTACAAAACAGTGACCGGTAATATTCGAGTCCGGGAGTATTCTAGTAGTTATATTGTTGTTGTTCGTGCAGTAACGCGCATTAACATACTGCCATGTTAATGAATCCATTATCTAAGACTGTGGAAGATAGTATTATTTCTCAATTAAAATCTGGCTTATCAACGAGAAAAGTTACCGAGAAGTTTGCAGTTAGTCGTGCTATAGTACATAAAATGCGAAAACGTATTGTAATGATGTTCCTACATCTTTCGGTGGGCGTCCAAAATTTTATCTTATCAGGACAAGCGACGATTGGCAAAATACGTAACTTCAGAAGTCACGATGACGCGACGGCGTCATTGCCTGCAAAATGTTGCAAGGAAAGAAAATAAGCAAATGGACGGCTCGAAGAGCATTAAATGAAGCTAACTTTCAATGAATGGAGAAGAAGAAGATACCTGCTCTTTCAAAGATAAATATTAAAGCTCGTTTGAGTTTTGTCAAAAAATATACAGGGTGTCCCAAAACTACCCTAGGAGCCGAAAATGGGAGGTTCCTTGGGTCATTTGAAGCGACAGTTTCCTTTGCAAAAATGGCGTTCGCGGCTTTGTTTAGGAGTTATTAACGAAAAACACGGACCAATCAGAGCGCAACTATAGCGACCGGAGTCCGACTCTGCGACAGGTCCCGCGAGGCGTGGTGTTGCCATTGGTCGACTCAGAATCAATCCGCTGTAGCCACGCTCTGATTGATCCGTGTTTTTTTTTAATAACTCCTAAACGAAGCCATGGACACCATTTTTGTAAAGGAAAATGTCGCTTCAAATGACTCAAGGAATTAGGGTACTCCTAGGGTAGTTTTGGGACACCCTGTATAAATTGGAATGAAGAACAATGGAAGACCATGATTTTTCAGATCAGTCTAAAATAAATCGCATTTTATCGGATGGACGTTCTCGGTGTTGGAAAATAAAATGTGAATCCCTTTTGCCGCGTCATGTTAAACAGACAATTAAAGGCAGTGGTTCAGTCATGATATTGAGTAGCTTTACGGGACATGGAGTAGGTCCATTGCATCGAATTGAAAGCACGGTTAACCAATTCACTCGTAAGAACATTTTAGAACAGAATTTATTGGATGTTGTTGATAATATGCCGGTATCAAAATGTGATGTTGTTTTCCAACATGATGATGCCCCAGGGCATTCTGCAAAAAACCTCAGAAATTGGCGTGAGTCTCTACAATTTCAAACGATGTTATGGCCTGCTCAAAGCCCAGGCTTAAATCCTATCGAGAATGTCTGGGCATAACAATGAAATTAGCGAATAACTACATTGATCCACGAACAACAATAAATAATTTGTGGCAAAGAATGCAGCAACAGTGGAATTCCATTACTCCAGAATATTGCAAATATATAATTTCAAGTTAGCCTAAGCGCATTCAAGTCACTGCCAAAGCCAAAGACTTGTAGACAAAATATTAAATGCATAAAAATATGGAAAGTTTATTTGAAAATTAATTGTGGTGCAAAACCGATTACACGAAAACAATTTGTATTTATCAAAATAGTAAGAATATGATGATTGTTCAAATTTTTTTGGAAAGCTGCAATATTGTGCTTTATATAGTGTATTTTGTTTTTTTTTTAATTCTATATGCAAACATTAAATAAAAATACATTTCTGCAAAAATATGTATGTATGTTACCCCTAACAGTGTAGTCGCAAAAATGATCCTCCTCAAACAAAATCAGCTTCTTCCATGAAGTCCAAAAACAGAACCAATTAACGCACTAACAAATCATGCAAATCTACATAAGAATCGAGTGTCATTTACCGAACTGGTCAGACCTCAGACGGTTGGCCAACAACGAGGCCTAGGATGTTCGACACTCGCAAGGAATGATCCCGAACTCGAAAATTTAGAACATTATGAAACTTTCGATTCTTTTTGGTTTCCTAAATTCATATTAAGGGGATGAAATCGCCGTTCGAAAAATCGACTGAAAAATGTTCCTGGAGAAAAGTTATTCCTTTTTCTAACTTTCAATTACTCGCATATAATACGCACAATCTCAAAACTTTAAATTTAATGCATCAAGCATAAACAAAGGTGTGGACAACACTAGCATATATTTATTTTGCATTAAAGTACTTATCTTAATTTTTAATGCAACCAGTTATGTAGAAAGTGGAATACGATACCTGAGGGTTAAAATTTTGGAAAGATAGCCGAATTTTCAAGGATTGATCTCACCTCCTTCAAGTGAATTTGGACAACAACAAAATCTCACGTGACACATGTCTAGATATGCACTAGGTATCCCACAGTTGCATAATTTTTCGAATTTTTGGGTTCAGGACTATTCGTTGTCAGCTCTCTTCTGCATCGATATTTTTGTGATTTCGTTCCGTACACGTGCAGAAATCTGTGATACGTGTGTTTCACGTTGGAACGTATTGAATTGCAGTCACACCACCGGCCCAGAGGGTGCAGTTCATCTTGGGCGAGGAGGTCGGCGACGATGCTCACGAGTCCCACCCACTTTTCTCCGAGATGGAGGAGCTCGTCAGGGACGGCGACGAGATGGAGTGGAAGGAAACGGCAAGGTAATTTCGCTGTCATGTTACCGGGTACATCGTCTGCTGTTTCTAGAGGTACACGCTGGTCGATCCTCGATATACAAAAGATTAAAAGCGCCCTGCGACCATGTTTCTCAGGTGGATCAAGTTCGAGGAGGACGTTGAAGAGGGTGGAAATAGATGGAGCAAACCTCACGTAGCTACCCTGTCGTTGCACGCTCTGTTCGAGCTTCGGAGTCTTCTGCTGAATGGTACCGTGATGCTGGACATGGAGGCTGCCAGCCTCGAGCAAATCGCAGATTTGGTCCTGGATAACATGGTCAATAAGGGATCGCTGTCCATCGATGTCCGGGATAAGGTATACATCGAAAGATCGTTAGATAAAGAATGATACGAATAAATCATTTAAACCCAAAGAACTTATGCATTGTCAAACATTAGTAGGATTTGTTTTGGGTACCTATCTCTTAATTCTGTTACTTAGAAATTCCTAACCCTAGTGCCATTTATGGTTGGCACTTTTGGCATTTTGTTAGGCCTTCGTTGCAATATTAGTTGGCACACTGTTAGAAATGTAACCTTTTTAGGTTAGTCTGTATACAGGGTGTCCCAAAACGACCCTAGTAGCCGAAAATGGGAGGTTCCTTGGGTCATTTGAAGCAACATTTTCCTTTACAAAAATGGCGTCCGTGGCTTTGTTTAGGAGTTATTAACGAAAAACACGGACCAATCAGAGCGCGATCTAGACACGTGATGTCACGTTCGGCCAATTGACAGTTGGCGCGTCGGGCCGACTGTGCTAACTCGCGTCTATGTCGCGCTCTCATTGGTTCGTGTTTTTCGTTAATAACTCCTAAACAAAGCCGCGGTCGCCATTTTTGTAAAGGAAAATGTCGCTTCAAATGACCCAAGGAACCTCCCATTTTCGGCTCCTAGGGTACTTTTGGGACACTCTGTTCCTTCAACATCCGGAAATGGGAGGTTCCTGAGATCATTTGAAGCGATATTTTCCTTTGTTAAAAGAGTGTACGCAGCCTTGTTCAGGAGTTATTAACGAAAAACCAGAACCAATCACAGTGCGTCTACAGCGGATTGATTCTAGCTCGACCAACGGCAACACCGCGCTGAGTGGGACCTGTCCTTACGCAGGACTCTGATTGGTCCGTATTTTTCGTTAATAACTTCTAAACAAAGCCGCGGACGACATTTTTGCAAAGAGAAATGTTTCTGCAAATGATCTAAGAAACCTCTCGTTTCCGGATGCTGAAGGAATTTTGGGACACCCTGTATAATACGAACGTCTAACTGGACCCCGCTAACATATTGTTCTGATCTTAAGTACATACATAATAAGTTTTCAAGGAAGTGCAACATTTTTGGGACACCCTGTATTTCTAATTGTGAAGAATTATTACAATAACATAAACGAAGACAAATAATGTAAAGTATCGTATTAAGGAAGAATGTAAAACAATGTCAGTTAAAATGGTCGGATTCAAGATTACAGTTGTCGATCAACAAGTTTGTGGGTTTCAGGTTCGGGAAGCTCTGCTAGTGAGACATCGGCACCAGCACGAGAGACGTAAAGACAACAACATGTCCAGACTGCCAATCATCAGATCGTTGGCCGAGATCGGACGCAATCATTCCTCGTCGAAGAGTAAGTTTGCGACGTCGTACACCCTTTACAATCCATTGACACAGTAGCTCTCGATATCAAACGATTATCCGACGCGACGCGATTGACGTTGTACAAATAGACAGCCGCCATACGCGCGCGCTGCAGTTTAATCGAAACTGAACGAAAAGGTCTACTTCTCGTGCGGAACACATCTCGTCGGACTTTCACTATTGCTCAGATTCGATTATCGACGGGACACTGTCCTTTTTATATCCCAAGTATTTTGTGTCGTTTATTTTGTTTGGGTATGATTCATGACCATGGTCGAAAAGACATTGTCATAATAACTGTCGAATGTAGAATTGAATATTATGACACAGCTCGCGGTTTGGATACCTGATTGACTTCAAAAAGGGATTTCCCGATTGGAAAAATGTCTATGGATATCAAATGTAGTTGGATCAGTTACTGATTGCGCAAACAGTTTAGGTAACACGAAGGAACTTCGTTAAACACGATGGAATACTAGAATATTGAATGTTTGGGGGTCGGTTTGTGTTTGATCGATGATGTGTGCTTATAGATGAATCTAACTATTTAACAAGTATAAAGAGCATCAAATTTGTGTGGAATAAGCGATCTGTGTTGAATACATATCAAGGTCGGTTGTTTCATATTTGCAAAAATGATGTACATTAACATTGAACACAGAACAACTGACGTATGTATGATGAAACTTATCCATGTGTGCAAGCGTTGAGCGTTTGAAGGTGCAGTCTAGGGTTTATCCACGATTTTGTGTGAATGGTGGTGAACTTGTACGAATGTTGAAATCAGATTGGGCATACCACGTCGTTTTCGTGTTGTAACTGATCTGAATGTCTTGAACGGTTGAAGGTTTTTAGATCTCCCTTACCCAATAAATAAAATAAAGATCATTCACACATGATCTAAAGATGTTCTAAAGTCTCGTAGCCTGAATGCCCCAGTTTGCAGCCCAACAGCTCCACCTTGTTTGACCCTGAATGATTGATACACTTATGGTCGTTGCGACACTCAACAAGCTCCTGGCGTCGCAACAACCAACCACACAAAACTAAACACAGCGAAACACTCGACATTTTCAGATGGCAACTGTACATGTGGTATGCTTGCGTTGTTGACATCAGATTTACAGGAGCGTCGTGAGCCTGGGGACGCGTACGCGCCCTCGGTCGCTCGCAGCAGCAGTTGCCCTAACTCGAACACGGCTCTGCTGTCGAGAGAGGCGAAAGATCTGAAAGGACCGTACCTTCTGGTTCCAGGTATACCGTAGGCCAGTTCGCCATTTACAGCTTCGATCTCCTTGGGTTATAGTGCTTTCTCAACCGCTTTCATCAGCTCAAAATCATCGGACGACTGTTCGCACTAACAAAATGTTTGCGATTCGTGCACTCTCAGCTCGGGGCTATCGTAACTCCCTGGAGTCTAGATACAATAAATTTAATATCTAGAGCAGGCTCGGTGTGGTTAGCACCGTGGGGTACCGAAGCCACGATCCCTTAGTACATTGAAGCCACGCCCTCCTGGAGCACTTTGTATATCCAAAAATATGAAACACATTCTCTTCTTTTTAAGAGTTTCTTTCACTTTTGAGAATTAAACCTTTACTCTCAAAGCATTTCGAATTGCCCCCAATTTTGGAGCAGATAAAGTCAAAGGTCTTTACAACAACTGGAAACTCGAAATTTTGAAAATTCGCAAGATAGAAGATAGTAGAGAGTACTTATTTTGCTCTCTCTGCGCAGAGGAAACGTAGCCCGCACCAAGTGGGTGTGGCTCCGGTGCTCTCAACGGGCCAAACTCACTGCAAACCACGCCCAAGCCTGGTCCAGACCCCCAGAAATCGAAATAGACCAGCAATTCGAATGTCCCCGATCTCAACCGTCTCTTTCTTATGTTTAATGTCAGATGAATACGCCGTTCCGCACGTGGTCGGATTCACGACGTGGTTCGCGATGTGCCAGCTAAAAGGTTAGCTCGTCAGGTGGTTATCTACCAACTCTAATCGACTGCACAAAAGTCCGTGTGTTCTCTAGCTCTGGCCGAGAGCCTTCTTACTGTTTCTTAGTCTCTGTTTCTCTTCGATCACACAGGTGTACATAATAAATAGAATTGCAACCAATTTGTGATAAATATAACTAACCAGAGCGATCCTCGATTTCTCTCTCCACTTTCTCGTTCTCCGTATCCCTTAATCTCTAGGTGTTTACAGTAGCCCAGCACTGCACGGATTCGATCTATCGCAGAGCGTTTTCGCGCGTCAATCTCGGAAAACAGAGTTTCGCATAAGCTTCGATTATCGGGTATCGATTATCGTTTACACCGGCGGGATTAACGAAAGTATAATTACGCGCACGCGGATTCGGGTCGCCTCTCTCCCGAGCAATATCGAGCCTACGTTTCTTTTTTTTTGTTTCGACGGTTCAGTGTTCACCGATCAATTAAAATTCCGCTCGCACACAAAGACAAGCATTTCCACTTTTCTTTTATTCGTGACAAAATCAAATGAACAGTTTCGTAAATTTTGTTTACCCATTATTTAGTATACTAAATCTTCTAACGCGTCAAAAACTTATTTCATTCAATTTTAGAAATGTGCGATTTTGAATTGTGATCGAATACTTTCTACCATGGATTGTAGGGTAACTGTGCCAATTACTGCGGTGACATGGTCCGATCTTACCTTATTTTAATACTATTATTATGTGTTCTGAATACAAAAAAATTGGTGACTCTCAAGACCTAATCAATATACAGTGACTCCCATTAATATTCGGACGCTCTAAAAAAACGATAACCGGTTAAACATTGAACTATACGACTTGAATTTTTTGGGGAAGCTAGAGCTAATAGTTTGCTACAGGATGTGGAAAAACATTTTTTCAACAATTGCAATTGATCGGAGTTGTAGAAAAAATACTAAAAGTTGCATTTTACAACTTTTTTATGTGGGTCTATATTGAAAATTTTTAAAATACGTTTTGTAGATCTGTGTCAATTAAACATATTCTGAAAATTTCGTCAATATCGTTCGACGTTGCAATGAGCTACAAACGTTTAACGATGGTAAAAATTTCAAATTTTCACGATTTTCGGGCTATAACTGCAGTAAATCTATAGATTCTCACATCTTTCAATGCCTGTCGTTTTTACCCGCATCTACCTATTTCGATAAAACTTTCGCAGTGCATATAATTGTCACAAATCTACAAAAGGTATGTTTAAAATTTTCGATATAGGCCCACATAAAAAAGTTGTAAAATGCAACTTTTAGTATTCTTTCTACAACTCCGATCAATTGCAATTTTCGAAGAAATGTGTTTCCACATTCTGTACAAACTATTTGCTGTAGCTTCCCAACAAAAATACAAGTTGTATAGTTAAATGTTAAACCAGTTATCGTTTTTTTAGAGCGTCCGAATATTAATGTGAGTCACTGTATCTGAAGTTCTAAAAATATGGGAATGATTGACAACTTTATTTGCCTCGCCAACGAGAATACATTCTCATTGAACAGTACAAAATTCAGGGCAAAGTATTTAGTTTTACGTATTTTAATCTGTTTCGGAGAAAGGTACACTTGCAGTAATACGTATCTTTGCCCCTTACATTCTTATTACATTTTATTTCCAATCTGTTCTAAGTAGATTAATTAAAAATTTTGTGGCATTAATTTATAATTTGCATACAGCAGTCTAGTAACGAGCATTGAAATAAAGTGCGAATGAACTCGCCGCGAACGATTTTCGAGTGCACGTACTCGCGGAAACGCGTAGGCGAACATTCTTTGCGGTACAAGTTAACAATCCACCAGAGGCATGATCTCTCTTATCGTTCTCATTGTGTAACGACGCACGTGTGCATTCTCAATCGGTATGTGTGTGTGTGTGTGTGTATTATATCTATAACTATAACGTGCTCTTGGTATATCATGCTACTTACTAACCGGCGCACTTCTAATCGACTAACTAGTCTGTCTTTTCAGCCAGGCCGACTAATTTTCCATTTCCTCTTACTCGCGTAGCACTGTACACCGTCTCCGACTAATCTATGGTAACGATAATGGATTGAGGAATACGGGACACGACTATCCTCGAGATTAAAGGGCCCACAGGACGCGCTTAGTATAGTCCATCGTTGCTGAGGATATTTCACGGAAAATTCGCAGCCACGTAATTTCACATCTCTGTCTGCATACAAATTTTCTAGTGAATTACTCGGCGAGATAAATCTGTTTCGCCAAATAGAAATGCCTTTATCGTAACGGAAGACCGAGTACGTTATCGGTGCGTTTCTGTGATCAGTTTGCTTTGTTGAATTTATTTACAGGCAGGCGGTGTTTAGTTAATTTTAGCGAATGATAGTTTCTTAAAATATACTTTAATTGAAATACTATAAAATTTTATTGACCAAGATTTTCGAGAAAATTGAATTTGAAGATACGTCTAGCGCACACACGCTGTTGAACAAGAATCTGCTGACGCGTCTGTTCGTGGCTGATCAATCTACTTCCTGCAAATATCAATACGCGGACCTGACAAAGCGAAAAATTTGAAATGGCCCACTTTCAATTAGACTATAAAATCAAGAGCACCCCTTGGTATAAATAAATTTTTTAAGTTCACTTATTAACTCTTTGCAGTCGGACCTATTTTAACTTGAAAATTAATTTTTCAGTTTATGGATTTGGAATTCATACAATACCTCATACAATACTCACATGTTTAGTAATTGATTAGATACCAACGTATTTAATAATGCAACCAACATCGTGAGTAATGGTACATCAATTTCTGGTAGTGACTCTGAGTCACCACTAAAGATTAATATGATAGAGTAAACGTGATGCCATGAACTAAATTTGTATTCGATTCCAGCACCTTGCAATTTTTATTTTGCATGAAGATGTGTAAATAAATATTAACAGTGTAAAAACGTTATCGAGTCCAAATTATTTTTAATTCTTCGATGTTACGAATCGAGTGAACGTCAATGCGACCAAAAATACCATTTAATATTGAATATAATGCTGACGTAACCGTGAAAAGATCAAGTTGCTCATCACTGGCTTCGAATTTTTGGCGTGAAAAATCCGCTGTCGTGAATAATTATGTGGGTCAGCAGGACGCTTACCGAGGACGTCGCGTTCTCCCTGTTCTCTCAGGCCTTTCCTAACTGACACCTCGCCTCTGTAAATACTGGTTTAGCCCGGTGTGTGTGTTTCATGCTCATTTTTAGTGGAGGAATCGAATTCCGCCCCGGCGATCGCCGGCGCAACAAGTCACGGCAGTGGGGCTACGCTGAATCCCGGTAGCCGCTTCCTTGCAATACCCGGTAATCCCGGTAAACTTGCTTTTCTGTGCTTGCTTAATCTCGATACGCAGTATATAACGTCCGAGACTTGGCTCGTTCCCCCGAAAAGAACACGGTTGCACCTTGCGTCCGTTTCTTGGACGTCGAACATGCAATCCGAACGGAGAAGAGCGGACGGAAGGGTGAAATTTCCCCCGAACGACCCTCTTGAGAGGGTGCGGTGATGTCTCGATATGTATGAAATGGATGTACTCCGTATCTGTAAAAAATTAATCAACATTAATGTAGAATGTATCTCATGAGACGTCTTGACTCCATGTTCGCGTTAATAAATTTCTGTGTTTTTTATGAACCTGGTACGTTGGTGTACGCGACATTTTTCTGAGTAGAATGAATCCAAACGTGACTCCATTCAGAACACATTTGCTTGTTTAATTCACGATTTAGTAGAACCTCGATTATCCGAATTCTTCTCTACAGACCGAATATGTATTTCACAAGTAGAAAGAATACAGACAACTAGATTCTATTATCAACAAAATTGATTCCCACTGAATCGTTCGGATAATCGAGGCTTTACTGTATCGTGGGTTAAACAAGTAAATGGAATCTCAATTGCATCGTGTTTCGTGTCATCTCAATCAGAAAAATGTCACGAATATGATAGAAAGAGAGAGAGAGAGTAAAGGTTTCATAAAAACAAAATTCAATACAAAAATATTTATTCATTCGATCAGTATTGTCTCGCCGATACGCTGACGTCGATATATTGCTTATTCGCTGTAATTTTCTAGGTTCAATGCTAAAATATTTTTGTATAAATCAATTATATGTTCTCGGCGCACAGTTTCGATCAAAAATAAAGCAAAAACAAAGCAAATTAGCAATATTTAAATGTAACTCAACGTTTCGATCCAGGTGTGGATCATTTTCAAGAGCAATTGCGTCTGAAAATATATATATATAAACAAAATGTAATGGGTAATTCACAAAATTAGTAAAACTGTAAATAATATTTTTAAAGAACATACTTGCTAAGTGTAAAGAAACGTTTTAAAAATAATGACTGAGTTCCATGCTGGTCTACATTGAACTGAAGCAACTAACCGTTGAGGGAAAGAGCAAGCACTAAAACATTGGAACGACGCGTATTGACGTTCAACCAATAATATTCTATGATCGACAAGAATTTCAATCGATGTTTGGCGGTAAATTCAAACAATACCAATGCCTAGTTTAATACAACACAACGGTAACTACCATTGTTTTGTAGTCTACCACTATTTTAGTTTCTATACACATAAAGAGTATTAACATTCTGAATGTTCCACCATTAACACCTTGTGTTTAACATCGTTTGGTCAAACGTTAAAATGTCAATTTATTTACCATAACAAAACAATGGTAGTTACCGTTACGTTGTATTAAACTAGACATTGATATTGTTTGAATTTACCGCCAAACATCGATTAAAATGCTTGTCGATCATAGAATATTATTGGTTGAACGTCAATACGCGTCGTTCCAATGTTTTTGTGCTTGCTCTTTCCCTCAACGGTTAGTTGCTTCAGTTCAATGTAGACCAGCATGGAACTCAGTCATTATTTTTAAAACTTTTCTTTACACTTAGCAAGTATGTTCTTTAAAAATATTATTTACAGTTTTATTAATTTTGTGAATTACCCATTACATTTTGTTTATATATATTTTCAGACGCAATTGCTCTTGAAAATGATCCACACCTGGATCGAAACGTTGAGTTACATTTAAATATTGCTAATTTGCTTTGTTTTTGCTTTATTTTTTATCGAAACTGTGCGCCGGGAACATATAATTGATTTATATTTTACGATCGAGAAACTATTAAAGAATTAACTATTAAACTATTAACTAAGTAATTAAGTAACTATTAAAAGATTTTTGGTCAGGTTTTCACATATATCGAGACATTACTATAGTTCGCGAGTTGCACGAATCCCGGGCCCAAACGGACGCCGCTCGGGTTCACGGAAAGCCCGACACGGTCGCTGAAAATAACACGTGTATCGACAAACGATTATCGAGAGCGAACTCGAGACACGGAAAACAAAATCCGCGCGAGCACACCTCTGTGCTCGATCTGCCGGAAGAGTTTGCGCCGTACTTGACATTTAACGATGCAGGCACCGAGAGCAGCAATCCATCTGCAATGTCTTTTAAACATTACAAAAGTACACCCCTTTTCTTCTGACTCTTTCTACAACATTACTTTAAAACCCACGAATATTTCGAACCGGAACTTTTTCTACTTTAATGACCTTTTAAATGTCCTTTACATGCACGTGCATGTAAAGGACAATGTTACAAATAATATTGTAACATTTTCATACACCCACATACATATAAAAAAATTGAGGAAATGTTACCATGACGTATGTATAGTAGGGTAGACCTTAGCTATACCTGATGAAATTATTTTGCGAGATCTTTTTCACGACGCCCCCCAATATTGTTCCATTTCATGAAAAAATTATATACCCAAAGTTTTAGATTGTCACGTCCGGTGGTCCTATCATAAATAATAATTAATAAACTTAATCATATATTTATTTTCTTATTTGTTTTATTAATTTTGTGCGAGAATTGTAACAAATTATTATATCAAATATTATATTGAATATTGAATTATTGTATTTTATACCGTACTGCGAGCGATCGAATTAAGAAAAGTTTATAAGATATATTTTGCAGCGAACTACATAGGATTGTTAACTCATGCGATCTATTTCAAAACTAAAATTTCTTTTTTTTAATTAAAAGCTTTACCGAACTAATTCATAGTGATATTTGTTTAAAACAAATGAAACTATAAATTAGTTCGGTAAAGCTTTTAATTAAAAAAATGAAATTTTAGTTTTGAAATAGATCGCATGAGTTAACAATCCTATGTAGTTCGCTGCAAAATATATCTTATAAACTTTTCTTAATTCGATCGCTCGCAGTACGGTATAAAATACAATAATTCAATATTCAATATAATATTTGATATAATAATTTGTTACAATTCTCGCACAAAATTAATAAAACAAATAAGAAAATAAATATATGATTAAGTTTATTAATTATTATTTATGATAGGACCACCGGACGTGACATAGATCAATCCGACGTCGGGAAGGGGTGGCGCATTAGGGTGAACCTTAGGTATACCACGTGAAATATTTTTTGCGAGATTTTTTTACGACACCTCCTATAATTCTGCCATTGGGTAAGAAAATAATTTCTACAGAAGATGAAGTTGATCGGACAAGGGGAAGACGTGCCACAATGCCTTTGCAGTTGCGAAAAACAACAAATATTTCCCTTTCCCATAGAATTTCATGTTTCTAGCACATTCAATCTCAATGTGGCACGTCTTTCTCTTATCCGATGAACTTCATCTTCTGCAGGAATTATTTTCTTACCCAATGGCAGAATTTTAGGGGTGTCGTAAAAAAAATTTCACGTGGTATATGTACCTAAGGTCCACCCTAATGCGCCACCCCTTCCCGACGTTCGATTGATCTAAAACGTCTGATATATCATTTTTTCATGAAATGGAACAATATTAGGGGGTGTCCTGCCCAAAATTTTATGGTCGGAAAATAAGGTCCACCCTAATGTATAGTAAACGCGGCTTTCAATGCGAGAACAAGTGAGCTACTGTGGCGACACACGGTACAAAAACATGACACAACCGGAAGCCACTGCGGTAGTTGAAATTGTTGGCGTAACAACAAACATATTGTTTTGATAGAAAGAATAATTTATCCGATTTTATCCTGTCAAAATAGAAATGTTTCTCTCGTGTGCAGCTTTGTTTCGATTCATGACTGATTATTTAGAACTGCGGCATTGTTTATTCATGAGCGCACGCATTTCTTGATCGTCTTTGTAGCGAAAACAGAGCGGGATTTGCAGCGTTCCGACGCTCAGAAAAAGGCAGCAGAAAAATTCTCTTGCGTATCACTAAGGTTCCATTTACAAGGAAAATATTTATGCAAATGCACGACGAAGCACTGACAAATGGAATTTTAAAAACGCTTTTTAGAGAACTAGCTTCGTGAGGAACGCTCTCTGAGAAACCGTCAGACGCTGTGGACGCAGCTGTCTATAGCGTTGTTAATCTTACGAATTGTTTAATGAAGTAGAGAATAATATCTTAGTATTGATCGTAATTAGGTTTTAAACAAAATTTTTAATGGTATCAGCACACTGGTTCGAACAAAAACTACTTCTACACTATTTGCAAATTATCACAAAATCAAAATTTCGACGTTTCGATCTATATTTAGATCATTTTCAAGAAATTAATCAAATTTTGCGTCTGTAAATTAACCGACAATTTCTATTAGTACTGTGGAACAAATATCATTATAAACCTTTTTTTAATAAATTTTTAAATTTAAGAAAATTATAATTGTAACTCACTTGCTTAGTGTAAATTAAAATATAATTATAATAGATATAACTGACATTGGTGTATCCACATGTTTAGCCCAAGCCGGCATCTGTAAGACTGCGATAATGTCAGAGCACTTAGAAACACTGTAATCTGTATTGAATCGATCTATACCTGATCAACGTTGAGCGGTAAATTCAAACATAATTCTTATATTCATATATTTTCACATATAGTTTTCTGCCACTATACCATATTATTTGAGTATATTGTATTTATAAATTAACTTTCCAGTTTAATTGAACACAATATATACCTTTTTAAAGGTATATGTTTGGATGTAAGGAATTATTTAGAAAATTCATCATAAGGCATTACTATTTAGTAATGCTGCGTAGTATTCATGTATCTTAGGGGATTCGTATCTAAGATTTACGCTTTGATGTTTAATCATGTGAATTGTTTCTAATAATATCCTTTGGTACAAGTTTTCTTCGTAATCTATGACTTTTGCATTTTCAAAGTCAAAAGGGTGGTCAAATTTAACTGAATGTTTCGTCAAGGCAGTATGTTGGTTAGGATGTGAAAATATATTGTGTTTGTGTTCTCTGATTCGTGTTTCTAAATGTCTGGACATTTGTGCTATGTAAACTTGATCGCAACCCTTACAAGGTATTAAATAAATTATGTTATGGCTCTTTTGTGGTGGTAATTTGTCTTTAATAGTTGGAAAGTAACTTTTGATATATTGTGGTACTTTGTAGATCGTGTGGATTCCTACTTCTCATAAAATCCTTCTTATATAATTTGAAATGTTTTGAATATAAGGAACAACACTGTTCTTCCAATTTATAGGACCAGTCCTTTGGAATTTTTCTTCTTTATGTTTTTGGACAAGAAGTGGATGATAAATTTCAAAAATACGTTTCTTAATAATATTTCATACAAGACAATTTGGGTAACCATTTCTTTTTAATGTGCTGGTTATTAACGCTAGGTTATTTTCCCTAAATTCTGGATTTGATAGCAGGATTGCTATCAGAAGTAGAGAATGTTGTTTAAAGATATCACTGTTTAATATTGGGCCACAAGATTGTGGTTTGTTTGAGAAGTCGTTCACTGCCTATCAAAGATTGCATACACGATGCGCCCAAAAAAGTTTACACTTCAGGAAGTGAGCGGACGTGCTTTCGGTGTCTTCAGCGTTAAATGACGGTGCAAATTGCGGGGACAAGTTGACACGAATCTCGAAGGGTTAGAGGGTCGGTACGTTCGATTCAGCCGTTCGATTTCATTCGTAACACGTTGAAATCGACGTATCCTCGGCCACGTCGCGTTTAAGAGGATCTGGTTATAAGACTTCGGCTTGGTCCCGGTGGAAACCCCGCTGTATCGGATTCCTGCAACTCGGAAACTTTCGACACGCTGCTATCTGGGTCACGACCATCCAAGCTTCCAAGCCAGCCTGGATGGCAGTGGTAATTGAAGGGAAAAGTATACGGAATCCCCTTGATTACGATTCCCACGCGACTTCTCGCTAAGAATCGCCAAGAGATGCAGTAGGCGGTAAGCTAGAACTCTTTCAGGCCAAGAACCAGCTACCAACGGGATGGATCGGAGTCCTAGCAGCGTTTCGATCAGCAGGAATCATAGTTCGTCCGCTTTGGAGAACGGCGATGGGAATCATAGGGTGCGTGAACGTCAGGCAACAGTTTTTTTGGAGTTCTTTAAAATGATCGCGCCGCTTTTTTTCGAGTTACAATTTTGTCGGTACGATTTTTTCGAGATACAACTGATTTTTATAATTTTTCTGTAACCCAGACAAAATTTATTTTCTTTCAATTTAATTTTCCGTATCATATAAAGGAATGTCTAACTTTCCTTTCTTTAATGTTTTTGGACAGTATAAACAGTATGACTGAATGCACTTCGATTTGAAACTGTGCACCTTGATCGCGTTCTTTCATCTGCATCCAACATAAAATACAGCGGAATAATGTTTCTCCAACTATACAGGGTGAGTTTCGTAACGTGACAATCTGGAATAACTCGCAAGTTATATGTTGTACAAAAAAAAATGTTCAAACAAATGTTGGATGGTTCTTAGGGAGACATACAGAGGTGCTCTCTGGTTTCTGTTACCTCGATTTTTTATCAAGATATACGTATTACCTAGAACTAGAACCTAGCAGGTGCTCGAACTGAAATCCCTTAACTTTTTTTTTTATTAGAAAATCTCGTCAGATTTATTTTAACATAATTGTAATGCAATACATAAAATACAGTATACATATATAGAAAATAATACATACAGCTCAAAATACAAACACCACAAAACAGAACAGGATACAGAAGAAACATAAATAATATAACAAAGACACGAGAATGATAGTAACGGTATAAACATACACTTATACTTTAAGTCCGCAACTCTTAAAAAATGAAAGTATATACCGACAGGCCTTGATATTAGGTTTAGCTATTAATATGGAGACATCCATTGGAAGCTGGAAGTTAATTAATCGGAGTTTATTAATTAATTTGAGCCTTTCCTCATTATACAAGTTGCATTGCCACAAAACATGGTTCAGCGATTCGTCCTCCTCCATGCAACTACACTTAGGATCGTCAATAAAGCCAATGCAAATCCCTTAACTCGAATAAGCACCTATGAAAAATTATTTCAATAATATCTCGTTAACTATTAGATTTATGATATACGAAGGTCAATACTTTTTTACGCAGAATTTTGTGCTTCATCCGAGTTCGAGCAAAAATATTGGGCATACTACTTAAAAAACTGAAGGGGACCTCCAGATCTTGATAAAAAATTGAAGTAACAAAAATCAGATTGCAGCACGGTATACCCCCCTAGAAATCATGCAACATTTGTTTGAACATTTTTTGATACAACAAATAACTTATTTGAGGTCGTCACGTTACCAGACTCGCCCTGTACACGACTTCTTCGATCTGTTTAGAAAATACAGAAAAGTATGTTCAAGTGAATACACTTCGACCCAGTAATTCTGGACCATCAACCACAACGCTATTTTAAATTGTTTACTTCATCCGGAACGTGTTATTTTATTTTCAATTAACGTGGAGAGCATAAAAGACGACGGTCCAATTTTTCTGGAACGTTTCTAAATTGTACAAAAGAAAGAACGCGAAAAAATGCAACTCTGTTCCGTAATTTTGAAACATAAGCTACAATACAATTTTAAAGTATACACTTTCTGCAAGTCCTCTTTCGTCGTAAATTGCAAGTCGTCCAATCATTCCAGAACTGTACGGTTCTACTTCTCCGACATTTGTCAATAAAACAGAAACAATGTAAACGTTCTTGGATTCGGTGATTCGTTTCGATCGTCCACCATAACACGATTCTAAAGCGTGTGCTTCAGCTTGATCGAATCCGTCATTTCCATTCCCCCGTAGATCAAAAAAGAAGAGATCCAAGCTCTCCGACGCGACGCGACTCTAATTCCATTTCTTTAATTTTGTTAGCGAAACACAAACAAGAGAGCACGAGAGCTCGACCTAGCTGCTTCAATTACGCGAACCGTCGAGTCAGTCGAAAATTCTTGTAATGAAAAGACTTATCAACAGAAAGCGGCTCGAGCATTCCGGGACTCTGACGAATTTTCCTGCAATTGATTCGACTCGACGATTATTGTTAATAGGGGAATACGCACTTCATGCGGAAAATACCGGCGGGTGCAGAGGCGAGCAACATCCTCGTCGGGGAGGTGGATTTTTTAGACAAAACCTTGTCAGCGTTCATCCGATTGAGCCAGGCCGGGATAATGGGCGATTTGACGGAAGTTCCGGTCCCGACTAGGTTCATATTCGTCCTGCTCGGTCCAACGGTAAGACACACCTGACCTGTCCACTTGAACGTTGAGTTCGAAACCCTGTGCGCCTCTTTCCAAGTAATTAAAGTTTTAATGAAGCAATTGTCCACGCTGATTGCCCAGTCTGCTCTCTCTCTCTATCTCTATCTCTCTCTCTCTTCATAAGCCGATACGGCGGGCAAATTCGATTCGGCATTAATGACGGCTACGTCATCGCTCGAATCCTTTGTGCAATTCCCAAACTTTTAGCTCGGGATATCGAGACAGCCGCCTGTTATGTTATTTTTAATGTTGCAGGGTGGAATCTCTGGCTTCCATGAAATCGGCCGAGCGATGGCCACACTGATGTCCGACGAGGTGTTCCACGACGTGGCGTACAAAGCGAAGAACAGGAATCATCTCCTGGCTGGCATCGATGAGTTTCTGGACGCTGTCACGGTCCTACCACCAGGAGAATGGGATCCCGCCATCAGGATAGAACCTCCTGCTGCGATTCCTTCGCAGGTAGCGTGATATATTATATAGTATTAAAGACATCTGGCTGTGACCATTGGATTTGTTATCGTGAGACTTTTGATTAGCAATGAGTAACCGTGGACAGAACAGTAAGTGTAAAAGTAGGGACACGGATGGTTGCATGGTAAGAAGGAAATACGACATCAGATGTTTGCATAGTAATGCCAAAGTAGAGTAGCAAAGTCAGAGTAGCAAAGAAGAGAAAGTAGAGGTAGATTTGAAGATGGTTGAATTTTTCTCCCGGTTGTTCAGGAGGTGCGGAAGCGTCCAAAAGAGGAGAAGCCGAAGGAGGACCCGGACGAAGAAGCAGACGAGCAGAAGCTGAGGGAGGAGTCAGGCCTATCGAGGAGCGGAAGACTGTTTGGTGGTCTGATTAACGACATCAAGAGGAAAGTGCCGTTCTACTTGTCCGATTTCAAGGACGCCCTAGCCATCCAATGCATAGCGTCCTTCATTTTTCTATACTTTGCCTGCCTCTCCCCTATAATCACATTCGGAGGGCTATTGGGAGAAGCAACTGGGAAGAACATGGCTGCTATGGAGTCGCTCGTTTCCGGTTTCGTTTGCGGTGTCGGGTACGGACTGTTCTCTGGACAGCCGTTGACTATTTTGGGCTCCACCGGGCCGGTTTTAGTCTTCGAGACCATCGTGTTCGACTTCTGCAAGTGAGTTCAGCCAAAAGTCTTCGTTATTCAACTTGAAATATATTTTTAACAACCGACAGCCAGGAATACACTTCATGATGAGCACACCATTAATCTCTGTGCAAAATAGAAATTTTAAAACGCAAACATTGAATGAGAACGTGTCTAATCAACCTACCGTCTTTGCAGGATCTACGGCTGGAACTACATGTCCTTCCGCTTCTGGATCGGCTCGTGGATCACGCTGATCCTAGTGATATTGGTCGCGATCGACGCCAGCGCTCTAGTCTGCTATATCACGCGGTTCACCGAGGAGAACTTCGCCACCTTGATCGCTTTCATCTTCATCTACAAAGTACGCCGATCAAACGGCAAAGTTTAATAGAGATAAGAGACCTTGAACCATTGGATCATTCGAGGAGAACACGGTTTGGGTCGTCGTCGCCCGTGTTAATTATGCAATAGCGTCCTTCTCGGCCGATCCAGTTAATTGGATGGGGTAAAACTGCCGCGTGCTTCACGAATCGCTTCATCAGCGAAATAGCCGACATTGGGGTCACGAGTTACGAACAAGCTGTACCGTGGTGCTCCTCTTGGGCTTCGAATGTAGTGTCCCTCTCCAAATATTTCGTTTCGATGATGACACCTCCTTCCAATTTTTATTATTCCGTTACGTCTTTCGAATTGAGAGATGTTATGGACGTGGGGCAAGTTGAGCTTCTTGGCGGAGCAATTTGGCTACGCATACAGCTCTAGCCACTCCCACAGGCGTTCCTGCAACCCCCACTACCTCTTCAGTCAGAAGTAATAGTGTATCAGCAGCGAACCATATTCAATTGTTGTATTGTATCTTTGAAATTGAGAAATTGTATGGCGTCTCCCACAGGCGTTCCTCCGATCCGCACCGACCCTCAAGGCACTAGTCGTAAGGCAACATCGAGTTAGAATGTCTCGCTGTCTTTCTAAAATTAAGAGACGTTATGAAGATTGCAGAACACGTGCCAATACTCTGTTTCAGGCGATCGAGAACGTTTTATCAATCGGCAAGAAGTATCCCATCAACACCCACGCGAACGACCAGTTCAACATCGACTGTTGGTGCAAACCTCCGAACAGCAGTCTACCGTCCAGCTATGATCATGTCAATTGGACGACGCTAGATCAGAAAGCATGCCAGGTGAATGTTCTCGTTAGACAAGATTACAAACCATCGAGGCGAGCCCCTAACGTCGTTAACTCTCTTTCAGACCTATAACGGTACCTTAGTGGGTGACGGTTGCAATCTACCGCACTACATACCCGACGTGTTCCTGATGTCAATTATACTGTTCATGGGCACCTTTTTATTATCCGTCGAGCTGAAAGACTTCAAAAACGCTCTTTTCTTCCCATCGAAGGTATTGCATTTAGTAGCTATATCTAAAACTGTTAACAGATGATGTACCGGCAATTCTTTCATACGGAAGATATTTCATGAGAATTTCGGTTCGATTGTAGGTCAGACAGGTGGTCAGCGACTTCGCGGTGATAATCGCGATCTTCTCGATGAGCGCGCTCGATCATTTTGTAAACATACCGACGCCAAAGCTAGAAGTGCCGGAGGAGTTTAAACCGACATTGCACAACCGGGGATGGGTTATCTGGCCTTTTCAACATAATCCATGGTGGAGCGCCATTGTCGCGTGTCTGCCAGCTCTCCTAGGCACTATACTGATCTTCATGGACCAACAGATCACCGCCGTGATCGTTAACAGAAAAGAAAACAAGCTGAAGGCAAGTAGCTGTTCAACCAAGACCTCAACTCCAACTTAAACATAAATCTCTCTCTAACCACAATTCAAAAATTGTTTGCACAATTTCTTTAAATGTTTCGACTGTTTTTTCCAGAGATTATAATTAGTGTATATAATTAGTGTAATTCGTTCGTTTAGAAAGGGTGCGGTTACCACCTGGACCTGTTCATCCTCGCGATTCTAATCGAGGTCTGCTCGGTGATGGGACTGCCGTGGTTCGTCGCAGCAACTGTACTCTCTATCAATCATGTGAACTCGCTGAAGTTAGAATCCGAATGCGCCGCACCAGGTGAAAAACCGCAGTTCCTTGGGGTTCGCGAGCAGCGAGTCACCCACATTCTCATCTTCCTGATGATCGGATGCTCCGTATTACTGACACCGATGCTCAGACATATTCCCATGCCTGTTTTATTTGGTGTTTTCCTCTACATGGGCGTCGCCTCTCTGAAAGGCCTCCAGTTCTTCGACAGAATCCTGATCATGCTTATGCCGGTCAAATACCAGCCCGACTACATGTTCCTCCGACAGGTACAAAAATTCATGAACCAATTCTTCTGAACATTTTGATCTTATTGTAATTCTCTACACACTATCCTACGATTATTTCGTGATTCTTGAAAGTTTCATTCAGAAGATCAAAAGGGCCCCATTAAGATGGT
Organism: Lasioglossum villosulum; assembly: GCA_963971365.1. Classification (NCBI taxonomy): domain Eukaryota; kingdom Metazoa; phylum Arthropoda; class Insecta; order Hymenoptera; family Halictidae; genus Lasioglossum; species Lasioglossum villosulum. The sequence continues at coordinate 17,847,266 of OZ020498.1, read as the reverse complement.
CAAAACTGGCCTTAGAGCTTTTCCAATGTCTTTTGAACCATTCGAAAGCTGACCAAGAAAAACCCCTCTGAGTAATATTTCAGTCCACGAGCTTACCCGTGAGGGTAGTTACAGGGTAAAATAGATTTTGCTCTTCCGGCGCATTTTCCGGTCTCAAATGCGTTCTAAAATTCTGAAAAAATGTAACACATTCCGGATCCTAAGGTGCATTTTTGAGATGTTTTTGTTGCAAACTGTGGTCTTAAAAATGAAAAATCTCAAAAACATCGGATTCCTGTTAAATATCACAATGCGTGGTTAAAAATGTCATTTTGACAAAAATTTCCTAATTTTGAACGCCTGTCTTTCGGTGCCTATTGGGTCAAAAAATACGTTTGAACAGTGAAATTTGAAGGAAATTTAATGCTCTTTCCAAAAATGAAAACAAAAAGTTCTTAGGATTCATAGTTTATTAGTAATAAATAGGCTAAAAACCAACAAAGGTAATAAGAATCGTGGTTTTTCCTCTCCCCAAGTTAGTACAAGTTTGACCTCGAGGTCAAAAACTCAGAGTCGACACTCTAGAGTACCCCTAAATGACGTGTCAAAATTTCATTAAGTTCTGAATAATTTTCAGGTAGAAGTACCTGGCGACTGGACTAATTATTTTACCTAAAAAATGTGACTTGAGAGAAAGAAAAAATTGTAATCTGTACGATATACATATACCTGAATGTTCGTAACGCTTACAACATCGCCGGTTGGCACGGTGGTTAAGGCGTCGGAGTACAGAGTGGATACTTTCATAGCAGTTTTTTTTCCATACGTCAAACTCCATTTTTTCAATATCTTATTATGTATATGGTTTATTCATATGAATTTAACAATATTTTTTTCATGTTTTAAAAATATTTAAGTAACATTTTAAAGTAAAATACATATAAAAATAGTTTTGGAGTTTAGAAACTATTATAAAACTTCTAACATTGAAAAACGATTGCACAAAATCGGCAACGACCTAGCATTGATTTTCGATGGGACATACATTCGTCACCAGAAAAGTACCAATAACGAGTACCAGCGAAAATCATATTCAAGCCTAAAATAGGTACCATCGTGCAAACCCTTTACAATCTGTACCACGAATGGCTGTATTGTAGATAAGGTCGATCCATTTTATGCTAATCACAATGATGCCGTGATAGTGCGCGTTGTTCTTAAAAATCCAAATGGGATGAAACCCCTCATGAAGCGGGGAGACTTTTGTATTGTCGACATCTATTGGATTAGGGTAGTACGAAATAAACTAAACTCAGTATATTCAATTAAGACTTTAATTTAGTAATTAATTAAACTGAGCAAGAGAGAACGTGGTATAGTATCGAAAACTATACTCGAAGTGAATAGACGCCGCCGAAAAGTAAGAAACAAACGAGAACAACTATTGTTAACTTGTTACAAAAGAACGCAACAAAATTTTTGAAAATTTGACAAGATATAATTTTTACTAATTTAATGCAATTACCAAAGTTTGAGTTAGATTCTCTACACCGTTTAATATTTATAACAACTTAAAGTTTGCACATTTTAATACGTCTTTTTATGGAGAATTCATAAAATTCCACTTCAAACCCTATTTAAACCTTGAAAAAAGGCAACTAGAAACTCCAGTTTTTTATATATAGTAAAAATTATGTATTTAATTACGTTCAAAATTTATTAGGATACACTAAACAGTTAAAGAGCAAAAAATTATAAACTGTTACAAAACTTCAAAATTATCGTGTTATCATCTAACTAGCTTGAAAACGCGACAATACTGTAGACCACTGAATATAGCTACTATTCGGAGGGTACAAGCATTCACAAAATTCATTTACAATATATTATAATATGAAGACAATTTGATTAAAAAATAAATATAACATGAAATTCGCTAATTAAACGAAAGCTTTTTAAATTAATCTATTTTTTAAATGCAAAATATACTCGTGAATGGATTTCATTGCCAATATATTGATGGATCTCGAATTTCTTGTACTTTTAAACGTTCTCAGCTGTCGAGGGAAGAGTCGAATTTTTCTGGAACCATAACAAAAGTTCGTTGGGTTGCAGAGGTAGTGCGACCGACCATATCTACAACATAGCCATTCGTTGTACAGATTGTAAAGGGTTTGCAGAATAGTACCTTTTTATGGCCTGAATATGATTTTTGCTGGTATTTGTCATTGGAACTTTTCTGGCGACGAATATATGTCCCATCGAAAATCAACGGTAGGTGGTTGCCGATTTTATAATACTTGCTCCGAAACTATTTTTGTATGTACTTTACTTAAAAATGATACTTAAACATTTTTAAAACATTAAAAAGAAATTGTTAAACTCATATGAATAAATCATATGCATAATAAGAAATTGAAAAAAAGAAGTTTGACGTATGGAAAAAACCTGTTATTGACAGGATTCGGAATCCCAGAGTACCCGCTCCGTAGTCCGACCCCTTAACCTCCGTGCCAACCGTCGATGTTGTAAGCGTTGCGAACATTCAAGTATACAGGGTGTCCCAAAATAAGTGTAACTCCCGGAAATGGGAGGTTCCTTAGGTCATTTGAAGCAACATTTTCTTTTACAAAAAAGGCGTCTGCGGCTTTGTTTAGGAGTTATTAACGAAAAACACAGACCAATCAGAGCCCGGCTATAGCGAACAGAGCCCGACTCGGCGACAGGGCCCGCTCAACGTGGTGTCGCTATTGGCCGAACCAGAATCAATCCGCTGTAACCGTGCTCTGATTAGTTCGTGTTTTTTGTTAATAACTCCTAAACAAAGCGGCGGACACTATTTTTGTAAAGGAAAATGTCGCTTCAAATGACCCAAGGAACCTCTCATTTCCGGGAGTTACACTTATTTTGGGACACCCTGTATGTATATCGTACAGATTATAATTTTTTCTTTCTCTCAAGTTACTTTTTTAGGGAAAATATTTTCTGTTTCAGTGTAATAACGCTAAAACTTACTTAATATACGCCCACGGTAAAGCCAACACGTGTAACTTTCCTCCTCACAGCAAAAACGTCCAAAAAAATTCGGCTTTTATTGTTTTCGACAATGAAGCAGCCGTACAAAACATCTTTAAATAATTGGCGACACTGCCTGTTATAGTAGTTCATCAGGAAACCAAAAAATGCAATGGCATGTTTTCATATTTTTGAGAAGAAATAAATATCCGATTTTTTTTAGGTTTTTCATTTTTAGAAACCACAGTTTGCAACAAAAAAATCTCAAAAATGCGCCTTAGGATCCGGAATGTGTCATATTTTTTCAGAATTTTAGAACGCATTCTTGCCCTCATTCTTGCCCTCACGGGCAAACTCGTGGGCTGAAATATTACTCAGAGGGGTTTTTCTTGGTCAGCTTGCAAATGGTTCAAGAGCCATTGAAAAAGCTCTAAGGCCAGTTTTGACCATCTTAGTCGACTAGGCCCATTCACTTTTTCTGATTCTAATATTGTACAATTCCACGAAAAAATGATAATACCTTGATTAAATAAAAAGTTCTAATATACAGGGTGTCCCAAAACTAGTGTAGGAGCGGAAAGTGGGAGGTTCCTTGGGTCATTTGAAGCTACATTTGCATTTACAAAAATGGTGTCCACGGCTTTGTTCAGGAGTTAGTAACGAAAAACACGGACCAATCAGAGCGCAACGTAGACGCGAGTTAGCACAGCCAGCCCGACGCGTCAACTGTCAATTGCCCGAACGTGCCATCGCATGTTTACATCGCACTGTGATTCTTCCGTGTTTTTCATTAATAACTTCTAAACAAAACCGCGGACGCCATTTTTGTAAAGGAAAATGTCGCTTTAAATGACCCAAGGAACCTCCCATTTTCCGCTTCTACACTAGTTTTGGGACACCCTGTAGGGAATCCAAGACCTAACCTAGACCTAGCGGTTTGGCGCAGTACGTATGTATTACAGTAATGTGCCATTCGAAGGCTTCGTACAGACCTAAACGTTTTGGCGAACCGTTCGCCAACCCATTTGACGAACCGCGCATTTCGCCAAACATGTCGCGCCGCGCCGAATGCCGCGTAGAACGGCGCGCTTCAGATAACAGCGAACAGAACAGATTTGTGCTATTTTCAGAATTTCTTGCGAACAACTATTGAACCTGCAGCGACATATACTGTCAGCGACATGTACTACACAAAGAAACACTGAAAATGTAGGCAGTTTCTTGAGTAAATTAAAGTTTCAAAGTGAAATGTTCAAGTCAGGAGATTGATTAATTAGATTGAAGACTAAATGACTTGACTGTTTGAAGATGTTATGACATTTCTTCGCGCCAAACGGTAGCACTTGCACATCTGTTTCCAAGACAGATAGAGCATATCTTAAACATTCATAAAATAAAGAATAAATGTCAAGAAATAGAAAGAAATTTATATACAAAGACATCGGTGATTTAAATTATCTTAAAAAATTATATCTTTACTTCCTAATTTAACATTTAGCATTGCATTTTTTGTTGTTGTTTACGAAACGCGCTCTCGGAACTTAACCATTCCGTTTTTATTCAGAATATGCATCGCGGAATCATAAAAAGACGAAAATTTATCATGTTGCAACATCTCCAAAAATTCAAGTCATTTAGTCTTGAATCGTATGTCTTTAATGCTTCGTACTGACCTGAACATTTCACTTTGAAACTTTAATTCACTCAATAAACTGCCAACATTTGCCAAGAAATATTGGAGAAACGGTTCGCCAAACCGTTTAGGTCTGTACGAAGCCTAAGACCGGCCGAGAACACGGCTCTATGTTCTTTCGTCTACCCATTCCACTGGAGGGCGTACCCAGTACCCAGAGAGAGGCAAAGAAACTCGAGTTGCCTCGGTCAACGAGCAGTGTGAACATGCCGTGTAATTCGCTACCGGGTCGGGTATATCGATGTGAACCCACTAATCCAATTACAAAATTTATTTATTTTCCATTATTTCTTCGTGGGACTTCAACCAACATATTCGTGGCATAATTTAAATCGAAATGATATCATATATGATATAATTCCGATGATATTTAAATCGAGGAAGAACAGGGTATGGGAAATGGTGTCAACTGTATCGGCGCCCGCGACTTTCTACGTCTCTTTCTTTTCCATATCCTTCTTTAACAGTTCTCTGTATCTCGATCGTCAATTGTTCATAACTAAATTTTATGTTATCGGCGCACTGGTTCTATCAATTAGACAATAAGCAAGTTTGCAAAAATATTACATGAAATTTAATTCAACGGTTCGGTCTCAGTTTAGACCATCTTCAAGAATAGAACATTTCAGTATTGCGTCTGTAAGAATTAATCAAAGACAATTTGTAAACCGTGATTTATATAAGCAGAAACTTGAATTCAGAAACAAGTTCTATCCTTGAAGATGGTCTAAACTAAGACCGAAACGTTGAATTAAATTTCATGTAATATTTTTGCAAACTTACTTATTGTCTAATTGATCGAACCAGTGCGCCGATAACATTAAATTTAGCTATCCTTCTTTGCGTCGAAAACTTCCATCGTTCAGTAGACAAGTAAATATATTTGAGATTATATCATATTCGGTATCATTTTCAAACTCCCATCAAAAAGTAATGAAAAATACTTAAAGAAGTTTTGTTATTGGATTAATTATGTATAAACTTCTCGGAGGCCAAGACCTCTTGAGCTTCGTTGTCCTTTTCTACGTACGGCGTGGTCGACGAAGCCGCAAAAAATACTGTCCTGTTCAGAATGGGACATTACTGTATTTACCCGCTCCTATGTCTGAAAATCAACATGGCTCGTATATAACTTTTAAACGAATGAACTCCGCACACTGAAACTTGGATTCCTTACAGTAGAATTTAAATTTTTATTATTTTTTCATTGAATTGTATAATATTACATTCGGAAAAGTTGAAAACTTCTGGTCCCCTGAGTGAAAATTCAGCCGCAATTTTAGCCGTGAACCAACACCTCCAATGCAATCTAATAATGTCAGTTAGGCCGAAAGATGATTTTTAAGTACTCTACATATAATTATTGAAAATTCTAGACTTCCGGTAGATAAAGTGTTAGGATTGAAATCAAATTCATTCGGAATGGATAAGTTTTATTTAATGAGGTTGTTGTACAATTGTGATACAGGTACCACTGAAACGCGTGCACGTGTTCACGGTGATACAACTAACCTGTCTGGCCTGCCTCTGGATCATCAAGTCCTTCAGCAGCACCTCCATTTTGTTCCCTCTGATGGTCAGTATTAATCAAGCCGTTCTCTCTCGAGACAAAGAACATTTATATTTATTGCATGTTTACATTGACTGCAGTGGCTAAATATCGATAACAGTAAGATACAATTTTATTTGTGTAGACGCACTCCATATTGTACACTAAAATTGTTTAACGCCATTGCCAACAAATTAACAAAATTTTTTTCCAACTGTGCTCAAAACTGCGAATGGGTATGCATTTATGAAGTGCACAACATTGGAAAGCATAAGAAAATGCCGAAACTATTTGTCACATTTTTATCAGAAGAAATCTCTAGCTACGGGTTTCCTTCTCATTTTAATCGTTGCCAAAGAGTCTATGAAATCGTAAACTTGAAAAGCGGTCAGCAGTGTATTGTAAACGTAATGTTGACTACTCGATGACTTTAAGACGAAAAATCTCTGAAATCTCTGAATTGATGGCTTCTTTCGACGTTTCAGCTGGTGGTAATGATCGGAATCCGCAAATCCCTGGATCTGTTGTTCACGCAACGTGAGCTGAAGATCCTGGACGACGTGATGCCGGAACCTAGCAGAAAGCACGCGGAAGATCTTCGCCAGCTCGAGAGTGGCGAGGTTAGCACCGTGAGACGAATACTAAACGCGATCGTTGGCCGTAAATAGCATACGAAGAGTGGCCGCGTGGCGAACATTTGCCCCGTGGTCACTGTGACTGTTTGCGACTGCGGCAAGCTGGCGTCCTTCCGCCAAAAACAGGAGGAACGCGACAACAACACGGTGGTCCTCGATCCCCTTGAATAAACAAAAACCATTGAGAAAATTTTATCACGAAACGTACCTTACACTCGCCGCCGTCATCGGTTATATTGTTGTTGTTGTTCTTGTTGTTCTTGTTAATTCTTTGTCCGACCAAACAAGCAATAATCTTGGACGTGCCCAAGAGAAACTCGAGAAGCGGATCGGCAGCTGTGCGAAAAAACAATGAAAATGATGCTCGTTCTCCGTTTGTTCTATCTGCGAGGAGAGACGTTCGCACAATACACCGACCAAAAAACATCCTTTCGCACAGCATGGCCGACCGTCGCCAATGCGTATGCCAAATCTGCGACAAACCAAACCAAGCCGCTTCGACCAGTATTAATTATACAACTTCTGCGCCGCCGTGAACGTTCGAACGATTTATATTCGCCGATTTATGAGAGATTAGTTAATCCTTGAGTGGATAATGTAGATATACTTGAAATTATTCGAGCCTTGTGCACTGTACAGAAAAAGAGAATCCATTGCACTTCGTTAGCGACGCTATGACTGTATTCACAATATGTTCCTCGAAAATGCTACTAGATATACTATTTTTCTTTACATTGGAATGATGATGATCGATAAAAGAAATCAGAGATTAAAAAGTTTAGTTCTGGTGATAGACAGCGGATCTTTATGCAAAATAAAAATTTTCCACCTGAACTGCAACCAAAGTGACATAGAAATTTAATTTGTCTCTTAAGGATGCGCTTGACCCCCCCCCCGTGGGAATTTTTTGGCGTACTTAGCGACATTGCGGCGAAACCTGAAAGCTCCTCGACAAGGATAGACCCACCTTCTCTCTCCTGTAGGGCTGCAACAGAGACTGACATACGTCGCTCGCAAGAGAGACAAAGACAGAGATTACGAAGCAGTTTGTTTTCCGATGCGCCTACTACAGAAGCATTCAGCGAGGAAGCAATATTTTTTGATGCTCTTTGTGTAGAAATGTTCTCCGAATTATTTCGCGTCGCCGTACAGAGCCCTTTTTTGCAATTTGTCTCCTGAATCTTTATAAACAATAATTTTGTATGTTTTTCATAGAAAATTTTTTTTTCTGTACACTTTTTCCAAAAAAGGGCTCTGTACGGCGACGCGAAATAATTCGGAGAACATTTCTACACAAAGAGCATCAAAAAATATTGCTTCCTCGCTGAATGCTTCTGTAGTAGGCGCATCGGAAAACAAACTGCTTCGTAATCTCTGTCTTTGTCTCTCTTGCGAGCGACGTATGTCAGTCTCTGTTGCAGCCCTACAGGAGAGAGAAGGTGGGTCTATCCTTGTCGAGGAGCTTTCAGGTTTCGCCGCAATGTCGCTAAGTACGCCAAAAAATTCCCACGGGGGGGGGTCAAGCGCAGCCTTAATATGTTCAATAGGTTGAAAATGATATAAAAGTATTTCGGAATTCGTCCGTAATGCAGGGATGAGCATGGGTGGAGCCCCTCAAACGCTTGCTTCTCCCACCAACCTCTCTTTCATGCAACGCGCGCCTCGGTTCGTAACGGTGGATGCTGGTGGGAGGCAGTGGGCCCTGTGGTATGGGCCAGTCTTGCCAGACGGGGCGCTTTTTTCGCGCATGCGCGACGATTTTGACGTCATACGGCCTCAGTCAAGTACGAAAATCGGGTACTTTGGTCGCCCCGCAAAATTTATTATTTGATTAAATATTAACAATAACTTATCTGAAATTCTCGCAGCCCGCTGTTCTTTCGTGCCTCGTGTCGTAACGGTCGTAACGGACTCCGCGAGACGTTCCCGCTAATAATAGTCTTCCACTACTTTCCCTCCAATAGTTCCCCACAAACTTCGGACGTAGATACGTTCCTGCCGAAACTCGCGCATGCGCGAAAAAAGCGCCCCGTTTGGCAAGACTGATTGAGGCAAAAATGCCCATCCCTGGTCTAATATGTTGAATGTTTTAACTTTAAACTACACCTACTTATTTTTGTCATAAATGCGTAAAATCTGCTGTCGGGCCATGACCTTCACTTGAATGATTTGTGATACTGAGGATAAAATGTATGAGATGCTAAGGATTATTAACAAATATTGCTTTGTTAGTTACCGATGCTGCAAAACAGCTCAGTCTTCACTCGCCAAAATTAACATCGTTGATACAGAATGTTTCACAGAGAAAATATAAATGTTAGACCAACTAGAAAATGCAAGTATTCGTTGATTTGTTTATTGTGGAAGCCTGCTTAAGGGTTAATCGGCGATTTAACCACGATGCCCCTTTGCAAATTCGTCGTTATTGACCAATTTTTAGCCAATTGTGTGCTTACTAATACACATTAGTGTCAGATACAACGAGTCATTGTCGAATAATTGTTCGAACGTCCGCGGTGTATTTATTACGGATGATGTTTGCGATGTCGAGTGGTCGTCTACAACTGTTCGCACTTCACGAAGCCTAGTCTCGCTCGGCCTAGCAAAGAAACGAAAGTGAAAAGAGGAAGAGACACCGGCCAAGTATACAAATACAAAAATCCTTGTCACTCGATCGCGACAACACGCCTACCCTTCGACACACATGTATAGCGCTTCGACTATATAGTCGATCATGGATGACCTGCCTTAAACCTATTCGAAATACAATATTCTTTGAAAACACACACCAATCTCTCTGTAATCCCGACTGTTTCTTGCGCAGCATTCGATAACCGACACGACCGACACAGTATACTGCGCACATTCCTTGACTACACACCGAAAGTATAGTAAACCCGTTGTCGGTCAGACGAGATGGACATTTTTATACATCGAAATGGCGGAGATTGGCGTTTTGTGAACGCCTCGCGAGACGAATCACGATTCGAGATTTCGAATCGATTAATCAAAAAGTTACGGAAATGAAATTCCCATAACTTGGACTTGCGCGGGTTGATAATCGGGCGAAAATGATCGATAAGGATAATGAGAAAAGGAGGCGATAAGGTAGCAGTCCTGCCGTCGAGTCCTGCGGATGTCATCCGGTACGTGACCACATGTGCACGTGTCCTTATAGTTCCTCAGCGCACGAGGAATGTCATTTTCAAAGTCTTATCTATTATACATCCCCCGCTGACGATCACACACACTATCATTACGTTGACCATCGAATGTCGAGCACTGCGAGTATACGTCCTGTTGCGATCGCGATGTCGATGGCGCGGATTACGACCGTATCGAAACGCACGATCTTTTCCAGTAGAACTTGTAATTTCACTATCGTTGGCTGAATAAAAGATTTGTAGACAGAGCGAAAATTGCGAGTCTCGCTCTTTCACACGCGATAACGAACAGACCTACAATGACTCATGTGGCTACTCGATTTTCATCGGAGCTGCAAGTATTAGAGCTTTTCGAAATAGTATTTAGTCCTCATCGAATTAAAGTGTTCGAAATGGCGGGAAATTTTTTCGAGACATTTTTGTACAAAATGTCTATTGATCTACGTTCGCTCACAGTTTGATCATAATAGACTTTATGATACAATTATCTTTGTTGCTACAATATTTCATCGAGTTCTCAACATACAATTTTTTGTATATTTATATTAGAATTATATATATATATACAGGGCGTTCCACTACAGGTGGGAGAAAATTTAAGGGTTGGTTTTTAACGATGATATAAGACGAAAATGAAGAATAAAAAAATTGCGATTTCGGCTTCGTTATTTAACTATTAACAACGTGACAGTCACGTATCAAGTGACAGATGCATGAATAACTTGGTTCTCGTTTGGGGCCCCAGCGAGGTGAAAATGTTTAACAAATCGTTGGACAACGTTGAACTACAATATTTGACGTACACAACGTATACTTCTGTTAGACGCGTTGTTGATTTTTAATTGTTAATAGTTAAATAACAAAGCCGAAATCGCAATTTTTTTATTCTTCATTTTTGTCTTATATCATCGTTAAGAACCACCCCTTAAATTTTCTCCCACCTGTAGTCGAACACCCTGTATATATATATTATATATATATATATATCTACACTGTCAATGAAAAATTGACATCATTCGATTGTATTAGGTGTACAAATTAATTCGTGGCTCTCCCAGTTGACCATTTGTAATTTTATTTTATTCATTAATCACTTGTATAAGACTGTGTAAATGCGTACAAAGCGATACAGATGATAATCGACAGTACAATGCATTTTTTAATACAACACAGTGTATGGATTCAATTCTTTATATTAATTCAACGTGCCTCTTTACGAAAAACATTAAGTCCCAAAAAATGTAAAGATAGAACAAGGATCAGAAGTATTTACTGCCTGTTTAAAGGAAGATTGTCGGACAGGTCCAAACAGATGTCAAAAGCTAAATGCGTCATTGTAGATTTGTCGACCGATGCGAATCGATACACCGTTTGAATATCCAAATCCATCTTCGTGCGTGCAACTTCTGAGACGTTAGTCGAGAGAGTTTTGCTCAGCTCGATGCATGGCTTCAAGGCTTCTCATGACCGATTTTTGATCATTGTGTTCGCTCGTAAAATTAATCGAGCCACGTGTTCCACAGGAACAGAATGAGTCAACGGGTTACGGAACGACACCAGGCAACATACAGATCTCTTTGGCGAATGGGAACATCATGAAGATCCCCGTGACGAGTATCAACATCAGCGAGGAAGTGAACAAGACTGGGATTTGGCAGCAGGTGAACGAAGGGAATGAGAAGCCGAAGCAGTCTAAGCTGATCAAGTACGTACTAGATCAATTTAATAGCCTTGATATGGAAAAAATCCAGAAAATTTTACAAACGGCAATTTTATTCTATGCTGAGGTCGAACTGAAATATCTGTTAAGCAAGATACATTTCAATAAAATTACAGATAGTTGGTTAAACTATATGCTGTCGTGCTTGAAAAGTGCATAAAATATATAACAAGTTAAAATATAATTTTCAGCTCCTTAGAATGGTTGAAAAAAAAAATACCCTTATGTTTGGCTCCTGCCTCTTGCCATTGATACAGACAATCTTTGTTTAGCATAAAGAGAGATCCGCAGTCTACATACTGATTACAATTTCTTCAAAACAAAATAATAATACAAATATTGTTTTAACTAACAGTATCAAAATTTTGAGTGCCCAATTAAAGTGCAATGAGTTAATTTTCGATCGCCAAAATTGGAGGGAAAATGTTTACCTCTTCGCATAAACAATTACACAATTGTATGAAGATAACATTCAGGGAAATAAGAAGATGTACCAGTTAGATAGAGATTGTTGTTAAATTGTGGACGTTTAAATGATTGAATGTCTTTGAATTTAGCGCGGGAAAGCAAAAGAAGCATTCAAAAAAGGATAGCTCGTTGATGGCCGACGAGACAACTAGACTGACCACCATGACCGAAGAGGACGAGGATGACAGTGGAATCTCGATCAAGGTGACACACGTAAATGACTCTAAATTCTAACCACGATCACCATCAATTCGATAAATCACATGGCAAGACACACAGCAAGAGCACCAATACACCGGCATGCGACATACCCCCTGTACGCTACTGTGAGTAAGACTATGAAAGGGGGCTGCACGGTACCCTTGGGTAGAGTCGTCTCTAAATAGAAATTGCTCCTTAGGAAGAACGCTCACTCCGATACATAGCATAAAAAATATATACAGGGAGAGGCACGAAAAACAGAACAACTGAATTTCTCTGTTGATATGAAGGATAAAGAAAAGTTTCATGACAGATCTTGTGATTAATGTTTTTTTTCGTCATTTCAAAGTCAAGTGTCTGAACGGACCCTTAGATAGGATGAACGAGCTGGCGATAATATGTGTCCATTACGTCGTATCCAGTGATTTGGAAATTTATTATTCACAAATTCCCTTATACCATACGGTGTGTGATGTCAAGTTTTTCGCCGTTTCTATGGACGAGAAAACGGTCAACCCCTAGTCATTTGAAAGTCATAAAAAATAGCACAGTAGATCTTACAAATGTCGTTTTCTCGTCGTTTTTACGTCTCTACGTCTTACGTCTCGAAAAGACGCCTTTTGCACGTCCCTAAAAGGCGTACTTTTTCAGACGTTGTTTTGGCGGTTGGAGAAAGGTGCCTTTTATGGATCTCATTTCTGACGTAGAAACGACGTATCCAAAGCGGTGCCTTTTACACGTCCAAAGAAACGTCTTTTCGGATACGGCGTTTCTACGTCAGAAGTGAGACAAATAAAAGGCACCTTTCTCCAACCACCAAAACGACGTCTAAAAAAGTACGCATTTTTGGACGTGTAAAAGGCACCTCTTTCGAGATGGGTTATTTGGTCGTTGGGGTTATCGTTTCGTTGTCGTTTTATGGGTATAGTACAATTAGTGTTTTTTAACATTTTTATTTACGTGTTAGTACCGCAGAAATCTGAGCCGCCAAATGCGGTGGTATTGTGTCTTCGTATTGCAATTAGTATATATCCCAGATAGCACAATACGTCTTTAAATAGTCGATCCCTCGTCTTTTTTACGCCTTTATGATTTACATCCTATAAAGATGTCTTTTTGCAGTCGTCGTTTTTAGAGTCGAAGGAAGACGTCTTTTCTTCGTCTCATTTTTGCCCTAAAAACGATGGTCGCCAAAGAGACGTCTTTTACACATCTTAAAAGTCGTCTTTTTGGAGGCGTTGTTCTTACGGCTGAAAGAAGGAGACTTTTTTGCGTCTCATTTCTGCCTTATAAGCGACGGTCTATATATACAATCTTTCTATTATACAAATTGTTCTGTAATTTCTGTTACGCTAAAAAGCCGAGCGGGTTGCCTTCCGAATAGGTACAGAAAATTGACGAGCGGGTTGCCTTCCGAAGGGGGGCAGAAAAGTGAGGAGTGGGTTGCCGCCCGTAGGATAGAATACGATACGATACACGATAAGATACGATACACGATACGATACGATACACGATACGATACGATACACGATAAGATACGATACACGATACGATACGATACACGATACGATACGATACACGATACGATACGATACACGATACGATACACGATACGATACACGATACGATACGATACACGATACGATACGATACACGATACGATACGATACACGATACGATACGATACACGATACGATACGATACACGATACGATACTATATAAAATATTATAATATAATATAATCTTTTCTATTATATAAAATAGTTCTGTAGTTTCTGTCACGCTAAAGCACCGAACGGGTTGGCTTCTGAAGGGGACCCGAAAATTGAGAATCGGGTTGCCTACTGTAGGGGAACCGAACAAAGTGCACTTAGCATGTACTAAGACATCCCAAGAGAAATTATACAAAATGAAAATCTTATTGACAATATAGCATTTAATGAAGCTAATTTGGAAGCTTAATTTTATTGAAGCAATAATAAATAAATGTATATATGCTTCATTAAAAGAAATACCTAAACAATATTTTTACAGATGTTTATAATTATCAGAAATAATTAAATGATTCGATATGATTTGAGCCCATAAAAATAAAAAGTATTGAATGTATCAATATAGGTTCGCACGGCTCATGAAGTAAACGATAGTCCCGAGTTCGAATCCCGTCAACTGCTTAAAAATTTTTGAATTGTAATAAGGTCTTTTCGAAGACGAAGTGTGGAATATTCCCTCAAGCAATGTATGAAAGTAGTAATATAGTATACACATATAGATTTTCTATTTTTTAAATAATTTTTTTTTAAATTTGAAGATTTTATGCGTCTAAAAAAGACGCTTAAAACATGCCTGAAAGATCCCTAAAAAGACGTTAAAAAGATACCAAAAAGACGTCTTAAAGATACGTCTTTCAGGCGATTTTTAAGACCTCTTTACAAGACATCTTTAAGATGCCAGAAAGACCTGTAAGAGACATCTTTAAGTCACCCAGTTTTGTAACAAAGATGTGTTGAAAACCTACAAAGATGTGATAACGACGTAACAACGATCTGTTAAAGAGGTAAAAGACGACAGACATCCTACAGATATCTTTAAAATGTGTTTGTGCAATCTGGGTGTGGTGCCATTAAAAAAGACACTGATGACCTTGAAAAGACGACAGAGAAACGTTAATCACAACATCTGTTAGTATTAGCATATTGTCCTCTTTGAACGATTGCATTTCACTTTAAAAGTTTCGTTTATCCTTCATACCAGCAGAGAAATTCAAGTGTTTTGTTTTTCGGGACTCACCCTGTTTATACATAGAATTGTTGTTATCTTGTATGGCTTGGAGCAGTGACAAACATTATAAGCAGTCTTCTTTGCGCCGTTCAGCTAACAATAAGCTTCGTTTAACACGCATAAAGGTACAACTTGTAGAAAGCTGAAAAAACGAACTTCGATCTTAAATTCCTTCAACGTTTGGAAATGAGAGGTTCTTGAGACCATTTCAAGCGACATTTCCGTTTGCAAAAATGGTGTCCATGGTTTTGCTAAGGAGTTATTAACGAAAACCACGGACCAATCAGAGCACAGATGCAGCGAATGAAGGCCGACTCGCCGATTGGTCTGTGTTTTTCGTTAATAACTCCTAAACAAAGCCGTGGACGCCATTTATGCAAAGCAAAATGTCGCTTGAAATAGTCTCAGGAACCTCCGATTTCTGGATGTTGAACGATTTTGAGACACTCTGTAGATTTAAAAATAAAGAATAATTTTTTAAAAATTGTTTTCTAAAGCTTTCTTGCGAGAACAGAAAAAATTTGAAAACGATATCACAGTTTATTTATTGACACTTTTCAAGATAAATAGCATGAATTCAGTTCAAGTATTGAAATCAATTCAAGTTCCCGGTAAGCTTCTACTGAATTGGTATAACTGCATTTTAGAATTTGATTAGAACTTATAGTCCCAATAATGGTAATTCCCGGAGAGGAACATTATAATATTTTTCTTAGCTGTATGATAAAGAATCCAAGATACGTAGCATTCAAATAACTTAATCTTCTTAACAAGCCTATCCCACAAATTTGTATAACTCCAACTAGAATTATACTAGAATTTACAATTAACTTTATCCACATTTCTCACTGCTCAATTCCCTTAAAAAATAAACCTGGTAACATGACTTTCAAACAATTGAGGACATCTGATGATATTGAAGACCCAGTTGAACAGTTCCCTTCCCTGTTCTGCATCGCAACGCGCCTCGCAGTTATTTGCACGTAATTAGCATTACTCGTTCGTAGTTAGCGTGTTTCTCATCGAAGCCGATCGAAAGCATGCTTTATGTTACGTTCGGTGATTCCAGGTAGACTTGATCCGATCGAAGGAGAGCCTCGGCCCGTTGACAGTGAACGGCACTACGTCTGCCGAAACATCCGTTTAACGATCCACAAGATTCGCAAGAATAACGAAGCGAAGATCGTCGTCAGAATGATCGAGGAGCTTCCGATTGGTCTCAGAGCTAACCGTTGCGAGCAGCATATCAATTTGTTGTGGAGTCCTCGGCGTTTCGATCGATACCCTGGGAGGAGGAATCATCGTCCCAAAGGCAATCATACGATAGAGAAGTGAAACACGCGCTGATCCGTGACAGACAATTGATTTTTTATTTCGTAGCGAGTACTGCCGCATGGGAGGCTATTATATTATCTTATCTTGCTATAATCTGATCGGGTGCAATTAACGAGTGCCACTAGCGTATAGCGTCGCGAGAATAAAAAAGGAAACAAGTAAAACGCACACCGTTTGAAGCCAGTTTGTTGCGCAGAATTGGGGCTCTTTGCTTTGGAAGAATTCTAAATTGCTCCCAAGAGCAAGCTTTCATCACTTGGTATCAGAAGGAAAAGAGGAATTGGATCTTGTTAATTTTTGTTCTTTTTCTGTACGAAATGCCTCGAGTGAGCGTGATCTCGTTACTCTCGATGAAACTATAGAGTGCTGTATAAGGCCATCTATGTGCTTCTTATCCCAAATTTAATCTTTCGAGTCATTACATGTTTCCAAAACAAGAAAGAAGCAATCTTTGAATGAAGAGCATCAAGAAGGCGTGGCTTAGGTGCTCTGGACGAGTCTCTCCCCACCCTGAATTGCCCCTAAGGGTAAGCCTCGTGGAGACTGCGCATACGTGCTCGCAGTAAGTGTGGCTTAGGTGTCCGAGATACCTAGAGGAGTGATAGAATGCCCCACAGGGCACAGTGGCCCATCCCTGCCGTGGTGCGTCGTAGATTCGAAACTCGAACATCGATGAGTCTCGATTCTACGGTGATCAGCGTGCGACAAACCCGTACTATTAACGTAACCGATAGAGAATAACTAGCGTAGTTTGTACCCGTAACAAACATGCCAAAGAAACCCCTTCAACGATACGTCGACGGTTCCTTCGAGGGATGGTCTCACGAACTTCGCCGAGGAATAAAGAGAATCGCGCGTGGTCGTTTTATCGTTAGACGAGACTAGCTTCGACGAATGATTGCGCGACGATGATGATCGTTGTCTGCCTCGATTTCATTTTCTAGTTACGAAGAGCCACCAGAAATGATGTCGAGGGGTGCGTGGGACACCGGCCAGAAACGACAATACTGTTATACGGCGAACGTACACAGGCGGTTTTTTACAAAGACGGAAACTGTTTGACCGAGCAAACTCTGCCCTGGGATCATGAGATTTTTCCACGTTTTTTAACCGATGTCCCGTGGAGACCGACTGAATTCTCCCTTGAAGAGTGTCCTCTCTCCAGTCGAGGTTGCCGAAGAACGGGTTACGATGAAATAACGGGAACCATTGTGACGGACAATGACTTGGCGAAGCCGAGTTTGATCACCAACTGCACTATCAATTTGAAACTTAATCTTGAAACCACTCCAAAGCTTTGAACATCACTCAGAACATCGTCATGTTCGAAGGTCCCAGTCTTATTTTCGCCCAACTTGTTTATAGGTCCTATACACTGTGCGTAGGATGCCCGTTAACGTATGAATAAAAAATCTGACGTTGAATGTTTAATAATAAAAATACAGTCAATGTGAGAACACAGATTCTGACGAGGCGGTTTATAAACATTTTAGCGTTGTATTACGAACCACTTAAAACAGTTAAGTCTACTGTGCCAACCGAGTGTCAAAAAACCGAAGATGCCACGAATGCATAAAATCTGCAGTACAATTATGCACGTCGAAATCGGTCTCTGAATTTATATGAAACTAAAATTTTTCTTAGCGATTCCATCGTGACCCCGGCAAACGAGACTATTCTCGTAACTGCAGTCTTTCATATAGCGACGGAAACCGAAAACAGAAGCAGAAGCATTTCCACCGTCTCGCAACCGTTAATTTTTACTCGAAGTCCACTGCGATCGATGGCAAGAGGATCCACAGAGAGAATCCAAAAACAATATTTTTCAGATGTCACGTTACCGAGTTGTTGCACATTTCCGAGGCTTTGCGAATTCGTTCAAGCGCTGCGCGAAAAAAAGTATTTTGTAAAAAAGTGTTAGAGCAAACGTATCCGCATCCGAGAGAAAGGAGCGGTGTTTTGAGCGAGCCGCTTTCGGTATGCGTCGATATACGCATGCGAGTAGCTATGTATGAGACATACATGACCGCTCGTGTTAATGTTACATGTGTTTTGTATTATAGTGCGTGACAAGCAATGTGATCGTGAATACGCGAGGATAGGTTCGTCAGTATTATACCGAAACGTATTTTTCGGTAAGAGAAACAATTAAGCGCGAGAATAGTAATTATTAGTGCATGGAGAACGCGTGAGAGAAAGCATCAGCTTTATCGTCAGAGTACGGATGTTTGTGCAAATATTTTTGTCACAAAACTGGAATCACACGGAGATTAATTTACAACAAAAATTCATTTACATGGCTCAGTATTTTGACAAAGAACAGAATCAAATAGAGATTAATTTATTCTAGTATCGAACAAATATTAATTTAACTAATTAAGTGGTCTGAAAAATTAGAGTTTAAATAATTTGGTTGGATGGTGACAGCAAAGGCTGGATACTTTATAAATTGAATATTATACAATCCGCAGTCTATTAATCGTGCATTTGTACGTAAACGGACTAAAATCTCCGCTGTGCTATAGCATTGATCGAGACACTTGTGATTAGCCGAATGAATACTGCACGGTGAAGAGTTTCGACACGGTGATATTTTCCATTTACAGCGTTTTCCAAATATCGCTTCTATGGCCATTTTATATGAAAAATTATATGAAAGAATTTGCGAGATTATCGAATACTGTTTATCGGGCCTGGCCTTGTCGATCAGTTGCCAGTGAGTCAAAAAAATTTTCTCAGTGGGCATTTGTCTGCATGAAGTCTTTTTAAAAATTAAAAATAATTCTGATTTCGTACACCATCAAGTTTTCATCAATTCTCCAAATCATAGGTTTTGAGCACTCTTCATGACTACCCTAAGTTCTAGATTTTCCGGAGGATCTTTATTGTTTGTAAGAATGCTGTTTGTAATTGCTGTTCGCAATTATGACCACCTTAAAATGTAACAACTTTCCAGTTTGTACATTTTGAACATAATAATTTCGTCATTAGCCATTCAATCATCCTTACAGTTTTATAAGTTCATATTTCATGAATTCTTACTCCACAATATTAATTTTCGTGGATCGAAAATGTCGCACGGACCCTAAACAAAACGCCTAAATCGTATAAGGCAGGCCCGAGTCAATTTTCGGAACGAAATACCTTTGAAACGAGGTAAAAGCTTCTCAACTTCAGCGAGCAAACAGAGTCGTGGGCGTGCATGATCGTATAGTATCGATGTAGCGTATTTGATGCATGTGTTTAGTATACCTACGACGACAAAGAGGCTGAATGCGTTCGTATATCAAAGTTTGACGTCCTCGTCTGAGTGTCAAGTATCGTTCTATACAACTCGAACGAGGCGAACGAGGCTGTGTGCTACAAACAACTTCCTCGATGAATTCTAATGAGTACATGGATCATTTGTACCATGAAGTAGTCGAGTTCTGCGCGCTTACCTTCATAATTACTTACGAGACTACGTGTGCGTGTACATACGAACAAAGAAAGAGGCAGGCTGCGAGCGTAAACGATACTTAATCAGTTGCACTCGTGTAATTCGCTGCCGTGCATGCAATCGATGTACATTAGTCCTATTTAACGACATTATTGATAAATTCTGATTCGAAAAACTTCTCGTCATCGTTGTCCAATTATTTCAACCCTGGAATCCTCGAAAACTATAATGGGTAATTATTACGTTTAGGGGAGGCAGCTACGATGACCTTCACCTAGACATATGTTGTCAAGGACAACATTCTGAACAACTTTTGTCATTAGGCCTCGTACAGACCTAAACGGTTTGCCGAACCATTTGCCGAACCGTTTGCCGAACCGTTCGCCAAACCGTTTGACCAACGCGCATTTCGCCAAACATTTTGCCGCGCTTAACGCCGCGCAGAACGGCACACATCGGTTAACAGCAAACAGAACGGAGTTGTGCTATTTTCAGAATTTCTTGTGAACAACTATGGAAACTGCAGCGGCATATACTACACAAAGAAATACAGAAATTATTGGTTGTTTATTCAGTGAATTAAAGTTTATAAATGAAATGTTCAAACAGATTCGAGACTACATAACTTGAATGTTTGTTTGCCTATACGTTTGCCGAACCGTTTGCCGAAACGTTTGCCGAAATGTTCGTCAATATTCGCGACGAAATGCGCGGATTCGTGTTTGCCGTTGATCCATCAGCTCCGGGAACGACGACGAACACGAATGTGCGCATTTTGACGAACATTTCGGCAAACGTTTCGGCAAACTGTTTGGCAAACGGTTCGACAAACGGTTCGGCAAATGGTTCGGCAAATGGTTCGGCAAACGTATAGGCAAACAAAAATTCAAGTCATGTAGTCTCGAATCTGATGTCTTTAATGCTTCGTCCTGACCTGAACATTTCATTTATAAACTTTAATTCACTGAATAAACTACCAAAAATTTCTGTTTTGTCTTTATGCAGTATATGCCGCTGCAGTTTCCATAGTTGTTCGCAAGAAATTCTGAAAATAGCACAAATCCGTTCCGTTTGCTGTTAGCCGAGGCGCGCCATTCTGTGCGGCGTTCGGCGCGGCGAAATATTTGGTGAAATGCGCGGTTCGTCAAACGGTTTGGCGAACGGTTCGGCAAACCGTTTAGGTCTGTACGAGGCCTTACATCTACCCGGTGCTCGGTTTTAATTTCCGAGATAATTACAATAAACTATTGCTAGTACTAAATTGAATTTTCCGTATTCGTGCACGTTCCGTGGCAACCTGCTTCGGCGCCGCGCGGCGTCTGTTTACTGTTTTTGTGAACACGTTGTGGAGATCAGAAAGAAAACAGGGTCTCACTCTGCTCATCGATATGTATATAAGATAAGCTTTCAATTATGAGAGACTAAGTACTCCTGGGTTCCCATCTGTGTGGTTGAGGCGGCCGTCAGGCCGGCCCTCTACACCCCCCCTACGTCCTAACCACAACTGCAAATCACAGCTCAAATTCTGGATGACAGCTACAATGCAAAGATTACACTGTCCAACACCAAAAATGTTTTCATATAACTAAAGGGTGGATCTTATAGAGTTTTTTGTGCTGATTCCGAATCTGTCCTTAGTTTTTCTCCTACACGCACAGTTTTTGAAAAACATGACTTTGAAAAAAAAACTCATTTTTCAAATTTAAACAAATGTTGTGACGGTATTATAAAAGATATTGAATTGTTCTTTGCAGCAAAAGATTCTGTAGACTTTCCTGAATACGGTGATATCCATTATTAATACGTTATGATTGTTTAAACATTAATAAATAATCATTAAAGACGGAGAGACACCACTTTTGCACCAAAACTTGATATTTTTTAATTTATCTCAAAAAATAAGGGTCCAGCGGAGAATCGAAACATATCACGCGATAGGGCAGATTTTTATCTAGAAGACCCACCTTTTCAAGTTAGCAACAAATGAGGTTTTTACCTTTCCAGAAAGCAAAATATCATCGTCTGACTCGAGTTGCTGCCAGTGGCGCTCTTCCACTAGCGCGGTCTTACACCGCGCGGCGCGGCGCGGCGTGCCGTATCCCGACGAACGACCGCGCTAGTGGAAGAGCGCAACTGGCAGCAACTCGTGTCAGACGATGATATTTTGCTTTCTGGAAAGGTAAAAACGTCATTTGTTGCTAACTTGAAAGGGTGGATCTTCTAGATAAAAATCTGCTCTATCGCGTGGTGTATTTCGATTCTCCGCTGGACTCTTATTTTTTAAAAAAATAAAAAGTGGTGTCTCTCCGTCTTTAATGATTATTTATTATTTTTTAGACAATCATAATGTATTAATAATGGATATCACCGTATTCAGAAAAGTCTACAGAATCTATTGCTGCAAAGAACAATTCAATATCTTTTATAATACCGTCACAACATTTGTTTAAATTTGAAAAATGAGTTTTTTTTTCAAAGTCATGTTTTTCAAAAACTGTGCGTGTAGGAGAAAAACTAAGGACAGATTCGGAATCAGCACAAAAAACTCTATAAGATCCACCCATCAGTTATATGAAAACATAAGAAAAGTTGAAATTTGTTGGACAGTGTTATACAAATAGAATGAGTTGTGGTTAGGTCATGGAAGGGACGACTAAGCATACGAAAATTCAAAAATAATCTTTTAAAATTAAATTCTCACCTTATATACATATATGTATGACCATAGTGAGACCCTGTTTTTATTTACTTCTCCACAGCGTGTTTTCAAAAAAAGTGAACGGACGCCGGAAATTCAATACAGTATTAGCAATAGTTTTTTGCAAATACCTCGAAAACTTAGACCGAGCACCGGGTAAATGCCCAGTCAACACAGCCGTGCCGCCTAGCTCAGTCTACAGAGCCCCTGACCTGCAGATTACAGGCTGAACACCGCTTCGAGCTGCTCTAAACCGAGACAGCTCTATTTCTGCAGGGCCACTGTGCGCGCTTATGCGCGCAGATCAGCTGCAGAAATCCCAAGCCCAGGCCTTACAAGCCAGATCAGTATTCTGCACAGATGCAAGATTGCAAGAGTGCGGGATTTGCGTTCTTATTTCGTGATAATACAAACACGGTTTTTTTCAGTAGTCAAAAACGCTAGATAAAAGATCAATCTAGGCCGCAAGCGCCTTCTAAACTCGTATTTTTTTCGTATGCAAGGGTAATTTGCATTATTCGGCAGCATATATATTCATGAAAATAGCCATATGTGCAGTTGTATGCTTCCAAATGATGCAAATTGTGACTGTAAACGTAAAAATAGGACTTCCAAGAGAGATCGCGGCCTAGATCGATCTTTTATCTAGCGTTATTGACTACCGAAAAATCAAGTTACTGTATTATCAAGAAATGAGAACAAAAATCCCGCATCCATGCAATCTTGCAAAAAGAAATCTATCTCCGCAAGACGGCAGCACTAGCGTTTTTGACTACTGAAAAAACCTGTATTTCTATTATCACGAAATAAGAACGCGAATCTCGCACCTTTGCAATCTTGCGACTGTGCAGAATACCGGCCCGGCCTGCAGGGTCTGGGCTTTTGATTTCTACAGCTGATCTGCGCGCTTAGGGTACGCGCACACTGAGTGTAATGATGAAAGTTGTTCAAAATGTTGTCCTTGACAACATATGTCAAGGTGACGGTCATCGGAGCTGCCTCCCCCTAACGTAATAATTACCCTATACTGATTACTAGACTGTGGATCTTTATGCAAAGTTATAATTGCCCACATCAATTGTGTGAAACGAAGGCCAAACGAACATGTATTTTGTTTTTCAATTATTTTAAATTGTCGAAAATAGAGGAACAATATCCGAGAATTTTTCTAAAGACTTTTTCATCTTTGTCAGAAATGCATATGATCCGCAGTCTAATGATTACAAGCACTGATTACATGAATTTTTGCTCCACTCTTAAATCACAGATACCAATAACGAGAGGAACTCAGTTTTATCCGATTGTCCTCCCTCGAAATTTTTCAGAAAAATATAATTTTGTGGTAACGATCACTCTGTCTGGCAATTGCAATTGCAAACATGCACAGCCGAGTTCCCAGCTTCATACTGGATAAGGATCACCAGGTACGTTACCACCGTGCTCAGCATCTGAAATAGTAAAGTGAACAGGAAGAGGGTAGATTGTGATCTGACACGATCGTAACCGAGATCGATTGATCGTGTGCTTGCTCACCGATTGGAACAGCGAGTTGTCCAGGTTAAAGTACCCGCTGACGGTAAACTTAATTTGCCGGCTTAGCAACTGGAGCGAGAATTGCTTGAGCTGCAACAAACGCGTCTGTGGAATGGGCGATTGAGAATTCGTTTGCGAATTTACCTCGGACTTTGTCTCTCGATGTGTCGCTACTTTCAAAAACGAGTGTACCACGATCGCCGTCCTCTGAATCTGCAATGAAAGATACAATGTGTTAAGGAACGATAACCAAATAAAAATTTCGTTGGTTCCTTATTAATTTAAATAAGATGAAGGTAATAAATTCTTTTAATCTTTTCTCTGTTTTAAAGGGTCTAGCAGACTAAGAATAGTAAATCGCTCCCCCCTGGATTTTTATTGAAATTGTGTGGAAAACATTGGTTTTAGGTTGAAAGATAACCCCCCAAAATTTCAAGTCGCTAACCCTTCATATAAGGATTATATAAGGGTAAATACCCTTAACTATATTATTTTTTTTCTCGGTTGTTAATTAAGACATTCAGATTAAAAAAATACGAAAATACTCGTACTTACGTCCTTCATATCATATACTTTTTTCACAATTGTGATCATATTATTAAGGGTAGAAAAAAATTATTAAAGTTTTTAGGGGTGGAAATTGTAAACAACCCTTCGAATGACCACTTTCAAAAAATTCAACAACAATGTTCTGTTATCTATCTAATATATACAAAAGTTTCAAGATGGTCGGAGGGGTGGAACATAGTTAAATATTGAAAAACAAATGAAATTACGCCATTATAATAGTACAATATATAGTGTCGTGTTTCTTACGACACTATTTAGTAATTCTTATCACGAGATTAAGTCCCTTCTTAATCAATTATTTCTTTTTAAACGCGAGAGACATTATGTAGGTGTAAATGGGAATTTTAGGAATCATAATATACATAATTTATTCAATCTTCGTCACTATTTTCCTCAATAACCGGTACTGTATGTGTTACATCAAATATCTTCGTTAATATCTCCAATGGTTTTACAATTTTGGCTTTAAATCGCCCGTGAGATAAATAATAAATAATCGAAGCGACATGAGAACAGCAACCCACTGTTCTGTTGCCGTTAGCACAGTCATATGTATATCGTGTGATAGCGGTATGACTAATCGAATGTGGTACATATTCAATATAGCATTGATAATATTTACGGTTAATATGCCTCGAGTGAACTTTCAGCCTTATAATATTGTTAAATTCCTTTAAATATTTATTATTTAAAATATTATCATCTATCATTAATTCCGCGAGATAGCATTCTACCTGGGTTAATTGATAGTTACCTGTAAATAATATTACATAAGTAGTATATAATTTTATACATGCTAATATTATACATATATAATACACAAAACGGTTAGATGATCATGTTTTCTAGGCATTGCGCGGCGTATTGTGCGTAACGTGTGAATAACGAGGGTTTGGACCGAGTGTTTAGACCGAACGATTTTTCTATCTAAGAAACGCGAAAGTGTAATAGTGACGGTAAAATCTAGTAAGGATTTGGGGGTGGGTTGTGGAAACGTTTTCTTTACATATATTGCTATGGCGTACTAAAACGCACGAAAATCTAGCGAGTCCCGTCGCACAGTGGTCCGGATTAGAAAATCGTGTGACATTTTGCCGAAAAATGAACTTTCTCGTATCGACATGTACAAAGTTGGCATTGCTTCTTAAATATCCACCTAGCTCGAAAATAAAGAAATTAATACAATAAAATAAAAATTGTAATCGTAACGAACACATAAACTTGAACATTTTGAAAACAGTATGTTTCGCAGAAGAAAGATGGTTATCTTGATCTGGATGCCCTGGCTAAGCTGTTTAATATTTTTTCTCTGTTCTTCTTTTAAAATGAAGAGCATTCCTTTACGATAAGAATTTACACTGACAATTAAAAATTAATTTAAATAATGTATTTAAAAAATAATGCACAGTGTAGGCACAGAAGTTGTCAAAAGTCCTCATCTTTGATAAAAAATATCTTTTGAGTTCCAAATAGTACCGCATTATTACAAATTGTACTATTTTCAGTACACTTTCCTCTATATAGTTATGCGCAATTTACTTTCCACATCGTCCCTCCACGCAACTTATTAGTGTTTAAAGCGTATCACAGGTTTAACTAAATCACCCAATAAAGTAAGTAAAATGTTAATAAAAATAATTAAACGAACACTAAACATATTAAATTATTTATCATTAACAAGTGATTATTTTTTCATAATTTTCAGTAAACATTTATACCCTATAACTTTTACAAAAGTTTACAAAAATGTCACTAAATTTATTGATTCGGACCGCTAAAAAAATGTTTATTATTATAAATTACTAGAAAAAATTGTTCGTAAACTTATATTGAAACAATCTTATTTTTAATAAAAAAATATCTATGAAAATTAATTAAAAAATATTGTTTAACAAATACAAAAACTATTTAATTACCTGTAGTTAAAAATTACTATTTTTTAAATATTTTTAGTGAAAATTTAATTGCTATATCTCTAATGTTTTGAAAGTTATAACAAAATATCACTGAATTTCTCCATCCAGACCACTGTGTGTCGCGTCGCGTTCAAGTCTTCGACTCGTGGGGCACATTGGCTCGAGTCAGGTGGTCGAATTCCTTGACAATTAGTGTCGATTTTCTAAATCAACTAACAAAGGGGGGGGTCACAAACTAAGATTTCAGTTGCCTTTGGATGTCTCTATATTTCTGACTGGGCCTAATATCGTGGCTTGCCATCACATTATATCCTTTTTAAATAACTATAATTTGCGTGTTTAGGTGTCATCCAAAAGGGAGAAAAAAAGAATGTTAACTTGTACACTTATACGTTTATATTGACAATACTGCTATCCATGTTTATACTATTTTTGTTTGTATTGTATTACCTAATGTTGTAATAAATCTTGTATAAGATTTAAAAAAAAAACTAACAAGGGTTTAACCGAGTGTTTAGACTGTGCGATAAATATCGAGAATATTCTCGAAGAATGACGTAAAACAGCCGAGCGCGATGCAGGGGGTGTGTGTGATTTTGAGTTCAGAATTTAGCGATTGTGGGAGACCCAATAAAGAAACCGAATGAGTATAAGTGATAGTCGTAGCCTGAGTATATTAGAATCAATACTAAATACGTATAATCACTACTACAATCTTCCACTAATAGTATTCCTACATTATAATGACGTAATTTCATTTGTTTTTCAATATTTAACTATATTCTGCCCCTCCGACCATCTTGAAACTTTTGTATATATTAGATAAATAACAGAACATTGTTGTTGAATTTTTTGAAAGTAGTCACTCGAAGGGTTGTTTGCAATTTCCACCCCTAAAAACTTTAATAATTTTTTTCTACCCTTAATAATATGATCACAATTTTGAAGTAAAGTATATGATATGAAGGACGTAAGTACGAGTATTTTCGTGTTTTTTTTATCTGAATATCTTAATTAACAACCGAGAAAAAAAATGATATAGTTAAGGGTGTTTACCCTCATATAATCCTTATATGAAGGCTAAGCGACTTTTGGGGGGTTATCGTTCAACCTAAAACCAATGTTTTCCACACAATTTCAATAAAAATCCAGGGGGGGCCGATTCACTATTCTTAGTCTGCTAGACCCTTTCACCTATTAATTTTTGCTACACACGCATAAAACCTGTTAGATTCCGTAAGTCCTACCTCGTTCAACAGACCGGTGATCTTGGAGGCCAATATGCCAAGAGGACAGATTAGATAGAATGTGATGAACGCGGTGCTGAGGGCCAGCAGGATATTGAACTCCCTATCGGGAAGGACGAGCGGCTGGAGAAGATAATACGTATTGAACAGCAACGCATAAAACGTAGCCGAAACGACAAGGAAACACGGGAACGAGTAGAACTGTGATACCACGCCGCAAACGTCGCACAGTTCGTCATGGATGTTCCTCAGTTGTCGAATGTTCCGAACGGTAACAGAATTGTCAAAAATATGACGACAGCGGCTCGTAGATTTCCAGCAGTCGTTCGGTTTCAAATTCATACACGTCCGAATACAGTGATTGACATGGGTGAAATGCGTATTTATCAAACTGATGACAGAGAAGTATTGAAAGAAGAGACTGCTGGAGAAAGTGGCAGGCATAATACTCGTGGCCCACACCAGAGGACCATCGTGAAAAGCACTATACTCCAGGACTAGCGCAGTGACGCACATAGTCATTTGAAAGACGAAGACCATCAACAAATTCCGAAAGGTATGCTTCAGACTGATCGGTGTCTGCGAGAAGCGAAATTGTTCTTCGACATGGATCAGGTAGTTGCAGACTCTTTCAACGGTGGAGCAACTGAAGACGTAGTATAATATAATCGTACACATCATCACAACTGCGAACGTCGCTTGGACCATTTCTATAGTTGATATCATGTCGGTTTTGTTGAGGTAGCGTTCTTTGGACAGGTTTGGCAGAGTAATGAAACTCAACGCAGCCAGCGAGCAGCTGAGCAGTACATTGTAGAATTGGGCGAATTTGGATTTTGCGAAGCATAATGGTCGCTTGGTGTTTGGCTTGCTGTGTAATGAGATTGACGCAAGACCTATTATCTTGAATATCCAGTAGAATAATCGGATTACCCAGTTTGTCCATCGGGGCGGGTACACCACGCCCGACATCCTCGTATAGCCTGATGAACGTTACCATGAACATTCGTGATCCTTTCTTCCTGAATGTCTTCAAATCGGCATCGGCATATATTTATTTCCAAGTTGCTTCTTTTCAATTTTCTTCGAACCAGTTTCGAAACGTATTTATTTTATAACTGTATTAGTTGCAGTGTTTTCGCTACAATTGTTAGGCGTTCTACGCTCTTGGTCTAGGCTCCTCTTGACGTCAACTACGAATATAACTAATTAAGCATCCTTCTGTCCGAGTACCGGAACTGGCAAAATTAAATATTAAATTGTGTACCGCACACTTGACGACGCACATAATAAAAAACCTCTGCATTCATAATGCCAATCTGTAATTATAAGCATTCCAGTGACGATGTTATCGTAGGCTTCAACAGGAAAGAGTTAGCTAAATGGAGCAAAATAATGTGCTGGACAAATGACGATTTGATCGCGATTTTTTATATAGTATATCGCATCAACATATCGTGAACATCGTAGCTGGTGTAGCTCTCTTATAAAAGCTTTCCATCCATAAACAGATGAAGGAATTGCAGAAATTGTAGAAATCGATTATGTACATTTTTTATTCAGGATAATATATTCTCTAAAATAGGCATACTTCGCTTGTTCGTAATTAAAATATCAATCGTTTAACAATTATTTATTGACTTCGTTCTCTTATCTAATCACTCCTATCTGTGTTAAACATATCGTTAACATTGTAGCTACTGTGAGCCTCAAACAGGACGAGTACTTCGAACAGATGAAGGAATTTTCAGAAATTGTAGAAATCGGTTATGTACATTCTTTATTCAAAATAATATATTCTTCTGACATATAAAATAGACATTTCTTTTCCTATTGTAACATTACTTTTGCTTGTTCGTAATGAAAATATCAATCGCTTAACAAATTATTTATTGATTTTATTAACTTCCCGATTCATAGGGAAGTTACTGTAATTACCCCGAAAATCGAAAATCGAGTTTTTAGCAGATCTTCACGTTTCATGGTCATTGGAGTCATTTTAGACTATTTTTATCAAAATGTTCGTGTGTGTGTGTGCGTATGTCTGTTTTTATGTCATCAAATTTTTCATTAATGTTTTCTGAAAAAGTAACAACGTGATCAGAATGATGAATGATGCAATCGATGTGCCCCGCTGTAACTTAGAGCTGATTAGATTTTGGTCCATATTGGTCAAGTAGTTTTTTAGTTTTTTTAGATTTTTTCGAAAGAAGTTCATTCAACAATGCAAATTATACGAGAGGACGGAAATTTTCCACCGAAGAAACGAACATAATAATTATATATTTTTTAGTTTTATTTTTTTTTCCTCTTTTAATTATGCAACTAATGCTAATGTTACCGCTTACAATAATCGAAAATTATCCCAATGCAAGAGTGAGTCAATCATCTCTACTGTCGAGAATACATTTTCAAAGAATATCGATGAAAGTACAAAAAAAAATTTACATTACAATGTTTGAAAAAACAATCAGTTCAAAACGAATTATTAACTGAGATTAAATTGAAAATTAATATAAAAAAAATATATGATAATTAATAACATTGATGTTGAAGACGGACTGGTTAATGGAGCATTTTGATAAGTAGAAAACTATTGAATTTCCCTGACAACATATAATCATCTTAAAACGTACACTAAATGTAATTGTGTTAAATGTAGTTAAATAGTATACATATTAGCTTAAAATTTGTGTTACAATGTTATGTCCTTTTTCTATACAACAAGTAACTTTCCATTAAACATTAAATTTTATTTTATGGTTTTTCTATATTACAAATTGTGAAAATTTGCATTCTGACATATTTTGTTTTCAAACATTTTCAGACGCAATACTTGTTCTTTGAAAAAAATCCACATCGGAATCGAAACGTCAGAAACATTTACTAATTGCACATTTGTTGTTTTTTCTTTCTAAATTGATCGAACCTGGCGCCGATATCATTTAAACTTTAACTAAATGTAATAATGTAATAATTGTGTAATAATGTAGTATTGTATGTATAAATGTATGTAATGTAATAATGATAATAATGTACTGCAACTAACGAATCGGGAAGTTCTTTGTGTGACTCGTGGAGAGTCACACACCAAATAACATCCGTACCACTAACCCTCTCGCGAGCTCGCAAAGCGAGCGAGCTACAACAACCCCACCCGCGAAGCTCGCGAAGCGAGCGAGCAACAATAACCAGCTAGTTTTATTTTGCAGTCACTGCTCTATCTGTGGCGACAAAATAAAATCTGATTCTCCTTTCTCCACAATTTCTTACAAAAATTCGCATAATGATCACAGTCCCGTGCAATTGCAGTTGCAAGCGTACGAAGACTTCGTGCCCACTTTAAACTGGATTAGAATCACCAGATACGTTACAACAGAGCTGATCACCTGAAGACCATAAAGACGGACATATAGAGATTGCGATCTGAATCGATCGAGAAAGCAAAAAGAACGAAGATCGATCGATCACGATCACGTTTGCTCACCGATCGCATCAACTTGTTGTCTAAGTCGAAGTATTCGTTAGCGGTGAACTTAAGTTGTCGATGGAGCAACTGGAGCGAAAATTGCTTGAGCTGGAAGAAGCGTGACTGTGTACTGGGCAACTGAGATTGTGTATACGATTTTACCTCTGACTTTGCCTCTCGATCGATCGCATTCTTCAACAATGAGTGCACGATCACCCCTGTCCTTCCGATCTGCAATAAAAACCATCATACGTCTCCTATGGCTGTCATAAATTCAATGAAAAATTTAAATTATTAAAACTTTCAAATTTTCAATCAAGCTGACAAAATCACAGTCAGTTACACAGTCATTCGCTACAGTACAGCAGTGAAACCTAGTATAAAGACATTTTCTGTGGGATCTTGAGGGACCCCAGGGTGCTATTGTAGAATCAATATGTCTATCAAAACAATATATTAATATTCTAGTTCTTACTTCGACCAGGAGGTTGGTGATCTTGGAGGTCAGCGTGTAAAGCGGGTAAACGAGATAGACGATGAAGGCGACGGTGTTGACGAGCGTTATTAGATCGAAGTCCATGTCTTTGTCGAACAAGGGCTGCAGAAGGTAATACATGTTGTAGAGCAATGAATATATGGTGAACGGAACACAAAGTAGCGCCGGAAATGAATAGAACTGCGAGATCTTGTTGGTGACGTCGCAGAGGTCATCGTAGACGTTCCTCAAGTATCGAAGCGACTGTATCATGGAATAGTTGACGAAAACACGTCCACATCGGTTCAAGGATTCCGAGCAGTCTTCGGGATGGGTGACCCTGCATATGTTCTCGAAGGCCTGATTGACTCTGGTAAAGTTCACGGTCATCACACTGATCACAGCGAAATATTGAAAGAAGATATTAGCTGTGAAGGCTGTGGGCAAAGCGTCCACAGACCATCCTATGGGACCAGTTTGGAAGGCTAACTCCTCGGAGACCACAACGATAGTGAACATGATCATCTGAATGATGTAGACTGCCAACACAACCCTGCACGTAGATTTGAGACTGATCCGATCTCGCGAGAAACGCACTTGTTTTTCGGCTTGGATCAGGTAATTGCACACCCTATACAGCGTGGACCACTTAATGGCGTAATATAATAAAATCATGCACATCATCAGCATACCGTACACCGATTGGACCATCTCTATGGCCAACGTGAAGTCGCTTTTATTGACGTATGACTGGAAGAACAAAGATGGCAAAGAAATGAAGCTTAATCCAGCGAGCGAGCAGCAGAGTAATACATTGTAAAATATCCCACATTTGGATTTTGCGAAGGACACTGGTCGATTTTTCTTCGCGTTGCTGTCGTGTAGGGAGATTGTCGAGAAGCCTACTATCTTAAACATCAAATGAACCATTAGAATTGTCCAATAAGCCCGTCGGGGCGGGTACACCACGCCCGACATCCTTGTAGCGGCTAATGCACGTCACTAAGAACATCCGCGTTTCTTACTTCTCGATATCTTTCAAACTAGTTTAGAAAGTAATCTAATTTGTAAGCAAATAAATTCTTCTTTGTTAGAATTATTGTTAGCTCCTTACTGCTTGATCATGATTTGTCTTAACGTCAGCTACGAATACGCGTTTCAAGCATCATTTTTTCCTAGTGCACTAGCAAAATGAACTATTAAATGGAATACCACAAAATTACATGGCACGCAACATCACCGGCTGCATTAATAATGGTGATCTGTAATTATATGCTATTGTTGATTTCAACGGGAAAGAGTTAGCTATCGTGCGTGATAAGCATCAGATTTATCCATATCTGATTCATGTCTAAGTGCAGACACAGAAGAAGCCTCACTAGATAAAATATCAAAATCAAAAACATGTAAATCAATAAACAAATTGCAAATTATTGAAATAAATAAAAATTCTGTGAATTAGTTACAGAAGTGACGGACATGTTTTACGGATTTCTCCCTTTATTAAATTTTACAAGCCAAAAATGATAATAAAATCTAATGTTTTTACTGCTTGAATTTCATTAACTTGCTTTTTACACAAATGCATAAAACATGCATTCGTTAAAACAAGGGGGAAGCGGTGCAACGCTCACTGTGAAATTCTGTTGTCAATTTTTTATTCAAAATATTATATACTTTTGACATTTGAAATAAACATTTTGCTTTTTGATAATCAAGATATGAATTACTTAACATACAACGTATTCAACCGTCTTACTTATGGATAAATGTCTAGTACAATGGGTCGAAAAATTATTTGTGCATCCAGTTCTTCTGAAATCACTTTATTGAAAGTAAGCACATTGGCAATGTCGACATTTCAAGATCGATCTTGCAAATATGCTTCACTTTCACATCAAATTTCATCGGTAAAATCGGCACAAAATATTTCTTGGACCGTAGATCTTATTATAATTATTTGAAATGATAAACAACTAAAATTATAAGGCGAAAGAACTCTGAACAGAAAGTATTTACGTATTTGTTTCCGTTTTCAATGCACTTCAAAGACACTCGCTTGAATCAATGATTACATGATATAATAGTTCTAAGAAAGAAAACAATCGACAACATCGAGAGAATATCATTTGTTACAACAGCAAAATTTTCGCTCCAAAAATAATCCAAGTATGGTTTACAATTTGCTATGCTACGTTACTTTGGAGATGCGTTCATAATGTTGTCAGAATGATACTTACATTAAATTAGACTCG
This sequence comes from Lasioglossum villosulum, assembly GCA_963971365.1. Classification (NCBI taxonomy): domain Eukaryota; kingdom Metazoa; phylum Arthropoda; class Insecta; order Hymenoptera; family Halictidae; genus Lasioglossum; species Lasioglossum villosulum. The sequence goes on along the minus strand of OZ020498.1, from coordinate 17,813,123 downwards.
AGTATTGCTATGAAAATTTCTTATGATACTCTGCAGCTGTGATTCGATAAAATCTACTTTTTCCGACTTCGTACAATCCAAAAACAGCAGTGATCACGTTCAAGATTCGCAAGATACTTAATCAATGTACAATAGCTTTAATTCCCTGTAGATTGCTCAATTATCATTCCACTTGTCCCTTTAAAGTGCGATGAAAACGCTGACAACTATAAGAACGGAACACTGACTGAAACGCGCACCAATTAAAACTTTCATGTTTCACCACCAATTTACAAACATCGTGATTCCCAATTTTGCGTTCGACATTTATGTACATTGTTGTCTGTTTTATTTAAGTAAATAAGCTTGCGCAAGATGTTCGACAACGGATATAGCTATATTGTCATCGTAAATACATTTTTCCCCATTTTATATTTTTTGCATTTTTCGTTTTCGGTGTGTTGCTTCAGATACTCGAACGGGGTTGCAATCGTAAAGAAACCGTGTGTGTTTGTTTAATAGTAGAAATTAATTATGAATACTTATTCTCTATTATATATTACGTGCATTACAGTTAACCAATGTTCGCAACATTATTGAAAGAGTGGAAAGCTGTTTCATTTAGTGTCACGGCTTCGTAGTTACAGATATTGCAAGGAGGATGCGTTACGATTACCAGGAGAGAATTTACTAGAAAGATATCCGTTGAATAAAATATAGTGTCAAAACTTTACGAAATGTAATCCCCTCCCCCCTCCCACCCTCAAGTGTTAAAAATCGAACTCACATCTTTTGCATCTTTTTTTTCTCTCCAGTTTTAAGACACTCATGTCGTATAGTACTACAGTAGTACAAAAAGAAAGTAAGCATGATTCTTCATATCGTCGGATACAAAAGATCACTGTGTTACTTAGCCTCCGACTGTTTCGGAGTCTCGCTCCTGGTAGGCACTTCAGATTTTGGTTCTGCAGGGATGTCTGTGTCCGGTTGACTACCATTCTCGTCTGCAGGTGAGTCCTCTGATACGGCTGCATCTGCAAGTTTGGTTTCTACATCAAGAAAATCGCCAGTGTTCTTTCTCAGCGTGTTTACCTTGTGCAATTTTTTAAACGACAAGTATTTACCTGAACAAGCAGGATCAGACATTAAAGAGAATACTTTTTCTTCGGGCATATCTTTCGTCAGCTCCTTAAAATGGACCACCTGGTCCGAAAACGATTGCCAAAACGACTGACCTTCGGGTATGGTAAACATTGCCTGCACATTGTCGATGGTAACAAAACAGATTACGTACTTATCTACTTGAGCATCAACTCTTTAACCACTTGCACTACAATTTATTTTACAATTACAACAATAGAACTTCTTTTTATGCAGCCTCCAATAGCTATATATTGACAATATCAAAATCGAACTTTATTTCTGTATAAAAGAAATTAATAACATTATTTAGTACATATAAAATAATATATGTTCTCGGCGCACGGTTTCGATCAATAATACAAATAAAGCAAATTTGCAATTTATTTAGTAAAGACCGTTTGTAATCTTCATCACTCAATATAATAGTGCAAGGGGTTAAATGTTTTAGTAAAACTGTGCACCTGTGTACCAATTATTTCCACAATCTTTCAAACAGCCCTTTTAAATATAGTTACCTTAAATTTGTTGTATATGTGTTCAGCCTTTTGCCTAATTTGCTCTGCCTTTTGTTTGAAAGTAGCCTGCACACACGATACCAAAGATGAAATAAACAAGTGATAACAGTTAAATTGATTCTCCGTCAGCACACTGGGTCATTTTCGATCCAGGTTGCAAACAGGAGACTACAATCATGTACCTCTTCTTCTTCAGTTAATTTCCAGTCAGCCAAGTTGCCAATGTACCGCCTCAACTAAAAGATATTCACAGGTTAATCTAAACATTTAACAGACGAACATATCCAAGTTACATAATCCGATTTTAATGAAACTTGAATGTTCCTTAGTAAGAGACAAATTAACAACAGAAGCTCGCGCTTTCGTACCCTTTTAACTGTCTCCACAATATGCGGATGTTTCTTCAACATTAAGGGATCAATTGGCAGTGACAGCATGTCGTCCATTGCCTGTAGACATTTGTCTGGATTTGCTCGGTCCAATCCCAGGTTCGATTTAATTTGGGCGTCCAGTTGTAAAAGTTGCGCCTCTTTGCGCAGCCATCTGGAATTGATATTGACGGTGATCGAATCGGAATTTGAACCGAGCTACTGATTCGTTGTTACCTTAGCTTGTTTGTTTTTCGATGAAGCGCTCCATCCTTTGCTAACACTCGCTTTTCCTCTTCAGGGACGTGTACGTTGAAGTCCAAACAATCTTTCACCATTTCCGGCAAGATCTCACCACTCTCCAGCTGTGCTTTCAATTTCATAGCGTTCCTAGCAGTGGACCAGTCCCACTGTGAGCGAGCTTTTTCACTTTCGAACGACTTTGGCTTGTCCATATCTAACTTAATGCCTACGTACTCGCCGGCAAATGTCAGTGCCAGCAGAAACCGTGGCGGTGTGTCGGAGGGCGTAGCGCCAGATACTACAGTACCTTCCAATATCGGCGCTTCACCTGCGTTATTTTTCTCTGTAAAACCCACCCGATTTAAATCTTCGTAACAAAGTCTAAATTATGAGTCTACTTTTCATGTGCTCACTTTCTAAAGTAGCCCTTTTCTTATGCACCATAGATGATGATTGTTGATCACTAGAATCTTCAATTTTGACTTTAGCGCGGCCTCTGCCATGTTCTAAAGCATACAACATTCTTATAGGATGAATATCTAATAAATCGCTCATGCACAATTATCAATATTTTTATATCGATTTAATTTTATTTAATGTTATACCGCTCTTTTCTGGAGTGTCTGTTTCCTCCGAGCTCGAGAAGTCAGCAAACCGTTTGGGTTTGATCTTTCTGCCACTGCGGCTCACAACTTCTTTAGGTGACTCCTCCCCTTGTGAATCTAAAGTAGACTCTTGTCTCGAATCGCTTGTAGATGCCAACAATGATTTCGCTTTTCCGCGTCTCTTTTTTATCTCGGGTGTGTCCTGAATGAAAGAATAGTTTTTAACCGGATATACCAGAATACGGCAAACAATTTTACTATTACAATCATTGCGCAACTGTGAGGAATAATCGCACAAACGATCCAAGCTCCACGAATGTTTGTCGGCAATCCCTATGTTTTTATCGGAGTGCTCGGTTCAACAACTCTTTTGTCTCGAAAAGTATTGACCGTGAAGAGCTGAAACTCCTATCTGAATTTCTTATGTTTACATTCGTATTTAAATGTACTGATAGTTGCCAGGAAAAAGACTATTGAAATGACACAGGAGAATTAGGAATCTGATTGGTTAGTAAGTACACATAGCTTTGGTATAATGTCAGCGAATCTAATAATGGAAGTGCCATACTGTCAATCTTCTTTCCAGTAACTATCAGTATATATGAACTAAATAAAAATACACGAATGCAAATATATTACAGGATTGTTAGTAGCACCCAACATGGTTTTCCTCTTCATAGACTTCTTTTTTTCTTCCTCATCAATAACCAGTGACCCTGTCTCCATATCATTATCCATTGCACTGACTGTTGGCAAATCAATTGCAGGTTCGCCTTCCTTCGCTGCATCTTCAACAATAGCAGATTCTTTGTTTATATAAGAAATACATGTTGTCTTGTACCTTTATATGCAAGCTGAACAGATGACACTTACCTTTAAGGTCAGTAAGTTCTGACATGCCCATCTCATTTTTTAGCTCTTGCTCTAATTGGAGTAAACCCTCATGGAAAAATTTCCTTCTCATAGGTTTAGCAAACTTTGCTTTGTTTTCTATGTATGTATACAACTCTTCCACTTTACACACAGCGCTAGAATAAATTGTTTAAAATTTGGAGCATGTGAATCCTTTGTTAAAAGTCTGTTTTCCATGCATCTACAGTCTTTTATAATTTGACAACATGTACACAATGGAATAATGGAATATTAATAGCAAGTTCTACTATAGCGAATTCAATAATCACAGTCATTGTTGGTAGGAAAAGGTTAACCGCATTTGCGTAAATACAATATCCTTATACTCCTTGTTAATGTATTATAGTAAATATTACTCACGTTTCTCCAGTGCCATAAAAGTAAACACTATACTTTGAATTTTTTGAATTCGGATCAATAACTTTTTCAACCTGAAAAAATGTCAATAAACAGCTTAGTGTCGTAAAGTTTTGTACCATAAGTTACATAATATTATATTTATCTATTTATATGTTGCAAATATAAATAAAATCAGATCCATCTAACTAATTCAATTATTATAAGAAAGAATCCAGCAACTTTTACAAGGTAACAGCAATGTATTGCAACGCACGATCCGTTACTCATATCGTATTAGTTAAACATTATTATTTACTTTGTGTAAACATAATCCCCGGATAAGTTAACACCGACATAATGCTGCGTCGGAACAGTGCTGTTAATTAGACATAATTGATTAAGTATAAGGTTAATTCGTAATAGATCGTTGACACTTCAATGGTCGATCGTAATGAATCTCGTACGAATTAAGAGACGAATCAAATAATATTCACAATTGCACTTACTTTTGCTGGCCACGCTGGATAACCTCGAACTTTCGCGAACACCTTATCACCAGCGAAAAATTTCTTATGAAACTTCACCATGTCGACCGAGAGCTTTCACAAGTATAGAGTCCAACGACGAATGTTATCTTTGTGTCAATTACGCACAACGGATGATACGAGCAATTAAATTGTAAGAAAGATCGAACAAAACATCGCGAACGCCGCCATTTGCACGATATAACATCGAAAACACGCATAAGACGCTGCGCGCCAATTCACGAGTTTCCAGAGTTTCTAATTACGAACACTCACGAACTTCAATCGCGTAGCTTTGGAAACTATCGTGTGCGCGCCAGATGATGGCTAGCAAAGTGCATTCATTCTAACTCTAACAATAAGACCAATCATAACCAATAACCTTCGACCAATAACAACAATGCGTGCGATGATACGGAATCACTATTGGCCGAAGAATCGTCTCAGAGCAGTCTCCGAGTTAGAACGAGTACACTGTGCTAGCCATAATCAGGCGCGTACAAACTACTGCATTCAAAACATGATATCCGATTAGTTGCTTTTGACTCTATAAATTACATACCGACAGATTATAATTGTGTAAAAAGTATTAATTTACTTCATAAATAAATCAACATTACAGAAAAACCGTATCCTTCACGAAAGAAAAATGGCGGCTAGTTATTTCAGTAAATATAGGGTTTTTCTGTGGTCTAATCGACAGAACATACAATCATAAATATCTATAAATATCTATAAATTGCTGACGAAAAATTAACAAAGTAGAAATTTATTTATATATTTATCGAACGATTCGAATCAATTCGAATGTACGTTTTGTCAAGTTGGCAGCACTACAACCAATATTGTTGTTCCTCTGATACGAGACTGACGTTTTGCGTTGTCTTTGGGAACACGTGAATGAATTACAATTCAATGGATACGGTTTGTCTGTCAAATATCTAAACGTTGATACAGTATTTACTTTGAAAATCTGTTCTATTCGTCCACGGATGTGTGCAATGATACTATCGGCATCGAGCCGAACATCTCAAGATTCTCGACTGAGAAGCTCGAGAAACCAGTCCCGAAAAATGTAAGTACATGTTTCTTTTAACGTACATAAGTACATGCAACATATCGTGCGTAACCACTATTTTCTTTTTTATTTTCCTATTCTTAATTTTTTCCAGCATGTATCACGCTTCTTTTTATACGCACTTACGGTGTATATCGCAGCGGGACAAGTTTAATATCGTTCCGATACTCGTACGGCATCATTCTTTCAGTGACTGCACCTCTTTCCTGTCATAATTGCCGCCGCTTTTATTTTTTACACAAAGATCCGATCTACAAACAAAGTAACCCACCAAAATTTATCAACACCCGCGTCGTTAGTCAAGTATTCTCTTTTTACGAAATATAAGTCATTAATATGTATATTCAGGTTCTTTGATTGCTGCATCTAATTACTTTGCGACATTGATCAATGCTTAGATTTGCTCTGTATGTCAATCTTGTCAATTTACAATATTTATTTATGTTACACACTGTTAACACTTCTATCAATCGTAACATATATTTAATTTAACTTGTATTATTTATCACATGTTTAGGATGTTATTTTATTTGTGCAACTTGAATTCAGGAAAAGCTTGACCTATGCAAATTTAAAGTTTCCTTGTATCAGTCAAAGTTTTGTTACTTGGAAATTATCATTGTCGATTGTTTATAGTACATATAGTATGCGTTTGCTCCAGATGAACAATGTATACCAAAAGATTAAAGATACTGCTTAAGGATTCATTTGCCATTGATCCTTAAAAATTAAATTATTCTTTGTTAATTATTGAGTTATCAAGGTTTGATTGTATTTTTTCTTTTCCTATAATATGCGAATACAATTTTTAAGTATTAAGTAGAATTTATTTATTTTAGTTGTTACCGGTATTATAATAAATGCGTTTATATTTTCTGTAATGAGCAGATGAGCAAAGCCTACACATGGCAGTAGTATATGTTGATGTAATCAAAGATGCCACTTCTTAAGGATCAACGCTTCCGTTGAAGTGTTTGAGCTCAAGAGGCCTGCTGAGGCACAATGAAAGCCATTGTATCAATTACATTGATCGTGCTACTGTGTGGGATAAACTCGGCACCCATTAATGCCATGCGAATATGTGCCAGCAGAAAGAAAAATGAAAATATTTCTTTAAAACCACATATACCCAGTGTACCTGAAAATATACTCAACGACAGTAATGTAGATCATACTATAGTAAGTTAAAAATATGTCCTGTATTCAAAGAGTATGCTTCTGTAAAGACTAAGAATTATCATTTCTTTAACGATAAGTGTATTAAACTGTACCAATCCATTCTTTATAGCCAGATAACAATATTAAATATGAGAAATGTAATAATTTTTGCCATGCACTATGGCAAGAAGATAAGACTGCAAATGGAACACAAATAATCATTTTATCTCAAGGTATTTGCATTATTTTCCTTTTTTTTATAACAGCTTATAAATTGGTTTATAAACAAATTGTAATTTTTATGCTCATTTAGGTTGTTGGAAACAGTCTGGTGAACAAAAATGTGAAACTTCAGAATGTATTGCTCTTCAACATTCTACCAAAGCACTGAACAACACAAAATTCTGCTGTTGTCGCGGAGACTATTGCAATCTCAATATTAACAGCACCATATACTCTGAGAATAAAGTGCACAATTCTATTACCACAGAAAATAATCAACCGAGTAAGATCAGTGCACAAAAGATTATTGTGTACCATTGTTTAAGTTATTAATATTTATACTGTTTGATTTGTTTAGCAACCGAATATTTGGAACAATCAGATTCTGGAAGATGGATGCTTATCATAATAAGTGTCCTGGTTTGCATATTGCTAGTGATGTGCATTTTAGGATTAATGGTTTATCGCATGTACCATATGAATATGTTAGCAAGATTGGGGAAACCACTTTCTTACACAGATCAGTTTTTAGACAGTACAGCTCTGAGGACTGGTACTTACACTGTAGATCATTTGAAACTTACAACGATTGTGGGTATGTTTTTTGTAGACTAAATGATCCTATGTAATGAACATTTTTGTGTGTACATTTTTTTAAATGTTTTTACCATTTTCAGGGCAAGGACGGTATGGTTCAGTATGGCAAGGTAGCATGGGTGACCAAGATGTTGCTGTGAAGATATTTCCTTCTCATTATCGTAATTACTTTCAAAATGAACGGGATACTTATTGCCTCCCCTTCATGGAACATCCATCTTTACTAAGTTATTATGGTACTTTCCTACCAGACTTTCTTTTCCCTATAAATTGCTTAAATGTTGCTAAAAAATTTTCTTAATTCTCAGGTGTAGATGAAAGGGTAAGCATGGAAGGTAGCGTTGAATATCTTTTGGTACTTAGTTTCGCACCAGGTGGTACTTTGACAGATTTCTTAAGGACACATACAATCGATTGGCCCACATTTTGTAAAATGGGTCTCTCTATGGTAAAAGGACTCGCTTACTTACATACTGATATACACAAAGGTGGTAAGTAGACCATAAGAGGAATATTCCTTTTGAGTACACTGGAGAATATTTTTAACCGTTAATTTTACAGATAAGTTGAAGCCTTGCATTGCGCACAGAGATATCAACTCGAGAAATATATTAATCAAAGCCGATGGTACTTGTTGTATATGCGACTTGGGATTGGCAGTACAAATTTCTGGTTCTAAATACTACTCGAACGGAGAGGAACAGCACGCTGAAATAAAATCAATCAACGATGTGAGATAACAACTTACACTCAGAGTGTTCTACACCCTTTTTTTGCATAGAAGTACTTTAACCCACTGCGATCATGTGCCGAGTTAGCTTCATTAATACATTGACTGCCACGAGAATTTTATTCGAAATTGTTCGGGAAACCCTATGTAAATTACTTTGTATAGAGTATAGGAGAATTAATAATATTGTTCTCAATCGTTGATTAGGTCGGCACATTAAGATACATGGCACCGGAAGTACTAGAAGGTGCTGTTAATTTACGGGATTGCGAAAGTTCTCTGAAACAGATAGACGTTTACGCAATGGGTCTAGTATTGTGGGAATTAGTGTCAAAATGTTCCGACATCTACATGCCAGGCTCCGAGATACCCACGTATAGACAGCCATACGAGAAGGAGATTGGACTTCACCCTACATTCGAGCAAATGCAAGTGTTAGTATCGCGTAATAAGGCTAGACCTTTGCTAGAGGGTAGTTTAGTAGACAGACCAGGAGTACGTTTGATCAGGGAAACGATGGAAGACTGCTGGGACGCTGACGCGGAAGCTCGGTTAACCGCTTTATGTATAGAAGAACGTCTTTCAGAGCTACAATCTCATCGTGGTACGTTTCGCACTTCGATTATATTAAATTGTTGCATATGAAATAGCATGCAAGTATCATTGTAGACTGTTGATGAAACGAATCTATGAACTTTCAGTGACTATGCACTTCACCGATGGGAGTCCAATGGTCAATTCCCATTGCACCCTAGTGCCTTCAACTACAAACAGTCTTTACAGCGAAACGTCTCATCAGGATAACGTACACGTCGGACATTTATCATTGCATATGGTACAAGATACTACAAGTAATGACGGTATTGTTGAGAACTTAGTAACATTGTCGCCTTCTGAGAGTATCGTTCACGAGCATAGTTGTAAGTACAGATTCCTAGTGGTGTGCAAGAACTCAAAAATGTCTCTTCTCGAATTTATCGGAATTACTTTTGGGTATCCCGAAAATTGTCGATAATCCCAAAAACTTTCGGGAATCCTAATATATTCGAAAATCCCGTCACTTTCGGGTTCTCGCACATATCTACAGATCATAATTAAAGCATTTCATTGTTGATTGCAACTAAATTGATCTGTGTGTCGCGTTTTAGTTAAAAATTCAAACGAAGTAGCAATATACAACCATGCTCAGACACTTCAGCCTTACCAAGGACGTAATCCGTGCATGGAGAGGAATCTAATGTTACAGTCGGACTCGTTCGAGGAGTTAGGGTGTAACGGTAACGTGCTGGTGGACAAGTCCATGAAACATACTTGCAACGATCAATACAAAATAGTATCAGAAGCTCAAGGACTCGTCTCCCACGATTATTTGAGTCAGCACACGACTCAGTTGACACAACTTAGACCAGCCACGCCTATACCGTACGTGCAGAACGTGATTTCCGATGATGGTACGACGGCGTATGGCAAACGCAAACAAACAAACATGCACGAGGTCTGCGCGCAAGAGAGTCCAAGAAAGAAGCTATTCGGATGGCCGAATCTAAAAAAGTTGCTCGTCAACAAGAAAATGCATACGTACAATAAATACCAAATAGATAGGGAAGATTCCAAGTCGAATCTACTGTCGAAACAGAACGTGCAAATCAAAACGGTTGAGACGAACGTGACGATATCGCCCGGAGGGAAGTACGTGAATGGTATTATTACCAAGTCACCGGCAACAACCATTCCATTGGACAAGAATGACAAGAACGCAGTACAAGTTGGTAAACAAAAGCTAGATAATGATAACAATACAAATACTCGACCGTCTAGTCTGCCTCTCGTCAATCTACGAAATAAAAAGAGCGAGAATAATTTGAGTAGACAAGAGAGCATCGACAAGTTCAACGAAGTTTTTAATGTTGGATCAAACCTGAACGTGTTGAAGGATCCACATATGAGAATAAAGACGCCAGGCGATCTGCCACCCTCTGTAAGAAAGATTCGTGGGCGTGGACAATCAACTGCGAGATTCTCTCTTTACGACGACCGAATGATGTGCAATATTTTAAGCGAGGAAGACGACCGTAACGATAAAGCCATCTGGAACTCCGTACCGTTCGGAATGGACTTCGGCGACAACGACGATAAACGTTCGCCGACTAAACTTAGTACCAAAAATGTTACTTGCTTTTAATCGGATATTATACTAATGTATTTGTAAAGGTCTTTAGCTGTAAGGATAATAATGGCTGTAGTTTGACTCCAGCGTAAATATAATGTATGTACAGAAAAGAAAATTTATAAGAATTAAGACAGATTTTATACTCTTTACGAAAACACATTATCATCACTCAAGTATTGAAACAAATAAAAGAAATAATGAAACGCAAAATACAGGCAGTATATACTGGAATATCATTTGGGGATTAGAACACCGAATAGCAACAGAAGTGGGCTGTTTATCTGTGGAAATTACTGGAAAAGTATAATTATGATATGAACTATAATAACATGTGTCCGAAAACAGCTAGTCGGGATACTTTCGTATTCCATTTTCAAGGGTTTGAAGGAGAAACTTTTTAAAATTTACTCCTCGAGATATTGAAGGGAGTATTCCATATATTATGCTAATTATTTAACTCTTGCAAGTATATTTTGTGCTTATAAGATCTTTTGATTCGAAGTCAGAACACACATAAAGGAACTACGTTTACCCGGTGTGATTAAACAGCTATTTATAAATGTTATGTACATGTTAGTATGTTCGAATTAGTAGCAGGAAGTTCATTAGAAACGTATTTTGATAAATGTAATGTGCGTTAGTCACGACTCTCATTGTCTGCATGTATTTAAATTGGACGTTCATGGTTCAATGAATTATGCACGATTGATCAAAGACAATCCAGTGTTGGTATTCATTAAAATATTAATTACTGCAGTCTATACGAGAAAAAAAGAGATTTAGTACATATCGGTGATCACAATAGCTGTCCACTCCACTCCGAGATGCCAGATGCAATCATTATGGAAGAATTGTGGTGGGGTGGACAACTATTATTATCAACGATTCACAACAAATCTCATCTTTTAAAAAACAAACTATTAGTATTATTCTTTTCATAGTTTTTAAAATTTCCTTTGAATTTTATAAATGCATAACATATTTCTAAACATATACTTTGAGCCTAGTAAAAACAGTTATTAAGATTATTGAAGGAACATTTGTACTGGTTTACTTGTTTTAGAAACGATCTTTTTACAAGTAAAAAAAGAGAGATGAATATGTTATTGACAATATATATTGCGATGTGCATTGGATGTAATTACGGTTATTATTAAGAAAAGAAACAAAACAGGTGTAAAAACTCATTTTACACTCGAGCACAAAATATAATTGTTTAAGTTCTATGACGTTTGTACTTCCCGGCCTCGTAAGCTCAATGTAAATATTTGTAGCATAAAGGAACATTTTAATAAGTTAATTAAAATAAGCTTGTTGTGTTCGATTTTGTTAAAATTGTAAAATTCTTGTGTTCGCGATGCGCACTATTTTATAAGACAAACTTTCAAGTAAGGATATTGCGAAGAAAATAAAACATAGTTAAGTGATTCACAATAAACCATTCTTTTATAGAACCACTTTTATGTTTTTCATTTCAAACATTTGGCGCTCTTCACCGAACAATAGCCAAATAGCATCGTATCGTTTATGTTCGACTATGGCCGCCGTAACTCTGAACCTTAGACCATATATACCCATAGACGCGGCATAGGTATAGTATGTGCATACAATGCTGTGTGACGAGATCTAAAATTATCTGGTTCCCACAAGCCTCGATTCGAGATAATTCAAAATGGTGGATAGTGTATGAGACGAAGCGAGTGCACAGTACACAAGTATTGTATTCGACATATACATGTATATTGTTTTTACTCTTCTTTTTTTAAATAAAGTAAGTTGTGAGGAAAAAAATACAGATTTCATATTATCAACTCCTACATTAAAATTTAGCTTCTTCCAAATTATAATCGACAAAATGAGTTAACCATATTTAAAATAATAAGAGTAAAGTAAAAATGAACGAGTAATAAAATAAAATACATGTATGTATATTACACAGTTACAGTTTCCATAAATATTTATACAGAATGACTTGTAACGACGATTCCCCTTTCCCCTCTGCCACTTTACCTTCGCGGTACTGCGATTTCTCAACATACTATAGCACTTTTCCCACAAGCGTCGTCTGCTAGCCGGTTTAATCTCGGAACAAGGCAGAATTATCTGCGCCGGGTCTATAGGTATATATGGTCTAAGCTCTGAACAGTGTTCGGATTGGTTTGGATTCAGCGCACCGATTCGCACGCGATTGCCACCAGATGGCGTGAAAACAATACCGCGTCTAGAATAAGGTAGCAGAGGGTATTATCAGAGAGTACATGAGAGTGCTCACGCCCGGGATTTGCCCGTGCCACTTTTGGCTGCCAATCGAGTTTAGTCCGGATCAGCTCCTACATCGACTTTTCTAGCTCGGACAAGAACCTACATCGACTTTTTGTTTCTGGCAAGAGCCCACAGCGAGTCACTGTCAGCTACTCTCACACCGGACGAGATTCTACATCAACTTTGGCCATGATCAGAACGTTCAGTGTATATTGTTTGCTTCCATTTGCTTCGAAGCACCCGTATTATGTTCCCTTACGATCAAACAATTTTAACCTAAATGTTTTTTTCCAATTTTCGTCTCTCTCTCTCTCTCTCTCTCTCTTTCATGAAATGAAGGAAATATTCTGTATTAAATTATTTATGCAGTTATCTGCAAAAAATAATTATTCAATTAGGGTCAAATAAAAGGAACAATTACAGAAGTAGACACGTTATACGGAATAAATAATTTTATTTAAACAAGAAAGATCAGGCAACATTTTAGATCGACTTCCAACAAATTAGAAAATGTATAAGGTACTATTTAGTAATTATTGATAGGAATCCAATAACAATTAACTAGGCGAATGCCGATGAAGTATAAACCTTTTGGCAGGCAGCTATGACAGCGATGACTGCAAATAGGAAAATGCATTTTATTATTCACTTTGAAGGTTTTTTTACTTTATTTAAATATAATCTATTTAAATCTACTAAAAAAACACGGATTATTTATGTTTTTTTAAACAATTTTATATGCCCAAAAAATTCGGTTTATCAATTGTTTATGGACATTTATACTTTGTTTCAAAAATTGTATTTGTTTAAATAATTTAATTTACAACCATTAGACGCAGCTCGAAAATCTATCGAGTTTGGTCTCATTCTAATCAGAAGAACGCCGCGAAATCTGCTGACATGATTCCGTGAAATTATTATGTGAAATAACAAAGTCCAGCAATTGCATTTTGGCCGTCTCATACTGATATACCTGGCTGGCTGTAGAGTTGCCCGGCCGTGTTTATTGCACCACTTGGCCGCGGCCACAAAGCCATTGTCGCCTAGGCACCTCGTCGCCCCAGTAGAAAATAAGGAAAAGGATCTTCTAGAAGTTTACGGATCCTTTCGCGAGTACATTCACGATTTCAACAACCATTAGACGCAGCTCGAAAGTCTATCGAGTTTGGTCTCATTTTAATCAGAAGAACGCCGCGAAATCTGCTGACATGACTCCGTGAAATAATTATGTGAAATAACAAAGTCCAGCAATTGCATTTTTGCCAACTCGTACCGATATACCTGACTGACCGTCGGGTTGCCCGGTCGTGTTTATTGCACCACTTGGCCGCGGCCACGGAGCGGTCAGAGCCGAACTTGAGAGGTCTCGGTCGTCGAGAAATGTAAACATAGCTAATCCAAATTTCCAACTTCCTTATTTTTCATTATATTTTTAGGAGACTGCGATTACCATATTTGTGGCATTTTTCTAATGCAAAATGATACCAAACATGATATATTTCCGATGATATTTACTTGTGTAATAGACAGTTAAAGTTTCGGGCGCGAGCAAGGATAGCGTATGGGAAAGAAAGAAACGCAGAGAGTCCTAGTCGCCAGCACATTTCAATGGCTCGCCGGCAACTGTCCTTCCTTGCGCCCGAAACTTTGATTGTCTATTACACAACTAAATATCATCGGAATTATATCATGTTTGGTATCATTTTGCATTAGAAAAATGCCACAAATATGGTAATCGCAGTCTCCTAAAAAAATAATGAAAAATAAGGAAGTTGGAAATTTGGATTAGCTATGTTTACATTTCTCGACGACCGAGACCTCTCAAGATCGGCTCTGACCGCTCTGTGGCCACGGCCAAGTGGTGCAATAAACACGACCGAGCAACCCGACGGTCAGTCAGGTATATCGGTACGAGTAGGCAAAAATGCAATTGCTGGACTTTGTTATTTCACATAATTATTTCACGGAGTCATGTCAGCAGATTTCGCGGCGTTCTTCTGATTAGAATGAGACCAAACTCGATAGACTTTCGAGCTGTGCTTGGTTGTTGTAATCGTGAATGTACTCGCGAGAGGATCCGTAGACTTCTAGAAGATCCTTTTCCTTATTTTCTACTGGGGCGACGAGGTGCCTAGGCGACAATGGCTTTGTGGCCGCGGCCTAGTGGTGCAATAAACACGGCCGGGCAACTCTACAGCCAGCCAGGTATATCAGTATGAGACGGCAAAAATGCAATTGCTTGACTTTGTTATTTCACATAATTATTTCACGGAGTCATGTCAGCAGATTTTGCGGCGTTCTTCTGATTAGAATGAGAACAAACTCGATAGATTTTCGAGCTGCGTCTAATGGTTGTAAATTAAATTATTTAAACAAATACAATGTTTTAAACAAAGTATAAATGTCCATAAACAATTGATAAACCGAATTTTCTGGGCATATAAAATTGTTTAAACAAACATAAATAATCCGTGTTTTTTTAGTAGATTTAAATAGATTATATTTAAATAAAGTAAAAAAACCTTCAAAGTGAATAATAAAATGCATTTTCCTATTTGCAGTCATCGCTGTCATAGCTGCCTGCCAAAAGGTTTATACTTCATCGGCATTCGCCTAGTTAATTGTTATTGCATTCCTATCAATAATTACTAAATAGTACCTTATACATTTTCTAATTTGTTGGAGGTCGATCTAAAATGTTGTCTGATCTTTCTTGTTTAAATAATATTATTTATTCCGCATAACGTGTCTACTTCTTTAATTGTTCCTTTTATTTGACCCTAATTGAATAATTATTTTTTGCAGATAACTGCATACATAATTTAATACAGAATATTTCCTTCATTTCATGAAAGAGAGAGAGAGAGAGAGAGAGAGAGAGACGAAAATTGGAAAAAAATATTTAGGTAAAAATTGTTTGATAGGAAGGGAACATAATACGGGTGCTGCGAAGCAAATGGAAGCTAACAATATACACTGAACGTTCTGATCATGGCCAAAGTTGATGTAGAATCTCGTCCGGTGTGAGAGTCGCTGACAGCGCCTCGCTGTAGGCTCTTGCCAGAAACAAAAAGTCGATGTAGGTTCTTGTCTGGGGTAGAAAAGTCGATGTAGGAGCTGATCCAGGCTAAGCACTAGACTAGGGGGCAGCACTATAATGGGCACGGGCAAATCCCGGGCGTGAGCACTCTCATGTACTCTCTGGTATTATTGACGGGACGAGTGTTCCATTTTGGGGTAGCTTAACCTCTTGCCTTTTCATATGTATATACTAATAATTTTGTAAAATTCTGCGGGATACTCAAGGTACTCCATTTTTCTGTTACTGAGGCTGAAGACGCCGCCATCTGGTGGTCATTGCGTGTGAATTGATGCGCTGAATTCAGCTAAATCCGAACATTGCACCCAATCAGTGATGGTTTCCCCTCAACCGCTGATTTCCCCTTCCCTGACGTACCCGCTCACGTATTGTCGACCGCGCTGCACGTAATGTCGACTGCGCTGTACGTATTGGTGCCTGCCCTGTTGCGCGCGCGCTATACACACAAGCTCTCTGCTGTGTCCGTGTGAACTACTTGCTCAACTGATTGACGCCGACGGGTTCCTTCGATTTTCACGTTACTGAAGTTTCAAACGACCAAGTCGGAAAATCGAAATCTGGAAAAAGCGCGCATTTGAATTTCGGCATGGCGCAACGCACATTTTGCTATGACTTCTGATCTAAAGGAGCTATCAAATAGAAATTAGGACTCAATTTTTTTTGAAAACTCGAGTTTTCATGATGTAACACACAGAAATATAGTTTATTTTTTTTAACTTCCCGATTCGTAAGGAAGTTACTGTAATTACCCCGAAAATCGAAAATCGATTTTTTAGCAGATCTTCACGTTTCATGGTCATTGGAGTCATTTTAGATTATTTTTATCAAATTGTTTGTGTGTGTGTGTGTGTGTGTGTGTGTGTGCGCGCGCGCGCGCGCTTATGGCCGTTTTTATGTTATCAAATTTTTCGTTAACGTTTTCTAAAAAAGTAACAACGCGATCAGAATGATGAATGATCCAATCGATCTGCCCCGTCGTAACTTAGAGCTGATTAGATTTTGGTCCATATTGGTCAAGCAGTTTTTTTAGTTTTTTTCGAAAGAAGTTCATTCAACAATGCAATTTATACGCGTGGATGGAAATTTTTCACCAAATAAACAAACGTAAATATATATATTTCATTTTTATTTAAAAACAATTTTTTTTTAATTATGCAATTAATGCTAATGTTACCGCTTACAACTAACGAATCGGGAAGTTCTTTGTGTGGCTCGTGGAGAGTCACACACAAAATTTTTAAAAAACCATTAATAGCTGTATGCCCCACTAGCAATGCGTACCACTAACCCTCTCGCAAGAGCAGTCCTACCCGCGAGCTCGCGAAGCGAGCGAGCAACAACAACCCCACCTGCGAGCTCGCGAAGCGAGCGAGCAACAATAACCAGCTAGTTAAATAATGTTTTCGATAGCAAATTGATTTTTAATCACATCATGTTCAACAGAAAATTATGAAAAAATCCATGAATATTCTACCTAATAGCATACACGACTGAGATTTTTTCAAAATTTTTGGTTGCAAAATCGATTTTTAAACTAATCTGAAAACATAAAATTGCCGATTTTATATCAGAGTCTTCAGTTGACCATATTTATTTTATTACATTAATTGTGTCTCAGCCTGATTATTAATTATATTATTATTAATATATTAATTATTAAAGTGTACTTTTTTCTTGAACTATGGAAACATGTTTTAAAAATTTGGAAATCTGCAAACATTCGAAGAAAATGCATATTTTGTATTGAAGTTTTAGAGACATCAGTTTTATAAAAATTCAGTACTTAGATAATATTAAATCAATTGTTTTTAATTATTTTATAATTTTATAGAGATTGCATAGTCGTTAAAAAAACCACTGTTCGGTTGGGAATCTTCTGGCTCAGAATCGAATTCCGGTCCTAATAATTTTTGTCGAGTAAATACTTATTGCTTCGGATGTTAATGAAAAGTTCATCCAAAAACATTTCAATTGTCTACATTAAATTTTCAATTTAAAGAATTGATACAGTTCGTGCAGTCGACTTTTTCCCCTTTCTGTAATTAAAAAAAAGAAAAACAGTTAAAGTTATGATTGCGAAATATAGAATTTTTATGTAACCACAAACTTATCTGCTTTTTCTAAATTTTCCTTTATGCTCTTGATTGTTGTTTCGAGTCATTCGAAAATTCTGCCAATTTATCAGGATGAGACATAATTAACGTAATAATATAAATGTGGTACACTGAAGACTTTTATATGAAACGGACAATTTTATGTATTCAGATTTATTTAAAAATCGATTTTACAACCAAAAATTTTGAAAAAATCTCAGTCGTGTATGCTATTAGGTAGAATATTTATGAATTTTTTCATAATTTTCTGTTGAACATGACGTGAGTAAAAATCAATTTGGATGAGCACTTTTGACCATCTTATCCGGCTATCGAAAACATTATTTAAAAAAAAAAGAAACTATATTTCTGTGTGTTACATCATTAAACTCGAGTTTTCAAAAAAAATTTAGTCCCAATTTTTATTTGATAGCTTTTTTAGATCAGAAGTCATAGCAAAATGTGCGCCGCGCCATGCCGAGATTCAAATGCGCGCTTTTTCCAGATTCCGATTTTCCAACTCGGTCGTTCGAAACTTCAGTAACGTGAAAATCGAAGGAACCCGTCGGCGTCAATCAGTCGAGCAAGTAGTTTACACGGATACAGCAGAGTGCTTGCGCGTGTAGCGCGCGCGCAACCGGGCAGGTACCAATACGTGCAGCTCGGTCAACAATACGTGAGCGGGTAGGTCAGGGAAGGGGAAACCAGCAGTTAAGGGGAACGGCTCACGAATATACCATTGTATACTGTTGTATACTCATGTATACCATCCAATACCATCACTGCATCTGCATGCCTGCATGCTGTGTAAGTGTAGAGTAGCAATAAGAACTAATACAATAACAATTATTACTGAGAGTATAATTAAGAAATAAACCAAACATCATGACTATTATAACAATTTTAAGAGACAAGACAAACTTGAACATGTTGTCACATGTGTATTCTCAGGTTTTTAAGGTAAATATCCTAACCTTCCACAGAATTTAGGTTAGAAATCAGCTGTGAAATTTAATTAAACAATCCGTAATTATACATACATTGACATTTTTTAACATTTCGTTGCACTTATAGAACTTTCGATTTTCGTCAACGTTCGCAAAACATGCAGAACACAAAACGTTAGAAAAGATCAGGAACATTGGTATATCTGCTCACATTGATTCCGGGAAAACTACGTTGACTGAACGTATATTATTTTATACCGGCAGAATTTCTCAAATGCACGAGGTGAGAAATGCATGACCTTCCTGAAATTTCCGTATGCGGACATAATTTTTTTTGTGAAATAGGTACGAGGCAAAGATAATGTTGGAGCTACAATGGATAGCATGGAATTGGAAAGACAGAGAGGTATTACTATCCAGTCAGCTGCAACTTATACGATATGGAAGGATCACAACATCAATATCATTGACACACCAGGTCACGTAGATTTCACAGTAGAGGTAGAACGAGCTCTACGAGTCTTGGATGGAGCTGTACTGGTATTATGCGCTGTAGGGGGTGTTCAATCTCAGACAATGACTGTAAACAGACAAATGAAAAGGTACAATGTACCTTGCCTAGCATTTATTAACAAGTTAGACAGATTAGGAGCAAATCACAAGAGAGTAATAGATCAACTGCGTGGTAAACTGCACCACAATGCTGCATTTCTACAGTTACCCATTGGTTTAGAGGGTAATTGTAAAGGAATTATAGATATTATATCTCAAAAAGCATTGTACTTTGAAGGGAACTTTGGTGAAACTGTTAGAGAAGATGAAGTTCCGTCAAACATGAGAGCAGGTAATGAATAGATGATTTGTAAAAACAGATTCCATAATCTTTTAATAATATCACTGCAGCTAATCTTACACACACATGCTCATAGAGGTAATCGATGCTAAACAAGAGCTAATCGAGCACTTAAGCAACGTCGATGAAAAGATTGGGGAATTGTATTTAAATGAAGCCGAAGTGTCTGAAGGTGACATCAAATATGCTATCAGAAGAAATTGTATAAAAAGAACTTTCAC
This sequence comes from Lasioglossum villosulum, assembly GCA_963971365.1. Taxonomy (NCBI): domain Eukaryota; kingdom Metazoa; phylum Arthropoda; class Insecta; order Hymenoptera; family Halictidae; genus Lasioglossum; species Lasioglossum villosulum. Next base: position 17,793,064 of record OZ020498.1, on the reverse strand, counting down.
ACCCGTTCTAGTTGGAACTGCATTAAAGAACAAAGGTGTTCAACCATTGTTGGATGCAGTTCTGGATTATTTACCAAACCCTGCTGAAGTTGACAATTATGCACTTAAGGAGAGCGGGTAATTTTATATATTCTATACCATCTATGAACACGTTGTCTACCGTCGATTGTTCCATAATTTTTGGAAGTCTATGAACCATGAAACCGAATTTTTAAATAAATCCTTCAACAGTAACAGAAACTTCAATCATACATCTCTATTCTCGACTTACAGAACCGAGACTGTTAAAGTGCTCTTAGACACCGAGAGAAGCAACAAGAAGCCGTTCGTTGGGCTGGCATTTAAATTAGAAGCTGGCAGGTTTGGTCAGCTGACTTATTTCCGTTGTTACCAAGGGATGCTGAGCAAGGCAGACACTTTGTATAACACAAGAACGAGTAAAAAGGTTTGCTAACTAAAAGTTGTACAATGGGCGATAGGTATTTTGGTGAATTTGAAGCACAGGTATTTACCTTCCGATTTCGATGATTTTTTTGATATATTGTAGAAATTGATATTTTGAACAACTTTTTCCTTCGCGCATTAGCGGCGGCCACGATTAGTTTCCGAGATATTCACGGAAAACTATCGGTACCCTCACTGTTATGCAAAGGAAAAAGTTGTTCAAAATATTGAGATTTATAACATATTCAAAAAGTCATCGAAAGCGGAGGGTACGTGACCCGCAGTTTCATCGGTATTTTTATTAATATATTATTTCGCAGGTTCGAGTGCAAAGATTAGTACGGCTTCATTCAAATCAAATGGAAGATGTAGACAAGGTTTATGCCGGAGACATCTTTGCCTTGTTCGGTATAGACTGCGCGTCAGGAGACACATTCGTCAGCGTTCCCAATTCCCAATTATCAATGGAGTCTATTTACATACCTGATGCTGTAGTGTCAATGTCCATTCAACCAAAGAACTCGAAAGAAAGAGACAACTTTGCGAAAGGTATTGCAAGATTTACTAAAGAGGATCCGACTTTCAGATTCGAGTACAACACAGACAGCAAGGTGATTAATATGGTGACATCGGTCGTCCCTATTTATACCAGTTCTATGGACTCACTTTTATATCGCACAATTTAGGAATCCATCGTTTCGGGAATGGGAGAGTTGCATTTGGAGATATACGCGCAAAGATTAGAACGCGAATATGGTTGTCCCATTATTCTTGGAAAGCCGAAGGTCGCTTTCCGCGAGACACTCCGCGAATCCTACGAGTTTGACTATCTCCATAAGAAACAGTCTGGTGGTGCTGGTCAATTTGGCCGTGTCATTGGAATCATAGATGTATGTATACATTTCTGTTGCGCTACATTAATTTCATTTCGCGCGGCACAGCATGCATCACACAGGTATACTGTTTTAGCCACTCCCACCAGACATGAATACTAAACTGGAGTTTAAAGACGAAACGGTGGGAACAAACGTACCTAAACAATTTATCCCCGGCGTGGAGAAGGGATTCAGAGCAATGTGCGAGCAGGGACAACTTTCGGGGCACAAAGTGTCTGGCATTAGATTCAGGCTAATCGACGGTATGCACCATTGCGTGGATTCTTCGGAATTTTCGTTCTATCAAGCCGCCGAGGGTGCAATGAGGGATGCGTTTAGAGAAGGGTCCTGGCAAATACTCGAACCGATCATGACGGTAGAGGTGACTGCACCAATGGAGTTTCAGGTGAGGGATACATGAATATATAATATAACGAAACAGCAGATCTGTTAACGATGCACTGATCATAATATATTTGACACGCCCGATGTTTGTCCACGCAGGGAGTAATAGTAGGTCAAATAACTAAACGAGGCGGTATCATAAGCAATACAGACTCCGCTGAAGGATGGTTCACTCTACTCGCCGAAGTGTCCTTAAACGACATGTTTGGCTATACCGGCGAAATACGATCATCCACACAAGGAAAAGGAGAGTTCACTATGGAGTACGCCAGATACAATCCCTGCTTGCCGGACGTAGAACAAGAATTGATAAGACAGTATCAAATAGCGAATAATATACAAGTCGATGCACGGTCGAATAACTAATGAACGCATCCGTGTTGACTTAGGAATCGAATTCACTTTTTACGATGTACGATTAAGCGTCATGACTGAATGTAACTTGTAAATATAAGTATATTTGTAATACATGTTATGAATGAACGCTATGTAAATCTCATGCATCTCGATCCGGAGCTGGATCTCCGTTTAGTAGACTACATTGGCGAAATATAGACTAATTATCAATTTTGTTTGGTTCTTGCGATGTTGAGGACTTCCTCTTTTGTTTTTTTTTCTTACTACTGACTTGACTAAGCAAAGCAGGCAGTAGGTTTAAAAAGGCAATGGTCTTTGTGATGGACAAAATTTAATAATTACAGTGGTTTGCGGTTAAGTGGGACGCCGATCAATCAGGACAAATACTGCAGTACGACATTATTGGGATAAATTATCCGTTCCCAATTAATCCACTATATTTAGAATGAAGTGTACTCGCACACAGACTCTAGTGGTTTCAAATGTGTCATTGAAATCGGCGAGGGGAGAACCTCGTTGTAGGTAATTCGAAAATTCAGGTGTTCGAAGGGTGCAGATTTGAAATGTCGATAGCGTGATTCTTGAATTGGTTTCAAGATGGCGTCAGATTGGCGGCGCCACGGTCAGATGCAGATGCACGTTCCGTCGCCGTCGAGCCGTCGAGGCTGGTGCTGGTGAATCAGTAGCGCAGGAGCGAGTATCGGGGGTGCTTGGTTGTTGTGCGTTCAGTGTCTTTTTTGTTTGGGAGGAATTTGCCTCGTTCGAAAGGGCGAGAGCAGGCTGGTTAGAGAGACGAGAAAGAGTATTCACTAGCGTGCTTCCGCGTGTGTACGTGCCCAAAAAATGTAATATGGCGATGGTCGCGTCGAACATGAGCGGCCACATACAGAAGCAGCTCACCAGAAGCCTCGAGCGAATCCTGGAGGAAGCGCACTTGAGCGGCGAGCTCAAGCTCAGCGGCCGGAAGCTAAAGGACTTCCCGAAAGTCGGCAAAACTGGCTCCAGCAAGTACAATCTGCAGGACACGGTTTTTGCCGGTGAGTACCTCCAGTTAATCTGCCAAAGAGCTAACTCGCTTCGTGTGCCTACTAATCCTCCGACAACTTTCCGTTTCCCCGACTCATTACCCAAGAGAGAATTCCTAGTCTTATTTATATCCTCTGTATTCTCTATTTTATGCCAAACCGTTTCGGAAACTTGTTTAACTGTCGGAGTAAATCACCGTGTTAACTGTAAACCGCTTAACAGGATAACTGTAAAAATCATCAAAACGCGGAGTGATATAAACTATCTTTGGAGTAGGTGATATTTTGTCAACACTGCGGAGCACCGATCAATTCGAATTTTTACGATTCTTATAATTTACGAGAATCCATGTATCGTGAATGATCATAACTCGACTGCATATCTGATCGATTGAAGGGCACGGGAACCAAATGAATATTTGTTGCTTCAATCGCATTTTAATAAGTCTGGGGTAATACATCAATGCTCTTAAATTCTTTCAGTCTTTCTACTGTTTCATATTTTATCTACTCATTATTGTCACGAATGTAAGAATTCCTAAGTCTAATCGTAACTGTTTCATAATAGAAAGATACATATAATAATTTGACCATTGATCCAATGGAGTAATTAGTTTAATCGCGACAACAATCGCTGGCTAAGTATCCGTTTCGATTGCGATTACGTATCAGGCAAATTAAATTGTTAATGACAATTTATAATGCAACGATTTACTCGCAATTGATAAACGTTAATTGCATTGAACATCAGTAGACTGTTGCCGAGGATTTCGAAAGACACTGCGTGGTGTGGCGAAGGTAGCTCTGGAAGGAACCTGTTCCATCAAAATTTTTGTTCTTTTATTATTCTAATCCCGCGATCGTGGGGCATGACGAAAAAGGACTGAGGGGACACCTGCGTGCGTACTACACCCGCTGCAACGTATCCAGGGCGGTGTCAACGCTGGTGTGTACGTTGCGTCAAATGTTGGGCCGTGTGCGCGTGTAACATTTATTACTCTGTTTGCGTATTTCATGCGTTTCAGCCGAGAGGTTAGGTTACTTCACAAACATAAACAAGATTATAACATTTCTATTTCCACTTAAACCCTGATTCGGAAATAAAATAAAGGTATATTTTGTAGTTGTTTTGTGTTTATAGTTTCTGTATTGTTTATAGAGGAACAGTTTCTTGGACTGTTTATAGTCTAGTAATTCGTGAAATGTCGGGATGAGAAAGTTTTTCATTCGCTGCCAATCACCGTCGCGGAACTGGCAATCGAATGTCTGTAGTTGCCTTGACAATAAACGGAGGAAAACAAACGAATGGGAATCGGAAACGCAGCATTCCGGAAACGTATGCCGCCGCGGTGACAGTCGCAAGACCGTCGGCATCGTGTAACTACCACTGGGAAACAGAGTTACATAATTCGAGCGCATCTGCATATGTACGGTGCAACGCTCTCTCCACTATTTATGCGTAAGCTTTTTTCTAAATCTCCGCTATTCATCGCTCGAATAATTCATAGGGTGTCGAAATACACGTAACAAATGAAGCGCTACTTCGAGCGTCCAAAATGGAAGGAAATTTGAACTTTTCGATGAAGTATGCCATACATTATGCTGAATGTCCTTTATTCTCATGCAGTTGCGACTTACGGGGCTCATTCACGGTCAAGCATATTGCGCAACAATTATTGTGCAGCATGATTTTTACGCACAAAGTCACATTGTATTAATTAGACAATCACTATCATTCACGGTCAATCATGTTGCGCAATACATTTGACCGTGAATGAGCCCCTTTATGCGAATATACTGTTATAACTGTTGCATGTTCGTAAATATATTTGAATAATTTTGAATGCATATATGCATTGTTACCTTTTTAACATGTATACAGGGTGGGGCATTTTAAACAGGTCACCTGAATAACGTGGCTGCTATTGGTGTTAGGAAGAAATGTATCAGATGGAACTTGTATGGTATCGAGGAGGCATTATTCTGATGTTAGTAGCTTTTTTGAAGGCGGACGCGCAAAGGACATATGAAGGTCAACTTCATTTTTTTAAACGGAATGAGGTATTTTTTAATACGTCAATCGATGCAGCTGGACATTCGTAATAAAAAAGTACTAACCTATGTATGTCGAAAAGTTAGTCGTTCAGTAGATATTTCAATGTAAAAAATATAAAAACATCATTACTGCCGTACTAAGACGTTAGCGTTTACTTACTAGTGTAGTACGACAGTAATGGTATTTTATATTTTTTATATTGAAATATCTTCTGAACGATTAACTTTTCGACATACATAGGTTAATACTTTTTTATTATGAATGTCCAGCTGCATCGATTGACGTATTAAACAATTCCTCATTCCATTCAAAAAAATGAAGTTGACCTTCATATGTCCTTTGCGCATCCACCTACAAAAAAGCTACTAACATCAGAATAATGCCCCCTCGATACCATACAAGTTCCATCTGATGCATTTCTTCCTAACACCAATAGCAGCCGCGTTATTCAGGTGACCTGTTTAAAATGCCCCACCCTGTATATGCATATATGCATTGTTACCTTTTTAACATTCAAAAATATTTACGAACATGCAACAGTTATAACAGTATAATCGCATAAAGGGGCCCATTCACGGTCAAATGTATTGCGCAACATGATTGCAACATTATATATATATATGTGTGTGCGTGTGTGTGTGTGTGTGTGTGTGTGTGTGTGTGTGTGTGTGTGTATATATATATATATATATATATACACAGGGTGTTCACGCTATTACTAGCCAGCATTTTTTGTGTAAATAGTAAATATTAGAAAAAAATGATAGAGGAAAAAATAGTACTGTTTTTTATGCGCAACACAATGACATATGCATTTTTGTTTTATTTACATTATTTTGATAGAAATGAAGGTGACCTTCAATTTTTTAAATGGAATGCTATACATTTTTTTATGTCGTATGAAAGCGTGTGTCAAGACGAATTCATCCATGTACTATACAATGACCTTCAAGGTCATGCAAGGTCAGAAATGGAAGAAATGGAAGAAACAAGTTGAATACTGCGTACCAATGTGTTTACAAGTATTCTTTATTGATGAGGCTACAACAAATGTTCAAAATGGCTTCCTTATGCATGAATACACATTTCGGCTCTATTAATTACGTTTTTGGTAGCTTCTTCTAGTGTGGTTTGAATTATTAACCCACATGCTTGTGTTATTTTGGTTTTCAAGTCGTTTATATCGCTGGGCGGCGTCTCGTAAACTAGTTCAATTTGTTTCTTCCATTTTTTCCATTTCCGACCTTGCATGACCTTGAAGGTCATTGTGTAGTAGATGGATGAATTCGTCTTGACACACGCTTTCATACAACATAAAAAAATGTATAGCATTCCATTAAAAAAATTGAAGGTCACCTTCATTTCTATGAAAATAATGTAAGTAAAACAAAAATGCATATGTCATTATGTTGCGCATAAAAAACAGTACTACTTTTTCCTCTATCACTTTTTTCTAATATTTACTATTTACAAAAAAATGCTGGCTAGTAATAGCGTGAACACCCTGTGTGTATATATATATAATAAAATAGTGTCTGTCTGTTTGTGACGGCATCAACTGACAATGAGAACGGGTGAACGTAGAAAGCTGGAGTTTGAGCCATGCGACTCAGTGCATTTTCCGGAAAGTTTAAAAATTTCGTTCAAAAGTTGTCACGTCATTAATGACCAAAGACAACGTTTTCACCCTCTTTTGGACACGTTTCTGCTACAACATTTGACTGGTAGCACCTACATTGAATTTGAGGTACTCATTGGATTCAGTTTGTCGAGTTCTTCCAAATAGCCACTGAGTCGATTCTGTAAATTGCATAGTTTAGGAGTTATAACACAAAAAGTGTGCGTTTTTCTGAAACTTTTTGGTTTACCGACTTTTTAAACAGCTGTAGCTTTTCAATAGTAGATTTTAGGAATTTTTAGGATTGGAAATTTAATTACGTAATAATCAACCGAGATTTGTTATTGCACGTGGACAAAGTCGCGGATCCAGCTAGATTACCATAAAAATCCGCAGTCTGATAGAACAAGAAATTGCTTAACCTTTGTTTCCTTTTTTGTTTTACACCCCGTGAAATCACAGAAAGTATCAATTATGTATTTGAATGAAAACGTCACAATTCTAATTTGTTAGTTTCTTTTATTTAATTATTAGATTTGATTTGTTTTTACTTGTAGCCACAGCCAGTTAAACTATCAAAGACTTTGAAGCGCTCTCCTGTAAGATTTGTATTTCTTTATTTGTGATGTTTTCCTTGTGCACGAGCGAAATGCATTTCCCCTGGAAGTATGAGGATCGACAACGATCTGAAGCACAGGTTGTTCATCTTTCCTCAATTTGCATGACGGAAAAGTGATAAAAATACAACCGGCCTGTCCGCGCTATTAATAAACGTGGCACCGTATCATACCTTTTTCTCGGGATGCCTACTGGACCTCGAGTCTCCCTTTTATAGAAAAGCAGTCGGCCAGAAGGGCGCACCGTGCACAATGTAATTCGTTTTGCATGGCCAGAGACTCTCATTCAAGCTTATCTTGACACGCCCGATGTTTCCTGTTGCTAAGATAACCGTGCGTTCGACAGTTGTTGGCGATACCGACAACAGGAGGGAGAATCACGTGCGCAGAAGCACGAGAACTTTTCTAAATGTCAATAATCTTGTCGATGACTGACAACCGCATTCTGATTCACCGAGAAAACCACCTGGAACAAGATAGGAAAAATTAGGAGCGGATCGGACCATGAATTGCTAAAGCACGAAGAATTCGCGGATTTTATTCATCGCTTGCAAACAGGGGTGTTACCAGAGAGCATAGGGACGAATTAGGGGTTGTTTTTTTTTTATTAGAAAATCTCATATGAGATTTATTTCAACATAATTGTAATGCAACACATAGAATACAGTATATATAGAAAACAATACATACAGCACCAAATGCAAAAACCACAAAACAGAACAGGACACAGAAGAAACATAAATAATATAACAAAGAAACGAGAATGATAGTAACGGTATAAACAATTACTTGTACTTTAAGTCCGCAGCTCTTAAAAAATGGAAGTATATAACGACAGGCCTTGATATTAGGTTTAGCTGTTAAGATGGAGACATCCATTGGAAGCTGGAAGTTAATTAATCGGAGTTTATTAATTAATTTGAGCCTTTCCTCATTATACAAGTTGCATTGCCACAAAACATGGTTCAGTGATTCGTCCTCCTCCATGCAACTACACTTAGGATCGTCAATAAAGCCAATGCGAGCCAGAGAAGAAGCTAGATGGTAGTGGTCAGATCTACACCTGTTGATAGTGACAATAATTGTTCGGAATAAGTTTAACTGTGAAAACCAAGGAAGTCGATTTTCACTAAAAAATTTCTGAAAATAGAGTTTACTCTTGAAAAGACCATCGGCTTTTATAGAGGCTAGAGTATTGTCGAAAAAATTTTACGAAAAGATTCAAAGCAATCGGTGAAAGGAATGCAGGGAATAATTAGGGGTTGTTGTGTAGCTGATAGGGCTATGAGAACTATTTTGTAAATATTGGTCAAAAATTTTTAAAATAGATACATGTTCAATTGATGCTATAATCGTTAGCTATGGTGAAGAAATTTGTTCTTTTTACTGTAGACGCCGAAGGAATGCAGGGAGTGGTAGAATTTCTAGACCATTTAAGAGTTGTTGAGCAGCTGATATGGCTGTAAGAACTATTTTTTATAGATTGGATGATATTGATGAACATTACTCTAACGAAGGAGTCTGCTATTTTTTATGTAGATGTTGAACCACAAGGGATGTTTATTTACGAATAAATTTTATACTTATCTCCATTGCTTCGATGGATGACGAGCCTAGTGCATCCTGAACGAGTTAGCGTAAGGCCACTATCTCGTATCCATCGGCAACACGATACGGTTTATGGAGTGGAGGGAATAGCTGTGCGGAAATCGCAAATATTTTCCTGCAGTATTGACGATCGTGAGTCAACCACGCGATTGAAACGACAAAACTAACAACATGACGGTCGGAGTAAGGCACGAGCTGGTTGCATTCCTCGCGTTCGGGAATGGCAATCGATTTCTTGTTAGCCCCCCTTGGACCTCGTCTAGAAGTCTATCGAACCAAGGACACTTCCTTCGAAATAACATCTATAAAAGGAACAATCATTCCCTGGTATCTACAAAAAATCAAATGCTCTAAGTACTTCAGGATATCAAAGATAATTTCTTCAGGGTCACCGCGAACAATTTTTATTGTGCGCAAAGACCGACTGTCTAGTAAGGAACATATGCCTAAAATAGTGCAGATGTTCTAACGTTTATGGGAGACGTTAGAAACTAATTTCTAATGTTCATTACATCCATAATTAATTTCACCAAAGCTAGCGCGGAAACTCCATGCGAAATTGATTGCAGTATGACATCTGCGAGCAAATTGGAGCCCGGTGATTTTAATACGACGATTTCCAATCTTCCGGTTGTATCCATCGTAAGCTCACACTGCGGATATTAATGTCGGCGTTCGTCCAGGCGGATCTTAATCACGGTGGGATCGTGATTACTTTCGTCGGCGCAAAGAAACAAATAATCGCCGCGCGACGTTTCATCTCGGCCGTCCACGGTTTATCGGTTTCCGATGGCGATTCTTCCTGGGGGACGAGGCAATTTCGGCGTCCCTCTATCCCGAGGGATGCAGCAGTGAAAGGGAACTTTTGCGCCCGTTACAATTCCTGTTCGAGCATTATTGAAGCGCAACTCCGGCGTTCTTCTTCGACGACGATGACGATGCAAGGGGACGCGTAACTTCGTTAAAGAACCCCAGGTCAGTTCGAGTCGAGGGATCTCTGCTCTAGATCGAATGCATAGAAAACAGAGGAGTAGATCGAGAGGATGGAAAACACGAGGAGCACGCCGGGAACGAAAATTACGCGTCGCAGTTCGCCTGGCTTTTCTGTGCCGAGTTCCGCGCGAGTTTCGCGAGCCCACTGTGCTTCCATTCACCAGAGAAACTCGTGGGTTCGATGCATCGCAGAAAAACTGCGACCATTGTTGCGGAAAGGCCGCGTGCTGACAGACTCTGATTGCGCCTCCGTTTTTACGGACGTTTTTAAGTGTGACGCGGATGCAACCGGCTGGACCAGCGCAAATTGCTTCCGAAAGTCGAACGATTGTTGAAATTGAATGGCCGCGGCGAAGAAAAGTGTACGTTGCATTCTGTGAGGTTTGTAGAATTACCCGAGGCGTTTGGCAATTTTTACGTTGGAGGAATGCTGCCGATTTTTATGTAAAAATTTTTACAATTTCTACTAAAATATTTTTCCTAGTTGAACTTGATGAACCTACCAGAAGATTGGTTGCTTTGTTGCTACTAAAAAGCTACACAGCTATTATTTCCGGCCATTTTGAAGTACTGTAAGGTTTTATAACAATTGTGGTCGGGATAGCTCGCTGGTTTTCTTCGCGGTAAAAGGAAATTGGCCGGACAGGCAAGAATGAGCACGGAAAAACCGGCGGAAGCGATTACGAATGCCATCACGGTCTAGCCTGGTTGCGATACCACGGTGACTTTCGTTCGCATGATTATAGATAGTGATATCGTGTGTTCGTGGGAGCGAAAGTCGGGGAAAACTGAATTGGGAACGAAGCGACGCCGGTAAACAGAGTGTTGTGATACGCACCCGCAAACGGGAAAAGCTTCTTATCGATTATGTCACGGTGCGCTGCGCACTTTCTTCGAGGAAGCTGAGCGAGAACAAGGGTGTAGGTCCTTCTCGCACCCTTTGCCTCGCCTCTCTTCGGCTTCGGTTACAGACCAACGATCTGTGCACAGTCTCCTGAAACCTGTACCTTGCGAATTACTGTTTCGAACGCGAAATTACGGCCTCAGACACCCCAGAAATAAATAACGACCTTCCAATTATAGTTGGAATGTCTGTACAGAAGCCATTTTTCATTTGTGTTCATCTTTGTTGTTTGTATCTTCAGTTACATCATTGTTTTTTGCACTTAATTGACTCAACTATACGATAATAGTGATGATAAGGAAGCAGAGTAGAACAGCTTTATATGAATTTAGAACGGAATCTACAGCAGTGAAAATTGCTCGTAATGCAGCAGATGATCTAGAAGATACAATGAATAAATATACATTATTCGTTAAAGTTATTGGATAGAGGAAGAAATTCTTAACAACATCGAAAAAGCATTTTTTTGGAACGCAGCGTGTTCCGAAAGATTTCGCAAGTTCCGGTTCCCACACAGGTTTCACGCGAAGCAGGTGCGCATTGTGATTAAGCAACAGAAAGAAGGAATCCGGATAACTGCGTGATCGTGTCGCGGCCTCGTCTCTCTTTACCAGCATTTGTGCCCTTCTTCTTTCACGTTTGTCTCACCTCGTCTCTCATCTCCTTTGGATCTCGGTCGATTTCGCGGCAGGTGTCTCTCGTGTGGAACCGGTCGAGCAAATCAAAAACGTTTTCCTTCCGACTCGCTCGACGCCCGATGCCTCGTCTCGGAGATAGCCAGTCCCGGATCGATTCATCGGAACGGGTCCGAAGAAAATGACTGTATTAAAGTGGGCTAAGCAGCTTACTCTCCGATCTCGAAGACAATTTCCCTCTGAGGAACACGGCCTTCCGATGGCCCAGATCCTGGCCTGCTGGACCTGGGGCTTGCAATCTGATCGAATTCGCTCTCCAGGATTTCCATGAAAGTTGCTTGATATTATGAAACTTTAAAAGTATGTTCGATTTACAATCTTCCTCTCAGACTGTTGATCGCATTCAGGGGTTCCAAAAAATTGAATGTCTTGCTTGATACAGCATTATTTAAAGTGCGAAGCGAAATAGGCAAACCTGAAAGTTGTATCTACATGCATAGATTAGATTAGGAACCAATAAAACATTCACAGTATATTAAGGATATTCTGGAGTTATATAAAAACGCAACAAAATTTTTGAAAATTTGACAAGATATAATTCTTACTAAATTAATGCAATTACCGAAGTTTGAGTTAGATTCACTACACCGTTTAATATTTACAGCAACTTAAAGTTTGCATATTTTAACACGTCTTCTTATGGAGAATTCATAAAATTCCACTTCAAACCCTATTTAAACCTTGAAAAACGCAACTAGAAACTCCAGTTTTTTATTATATATAGTAAAAATTATGTATGTAATTATGTTCAAAATTTATTAGAATTCACTAAAGAGTTACAGAGCAAAAAATTATAAACTGTTACAAAACATCAAAATTATCGTGTTGTCATCTCATTAGCACGAAAACGCGACAATATTGTAGACCACTGAATATAGCTACTATCCAGTGGGTTCAATTATTCACAAAATTCATTTACAATTTTTTATAACATGAAGACAATTTGATTAAAAAATAAATATAACATGAAATTCACTAATTAAACGAAAGCTTTTTAAATTAATCTATTTTTTCATGCAAAATATACTCGTGAATGGCTTTCATTGCCAATATATTGATGGATTTCGAATTTCTTGTACTTTTGTCTCCCATTGTACCTCCAGAACATCCTTAATCAATGGCAAGCACTTGTTAAAGGACTTCGCTGTTGTGCGTATGCGTATAACGATTGAGAATGGGTGTTAATAAAATTATATGTCAGACAATTTTTCGGGTCTTCCGCCACGTGCAAGTTTTATTATTGGGACTGGAAGAGGGTTGCTGGCCCTTGTTAGCCACTGAATCCTCAAACCAGGAATTCGTTGAACTTTCCCTGGCTTGGCAGAGTTTCGCAATGGTGTTCCTGAAGAAGGGTCGACTTCCTAAGGGGGTGTAGTGCGATGCGCGCGCTGTTAGTTTACGAGAGCAAAGAAACACCAAGGGGAGAAGAGCACCCACCATAGTTATGGAGAAATCCCGATGGGTACGGCACGGGCCAAGCTAAAGATAGAGACACACTGCAGCTGCAAGCACGCAGGGGTGCCAGCAGGTCGATACTCCATAACGCGTTACATCGTTCCATAGCGCCCGGTGCCCGCTTATCTTGTGCTCTTGTCTCTCTGCCAAAGGAGCACTCCTCGAAGATGAAGTCGACTCGAGTGCTAGCTAGCCCACCGTGTCCAACCACTGTTCCCATCGCAAGGGAGAACTTGCAAACATCTGCTTTTGTACTCTTTACAGTCTCTTTACTTTGCTAATTCGTTCATATTTCAACCGTAGGTCGCGTGCGTTGCAGATCGCATCAACTTGGACACTGAAACCGGTCCAAGTGAAGTTTCGAACAGAACGACGGGAAACGATCGAGCAAACTTTCTGGTGAAATATCAAACGAAATATGGAAACATATGAAATCGAGTTACGACAGAGTTACGTGGAAAGTGGATTTAGTAGTTTGAAAATGACGCTCGGAAGTGCAAGAAGATGGAACTTTGCAAGACGAGAGCGGTGTTTGATAAGATCCAGAACTGAATGGAACGGATCTAAAACCTGGAATGGAATATAAATTCAAAACCTGGAAATGATGGAAATCCTCGAGTGAAACCAGCTGAAAACCTAGAACAGATGGGAAATAAATTAAAGTTGAAATGGGACAAGCTAAAGACCTACAATCTAACGAAACTAGCTTAAAACCTCGAACATAATGAAATACAACCAGCTGAACACCTACAACTGAAAAGAGCTAACTTAGATTCTTGAATGAAACGAACCAAGCATCTAGAAAAAGAGAAAGTAGCTTAAAACTTGAACCAAAATTATACGCAAGCCAAAGGTAGCTGAATCCCGAAAGAAAAGGAGCTGAAATTTGAAAGAAGAGAAGTCCGAAATGAAGATACATAAATACTAGCACGAGCCAGCTGCTACAAAATCGCCATATCGACGAATGCAAGTTTCGTCCGTGATTCGGATTCTTTTACGACCACTTACGCAATAGTGCGATCAATGTACACTGTCCTTAGGGAACACGATTCGACTATCGTCGAAGGATTCGGTATCACGAGATGCAATTCCATGTTCGCGAAACGCGCGACGATTCATTGCGCACGGTGTGCCTTTACGCGCGAATTGTGTCGGTGTATTTGAAGCGCGCCTACAGATCATATCGCTCACGCATCAAGAATTCCTGATTAACGTTACTGATACGTGTGTCTCGGATTTCGCGTGCCCCCGAGCAACGCCCTGTTTGTTTCTCGCGAAACAATTTAACGTTCGCTGTTGCGCATCCGTGATTCAAACGGAGATCTGGAAATTGCGTGAAGAGATCTTGGAGCTTACGGTGAAACCTTGTTTGTATGAACAGACGCTTTTTTACTATCAATTATTCTTCGCAATATGCTCCATTTACTGTGTTTTTTTAAAACAATTTTACAATATAAAAAAATGTTCGAGAACTGCTCCGAACTCGAATGTTCTTTATTTGTTTCCTATCACATTTATGGTCTTAAAATAAGAATTGAAAACAGTGAAGTAAAAAGCTTAAGGGTTTCGGTGTGCTATTTTCAACTCTAGAGAATTTCGAAAATTAGCACGTTATTTTTATTTGATTCCTGTCTCTTGCTTGGTAATTTTCATTTTGCATACAAATTCGCGGCCTTCCGGTGTAACGAACGTGTTAAGAAAAATAGACTATGCGCAATACGGAACTCTTTGTACAAAGATTGTTGTCAGTTCTTAAGGAACATCCACTGAACTCTTCGGCTCTCACCGGCACGTTAACGGCATGATAGCGAAGTGGTCAAAGCGCGGCAGAGAAGCGGATTTTCAAAGAAACTGCTCCCCGTTCGCCCATTTTCCGCGCGCGTCTACTCTCTCCGACGCGAAATGTCCGCTTGCACACCCGGCTGCACTAATTAGCGCCCCAGGCTGCCTAGTCGAGGTGTTTAAATAATGACACTTTAGAGCGAGGCCGCTCGACGAATTCTGCGGCACGACACACGGTTGATTGATAGTCGAGATCATTTTTAGAATGATCCGCGGAATCTCGTTGGCTCGGAACTCGCGACAGACGAATCGACAGCGTTTTTCGAATAGCTAACGTTCCCGTAGTTGAACACTTTGCTCGGAAGCTCTCGTTAGAGTCCTAGAATTCTATACAGGGGTGCTAACATCTTCCCAGAGCTGCACAAAGTAATTACCTTCAGAGATTTGATATCAACTCATGGTCGGTACCCCCAATGGAGTATAAGCTTACGAGCAGACCTAATTTTATCTTGGCAATCCAGCAATCGCTTGGTCAATTCCACCAATTTCACGAATTTTATGGGAACGGGCCACAGTGCACTTCGTACCGTCTTTGCAAGTCAACAACGTGATGGTTCGGCTGCAGAGTTATAATTAGCGGTGTGACAGGGCCGTCTCATCGGGCCCGCGAGCCCCCTCTACATTTCATTCGATGCCACGGTCGTTTTCAATCTCTCGCTCCCCTTGATCACAATCATTGGACATGATGCTCGCTCAGCGAAATTTTCTCTTGAGAGATTTCACGGCCATCCCACGACCTTCCGAGTCCTTCGATCCACATTGCTCTAATTTAGTTCGTGAACTAGGTCGGGTCTAGGCTGGCAAAAAAGTTTGCTGACTCGCGGCTGAAGACCTGCGCGGCGATTGCTCGACAAACACGTTCCCGGTTCGAGTATCTGCGATATTAGGCCCTAGATGCACCCCACCAACCAGCTTTGCACAATGGATAACTGCTCCTCGCGAACTCGCCGGTGTGCAGAATAACGAGCATCGGCGTCGAGGACTTTGAAACATCGGAGGATTTGGAGCAAAGCCTTTGAAGAGCCCGGGAGATTAGTCAGTCGTCGCCTTATGATCGTTCTCGCTTCGGTCAGTGGCTTCGCTTGGCGCTGGAGACGTTCCAGAGAGACTTGGAATGATATTCTTTTTTTGTAGAACGATGCTAGGCAGTGAATATGGTGAAATGCTTAACTCGGTTGCGGAGGAAGGGGAGCGATATGCGCGTTGATCGACTGCCTAACTTTGCTTGGGGAGGTTCGAGCAGGCCGCGTTTTGTCTGTCGATGAATTCCAGCCGCATTGCGGATACGGACGTGTCTTTCCTCCTTCTTGGCGCTCGAATGAGAGGACGCTTGCGATAGTTGTAATTGGCAAGGAATTACACTCGTTTTTGGGGTGTCGGAAGATCGGCAATCGGCCATCGTCAGATGAAAGTGGCGACTTCATTGGGTTAACCATCTAGATGAAATGTTACTCAATTTCAATCTTTTGCAATAGGGATTTGAAATTTGTTATCTTGCATAAAAGTCCGCAGTCTATTTATTCAAATAGAAACAGTGGTTATTGGAAAAATTGGAATGCCGATGCTATGCTGTTATCATCAATTGGGCACACTTCTATTAAAGTTGATCTTTTTACCCATTAACGGCATTACATAGAGATTCGTTTTAGTGTCTCGAGAACACGTAACGTGTTAATTTGTGGTTCCGCCTCTCTCTTGACGCTAAACTCATAAATCATCCGGGAAATGCAGTCTTTTATTGGTAGTTAGTACAGTTAAGAGACCTTTGCGTCTACCTCCAGGTGCAGGCTGATATTTTACGGCAACATTTTAGCTAAAATTTCAGCGAAATAAGAGTATTTTTACGGTCTCCCTTTATAGTATCATGTGCATAGGTCTCGTGTGCATAGTTTTGCAATATGGGCACAAGAAATTCATTAGAAGGTCTACACCCTCGCTGCATGTTGGCATTTAGTATGATCGAGGCCACGTTCAGCTGGTGCATGTCCGGGTTTTCTTGATGCATCCACATGAGAATAAACCATTTCCTAAGTGCATAGTGCTGCCATTTTTTTTATTCTGTTGTCATCTAGCTACTTCAGGTTGTTTGGAGCCTGATGGGCTTGCAAGGGGTAAGTATGATTTAAACGACTCCATCATCTTGAACAGAATCATGCGGGTAGCACACTGATCTCTCTCGACTCCCAACATCAACAGGGGGGAATATTTCTCGCCAACCAGCAGTTTCAGGCTAAATATCATGAAAGCCAGTAACGATTTCGCATCTATTGGTAGTCGAGTCGAGCGGTCGGAAGGCAGTAGCTAATTATCGTTTCAGGTAATGCGCCCGTAGATACTGTTATAGTCCGTGCGCGGTAGTTTCGTTCGTTCGAGGCGACGATGACGACGACGAAGATGACGACGATGGTTACACCCAGCGAACGAATATAATTAAGTTATTCTTGGATTGTTGTACGATAAGTCATCCGTTACATCCGTTCGAAATGATTGAATGGTGTTTCACAAATACCCTGATGCGCGCGTCCATCGTTTTCTAGATCGTCCTCGAGAACTGCATACGATCATCAATGTGCCTTCGACCCCCTGATGAAGCTAGCTCGATCACTGTGACCTGGCCAAGTGTATCTCCATCGCTCTAATGAAACTAAAATAATTCCACTATGACTGGGACTTTACGACACGGTCTCTTACACCTGGAGAGCTAAATTGTTTGCACAAGTTAAGAAACCTTCTAATTATGCTTGCTACTATGTGCCACTGTAGACTGGTCTACTAAAGAAACGGCAATGGCTTGATGCTAAGAAAGAAATTACTGGAAACATAGAGTCCTTGCCTTAACAGTGAGATTGTATGTTTCTCTTCGACGCTACTCTATCAACAGACCCGACAAACAATAGTTCGCTGCACGTTTGTAGAATCAGTGATGAAATCCACCCACAGCCTGGTCGCTCGATGAAAACAGCACGCCTCGAATTTTTCTCCTGCGAGTCCCGTTTCTCGTTAGGGCATTCGCGACTGGCATTGTCTTCGCGGATCATTCACGGATCCGTCTTCTTGGCGAAAGTATAGGAGCGTTGGCAATCCACTGAGAGAAAATATTTTTCTCTGTGCTCTCCGCGCTATGTCGCCAGCATTTGCACAGCTCTCGCGCGACACTTTATGTCTGCGCCCTGGACAAGTGGAATTTTTTATTCCTCCAGCACGCTTTGTTGGCGAAACGGCTAGACAGACGCGTGAGTTTCCCGCTTTGCTCGCGTCCCACCCAAGAATCCTTTGGATCGAAACGATCATAGTGCTTTCAACCCCCTGACAAGCCGTGCCACCCTAATCGCGAGTTTTCTTCGAACCGCGCCCGTTATCCTTTCGTGTTCTACGTGTTTTTCGCGTGCGCTCACGGCGACGCGGCCAACTCCGGGGCTCTTTAATCTTTTCGATTTCGCTAATGCATTGGCGTGCCTACCTCTACCTGCTGGGAAAGAGGGTTGAGCCGTAGAGAAGTAGTTGCAGAACCGGGGATCCAACGAGCACTTACTCTAACCGCACGAAAACTGACGCACAAAGAAACATCAAAGCCACTTTTCCTGCACGCTTGATCGGGAACGTTTTCCTGTATGAATCCTGCGATAGCCGCGATGGATCTCAGTGACGTTCGTATTACGCTGTTTTCCAATTTATAGTCCCTGAATTTTGCTAATGTGCTTGATATTTTTCTGCGATGGTAGTGTTGTTCTGCAAGTATTTCGAATTATTAATAGATTGCGAATCTTCCTGTAAAATAAGAATTGTTTGCGTCAATAGCAAGGAAGGATCTCCCGGTATTGAATGGAACGCAGGTTCATTGTGACCCAATCCTAGGTCGTCATAGATAGGATTGAATTAGACAGCAGGAATGGAAACGAAATTGATGAATGAAAATTTCTGCATCACCGGGGTGTGCCTTATCACCTCGTTCTTGTTCCAGGAAGATGACGTTCGATGCAGGGAGCCGCGGTGCGTATAATTAGTAGGCCGCTGCGCGATTAAGGCTAACCGAATCTGTACCCACTCGACTTCAATTAGACGATACCGGGACGAAACTCGCGCAAATAATTCGCGTGGAAACAAATCTACCAGCTTTTATGACGCTCGTTAACCGGTGTTCAATTAGTCTCGGAGACTCCTTGTGTTGTTTCTTTTACGTCGCTTTTAGATCTGCTTGACAAATTATCGTTCACTGATTATCTGTGGTACAATGTCAATTTTCTAATTTGTCGTCGTGTTAACGCTACCCTTAATGCAACTTTCGTATACTCTATAGTTACGCGTTCGGAAAATTTCCTCCATAGCGTCGGCACACAGTGCGGTACTTTGATAGACATTTGGGACAAAAATCAAAAAATTCGCATGGCATAGCAATAATTAATTTTCTTTGTTTGGAATTGTTTTAAATGCACTAATTGAACATTTGGAATACTATTTTAGAATTATTCATTCTTTTACACTACATAAATAAGAAAGAAGCAATAAGAGGCATATTTTACGTATAATGTAAAAATGAAATGTTAAATAACATATAAATCGCGTTAACGATAGTTCGTATAACAATTCGTTCCCTAACTCTGAATAAAAAAATCTAATTTTTGCGGGATATTTTCCGTTGTGTACTAGATATCAATACACTGTTTTGTGTCCTCAAGATCTCTGTTTTGAAGCAGTTTTCGTACAGCTTGATATGAAGGGATCCGATGAAAGTGTTGAAGTCTTTTCATCAAATCTTCATTACTAAATTTCCTGCTTGTTTTGCGAGTGTGATTTGATCGGGTTTTCATAATTCTTTTACGAGTCGTTTCTAATGCTTCTTCCGAAAGAAGGCCTATATGTAAATCGAAACTTTCAATTACTATTTTCTTGAAAGCTAATTTTTACATATAGCACATTTCTTATTTACCAACTGATGATTTTATCGGATAATTAGATTGGAATCGAACTATGATTATTTTGTTTCGTGTCCATTGCATTGCACACGGTGTCGGACATAGTATTCGCCGAGGATTAACGTTGAATAACTTTGAGTGTAGCAGTTTGTAGCAGGAAAAACTTGTGGCAAATTGAAGTATAATGTCTACGAATTACGAAAAAACAAAAACTACAGGATGTTTTGAACCCTTCTTGAAATATCTCTATCGAAAGGAGGAAAAGGTGACAAAAATGATTTCAACTGTATTATTTACTAGTATAATGCATATAAGAGACTTCCAAATTTTGAAATTTCAGTCACATAGGTTGTACTTTAAGTTATATTCCATAGGACATAATTCATAAAATTCTCTCTCCTGATACCATGAAAGTAAGTGACGCTTCGGATTGATAAACTGCTTGATATAGCATTTTCTTGAGAAGAAAAACGTTTGCAACTAATCCCCTACTGAATTATTTGAACTTTCTATTGACAAACATGATAATTTAGATGTTAAAACATAGTTTCAACATAGAATCCTGTGAATATTAGACAATGAATTTTTCGATTTTTGTCCACAGGGTACCGCACTGTGCGGCATCGTCATTTAATGCGACATACTGCACCATAAGGGACTGGAATGTTCGCTAGGGAATGACAACCGATTACACTAAATTTCTGCAGCGCGTGTTCGGGTTGCGCCGTGGTTGCTTCTAGCGAATAAGGATTTGCACCGAAATAAATTTCTGCGCGCGGTTTCGCGATGGCCGCGAATGGCCAGGCTAGGGATCGGGGATTCCCTTTGTTCCGAGCCACGCTGCGTAACCGCGAGATAAAGTTGAGAACGTAGGGCCGTGTCCCGGGAGACTAGACCGAAAGACATACTCCTGACGCGGCGACATGCCTTTTGTTCGATGTCATCGTCGATGAATCGATGACGCTTTTCCTTTGCCCGCCGCGTGTGCTGCGTGCGGCTCGTGGCCCGGAGGTTTTAATTCGTACGTAGAATTCTCGCAGAAGAGGATTCCATAAAGGTCACACTGCGGTCAATATGAACGAAAAATCTTGAATGAAATTGGAAAAAAATGTTCGTGTTATCACGTCATTAACTTGAAAACTTAAGAAACCATGAAAGAATGAAGATTTTAAGAAACAAGAAGAAGAATTGAGAACACATAAGGACTTTACAATTAATAAAAGATTTATTCATTTAACATGTAATAAATGAAAAAATTATTTGTTACTGTACTCAGGATTTATTTAAACTAATGCCTAGATACGTAGTTTGTTTCTGTACGCTCGTATATTTCGAATTCTAATCCGTAGTAATTGGCACGCTGTAATTAGTAGTACATGGCATTTTTGCGTCCGCAGTAATACGTATAAACTGATATCGATTTTATTCTTTAATATTTTCATGTCTTGTATTAGGTTTCGAGGGCCACCAATGTTTTTTATATTCAGAATACATCATTCTTCCATGAAATTATTATATTTATTTCATGATGAATTAGGCATACTATTAAAATAAAGTACGTTCGAAACATGATATCGCAGTAATCGATAAAGTTACCCTATACTCAGGGATGAACGCCATTAAGGATATTTCTAAATCTTATGAAATTCAGTTCTGTTTTGATCGACAGTTCGCGAGTCTAACCCCGCAACAAAATGGCGGTGGCCTCAGGGCTCGCGGCTAGAAGGGGAACCGTTCCGATTCGAGTCTTGAAACACTGCTGCGTGAAGAGATCGTGCGATTCGATCTCGTGGACGAAAAAGCTACGGGGTTCGCGGTGTAACGCGATCTTTCTGTTCATTATCGAGCTCGTTCCCGTTCCCAGACGGTCTCATTCCACCCCGTGCACCTTTCGACGAGCTCTCCACGTCCCAGACCGCACACGGTTTTTTTTCAACGAGCATCGCGGGCATTAGTTTTTAGGTCAAGGATTTAGGTGGAGCTGCGCCGCGTGGAAACGTGACTCGCGCTCGTTTCGATGGAAACGAGAAGGCTCGGTAAACGCGAAGAACGGGGTAGGCCCTCGAGAGGAGCAGCTCGAGTTCTGCTGCTGGGTTTTTCGCGGTTTTGAGAAAAACGGACCAATGCTGAGCCTTCGTAACATGAGCCTATGATAATTGCCGCGCCGCCTCCAGCGACCGCGAAAAGGGTAGGTTGAATCCCTTTTCCCAACGAAATGAGGTTTTTACGCTCTCGTCTCGCTAAGGTACCGCGAGAACGAGTAATTGCCTGCCGAATAATTGACGTGAGAAACCCTTATTAAACCAACCACTCATAATTGCATAGGACCCCGCCGGCCAAGTTCCATCATAATCTAGTCCCAGAGCTCTGTAGCCTAATTCCATGGCTACAAGTCACAAGCCTCTCGCGACGATACTGTTCTGAACTAGAGTATTTCCGCCTTGATGAGAACTTATCTGACTCCAGAGAACGCTGTGAGACGCTCGGGAGCAGTGGAGGATAGTTTTTCAAAGTCCTAATTGGCTGGAGAGGAGATGTGGTTGGAGCAAGTTGGAGAGGTGGTGGTCATACGCGATGGTAAGGGGTGAAGGGATTGTGACGCTATGGAGGAACTGCTGAGTAATGCTGAGTGGTTCTCTCAAGATTTTGTTTGCGGACCAAGAGACCAATACCCAAGAGCAAAGATACTTAGATGGGAACATATTCAGGTGGAACACACCAATCTTGATGAAACTTATGCGAGATGTTCTCCGCAAAATATTTGACACGTAATTTCTTTTATTGACAGCCATCCACTTTGAAGGGGTGAAAACAGCCCTCAAAGTTCGCTGTCAGATCCATATTTTTTTAGATATTTTGGAAACCAGAGATCGAAAAATTTGATTTTTTTAAAAATTGTGTTTTTCTTTTAATGAAGAATGTAGTAGTGCAAAAAATTTTAACAAAATATGTTTGTTCAAACAATACATTAAAAGTTTTATGTTTTCTTTCGGATTCTCTTATACAGGATGTCCCAAAATTCCTTCAGCATCCGGAAATGGAAGGTTCCTAAGATCATTTGCAGAAACATTTCTCTTTGCAAAAATATCGTCCGCAGCTTTGTTTAGAAGTTATTAACGAAAAATACGGACCAATCAGAGCGCGACTACAGCGAACAGAGTTCGACTTAAAGGACAGGTCCCACTTAGTGCGGTGTTGCCGTTGGTCAAGCCAGAACCAGTACGCTTTAGACGCGCTGTGATTGGTCCTTGTTTTTCGTTAATAACTCCTAAACAAAGCTACGTACACTATTTTTGCAAAGGAAAATATCGCTTCAAATGATTTCAGGAACCTCCCACTTCCGGGTGTTGAAGGAATTTGGGACACCCTGTATATCGTTAGTTAATTTTAATGTACAATGTGTGTGATCTTTCATCCAAAATATGGAATACCTGTTTTAGGATTTTCTTCTTTTTTCTATTTAACAATATTTATGCATTATGAAATATGGGCATGCACCAGGTGTGCGGAGGAAGGAATTCTGGCTTGTTTTACAGGAATATAAGCGTTTATTTTTAACATATTATTTAACAAATGTCTTTTGTTAATATTTTTTTCACAACTACGTTTCCCATTAAAAACACACAGTTTAAAAAGAAAATCAATTTTTTTCGACCTTTGGTTTCTGAAATATCTCAGAAAATATGACTCTGACCACGAATTTTGAGGGCTGTTTTCACCCCTTCAAAGTAGATGGTTGCCGATAAAAAAACACGTGTCAAATATTTTTCGAAGGACTATATCTGACATAAGTTTCATAAAAATCGGTTTGTCTCATCTGAATAGGTTCCCTTGTTCGATAAAGAGCAAAAGTTGTTAGCTAAATATACAAGAGCAATGATCTTTAGATGCATAACTTGACAGTAAATTCTTGCATCAAGAGATTACACTGAGGTGAGATTTCCGGATTCTGTTGGATCAGGCGTGGACAATGAGCTCATGAATTGCCTCAGGGGCAATGCTTCACAAACAAGTAACATCATATAAAAGAAGAACTCAGCAACTCTCATCAAATTGTCTGCAGTCCAATACAATCCTCGAAAAATAAATGTTCCAATCCCCACAGTAGTACACAAGGGTTAACCCCTACTTGGGCGTGGCTTATCAGCTCTTGGGAGCCAAGATAATGTCCAATAGAGCAATCTCCAGCTCTATGCACTGTACACTAACCGATAACAAACCGATTACAAAACAGATGATAACGAGCAAGTTTTATGACTAAGTCAGCTCGATAGAGGGTTCCACCCTTTCCCTACCTGAGTGAGAAGTAGAAACGAAGCCTGGGTGTCCAACCCAAAACGGGTCTAAGCGTGAAGTGCCAGACAGGTTCGCGGTCGTTAATTGTCCGGTCATGAATGCAGCGGAAAATGAAATTGTCGTGGAAAAAAAGCTTTGTCCTTTGTTCGCGGAGCTTGATACTACGCAGCCGCGGTTCTAGACGGAGGCGTGCACGCGTACCGGCACGCTCGAACACGCTCCATGCACAATACGACACACTGTTCGGTACACGCATTACTCGTCTCGGACAGTCGGCAGAGGACTATGGAAACCGGCTGCGCGATACCACCTTCGTTATTCCACGTTCTCGCTTGGCCGTTTCCCTTAGCGTCCGATTCACACGCGCCGTCGGCCGAATCGTCCACTTCCAGATACGACCGACACAGGCTTCCGTTTTAATATTGTGAACGTGGATTGCCCCCGGAGGCAATGCCTCGGGGCAAGTCATGATAGAGAAGGTCTAGAAGGTTTACAAAACTCTAGGCAGAAATGATCTTTGTCTTCGTGGAGTGGCCTAAAGTAGGTGTGGCATCGCTGCTCTTCACTTGATACGAGCTAGGGCAGTGTTCTACAGGGTTGTCTATCCATATGAATGATCTGGAGTGATTTAGTAATAGTCAATGTATTTAATGTCTTGTCAAAGTCCTCGTAAAAATTGCTTGTCTAATTGTTTCTATGTGGAACGTGTGAAGTAGGCGTGGCTTTGTGGCTCTTAGCTTCGACAGTGCCGGAACGGTGCTTTGCATAGCAATCTATATTCATGACTGATCCACAGTAATCTAGCCGAACCTGAACCCCGTTAAAACTCATGAAGCTTCCGACAAAAGACTATTTATCTCTTTTCTCTGTACAAAACTCTGTAGGTAGGCGTGGCTTCGTGGCCCAGCTTCGAACAGAGCCACTTTAGTACCCTATACAGAGCTGTGACTATATTTAAAACTTTTTCCATATGAAATTACATGAAAATCATCGATAATAATTCACACTGCGTGCCAACATCTAATATTCCCCGAATACAAGTTCCAGCAAGATAACTTTTCACCAACGCTGTGCGTGACTCGTTCCAAAGATCTTCTTCTATAAAAATCGATGCGCGCAGTCAGAGACACGTCGTAGTTTCGCATCATCCGTGTTCATAGACGATAGACGAAGCCCGTTCGACCGATTTCGTTCCTTGCGACTCTGGTCCCGTCTCCATCGAGTTCAATCGAGTATGCGAGTCTCGTCCGGGTTCGCGTCCTCGTCGCCGGAAGTGGTGGCGGTTTCTGACAAAAGCGGCATAGAATCGTTCGTTCTCTCTCTTGCGCTCCTTCTCTCCTTGCTGCTCCTTCTTTCCGTCTCGTTCCCTATGCCTCTGTCGTCGTTCCTGCACCGCGCTTTCCTCTGTCGGTCTTCGACGCGCCATCGCCTCGCCAATGACACTGCAATGACAACGGTTCAAGGACGAGGGATGTACCAGAACTTCTTCTCTTTTCTCTCATTTTTTCCTTCTCCACACTTTTTAGTCTCTCGTTTTTCACCGTCGTTATCCGACCGTTGCGTCGCGGCGCGCGAGAACGACGGTGAAAGTGAATTACCTGGTGCAAGGTGTAGCGATGCAGTCCCAGCTCTGATCGATGATGCTAACGCACGTTGAAAAAACGACACGAATGCTTCTCTGCGACAGTCATTGCAGCCTTCGAACCATCCGAGTAATGTTTTCATCGGCGTAATACGCCGGAATCAATCCCATTTTTACAGACTTCTGCTCTTCGTCCAAACAACGGATTCTCGTACTCACTCTTGACCATTATCGCGGAAACTTCTGACAATTTACTGGAGAATTCAGGATCTTTGGAGATTCGATAAACTCTTGGATCCAAAATAAGCCTCAACCTACCGATCATTAAAGTAGTCTGCGTTGTCGTATAAAAATGGAACCGTCGACTTTATTTAGTGTGTATGTGTTTTATTGTAATATCTGTTCGACTGTGGAAATCGTACATTTGTTCAAAATATTAGGTACACGAATTAATTTGTAGCTCTTTTTCCATGAATCTGTCGATTACTTACACACAAATTACATTTTAAAAATGATCTTCATCCCTTGATATCATCTTGAACATTCAGTAATAATTTATAATACGATGGATAGAATATTTGGCTACGAATTAATGTGTACATTTGATATCCAGAACGGTAAAATAGCAAATTGAGAATTCAGAAAAATAATCTTGCAAAAAAGTGTGCAGAAACCTCGGGTTGGTTATCGCGAGGAGCTTGGATCACCGTCCGTTGGTTTCGCATGCAAAAACGCGATCAAACTTCCGGCGGTAACGGTGAACGTGGCCCGTTGTGCACGCGGCCTCTAAAAATCGTAGTCAGTCGCGAGATATACAGCATGTTTCGGTAGGGGGTCGATGCACTGGCCAGTTCCAAGGACCAAGGTCGAGGTCCGGCAATGGCGGATCGATACACGGCGCACACACATGGCACGCAAACGTTCGCGGGAAGCTACGCGAATTTGGTGGTTACGGGATATCGCGAGTGTATGGGCGTGGTCCGTCGTCTGTGTCGCGTTTCCCTGATAAAGGCCTTCGCACACTAGAACGCCTCGCCGCCTGATCAGCACTGTCGTTTCGGTTTTCTTCTATGTAGTTCATAGTTCTATACAGGGTGTCCCAAAACTAGTGTAGGATCGGAAAATGGGAGGTTCCTGGGGTGATTCGAAGCGACCTTTTCCTTTACAAAAATGGCGTCCGCGGCTTTGTTTAGGAGTTATTAACGAAAAACACTGACCAATCACAGCGCGGATACAGCGGATTGATTCTGGTTCGGCCAAGTGACAGTTGGCGCATCGGGCCGGCTGTGCTAACTCGCGTCTAGGTCGCACTCTGATTTGTCCGTGTTTTTCGTTAATAACTCCTAAACGAAGCTGCGGACGCCATTTTTGTAAAGGAAAATGTCGCTTCAAATTACCCAAGGAATTTCCCATTTTCCGCTCCTACAGTAGTTTTGGGACACCATGTATTGTACATCAGGCATGGGCAAATTTTTGCTCGATCGTAGGCATTTTCAAGATATACCCCCGCGCGTCTCGCTCCCCGTGGCAGCCGCAGTGCCGTATCCCTTGAAAATGCCTCCGATCCAGCAAAAATTTGCCCATGCCTGATGTACAATATAGAACTACTAGCAGCCACCGACATGGCTTCGCCCGTGTTAAATGTGAGAAGAATTTAGATTTTTTATCTCAAGTATATTAATACACAGACACAGAGATGATAACCCTGGGGAACATTATTAATTCATTAATAACAATTTATTGTTGAAATAATAATTAAAATAATGAATATAGACTTGAAAGATGCAAAGCTCGTTCGTAGGCGTGGGGGAGGGGGGTTTTTCGCGGTATGTAATATGAACGTGCATACTTTTCCCAGGAAGACTTGACCTTAAACATGTCCGAATGTGTTTCGCAGTATAAAATATGTACCTCGTGCTCAAATACCTATGTATACCAATTTTCATAGCGATAGGTTCAACGGTATAGAAGTTGATATATTTCAGCGCCATCTACAGCGGCGAGTTACAAAAAATGTATAGCGTAGAAACCTTCTCCATGAAAAAATACATATATGTGCCAAATTTCATGTTGATCGGTCAAACAATTTCGAAGTCTATTAATCATATATATATACACACGCAGACACATACACACACACACATACACATGTACGAACATCCATATATGTATATATATATATATATGTATACATAGATTAACTACATAGAAGAAAACCGAAACGGCGGTTCTGATCAGGCGGCGAGGCGTTCTAGTGTGCGAAGGCCTTAATACGACTACTTTTAACGAACGGGCTCGACGGGCGTTCGATACGAGCGACGTGTAAAATACTCCTTTTACGCTAATATTTTGCGCGTGCGGAGAATATCATGCCGCGGAAATCTGTTTGCGCAGTGTCACGCTGGAATACGTGCGAGAGTAGACTCCGGAAATGTTACCGTGATTAGGACACTGTGGATGTTCAATGGTTAGCAGTTTCCGTCGCTTAATACTCTGCGAACCGTTCTTTTCTAGTCTTTGACATTCGCTTAGGATTTATTGAATCGAATTCAGTTCGCATCGCGAATCCACAGAGTATCAAATTCAGAGTAAAGGTAGATCTGTATTGGTGGCTCCTGTCTTTTGCAATCAGTGCAGAGAACTTTCATTATAAACATCGGCTGTCTGATTATTACGAATTCTATAAATTGGCTTCCAACAGGTAAAGCAATCAACCAGAAATTGAAAGTCGCAGTATCCTTTCACTAACAGATTGATTACTCAACCATCCTTAAAGGTAATTAGCTGTGGCAACATGCTTAAAACAAAAATCACTTTTTCCATGGGTGAAAGAGGTAAAATATGCGAAATATGTAAGTACTTACATGATCTGTAAGTTACAAGGGGTTGTAGAGTATTACGACGAGCGTCTCAGCAGCACCAGTGATACCCATTGCTACTTTGATATGACCTATCTTCATTTTTAAGTCCTTCCAATCCAGTAAAAATGAAACAGGACTATTATTTTGAGAAAGAAGACCTTTCCACAAGATGTCGCTAAATTCTTCTTTCATCTAACATCTAAATTATTACCACGTGTATGAATAAGGAAAATCAACGAACTCTCGCTGTCCATCGCAGCAGAAATAATTCAACTGCACGACTATGTTGAGACATCCGCTCGAAACATTCTCGTGATAAGAACGTCTACCTTTCACGCGAACATTGTCGACGACTTTTCGTTTATCATTTTTCTTCCACAAATCTGCCAGTGTCGTGCACGAAATATCTGTTGCCATAAGCCAGGGTCAACGGCCAAGCGCAAAAATTGTTTCTGTCGCTAATTCTAGGGTGAACAGTGACGGCGGTGTAGCGGAAAATGGTGGTCGTACCATAATCGCCGTCTGCTGCTCGATTGCTACCGTTCGCAGTGTTCCTTGCAAGGGAAACCGGCCAGAATATTGCAGTCCTCCGTAACGAACGACCGTGTACAATACGAAACAGCGTCGAGAAAACTGTAACGACGTTAAGTTATCGTTCGCGAGGCATGGGACGACATAAGAGCTGGCATAAGGGCCGTCGTGAAACCGTGGAAACAGAGGGTCGGCCGATCGATAACGCCCCCATAGCAAATATCGTCGAGGGGGTGCGCGCAAGGTGTCCCATGGAACACCGTACCCTCTCTCGTCGAACACTCCTCGTGGAAAATAAAATCATTCGGGACGGAGCGGCCGCGTTACGAACTAATGATCGATAACGAACCGGGAACTTCGTTAACGGAGATCCAAACAGCCGGAACTGACTCAATTCTGCTTCAGTTGCGGCCATTAACGATAAAATGCTTAACGACGAGCCTGAAAACTGTGCATGCTCGTCTATGATCTATTCTGCGTCTTCTAGCGATATCCATCTACTTTGAATGACCCGTTATGGGGTCCCAACGACACGACGGATTAACCGAGGATCGTGACTCGTGATCATCCTCCAGCAGGTTTTACGTCGGCCTTGTCGGATATCGATCGGGGAAACAGGAAACGTATGTATGTCGGGATCAATACGTCGCTCGACGTTTGCAGATTAACTTTCCTGAACCGTTTCTGGTTGAAAGATGCTATTCCTGGGAATCGAAACTGGGTTCGCCGATGTGGACTACTTATTATCGATCGCGTTAACATGTATGGTAGAGAAATATTTAATGAATCGTTCAGCAGCGATAGCACAGTTCGATACCAACAAATTGTCTTCGATGATATTATGAAGATTGTGTCTTATTTATAAAAACAATAGTTGTTCTAGATGTACGATCATGTTCAGTTATGTATGAACACATCCTCATGGATTTTATATTACTGTGAAGTACGCACAGTACAAATTGATTTATTGACTGATCCGATAAAAAATAAAATCATGTACCAAAGGAGCCTTGTGAGGCGCATGAAACTGATAAAAGTGATGTAGATTTTACTAACGCATTAAAAAATGTGAACTTTGAAGAAACAATTGTTCAACGTGCAGAATTCGCACTTTGGAATTTTTTGACGAATCAAACGATTTTTGTGGGCCATCTGGTATTCCAGCTGTCAATGGTGAACGAAGGAAACCAATAAGCAGAGTTTTCAGCGACGGAAAATATTATAACCGGTGCAAGAACGTAGCAGGGGTGCTATTCGCGTCTTCATCGGCCGAGCCTGAACGGACCGGCGCCCTTTGCTCGACGATTACGCGACCGACCGTGTGCCAATGGTTCCATGAGTTCCCCGTTTTCACCCCATGGAGTCGTCCCCATTTAGAACGTAGGCGTGTGCACAAGGGAAACACAGCTATTTCCTGATCCACAGAAAATATCTTTGGCGTAGAATAAATCCACGGGATCGTTGGACGCAGGGGTGGCTACGTAGATTCTCATTCCAGAAGCCAGGTATATCGTTGATCGATTGCCGAATTTCCTATTTCCGATCACGTAAATTAGATACGCAGGTGGGATACAATTTCCGAGGGTGAAGCCCTCTTAATTTCCTCGAATCATCGGTGTTTACCATTTACGATCCCATTACCACACTGTGCGATAGTACCAATTTGGGATACACTCGTGACGCTCTTGCATTTGTACAATTAAAGCGACAGTTTTTCGTATTCCTTATTGTTGTAATCCACGTGTATTCAGCTAAATAATTCATTTTACAGTTTGAGTTTTGCCGACTATAGTAATTATTTATTTGCAACTTGAAGAGATTATTGTGTTTATATCTGAAGAACTTTATTCACATTGAACTTATAAAAGACCCTATTATTTTTCGACACTCAATCGCGATGTCGGATAATATGTCCAATGTATTTATTAATTGATAAATTCAATTTCAAACGTCGCTGTTTCATTAGATTTATCCCTTTTTTTATTTATTAAGCATTGATACCCTTCTGGGTTTATTATGCTTTACATGAATAGTATTAGTAAATACAGTAGTATCGAATACAGGAGTAATACAATAGCAATTCTATAATAATTAAATGAATATAACAGCTATGTCTGTTAAAGCTAAATGTGTAGGTTACAGTTTAGGAAAAAGGAGTGGATGCTAGTACAAGCTTTGATATTTGGCTTTGCTATAATTTATCCCGTTTCTTTTCAAGATTGAGTTACATTTTTGGAGGCTCATTTTGAAAGCCCATTTGCGACTTCGTGTAAAATCGCGGGTAGCTAACGTGTTCAAACGTTGACTTTGCTTCTGGTATAAGAAGTTGTCCAGTCTCGAAATAAGTCGCGTCTTCGCTCCGGTTCTGATTAAACGAGCCGGAAGAACAGGATTGAATGTATTTTCTTCTGCAGTCCAACGATCGTCCAGGGTTGCCAGGCAACTTTGGTCGATCGTTAGGCGTGGAACTCGAAAAGTTGGCACGGAGGGAAATGACGAGTCGAACTGTGTTGGCCGACCGGCTCTCTCCCCGGAGGTGTCGGGAACACACAGACGGTAGTTATTGATCAGAAAGGAGGTCCGAAAGCCGGGAGCATCTGAGCCACCCTTATCCTTTTCCTAGGTTTCGAGACACTGTGCACGCACGTGGCCATGTCGCTCGCACCCCATTCATAAGAACCCCCAGCGAATACGGAGTTCACCCCAACACCCCAGGGGCACAGCTGTTGCTACGGGAATCCTACCAATGTTCCCAATTAATCGGCCCTTCTTCGAACGACGTCGATCGTTCTCCGTTTTCGCGACCTTTCGCTGGAAACCAGACGCTGCTGGATAGACCCCCTAAACTGCCCATAGCAACTCTTAGCACTCTAGAAGGGTATACATGATATATGCTGGAACCTACAGGATCATGGTGTCCGAATCGTCTTGGGAAGTCCCATTCACAATTATGGTTAATCTTGGATCAGCCTGGTTAACCCTCGTGGAGTCGGACGATCTGTCAAATGATTCAATTAAGTATCTCAGTGCCAAACATTGCTGTTTCAATTTATGTAGCCCATTTTCTTTTTCAAAATTGAGCTGCTGCATTTTTGGAAATCCATTTCGGAATGTCGCTTTAAAGGCCATTTTGGTGGTTTATTTCAGTCGCCCATTTAAGCATTGCCCTATTGGGTACCACTGGTCTGCCTTACAAAATTATGCATTTTGCATTTCCTGCCATTTCTCCCGCTTGTCCTCGCTCATCAAAAAACGGTCTGCTCGTGACTAATCAGATTGTGACATTTTGTTTTTGATTGCAGATTTGTCGAAGAACCGTTTCGCCGAACTGCCCGAGGAAGTCACCGAGTTCCCGTTCCTCGAGAAGCTGCACCTCTATCACAATGCCATAAGAATAATACCGGAGACTGTGTCGTTGCTCCAGTCCCTGAACTACCTCGATCTTAGGTAAGTTCTTGGGGTGTCCGTATAAACAGGATGCGGGCGCTGTGGTAGTTCGACAATAATTAACATTTGTCCGCAGTCGGAACCAATTGACGTCGCTACCTCGGGAGATATGCAGGCTACCTCTGCAAACGTTACTGGTCGCTCACAATAGATTAGCATCATTGCCGGACGAATTGGGCAGAATGTCGGCGTTGGCCGAGCTGGACGCGGGTTGCAACGAGATCACCAGTTTGCCACCTCGGATGGGCGACCTCGCCAGGCTCAGGTCGCTCGACCTGAGGAGCAACATGCTCGTGCACCTGCCCATTGGTGAGCCTTAACTCCTTGCGAATCCCACAATCTTCGTTCGAATTGTTTCTTTAAAGTATTCTATTGTTGAAATGTCCGATTTTTGCAGGTTTAGACAGAAATTTATTAATTAATTCTTAAGAATTTATTTCTTTAATGGTATTGTTAATAATCGGACATTTCACATGCAAGAACCTAATACTTCTCACGGTACAAATTAGGCGTGGACCAGCGACTTTCGAAACCTTCAGCAAATTCGAATGGTTTCTTTGAAGTGCTTCGCGTGGTTTTCGCCGGTGAACCCCGAAGCGAAGTCTTCCGTGAAACCGAACAGACAACAAGATGGTTAGGTGTTTCGTTTAGGGTCGGAGTCCTCGT
Source organism: Lasioglossum villosulum (assembly GCA_963971365.1). Taxonomy (NCBI): domain Eukaryota; kingdom Metazoa; phylum Arthropoda; class Insecta; order Hymenoptera; family Halictidae; genus Lasioglossum; species Lasioglossum villosulum. Next base: position 17,759,874 of record OZ020498.1, on the reverse strand, counting down.
TTCCGTCGAGCCATCATCTACAGAAGCCGAGTGAACGTTTCTTTAATGCACGTGGTAAACTCCTTTTTATCCTCTTCTCTCGTGGGACATCTACTTCAATACGTTTCTTCTTTTTATACAGAGGTTGCACGCTTCGTTTCTTTATTTATTAATTGGCGCCGCGGCGTGGCTCTTTGGGGTATGAATGAAAAAAACGAGAATGGGAAAATAATTAGACGTTATCGATTTGACCCTGCTTGCCCTCAATTGAGTCACGCGTTTGATATAGCGATGCGAAAGGGACACTATTCTGCAGTATAGTACCATTTGAATCGTTTTTAATAAAGACTCAAATGAATCTGAAAGCATTTCACAGTGATGTTAGTGTTAGAGAAATGAAGATATGAAAGGGTTCTAAGAACGCGGCTGAAGTAAAGAATGAGATACAGTTCTGCTTGCGATAGTCCAACGTGAAGTAGTCGATCGATCATGAAACGAATAGAACATTAATTCAATAGAAAAGATTATTAAATATAACTAAGAAAGATAGTATCTATGTAGATATTAGATTTGATAAATCCAAGCATAAAATTGAGAACTGTAAAGACCCTGTTGTTAGAATTGTACGAGCGAGTTGACAAATAGTATTACCATACCAATACGACTGCACCAACCGTGTCAAGGGGTTTTCACGCAGAAGATTCTAATACCTCTTAACAAGTGAGAGAGAGAGAGAAAGAGAGAAAGCTCATACAAGTTTGAAACACTTCACGTTCGCGCGTAAAGTCTACAATACTCAGGGTAGCAACTGTGCTCGCAGAACTGACGTACCTGAGGCTCGTGAAGCTGGATATCAGCGGCAACCGGATATCCGTGCTTCCGAACGAGATGAGGAAGATGAAGAGTCTAGTAGACTTTCGGCTATCGGATAATCCTTTGACCTCGCCGCCTGCCTCGGTGAGCAATCAACATTGATCTTTAATCGTAAAAAACTATTCCATAAACTGTCTGACTCGATTACGAGACGAGAGTAATTGGTAAACTGTTTACAGCTATGCATTCGCGGGCGAACGCACATCTTCAAGTATCTGGAGAGACAGGCGGCGAAGCACGAAAGGGCCAGAGGCGGTCGTGGGAGGAGGACACCCTTGGACGTGAGAGGACACGCAACATTAGACACAAGGTCTCACAGACGGCACAACGTTGACAGCGGATACAGCACCAGCGATGGCGTCGACAAACGATGGTCCCAAGAAATTCACAGCGCGGTTAGTCTCCTTGCCCTCGTTCTGGCCCTTTCCCTCACTCTACGTTACTTCTCCCAGCTGTATCGCATGCTGTTTGGTGACTGGAAGTCCTCGGATCGTTTAGAGACTTTAGATCGGGCGTAGAAATCTCTAGTCTGTCCAGGGGAGTAGGGATTCAAGCTTTTGTTGTGGGACCATGACCTTGTGACCTTGCTCTAGGCATTTCCCTAATTCTGTGTCTTCATGTCCTATAGATACCTTAGATCGAACATGAAACTTTAATCTCATCTAGGGAATTAGAATTTCTAAACGTCCATTGTGGGGTAATATCATACAGATTGTATAAGTTAACCATACAGAAGTAAACTTAAATAAGCGTATATACATATACGCGGAATTTGCCTGACCATTATCATCAAAGCGTTATCTGCGCGTTAGTTTTTCTGTATAAGCACAGCTTGCATGTACGCAGTTAGTCGAAAGTGATGAATGCATACATATCACCAAATATGGCCAATTTTCTACTTTTTCCAATGGTGCAAATGAGTTAACTGGTAACTGACACCATTTTCCAATTGAAACATGCGACTAACTCCGTTTTTATAAACTATGTACTAACGAGGTAGCTATGTTTTTAATATTGAATCAAGTTTAATGATTCAAGTCTTTTTCAAATAATGCCTTTATCTACTCACTCAATTTTCTCCAGTTTCCATAAATTAGTATAGTATTCTTGAAGCCTTGTAACCGTTATGTGAATGTCCTTTTCGAATTCTGGCTAAAGGGCATTCAAGTTTCCAAATTGTTGGTGGTTCGCTCCCGTTACTGTGTATTATACATACTCCGACTACCGACCATGTAGAAACAATAAATAAAGATACACTGAAATTCATCGAACACCGCAAACACACACAATGTCGACGATTTCTCGTAGTACCTCCTGCTGGACACGTTTTTGCGCGCAGGTGCACGACGGCGAGATTCGAGGCCTGTGGCGGCAAGAATGTTCGCCCCTTTCGATCACTCTTCCGCATGAGCACGCGGTGGTGAACGGATCTTGCAGCGGCACCTCGACGCCGAGCACCATCTCACCTGGCGAGCACACGTCCCTTGAAGATGAACTTGGCAAGGTAGGTGTTTCTGTCTCAAACCGGGTCGGTTGCATTAAAAATTAAACAAAACAGTGCTGTACATGAAATATCTACCAAATGTTCCCAAGTGTTCGTCTAATTTCACGACATCGTAAAGAGTAGCTGAGTAATCGCATTAAATGATGCCACGCTGATCACTTCGACCTTGACATATGTATATTGTCAACGAGCAACAGAACAGCATTTCTTTGTATCTAGACTGCGGATTGTATGCACTTGAACAGATCCAACGCAACGCAGTATAGACGTTCGAATAAATTGATTTATTACGGAAAGAAATAAATGTCTGCATTTCTCCTGTATCTTGGAGTTCATGCAGACAGTTTTTATCGTCCAGAAAATTTACTTAGTGTAGCTCCGCGCTTCGAGCCGGCCTGTATGATACAACGTTTATATTTAGCGATTGAATAGAAACCCTGCCCCTTGGAAATGATATCTGTCTTGTCGCGGCGCGTTTGGCCGTTGTTCAAGCCTCGTGGAACGACCTTAACCCATTGAAAGAACGCGCGGCGCGTATCCGATTGACGGCGACAGTCGAACACAACGTGCTTTTGCTGGCGGCGTCTGCTCACCTTTTCTATACAGTGCTCTTTCCGCGCGTTGTCCGCAGGCGATGATATTGCACGATCAATTGGAAAAGAGGAGGCTGGAGAGGAGCACCTCGGAGAACGGCGCCGACGTCAGAAGACCGATGACCTCTGGCCTCTACCAGGCGTCAATTACGCCGCCAGGGTAAGCTAGCGAACCGTTCATAAACCGATGAGAGACACGGTGCACGTTGCTTGTTTCATTATCCGCTGATAATCGCTCTGACCGTTACACGATTCCTTTTTACAGGCCCCTCGAAACCTCTCATTTAAGCCCAGCACAGCCCATCACCACGAACACCCAGCCGGTTCAACCTCTGCAAACCTCCGCTGCAAACTCTACCTCTTTGTTGAACGGGGATGAGAAGAGACCTTTAAATCATATTCAGACCTACAGGTGTGGGTCTTTGGTTTCTTTCCCCCCTTTAGGGGGTACTTTAATTTTTTTTAATGATCTTTTTCAAGTGGAGAGTGTGTTTTGAAAAGCATGGATCGTCAGTCGCCATGATTTCGTATTGAGTATTGCTGGACTTTAATCTTGTGCGAAAGTAGGGTAAATGACTTGTTTAACGATGATCTTTCAGGGAGTACAAAGAGGCCCTGCGACAACAAAGGGCTAGCGAGGGCCCAAGTGTCTACAGGCCCCGGGAACAGGTTACACCGCCCGGAAATGAATCTCAGAGCAATGAGACAGATTCCAGTAACAACAAGGAAGGTGTCGCCCTAACTGGCAAGCAGATCTTCAATGAGGAGAACGCTACCAAAAGACCGGTCCAGAAGGTCACACCTTCGCGTATCAACTATCAGAACACGCCTATCATTAATGGTAGTAACAATGAGTACAGTAATAAGAATGGAAAGTACCATGAGCAGCCCTATAAGAAGCCTAACTCACCTATCAAGACCTCGACGAGCATTTTATGTTCGGGCGCTAGCCCTGGACATGCTCCCAGACTAGTCAAGACTGCTGTTGGTTATGTGGAAGGTGAGTATTTATTATTGTTGTTAATAGATGTAATTATGAGTTAAATACAATTCCAACAATGTCCGTCAGGTAACAAGAGTCCAAGCAGAAATGGTGGAAGTCCGAAGTCTCCTAGATCGGTCACCTGGAACAGCAATGTGCCGGAAAAGTACTCGTTCACCATGAGAAGGGAGTTTGAGCGTGCCAAGGAAGAAGCTGACTTGATAGAACAGCTGAGGAACGTGAGTGTCAACCCCATTATACAGGCAGGTCCGTTTAAATACAAACACTTAAATATCTCTTCAGGTTATTGTGATGCAAAAAATATTTATTACGCAATGTGCATGGTGTCCATGGACCAATATCTGGCAAGAATATTTTTTCGCAAGGTCATTTTTTTCGAAGTGATCAAGGTCATCGGTGTTTTTTGAAACATAATTAAATTATTTTTTATTGCATCGTGTAACTAATTGAAAAATACATTCGGATACCATAATAACATGACCTTGAAATGACTCACCTCGTTGCACCGAGCAACCGAATATCAAAGTCATTTCAAGGTCATGTTACTATACATATATTAATGTATTTTTTGATCAGCTACACGGTACAATTAAAAAGAAATGTAGTTATGTATCAAAAATCACCGATGGCCTTTATAACTTCGAAAGAAATGACCTGTAGAAAAAAATATTTTTGGCAGATATTGGTCCATGGACACCATGCACATTACGTAACAAATATTTGTTGCATCACAATAACCTGAAGAGATATTTAGGTGTGCTTATTTAAATGGACCTCCCTGTGTATAATAACACTACACTGTCCAACACTGTTTAACCCTTTGTACTCGGAACTATTGTAACTCGAAAACCAAACATTTCTTTCGACTTTGAATGTTTCCATTCTGTATGATTATTCATTTCATGCATATCAGAGTCGTCAATTGATTGCTAAAGTTACCTAGTTTTGCTGGATAATGTTGGACAGCTACTGTTGCTATCTAAAAGACTCGTTGACCATGTCTCTGACCATTTCCAGCACATAGAGACGAGGTTGAAGATGGCATTACCGGAGGATCTCGCTCCAGCATTAACAGATGGTGTAGTTCTCTGTCACCTGGCGAATCATGTGCGACCTAGATCGGTCGCCAGCATTCACGTTCCCTCTCCAGCAGTGGTAAGCGATACTCCATTCATCTTATCCCGCCCTGAAAATTTGTATGGACGCAGATTCTATCGACTTTGTCGAATTTGCAGCCAAAGCTGACGATGGCGAGATGCAGGCGCAACGTGGACAACTTTCTAGAGGCTTGTCGCAAGATCGGTGTGGATGAGGTAAGCAGACACGCTCCTGTCACCTAATCCTTCTCCCGAGATTCTCCGCGCTTGTCTGTCACTTCTCTCAGATGTAATACTCGCTCATTGAGAAGATTGCGCGAGCCTCGAAACGAGCGAGAACTCGTCAGCGACGTAGTCTGATGACGGTACATTTGTCCATGATGTTTCCAACAACTACTAGTCAGTCCCCGAGAACTCGGCTGAGTCGGATGTCGCGTTTATAATACCCGGGCCGCGTTGTTTCGCTGTTTGAGAAAAAGATCGAGAGGAAATAGATACGCTGAAGTGTAGTTGCATGCGCCTAGACCTCGTAACTCGCTTGTCTGTCGCTGGAGAACGCTGTGGACGCGACTCTCGAGAGTTTTCTACCCTGATCGCTCCTCCCCGATCGATCCTATCGATCGTTCTCTCTTCTTTAACGCGATGGGACGCATCCAGTCGAATCGAACAATCTTCGTACTTTGTCGAGCAGTCGGGATGGTCGAGTAAGGTGTCGCTTCAGCAGGAGAAAGAAGGAGAAGGGGCTAGGGAGAGCAGGGCTGCATACACTGCTTACTACCACTCAAGGTCGCCCTTTTAGGGGACGATGCTAAAGACAGCGGGGATCGAAAGTTGAAGTAGTTTCCATTCTGCACACTCAAAAGAGTGTAAATAACTTAAACATTTTTAAGAAATTAGGATGCTAATGTGTTCAAATAATAAATGTTATGCTGCTTCCAACTGTAATTACTAAACAACTTCTTTGTTTGTGTTAATCTGTGCTGAAAGTCTAAAAAGGAGATTGTAAAGTGAGAACTGAGCGGTAAATTTGTTAAGACCTGTCTTCAGGCGTCACTGTGAACCATCTCGAACGGTCAATGGTTAGAGAACGGTTAGATTCTGTTCAGTGATAGTCTTGCTTGCTTTTGGTGCTCGTGGAACGTTGTTTCTTGCATTATCCCCTAAAATCGTGACCCGTGTGGCGGAGCAGCGTGCGCTCGGAGAGACGCGTCGACCGAGCGTGTCGGCGAAGTAGAGATTGGGACTGAGTAGTATCGTTGTTGGTGTTGCAGGAGGTGTTATTGGACGCGGACGCAATCATGGACGTGGGTTACATGGACGCGTACGGGCTGGAGGCTCTGGCGCGTCTCGTCTCCGCTCTCCTCCTTCTCCGCGACGAAGGAGCGAACGATACCGAAGAGTCGGCCGCAGATTCACCCCGTACGATTCAGGATCGCGTTCTGTCCGCGATGCTTCTCGCCACTTACCTAGCCTCCCTCATTCTGCTCTATCTTTTTCCGATTCCCGACTAAGAAAGCGATCGGAACAATTGCAAAAAAAGAGCGACGGAAGACGAGAACGCCAGAGCGCGACACGATGGATTGACGCTCGGAGGGGAGCACAGAGCACGATCGAAGATGGGATAGAGAACTCTCTGATGCGTAGCGAGCCGCGACTCGTTGTGCGAACTGACTGCTCGGGCTTTCGCTTCTTCGATGAAGTCCATCGCTCGATCAGGCTGCCGCGCTATACTCTTCCTGCCTCGCCCGCCATTTTAGTATCTTTAGACGCGCGGCTCAGTATTCTAGTTTCTTTCTTTTTCTATTGCATTGTTGTTCCTTCTTCATCTTTCGTTCACGTTCCGTTCGCTTCGAGCAGAGGACTGAGTATCGCGCAGAGGTATCCGCTGGCATCGGTGTCGACCATCACCTAGACCTTTTTAACCTTCGGACTATATCACATCTTCCTAGATTTCTAAGTTAATTTATTCAGAATTTTTATTATCTGTTCAAACCAATATGTTCGTTCATTTATTTACTACGATGGAGTCTTTTTCGATGTTGTCCGAGGGTTAATTCAGGCATGAACAAATAGTCACGACCCTCAGTGATCGTTGGCAACTCTTCATCGTGGTCGAAAGTGTCGCGTTCTCGTAGCTCAGGCATGGGCCATAGAGACTGCTACTTTGATAGCAACGAAACCACACCCACTCAGGGGTCTTACCATACCCACTTAAGGATATACCACGTCCATTTGGCACTGGACTTTCCCCTCTCAAGGGTGCATCACGTCCGTTTCATCTAAAACATTTTCTAATAAATTAACGAGAAAGTCTCTTCTTTCCTCAACATCACCTGGCCCCCAAGGGCAGTCTAGTTCTACTGTGAGGGCAAAGAGCGCTCACCGCCCATGCCTGGGCTCTTTTGGCTATCGACTCGCTACAGAATCGACGTACTAATTGAACGGTGAACCGCTAGCTTCGCTTGTTCACTCCGGTTTGGTTCGCGCGAACCGCCAACGCGGCTCCAGCTTTCACAGGACTGTTTTATTGTTTCGTAAAAGCCGCTGTTTCGATAGATGCCTCGAGGCCGGCGCCCAAGTACTATTCGATAGAGCCTAAATGTGTCAGCAGGCAGTTTGATCGTATATTTAGGCCGCCTAGTTTTAGGAACCGCTACGTAGTGCGTAGGTTAGATAAGTGTATTTCCTCGATAAGACCTCCGGCGGGGGCTCTGGTTATTTTCGCCGAGACCTCTGTTCGGTTCTCGCGACGAACAACAATACAGAATCAAAGAATGCAAAGAATCAAAGCCGCTGAACGCTCCCATATCGAATGTCGAATCGAAAAATTTAAACGATCGATCGGCACCGGTCCAAGGGGGAACTGTGCCCCTCGAATCTCCTGAGTAAGAAATAGTATTTTTCCTATAGGAACGGCGGAACCGGGTGTCCATCGTCGATTGTCGAAAATTTGAACATGCCGGTTTGAAAACGTTAGCCGTCGCCGACGAATCTCCCGCGATCCGAACATACGAATAGCAGAAGAATCGAATGGAATATTTCAGTAGAAAGTACCCGCAGGGTGGGACCCGTTTATTGGACGGTACAACCCAGTTCAAGCTGAGAAAGAGAGAATGATATGGATGGTAGTATTTTTTTAAACGTTCGACCAATGAAATCGCCTACGGCTCTTTCAGAATTGATGGGTCTGTGATAGGTAGCCTTCGAGTACTACAGAATTTGCAACAAGGTGCTAGAAATCTCTTTCTGTTTCGAGAATTTCCTATTTTGGTACGTAGATGTTAACGTACATCTCGAACTTCGAATGGCCTCTTCGTTTCATCGTTGTTTGTGAATCGAGCCCCTCGGTTAGGAGCTGAGCATCCCTAAAATCGACAACAATGTTCGCTAACTAGACCCACAATATTAGTTAACACATTCAAAGACGAAAATTATTTTTTCAGACGTGGATACGAATTTTCATGTTGATGTAGTCGGTGTGCCAAATTTTGATAAGATCTGCAAAATGCAAGAAGGTTGGAAAAATATCATACATCTCTTCGATTTGTATTACACTAAATACATTACTTTGATTATATGGAATTTCTGAAACTACTTGGTTGATAGTCAAACTGTCGATAGGTTGTAAATTTTATACATTTGTACCATACTTTGTAATATTACCTTTCAGAATCAACCAGTAATTCTTCAAATTCTTGAAACTTCACAGTGTCAAAGCATCAACATTGGTGTCAACTATATTCTACTTAATAATTATCGTGGAAAATTTCTATTACAATTTTATTTCACTCGTGTTACGCCTTCCCAAATATTGAAAATTGAACAATTACTTAACACACTAAAACTTAGCATTGTAAACCATTATGGCCAGTTTTATGAGAACTCTATCTTGTCTGAATCTTGATAGCAATCTTAAGTGAACATATGCATTATTAAATTGCAGATTATCAGTAGCAAGTGCGAATATTTGTGGAAAGAACAATAAACCATAAAGACCACGGTTTTTTTTCTTTAATTTTACGAACGTGTCACGACGATTTTTGGGATCCTCTAGCCTCCGTTTTTCTTCTTCTCTCCCCGGTCCGTTCAGTTTCGGAACGGCAACGAACAAACCACAACCATTCATGCATTACACCGGCCAAGCAATTCGGTCGTAGCCTAAGATGTTCTACATATTTTCATATAAACGTGAGTATGAAGGGAAAGAGAAACGTATAGTGGACAAAGTAGATGTATATCGTTTAGAGAGCATACACGCCTGTATCGTTTTCAACGTATGCATATAATATGTATATTCCTACGGTAAGGGATCTTGTCTATGGGTAAGGATTTTCGTAGTAACAAGTCTTCGAGTCACGAGAAACATTTGCTTCCGGATTTCGCTCGTATTCAGAATCTTAGATGTAACGTGGTTTACACCGGAGCTAGACTAACAAATTATCCAAATGATCAAATTATTTGAGAAATAAAACTAAACTCATCTTTGCTCTTCATTCCAAACGTAATAAATACATAAACCTAAAGCATTCAAACATTGATTATAAAACAGACATCTTCCTGTTTTTGAACAAAAAAGGGAGTGTTATTGAAAGCTTTCACGTGGATAAATAATTTTGCCAACTCTTCACGCAACCAAGACGCTTAGAAATCAAGGATGGCGGTCGAAGCGCTTTCACTAGCCTGCGGATTTTTATTCCTACACCAACTTCAATTTTGTAAAAACTTATTTTCTTGTAGATTTCACTGTTCAAATAATCCTTCCTCCGTAACTTCGTGCTATTCAGAAGACGCTACGGAGGAAAAATTGTATAAAAATCTATTCCAGCTTCACTAAAACCGCTAATCGCCCCAATGTTATAACAGTGAAAAATCCACAGTTTAGGGATCGTGAATCGAACGCCGCGAATTAATCTGCACGTTTCGCGAAGGTACAGTGTCAAACACTGCTCCAATCTCTCCGAGAAACGCAGAAAGAATTTTCCCATAAAACAAACGGTTTTTCATTACGGTCTAAAAACGGCACTGCCCGTAGTCATTTTCCAAGGCGTTTCATTATCCTTTTTATACGAATCTCCTTGTATCTCGAGTTTATTGTAACTGTAATTGTAATCGCTGTCGAGATAACGAGCGCGCCAACCTATGGTCGTCCTCACCGCGGTGAGCTATATCTTCCAAGGAATTCCGCGCGTCGCTCCGCTACGATCGAGATCAGTTCCAATTTTCGCTTTTGTACACGCGTTTCGCGTCGATCGGCGGCAGAATCGTTGGTCCGCTTCTAGTCCTCGGTATTACTTCTATAATTGTAAGTGTTATTAATCCTTCGTTCTAGTCAGCTGATTAAGCCTCGTCCGTTTAGGCTTCAGGGGCCGTTCTCACTCTAACTTTGCCAATCTTCCCCATAAAACTGCTTACCTTCCACAACGGAACTTTATAAGCACTTTCGTATACAGGGTGTCCCACATAAATGATAACACCTAAATATCTTTCGTATTTACAGTCCTATCAGAAAACTTCAGAGGACAAAGTGACGCTATTGCATGGGGACAATATAATAATGAAGAAAAAAATTTGTTATGTCGTGTTTTTAAATGAAATTGCAATGTCACCGATGTTTTTTTAAATGGAATAGTATATTTTTTTGCGATAGCATGATAGACAATAAAAAACTGAATTTAGTGGATACCACCTTTTTGACCTTGAAATGACCTTGAGCAAGAATAATAAGATTTTAATAATAATAAGATATTAATTTTAATAATAAGATATTAAGATTATTTTCTGTTATTCTACATTAACTGCAAACATTTGTATTAAAGGACTTCGGTCCGTATAAAATAAATAATAATAATAATAATAATAATCATGTTGAAGCGGATGAAATGTGGAAGTTTAAAACTTACGTGTTTCAGCAAAGATTGCGCGTTGTTTACGTCGGGTTGACCTTTACATATCATATCAAGGTCATATCAAGATCAAAAAGGTGGTATCCACTAAATTCAGTTTTTTATTGTCTATCATGCTATCGCAAGAAATATACTATTCCATTAAAAAAAAACATCGGTGACATTGCAATTTCATTTAAAAACACAACATAAAAAATTTTTTTCTTCATTATTATATTGCCCCCCTGCAATAGCGTCACTTTGTCCTCTGAAGTTTTCTGATAGGACTGTAAATACGAAAGATATTTAGGTGTTATCATTTATGTGGGACACCCTGTATATTCCGACAACATTTTCTAATTTTTTTCACGAAGGAAATGGAAAAATTAGGTTTACTGTAATCGACTAAACGGAACAATCCTCGAGTAGGGTATCTCTTGAGTCGTGCAACACGTTTCGCGCAGCAGTGTCTCGACGACGCTTAGCTCGCTCCTGAATAATCTCTTCTTTAGTTTGCCTCGCGTTCCTCGTCTCTTCCGCTTACTTCCGTCGGAAATCGACTGTTTCGAGCGCTGACGGGTTTCCGTGGTTTCCACATCAGTATTACTTCCATCAGGATCGAAGAAAACGTTCGTCAGCGCCTCGGATCGAATCGCAACCGTAAGACTGGATCTACACAATCATTTTTATCAATTCGTCTATCTTGACGACGTCCCCGCTGCAACACTGCTGGCAGCTCTCCTTTGTTTTAGTCTTTTGTTTGTTTAATTTTAATTGTTTCCCTTTCCGACGAAAAGTAGTTTTGTCGCTTCCGTTTTTTTTAGAGGCTGCTTCGTTGATTCTACTCGTGGTCATGATAGTAGATGAGACGCGTGATAACGAGATCGAACAGAAAAAAACATTCCGTTGCATTAGCTTGTATAATTGTATAATTTCTGTAAAGATCTGAATGGCACATCGAGTGGATGAACGTACGCGTGTTGATGAGTGAAAGAGAATGAGAATAGCGCCTATACATATATACATATATTATTATTATTATTATTATTATTATTATTATTATATCATACTATGTTGTATGAGCACAGATATATGGTACGTTGAAGCTGCATCCCTCTTTGGACGTATTTTTGTTTCTCAAATTGTACTTAATCGAATTAATGAGTTTTGATCGATCGCTCTGAAGAAATCGGTGCTTATTTTTATCTTGTTATTTTTCTAAGCTTAAGCTTTTTTCTACGATCGTCGAGATAGGAAAGCTATTCTTCCTATTCGATTCGAGTGCCCCCGATCGATCGCGAATAAGATCCATCGGGGGAGCTGAATCATTTTGCCTCCTGAAATGGCCACTGTTAGGCGACGGACAAGTTCAGGAAGTTTACTCGGGGTCGGCCTAATGGAAGCTTGTCTTAACCCTTAACTGACGAGGTGGATTCCTGAACGACATTTTCTTAGAAATTTAAATTATTAAAGTCGAGTCACATTCCTCTTGAATGTTTTGACGTTTGCCTCGTTACCAAGCATTCGAGCGAATACTCAATTATATTTTTTATATTGTTGATTATACATTGATATTTATATTATGCGTTTAGGACATTTCACAGTCTCTTCGACTCCACGTCGATCTTGAAAGTCGAGGGTTAAACGATACCTGTTAGTATTAATTATAACAAAGTCTGTTATCCCTTGTTCATATCATTTTGGAAGAAGATACCTGATCGAGTAATGAATGAACTTGTTCGTACCTAATTTCCGAATCGCGACGCACAATGAGAATTTACAACTGCCAGATTAAATATCTACGAGTTACGACCGGTCGAACTGTTTCGATCGGTTCCAGAGGAATATACACCACTGTGGTTGTTGGAAACCATTTTACATTCGAGATACGTACTCTGTAACATCGATTGTACGGCTAACCGATAACGATTGTAACACTATTTCCACTGATAATAAAATATTCTTTTGGTAAAATCGCTGCTGAACGTGGATACACGTTATCGAAATCTTTCAACTCAAACGGTCATCTCAGTCCAAGAGCAGAGTCGAATACGTACATTATCACACTTTCACATCATATACACGGTCTCAATATTTGTTCTCGTTCAGAAAGGCTTCAAACACACGAAATTACACATTACAACTTTCCATGACTGATACTTTTAACTATTGTTAGGGGTAAGTTTATCCCTGCTGTAGACCTTAATTGGACCAGATTTGTGGAATAATTACAAGAAAAAATAAACAATGTTTTCGTATTTTTCTGAAGCAAAATATATTGTTTGAGAAAAGATGTATTAACTAGATAGCAGGGTTGAATGCAGTTCGGATCACAATACTGATTGTCTCATATTGCGTTATCGAAGAAGAAACTGAAGGAGTGTTTATTATACAGGGTGGGGCATTTTAAACAGGTCACCTGAATAACGCGGCTGCTATTGGTGCTAGGAAGAAATGTATCAGATGGAACTTGTATGGTATCGAGGAGGCATTATTCTGATGTTAGTAGCTTTTTTGAAGGCGGACGCGCAAAGGACACATGAAGGTCAACTTCATTTTTTTAAATGGAATGAGGTATTTTTTAATACGTCAATCGATGCAGTTGGACATTCGTAATAAAAAAGTATGTCGAAAAGTTAGTCGTTCAGTAGATATTTCAATGTAAAAAATATAAAAATATCATTACTGCCGTACTAAGCCGTTAGCGTTTACTTACTAGTGTAGTACGACAGTAATGGTATTTTATGTTTTTTATATTGAAATATCTTCTGAACGATTAACTTTTCGACATACATAGGTTAATACTTTTTTATTATGAATGTCCAGCTGCATCGATTGACGTATTAAAAAATTCCTCATTCCATTTAAAAAAATGAAGTTGACCTTCATATGTCCTTTGCGCATCCACCTACAAAAAAGCTACTAACATCAGAATAATGTTCCCTCGATACCATACAAGTTCCATCTGATGCATTTCTTCCTAACACCAATAGCAGCCGCGTTATTCAGGTGACCTGTTTAAAATGCCCCACCCTGTATATATTATTATAAACTGTCAAGCTCTGTCGCTAAATTGATCTGTAATGGTATTTATTGCCGAGTAATGGCGCATTGTCAATACCATCAGGTGTTCTCGCCGTAAAGGTACCACTCACACCGTTATTCCGTACAAAACAGACAGTTCAAATATGTCATAACGAAATCAATTTGAGGATATCGAAATGAAACTTGTATTCGCTTCTAGGAGTACTCTTCAAGTTTCGTTTCAGTGCATCACAGATTCTCATTATGTTCGTGTTCATTTTTCTAACCATAACAAACGACTGCAACCTCAGTTTCTTCGAATTGTTTCGGAAAACTTCAATCTCGCCTGAACATCCACAATTTTCTCACAATAGTCCACACAGTACTACTAACAAAACTTCAAAAATCCACCTACAGGCCATCCTGAAAATCATTTCATAATCTTCACCAGTCATTTTGTACAGGGCCTTTCAAATCTGGTGATAGAATCAGAAAAACAATGAATCTGGGTGTAAATATCAGTGAAAGACGTAGAACAAAATTTCGTTTTCGAGAAGATGAAAGATTCGATTAGCATGTCTGACCATGACTGACCATGACTAATTCTACTTCCAGATCAAGGAAACACTCTGTATAAAACATGAATGATAGCAATCGCATACAACATTTTCCAAACATTGTTCTGTACAATTCAACCTCTTCTCAGCGATGTTTGAAGGATGAAGATAAATGATTCTGACCATTTTTAATTGCAGAATCTGGTGTGCTGCGCTAGCGACGTGCTGGAGGGTGGCAGAGGCGTGGTTCGCGTCGCTGTAACGGTGTCGGAGCTGCTCAGGTTCCACCAGACGCGTTCTCCGTTGCAAACGTCGTCGTCGACGGTGCCGAGTCACGTGCCCGCTTAGCGCCAGACGATATAATCGATCCCGAGAGACTCGGCGATCGGGTTCAGGAAAAGGAAGGACCCGGCGACCACGTTTTCCCTTCGATGCAACGGCGCGATGGAACTGTGGAGCAACGGGGCACCGTGCTGGCGCGTTCACGTGCCACCGAAAGACCGAAAGTCCCCTTTGCTCTAAAACGATCCGTACCACACGGGAAACGAATGTTGGTCACGCGATCGCGATCCAGCGAGCTCGTGACCTCCAACCCTGCATCGATCTCGAGTTTCGACAGACACACGATAGACTCTTTTCTACTTACCTGTACTTTTCGCGCGATCACACCACGAAAACAACCCACCAGGGTGTAGAGTAGTCGACGATAGACTGTGCGAACCAACCATGACATTCGATTAGGTGTACGAAATCTTTTGTATCAGAGGACGGGCGTATCTTTGTACGGAGGGACAGGATTAGTGTATAATTAGCAGCGGTGGACCCCGTTTAGCTGGGCCATCGCTAGAGAATCAAACTGCGAATGATTAGACACTCTGCGCACCCCTGACAAAAACTGATTGATCATAACCATGAATGGGATTGTTCAGAGGTTATTTCAGCTAGTAAAAGTCTACTAAAAATGTATAATATTGCATACGTGTTAGACAAATGCCACAGAAGAGTGAACGATATTTATACAAAAAAATATTAATGATATGATGAATACTCTTTCGCATTTGTCTGCCTAGCGTTGTGAAAAAATGATAAATACCATTTCGGTGGCATGACAACGAATTTGAACGGTGGAAACGGTGATACCGATTGCAAAAAATGTTTCTACATCGCTTGTGGATGATTCAACTCTTTGTCTATTCTGCAAAAATTGGGAATTATTGAATGTTTCTCAATTTCTTCTCTTGTAAAGAAACAAACATGTTCGTTGAAATATTAACACGTTCACTGCCAAATCACAACCCGCGTGGGGACGATCTTACCCTTGCTCAACTTTTATGATACGTGCTTGACCAAGAAATTTATTGAAAAGTTTCTCACAAATAGACTCTGCAGTTTATGCATTTATGAAAAGAATGGATTGGTCATGTACAAGATTGTGAAAACATTAGAAGAATTTAATGACGTTGTTATATTATTCTCGACTTAGTATGATTATTCATCAGACAAGAAGAAATGCATTTTCGTTTAACTTCTGTTTCGTGCAATTGACTTGGACAATTTTTATTTCGCAGCCAACTCGTGAAAATATTGTTATAATTTCGGTAATTGTAAAACAGAAATTAGAAACAAGGTATTCTGATCTCTGTGGTACTTCTAGTCTTAGAAATAGGTAGATTTAATTCATGATTGACACGAAAGTCAACATTTTCAAATAATCAAGATCACAAAGAGTTGATTTGTTCGATCGAGTGCTTTTTGTCAGGGATGTGCTTTCGCTTTAGAAGTTAATCACGCGGCGTTTCTATACCGTAACATGGACGCATACTCGAATCAAAACCGCCAAGACACCGACATTCTCTCGACGTGCATACACCCTCGGATCAACCCCTAACGTACCTCACTCCTATCGGTAAACCCCGACGACCCTGACCCTGTCGGTAACTCCCCGAATTCTCACGGTTCGGTTTCTTCGTTCCACTTGGTGTTCGAGGACATGTTTCGTCCCTAAATAGACGGCAGGCACACCCACCGAGGAAGCTGAACTTTTGCCTGTGTTCTCTAATAGTCTCGAAGAGCGTAAACGCGACCGACAACAGAGCAAGCAAGGTAGGTTTCTACGTGAAACCGTTGGTAAGTTAGTTAGGAATTTTTCAATGTGACCGTCGGTCGGTCTACCAAGTTGTCGGTAACGACCGTCGTCGACGATCCTCGTTAAAGGATCGTGAACGAATCTCTCGATCATTCGATCATTCGCGCGTTCACATAACGTTAAGGCCTAGGTGTTAATTTCACAATTCTGTTGTCGCGTTCTTTCAAGACGCAACGCCGCCGACGCCCCTAACTTTAATTTCGCAACTACCCGCGCGCTCGTTACCGGACTCTTCGATATCAAGCGCCACTGGAATTTAGTAATAATTATCGCAACGAGAACCCCGCTAGGTGCTAAGTGTAATTATCGTTAAATTCTCCCCGCGTCGCAAGGTTCGTTTCTTTTGTCTGTTCTTCTTTTTGTTCAACGAATGATCGCACAAGGAAAACCCAATGGATCTCATTCGTCGTGATATCGACGAGGAACCAAGCGTTTGAACCTCGGTGTGTCGCTCGAGAGTGTTATTTTCTATTTTTATTTCTCCTATACGTGCTTCTCTGTCGACCAAGATCGCGAAGACACGCGAGACACGGACCATAGATGACTATAATGTGTATTCGTATTTATTGTGCCAAAGATGTACGTTAATTTCTCTCTCTATCTCTATCTGTGTCTATGTAATGCGAACATTTTTAAATAAGGGGTGGCTCTTAAAAAATTGTCTCGAAGAGAGGAACAGCATTGCCAGAACGTCGAGCTTCTTCGACCGACGATTCCCGTGATTCGAATCGGTTTGGGTGGAACGGTTTATCGTTACCAATTCCGAACCAGTTCCCAATTTTTCTTTTACAAATGTATTTTTCCTCCGATTCCTCTCGACTGTTCAACCCCGTTCTTCAATATCCTTTTTCTTTTTCACATCTGATTTTTTATGATTACGTTGCCTGGAATTGCGAAGCGAATCAACGTTGTTGCGAAATCGTGTTTTGTATCCACTCGGAAGAGAATGATTTCAATTTTTCGTTGAATCGTACGAGGAAGGATTCGCCATCGAAACATTTGGAACATCCCGACGCTCCTTTATGGACAGTATTACCATAGGCCCACCGAAACTAAAAACCACGACAAAGGAATCCAATATTCAGTCGCGATCGCACGGAGCACCTCGTATCCAAATGGTCCCCGTGTTCTCGAGGAGAGACTGATCTGTTCCAAATGCTTGCTCGCCCGATTGATAATTCTAAATACACCGCAAGTAATATATTTAAAAAGATTACAGGATACAGTGTATAAAATAAATCGAGAAAATCTCCACATGTCTACACGAAGTTGTTATTTATGGACCCCTTGGCACATTGACCCATCGACGCATTTCGGATTTTGCCGATAACATTAGTATGAATCTGTTGACAACTTTCAGTTTCCAGAGTAATTAATTGTAGGAAATGTTGAACGTCAATTTTAGCTTTAACATGATGCAAGAGGTATGGTATACAGGGTGTCCTAAAACCATACAGGGTGTTCCTTGGGTCATTTGAAGCGACATTTTCCTTTACAAAAATGGTGTCCGTGGCTTTGTTTAGGAGTTATTACCAAAAAACACGGATCAATCAGAGCGTGGCTACAGCGGATTGATTCTGAGTCGACCAATGGCGACACCACGCCTCGCGGGACCTGTCGCAGAGTCGGACTCCGTTCGCTATAGCTGCGCTCTGATTGGTCCGTGTTTTTCGTTAATAACTCCTAAACAAAGCCGCGGACGCCATTTTTGCAAAGGAAACTCTCGCTTCAAATGACCCAAGGAACCTCCATTTTCGGCTCCTAGGGTAGTTTTGGGACACCCTGTATAGAATCTTAGTATAAATTATAATTATGATATCGACGCCAGGTTCGATCCTTTTTAGATACAACAAATGTGCAAGTTAAATATTTAAATTTCTCAACGTTTCGATCCCAATGCAGATCATTATCAAGAGACCAAAATTTTTGCGTCTGAAAAAGAAATTAATATTAAAGATTTTGAAATTAAATATACTGTTTTAAATGTAACACAGCCACGTAAATTACCAAAAATTGGTAAAATAGAAAAAGAAAAAATTAAATACGCACTTGCTGTGAAAAAGGGACAAAAACTTTTTAGAACACATAATTGTGAGTTACACTATTTCCACTTTACCCCATGCTGGCGATAATGTAACTGAAGCACGATGTGCTAACCCAAGGATCGAACCTGGCGCCGATATCATAACTATAATTTATATTTCAATTTTTCGATCGATGAGAATTTTTCCTTTAGAATCTTAGTACTGTGAATTTTTATGTACAATGGAAATTGTCCAAGTCAATTGTAAGAAAAAAACTTCGAGAAAAATGCATTTCTTCTTTTAATAATTGATATAATTTGAGATACAACATATTTTTATGTTCAAGAGCAATTCATTCTAGTAGTATAGAAATGTAGAATAACGATTTTATCTTTAAGGTTTCCTTTTTCTGATTTGTTTATCTTTAGTCGCGACGGAGCAGATTTGTTTGAGAACCACAACACATATTTAATCTTATTACTGCGGATTTTTATGCAAAATAAAAGTATTCGGCATCGATTATAGGAAGATACTTCTACTGTAAACTAAAAATTAATTTTATCCCTTAATAGTCTTTTTACGTTGAAAACAACATAACAGTATTTTTATACTGCTTTATATTTATATTATATTACTGTCTTATATTGTATAATATTTTGATACACAAGAGGAATGGTATATTTATTTCTTTAGTATGCTAGTTACTCTAATTTAAATTCGATTTCAGGCTACGTCAAGAAGTTCATCGTTACCGGTTAACATTGTTACTACCTGTAAACGATTAAAAATCGCAGTTGGCGTCCGAAATTCCCGAAACATTTCAATTTTTACAACTTTTAATCGTCTACAGAAATCAACTCCAATTAATTGAATTTCCATAAAAATGGAAAAGTCAGGTCGCTGGGTCTACTTTCAAAACTATCTCGATTTAAAATGATAAAAATGCTCAAATCGCACATGTTGGACTGTATGGTTAACACTTCGAGTGCCGCGTGTCTCAAAAATGAAAGACAAAATTATTCAGATTTGAAATTGAACGTTCACGCTGATGTATCCAGTGTACCAAATTGTCTTACGACGTGCAGCATGCAAAATGGTTTAAAAAGTGGTTGGTGTAACACGACTCAACTTTCGAATCCTTATTTCCCCAAATAAACTATATTGATTTTATGGAATTTTTTAGGTTAATGGATTGGCACTGAAAGCGTTAAAGGCCCTCGACCACTTAGTTCTCAAAGTACCTTATTAGGACCTCGTCAGGGTGGACAACCTCTCTCCAAGATGGCGATGCCGCAACGCAAACTCCACCACACTCCTTTCAAATCCACCATCATTCCTGTACCAATAAAAAATCATCTGAAATCCCTAAGAATCCCAAGGCTGGAGACCTCTCAACGCGAAGAACTCCAACAGACGAACCTCCATAGTCTCGTCCGGCATCTGGCATCCAAAAGCAACCCGCCAGCGATGATCCGTGGGTGGACCACGGTGGGCGGAGTCGGTCGAGTTCCCTGAAACTCCATTTTGTTGTCGGAAGGCGTTCCCATCGATCCACCTTCCTCTCTACCAGGAGGACACCACCTTGGCGCAGCTCAACCTTCTCCAGGTGGAGGGAAGGCTAGCGCGAACATTGCCGAACAGGAGTTCGCGATACGAGTGTGCTAGCTGGCCGCTGCCGGGCACTGGTTCTCGCCAGGTAGTCGCGTGGCACCGTGTTAACCTAACCGCGCTCCGCTCTGTCTCACCTGCTCGGGTCCGTCACCTGTCAAGCAGCTAGGCCGCCGGTGTCTGGCCACCTGTGACGTTGGTCTTCGCCATCATGGAGGCTTAAACCTCTCGTCCTCCTGATCTCCGAGAGCAATCCGTCTTTGGAGACACCGATCGCCAGAATCGATCTCCATCGTCTAGCCAACTATCAAAATTGATACTCCAGTAAACGCAACAACGAAAGTCTGGGTTAAGTGTCTGGCCACCTGTGACGTCGATGTCCGCCATCTTGCACGACCTAGGGCTCTGAACCTTTGGTACTTCTGATCTGTCAGTGCAATCCACGCGTATGACACTCTCCGGTCTCTTTTAAACATCGCGCCAACCATCAAACCTCGGAATCCCGGAAACGAGGACTGAAGTAAACACAGACAGTCTGGGTTAGGTGTCTGTGACGTAGGTCCTCCCCATCATGGATAATCTAGAGCTGTGGTCCTCGTGATCTCCCAGTGCGACTCTTGTGACATTAACCGTCTTCATCGTCTCGGCAATCTCTGGGGACTAGAGAAAACAACAACGGAGGTCTCAGATGTCTGCTCACGTGTGACTTTGGTCCTCGCCATCGTGGACAACTCGAGAGCCTGAATCTCTGGTCCTTTTAATCGCAGAGTGGCACATCGATCTGAATTTTCTCGATCGAAATCTAATTGGTAAACCGTGAACAGGGACACTTGCAAACACAAAATAAAGTCGTCTGATCACCTGGTTACCCACGACGTTGGTGCTGGCCATAACTAAACAAGCCGAGGCCCTGAATCTCGGGTGCTCTTAATCTTAAACATTCGTCGATCTGTGCACACCAATCGTCGAGCCACTGTCAGAGTCCAAATGAGGAGTATATCATTATATCATCGTTCTATCATCCCATAAATGAGGAGTCGAGTAAACACAATAACAACGGAGGTCGACACAGGAGTTCCGAGCGGCGGTTCATTGATATTTCCAGGTAACGAGCCCGTCGATACGCGTTGGTATACAACCGGCGGTTTTTGCGCGACATTCGCGAGCATTCGCGAGGTTTGCCTTCAGTCTGCAATGATACTCGAAGCCGCTTACGATCGCGGTCCAACGAGATCGGTAACCAACGATAACGGCACTCGACTTTGTTCTTCCTCCTGGATCTCCGCGATCTGTCTCGATCAGTTCCGGAAGACCGAGTCCGCCGGCCTAAGAAAACTTGATTGAAAGTCTATCTTTGGACCCGATAGCGATATCGGCCGGGTATTACGGATAAATATCAAATTTCCGGTGGTGTCGGCACTCGTAGCTCGCTGATCGGCTGGTTATTGCGCTGGAATTCCGTTGGGGGACCGATAAGAATGCGCGAGATACCGTTCGTGCTGATCGGGCCGAGCGATTAGTATCCTTTTTCGGTACGTTGTCGCGAGATGCGCGATCGAAGAGCTCTGGTGCATCGATTGTGTGCAGAAACGGTTCACGCCGGAATGTTCGTCGACGCGTCGATGTCGAAGGGAACGTGA
This sequence comes from Lasioglossum villosulum, assembly GCA_963971365.1. Classification (NCBI taxonomy): domain Eukaryota; kingdom Metazoa; phylum Arthropoda; class Insecta; order Hymenoptera; family Halictidae; genus Lasioglossum; species Lasioglossum villosulum. The sequence goes on along the minus strand of OZ020498.1, from coordinate 17,737,944 downwards.
GAACTGTGACAATAAAGTTTCGCGCTGGACGAGGGGACATCTTTCGATTGTTGAGCTTCTTTTTCTGACAAGGATCACGTCACGAGTTGCACGACCCGGGCACTCGATCTTCATGTGCAGCGAACGGTACGCCGTGATTCCGATGTGTACAGTGACCGAGGACCAGACCGCTCCTCCATTTTACCGCCCCCGTTCCGTCAAGGATCGTTCGACTATCTTCGACCAGCAGTGAGACGATCGAAAGGATAATGGATCTGAGCACCACGCCGAGGAGGGCCACGGAGGGCGTCGGTGACCTTCAGAAGACCAGAGTCGCCAAGAGCGTCTTCAGCATCCGGAGTTTGGTCGATGTCGAGGAGGCAGACATACCTGCGGCCGACGACATGGAGAGAACGCAAAGTGAGTCGATTGTTTTTCATTGTTTTCGATCGTTGAACTGTGGGTTTTATGCATTTTTGGAGAAAAACAACACGGGAAATAACAAGCTCAACTTGAAACTGCACAGTGATTTTATCGATTTCAAGATGGCTGTCCGAGTGACTGCACTTATAGCGCTTGCCGATAGCCATTGCTGATCGTTAATTATTTTATGAATTTCTTTTCCGAGAATTGGTCATAAAAAAATTTTTGGGACACGGCACTGTTAAACTATCAAATGAGATCAGCTTGTCCCGTGCAAACGTATTAAATATTGGAGGGTAGATTATCGACATGACGCCGGAACGAGTGTTTGAGTAACATTATTAGCCACTCGATCGAAGCTGCCGAGCGATTTAGATTACGATTATATCGTATACATTCGTACATGCGATACGCGAAGCATGTTTTCTTTATTCAACGTGTCATATATGGAACTATGTATTTTATGGAAGTATGTATCCTACGTTATTCGTTGCTCGAAAACTTATAAATATTAAATATTTTAATATACGCCTTTAATGTATAATTGCGTACGCATGTAAACAGTGTCCACGTGAACGATAAACTAAATACGAATATTCATGACTGATATTTGCGATAAGACGACATGACCTGTTTGTTGTACGTAATGAATAATAATTCAACTTGAAGATTGCACTCGTGCTTTTTCTGATTATTGAAATGATTATTAACATTCTTTAAATCTCTCCTTGAGGGTTGCAATCAATTTTAATGTATAGAAAACTCCTGTTTTTCCTCCTGCGAATCTTTGCAGGACATTTTTATTTTACACAAAGATTCGCGGTCTATTCATAGCAACAACGAGTAGCTGTAATTGAAGTTACTAAAAAGATTGTAAGACCCGAAGTCTGTCGACATAGAATTGACATACATATTTTCAACCTTCAAAAAATTATTAGCCCTCCGCACTGGAACGGTGACTCGGAGTCACCACTAAAATAATCAAATATTACCATTTTAAGTATTGTACGAAAAATTATTCACGGTCGTAAGAAATGTTTAATTTTCAAGTTAAAATAGCTCCGACTGCAAAGGATTAAAGAAACAATTTCTACGCAGGTTCTGTGCCTTGCAATAAACGGATGTTTATTTTCCATTAAATTCCGCTATCCAATCATAACTTTATTCCATTAGAATAACTATGGCAAGCTTCTCCGTTTACTTCGTGTCTCTCAAACATATATATGTAGAGTCCCCAACATAGAAACATCATGCTTCATTGGCGAGGACCGTAGTCTTGCTCCGGGTGTAAACACATCCCCGAAACGATTCACCTCTCGATCGCTCATTGATCGTCGCACCGTCAGGGTCGACGGATCGCGATCGAGGATTCATCCAGTCCCGGGACGATCGAAGAAAGGTGGATCACGCGGACGATACTTTCTAGGAACCGAACCGTCCCGACATTCCACCGGCCAGAAACGCCGGTTCGAGCGAGATCGTTTTTGCCGGCGAACGCCTTTTGTGCCCCGTGGTTCACCGGGAACCAGCCAGTCCTTGTAGAGCGATCGAGTCAATTAAGGCTCACTTATGATCCGGTAAATTGCGATAAGACGACGATTAAGTTGAAATTAGCTCGGTGGCCCCTTCCTCGGACCCGCGGTGCTCCGACCGGCTCAACGCAAAAAGTGTATCAATGTCGTTATTGCCGACACGTATCGAAGGTAAATTAATACCCGTTCGCCGGACCGCTCCAATTAAACGAGTTACACGAAATCGGGACGCGGACTTTCTTTCGTTCCGCGGATCCCGACTCAGTTTATCTGTACGGGATCACGGCCTGGGAAAACTTGAGCTCCGTCTTTCACTTCATTCGGCCTCTGAAAGATAATGGCGGATATGTGAACCCAAAAGTCGTCTTTTGCACCGAAAAAATATAGACCTTTTTTAGGTATGACGGGTAATTAAAATGTCTTTAACGCGTGATTTAACAGACAACGAAATATATATTTATTAAAACAATAACAAATAACCAAACATCTAATAACAAGAACGAGTATAACTAAAAACAATAACGAGAATGCCTAGCTGCTAGACGCTAAGATACAAACGCGAAGGTGACTTCGGAGACGACGATGTTTACCCAACAAGAGTCACAAGCTTTCTGCCAATCCTGAAATTCGTCTCCCGTGGGAGACATGTCGACGTCTGAAAAACTGTTAAAAAGGTGGGGAGGATTTTTCCGTTCCTCAAGAGTACGGGGAAAATACTCTCCCCCGAAACAATATTTTCGTAATCGACTCTGCCAAGGACATTGTAACGGTTGGGTCAGGGTTCTGGCAATCGTCGCTTTAGGAGGGTACCAGACCCATGGATATGACCCATGGTATCATATTACTAGAATATTATTAGAAAAACAAGTGAAAACCGTGTTTACGGGAAACCATTTTTTGTTTTTATATAAGCATGTTATGAGAAGTGTGAGGGCTTGTTCTAAAGGGGAAGGTTCATCATAGACCTCTCTGCTCATGATTTAGATAGATTATGTTTATATCTCATAATATGAGTGTCCGAAGTAGGGAAAACAAATGAAGAAAAATTCCGCAGATTCTAATGTATTTTTCTAATACAAAATGATTTTTTCGACTTAAATTATGAGCAGAGCGGGCTATGATGAACCTTCCCCTTTAGAATGAGCCCTCATTCAGCTCAAAATATAATCGTATGAGGACGTGAGGTGTGTTCCCGTAAACCCCTGTTTTGGCCCAAAATCTAGTTAGATTCTGGTTAGATAACCCTCGACCCAACCATCTAAAGTGCGCACTTGGAAAGGCTGGAATTTTCCGCGTCCAGAATGTCCAACTTTCCCACGCACTATGTCCGCTACACTTTCATTTAATAAAAAAAGAAACTACGATGTTTAGGAACAAAATCGTACAACTAAAAGTAGATAATTGTGCGAGATTTCATAGAAGTTGGTCCAGTGGTCTTTGAGATATGACGGTTACCGTTTTGAAAAACCGTCTCGTAAACATGATTGACATCCCACTTCTATTGAATATTTTTTAATGAAAATTTAGTATTTTGCAGATAAAACTGCAACACAACTTATGTACTAAATGTTTTCGCGTTGAAATAAAACTCGTAGTCATTTTTCGGCCTCGTAGGTGTATGCATTCCTGAAGCGATTACGCAAGTGTCGTCTTCGCGCGAAATTAAATAACGATAACTCGCACCATTCGATTTTCTTCAGGGGAAAAATGATTTGGCTGGTTGTAGGGCTCCAAGATCGAGCGTCGTTCCGCAAATTGAAAACGCGCCGGTTTTCGTTGTCGGTCAAGTTTCCAGGCCCGGTGGTCGATATGCAAAGCCAAGCGGCACGGCGATAACTCGCATTACTCGACTTTCCTCGCGGAAAATAGATAGCAAATTACCATTTAACCGTCCGGCGATAAAGCGAAACGAGCCCGCGCGCGCGATAGCGGAATCTCATTCCGCGGAGCCTTGCGTATCGCCTCGTTATCGGGTAATTAACAAGATAGCGCGTCGATTAATAAATTATTTAGGTGCGCGGGCTCGCCGTCACGGAACTGTCCACGCATATTAATCGACGGTGCCGTCGTTGCATCGAAAACAAACGGGATTTTCAGGATATCGTACTAAAAAAGAGAAAGTATCAACGTTGTATGTTTACTTACAAGGGAACCTATTCAGATGAGACTAACCGATTTTGATAAAACTTATGTCAGATATAGTTCTTCGAAAAATATTTGACACGTGTTTTTTTTATCGGCAACCATCCACTTTGAAGGGGTGAAAACAGCCCTCAAAATTCGTGGTCAGAGTCATATTTTCAGAGACATCTCAGGAACCAAAGGTCGAAAAAAATTGTGTGTTTTTAATGGGAAACGTAGTTGTGCAAAAAATTTTAACAAAAGACATTTGTTTAAATAATATGTTAAAAAACGCTTATATTTCTGTAAAACAAGCCAGAATTCCTTCCTTCGCACACCAGGTGCAAGACTATCTTTCATTATGCATAAATATTGTTAATTGGAAAAAAGAAGAAAATCCTAAAACATGTATTCCATATTTTGGATGAAACATCACACATAGTGTACATTAAAATTAACTAACGATATATGTATAAGAGAATCCGAAAGAAAACATAAAACTTTTAATGTATTGTTTGAACAAACATATTTTGTTAAAATTTTTTGCACTACTACAATCTCCATTAAAAGAAAAACACAATTTAAAAAAAAATCAAATTTTTCGATTTCTGGTTTCCAAAATATCTCAAAAAATATGGATCTGACAGCGAACTTTGAGGGCTGTTTTCACCCCTTCAAAGTGGATGGCTGCCAATAAAAGAAAATACGTGTGAAATATTTTTCGAAGAACTACATCTCGCATAAGTTTCATCAAGATTGGTTTGTTTCACCTGAATATGTTCCCTTGTTAGGAGAATTTCGATTTCACGCTTGCCGCAATCTAATCACTAATTGGTATTGTTATTGTTAGTATCGGACAGAGGATCTGTACGTAAACGATCGCTTCTTGATTAAAATTAATTTGAAAAGCGTTCGAGGGGGGGACTGATTTATACTTCTATCGTTGAGATTGTTGCGTCATAAACGTTTAAGAATTTTTATGGAAATGTAAATTTGTAGGGATCAGAAAGTAGATTTGTATAATAAGATTTCTACTTATTATTACGTGGTTATATTATTGATCTAGATCAAATCATTCATTCATAAGAACAGTGACATATAAAATAGTTTATATCGATCGTATTATTGCTCATAATAATTATTAAATGATTTCGGCGCTACGGTTCGATCATTAGAAGTTCCAAAAGTTCTTTTTCATATTTTTCTTACAGACGCAATTTCAAAATTTATCTTGAAAATGGTGCAAATCAGCACCGAAACGTTGATTTTTTTTATTATTAGCAAAATTGCTTATTGATTTATTTATCTTGTTTTTCTAATGATCGAACCGTAGCGCCGAAATCATTTAATAATTGTTAAAAGTGACGTAAGTCAAGAAAAAGGAATAATCAAGGAATATCACCAATTTAGAAATACAAAATAATTTGTTGTTATCTAGATACTGGGTTAATTGTCATGCATATTAGTTATATAGTACACCACAATTTATATATTTATTATTATACTCTTCGAAGAAAATGTATACATATTTTAAGATACATGTACACATTCGTGTTCTATTAATCTAGAAGCAAACATTGATTTTTTCAGATTTTTATTTGCAAGCATTTGATTCACAGAAGAAAATTAGCATCACTGATTCGAGTCTCTAATTACCGTAAGAAAATCTGATCGTTGTGGTCTGAATGTCTGTAAATATTTATACATTTCCAGAGGCCGATTTGCAGACATTAAACATTTCTCCATTAAGGCTACTGTTAAATGTATATGAATAATATACTACAATGGAAGAGTCGCGTGTGATTACACTTTGACTTTCAGTGGAATCTTTTAATTGGTGTAGATGCGCGAGTCTTCATTCTTAACGACCGCATTTTTACGGCATCGTCAGGATCTAACCTCATTTTCTTAATTACAATTGCACCGAGGTATGTACTCACTTCAAACTCCATTAACAATGCGAAGTAAATGCGGCACGAAGACACTTTTGTTTATTACATAATCGCATAGCAACTGTTTATGTAAGAGTATTTGTATATCATTAGCATTATCTAGTTGTGTACACTTATATCGACATATACATAAGGAAAAAGCAGATGACATTTCATTTCAGAATTAAAAAAAGACAATATTCTATTATTTGAAGAAAACGCGTATGTATAAATGGCGTGATGATTTCTCGAAGTAACTAATAAAGTTTTCTAGACGTACAGTGACTCCCATTAATATTCGGACACCATAAGAAAAACGATAACTGGTTTAACATTGAACTATACGACTTGAATTTTTGTTGGGAAGCTAGAACAAATAGTTTGCTACAGAATGTGGAAAAACAATTTTTCAAAAATTGCAATTGATCGGAGTTGTAGAAAAAATACTAAAAGTTGCATTTCACAACTTTTTTATGTGGGCCTATATTGAAAATTTAAAAAATACATTTTGTAGATCTGTGTCAATGAAACATATTCTGAAAATTTCGTCAATATCGTTCGACGTTGCAATGAGCTACAAACGTTTAACGATGGTAAAAATTTCAGATTTTCACGGTTTTCGGGCTATAACTGCAGTAAATCTATATCCCAGATAGCACGAACGTCCAGTGGACGTCTGATGTACGTCCAATTTACGTCCATACGTCCATAGGACGTACATCGAACGTCCGGGTGCTGTCTGGGTAGATTCTCACATCTTTCAATGCCTGTCGTTTTTTCCCGCATCAACCGATTTCGATGAAACTTTTGCAGTGCATATATTGACACAGATCTACAAAACGGATTTTTCTAAATTTTCAATATAGGTCCACATAAAAAAGCTGTAAAATGCAACTTTTAGTCTTTTTTCTACAACTCCGATCAATTGCAATTTTTGAAAAAATGTTTTTCCACGTTCTGTAGCAAACTATTTACTCTAGTTTCCCCAAAAAATTCAAGTCGTGTAGTTCAATGTTTAACCAGTTATCGTTTTTTTTAGAGTATCCGAATATTAATGGGAGTCCCTGTATCTAAAATCAATTATAAAATATTTAAGTATGAGGTTATATGAAGTATTATATCAATTTCATATTCATAAAATGAAAAAATCATATCATATCGCACACCGGCAAGAACAGTGACAACTAAAAAGTGCAGAATTCTCACAGTAACGATTTTAAGAAAATTATAAAATTTCCATCGACATAGTACAGACATGTTCAATCTTCCAGGAAAATATTTTTGGAAGTAAATTCGACTAGGCTGTATAAAATGATATTACGGATATCTCCATTAACTCCAACGTGACACTAATCCTGCCACTCCAGATATGAGCTAGCTGGAAATGAAAAACTGACGTAACTGCCCTGCCGCGGTTCAATTATGAGTTAGAAATTGACGTTTTTCTAGCACGTCGAGTTCTAACTTTAAAATCTTTATTTTTTGAGCTGTGTCATTGTTGTTGCTGTGGTGCAATATGCAATGGAGTTATTCTAGGTCGGAAGGCATATTTAACTTTCCAGTTAAAATAGCTCAGACTGCAAAGGGTTAACCCTTAGACGACTATAAACGTGTGCCTTCCACGTCTAATGGATGTTTTTACCAACCAATAGTCCTTTAAAAAAATCTGTAAAATCCATATAGTATCTTGGACCGTTCTAAATTAGGATTGCCATAATGACTTTTTGAACACTTGGTTTTCTGGACGCTCCGAAATGGCGAGTTTCGTTATTTCTAACAGAGGAACCAGTGGCGCGGGAGAAGATGTAGATCAAGTAAAACCGAGGAGAGAAGGATTGGCGGTCGGTGCGTGCACGGTGTTCACCGGCAGGTCTCTGAAAGTGCGTTAGATCGTCGGAGGCCGGCTCCTTAACAGCCCTTAACGAGGAGAAGGTAGTGAGTTAGGCCGGGCCGGACGGGCAGCAGTGCACCGGCCTCGTTGTACGCACGCGAGCGACTGTGTGGGTTCTTAGGTACAGTGTAAGGACCCTTAATAACAATGTCGTTTATAGTTAGTACATGGGCGGAGGTTAGTTAGCGAAGACTGCGCGTCCGTCCGTTCGGCCGGGCGAGGGGAAAGAGAACGCTAATAAAACACAATTAGCGGGCTCTACCGGGTCGACCAATCACCGGGTTCCGCGGGTCTATCGTGTACGCACGCGTAAAACTCACCGACCACCGGTTATTTATGGGTTTCTCGGCGCGCGTTATTGAGAGAACGGTGTGCGTTCCTTCTTTTTCGCAATCAACATGCTCGTTGTTGCCGGCCGACATCGCCACCGATGCCGCCGCCGGGTCGAGCCAACCCTTTCTCACCCTACTGGCAACCCTTTCGACTCTTACAGAGGTTCCCAAAATGGATTTCACTCACTGCAATCTTATTAAACTAGCTGGTTATTGTTGCTCGCTCGCTTCGCGGATGGGGTTGTTGTAGCTCGCGAAAGGGTTAGTGGTACGGATCTTATTCGGTGTGTGACTCTCCAAGAGCCACACAAAGAACTTCCCGATTCGTTAGTTGCAATATATTAGTATTATTATTTATTTAGCGCACGTTGAAGATGATTATATGCTTTCAGGGAAAGTGAGTATAACACTGTGTTGGGCATATAGAGTATGCCCAACCACATGACGTATATAGTCTTTTCAATTTGTCAAGAAAAACAAAAATCCACCGAAAAAGCAAACGTAACTATACAGGGCGTCCCAAAATTCCTTCAACATCCGGAAATGGGAGGTTCCTGAGATCATTTGAAGCGATATTTTCCTGTGTAAAAATAGTGTACGCAGCTTCGTTTAGGAGTTATTAACGAAAAACCAGGACCAATCACAGTACGTCTTCAGCGGATTGATTCTGGCTCGACCAACGGCAACGCCGCGCTAAGTGGGACCTGTCCTTATGTCGGACTCTGTTCGCTGTAGCCGCGCTCTGATTGGTCCGTATTTTTCGGACGACATTTTTGCAAAGAGGAATGTTTGTGGAAATGATCTAACGAACCTACCATTTCCGGATGCTGAAGGAATTTTGGGACACCCTGTATATATAGTTACGATTGCTTCTTCGGTGGATACGCCTCTCGTATAAATTGTAATGTTGAATCAACTCCTTTCGAAAAAAACTAAAAAATTAAAAAACTACTTGACCAAAATGGACCAATATCTAATCAGCTCCAAGTTACAGCGGGGCACATCCATAGCATCATTCATTATTCTGATCGCGTTGATACTTTTTCAGAAAACGATAACGAAAAATTTGATAACATACAATCATACATACTAACACACACGCACGCACACACACATACCGACATGTTGATAAAAATTGTCTAAAATGACTCCAATGACCATGAAACGTGAAAATCTGCTAAAAATTCGATTTTCGATTTTCGGGGTAATTACAATAACTTCCCTATAAATCGGGAAATTAAAAAGTTTAATCGCTGATAAACTAGATTCCGCTTTTTCTGTCAACCGAAAGGGTGGATGATGTTTTAATAAAGGTTGTGAGCCAGAAGGATGGTAAACTGAAACATAAACTACTCTACGTCAGCGTTGGAAAATCAAGAAATATTGAAAATCTTCGTGTTCAGGTGCTTCATGTTCTTTATGTTTGATCCAAGCGTAAATCAATTTACTACAATTGTCCATGAGAGTAGAAATCAATATAACAATTTTACAACTTGCCAATAGAAACATTCGCATGTCGACTATTTATACAGACAATACAGTAAATATTATTTATGTTGAACGTCTCAAATTGTACCGGAAGTGGCTATCACCCCCTTAGACTGTTCCAAAGCCTCTCACAGAACAGTATCGCCCAACCGAAGCAGCACCCGACCATAATGTTCGTTTGGACCAATCGGTAACGATCGAAGAGCTTCGACATGTTGTCGTTCATCGTCATGGGTAAACGAAAGGCTCTCAGCCCTATCTAGACCCTCCCCTATCAAATCGAATCGACCAAGAACCATCCCCTTCGATCGTCGAACCCCATTGGCTGAGTTTAACCCTACAACGATCACTGTTTCCGGCCATTAGCGAAGCCAGGATGGCTACCAAATTGTCATGTTAGTTTCGCATCATTCCGACTGTTTAGGATCGTTCTCCGACTGTAAACGTGTAAAAAACGGTCAAACTGATAATGCAACCATCTATTGGATATTTCTTTCTCAGCGTGGTGGGTTGTTAAATACACTCGTAAAGGAAAACAAGACCAAGGAGACTATAACGAGCCGCGACACAACCCGATGGCCGTAATTGTTCGACCATTATGCGGTGTTTTGTTAGTAAAATCAGCAAACTGGGTAAGCTCGCGTCGAAGCGACGGGTATCGGCACAAATTTGTCGTCGTCTACGTTTTCGCCTGCTTGACGCGAAAATCGCTCGCGGAAATTGCTGAGAATTTTAACATTTTTCAAAGTAATTGTTATACATTTCCATGATTGGAGTTCATGTAAAACAGCGATTGAATCGATGTAACTGTTAAATCGTGTCATAGCGATTGATACTTCGACCTAGAGAAAACATAGTTGTCTAGATCTATGAGTTATGCGATTCTTATGTAATTATAATAAATATTGATAGGAACTATTACCACTGGAAATTAAATTCTTCAAATCGTGGTTTCTTTAGATTCGTCTTGATATTTTATCAAGTGGAAATTAATATTATACTTTGCAAAGAAAAATAATCCTAAGGGAAATGACTAAATTATTATAGAATATTATTATATAATATTATTATAGAACTAGATTATTATATTGTTCTACGTGATTCGTTAGTTTTCGATTGTCATTAAAAAATTCGTTATGAAATCCTCAGTGAATCATAGATTTTTTAAATATTCTGAAATAATATCAGGTCACCACCACTCGAGCTAAGGGTTAAATTTAGCCTTCTAGAATTGAAACTTTGAAGATGGTTGTTTCTGCTACTCTTACCACCCTTACTAGAACATTTGCGACTATACTAGTTTATTTCGATGAGACTCGCAAGGAGGGTTCGTAGAGGGTTGATGTTCGTCTTTTACGAGAATGACTCGTCTTCTTATTCATGCTCTAGAGACACATTTCTCATACTTAAGGATGCTGTTGTTGTTGTCTATAAGAAATATTGCTTATAATTTATTTAAAAAATTAATATTCAAATGACTCAGGAGAATCATAAACGTTTTATAGGTATAATCAACAGTGAATATCTTTCAAGGAATCTCCTACCTTTTTTCAAAGTGGAGTATTTTCAACATTCATTTGCCTGTATAATCAGACTAATAGTTGGACTAATAAAAACGTCCATCGTTGTCCATAAAAAAGACGAACCCAAATCGCGCGGAGCGTTACGAGGTTCCTAAGGCTGTCACATAACTCTTCTAAGATTAGACGGCCAAATATTTAGCAAAAACACCATTATTTCCAGTATTAAATATTATTTGATTATTTCAAAACCTGAAACTTGGGAATAAGAAACATTTTCCGCGAATATTTTGGACACTACTATATGTAGATAAAAGAATATCGTAAATTACAAACTTGTGTGTCTTTTTATAAGAAATGTACCTGCAAGGACAGATTTCAAGTATTACCATTTTTTATTTAAAATAATATAGTCAATATCATTTTTTAAAGTGTAATTTCTTTGCTGAGAGGGCTACAGTTTTCTAGCGTTACGGTAGTCGAATGTAACGAAAAATTTTTGAAGTGAAACTTTTTGCTAAGGGAGTTACAGTTTTCTAGCTTTACGGAAGTCGCGTTACGGAGGTCAAATGAAACGAAAAATTGTTTAATGGAGAAAAAGTCTTTCTTACCCGACGGGGATTCGAACCCCGTTCTACCGCTTGGTAGAGTGCAACTCCTTAATGACTTTGACAACCGATGATTTTCGAATCAAGGCGAACATTTTGGTATACTGTTAGATAAACACCTGTACACTAGATCGCGCGTTAGTCGGCGTTATCGAATAGCCATTAACGAGCCGATCTATGTATACACTGAGGATACACCGAAATCCGTAACGCGGTGGGACAGTTTACGGATAAACTACATAAGGTGAACAGTATATGCGGTGCGTGCGAAAGACTATTCCAAGTAAATGTAACGACGATCACAACGAATGTGAAATGTATACCAAATTATTCCGTTTAATAAATAAGTGTAATGTTCAATACATAACATATACAATCGCAAAGAATAAAATGCTGCTGCGACAGAATTGTTATTTACTATTGTAGGATTAATAACAATTTAATAAGCGGAACACACGCCAATCTCTGTATTTGGATCAAGAACAACTGATAAAAACATCGAAAGCTGTTTCGAGACAGCGGACACTCGATCTCACGCACTTTCACACAAATGTTATCCGACTCTCGACGCACATCACACGGAACCATAGTAATATCGATATTACTACACTATTATCTCTTGTTTTCAGTCAAAAAATACTAATAATTTATCTGTATCTATACCTAATGAGCAATAATTTTCAATTCTATCGTGCGTGGACTCCACGCACACGATTTTTTATTCACACACTATCGCAACTTTTCAGGCGTTTCCATTGCTCTGACAAAAAAATGTTTCGAACAAAAATGAATCTAAGTATTAATTCAGTATTAATATACTTTAATTTACTTTTAATTTCTCAACGGAGACCACTGTGAGTCGTTACGAACCTGGTCCGTGGATTTATGCGCGGCCATTAAAGTGCATTATTCGGTTAATGCTCAATTATAAAATAGAACGAGCCGGAGGCCGTGGAACAGTCGAAAGAGCCTGGCAGAGTGGGGGGGGAGGGGGGTAAGTTATCCATCGTGGAACATCGATCTTCGGATCGTTTCGATAGCCGAAGACTACTATATGAGAACATTGTACATCCTGTAATAGAAACACCGTGCGATCGTGGCTAACGAGTCACGATTCCCGTGGGAGTAAAGACGTGGCGATATTCTATTCGCTTGGTAACAGTCGTACGAACGATAATAGTAAACGGAAAGCGATTCGACCAAATCCGACGAAACATGGTCTCGAACGAAACGAAAACGGTTACCGCGTATTCTTGCGTGACGCGTTATTAGCCGATTGGCTCATTAATCGCTCCGTCGACCCGAGACAGCCCTCCCCTCCCCTTCTACCAACGGCCGATCCGATACCGAGTAATTGCTAATCGCTAATTGCGAGCTGAAACACTCCATCCAATTAACCCTCCCACGAAACTACGACTATGAGCCCCGTCCGCGGCCGCGCGCTTTGCACCCCCTCCAGAAAGTAAGTAATATACCGAATTCGTTTTGCTGCTGATCGTAAACACAGTTCAACAAAATGGAATCTTTTTTTAACGTTCCGATTCTCACTATGCGATTCTTATAGTTTTTCTTTCTGGATCGAAAAAACGTTGACGTTGGAAAGTTGAGAGGGTGGTTTCCCAAGATAAAAGTATGCTCCTTCGGGTGGTATAGTTCGATTTTCCGCTGGAAAATTTTTAAGATAAATTAAATAATTTTTTTTTTTATTATAGAAAATCTCATACGAGATTTATTTCAACGTGATGAAGAATACAATGCGAAAATTACAAACTGATGGGAAGAAAAATGTTTACACTGTAGAAAATTGAAAGTACAAAAAACATTATGATGAAAATATGATAACGCAACACAGTACATATTTTACACAATTTACACTTATCTAGTACATACTACACCAAATCAAATTTGTAGTTTACATTTTCTCAAAAACTTAAAAATAAGAAGTTAAGCCCCAATATATGGTCGGGCAATCAACATTTCCAAACTTAGGGACAATTGAAGCTTAATTTTATGCAACTGCTGAATTAGTTCATATCGCTGTAAATCAAAGAGGCTACATTGCCAAACAATATGATTGATATCCTGACTACTGTGACCGCAGTCGCATTTCGGGTCACCAATGATTCTTACACGAAATAGAGACGCATTAAGACTATAATGATCGGCTCTGCACCGGTTGATAGTTACAATAAATTCTCTCGAGAGACGTTCATTTTTAAACCATGGCTTAGATCTTCCAGTATAATATTGATTGAAAAATATTTTCCCTTTCATCAAACCTTGCTCTTTTATAATCTTTTTGGTTTGTATATGCGCATTTCTCTTGAACTTCTTATACAAGTCGGTAAATGGAATTGGCAAAGTTAAGGCAAAGCATGCTTCTGTGGCTGATTTAGCTAATCTGTCCGCAAGTTCATTACCCTGAATACCCTTATGGGAAGGAATCCAATAGAATTTAATGCCATTGCTGTTCTGATTACTTTTCAACAAAATATTTATTTATTTATTTATTGATGCCGTAAACCATGATTGGTTTATATAGCATACATTATAACATATATATATATATATATATATATATATATATATATATATATATATATAGCATACATTATGACTTACAGTATAATATTTTCAGAAAACTAATGAGATATTAACATAATATAAAAAAAAATATAAAATATAACATTATATTTTCTTTTTATCTCGAGTATGATGTTTTTGTTTTGATTCTCATTTTACAACTGATGAGGCATTGTAAGGCACTTAATTAATGAATTAAATAATATCATCAAAAAACGGTGTAAAAGTGGTTCCTCACCGTCTTTAATGATCGTTTAAACATGTTTATCACTGCATTCGCGAAAGTCTAGAGAATCTTTTGCTGTAAAGAACAATGCAATATCTTTTATAATAACATCACAATATTCGTTCAAAGTCAAAAACATGTCATTTTTTCAAACTCATATTTTTCAAAAACTGTGACTCTAGGAGAAACATTAAGGACAGATTCGGAACCAGCGCGAAAATCTCTATAAGAATCGCATAATGAGAATCGAAACGTTTCTTGGCTGTTGGACTTATTTCCTATTGTATTTTTCATAATTATTGCAAAAGTTCATATTCGATTCTCAGGCGACATTTTTGGACGGTCGAATGAGTGTTTAGAAATTTTCTGAAAGGGTCTAGCAGACTAAGAATAGTGAATCGGCCCCCCTGGATTTTTATTGAAATTGTGTGGCAAACATTGGTTGTGAAAACAATGGCGTAATTTCATTTGTTTTTCAATATTTAACTATGTTCCACCCCTCCGACCATCTTGAAACTTTTGTATATATTAGATAGATAACAGAACATTGTTGTTGAATTTTTTGAAAGTGGTCACTCGAAGGGTTGTTTGCAATTTCCACCCTTAAAAAATTTAATAATTTTTTTCTACCCTTAATAATATGATCACAATTGTGAAAAAAATATATGAATGAAGGACGTAAGTACGAGTATTGTCGTATTTTTTTATCTGAATATCTTAATTAACAACCGAGAAAAAATATGATATAGTTAAGGATATTTACCCTCATATAATCCTTATATGAAGGGTTAGCGACTTGAAATTTTGGGGGGTTATCTTTCAATCTAAAACCAATGTTTTCCACACAATTTCAATAAAAATCCAGGTTGGGGCCGATTCACTACTCTTAGTCTGCTAGACCCTTTTCTGAAATTAATTTTTCCATGAAACGAATGTCAATGCGATGTGTAAATTAATACTAGACTGTGGATTTTGCGCATTTATAAGAAAATGGATAAGTCTAATTTAAAAAAGTTTAAAGGTGAAGAGAATTTAGAAACCCCACAATCTATTACTTTCAATCCACTACAATTATTATTATAAAGAAGGAAAAAAGTTTTTCCTGGGCTTCTGTTTCTTAAAATTGGCGCAGAAAATTTTTATTTTGCATAACGATCTACAGCCTAATTATTACTATTTATTACTTATTGTTCACATATAACGTAGGTTTGCTGCCATTGGATAATGAGGTTGGTTATTTAGACACACCGATGGCGAACAAACAACCGTACAAAACGACGTTATCGTCATTGTAATTATAAGTCGTATAAGCTCAAACGATTGAAAACTACTATAATTTTTGCATACACCTACTATTCAATCTTAGATATGGCATTATTACTAATGACTTCATTATTGTTCATAGATAGTACACGGATAATTTGTCGTATTTCGTGTATATGTATATGTATTTGTTATAGATAGCTTGCGGATTTCATACATTTATGACAAAAATAAATCAGCAAAGTACAAAATGTGAAGAGGTTAGATGTGATTTAAGAATTTCGTCTTACTAAAATTATTAAATGGAATTCCTTTTTTCTTCTATTGCTGTTTGTTCTAATCGACCTAGAAAATGTCTATTCTGCATAAAAAACCGCAGTTATCAGATTGTAGTTCATTATGAGCTCGCGACAGGCGCTAATACGTAAAATTCAAGGAAACGTCTATGTTAACAAAAGTGAACAGTTATCACAGTTAACAGTAAAAGCACGTTTATGCTTCGATATTAGGAGTGTAAGTTTCCTTCAAAAGTCGAAGATTTCGAAGCTTCGATTTCTAAAATTTTGAAATCGATGTAAATCGAAGTTTAGAAATTCGAATCTCCGCAGTAAATTATTAGAAGATTGAAAAAAATGGAATTTCGAAGCTTAATTCGATATCGTTCTGATACAAGGAGTAATGTAATTATTGTTGAGGTCGGCGTATGATCGCGAAGTCCGCGAAGACCCAACACGGAGAGATGGAAGAAAATGATCAGTCGATCGAGTTTTTTTTGTATTTTAGCATTAGCAAAGTTTAAATTTACAAGCGTGTAATAAAATCTCATTCTTCATTTATGTGTTTAAACAGTGTTTAAATTATTTTACAACCCTGTTAATGTAGGTATAATATCAATAGGAGTATTTTTTTACATGAGAACGGATTAATCATTTTTGCATTACTTCTTATGGGATAGGTTGGTTTGGAATACGTCTAATTCGGTGTAAGTCTAATAATCAAGAACGGATTAAGGTCGTATATCGAGGTTCCACTGTATCTCAAAAATAAACTCGAATTATCCAATTTTTAAAAAACTATTCTTTTTTGTAGGGTGTCTTATGACTCTTGACCGGGCGTGTAGAAATTGCTATTATAGGGGGTTGGGTTAAACTTTCACTCGGAGAACCAAAAATTTTAAACTTTTTAAAGTATAATATACAATTCGACAAAAAAAATAAAACTTTAAATTTTACTACGAGGAATCCAAAACTTAACCCAGACCTAACGGATCCACTACACCATGCCTGCTCCTATTTCTGGAATCCAATATGGCAGCGTTCTAAATTCTCAAACGTGCTGGAAATCGAACAACTTTACACACAGAGTGAACTTCGCACACTGAAACTTTCACGTATTTCACGTACTAGAATTTTCATCATTTTTCCGACGAATTGTATATTATTATATTCAGAAAAGTAAAAGACTTCTGGCCCCCTGAGCGAAAGTTCAGACTAGGACAGATCTGAGCATCAGCGGTTGTGCGATTGTGAGGCGTTCGTTTTTTGAGAATATATAAACGATCGACTAAAAGAGCAAAGTGAACGAATTTTAGATAGTAATTAGGGGCTCGCGAGAAAAGGGTAGGATCTCGCGATCCTCGGGCCGGATCGAGACAGGATCTCGAAGGGTACAGGATTCCAGGTCGCTGGCCAGAGTGGAAGCGTGGGTTTCCTGTAGCCATGGCCCACATTCCAATAAATAACGAAACAAAGGAACTGGAAATCCACCCCTCCCCAGCTGGTTTCGGCCAGCCGCCGCCATATTTACATCCGATAACGAGCCGCCGCGCCGGCAGATATTTACATTTTTAATAACATAAACCTACAGACCTGACGGCCGGCTCGAATAATAATAATATTTCCCCTGTTCCCCGTTGCCTCGCTCCATCGCCATAGACGACCCCACCGTGGACGCCATTTATTAGCCCTAATTGATCGAAAGGGGTACCTGTCCCTTTCTCCCCCCTCACTCTCTCTCTCTTTCTCTCTCTCTCACTCACTCTCTTGCATCGGGGCTGTTTACGTTAGGCGTTCAGCTCCGGAGAAGAAATTTTATTAGGGCCAGCTGAGGCGGAGGGGTGAAGGGGGAGAATAACGAGGGAACGAGGTGGAAGAGAGAAGCATCGTTTACCGCACGACACATGACGCCGGTGTTTCCAACGACGATTAGGCTCGGCCGAGTTAACAGGTGACGTGAATCGGATCAGCCATAACCGAGGCTCCAGCGAGAACACACCTGAGACCATGAGAGCGGACCGAGGGAAACACATTCTATTGTCTTCTGATGAACACGGTTTACATTGGACCTGAAAGACTCTCACTAGATGATTAGAAGCTTTCAACTCGAAAGGTTATTGTTCCAGTAGTCAGTCATTTAACCACCAGCACCGTGATTTGTTTTATACAGGGTCATCCGTTTTTAAACGGACAAACGTAAACCAGCTATAAAGAACCCCAAATGGAACAAGTTTTACCCCTGCCACTTCTTTTGTTTCGGCCTTGATTTCTAGAATATTGCAAAAAACCATAATTTTTTTAGTTCACATAAACTTGAATATCTCGGGACTCCAGTGATGAATCTTGATGATTTTTTCTTTGTTGTGTTGAAAATAAACAGGAGCATCTTTTTTTTTGTTCCCAAAATTTTTTTGTATGACCTTCGAATCTTGGTTTCTTCTGGATCGGACTGTAGCTATCTGAACGGTTCCAGGATGCGTGACTTCAATGGATGATATTTTCTTGGAATAAACGTGCTAAAAAAAACAAAAATATTTTGTTAACAAAAAAGATATCCCCTATTTATTTTAAACCAAACAAAGGAAAAATCATCAAGATTCATCACTGGAGTCCCGAGATATTCAAGTTTATGTGAAGTAAAAAAATTATGGTTTTTTGCAATT
The DNA here is from genome assembly GCA_963971365.1 of Lasioglossum villosulum. Classification (NCBI taxonomy): domain Eukaryota; kingdom Metazoa; phylum Arthropoda; class Insecta; order Hymenoptera; family Halictidae; genus Lasioglossum; species Lasioglossum villosulum. The sequence goes on along the minus strand of OZ020498.1, from coordinate 17,719,109 downwards.
TTCTAGAAATCAAGGCCGAAACAAAAAAAGTGGCAGGGGTAAAACTTGTTCCATTTGGGGTTCTTTATAGCTGGTTTACGTTTGTCCGTTTAAAAACGGATGACCCTGTATAGTTGCAGAGGTAAAAATTACTTTAACGTTCATAATTTCCTTTTGCAGAAAGATCCGCAGGGCACTAATCACTGCAACCGTGAAATATTAGGTCGTTCGGAAAATAATTTCGTCTTTTTGTGTACGAATAGTATTGCCTCTATTTGTTATTACTTAACAAAATTAACAAATATCGCAAAATCGTGTTATAACTTCTGTGGTTGTCAGGAGGAACACCGTTTAAAGTTTTGATTACTACATAATGCTTTGATACAGGACATAGGACATCGGTTAAATTGCATTATTTTTTTGAGACTTTCGATTTTTGTTTTTACGACGTTTGTGTGGTAAATACGTAAATCCTATACTATGAAGCTCAATCAATGCAAAAACTCAAATTTATAAACTCAAAATAACCACTGTCTGTACAACTGATATTTCGGACGTTATTTCATGCCTTGTAGCGTTGCTTTATAACATTTCCAGCATTCTTTCCTCATCGCATGAAATATGCAAAATCAAAGTACACATATTTCCATCACCTTTTGCTTCATTGTTACTGCAAAGGGTAAAAATGCAGTGCACGAAAGAAAAAGTTGGAGAGGATGTACATCGGATTACCGTATTTTTCGGTTTCTTCAACATTCTTTATGCGGTGCAAATTTAATTTCAAATAAAGTCGTAAAAAGTCATATAACTCAACTGTTTGCTAATAACAAATTGGAATTCTACGACTATAGGATCTTTAAGTTGCCTCTAAAATCGCGAAAGATCATAGAAAAATATGATATAAAACTTATTCTAAATAATCAAAAATTGGCTTTCATTTTCCTTGAGAAAACGAATTGACTTTACGAACGACTTAATAATTCGTGGTACAAGGGATTAAACCATAGCCAGGACTCTGAGTTGCCGCTAAAAATTGCTGCACCATTAAGGTAAAGGTACCAGTAGTTGACGAGAATTTTTCCATGCGAAAAATAGTAACTTACTCTGTCATCGAATAGCGAGAGTCGATGCCTGAAGACACTCTTTAAGTCATCTAAATTATGTACCAAGGCCACTTTTTTAAAAAAGTTTACTTATACAAATTTAAGAAACATATTTAGAAATTCAGTAATTGCTTCAGAAGTTGACCACTCTTGAAAACGAATAATCTAGTAATTGACCTCCTATGCGTTAGTAGTTGACCACTTATACTAGAAAGAGGGTTAAAGCAATAATGTTGAGAATCATTTTATTATCATTTAGTTTCAACAATTTCCAGCGCAAATTACAATTAAAGAATGAAATCAGAAATAAAACAAATCAATTCCATAAAAAGTTTAATTGAGGAACATAGTAGACGTTGCAAGTTCTTAGAGAATAGTATTAGAAAAATTTAACCAACAGGTGGTATGGCATCCGAGGTTCACTTTCATCAAAAGTGTACAGCTTATAAAAATCTTATTTTCATGTTCTATAAAGTGGTCAACAACTCGTACATGGTCAACTACTGGTACCTTTACCTTAGTCACAATGTTGTTTACATTATTAAATCTGTTGGTATTGAATCAGTTATTACATATTTAAGTACAATTATGAGATATTATATCAATTTCACATCCATAAAATGAAGAAAATTATATGTATACAATGTAATTATTCTAGGTGGAAAGAAACGTTTGATTTTCATGTTGAGATAGTTCCGATTGCAAAGGGTTAATATTTCATTAATTTTACTCGAGATCTCGAACGTCATTTTGGAGGCCACGTTCGGAAGTTTTAGCAAATTAACCAGACGACTATTTCCTGTCGAAGTTTTGTATACATGTTATATTGCTGAGAGTGTAATGAATGGTTCAGAACTCACACCGTTTACGATCTTCCTAGACAGACCATAAGTTATCCTAACCGGAAAATTCGAGCCGTTAGGAGGACTAGGCGCCACGTTCTCATGAAGAAACGCTTCTCAGATAAAAAAGCATAAAATTCCGGGAGAAGGGAATCGGGCGCGTCTATATTAATTTATCGGTCCATAAATAAAATGCTTATTCCGGCGGATTAATTTATGGCATCTACATTAATTAACTTCTAATTGGCGCTCTGCTCGACACACGTGTCTCTCTGTCCCGCGTTCGAGTTTTGTGGTTTCTTTTTTTGTTTTATTCTCTTTTTCTTTCTCTATCTGGGATATGTTGATAGTTTCTTCGAGAGAGAGAGAGAGAGAGAGAGAGAGAGAGAGAACGCAAACGTTAACGAGCCGAACATTTTACTTATGATATTTACTCTGGTCCGCCCTGGGTCCCGTTTTATTGAGTCATATATCAAATCTCGGAACCTGAAGAACCAAGAGAGGAGGGAAAGGACCAGCGCCGGCGTTTCTGTTTTCTTCTTCGAGGTATCGAAACGCACTGTTGCTGCGGCTGTTCTCGTCAGCTCGATTGTCTGTCCCTCGGGGGCGCAAAACCGCGTTGCCATGTATAAATCGTGTCAATGGTGGGCTCACCCTCTTCCCTTTATTTCAGTTCCTTCCAATGGACGTGTACAATTTTTATTTTACAAAAGATCGCCAGCATAATCGTTCACTTCCTGTGTCCTTCGACACCAGATGATAAATGGAGACGGGTATTTCAAAAAATGTTGATGATCTTAAGGGGATAGACTCTGATTTGCAGGATTGCAAGGATTCGTTTCTCGTAATGCAAAAAGATGGGAGTCTTTAGTAGTCGAAAATAAATGATCATTTTAGGCCGCAATTACTCTCAAAAGTTCTATTTTTAAGTTTACGAGACGTAATTTGCATTATTCGGAAGCAAAAAGCTGCGCCTCTAGCTATTTCCATAATGCTGCAACAGCTATAATGAGCCATGGAAGTATTCGAACGCCCTTTAAGACAGAATCACTTTTTTATAATTGTACCAAACGACCAGACTTTTTTCTAATTCATTAGAAGCATTAATTCATTAAATGCTATGAAAAAAATTTTTCAAAAATTATAATGCACAAGATTTACGTGCAAAAATAAAAAAGGCATTTTTTAAAACTCTTTTATTTGAGCCCTTAATGAAAATTAAAAATATATGTTTTGTAGATCTACATATGTTGCTTATACCCATACCATTAATTTCGTCGAAATCGGTTGACGTAGGAAAAAAACGACACGTATCGAAAGATGTACGATTCTATCGATTTTAAGCAGAAACTGATCAAAAGTTGTGTAACAATACGATTTTCACAACTTTTGTGAACAAGATTTCGATGAAATTTTCAGCATGTGTGTAACCACTACAGATCTACAAAACATATATTTTAAATTGTCATTAGGGGTCCAAATAAAAAAGTTTTAAAAAGTGCCTTTTTTATGTTTGCATGTAATCTTGGAAATTATAATTTATGAAAAATCTTTATTACATACAATTTCATAAACTATTGGTGTTAGGAAGAGATGCATTAGATGGGACTTGTATGGTTTCGAGGGGGCATTAATCTGATTTAGTAGCTTTTTTGTAGGTGGACGCGTAAAGGACATATGAAGGTCAACTTCATTTTTAACTTCCCGATTCATAGGGAAGTTACTGTAATTTTTAATGGAATTAGGTATTTTTTAATACATCAATCGATGCAGCTGGACATTCGTCATAAAAAAGTACTAACCTATATATGTATGTCAAAAAGTTAGTAGTTCAGGAGATATTTCAATTTAAATAATTGAAAAATATCATTACAGTCATACTAAGTCGTTAGGGTTTACTTACTAGTGTAACCTCTTAGTACGACAGTAATGGTATTTTTGAGTTATTTAAATTGAAATATATCCTGAACTACTAACTTTTTGACATACATAGGTTAGTACTTTTTTATAACGAATGTCCAGCTGCATGGATTGATGTATTAAAAAATACCTCGTTCCATTTAAAAAAATGAAGTTGACCTTCATATGTCCTTACGCGTCCACCTACAAAAAAACTACTAACATCAGATTAATGCCCTCTCGAAACCATGCAAGTTCCATCTGATGCATCTCTTCCTAACACCAATAGCAGCCGCGTTATTCAGGTGTTCTGTTTCTGCGGACTCACCCTGTATAATTATATTATAAATAATTTATTCTCTGTTTTAAAGAGCATTCGAATAGTTATGTGGTTCACTGCACATGGTACAAAGAAATGATATGTCGCGGCTATTATAGGATGATTCTACATCCTCGATTTGATTGAAATTGAAGTCAGGGAGGTGCCACAAAATTGACCTTGACCTTGAATTTTAAGGTGAGAAGGTGAACACTTTTTTTAATTGCATCGTATTTTACTCGTCACGGTTGACTTGTGACCAATGGGTCCTTTTGCAATCTTGACCCTCGGGACGAGTAAAATACGATGCAATTTTATAAAAATTGTCGAACTTTGACCTTGAATTTTAAGGTCAAGAATAATTTTGTGGCACTTTCGTTAGTTTAATTTCAATGAAATCGAGGGTGTAGAATCATCCTATAGATGCTATCGAATAATGAAAATTAAGCCGAGTAAACGTAAAAATAGGACTTTTGAGGGCGATTTCGGCCTAGGTTGATCTTTTACCTAGCGGTTTTGACTACTGAAAATTCCATCTTTTCATTATCGAGAAATAAGAAGGCGCAACCCGCGCCCTTGCAATCTTAGAAACTAGTCAACTCCCTTAAAATCCCAAAAAATGCCCCGGAAAAAAGCTCCGGAAAGAGTTCCTTAGAAGGAACGTTTCCCTAGTAACATTTATGGTTGGCCATCGATTGGGAGTTGCTTGGGCAAACCTCCTCCTCATCTGTGTTCCAATTCTTTGTAATCGGCGGGACATTTTTTATTAACTTCCCGATTCATAGGGAAGTTACTGTAATTACCCCGAAAATCGAGAATCGATTTTTTAGCAGATTTTCACGTTTCATGGTCATTGGAGTCATTTTAGACTATTTTTATCAAATTGTTAGTGTGTGTGTGTGTGTGTGTGCGTGCGTGCGTATGGCCGTTTTTATGTTATCAAATTTGTCGTTAACGTTTTCTGAAAAAGTAACAATGCGATCTGAATGATGATTGATGCAATCGATGTGCCCCATCGTAACTTAGAGCTGATTAGATTTTAGTCTATATTGGTCAAGTAGTTTTTTAGATTTTTTAGTTTTCTTCGAAAGAAGTTCATTCAAGAATGCAATTTATACGAGAGGATGGAAATTTTCCACCGGATAAACAAACGTAATTATATATATTTCATTTTTTTTTAATAATGCAACTAATGCTAATGTTACCGGTTACAACTAACGAATCCGGAAGTTCTTTGTGTGGCTCGTGGAGAGTCACACACAAAATAAAAGAAAAAACCATTAATAGCTGTATGCTCCACTAGCAATGGGTACTACTAACCCTCTCGTAAGAGCAGTCCTACCCGCGAGCTCGCGAAGCGAGGGAGCAACAATAACCAGCTAGTTTTGCATGAAATCCGCAGTCTAATCGTGATCATCCTGTGGACACAGGAATGAATGTTAAACTAGCTGGTTATTGTTGCTCGCTCGCTTCGCGAGCTCGCGGGTAGGACTGCTCTTGCGAGAGGGTTAGTGGTACGCATTGCTAGTGGGGCATACAGCTATCAATGGTTTTTTCTTTTATTTTGTGTGTGACTCTCCACGAGCCACACAAAGAACTTCCCGATTCGTTAGTTGTAAGCGGTAACATTAGCATTAGTTGCATAATTAAAAAAAAAATTTTTTTTTTAAATAAAAATGAAGAATATATAATTACGTTTGTTTATTCGGTGGAAAATTTCCATCCTCTCGTATAAATTGCATTCTTGAATGATCTTCTTTCGAAAAAAACTAAAAAAACTAAAAAATCTAAAAAACTACTTGACCAATATGGAGCAAAATCTAATCAGCTCTAAGTTACGACGGGGCATATCTATTGCATCATTCATCATTCAGATCGCGTTGTTACTTTTTCAGAAAACGTTAACGAAAAATTTGATAACATAAAAACGGCCATACGCACACACACACACACGCTAACAATTTGATAAAAATAGTCTAAAATGACTCCAATGACCATGAAACGTGAAGATCTGCTAAAAAATCGATTTTCGATTTTCGGGGTAGTTACAGTAACTTTCCTATGAATCGGGAAGTTAACAAATAAATAGTGGTGTACAGTTTTTGTTGATGACCTTGATATCTCAAACAACTCAGTCTCCAGAAAAATTCTCTTAGAGGGAACGCTTTTACTATGTTTACCTCGAATATTCTTGTCTATTGTCTACAATTAGTTTAGTGAAGCGTGTGAGCGATGCAAGTTCTGCGTAACTGTGTAAGTTCGTACAACGATTGCGTACCCGACTTACCAGTAGCGCTATTATCGTTATCGGATCACGTTGTAGGCCGGGATTGTTTAGATTGTGGCGGCACTCAACTTCGACGCTTGCCACAAGATGGACAGATAGTTAACGGTGTCCCTATCCTTTCTCGCTAGTACACGATCCGTCAACGATTTGTATTCTTACACATATACCGTCCTCAACCGTCTGCCGATATCACATTATAGTGTAGCGGTGAACATCGATGAAAACGGCGCGGTTATCAACGCGGCGGAAACAAATGAGCAGCGAAGAGAGTCGAGCAAAGCGATGCGGTGCGTATTTATAGTGGATCGGCGAGGTAAGCTGTGCGGTTAACGAATGCGGATATTAACGAGAAACACACAAACGATACATAAGGTAAAGGTACCAGTAGTTGACCATGAACGAGTAATTGACCATTTTATAGGAAAACATAAAAAATAAGATTTTTATAAGCTGTACACATTTGATGAAAGTGAACCTCGGATGCCATACCATCTGTTGATTTCTCTAATACTATTCTCTATGAACTTGCAACGTCTACTATGTTCCTCAATTAAACTTTTTATGGAATTGATTTGTTTTATTTCTTATTTCATTCTTTAATTGTAATCTGTGCTGGAAATTGTTGAAACTAGTAGGAGGTCAATTACTAGATTTTTCATTTTCATGAGTGGTCAACTTCTGAAGCAATTACTGAATTTCTAAATATGTTTCTTAAATTTGTATAAGTAAACTTTTTTTAAAAAGTGGCCTTGGTACATAATTTAGAAGACTTAAAGAGTGTCTTCAGACATCGCCTCTCGCTGTTTGATGACAGAGTAAATGGTTACTGTTGTTCGCGTGGAAAACTTCTCTTAACTGGTCAACTACTAGTACCTTTACCTTACTGAACAAAAAGTAGTCTGAGGGCCTATTCATACATATCCGGCCGGCGTTTTTCGGTATCCATGCATTTTCGGCAGATTTTTGAGGCAACTTGACTAGGAACGTTTCTCATTACCATGAAGTTGTAAAGGAGAGCTACCGATAGTTCACCTGAGGAGGGATGGAAACCTTTTATTTGTTAGTTATGGCCTGTTCGACTCGAAGGAAAAGTATCGGAGGAAAATCGGACTCAGTTTTCCGGTTGTGGACGGTCTCACTTAAACCTGGGTAAGAATATTTTGTCGGACTCCGATATCGGAGATGTATGAATCGACCCTGATGAGTCCTTTAGCGGGTTTAGGACGAAAAGCTCCTTTCCTTTTCCTCCTCGCTTTAACATTTATTCATCCTTCCCACAAGATGATCGGCAGGTGCGTGACATAACGATCGGCAAAAGTATACCGGTAATTACGGCCGTCTTGAAAATATGGGGCACCTAAGAGCAAGATCTCTCGACAAGATACCGTGAGCAGTGTCGTTTCCGAAATGCAACATTACTTCGAACGGTGTGTTACAGGGCTGTTCATTATCACCGGGATTAACTTAATACTTTATTACGGTTGTAACAATTAATCCGTGCTGTTCTCTCCTGCTCGAGATCATGCACAACGCCCATCAACGCTTCCTTAGAGTGTCTATAAGAATCGGGGATCAATCATTTTTTATCTCATGCAGTTGATTACATATTTTTAATGTTGTTTTATCGTATGGATCTTTAGCCGAGTTGTAATTTCCGTAGACCTGTACATCATTATGGAAATGAAGGGAAATTGATTTTGTTGACACAGAAATTCCTTATAGCGAACACAAATTTAAGACAAACGTTAAATTCTTCTTGATCGAAAATTAGTAATATAATAAATTGAATGATATCGGCGCTAGGTTCGATCATTTTTAGAAAACAACAAATGTGCAATTATTTAAACATGTTTCTAACGTTTCGATCCCTATCTGGATCTTTTTTAAAGAGACACTTTTGCGTGTGAAAAATATGAGAGAAAACAAAAAAGAAACAGTTATTTTTGATATGAAAACAATTATCACATAGAAAAAACCAAAAATTAAATTTCATATACATACTTGTTGTGTGAAAAGTGGACAAGAACATTTTGGAACAAAAATTGTGAGTTACACGTGAATGAAATTTATTCCATGATGGTAGATATGTAACTGAAGCATGTGCTGTTTCAAAGGCATAAAGGCTATGACATATGTATATTTGTGTGACTTGCTACGATTGGTAGATCGATATCGATTGATGGTGGTGTATACAATGTAGAGCGGCAAAGAAAACATTTTTAACCGAAACACATTCAAATTGATACGTGAACTTTAGTCACTGTATCAAAATTGTGAAATTATATCCATTTATTTAAACAATTTAACATATTTTTATGTTTAACCCTTTGCACTCGGTTGTCCCCTCTTAGGGTCGATTCATACATCTCCGATATCGGAGTCCGACAACATATTCTTACCCAGGTTTAAGTGAGACCGTCCACAACCGGAAAACTGAGTCCGATTTTCCTCCGATACGTTTCCTTCGAGTCAAACAGGCCATAACTAACAAATAAAAGGTTTCTATCTCACCTCAGGTGAACCATCGGTAGCTCTCCTTTACAACTTCATGGTAATGAAAAACATTCCTACTCAAGTTGCCTCAAAAATCGGCCGGAAATGCATGGATACCGAAAAACGCCGGCCGGATATGTATGAATCGGCCCTGAGGCACCACTAAAAATTGCTGTAACGTTCTTCAAAATATATATATTGCTTGCATTATTCAATATATCGATATATAATCTACTATTAAAATTTAGGTATTATACACCAATTTCGTATCGATAAAATTTCAAAAATCATAGAGAATGGAAGTAATCTAGATCAGAAAAAATGTTTAATTTTTTAATTTGAAAATAATATAACGATTTAATTGTTTAAATAAATTCATATCATTTCACAATTTTGATACAGTGACTGAAGTTCACGTATCAATATGAATGTGTTTCGGTTAAAAATGTTTTCAAATTTGCCGCCCTACATTGTATACACCACCATCAATTGATGTCGATCTACCAATCGTAGCAAGTCACATAGATATATGTCATAGCCTTTATGCCTTTGAAACAGCACATGCTTCAGTTACATATTTACCATCATCGAATTTTCATCCACGTGTAACTCACTAATTTTTGTTCCAAAATATTCTTGTTCACTTTTCACACAACAAGTATGCATATGAAATTTAATTTTTGGTTTTTTCTATGTGATAATTGTTTTCATATCAAAAATAATTTTTTCTTTTTTGTTTTCTCTCATATTTTTCAGACGCACAAGTGTCTCTTTGAAAAAGATCCACATAGGGATCGAAACGTTAGAAACATGTTTAAATAATTGCACATTTGTTGTTTTCTAAAAATGATCGAACCTAGCGCCGATATCATTCAATTTATTATATTACAAATTTAAGATGTTGGTAGATGTGCGGCATTAAATATTGTCAACTCATTTTCAATTAAAATTTCAAGATGTGTAGTGTCTAATTGCAGTACCTGTAAAACCTTGTAGACAAATTAGGAGCAGTTTGACGAGATACAGTAGTGGATAAAACTTTAAGACGCTCTAAAAAAAACAATAACTATGTTAATATTGTACTATACGATTTGAATTTTTTTTCGGCAGCTAGATCAACTGTAGGATGTGAAAAAAAATGTTTTCAAAAATTACAATTGATCGGAATTGTAGAAAACATACTAGAAGTTGCACTTTACAACTTTTTTATCTGTAACATTGCCTCCGATCGGAAACCTTTTATCACAGATTATAGCTATAGTTTTTTGCGAATGGTGTAAACTGTATTATTGCTGACACTGCAGTTATTGCACTGTAGTTATTGGCACGTTTGATTTAAATTGCGAATATTAAGAATTCTCTGGTAGAGAAAATTATTTTATATTGCTTCCTATTTATATTTCAAAGCTATGTTGTAAGTTTTCAGAACACAATTCCACATACAGTGACTCCCACTAATATTCGAACACTCCTAAAAAGACGATAACTTTTTAAATATTGTACTACACGATTTTAACTTTTTTGGGAAACTAAAGTAATTAGTTTGCTACAGGATGTGAAAAAAAACTTTTTCGAAAATTAAAATTGCTCGCAAATGTAGAAAAATACTAACACATAGTTGTATTTTACAACTTTTTTATGTGGGCCTATATTAAAATTTAGTATCAATTAAACATATTCTGAAAATTTCGACAAAATCGGTCGACGTTGCAACGAGCTACAATCGTTTAAAGATGGTACAAATTGCAGATTTTCACGATTTTCGAGTATAACTGCAGTAATTTTAAAGACTCTTACATCTTTCAATGGCAGTGGTTTTTTCGCATTCACAGATTTCGATGAAACTTTCACAGTACATATAATTGACACAGTTCTACAAACAGTATTTTTTAAATTTTCAATAAAGAGGCGCCCACATAAAAAAGTAGAAAAATTCAACTTTTAGTATTTTTTCTACAATTCCGATCAATTACATTTTGTGCTAAAATTTCTTTTCACATCCTGTAGCAAACCATTTGCTCTAGCTTCCCACAAAAATTAAAATCACAGTATGTATTTATAAAGCTTCTTGTAAAGGGGAGACTTCAATCTTTAAATTCGTATTAATTTTAACTCGGTAAAAATTTTATAATGTCGCTAGAATCGACTGAATTCAGAAGCTTGATTTATTACTACCCCGCATAGTACAGAAACTTTTGAGAGCACAAAACCTCTGCTTTCACAGTCAACAATTCGATTTTCAGAAAAAAAAGGAAAATTTTTTGGTACATTAATTTCGCATCCCGGTGCATTTTCCAGATTCTTTATGTTCTTGGTGGTCTACGATTCAACATAATCGCGACCTGCCCTCTCGTTCGTCTCTTCGATCTTCCTTCTCATCCGGTCCGCATTCTCTGCGGGACGGTCACCGGTGCTGAAATTTTTATCTCGTCTCCGTGAAAGAAGTTTTTAATGGTCGTGCTTCGCGGTCCGGGCCGCGCCGAGCGTATTCTCTCGAGGATGACTTCTTCTTCGACCGGTCTACCCATTAGACTCGCTTTACCGCGTAGATAAATTGAACTAAAGAAATGCCCTAATTTATGGTCCTGAAAACGTAAGTGGTCGTTACCGCGATCTCGATAACTCCTCTACAACGTTGCTGACACATGTTGTCCGAGTGCTTGGTTAATTCGTATCCTGGTATCTGATCGCGCATGAAACGCTCCTGTCATCCTCTTAGTTTCGCAACGCGGGCGCTGTGAGCCATCTCGGAGCCTCTAACATTTTAGATTCTGCCAATTCTCTCTTCTCTAGACGCAAAATGACTTATCCAGGCTTAAAAGTCACTCAGCATTCGCGGTTGCAAACTTCAATCGAGACGAGACGGAGATGAGACGAAATTGATCAGCCGTTTGAGCGCTAGAAAAGTTTTAGAAACTACAATTTCCCCTTCTCGTAACATCCCTTATATTGCTCAAATAGATCACCCTTTATTATTTGTTTGAACTACTCGAGCAAATATTGTGAGGGTATTGTTACGTTCGCGACGATACCCCGTTTTCGGACCGATCGCGACGCAAAATAATATTGTTCTTTGTTTTCTTTAGGGTCAAACCACTTAAGGGGGTACCGTACCCATGGATATGACTAGCATATTACTAGAATATTACTAAAGAAAACAAGTGAAAACCGTGTTTACGGGAAACCATTTTTTCTTTTTATACAAGCATGTTACGAGCTGTGTGAAGGCTCATTCTAAAGAGGAAAGTTGATCGCAGGTCGCTCAGCTCATGATTTTGTTAGATTATGTTTATATCTAATAATATGAGTGTCCAAAGTAGGGAAAACAAATGAAGACAAATTCCGCAGATTCTAATGTATTTTTCTAATACAAAATGATTTTTTCGACTTGAATCATGAGTTGAGCGACCTGCGATCGACCTTCCTCTGTCAAAAGAACCTTTATGCAGTTCAAAATATACTCATATGAGGACAAAAAATGGTTTCCTGCAAACACTGTTTTGTTGATAAAATCAGTGTTTGCGGGAAACCATTTTTTGTCCTCATAGGAGCATATTTTGAGCTGCATAAAGGTTCTTTTGACAGAGGAAGGTTGATCGCAGGTCGCTCAGCTCATGATTTAGTTAGATTATGTTTATATCTAATAATATGAGTGCCCAAAGTAGGGAAAACAAATGAAGACAAATTCCTCAGATTCTAATGTATTTTTCTAATGGTTAACGGTTTTTCTGACTTCAATCATGAGCAGGTTCATCATAGCCCGCCCTGCTATGATGAACCTCCTTCTTTACGATCAGCCCTAACACAGCTCATATTAGCATATTCTGAGCTGTGTGGGCTTATTCTTAAGAGGAAGGTTCATCATAGCCCGCTCTGCTCATGATTTAGATAGATAATGTTTATATCGAATAATATGAGCGTCCAAAGTAGGGAAAACAAATGAAGACAAATTCCGCAGATTCTAATCTATTTTTCTAATACAAAATGATTTTTTCGACTTGAATCATGAGCTGAGCGGGCTATGAGGAACCTTCCTCTTTACAATGAGCCCTCGCACAGCTCATAACATGCTAATATCAGGACAAAAAATGTTTTCCCGTGATCGCATTCAATTGTTCCCCAGATTCCGTTCATGAAGGGCAATGAAGGTCAAGTAGAATTAATTTTAGTTCAGCTACTCAAACGAGATGGCGCTTAGACCGGAGAACTATCAGCTTAGACTCGTAACAACAAAACTATAAAGTGGTTGAAGCCACTCAGATCTATTAATAGCAATAAAGATATTGATAAAAAGAAAAAAATCTGTATTGATAGCGAAATTGAAGCGTTAGATTGATACAAACATATGTTCGTCACTGTTGCCAAACTGTTTTTCAGCGTGGAGGTTGCTTACACTGATAAATACCCACATCAGGGATTACGGTACCCCCTTAAGGAATTTACCAGGGATCGGGCCTTGGGTAGTTCACAGTGAATTGAATTAACTTTTAAACTGTTTATTGATAGAAATAGACGACGTACAAAAATCGTGTTACTGTTTCGAAAAGGGTGTGTACGGTTCGAGATCCGGCTTTCGAGTGTCGTGTCGGTATATCCTTGGATACTTCGTGTTTTGAGTAACATTTCTATTGGTTGTGTTTTGCGTTTGTGGGGATGAATGTCTGTTTTCTAATTGGCGTAGATATGGTTGTGGGTCTGGTCTGTATGGGACTCTGGGAGTAGGAAGTTTATTGTTTTGGCTTTACCGTTTTTCGGTCGTACGGGTCCCCAGCCGTCCTGCAATTTTTTGGGAAATTGTTTTATGACGGTTGGCCAAGGACCCGGCCAGATCCGAACCTTTGTCAGAATTCTCGGGTTGCCAGGTCTGTTACGCACGTGACGATATCATTTAGCATTTGATACAAAAAGTAGGTTGTTCCACTGAAAAATTACTGTTCGTAAGATCTCGGAGAGTATGACCTTGAGAAGGAAGGTGTGACTCGTCAAATACGATAACTTTCTCCCAAAAAATTTTTCTGTGTCCGTATAATTAACAAAGCTATCATAGGTGGCAAAAAGAGACACCCTGTACATGTTTAACACTTTGGAGACTTAACCCCTATCCCCCTACTTTCTATCAAACTAGAATTCAAAAAATGACCAAAATCTAAAGGCAAAAAAATTCGTGTTTTTAACGGTTCCACTGGAATAGAAGATTCGAGGGAAGTGTTCCGTTAGCTGGACATAATGAATGGAACTCTACGAAAAATTCAGAAAAATCCTGAGCGTTACATCTGTTACCTGGAGTCCCGTGGTAGAGGCCAGTTTCTGTGAGATCTCAATTCGATGAACAGTCGTTGAAGCGAGACGCGGAAAAATCGTGCACCGGAAAACGCGTGGCCGGCTGTCACAAGATAATTTCATTGCCTCGAGAGAGAGTCGTGCTCTCGGGTTCGTTCGAACCGAACCCTTCATTCTCGTTGGCCGTTCTAGTCTTTTCTCTCGCGCTTCGGAGAACGTTCCTCCGCCTCGTTCGTGGCGCGGAACTAATGACGAGCACGGTGACGACCAGCGACAAAGAACAGTTAGCGTCGACCGGCAGCGGCAGCGGCAGCGAGAGAGATCGGCATCGCGATCAACAGAACCCCAGGAGATACTCGATAAAACGTCTTTTCGTCTTGCTACGATGACTCCACCGCCGGCTGAACACCTGTGGCCACTTCCATTGTGGCCCCGATTAGGGGACAAATCGAATCGGACTCGGGGAGAAAAAACTGTGACGCCACGGATCCGATGGAAATCTCTAATAACCCAGCTCCGAACCCCACAGTCGCTAGCCGTCCCAAATCGACTAGGCTACTCACTTAGAAAATAGTTTCCCAGTCTTTCTCGCAAGATAATAATTTTGAGTTTTAACGATCGTAAATTGTTGTTCATGCACAAATGATATCGGCGCTACAGGTTCGATCAAAGATACAAAAAATTAGCAATTTTGCAGAATTATAATTTCAACTTTGATAATAATATCTTAGTATCGATCGTAAATAGGTTTTAAACAAAATTTTTAACGGTATCAGCGCACTGGTTCGATCAAAAAACCGGTTTTTTGATCGAACCAGTGCGCTGATACCATTAAAAATTTTGTTTATAATTTCAACGTTTCGGTTCGGCTTTGAACCATCATCAAGAAAAGTCCGAAACGTTGACATTATAATTCTGCAAAATTGCTAATTTTTTGTATCTTTGATCGAACCTGTAGCGCCGATATCTTTCTCACAAGGGAACATATTCAGGTGAAACAAACCAATCTTGATGAAACTTATGCGAGATGCAGTTCTTCGAAAAATATTTGACACGTATTTTCTTTTATTGGCAACCATCCACTTTGAAGGGGTGAAAACAGCCCTGAAAGTTCGCTGTCAGATCCATATTTTTTTAGATATTTTGGAAACCAGAGATCGAAAAATTTGATTTTTTTTTTAAATTGTGATTTTCTTTTAATGGAGAATGTAATAGTGCAACAAATTTTAACTGAATATGTTTGTACAAACAATATTAATTAAAAATTATGGTTTCATTTCGGATTTTCTTATACAGGGTGTTCGACTACAGGTGGGAGAAAATTTAAGGGTTGGTTCTTAATGATGATATAAGACGAAAATGAAGAATAAAAAAATTGCGATTTCGGCTTCGTTATGTAGCTATTAACAACGCGACAGTCACGTATCAAGTGACAAACGCATGCATACCTTGGTTCTCATTTGGGGCCCCAGCGAGGTGAAAATGTTTAACAAATCGTTGGACAACATTGAACTCTTTGACGTACACAACGTACACTTTTGTTAGACGCGTTGTTGATTTTTAATTGTTAATAGCTAAATAACGAAGCCGAAATCGCAATTTTTTTATTCTTCATTTTCGTCTTATATCATCGTTAAGAACCACTCCGTAAATTTTCTCCCACCTGTAGTCGAACACCCTGTATATCGTGAGTTAATTTTAATGTACACTATGTGTGATCTATGATCCAAAATAGGGGATACATGTTTTAGGATTTTCTTCTTTTTTCCATTTAACAATATTTATGCATAATGAAATATGAGCTTGCACCTGGTGTGCGGAGGAAGGAATTCTGGCTTGTTTTACATAAATGTAAGCGTTTATTTTTAACATATTGTTTAAACAAATGTCTTTTGTTAAAGTTTTTTGCACAACTACGTTTCCCATTAAAAACACACAATTTAAAAAGAAAATCAATTTTTTTCGACCTTTGGTTTCTGAGATATCTCAGATAATATGACTCTGGCCACAAATTTTGAGGGCTGTTTTCACCCCTTCAAAGTGGATGGTTGCCGATTAAAAAAAAAAAGTGTCAAATATTTTTCGAAGAACTATATCTGACATAAGTTTCATCAAAATCGGTTTGTCTCATCTGAATAGGTTCCCTTGTCAGTTTTTTCTCACTCTTTTCATTAGGTCCCCTTCAGATCTTCTTTTGTTCGTCATGCCTTCGGGTCAGACATTGATATGAACTGCTAAATTAATACTTTATATACTTCGAAATTTATTATAATAAGATTTTCAATAACCGTACCGAAGGACAGTTGAATAATCTTCTATCACATAACAATACCAAACAAAATTGTTAGATCACGCTACTGACAATGAGAGTCCCATTCGATGATCTTGCTCTTGTTTATATCTCAGGAAAGAATCTATTCCTGTGTCTAATTTAAGAGGTCAGGAGAGAGAAAACAATGTGCAGAACAATGAATGACACCAAAAAATGGCCACCTTTAGTCTCGTCGACGAGGAATTTGCTGCTTCTCAATTTCTTCGACATTTTCTTGGCAGATTGTTTCCTTCATTGCACAAATATTTTCCTGAGAAATTTTCTAATCCACTTATCCAAACACAAACACACATTATGACCAAAATCTATCCCAACTTGTACGGTGTCCAAAGCTTTACGACAGATTTGAGAAGTTCATTTATTCCTCATTGACTCTAACAAATTCAAAATTACGCATTAACCTAGCTTTTTAAGTATTTTAAAAATGCATTCAAGAATAACACTTTTCTGTTACGTTTTCAAAACAACATATTATGTATAAATGATTTCTTTATATCGATCGTAAATGTTTTTAGATAGTTAGAATAATGATATTATCGGCGCTACGGTTCGATCAAATTCTACAAGTATATAGCAATTTTGTAAGAATATTCAAATGTGTCGATTCGGATTTGAATATTCTTACAAAATTGCTATATACTTGTAGAATTTGATCGAACGCCGATAATATCATTATTCTAGTTATCTAAACATATTATGTTGTATGTGCATTTTTTGGCAACCATTTTGTGGGATAAGTGAGCGTGCAAGATGGCCTTACATTTTTGTGTCACTCTGCATAGCCTTTGGGGAGACAATAGGTAAATATGTATAGATTTGCTATTTCTATGAAATTCTGCACGATGAAAAATTTCTAATCACTAGACTGCGAATGCTTATGCAATTTGTAATTTTTTTGGACGAATAATAAGAAACTCGAATCAAATAAACGCTTATTTCCGTGGCAGTAGCCTTTTCAGATCTGAAATAAATTAAAATCGTACTAAATTCTGTCGTATTTTATATTCTAGCATTTTCTGAAAATTTTCAAGAGCCACAATTGCATTACGATCAGCAGGCTAGTAATCGCTATAAGCAGAAAATTATTAGTGGGTAAATAACGTAACAATTGTCGCTCAAATACAGCGCAACGAAACGTTTCGGAGTTTAAGTGGGAGAATCGCCTTCGAGAGTTTAAGAAGATGCAAAAAAGAGGTACGGTGAAGCTTCTGGACTAGAATGCCCCGTTAAGCGAGAACGTTTTCGTCCGAGCGATTCGAAGGAGCGAATGATTCCATTCCGAGAATCCATTAGGAAACACGAGTTTAACACGATCGTCGATCTGGAAGCGCAGCGGGGCCAGCCACGAGGAGAGGATGCCGGGAATGCCGGTCGCTCGTCGGTGGCAGGACAAGCATTCCTGGCGACGGTGGCCAGCGAGCAAAGTGTTTTCCGTAAATTCGGTTAAGATAGGACTGCCCACCACGAAGTTGTCCCGCTATTCGGCCTTCTCGATAACAGGAGAACCTTCCTAAAGCGTTCCTTCGCCGTTTCTAGCAGCCTGACAAGCATCTCCAACAAGGCGTGTCGCGAGTGTCACCGATCCCCTCTTCCATTAACTGGAATCGCGAGCGAACCGTTAAGGGGGTACCAGACCCATGGATATGACTAGCATATTACTAGAATATTACTAGAAAAACAAGTAAAAATCGTGTTTACGGAAAACCATTTTTTGGTTTCATACAAGCATGTTACGAGCTGTGTGAAGGCTTGTTCTAAAGAGGAACGATCAATCATAGCTCGCTCTGCTCATGATTTAACAAGATTATGTTTATATCTAATAATATGAGCGTCCAAAGTAGGACAAACAAGTTGAGACGACCACCCTCAGGTTCCCATGTATTTTTCTAATACAAAACGGTTTTTCTGACTTAAATCATGAGCAGAGCGGGCTATGGCGAACCTCCCTCTTTACAATGAGCCCTCACACAGCTGATAACATGCTAATATGAGCTGTGTGTGAGCTTATTCTAAAGAGGAAGGTTCGTCATAGCCCGCTCTGCTCATGATTTAGATAGATTATGTTTATATCTAATAATATGAGTGTCTAAAGTAGGGAAAACAAATGAAAAAAAATGACGCAGGTTCTAATGTATTTTTCTAATACAAAATGATTTTTTCGACTTAAATTATGAGCAGAGCGGGCTATAATGAACCTTCCTCTTTTCAATGTGCCCTCACACAGATCATAACATGCTAATATGAGGACAAACAAAGTTTTCCCGTGATCGCATACAATTGTTCCCCAGATTTCGTTCATGAAGGGCAATGAAGGGCAAGTAGAACCAATTTTAGTTCAGCTACTCAAACGCGATGGCGCTTAGACAGGAGAACTATCAGCGTAGATTCCTAACAACAGAAATATAAAGGGCTTGAAGCCACTCGGATCCAATAATAGCAATAAAGGTATTGATAAAAAGAAAAAATCTGTATTGATAGCGAAATTGAAGCGTTAGATTGATACAAATGTATGTTCATCACTGTTGCCATATTATTGTCACGTGAGTACCCTACCCTCTTAAGGGATCCTCGTTCCTCCATTTTCAACTTCGATCTTTCCACTTGGGAAATCCGCGATCTCGACGCCTCGAAATTCCTGTGCGATTCATTACCAGAGTCGTTATTAGCAGTTCATTCTGAGGATGTCTTTGAGAATGTTGTGCATTTGGTAGCTTTCAATTTTTTGCAAGCCGCAGGGCTCGAATCTTTTCTTTAAGACAATTCTCAACGTGGTTCATTGACATTTCTTTTTAATAAAAAGATACAATGATAATATTATTCAAGTCACCTCTTGAATGACACACAGTGTCAATTCCTTCCGTAGCAGCTGCCAAGGAACCGCTGCACGAAATCGGTTAGCATACACTGGTTGTCTACAGGTCGTCTCATACGTCGCATGTCGTTCCTAAAGGAAGTACTCGGATATACATACACGTCCGTACGTACGAATGACATAGTAATTTTACTAACGAGACGGATGATTGTCAGACCGAAAATTTTCGAGCGATCACCTGCGGACCCGCATCGTATGGTATTCAAAAGTCACGTGGAAGCCATTAGGTGGCGCGGACCCTGATCGGTTAAGAGCAGAGAGAGCCACCCTTTCCGTCCTTTGTCCTCTCGTTTTTTCGTCTCTGTTACGCCTATTTTCCCGGGGCCAGGTCATTCCGCTATCTCGTGGACGGGTGCACGCACCAGCAATGAAGAGGCACTTACGATTAGGCCTCTTCGAAGGTCCACTTACGCGATGGACCACTAAAAGTTACCTGTTTCTCGTAAATCGGAACGGAACTCGAGCATTTCCTCGACGATGTCCGTGGTCAGGCCGTCTAGACGACTATACGACAGTTCCCAGATAACGAAAGTCCTTATCGCACGGAGCTATGCCTAGAAGAGACTGAACGGTTGCGGAAATCTGTTATGGCTGCTCGACGTCCTTTGCGACTCTGCTACTTACCCTCTTGGTAGCCTGTTTCCTCGATCATGTACTCCGGTTTCTTCCTGCAACGTGCATCTAGCACGTCCATTGTAGTAAGTCCCATATAGCCTATACAGTAATCCCTTGATTTTTGTCCCAGGGGCTGTTCGTGGAGCGGACAAAAATCGCGATGTAGACTTTTTTTCTGATTTACGGCTGAGTCTACCGCTCCGATAGCGCCGAGCGAGACTACAATAGAGCAACGGTGCCAGCGACGACTACGCGCAGCGTATCGCTGTCGCCGGCACAGTTTAAAGGCCCACGTGTTCTCACAATGTAATGCCAATTCAAAATTCTTTATTTTTCATTATTTTTTATGAGACTTTTATTGACTTGTTTCTGGTAATATTCTAATTAAAACAAGACCAAACACCATATAATTTGGCCCATATTTACTCTACATGTGAGAAGCATAATTTATAATTTATCATACATTCAACATACGCTATAGCATATGTTTAAATAAACAACTAAACATTTCGAAAATATGTTCACAAAGAATTAAAGAATAAAAAATATTTAAACGATTACATAAACGAATACCTAAGCAGACAAATTTTCATTTAATAAGTTATTAATAAATGTGTTAATCGCATTGAAATTTTAAAGAATAGAGCATACAATACAGTTTTTCTTTCCTCCTCATCCTCTTACATATCCTACAGTTACACCATAAAGTCAATGAAACCAAGAAGTAATGAAAAATAAATCATTTTTAATTGGCAATACACATTGTGAGAATACGCGGGCCTTTGAATTGCCTGCCACGGCGACTGTTCGTATCTCTTTCTTTCCCATACGAAACTTTCACAGTCGATTAAACCACCAAATACAATTGAAATTATATCGTGTTTGGTCTTGTTTTAATCAGAAAAATGCCAGAAATACGTTTTGAAAGTCCCATAATAAAATAATTACAATTAAGATGTTTGAACATTGGATTCGTTGTGTTAATGTAGTGGTGTTCACACCAATATACCCGGGCCGAGAACAATAGTCGCCGCCCTGCGGCGCGGGACAGCGTTGACAGACAGTGGAGTGAGTAGGCCTGGACAAAAATCGAGTCGTCGAACCTGGGACAAAAATCAAGTCTGTACTGTATATGCTTTTCATGAATTGCAATCCCTTCTGCGGTCTCTGAAAGCGAAACTATTTATTTATATCACTTTTTACAATTTCATCAATTTTATGTTACATGGATTCTACACCCGTTGATTAAATGCCAGATCGGGAGAAGGGCTGAACTTTATAGAATTAGACTTTATAATTGTAGTGAAAAGTCGTATTTATTTGGAATAATATTTATTTGGAAAAATCGTAAGGACACACGGATAACTTAGACGTGTTTCTTGTCGCGGCGTACGGTTTGATCTGATTTTCTTCTTGCCATCCGTTGACAATTGTAATTCTATGACTCTACTGTTATTTTCGACTCTTCGTTATTACAAATTCAGTCATATACGGGGCTCTACACACATACAATACACGCATCAACCCTATATAATGATACACAATTTGACGAGAAAATGATAAAACTTGAAATTCTAGTGCGCGGATTCTAAGTTTCAGTGTGCGGAGTTCATTCGATTAAAAGGTATGCATTAGGATTCGCTAGGACTGGGTTTTGTACAATAACATCGTTGTGTAGTATACATTCAGAAAAGTTGAAAATTTTTGTTCCCCTGAAGGGAAAATGTTACCCTCTCTCTGCCAGTACCGAATTAGTCACGTGACCGGGCGGAAGCGTGTGGAGAATTGACTCGTAGAAGGGGAAGATAGAGTGAAGAAACAAGTCTTAATCTGGCGACTTTGCCTGTTACTGCAGCTGTCATGAACATCCAGCTGTGTTCATTAATTAATGATTCTATTATTGGAGGATAATAATGTACCTTTTAGTATAACATTTACTACACGCCAAACTTTTAAAGCAATCATCAAATATATTCATTGATGACTCCAGTTTCTTCGCAAGCTCTTATTGTCACCACATTTTCACTTTTTGCGTTATGCTTGGAACACAAGATAAGCCAGTTTGCAATTGCGACACTCGAGATTACAGACAAATCTCCGGCCACCGTCTAATAATAATCACCTAATGAAAACGTCACGATAATGATTGCTTCCGGCGTCCATTTACGTCAAACAGAGGTTGGCCGCCCGCCATTATGGCACTCTTTCGCCGTGACACGGGAGGTTTGATTTATATTCATTTTAGCGGACAATCGCACTTGACGAGAATCATGGATCACCGGTTTGTTTGGCTCGTATATTCCGATTCCTAATGACGATATCGCGGTCGCCCGGGCCGTGGCTGCTTAATGGATTCTCCGAACTGAGCTCCCATGATTAATTTTGCATCGACGGAACGCGATGAAATCGAAGAACATTGTACACACACACGTACACCCTTCGCTTATGCGTATCTGTCGCTTATCGTAAGGTTTCTCGAGCGTTCCTAGGCAACGTCTTCTTCTTGGCACGAGGCACTGATTCATAATTTTCCTTGCACGCCATCTTTAATCCTCCCACAATGCCAAACAATCGTAATCAATTCAATAATTTTTCCGAGAAAAATTTCGAAAAATTTGAAGAAAATTTATTCATTTCGTTTTTTTCTGCTGTAAAACGATTCATATTCTCCTGCCTGTGTTGTGAGAAGTATTTCTCTAAGAAATGGGATATTATACACGAACATAATTTGTTGATTGAACCCTTTGCACTCGACTGTTCCCTTTGAGGCACTATCAGAGTCGCCAGATTAAGGGGGTAGGGGCCCCACGTGACTATGGTATTTTTCATTGTGACGAACCTCCGCGCGGGAAACCAATTTGACAACTTCGCTATAATTACAGGTTTTTTCTTTTAATCATTACCTTCATTGCTATTAATGGATCCGAGTGGCTTCAAGCCTTTTATATTTCTGTTGTTACGAATCTACGCTGATAGTTCTCCTGTCTAAGCGCCATCTCGTTTAAGTAGCTGAACTAAAATTGGTTCTACTAGCCCTTCGTTGCCCTTCATGAACGGAATCTGGGGAACAATTGAATGCGATTACGGGAAAACATTTTTTGTCCTCATATTAGCATGTTATGAGCTGTGTGAGGGCTCATTGTAATGAGGAAGGTTCATCATAGCCCGCTCTGCTCATGATTTAAGGGGGTAGAGTACCCACGTGACATTACTAGAATCTAACCAGAATATTACTAGAAAACAAGTGAAAACAGGGGTTTACGGGAACACACCTCACGTCGTCATATGATTATATTTTCAGCTGAGTGAGGGCTCATTCTAAAGAGGAAGGTTAAATGAAGCGCGCGTGGGTCCAACTTCAGTTACATTATGTTTATATCCAGTAATGTGACTGTCCAAAGTAGGGAAAACAAATGAAGAAAAATTCCGGATATTCTAATGTATTTTTCGATCACAAAAAGATTTTTCCTGCTAATTTAGGGACCCACGCGCGCTTCGTTTAACCTTCCTCTTTCAAATGAGCCCTCACTCAGCTCAATATATAATCGTATGAGGATGTGAGGTGTGTTCCCGTGATCGCATTCAATTGTTTCCCAGATTCCCTTCATGAAGGGTGAGTAGAAGCAATTTTAGTTCAGCTACTTGGACGAGATGGCGCTTTTCAGGAGAATTATCAGCGTAGTTTCTTAACAACAAAAGTGTAAAGGGCATGAAGCCACTCGGATGCATTAATAGCAATAAAGATAATGATTAAAAGAAAAAAACCTGTAATTATAGCGAAATTGAAGCGTTAGATTCATACAGATGTATGTTTATCACTGTTGCCAAATTGGTTTTCCGCGCGGGGGTTGGTCACAATGAAAAATACCATGGTCACGTGGGGCCTCTACCCCCTTAAGTCAGAAAAACCGTTTTGCATTAGAAAAATACATGGAAACTTGAGGGTGGTTGTCTCGACTTGTTTGCTCTACTTTGGACGCTCATATTATTAAATATAAACATAATCTTATTAAATCATCAGCAGAGCCGGCTATGATGAACCTTCCTCTTTAGAACAAGCCCTCACACTGCTCGTAGCATGCTTGTACAAAAACAAAAAATGGTTTCCCGTAAACACGGTTTTCACTTGATTTCTAGTAATATTCTAGTAATATTCTAGTCATATCCATGGGTACGGTACCCCTTTAAGACTTGTCTGCTCGCTCTACCGTTCCCCTTCTATGACGCTATTCTCCCACGCTTCCGCCACGGCCCACAGTGGGCCAGATCGAATAAGTAGGAGGAAAAATCTAAAATTATATAATTTTTCAAAAAGTTCTGCTGTCTCATGGATGGACGTTTCGAAGTTTTCTACATGGATATTAAACCCACTTGATAGAACTTGCTAAGAACTTATTAAGAATATAAAAGTCTTTGATAATAGCTAGAAGATATTCACAACAGACGTTCTGATACTCAATATTTCGCAGCAAACATACGAGAAATGTAAACCACCGAACGCGGAATTTGCCTTTGTCATTTGTTTCATTGTTGATAATAGTAATACCAGAGGTCACTTTACGTCTCAGGGAAATGTATAGTCAACTATTCATCGATAATTGTATTTTTTTACCTTCAATTTCGGACTTTTTTCCTCCTACTTATTCGATCTGGCCCACTGTGCGGCCCCGTCACGTGACGCGTTTCGTCTCTGCTGTACTGCCCGGTACTGGCAGAGAGAGAGGGTAACTTCCTTCCCCTCATCTGGCGACTCTGGGCACCATTGCCAATCTCTGTACTATAATTCCAACAGTTTCTGCATTAATGACTGCCTTAATTTGACTGTTAACTGTAGACTGCCTCAATAATGACTCATTATGTAATACAAATATTGAAGAGTAAAGTGAAAATGGATGATGTACTAAATTTGGATCTTCCATGCAACTATTTCCGAGGAGCGCATGAGGGTTAAAGTATGCAGCCCGTATCGAAGAAATGTTCGTTGAATACGGACGAGTGAGGAAAGCAGATTACACGAAGGAGAGTGAGAAGATCAAAAGTGGTGGTACCAAAGAGAAAAGAGAGAGGGTAAGAGAGGAGGGAGGGTACGCTCGATCGTGTCCGAACGAAAGGAGGAGTGGCGCAGAAAAGGAGACGTAACGAGAGAATCAAGCGAAGGCAGAAGGGTAAAGCGAAGCAGGAGTATCGCGTGCGGGATAATCAACGCCGGGCAACATTAATTATCGTTATCAGAGTCCTCGGTCTGAAGCGTCGAACAAGCAAAGAGCGCGGAGCGGAGCAAAGAGAGAGAGAGAGAGAGAGAGAGAGAGTGAGAGAGAGAGAAGAGCAAAGAGCGTGCGCAAGCGAGCGAGTGTGAGTTACGCAGTCCCGGGTGAAGCTCAAAGGGACCGGCCACCCTTTTGCACGGCTAATCCACTCACTGTTGCGGATTCCTGCGGCTAGCGATGGAAATACTCTCTTCGGCCTCTTAAATCCACGATAAGACAGCTCGAAGCGAGCAAATTTCGCTTCCAATCGATGCTCGGCGCTCGTAAACCACACCGTTGCGAATCGCGAACGCGCTACGCCCCGCGAAAAAATTCGTTACCGCCTCTACAATGTCCCTACTACGCAATTAAACGATATCCCGGTCAGTGAAGTAATCTTTAGGATTCCTTATAAATAAATTCAATGTTGCATCGTTGCTTTAAACCTTCGAACGATTTTCATCGTTCTTCTAATTACATCACGTTGCATAGCTTCCCCTTCCGCAATTAATGCTGTGACTACCGATCCAAACGCGATTCATATACAGGCCGTCTCAAGAATATATTATGTTGAGATAGGGACCCGAAGGTCAATCGAAATAACTTTTTCGTTTACGGAAATGTTCTCCGTGGCTACGTTTAGGAGTTATTAAGGAAACCGCGTACACTAAAAACGCGTAATACCACCGCCCCGCTCTGCGGGACCTGTCGCCGTAGTCGCGTTGCAATTGGTCCACGTTCTTCGTTAATAACTCCTTAACAAAGCCACGGAGAACATTTTCGCAAAGGATAGGTTAAGTACTACAAATGACGACAGTAATCCCTTTCGAGGAAGTTTTTTGGGTCACCCTGTATATCGACTACAACGAAACAGAATTTTATTTCGGGTTGAAGGGAATTAATAACGTACATAGTTATCAGACTTGTTCAGAATCTTCATAGCGAGTCCGATTAAAATATCGCATGAGGGCGACTGCGAACGTTCTAATTGAGTGAATTGATCGAGGATCGTCGACATGTGCACGCATCGAGCAATTAATAAGGCTAGACCGTTGCAGACTAAGAGAGAATTTAGCGTGAGGGTAGAATCGAAAGCGTTTTCGCGAGATGCAGCTGTGGGCAGGGCCGAGTGCAGGCGAATGCGCAAGCGACTGTATCTGCGAGCCGGTAGATCCGGTGCGGATACGGTTACGAGTCTATTTTGCTAGACGTTTGTGTCGTAGGCAGGTAAAGAAAAGGGGGAGAGGGGAACTGGAGGCAAACTAATTACCAATAACTGGCTGAAATTACGCCAGACCGCCGCCCGGACGGAAAAACGCAAAGATTTATCGCGCTGATTAGGCTTGGTTATATTGCTCGAGTGGTCGACCGTCTCCGATATAACGCTTAATTATCGTCGGGCCGCAGGGACGTTTCGCGGACGTAACTCGCGTGTATTTCATGCGTTTAACGAAAGAAAAGTCGACTGAATTTTTGCCACGCGGTTTTATATGCGGTGTCCGAACGGTGTGCGGCAAGCGCCGCGGCCCGAAGCCAATCAGAAGCGTCGTCTTAACAAGCTGACTGCACCGGGTCCGGCTTCCTTGGGACGATTGCGAGCAAACTGTTGCCCCGATGGCAGATTTTCATGAGAACCGGCTAAACGGCTAACGAAATCCCGGGACAGTGACGTCTTCTGGAATTGCCCGGGGACGCACAGTGGTCGCGATAGAAGAATTAGCTGTTCATTTGCTAACAAATCAACTTTCTCTTATCGACTTTTTCCAAATGTACATCACTTCGCGAATGTTCAGCATTTTTGAAAGCGATGAGATCAATTGAATTTTTTACAAACTGTAGTCATAAAATGCCTTTACAAAATGTCAGTGCGGTTACGAGTCTCAGGATATTGACCATGTGTTATGGCAGTGTCTCTCGTTTGATGAACGTAGGTCGGAGTTTATCAGGCAATTACAGAAACTGCATCTTCTTCTCCCACTCTCATGCAATGTTTTACTCTCCAATCCCACGGTGGAAATATGTAAACTAACTTATTTGTTTCTGAAAGACTGTGAGTTAAAAATTTAAAGTGTACAGGGTGGCCCACATAACTCTGAACAGCTCAATATCTCGAAAACTTTGCCTTCGATTTTAAAGTTCTTAGTCTTAAATTGCGTGGAACTGAAGGGCCTTTCTGACTACATAAACGTGAAGTGGCCTCCCTTCCCCTTAAACGTGGGAGGGGAGGTACCTTTGTAATTTTAAATGGAACCCCCTATGAAATGTTACATATTTAGATTCTACCGGAAAAAACAAGTCAATTTTGTCTGAAACATTTTTTTTGTCAGATACTTTCATGATGAGATATAACAGTTTGAAGTTTCGAGTTGCAGGTACTTGAAGTGCTCGGAAATAGCGGTATGGAATTGTACATACGCGCTTGAGTCCTTTGCTTGTACCGCGCGTGTATATATATATATACACATATATGTTTAAAACTACTCGTTTTCCAACCTTCGATTATCTATATGTAATTTGTATTGTATTTTATATAGTATAATAATGTATTAAAAAAATAATGTACGGCAAAATAATCTCAAACTTGAGATTCTAATTGCATTAATAAAAAAAAATAAAATGCCTTTAAATATGAACATTTCATAAGCACCATTTTTCACCTTGAAAATGACTAGTCTTAAAGTCATGAATCGTGTGAAAAAAAACTAAGAACGGCAAAATTTTTTCATTAAAACGATATAATTCTCCCTACTTTTGGAAATTATGCAATATCTCAGCTTTAATTTAAAAAAGAAATCATCGTTCTTACGAAGGTTCTGTGACTTCGTCACTGATTTCATCAGTTTGGCCTCCGTGCGATGTTGCGGTGTTCGATTAGGTGTATTAGTTCGGTGGTGCAGTCGCATGCTAATCGATCGATATTACCTGCATGTTCTGTTTACATGGTCGATTCTTCCAACATGTAAGGAGGCTGACACAGCATGACACATCTTCATCGGTCACTCGCTCGCTAGGAACAGTCGATGACGTTTATTTAACAAAATCACAACGTTACATACATTGTTAACAAAACGTTAACGAACGAAAATAAATCGATAAAAACATATATAACGGTGCAACGTATAAATCAATAAAAACATATACAGGCTGTCTCATCTGATTTTGACATCTTGATTTTCTCGCTATTGTTACTCGTAGCAAAAAAATTTCAGCATAGGCTTGAATGGTATCGAGTGGAGCATATTTAGATGTTATTAGTTTTTTCATGAGTGGACGCGTAAAGGTCATATAAAGGTTAACTGTTCTTTTTAAATGGAATGAGGAATATAACATATGACATGGCATGCACACGGTAGTATAAACATTATAAACATTCCTACAAAAATTATTTACAGTGATCTACAGTCATCTATACATAGTGAATCCCAGCAATATTCGGGCAATATTAAAGGGACGGTCACTTTTTAAATATTGAAATGTAAACTTGGATGCTTTTGAGGAAAGAAGAAAGAAAATATTATAAGATTGAGAATTTAAAACATACATATTTTGTAGATTTCGGAGAAACTGTAATTTTTATCATCTGAAAATAATTTATTTATTTATAGTTTATCTTAACGTGGTCGTATTAACAGAGCATATGGTTTACACTTGGTTATAACGTATTAGACATGTCATTTATATTAGAAAAAGGCATATATTTAACATTTGTTTGTTAACATTTGACATTAGGATACGAAACAATAACATAAGTTATAACTAGACAGCGGATCTTCATGCAAAATAAAAATTGTCTGCGTCGATTGCAAGAAGAAATAGAAACCAAACTGAATGTTATTTCTTCCCCTAATGATTTTAATAGAGGAGAAATCATATATCGACATTTTCAATTAAAAAAATTTTTCAACCATTTTGAATTTCATCTATTAAATTTTGTTATAAATGCATAAAGATCCGCAGTCTAGTTATAACAGTTCATATGGATCGATGGAATTTTTTGTAGTTCATTGCAACGTTTACCTGATTTTTATAGAATGTTCAGAAAATTGCTGACACAGATCAACCGTTAGCAAATCAGTTATGAGTGTTATGACAATAAATAATTGCATAAAGATGCGCAGTCGAATCATATGAATAGAGCAATCAATTTCTTAAATAACAGAGAAATGAATGCGCTCGAGTTATTAATAACTTATTAACAACTGATCATTGAAGTCACCGTACGCAAAGAGTCGAAACAAGAAATCCGAGAAGGTAGGTTTTAATGTTAAACGGTTAGAAGCGATCGGCGCCGATCCTTTTTGCTCGCCGCGAGGTACGTGACGCCGTCGGATCGATCTGATTTTTACCGATCGCATGCCAATAGAGCGAGAATTCGGCCGGTCGATCAATTACGGGTAATTACATGGACGAGCGAGGATCGGATAGATACGTTTCACAGAAATCCAGCGTGACGAGCCGACATACTCCGACCCGTAGACGCCGACTTGCAGGTTTTTCTCGGTACGATATAATCGGTTGCGATTCGATCGCTCGCTCTCTCGCTCGCGGGAGAGGAATTCTCGTATTCGGGTCAAATTTGAGTCGCTGCGGCGTGTGCGATGAAAAACTGGAACGCCATCCGAAAAACCGGGTTATTTAATGGCGGAGGGGGATCGAGTGTGATGGAGCGAAGCAAAATGAAAAAACGAAGGCGTTTTACAGTGGAGAGGAACGGTAAATCATTATGAAATTATCGAGAGTCCATTTGACTGTTTAAGTGGTCCTCGGAAGGAGAGCGGAGAACAACTGATCTGGTCCTCCAACCATGCTTATCGTACAAAAAGAAAATGAGTCGGACATCTGAAGATAGCGAACGAATTTAGGCCGAGAAACGTCGGAGAAAAATCTCTGCACGAAAATGGTACCGATCGGTAATCCTAGCGACGATCCTCGATCTCGACTTTTCCAGCAGGTTTGGTGCAATTCAACTGCATTTAGATACTGTCGGAATCTTTTAGGGGATGCACGAGTGACTCATTCGATCGGTAACAAGTTTTGAATTATTTTTGAGTTATAAACAAAATTTTTAATGATATCAGCGCACTGGTTCGATCAGAAACTACTTCTACACTATTTGCAAAAGGTATATATCTGTGTTCAATTAAACTGGAAAGTTAATTTATAAATTCCATATACTCAAATAATATGGTACAGTGGCAGAAAACTGTATGTGAAAATATATGAATATAAGAATTATGTTTGAATTTACCGCTCAACTTTGATCAGGTATAGATCGATCCAATACGGATCACATTGTTTCTAAATGCTCTGACTTTATCGCTGTCTTACAGATGCCGACACCAATGTCAGTTATATCTATTATAATTATAATTTAATTTACACTAAGCAAGTGAGTTACAATTATAATTTTCTTAAATTTAAAAATTTATAAAAAAAAGATTCATAATTATATTTGCTTCACAGTACTAATAGAAATTGTCGGTTAATTTACAGACGCAAAATTTTATTAATTTCTTGAAAATGATCTAAATATAGATCGAAACGCCGAAATTTTGATTTTGTGATATTTTGCAAATAGTGTAGAAGTAGTTTTTGATCGAACCAGTGCGCTGATACCATTAAAAATTTTGTTTAAAACCTATTTACGATCGATACTAAGATATTATTTTTGAGTTATTTCCCCATTAGAATTATAGACACTCAAAGAAAGAAATTTGTTGGATAATTCACATGATTTTTACGATCTCGATAATCATGAGCGAAAAACGACGGGCTCTAACATTTCTCGACGTAAACCAAGCGCTAAATTGATTATGATTTTCAAACTTCACTTTACCACAAAACAGAACAACTATTAGACCTTTACGACTATATACAACATACTCTCCGGTTATCTGCACGAGGGTAACTCGCAGACCGTCATGCCAACTCAGCCGCAAAAATGCGATAAAATCGAAGCAATTTACCGAAAGAAAAGAAGTTAAGATTTATAGTATCAATTATTCTTTGCACCCTCCTGCATTTCGCAGATCGTGACTGAACTCAATCTATCACTTGAAACATGAATTTTTAAGTCTGAATAATTCCGTGGCCAAATATGTGTAAGACGGCGCGGCGTTCAGCTTGTTAATGAAGTAATTACAGCCTCTTCATAAAACGCCTTTACTCTCTGCGCAACTCACACAGCTACTTAAACTCTCGGTATTTCGAAAGCATCGTCTAACGATGCAAGTTCCTATTCGGTAAAAAAATATATATATCTATATAATCAAAATCAAATGCTGTTCGTTGGTCACAACATCACGTGAGAACGGCTGGACCGATTTAGCTCATTGTTTTTTTCAAATGTTCGTTGTAGTCCGAATCAGGTTTTTAAGGTAAAAAAAAATGGGAAAAGTTGCCCGGAAACATGAAAATTCGGGAAAAACTAAAAGTGCTTTTTGAATCATATTTCAATACAACAAAAAAACGAACGTCGCAGCTTTTAATCAATGTTTCAATAGGAATTTACATTATCCACGTCTATTTTCTCATTTTTACTTTGTTTACGCATATCCTACAGCTTTTCAGAAATTCACAAAATGATCACAACCAAATTTATTGAAATTTGGACAGGACAACGTCTGTCAGGTCAGCTAGTAAATAATATATATATATATTTATCTATTTATATTATATTATATATATGAATAAATATAAAATATAAATATAATATATATATATATAAACTTTATTGATCCCCTCAGGGTTACAATTCTTCACAATCCCCCTTTACTTTTCCTTCCTTTACACTTTCTTAACGCTATATCTTAAATTCTACTTATCCTAGTCTTACAATAACTTATATTCCTAACTTAACCTAAGCTTACATTATCTTATATCTTATATCTAAGTATAGAAAGAGAGAGAGAAATGACTATTTACAAAAGTATATCTTAACTACTAACTTATTTCTACCCCGCACCCTTTGGACTCCCTCTTCCGGTTTCTTATCATTCACTCACACCTATCCTCCATCCTCCTCCTATCTCCTTTCACTCCAAACAACCTCCAGCCATACCTTCTCTCCATTCCTCTATCCTCCTCATCCATCCTATATATATATATATATAATATATAAACAATGTAAATATATAAATATATTTATAAATCTGGATGTACCCACGTTGCTAACAGTCATACAGTGACTCCCACTAATATTTGGACACCATAAAAAAAACGATAACTGGTTTAACATTGATCCATACGATTTGAAATTTTGTGGGAAGCTAGAGCAAACAATTTGCTACAGGATGTGAAAAAACAATTTTACAAAAATTGTAATTGGTCGGAATTATTGAAAGAATACTAAAAGTTGCATTTTACAACTTTTTCATGTGGGCCTATATTGAAAATTTAAAAAATACTTTTTGTAGATCTGTGTCAATTATATGTACATTGAAAGTTTCATCGAAATCGGTGACTGCGGAAAAAACCACAGCCATTGAAAGATGAAAGTGTCCTTAGATTCACTGCAGTTACACATAGCTCGAAAATCATGAAAATCTGCAATTTGTACCATATTTAAACGTTTGTAGCTCATTGAAACGTCGACCGATTTTGACGAAATTTTTAGAATATGTTTAATTGACATAGATCTACAAAATGTATTTTCTAAACTTTCAATATAGGCCCACATAAAAAAGTTGTAAAATGCAACTTTTAGTATTTTTTCTATAATTCCGATCAATTGCAATTTTTGTAAAATTGTTTTTTTTCACATCCTGTAGCAAACTAATTACTTTAGCTTCCCAAAAAAGTTCAAATCGTGTGGTACAATGTAAAAAAAGTTGTCGTCTTTTTAAGAATGTTCGAATATTAGTGGGAGTCACTGTATCTGAAATTCTGTTATGAAAACTTACAACGTAGCTTTGAAGTATAAATAGGAAGCAATATAAAATGATTTTCTATACCAGAGAATTCTTAATATTTGCCGTTTAAATCAAATGTGCCAATAACTACTGCAGTGTTAGCAATAACACAGTTTACACCATTCGCAAAAAACTATTGCTATAACCTGTGTTAAAAGTTTTCCGATCGGAAGCAATGTTACAGATTTTACAGAGAACATTCATGTTTCAGAAGTACAAAATGTTATTTTGTGCATTCAAAACTGACGGAAGATTAAATGAGGCTAATTGAAGAATGAAGAGCAACTAAATAACATAAGCATCCATTTATTATAACAAAGGAACGAAAAAATAAACAAAATGTTACACAGAAAAAAGTTTCCGATTCGATGTACACTGTCCAATATCAAAGTTCAACAATTACTTTTGAATCATTTCTACAGAGTCTTTTTTGCGCTGATTACGAATCTGCCTTTAATTTTTTTCCTAGACGCACAGTTTTTGAAAAAGATGGTTTTGCAAAAAAAACACATTTTCCAACTTTAAACAAATATTGTGACGTTATTATAAAAGATATTGAATTATTCTTTGCAGCAACAGATGCTGCAGACTTTCCTGAATACAGTGGAATGTTTAAACATGTTTAAACAATCACTAAAGAGGGAGGATATTTTTCAGTTTATCTTAAAAAATAAGGGTCCAGCGTAAAATCGAACTATACCCAGTGATAGAGCAGACTTTATCATGAGAAACCACCCTTTGAACTTTGAAGTTAGCAACGTTGACATTTTTTTCAAACCACAAAGCAAAATATCAGGAACAGTACTAGCAATATTTTTTACAAAAATCTCGAAAACTAAAAGAGACCCCCTCATATGTGACAAGGAAAAAATTGTTCAAAGTGTGTAGCTGCATGACATATTTAAATTTCATCAGAATCAGACAGGAGCTTTATTTAAAATAACTCATTATTTTTTATGTTAAATCAACATAGTTTGATTTTAACTTTCCACAGTAAATTGTAAATTTTTGTCTTCAGTAAATGTTAATAACTTTTTATCCGTTGACGCTATCATTCTACTTTCTACAGCGAAAATGTAGCTGGCGACTATATCTTTCTAACGGCATAGCTAAAAAACAAAACGTGTTCCAACCTTTACGTAGTTGTCTAGGAATACTTCCATGCAGGTTTTCTTAATTGTTGGTCCATTGACAACGTCGCAAGAAGACGGACAGAGTTTCCGATTTCTTTATAACCGCACCTGTGGTAGAATGGGTGGCAGGATGAGTTGGTTCTTTCGAAAAGCGTCCATAATCGGTGGAATAGTATACTCTATCGGATTCCGCGACGAGAGGATCGTTATCAATAAGACGCGTTGCGAGTCGGCCGTTAGCAGCGGCCAGTCCTATCGTAAAAGCAAACTGCAGCCACGGTTACACGTGTTTCCCCGAAGCTGTAGATAAAGTAAAAGCCCATAAAATACTCGGCGTTTCGATTAACGAAAGGCGTAGATAAAATGTGAGGGCTCTCTCGGTGAATGGGCGGAGCAGCTCGCTCTGCGTGCGTGCTTGCGTGCATCGGTGAATCGGTTGTGCGTGCGTGCATGGGCTGCGCACACAAGCGCACGGAGGGCGCGTGTAAATCGATGAACGCCCGGGCAAATCAAAGTGTCGCATAATTACGCCGATATATACGCCGCCTAATAATTACAAAACGCGCGATGGAGGAGGAACGACGCGCAATTAGGTAAGTATTACAAGTTTTACGAGTGCATATATAATTCAGATATTGCACGCGGTGGAATGAACCGCCCCGATCACCCCGAGATCTTCTTTCTTTCTCTCTCTCGTCTCTCTTCCTCCGTTGGTTCGCGGCAAAACGCACGCGAGGACGCGAATCCTCCGCTTCTCTTTCCGGAATTTTTATCGGTCGCAGCTGTACGTTTCCGAATCGCCGCGTAAATACTAATGTATTTACGAGCCTCTGGTCGTAACCGATCTCTCTTAGCTCCTACCTCTCTCCCTCTCTTTCTTTCTTTCTCTTCCGCGAGAGAGAGAGAGAGAAAGGTTCTGTCCTTTGCTTTCGATTTTCTTTCATTTTTCGTTTTTCAGTAAGTTTATTGCGCGCAGCCGGCCGACCGGCGATCGCTTCAATCCGGGGCAATATAAGTCGAACGTATCTGTTTCCCTCGAAAGAACGAGTTAATTAAATCCCGGCGGAATACGAGCCTCTAAAACGGCCGACAGCGATGCCTAAAATCAATGAAAAATGGATCAATCATGTACACCGTACCGGTACCCGATTCCCTCCAGTACTCAATTAGATGCCTGCGTCTCCTCCTCCCAGACTCTACGACTTGCCTCTCTCTCTCTCTCTCTCTCTCTCTCTCTCTCTCTCTCTCTCTCTTCATATTTTTGCAATAGAAACACCTTGCTTTACCGGGTAATACATACTTCGCTGCGAGATAAGTAGACTGCAGATTTGTATGCAAAATAAAAGTTCTGCGTTAATCATTTGTGTAAGTTGGACTTAGTGCAACAGCACTAATCAGTTTTTGAAATATTTTTTGTTTTTTTTTCTACGCGGTAAATAATAATATACATTAAAATGTGTAAATTTTTTTATACATACGTAGATCACCTAAAATTTTTACACACCTTTCCTTTGCCATTAATGTACATGTATAATTCTTTTTATGGCTTACATCGTGTTTTGTCTTTAAGTACCTCGTACTGATGTACTCTTACTTGTCTGCCTTCCATGTTTATCTTCCGCAAGGAAATTACGTGGAACGAATAATCTGCATAAACTGAGGGATACGTGTGCAGAGAAACTGCACGGTGCTAAACATTTTCCAATAAACGTGGATCAACAATAGAAAATAGCAAACCTTACAGGAAACGAACAATCCTTTACATTTCTATATCGTTGAGACAGCGTTCATACATGAAAAAAGGGAGATAAGTAAAAAAAAGAAAATTTGACAAGAAAGCCATTTAAAAATTACCTAAAATCACCAATTTCTTTATTGTATATCACCAATCTAGATATTTTTTTGTTTTATTAATGCAATTAGAATCTCAAGTTCGAGATTATTTTGCCGTACATTATTTTTTTAATACATTATTATACTATATAAAATACAATACAAATTACATATAGATAATCGAAGGTTAGAAAACGAGTCGTTTTAAATATATATAGTCTGAAAGACTGAGTTAAAAATTTAAAGTATATATATATATACAGGGTGTTCCAAAATTCCTCCGACACCCGAAAATGGGTGGTTCCTTGGGTCATTTGAAGCAACATTTTCCTTTAAAAAAATAGCGTCCGCAGTTTTGTTTAGGAGTTATTAACGAAAAACACGGACCAATCAGAGCGCGACCTAGACGCGAGTTAGCACAGTCGACCCGACGCGCCAACTGTCAGTTGGCCGAACGTGTCATCGCATGTCTAGATCGCGCTCTGATTGGTCCGTGTTTTTCGTTAATAACTCCTAAACAATGCCGCGGACCCAAGGAACCTCCCATTTTCGGGTGTCGGAGGAATTTTGGGACACCCTGTATACTTTAAATTTTTAACTCACAGTCTTTCAGAAACGAATAAGTTAGTTTACATATTTCCACCGTGGGATTGGAGAGTAAAACATTGCATGAGAGTGGGAGAAAAAGATGCAGTTTCTGTAATTGCCTGATAAACTCTGACCTATGTTCATCAAACGAGACTCGTAACCGCACTGACATTTTGGATCGTTTATTATGCCAGTTCGAGCAAGAGAGGCGGCCAGATTGTAATGTCCTGATCTACTTCCGTTTATCGTTGTAATAATCTCACGTTGGAGATTTGAGTGACTAAACCAAGGTTTAGACCTACGGTTGTGGAAGTGTGTAAAATAGTTTACACCTTTAAATAAACCCTCTTTCTCTATGGTGCCATGTGTATTTTGTATTGCCGCTTATTTAGCTGATTCAATTAAATCTGTGAAGGGAATTTTAACGGAGAGTGAAGCTGTAATGTTTGTCTCTGATTTGGCTAATGCATCTGCACATTCGATGCCCAGAACCCCAATGTGAGCCGGAACCCAGTAGAATTTAATTTTACTATCACCAATCTAGATATGTAACATAATTTGTTGTTACTTAGAGACTGGATTTATTGTCATGTACATTAGTTATAAGGTACACCACAATTTATGTATTTATTGTTATACTTGTTTTAGAGAAATATGTTTCGAGTTGTGTCACTTTTCTTCTATGGTCGACGTTTATAAATTGCCATTTCAAACGTACACTGTGTATATTTTATAATATCAATTTTGTTAAATGTTAAATAAGCGATTTGCTGTACATCAATTTGCCCATTTTCAATACAATTAATACAAATATTTAGTACAGAAATTTATTAAAATTAGCATCGATCAAGGAACTGTTTCTCTACATTTGAACTAAAACACTTAAAAGGGATGGAATTAAAATGAAAATTTGGAAGAAAATACAGGAAAAATTGATAGTGTAAAGGGTTAATCGGACGTATCGCGCGACGTCGTCCGACATCCTAATCGCAGAGACATCAACATCGTCGGAGAACGATCGATCGATCGACGACGACAACGTCCACGCCACCGTTCGGACGACGTTGGGGTTGAACCTAGCGTGATCGTGAATCGTTAGGCGACCGGCCGTCCGGCTCGTTGTCATTGTCGTGATTTAGCCAAACGGTTTCGCGATTGAAACGCTAAACCTGAGAGCTGTGCAAAAAGCGGATCCGCCGATAATTGCGCCTAATTGTTTGCGGTAACGACTGTAGGTGCAGCCGACGCGACGTCGCGCAGGCCATCGAACTTATTGGTCCGTTAAATGAAGCTGGCTCTCGAACGGGGCGAGCATAATTGCGCAAGCTTGCCTTTCCTACCGGATCTTGTTCTTCGTTCATATTCTCTGTCGATCTTGGACCTGTGTAGATCCTCCGATTTTCAACTGGTTCTACGTAAAGCCCCCTAGACACACAAAGAAAATCACCTGAGTTGTGAAATGGTCATTAAAAGGCGCAAAGTGATCGAGTCACAAGAATCGGTAGATTTTGTAGATCTTGTGCGTTTCTGGTAAATAATTAAAAAGGACGCATATTTTACAAACAAGAATTTAATTGATTCAATTTATTATTTTTATTTATAGAGAATTTTCTGTTATATTAAATTTTGAAATCTTTTTATACCCACTGTACTGATGTGATGTGATTGAGCATGCAGGGATGTCATTACACCGCAGTACAGGGCTAACATTAAAATATATGTACGCAGAGTGAAGGTTAAGAAATTTAAGAACACTGTTGCATATTTTCAACTCGTTGAAACTATCAATCCATTTTTATATATTTTTTCTCGTAATCGTTTGAAGACATTTCTGCTTCATCGAAGGGGCGCGCAGTGGTCTAGAGACCCGTTTTCGTGGTCAAAACTACTCTAGCGTTATTTCAAGGTTTAATGTTATACTGTTTAGGTGGTCGGATTCATCTTGACACCAGTTAGAATAGTATAAAGTGAAAAATATATGTTAATATTTAAAAAATTGCTGGATCTCATCACAGAATTATCTAAAATGAATAATATTTTGGATTTGGGAACTATGAAGGGTTGTTAGGCTGTTCTTCCGTTTATGGTACAACTCAGAATTCGATGAAATTTTGAAAATAGGTTCTTTTTTTACTAAAATGACGATTGCCAGAAGGATTTTTGGCACGTCGAAAAAAAATCATTTCAATGTTGCGCTCTACGTTACCGACTTATTGACTTACCGACTTTGTACTTTATCTTCGTGCTGTGCGCATGCGTCAATATGATTGACAGTTATATATATATATATATTGGCCACGAAAACGGAGTCTCCAGATATGAACGGATACGGGCGCCTAGTCCTGGCTACCATAAACAGATATTTTTGCTAAAAGAAAGGGTCATTCAAATAATTCTCATGTTTGAAGAGGGCGCACTAAATTTCTTTTGCACACGGGCGACTCGCACCCACGCGGCGGCCCTGCATAAATGTAGTCTGGTCATTTTTAAAAGGCAGTAAAATCTTTCAGTGTTGAATACTAGTGTCACCTTATCGACTGACTCTCATAGATGTCATAGGTATCGTGGAGGGAAGACCCAAGGCGTCGTTTTCCCGGAATCTTCGACATTTTTTCGTTCTCCGCCCCGTCCGCTCGACGATAAGCTTGATTCCGCGAACGCCGATTCGTACCGGGCGCTATCGGCGAACGCAAACAGAAACCGCGCCGCGTCTGTATCGCGTCGGATCGAGTCGCGTGCTTTATTTCATTTCATTTAACGTCGATATAATGCCGGTTGGTACGATCCCATTGTGTGTTTTTCTAATGCACTCCAGACACGAAACGGTCTCGTGGAAAAAATCGCCGATCCTCTTACACGATAGGGCACGGTAATGACTGCCGC
Source organism: Lasioglossum villosulum (assembly GCA_963971365.1). Lineage (NCBI taxonomy): Eukaryota > Metazoa > Arthropoda > Insecta > Hymenoptera > Halictidae > Lasioglossum > Lasioglossum villosulum. Next base: position 17,679,495 of record OZ020498.1, on the reverse strand, counting down.
CCGAGCGAATAAATTTCATCGCGCGCCCCGCACCGGTAATTAAGAATATTATTACAATGGCAGCAAGCGAACGCGTGCCCGACAACTTTTGCCCAAGCTACGTCGCGAGCTCGATTCAATATCTTCATCGTTATCAATCGAACGACCATCTGCCGGACCGATCTCGTTTCGCTTGCGATCTCAACCAGTTCTATAATTTCTCTGACCCCTACAGTGTTTGTATTCTCTACCACTTCTGCGAGGTTGTTGCAATCTTTACGACTTCTGTGATCCGTACGATATCACTGATTGTTAGCTTTGCTTTTGCAATTTCTACAATTTTCGTGAGTTTGATGCAATTTCTACAACTTCCGGGAGTTTCAGCGAGCACCTGCTAACCCATGGGACTAGTTGCGCATTGGTGCATGCTGAGGACTTCCCAACTACATTAAAATAAAAATTCCCAACTAATCAATTAACGCATTGAGTGCCGCGTCTACCAAACACTGGCGGAAATATTTGTTTAAATTTGTAAAAGAATTGCGTCGAGTACACGCAGGACGTCGACTACAATGAGATTTTCAATAATATTTTCGCATGAGATCGTCTATCGGAATAACTGATGATCGTCGAAGGACAGATTCTAGTCCCCAGGTGACACGTGCTCGAAGATAATGCCGCTGCTCGTCAAAGAACACTTAGCTTTCGCATTAAAAATCGAGCGTTCCCTACGTGACAAGTTAATACAGCTGTCATGGTAATGAAAGCGGCAAGAAAGATATCTCTCGAGCCAGCTTGAAATCTCGATTGCTCGTAGTGCTGTCCGATCGATCGAATAAGTCGGTCGTTTTCGCGTCCATAAACGATTCGATTCCGCCGCTTTTTTCCGTGCGCGCGCGCACGCGGCGAGCAAAAAGGATTAACTCGTTAAAGCGTGGTGGCAATTAACGGTCGCGTATCTTTTTTCTCGTTTTAACGATCGGGGACCCGTCTCGGCCCGCTCGGTGGAAAGCTCTACCAGCGTGGAGCGTTTATAGCCTGTGTCCACGTAAACGTACGTCAATCCCCGTGCTAAATCCCATGGACCCCGTGGAAACCGTCCGTCGATGGGTACGCCATTGAGGCTCTCGCGTGCTTGCTCCGGCGCCCCTTCCCCCGGTCTACGCCAATGTGATATATGCTAATTGCAATTACACCGCTTGTACGCTATCGCCGACTGCTCGGCGTGCTCGGGAATTTCGTTTCGTGACGGGCCGCGGAGTTCCGCCAACTTTGCGCTAACTTACTAAACTCAAATTTAACTGGATCTCATTTGCCTCCACTTGTTCGAGCGTGTACCTTATGGCTCGCCGCGGCCCGAACACGGCCCGCACAAGCCCGAATTGAATTATGTATACACTGTTACGAGCCGAGGTTTTGGCAGCGTGCGGAAACCGAGGATTGTTTGGGATTTTAAGAGTTTTGGTATAGGTAGGAGTACAGCAAAGTTTCGATTCCTGTTCAGTTTAGGAGGTTCCGATTCTTGTTCAGGCCTACTCACTCCACTGCCTGTCAACGCTGTCCCGCGCCGCAGGGCGGCGACTATTGTTCTCGGCCCGGGTATATCGGTGTGAACACCACTACATTGACACAACGAATCGAATGTTCAAACATCTTGATTTTTTTTTTTTTTATGGGACTTTTAAAAACGTATTTCTGGCATTTTTCTGATTAAAACAAGACCAAACACGATATAATTTCAATTGCATTTATTGGTTTAATCGACTGTGAAAGTTTTGTATAGGAAAGAAAGGGTTGCGTTCCTCCGTTGTTTATTTAAACATATGCTATTTCATGTGTTGAATGTATGATGAATTATAAATTATGCTTCTCACATGTAGAATAAATACGGGCCAAATTATATCGTGTTTGGTCTTGTTTTAATCAGAATAATACCAGAAATAAGTCAGTGAAACTCTCATAAAAAAATAATGAAAAATAAAGCATTTTGAATTGGCATTACATTGTGAGAACTCGTGGGCCTTTAAACTGTGTCTGTAGCCGTCGCCGACACTGTTGCTCTATTGTAGTCTCGCTCGGCGCGATCGGAGTAGTAGACCCAGCAGTAAATCAGAAAAGCAAGTCTAGGTTGCGATTCCTGTTCGCTCCAAGAACCACCCCCTGAACAGGAATCGGAACTTTGCTGTAGTGCACTCCGAACCCACCGATGTGTCTTTCACCACCGGGTCGTCCGTATGTGTCACTGTCGGATAGGATAAGGTCGTGGTTCCGCCGACGCGTAACTTATTTGAAATTGTTAGATACATCTTGAGCGGCAAAGGTGTATCGTCGTAGGATGCTAACGACTGGGAATCGAATAGGAAACTTATGGTTGTAATGAACTCTAGATTCGAGTTTAACACACGATAATATAATTTTGAATCGAAAGGAGTACAAATGTATAGAGTGTAAATTGTCGCGGTGTCGCGGACTAACCTCTCTGTTTACGCACCGAAGAATGCGGGGCTATCTACTACAGAATCCCGTTGATGGGATTCGTACCGGAAAAGATGTAATAGTTTTGCTCGAAAGAGAACTAATACCCGATCTTGCTCGAAAGTAATCACGACGTGAATCGACGCGTACAGTGTAAAACTCTTGAGATGAAAGCCCGAATATGAAGGGATTCAGTGCCCTTATATAGTCCCCAATATCGGCTTAGACAAGAGTGGGGACTATTGATAAAACAGGGTTCCCAGAAACGATACCGTTTGATGCATCGTCTCTAAGTGTCCCAAAATCTTAACTACATAGTGCCCGAATCTGAATAATTGCCCTGTTCTGAATAGACTCTTTATTTCGATGTGCAGCTCCAGAAGGGCCAAAGGTTACCAACGGTCGCTGCCGCATACGTAACAACAGTATCTAAGCCGTCGGTCGCCCCCACGGTTCTTTCGTGCTCGCGTTATCCGCAAACTTTGCTTTTGTGATCGGTCGATTGTTCTTCACCGGGCCATCTTCTTCAACCCTATTAGACGCTACGAATCATGAGCATTCCCTGGACAGGGCACCTCATAGCTTACGTAGAATAAAATCCGTTCCAAGTCTAATGCAACATGATTCTTGTCTTCGCTGTACCTAACGATGATTATCGTTCGAAACGATCGAGATATAAATTCAACGATCACGACCTGCAATAAGTTGTCTCGTTTCCGGCGTCCGTGCGTTTTGAAAGCCGTATGACCCAGAACGTTTAAACCATCGCGTCGGCTCATACTAAACCAAAAGCGTTCTCCAATGCAACATGATTCTTTGCTGCACCAGATGATTATCGTTTGAACAGCACGGTCGAGACGTCGGACCACAAATTCAACGAGTACGACTAGCAATAAGTCGTTCCGTTTCCGGCAACCATTGTTTCAACTCACACTAAATGAAATGCTTTTCAAGTTCAAGATAAATGCAATGTGATTCCTGATTTTTTTCTGTAGCACAAGCGACTTATCGTTTCAACAAAACTATCGAAATATCAGAGTGCAAATTGAACAACTACAACTAGGGTGAATCTACCTATTACTACGGGGTTACATTTTACCGCGATATTTTTTCCCAATGAGATTGAAATATGTACGTAAAAATAAACATTTTACCCCGAATAAATTTGTACAATTCAATGAGAATGTGTTCTCGTTGGCGAGGCAAACATATTAACGTCGATCATTTTAATATTTTTATAATCTCAGGATTTAAAAGAAACATTCTTGATAAAAGGTAAAGATAATTACATTTTTCTTCTGCCTTGATTACCATAGGATTGTTGCTCACATGATTCTACATGTTTTATAATTGCTTCAAATTGCATAGGGGAAAGTTCTATTGTTATTTAGATATCTACTTCAATACAATACAAATATAAAAACAAAACATCTCTGGCTTTTTTAATAAAAAAAAAAATTAATGCGGAAAAGCAGCTCATTACGAAGCTACAAAAATCACTAGGAGTGTCCCTAATACTGCGGTGTGAATTGCACTTGCACTACTAATAAATAGACAAATTATTTCTCGTTGTACTCAAAATTTATTTGAAGGAATGCCTAGATACGCAGTCTGTTTCCATACATACGTACGTATACCCGGTATACGTTCGTATAATTAGTAGATGACTCTTTTTGTCCAGAGTAATACATACAAAATGTTATCGATTTTATTTTTTAATATTTTCTTATGTTGCATTAGGTTTTGAGGGCCACCAAGTTCTTTTTACACTCGGAACACATTATTCTTCCATAAAATTCTTACACATACATATTATTGTTTCATATTACGATAATAATTATATCCTATTACAACAAAGTACAATCGAAGCATAATACCACAGTAATCGGTACAATTACCCTAGGAATAATCCTAAGAATAATTTCGTTCCCGACAACCGTGCATTTTGAAAGATGGACGAGGACCCAGAACAGTTTATCCACTACTGGGCGTGTAACCATCGGTTTAACCGACACGAAATAAAAAGCGTTCTAATTGTGTAGGGAGATTTCGTATCCGCGAACGATTCGTTATCTGTTATCAATGTCATTGATTGCGTTCTTCACGTTTCATAATATGCGATGTTAAATTATTCTCGTACGACGCGCGAGAAGGAAAAGACGTGTGTGATCTCAGACGGAATTGAGTTAATTGTATTCGTTGTGTTTCAAATTAAACATTTCGTGTTTACGGTCGCATTATTCTTTTGACGTTTTGAATCCTACAATTGTAAACCCAATGCAAATGCAACCTGATTCCGGTACTTGTAAGAGAGCACATCTTTTCGGAAGGTGATTATAGTCTGAGACGATCGAGATATCAGAAATTGAACGCGTACGACCAAATGCAAATTGTCCGGTAACTGTGCGTTTCGAAGGACGAAAGAGGACCGACACCCAATCGTCTCGCACCCGATCCTCGGTCTCGAGCCTCTGGCACAGTTATTTATACGATCGTGCTACGGTCGTGCATCTTCGCCGATGCTATCTCCTCGCTCGTTCCCCTTATCGAGCGCAATTTACAGAGCAAATCGAGAATTCCACGCGTACCTCGCGATCCGAACGCTTTACGGGGTGTCTGGGAGACGAACACTGTATCGCAGTATCATTTACACTTTACGGGCGACATCTTTCATTCAAGAGAACCCGAAGTCCTCTTAATTTCTGTTAGGCCATCCTGTCAATCGTTGCCGAACCTCCATTGAGCTGTTGACAATCAATCCGGATAAAATTTATTTATTTCTGAGAGCTGTTACGAGTCTCATAGAAGAAAAGAGAGTTACATAAAAATTGGTTTCTTCTCTTAATAATTTTAATAGTTCGAAATAATTAACTTCCCGATTCATAGGGAAGTTACTGTAATTACCCCGAAAATCGAATATCGATTTTTTAGCAGATCTTCACGTTTCATGGTCATTGGAGTCATTTTAGACTATTTTTATCAAATTTTGTGTGTGTGTGTGTGTGTGTGTGTGTGTGTGTGTGTGCGCGCGCGCGTATGGCCGTTTGTATGTTATCAAATTTTTCGTTAACGTTTCCTGAAAAAGTAACAACGCGATCAGAACGATGAATGATGCAATCGATGTGCCCCGTCGTAACTTAGAGCTGATTAGATTTTGGTCCATATTGGTCAAGTAGTTTTTTAGATTTTTTTAGTTTTTTTCGAAAGAAATTCATTCAAGAATGCAATTTATACGAGAGGATGGAAATTTTCCACCGAATAAATAAACGTAATTATATAATTATAGTTTAATATTAAATTCATTTGATATTTCTCCAATTTTGTGCTCTACCGGTTTATTCTGGCATAAATGCATAAAATCCGCTGTCTGAGCATTAATACACATGCATTTGTACTATTATGCCACGGGAAGAGGAAATGAAGGGAATCCTCTGAATCAGCTACAAAGTCTTCCAACACAACTTAGGTTTATTGGGAAATAGAGCGCCAAACAGGAATACAAAACAACTTATTAAATGAATTCACGGACTGACTGGCTAAGTCACCTCTGACTTCTCGAATGAAGAACTAAAAACTGCCCGCGTGCCCTTTCGTTGGGTCTTATATACAGGGTGTCCCAATATTCCTCCGACAACCGAAAATGGGAGGTTCCTTGGGTCATTTGAAGCGACATTGTCCTTTCAAAAATGGCGTCCGCGGTTTTGTTTAGGAGTTATTAACGAAAAACACGGACCAATCAGAGCGCGACCTAGACGCGAGTTAGCACAGTCGGCCCCACGCGCCAACTGTCAATTGGCCGAACGTGTCATCGCATGTCTAGATCGCGCTCTGATTGGTCCGTGTTTTTCGTTAATAATTCTTAATCAAAGCCGCGGACGCCATTTTTGTAAACGAAAATGTCGCTTTAAATGACCCAAGGAACCTCCCATTTTCTGGTGTCGGAGGAATTTTGGGACACCTTGTATATGTATATGTAACGAAGTCTCTATTTTTTAGCTAAATAAATGAATACACTTTCAATAACTGTAATACGTTATTCTTCGGAGGAAGGCAACTTATCTTTTGCTGTATCGCTTTTATCGCCTTTGACGTATCGGACGTCCGCTTTCTCTCGCGTCTGTCTTCCGACTCTCTTTCGTTGCAGCGTCGTTTTCCTAATGACGCTGTAACCAACCTGAATCTTCCAACAATTCTATACAACGGGTATACCGACAGACGCGTAACATTAGTATGTCGGTAGACCCGTAACAATATTTCCACTATCGCGGTTTGGTAGGGAAAAGGATGATTAGTCCCTGGTGACAAAGAATGACGTGGAAGTCGGGGTTTTTGCAGATGTGATCTTTGAACCGAAAATATATAGCGAAAGTAAGATATTGAAAGTAATCAATGTAATCATAGGTCAGTTCGATGCGAAAGCCTGTGAGTCAGAGCAAATACGGTGTTGTTCATGGTACGTATAACAGTACCTTAACTGTAGATTTGATTAATTCATGACGAAAATGAATTGATCAAATACAAAACAGTGAATACATTTGGAAAGATTTAGAATATATCGATGAACAATACACCCACAAATTCGATTTATTAAAACGATGCGACATTTTGTAAATTCTTTTCTTCAATTACTACACAAAATGCACTCTTTTAAATGAAATAATTCCAGGCTGATAAATCTGTTTGAAACAATCTCATGCAGAGAGTCCGAACGGTATGGTTCCCTTTAATTTTGTCACGCGGAAAGTATAAAAATTATCCGGCCATCTTAAGCGTCAGTTCAATGAGAATCTGATTTTTATTACGCCAACAAAGTAGTAGATGCAGCAGCGAAATGAATTTATGGCTAAGCGGTTGATTAGCGCAACACGGCGGATTTGCGTGCGCGACGTTCAACGTCCCCTGGTGACGTTTACGAGGTCGGTAACATCGTCAGGATCGTTTCGGTCGAGCACCAGGAACCGACTATGTAAAAGGAAAAACAATGGGAGTATACTGAAGAGAAAGAGAGAGAGAGAGTGGAGAGAGGAGAGAGGAGAGAGGAAAAAGTACACGCGCGGGTCAGAAGACGGATAACGCATCGACTAGCTCGCGTGACAGTGTAGCCGGAGATCTTGCTAATCGCGGCAACACTGGATACTAACTGCGCCGCCATCTTCGACGGCAATTACAATTAACAGCAAAACGGGGATGTCGTAAAATGCAATTAAATATTATTACCTTTCCTCTAATGGTTGCGGCGGCCCTGAACGCAGGCCATATGTTTTCCCGAATGTATCTGTGTTGTACACTTGATCGTGCATTCTTATTAACAATCCGTTGATGTGCCAACGCTATGCGACTTGTGCTCGTCCTTTTGATCATGATTCCTTGAAAATGCCCGTTGCACTGGTACTCGATCGAGACGTCGAATAGATTTATAGCTTTTCCGAGAATTCCCCGAGATTTTCGATAAGTCAGGATTTTTACGAGCATTTTAGTTCTGTGAAGGTACGCTGAAGTTTCAGAAAAACTCTTTTCAAACAGGTTCATTGCGTGTCGAAGAAAAATTTTTGGACATTGTCGTCAGGAAATAAATTGCTACACAGCGGATTAATATTTGCGACTAATTACGAATTACATCATTTTCTTGGATCGTAATTCGAGTTTGTTGTATGTTGTTCAGAGCCAGAGTCGAAAGATTAAGGCTTGTGTCTCCATTCCACCATTCTATTCTACGACGCTATTCCCCCACGCTTTCACCTGGTCACGTGACGCAATCCGTCTCTGTCGTGCATGTGTTACAATGTCACGTGATTAATTCGGTATTGCCAGAGAGGAAGGTAACTTTCCCCTTAACTTAATGCTCCTTCTCCTCATTTGGTGATTCTCTCTCTGTGTGTGTTTGTGTTTGTTTGTTTGTTTGTGTGTGTGTGTGTGTGTGTGTGTGTGTGTGTATGAAGACCAGTACCCATCTCTGTACTACAACTTCAAACAGTTTCTGCATTACAAACTGTGGTAATTTCACTGTTGACTTAATTGTTTAATATAACTTAATTGTAAAGACATTAACTGTCTTAATAATGGCTTATTATGTAATACAGATGTTCTACATGATATATCCAAATTCTGTAGTTAAAATAAATAGCTTCGAGAGTCGAGGATCGATCGAAGAGTAAAGTGAAAATTGATGGAGTATTAAATTAGGATCTCTCATGCAACTATTTCTGAGAAGCACACGAGCAGACGATCGCTCTGTACAAAGCCACGAAAAATGGATTTGGTACGATTTTCTTGGGTCTTCCAATTTGGCAATTACCATGTCAACACCACGGTTCTGAAAAGCCTCGAAAACTGAAATTCCACGCGCGGACATTGTCGCCAGCAACTAAATTGCGACGCAGGGGATTAATGTTTGCAACTAATCACACACTGTGCCACCTTCACGTATCCCAACGATACTTTCATTAAAAAAGGCACGTTAAACCGTTCGCACACCTCTCCCGGCGACGGAGCGATAAATCTCGGATATTTAATCGATCTTCCCGAAAAAGGTGCCGATGGCCCGCGAAAAAAGAGAGAAACAAAGAGCGCGAGAGCGAGAGGCGAACGGTAATAGCGTAAATTTTCGAGCGAGTTGTAAACCGTGATAGTGATCGCGCGTCGGCGAACACCGTCGCGTCGCGGAAATGATCGGATCATCATCGTCGAAGCAACAAGAACAAAAGTGAAGACGTTAACGCAGCCATGTGACGTCGATTCCGCTGGACGCGATTATCGCTAGCTGCTCACGTAGTCTACCTCCGTAAATATCTTTGTATAGAACGCCCACTGGCCTCGGCTCTCATCTTTTTACTTTAATCTTCGGGATCGTGGCTCCCTCCTCGTTGATCGATGCCTTGGTCTCGTTTCTCGAGTAATTTATCGCGTCGCGGTGACTCCGGCACACTACTCCCAAAATGGCTTCTCATCGAGTCATTTTCTGAAACGGTACGATACGATACCGATTGTTAATCTCCTGTTTCATCGATATTGAATTCTCGAATACAAAACGCTCCCCTATTACGATGGATTTTTTTGTACCAAATTCTACCAATTAATACTAAACCAAACACTGCCGGTCAAATGAGCGGTTTCATATTTTATATTTTACAACTATCAAAATTATAATTTTTAATTATAAATTATAAATTTTTTTATTTCTGCACATACTACAATAAAAGTTGTACACGATCCAAGTAAATATAGCATCGCCAAAACATTTCAATCGAGTTTGATCATTGTTGTGCTTACAAGGGAACATATTCAGGTGAAACAAACCAATCTTGATGAAACTTATGCGAGATGTAGTTCTTCGAAAAGTATTTGACACGTATTTTCTTTTGTTGGCAACCATTTGAAGGGGTGAAAACAGCCCTCAAAGTTCGCTGTCAGATCCATATTTTTTGAGATATTTTGGAAACCAGAGATCGAAAAATTTGACTTTTTTAAAAATTGTGTTTTTCTTTTAATGGAGAATGTAGTAGTGCAAAAAATTTTAACAAAATATGTTTGATCAAACAATACATTAAAAATTTTATGTTTCCTTTCGGATTCTCTTATACAGTGACTCCCACTAATATTCGGATACTCTTACGAAGACGATAACTTTTTTAATATTGTACTATACGATTTCAATTTTTTTGGCAAGCTAGTGCAATTAGTTTGTCACAGGATGCGAAAAGAAATTTTGTGAAAAATCGCAGTTCATCTGAATTATAAAAAAAATACTAAAAGTTGTATTTTAAAACTTTTTTATGTGCACATATATTGAAAATTTAAAAAATACGTTTCGTAGATCTGTGTCAATTATATGCCCTGCGAAAGTTTCATCGCAATCGGCTGATGTGGAAAACAACGACAACGATTGAAAGATGCAAGAGTCATTATATTTACTGCAGTTGAAGGCCGAAAATCGTGAAAATCTGCAATTTTTACCATATTTAAACATTTGTAGCTCATTGCAACGTCGACCGATTTTGACGAAATTTTCAGAATATGTTTAATTGACACAGGTCTATAAAACGTATTTTTTAAATTTTCAACGTGGGTCCACATAAAAAAGTTGTAAAATGCAATTTTTGGTATTTTTTTTATAATTCCGATCAATTGCAATTTTTGACAAAATTCTTTTCTCGCATCCTGTGGCAAACTAATTGCTCTAGCTTCTAAAAAATGTTCAAATCGTATAGTACAATATTAAAACAGTTATCGTCTTTTTAAGAGTGTCCGAATATTAGTGAGAGTCACTGTATATCGTTAGTTAACTTTAATGTACACTATGTGTAATCTTTCATCCAAAATAGGGGATACATGTTTTAGGATTTTCTTCTTTATTCCATTTAACAATATTTATGCATAATGAAATATGGGCTTGCACCTGGTGTGCGGAGGAAAGAATCCTGGCTTGTTTTACAGAAATATAATCGTTTATTCTTAATATATTATTTAAACAAATGTCTTTTGTTAAAATTTTTTGCACTACTACGTTTCCCATTAAAAACACACAATTTAAAAAGAAAATCAATTTTTTTCGACCTTTGGTTTCTGAGATATCTCAGAAAATATGACTCTGACCACGAATTTTGAGGGCTGTTTTCACCCCTTCAAAGTGGATGGTTGCCGATAAAAAAAACACGTGTCAAATATTTTTCGAAGAACTATATCTGACATAAGTTTCATCAAAATCGGTTTGTCTCATCTGAATAGGTTCCCTTGTTAGTGTTAAAATAAGCACGGTTGTAATTCGCTTCTAGCTCGACGTCCTGTACCAGCCACGGAGATCGGAAAATCGAAATACACACAACACTTTCGATCGAAAAAAATGTATGATCGCAAGTATCAAGAGCAGGGTTTGGTCGCGTCGCGTAATCGCGATCAGGATCGTAATCCAATAACGAAACAAAGCGGTTGATAGCGGTTTGCCGTGCAGAAAAACGATTCGGTGCGACGCGACGAGCCGTAAAACAAGGGCGGGCTTTATCGTTCCGCAGCGATCGGCCACTGGAAAATTTAGAATAGCGAACTGGTAGAAGAGAGAAAGAGAAATTGAGAGACTAAATCGCGTTCATTTCTACAGGAGGCAAAGCCACCACCTCGTTGATTCGTCCAGGAACGTTCGATTCCGTGACGCGCGCCAATTTCCGGTACCGGTCTGCTCCGATGCCGAGGAACGAAACGAAAACGACACGAGGCCTGCCCCTTTCTCTCTCTCTCTCTCTCTCTCTCTCTCTCTCTCTCTCTCTCTCTTTCTTTCTTTCTTTCTCTCGCATTCTCTCTTTGCTCGGGTTCTCTCCTCCGTCTCTTTCTCCTCCCATTTCCGGTTCGGCTCGCTCGGCTTTTCACTCGGTTCAACTCGATGGGGAAGAGGTAGACGACGAGGAGAGCATGAGGAGCAGAGGGGAAGGAAAAGGCGAAGCGGACACGCACGTACATACGCACACTCGCTCGAACGGAGAGAGAGAGAGAGAGAGAGGGGGGGGCAGAGAGATGCTGAACAGAGCTCATTGGACGGTTGCATTTTATGCGCTGGACCGGCCCCTCCTGTAATTGGTCGCCACTCAATTGCCGCTCATTAGGTAACTGCCCGTTTTTTGCACCGACTGTGACTACGCCACCAGCGATAAACCGCCGAGAAGAAAGAGTTTAGCCCCTTTCCCGCTGACCTCTACCGAAGAACGAGGTAGATCGAGCTGCCCTCTCTGTCCAGGTAATCATACGCTTACCAGCCGGAGATCAGCCTAAGCGAGCCGAGGCCACGAGCGCAGAGAACACTTCTTCCGGCTCGATGCTGAACAATTTCGTGCTGGACGATTCCCTGATGATCATGGGAACGATTGTTTTTTGAGGGATGATTCCACTAGGGTAAGACACTTGTTCTGGCTGCTGCAGAGGTGGATGGATTTGGACTATAACTAGGTTGGAGTTTATTTAGACGACACAGTTATTCGGTACCTCTTGTAACGCTGACAGTATTTTCCTTCGTCAAGGTACATTGTTCATCCTTCAAGGACATCTGTGCACTCTACTGACTGTGAGGAATGCATTCAAATTTATTGCACAAGATCAGATGATTAATCGATTTGGTAGTGTCTGAATTTGGACTTCATTTGTAAAGTCTGGTTTTAGTTGGTATCACTAGTAAACGATGTTAATATTTTCCTTTGTCAAGGTACATTGTTAATCCTTCAAGGACATCTGTGCACTCTACTGACTGTGAGGAATATTTTAAAATTTATTGCACAAGATCAGATGATTAATCGATTTGGTAATGTCTGAATTTGGACTTCATTTGTAAAGTCTGGTTTCAGTTGGTATCACTAGTAAACGATGTTAATATTTTCCTTCGTCAAGGTACATTGTTAATCCTTCAAGGACATCTGTGCACTCTACTGACTGTGAGGAATACATTAAAATTTATTGCACAAGATCAGATGATTAATAATTGATTTGGCAATGGCTGAATTTGGACCTCATTTGTTAAATCTTGTTTTGATTGGCATCACTAGTGACGCTGTTGGTATTTTCCTTCGTCCATATATGTACATTGTTCAGCAACGACGTCTAATGTACTATACTGATCCTGTGTTAACAACAAGTGAGACTCTTTGGTGGCGCTTCGTTAAAATATTTATTTCTCATGTAAAGGGTGGAGCGTTATGAACAAGTCACCTGAATAACGCGCTTGCTTTTGAAAATACTTTTGTTAGAAGGAAATGCATCAGACAAAACTTAATTGGTATCGAGGCGTTCATAATCTGATGTTACTAATTTTCTATAGGTGGAGACGTCAAGAAAATATGAAGAGCAACTCGTTTTTTTAATATAGAACGGTATGGTTATTAGAGGTTTTTTAACTCCATTATTTAAAAATAGTGGATATTTTATCGATCGCAATTTTTGATATATAAGAATTAATTTTTCGCGGCGCCCTGGTACGATCATTATTTACTATACTTGGCTCTACTATAGCGAATATGTCAAGTGACATACATGTGCTCGTCCAAGTAGTAGAGGAAAAAGGAAAGTATGGTTATTTATTTACATTCTGGTACAGTGTTTCAGGACGAATACAATGACCTAATATGAAGGTTATTCATGGTCACTTAAGAGCAACTGCAATAGAACAAATTGCAGAAGAATAAATTGTATCGAAGCACTCGTTAGACACTGTTGTGTCTTCTCCGATTGCTAGCGTAACGCTCTTGAAATTACTGATAAGGGTCACGGAACATAAACTGATTCAAATTCAATCTAATCTAAATTCAATATACGCTTATCTGCATTTACTAATGTTATTAGTCGTTTATTATATTCTGAAACCTCTGAATTTCTATCTGTACTGCGAAAAACGAAAGTTGGAATGTAAAATCATGCTTGACAAAGAGCTTGCTGTGTAATAGCTGCAAATGAAATTTATCAGACAGTGCCATCAGTATTTCCACATTTAGACTATGTATCCATGTTCAATACCGTCATATTGAATGCTTATACTAGCAATGAGTAGGTAAATGACATGTTCCATGTAAGTCGTCGAAGGTGTTGGAAGAATACTTTGCGATAATTTATTAACTTCCCTATTCATAGGGAAGTTACCGTAATTATACCGAAAATCGAGTTTTTAGCAGATCTTCACGTTTCATGGTCATTGGAGTCATTTTAAATTATTTTTAGCAACATATGTGTGTGTGTGTGTGTTAATATGTATGTTTGTATGTTATCAAATTTTTTGTTATCGTTTTCTGAAAAAGTAACAACACGATCAGAATGATGAATGATACAATCGATGTGCCCCGTTGTAACTTAGAGCTGATTAGATTTCGGTCCATTTTGGTCCAGTGGTTTTTTATTTTTTTTCGAAAGAAGTTCATTCAACAATGCAATTTATACGAGGGGATCGGAAATTTTCCACCGCAGAAACAAACGTAATAATTATATATATTTTATTTTTTTCAATTAAAACAAAAATTTTTTTAAATTATGCAACTAATGCTAATGTTATCGCTTACAATAATCGAAAAGTGAGTTAATGATCTCTTTATGTCGAGAATACATTTTCAAAGAATATTGATGAAAGTACGAAAAAGAAATTTATATTACAATCTTTGAAAAAACAATCAGTTCAAAACGAATTATTAACTGAGATTAAATTGAAATTAATATAAAATATATGATAATTAATAACACTGATGTTAAAGACGGGCTGGTTAACGGAGCGTGCGGAATATTAAAATTTATTACTTTTCAAGAAAATACTAAAATTCTGTCTATACTGTGATTGGATTTTCAATTGCCCAGAGTGGGAGTGAAAGTAAGCGAGCAACGAGCATACGATGTTGGTTTCATGCGACGCCATATAGCAAACATTTTGATAAGTAGAAAACTATTGAAATTCTTTGAGAACGTATAAGTTTCTTAAAACGTAAACTAAATAATGATAATAATATACTGCAACTAACAAATCGGGAAGTTCTTTGTGTGACTCTTGGAGAGTCACATGCTAAATAACATCCGTACCACTAATCCTCTCACGAGCTCGAATAATCTTCTTAATAGATCAATGTATTCGTCTTGAAACATTGTACCAGAATGTAAATAAGAAACCATTGTTGTTCTATTTAAAAAAGAAGAGTTGACCTTCGTATCTTCTTGACGTTACCATGTAATAATATCTTAGTATCCATCGTAAATAAGTTTTAAACAAAATTTTTGATGGTATCAGCGCACTGGTTCGATCAAAAACTACTTCTACACTATTTGCAAAATATCACAAAAACAAAATTTCGACGTTTCAATCTATATTTAGATCATTTTCAAGAAATTAATAAAATTTTGCGTCTGTAAATTAACCGACAATTTCTATTAGTACTGTGGAGCAAATATAATTATAAACCTTTTTTTATATAAAGTTTTAAATTTAAGAAAATTATAATTGTAACTCACTTGCTTAGTGCAAATTAAAATATAATTATAATAGATAGCCGGCTTGGGCTAAACATGTGGTTACACCAATGTCAGTTATATCTATTATAATTATATTTTAATTTACATTAAGCAAGTGAGTTACAATTATAATTTTCTTAAATTTAAAACTTTATATAAAAAAAGGTTTATAATTATATTTGCTCCACAGTACTAATAGAAATTGTCGGTTAATTTACAGACGCAAAATTTTATTAATTTCTTGAAAATGATCTAAATATAGATTGAAACGTCGAAATTTTGATTTTGTGATATCTTGCAAATAGTGTAGAAGTAGTTTTTGATCGAACCAGTGCGCTGATACCATTAAAAATTTTTTTTGTTACCATGTAAGTTCGGTCTGACGCGTTTTCTTCTATCTTCAAAAGCAAGGGAGTTATTCGGGTCATCCGGTATGTGGAAGAACTTATTCGGACTGATCTGATATCTGTCTAAGAGGTGAATCGCGAGCCAAAGCAAAATTGTCTCGCGAGTCCTCTAGGAGCACCCACCCACGCCGAAATGGGTTCAGATTACCGGTAGATGACAGGTCGGCCGTTCTTTGTCCGCAGCCTGTCCTCGGACTCGGCCCTCTTTTTATATCGTGGAATTAGTTGGCCGCGGTTTCCGGTCCTCGATCTCTGTTAGTTTCGTCCCACATCCTCCGACGTCGTTAACTTTGGACCTGAGTTTCGCAAACTTGGAACAAAACATAGCTGGGCTCTCGCAAAATTTCTGCAACGGCATGATTAGCTCATCCTGTAAGTCGATCAGCACACAACAAAGTGATGACGTCCCCAAAGGGTGGAGCAGGTTAAAGCATGCTCCTGCCGCTCCCAAGACAATTTTAATTGGTATCGTGTCTGAAACAATGCTTCTAGATTGAAAGACAATCTCCCGAATCTCATTTAAGAGTAATATGAGGGGTAACACCATAAACTTCATCTTTTTTCGGTTTTTAATAAAGACGGGAAGATGAAAATAAAATGAAATTACTCGAAGATACTCTTGCATTTCATATATTCTTTCACATTTGTGAGCAAATTATGAAGGGTAGAAAAAATGTATCCTTTAGGGATGGGACTTAAGAGCAACCCATTGAGTGGCACCTACCAAAAAAATTCAAGAACAATGTTCCGTTACCTATTTAATACTACATACATACAGAGTGGTCCACGCAACTTGCACACCTATAATAACTTCCAAAGTATGCGTTGCACAAAGAAGTTTTGTATGCAGAAGTTGCATAGTCTGAAGGGATACATTATGTAGTGTATACAAGGTGTCCCAAAACTACCCTAGGAGCCGAAAATGGGAGGTTCCTTGGGTCATTTGAAGCGACAATTTCCTTTGCAAAAATGGCGTCCGCGGCTTTGTTTAGGAGTTATTAACGAAAAACACGGACCAATCAGAGCGCAGCTATACCGAATGGAGTCCGACTCTGCGACAGGTCCCGGGAGCCTGGTGTCGCCATTGGTCGACTCAGAATCAATCCGCTGTAGCCGCGCTCTGATTGATCCGTGTTTTTTTCGGCTTCTAGGGTAGTTTTGGGACACCCTGTATATCTTTTTACAGGTGGAGACGTGTCGGAGATTTGAAGGTCGACTTTGTTTGTTAAATGGAATGCTATATTTTTTATACCAAAATATGGAAGAATGTTAAATGCTAAGTAAAAAAGTATTGACCTTTATTAGTCCTGAACCTAATAATTAACGAGTAATTACACCTTATATCCTGAACATTTTCTTCGCGTAATATCAAGTTAGAAATTCAACCTTATCACAGAATTCCGCAGGACAGCTGGATGTGTACGTGACAATGTTTGTACAATTACTCGTTAATTATTAGGTTTAGGACTAATGAAGGTCAATACTTTCTTACTCAGCATTTAACATTCTTCCATATTTTGGTATAAAAAATATAGCATTCCATTAAAAAAAAAAAAGTCGACTTCAAATCTCCCACACGCTTCCACCTGTAAAAGAAATACATACACTACATAATGTATCCCTTCAGACCATGCAACTTCTGTTTACAAAACTTTTTTGTGCAACGCATACTTTGGAAGTTATTATAGGTGTGTAAGTGGCGTGGACCACCCTGTATATGTATCTGAAAGTTTCAAGACTGTTGGGTTAGTGGAACATAGTCAAATAATTGAAAAATAAATGAAATTATACCATTATAATATTATAATATACATATACATAGTGCAGTGTTTCGTACGTGTTTCTCATTGGTCAAGAGACTTAATCACCTGATAGGAATCATTAATTAGGGTTGTAAGAAAAATGGTCGTGGGGGTCGCTGGACCATGTTTATCCTGCTAGACCCTTTCTCTAAACTCTAAACTATGAACGGCTGGAATGAATAGAACGATTCATTCTCGATCGTTTATGATAATAAAGAGCCAGCCGCTCTCTGCCACGGTCTTCGATCTAAACGTCGCCTAATCGATCGCAATAACCGAGACATTTGCCTCGCCGCGGTCTAGCAAGTTTCCCAGCGCGTAACGACAGGTCTACGATCACGCAAAAAGTAGATCCCGTTTCGAAAGGCTCGGTGCTCGATCTAGCCGCCGCGCCGCGTTTAATCTTGTTCAAGCCATAGGTCGATCATCGAAACGCAAGGATCTTCGGTGGAAGGGCGCGAATTATTTCTCGTTCGATCGTATTTCATGGATCGGCGGAACGTGTACATCGTGCACCTTGTAATCTCGCGAGTCTCCCTGTCACCGGCTGACAACGGGGCTCGTAACTGAACTTAACGCGATCCTGATTGGCTATAAACGATCATTACCGTAGTGGAAATTACGCCTTCTGCTCGTCAGCCCGAGGTCTCGGAGGTGGCGAGAGTAACGCGCGCGTTATTACTCTCGAGTGAAATTTATTCGGCTCGGCTTCTTCGTATTTCACGGTCCCAGGTTGCCTGGGACCGTGCGCCGGCTTGGGCCCTTTCATCGATCACGTAAATCACCGGCATTTTTGCGAGCCGTCTCTTTGACGTTATCGGCACCGCGCAGTCCTCCCATCTCGACTGCCATAACTCCACCGCGACCGAAATTCTGATACAAAATAACGGACCCAATTGGCGAGGGCCTTACGCCGTCAATATTGTAAGCAACTGACGTTCACGAGGCTGTAAAATGCGAAAAGAATTATCGCAGTGGTGCTCGAATGCCATTTGATGCGGAAACTTAGGTTAGACGAGGTTAGTTGACGTCATTTCAAGTAATCTTTTCCTTAGCTGAAATGTTCTCCGCGGCTACTTCAAGGTGTGTTAACGGTATACACGGACCAATCAGTGCGCGGCTTCGCATCAGGTAACGCTGAGAGTTGCTCGCTATAGCCGCGCACTGATTGGTCCGTATTTTCGTTGATAACTTCTTAAGGGGGTACCAGACCCATGGATACGACTAGCATATTACTAGAATATTACTAGAAAAACAAGTGAAAACCGTGTTTACAGGAAACCATTTTTTGTTTTTATACAAGCATGTTACGAGCTGTGTGAGGGCTTGTTCTAAAGAGGAAGGTTCATCATAGCCCGCTCTACTCATGATTTAACAAGATTATGTTTATATTTAATAATATAAGCGTCCAAAGTAGGGCAAACAAGTCGAGACAACCACCCTCAGGTTCCTATGTATTTTTCTAATACAAAATGATTTTTTCGACTTACAATGAGCCCTCACACAGCTCATAACATGCTAATATGAGGACAAAAAATGTTTTCCCGTGATCGCATACAATTGTTCCCCAGATTCCGTTCATGAAGGGCAATGAAGGGCAAGTACAACTAATTTTAGTTCAGCTACTCAAACGAGATGGCGCTTAGACAGTAGAACTATCAGCGTAGATTCGTAACAACAAAAATATAAAGGGCTTGAAGCCACTCGGATCCATTAATAGCAATAAAGATATTGATAAAAAGAAAAAAACCTGTATTGATAGCGAAATTGAAGCGTTACATTGATACAAATGTATGTTCATCATTGTTGCCAAACTGTTTTTCAGCGTGGAGGTTGGTTACACTGATAAATACCCAGATCAGAGGGTCTGGTACGCCCTTAACGAAATCGCAGAGAACATTTCCACAAAGGAAAAAGTTGCTTTAAATGTCCTCGGAAATCACGTCTTCAAGAAAGTACATTTTAGGGACACTCTGTATAACCGATCTGTATAACATGGCTTTCAGTGTGTTTTTCCACAAGCGTTCACCTTTCCACTGATAGTCCAATAATTGTGATATGTTTTCTCACAAGCGTTCACCTTTCCACTGATAGTCCAATGATTGTGATATCAATGGAACGAAGAAGTTTGACGGTAGAATAATTGTTTCGTCATGGTTAGTCGGGTAATTTTCTAATTCGCGGCGAGCGGCGATAGATAAATCATTTTTATTAGGAGCCGGTGGCAATGCGTCGATCGGCCAAGTAGAACGGGAGGAAGTCGGCATTCGCGAGCGCAACGGAGACCGGTGAAACGGTAGAGAGCGAGCGAGAGAGGAAGCCAACGAGAGACGTCAGGTTCCTGTTAATAACCGTTATGGATGAGATGTATAGCAAGCTACATAATTACAGGTTTGGATACATTGCTTACTGGCCGGTGCACCCGAGCACGCCCTCTGTTCTCCTTCATTAAGGCTGCCGAGGACGGTAGCCGCCTGTTACTCCTCCAGCCTCGTCCTTGTCTTGCCCGACGATCTACTGCTACGTTCTTACTCGCTTCGATACGCTTGCTCTTAGCGCCAGGATTCCCCTGATCCTCGCGAGGAATTCGTCTCATTCCACCAGTTTAGATGCTCGATCAACCTGTACACACGATACCCCCCTCTCCTCTCCCCACAGGTCACCGGACTCTGAGCAGTGCACTATTTCGAGATAAAGTGCACTGCGATGCGCCAATTACCCGGACGATGGCGAACGGAAACACCAATTACCTGGATACCAGTCGTTCGAGAGCGGCGGAGGTGTCGGCGTATTGGCTGTCTTATTTGCCCACCTCGATGCTGTCGGTCGGCATACTTCGAAATTCTGCAGAAATTTTCGCGGTTCACGATTGCACTTGCTTCTCTCGTTTTCACACGAGTTCCTACTTCTGCAGGTATCTGATTTTCCACGACGATCGAGTCGATAGAGATTTTCCGTCGAGTGAACGGCTTTCATATGTCCAAGCGATCCATTCCGCGAAAGACGACTACAGAAACAACAAGTCGATTAAATAATTCACCGTTGTCGCAGCACATTGTATTAACCCGCCCTGATAAGCCCATTAAAGCTTGTTATCAGACGCGTGTATCGGCGAGCGTTAATCGAACAGCCCGAAGCACGCGGAAAAGAAAAAGCAAGACACCGAACAAGCAAGCAAGAGATAGACAAAGAAAGAACGAGAGTACAGTGATTACAGAACGATTTTTCTCGGTTCGGCTTTTTCCTCGAATCACTTTATCGGGAGCTTACGATAGACGACGACATCGTCGTCTGCAACTTAAACACCGGAGGACGATGACTACTGAAAAATGCTAGATCGTCCCGGCGGATAATTTCGTTGAAAAGAATCTTGATTGCGATCTAATTTTATAGGGAAGGGGGAGCCGAAGGGGGAGGAAAGGTAGAAAAGTATGGTTCTTAAACAAACACCAGTACAGCTCTACAAGTCGGATCCTTTGGTGTTTTGGCGTACGTGCGTGCGTGTACGCGTCCAGAGACGAGCCGATGATGACGGTGCGAATCAGCGCGGCGTCAGTAGGACTCCTACCAATTTCACGGCAGGTTAACCGCCACCGCGATGGGACAACGAACGCTCCATCCACCTCGTGGAGATTGCGCGCGCGGCGCGTCGATCATTGCCGGTCCGTTCCCTCCTCGATCGAGATTTACCGCCACGCTCGTACCGATTTTTAATAAGGCCATCCCGCGCGAATTTCCTCGGTACCGCCCACTTGCAAAGCTTCGCAATTCTCTTCCAGTATTTGGCTAATCAACTCCTCGGAAATACGTAACGTGCTAAGAATGGCACAATTCTGGTCAAAATTGAAGGTCTCTGTTAAATATTGAAGAGTCTTTTGTACAGAATATCAAATGATCTTCATAAATATTGAGTTGTGACGTCATTTTGGTCAATTGTAAATATGAATGTGTTCTAATTTTAACGATTTAATTGTGACTCACCAGACTGCGAGTTGTATACATTCGTGACAGAAACGAATACGTGCAATTTTAAACACTTCTGCAGCGAAAATGTAACTATCATAGCTTTCCAACGGTATACATTTTTTACGCAATTCTCATCCTATGAAATTTTACAGCTAAAGAACAAAACGTGTCCCAACCTTTACGACAGCCTCAAGGAACCTAAAACAGTACGTGGATTAACTCTCATCACTCTAAACGTGTCTGTCAGGCACCACTGACGGCTTTCTAATCTATAAATTATGTTACTTTTTAAATGAATAAATATTGCGTTAAATAAGTGGAATATTATTATTCGCATTTAAAGTATGATACTTCAAAATTCGCAAAGAATATATCGAGAATAAGAAGTTGGAGAATAAAGGAGAAGAAGAATAAAGAGTTGGAGTTTCCAGTGGATGGTCGAGCTAAAATAGTTGGAGTGATAAGGGTTGAAAGAAGTGAAGGCTATTGATATACAGGGTGTCCCAAAACTACCCTAGGAGCCGAAAATGGGAGTTTCCTTCGGTCATTTGAAGCAACATTTTCCTTTAAAAAAATGGTGTTCGTGACTTTGTTTAGGTGTTATTAACGAAAAACACGGACCAATCAGACCGCGGCTACAGCGGATTGATTCTGAGTCGACCAATGGCGACACCAGGCTCCCGGGACCTGTCGCAGAGTCGGACTCCGTTCGGTATAGCTGCGCTCTGAGTGATCCGTGTTTTTCGTTAATAACTTCTAAACAAAGTCACGGACACCATTTTTGTAAAGGAAAATGTTGCTTCAAATGACCCAAGGAACCTCCCATTTTCGGCTCCTAGGGTAGTTTTGGGACATCCTGTATTATCTCCAATACATTAATATTAAAAGAAAGACATTTCCATTCAACGTCTTAAGAATGTATGAAGGGAGAGACGTGTCTACTGTTTCTACTATTCGAAATTGCATAAATTTGCACAAAAAATGCATAAAACCTGTAGTGTAATAGTGACAAGATTTATTCAGATTTCGTGCGACTTTGATTACAATGTGTGTTTGTGCTTGGATAAGGCGATTAGAAAATTTCACATTAAAATATTTATACGATAAAGAAAACAATTTGTTGAAAAGATTTCGAAGAAATTGAGAAGGTGCGAATTTATCGTCCACAAATGGTGGCTATTTTGTGCCATTCACTGTATCCTCTTCTGTCCGCTTGATCTAGACTAGATTCATTACGAATTTCAAGATGAAATGCAGATTGTATTGCAACATAGCACACGCACAACAAGAGAAGAATAATCGAAAGAACAATCAGAAAAATTACAATTTTTATTGCACATAGTAAGTCTAATCATCGACATCTGGAACTGTCGCTTCGTGATTCGAAAGTAAAAGTGAGAGATCGAACAGTTTGCAGTGTATGCAGTATCCTGAACCGAGCGAATGGTGTTGGAGGGTTTACCCCTGTGGGGTTGAAAAGCGTCGAGCATCGGACTTGGTCGGATACGGTGCGGAGGGCCGGTGCGGTTAATAGCGGCCGATTGTCAAATTATCGATAATATCGCTAAACCAACAAGATCATGCGGCAGTTGTCCGCGGGTATCCGATGGCAATCGAATCGATCGAAACCGCAAGCTGAGATTACGTGGACCGACGGTGAATCCTTAGCAAGAAAACTCCACTGCCCCCGTCCCCCTGGCTCGGATCGATCCACCACGGGCTCCTTTGAACTTTCATTGGGCTAACAGCCTACCTGCATAACACGTTAGCGGAGCCGTGCATCGAACAGAGAGTGCACCGTGGTGCATCACGCGCTCTCCTCTCCGCGTGCTTAAGCGTTATGGTTGCCGAGTGTGCTTGTCCGAGAGCCGCGCGCGAGAGAGATAATATGTTCGCAGCCTCGCCAGGCCTATACCCCGATAGAACTGTCTGCTTGTGGTCAAACCGTTTCTAGAGGCGCAAGATCGCGATTATCCTCGATTTCCGACGATCATGTCTCTCTCGGGCCCGTCTTGTTCGATAGCGTACGTACCGAGATCCGTGCAATGGAAATGCAAATTGATGGGCGTGTCTCCGATCTTGCGGATAATAACGATACCTCGGGATATGCGAGCCAACTCACTCCCTCTCCTTCTCTCTCCTTCTCTCTCTCTTCTTCTCTCTATCCGCGGTGCAGTCTCGAGGCACGCATTACAAAGTGTTAGTAATTCGCCGCGTAATGCGGAGAAATGATACGGTGCATCGCGCATTTGCAGTTTTTACTAACACCCGCGTTCTTCGCGGGCTTGAATAAGTATCGAGTGAAAAGTTTATTTTGTTTCGTGAAAAGTCTGACACCGATAAACAGTACAGAATAAATATTCAATTTTGTCAAAAATGTACAGGAGAGTAGTTTTAAGGTTGTTCAACCCCTTGTTAATTTAACTATCTTATCGTTCTAAATTTTCTAGAAAAGAAAGAAAATTAATATTTATTGTATATTCTACTATATGCGCAACAGCAAAATAATATTTATCTTGGTATAGAAAAAATTAACAATGACGTTCGGCAAATTCTGTTCGAAATCGTTATCAGCAGACTGACTCGATGTTATACAGGGTGTCCCAAAACTAGTGTAGGAGTGGGAAATGAGAGGTTCCTGGGGTCATTTGAAGCTGCATTTTCTTTTACAAAAATGGCGTCCGCGGCTTTGTTTAGGAATTATCAACGAAAAACACGGACCAATCAGAGCGCGATCTAGACATATCACCAAATCGTGGTCAAAAGTCTAAAATTTCTTTCCGTTGTTTAAAAATCTATGTAATACTACTCTATTTATAAGGTTCCAGAGCACGTTTTTTCGTTACAGCCAATATTTAATACGTACTTATATCGGAGATACGTAAGTTCAAAGTTAGTAGTTCTAGAAGACCGGCATTTTCAACCACAATTGAAATTACCTCTGCGACTTATTATAGCGCTGTAACGCTGGTTTATCATTCTTGCTATTATTGGGCAGGTCCGAATTTAATATAATATTCTGATTTTATTGCTTTATTTAATTTTTTAAAGCTCTGGGAGATGAAAAATAGAAATCTACACGTCAGGTACATTTCATTAACGAAAAAGTTGCTTATCAATCGCGATCAAGCAATCATTTTTTTGGGAAAGATGCTGTTAAGGCTATTAAACAAGTGTACGTTTCATTTTCCTGCGACCTATTGCGACCTTATGAATTATCGCCATTTCCTTAGCGACTGGTAACGTTCCGAAATGGCCAATTTGCCCTAAATCGCAGACAAAACTAATTTTCGCAAATGTAAGGTACATTATTGTTATATATTATAATAAAATGCTTCAGATAGTCAACAGTGTAAGATTTTAATGGTACATATTACAATTATGAAAAATACAATATAATTTGTATACAAATAATTTTAAAATACTTCGTCACATGACATATCTTCATTTATGTCAGGTTCTTCCAAAAATTGTGTGACTTCGGGGGGATATTGTTTCATCTTTTTTGTACATGACATCTTCATACTACTTATGTATGGATCAGATAAAACTAGTAATCGATTAAAAATATCTTCCATAGTTTTAATTCTATTACATTCTATTACATTTTAGTACTAAAGAATTACCTCGCATGCAATATTTAACACTAAAATCTTACATTTTTTGCTATCTGGAGTCACCTGATAATAATTTAATATTTGTGGAAATAAATAATTTTTTCACATAACCGGCCGTCATTTTGTTTTTTGTAATTTTGACTTCAGAATCATATTCAACGGCATGAGAAATATGGGAATACTAATTTTCATGAGACTCCAATAATTTGTTGGGTTACGCTTTCGTTATTTTGTTTTTTGTAATTTTTACTTCAGATTCATATTCAACGACGCGAGAAATATGGTAATACTAATTTTCAAGAGAGTCCAATAATTTGTTGGGTTACGCTTCCACCATTTTGTTTTTTGTAATTGTGACTTCAGATTTATAATCAGCGACCCGAAAATCCTACGAGTATCAATTTTGAACTAAATTGGAGTACTCCTTCCTATTTTGACCACGTTTTGGCGATTCCGACCACTGTGCGATGGCACGTTCGGCCAATTGACAGTTGGCGCATCGGTCCGACTGTGCTAACTCGCGTCTAGGTCGCGCTCTGATTGATCCGTGTTTTTCGTTAATAACTCTTAAACAAAGTCGCGGACGCCATTTTTGTAAAGGAAAATGTCACTTCAAATGACCCAAGGAACCTCCCATTTTCCGCTCCTACACTAGTTTTGGAACACCCTGTAGATATGTAATGCAAGGAGCTTACTAATCGTTCAGGAAAATTGCACGAAGCTAACCGTTCGTGTGACTGAAACATGCTAACTCTGGTACACTGTAGTGAATCCACAAAGTGTATTCGAGCCACGTTCATTCGAGTAAACAAGTTTAATTTCACGGGGAGCGATTGCACGGCCCATTGGTCGATTCCGGGCGAGTTTGGTCATCTGGCCGTGCGAGAGCAATAGGCGGTGGTTATGGTTGGCGCGGGACCATGATGGCGTCGAGTATGGTCGTGTATAGAGAATCCTCTAGCATCATTCTATCCAAGAACTAAATTTCAGAGTGAGAGAGAGAGATGGTGGAGGAAGCGGCTGCCTATTAATAAGAAACGGCCGCGCATCAGTGCGGCGTTTTCCATGCGGATCGGATCGATTACCGATCTGGCCCCGGGTCGGGCATAAGACCCTTTCTCTCTCTCTCTCTCTCTCTCTCTCTCTCTCTTTCTTCCTGTCCACCCTTCACCCCTACTTTTCTCGTTTCGTTCGGTTCGCGGCACTATCATTTGTTAAGCTGGACAGCTTAGCCCCGTCATTACGAGCAATCACACTTGATTATTTTTGTCTACAGAGTTGTGCACCACTGATCGGTTCCCGGGTCCCAGCGGTAGAGACTCAGGGCCCCGAAGATCAACCCTCTATTTCCGCTTGATTGCCCACGGTTCCGAACGCATGCGCGGCCAAACTTA
This sequence comes from Lasioglossum villosulum, assembly GCA_963971365.1. Classification (NCBI taxonomy): domain Eukaryota; kingdom Metazoa; phylum Arthropoda; class Insecta; order Hymenoptera; family Halictidae; genus Lasioglossum; species Lasioglossum villosulum. Next base: position 17,652,898 of record OZ020498.1, on the reverse strand, counting down.
AATTGGGGAATTAGACGAACTGGGACCCCGATCTGACCAAATCGTCCGATCCTTGATCGTGATCCTGTACCCATTCCGATCTTGCTCTGTGGCGATCGCGATCGATTATCGTTCGCAAATCGCCGGGGCAAAATAACCCTTTGCGGACGAGTGTCGCCCCTGTCCCAGCGAAATATGATTTCTTTCGTGTGACGTCAGCCGTCCTTTATCAAACACGACTTTTCCTTAATTTAACACTTTGTACATTTAACACTTCGTTATGCAATCTTGTTTTGTATTATTTAATAGGAAAGATAGTCCTATTAATAAATAAATTCCGTTTATCAAAGTAGAGTTACTCATAACTTTTTAAAAGAAATAAAAAGAATAGTGACTTTTTATCGCATACTCTCATAGCCGACATCGAATCGTTTTCAATACACTACCTGCACTTCAACTTTGCATATAAACCGTTATTATGACTATACGATGTTGTCTAATTGTTTTATACCAATCACAGGGAATTACCACTTCCGAGCTACCAATATTAGATGGTCGCTGCAACCTGCTACCTGTTCACCATGAACTTAACGTATGCAATTTTACGAAACTGAACAAAGGCGACTCCAACAGTCATACCCTCCGATGACGACAAAACAAACGCAATTACCATGCGCAACTCGGCCCTGAATGTTGCCGAGTTTTCAGCACACAGACTGTCTTTGCATAATTATCGGCTCGTAAACAATAATTAGCGTTATCGGTGAACGATGCGCGTTACATTTCACATCGAGGAGATAACGTCCCAGCGAAACTGCGACGCGAAACGCTTGGCTTCAAGGAATTTGCTATCCCGGGAATGGACCTTCTTTCGATGATTCTTCTCTTGTTGTGTGTGTGCTATCTTGCAATAAAATCTGCATTCATGTTTGAATCGGAAAGAATTTAATCTAATTTAAGAGGACAAAAGAGGATAGAAAACAGTGAATGGCATAAAATGGTAACCGTTGCTCTCGACGACAAGAAATTCGCACCTTCTCTATTTCTTTAAAATTTTCTATACAAATTGTCTTATTTATTGTGTAAATATTTGAATGTCAAATTTTCTAACCGACTTATCCAAGGACAAATGCAAATTATAATCAAAATCGTACGAAATCTGAATAAATCTTGTCGCTATTAGACTGCGGATTGTATGCATTTGCGTAGAAAATAAACAGATGCAATTTAGAACAGTGGAAACAGTAGATACACCTACTCCTACAGACATCCTTAAGAAATAGAATGGAAATGTCTTTCATGTCATACATCAATAACCTTCAATTTGTTCATCCCTTATAACTCCAGTTCTGTAGTTAGCTCGACTATCGACTGGCACCTCCAACTTATTCCTGACATATTCTCTGCGAACTTTTAAGTAGGTAATTATACTTTAAAACAGATAAAGAGAAAATGATTTCGGCGCAACGGTTCGATCAAATAAAACAAAAATAAAGCAATTTTACAGATAAATTTTAAACTTTCTACGTTTCGATCCTAATTCGGATCATCTTCAAGAAAATGGAAAAAACTGCGTCTGAAAATATAACACAGAGAAACGGTTATGATATTGAAAAAATTTTTCAAAATTTATTTGATATTGAGTATTATATGTTATAACTTACTTGCTTTATATAAATTTTAATATAGATATTTTGTTTGGTGACACATTTATTATACATTGTGACACAGGTTACTGAGACACAGACGGCGAGGCACGAGAAACAGAAACAATCGGCGATCAATAGATCAACCTAACCAATCGATATTTGGCGGCTTATTCAAATGATGAAAAACCAACACAAACCAGTACCTTAACCGCTTCTCTACAAACGTAGAGTTAATAAATGAAAAACAAACAATATTGACCAAGTCGTGAAGAAACAAATGTTTCAGTTGTTTCATAATTGACAATTATTGTTATCCTAATGAAAAACAAACAATATTGACTAAGTCATGAAGGTACAAATGTTTCAGTTGTTTTATAATTGACAATTATTGTTATCCTAATGAAAAACAAACAATATTGACCAAGTCATGAAGAAACAAATGTTTCAGTTGTTTTATAATTGACAATTATTGTTATCCTAATGAAAAACAAACAATATTGACCAAGTCATGAAGAAACAAATGTTTCAGTTGTTTTATAATTGACAATTATTGTTATCCTAATGAAAAACAAACAATATTGACCAAGTCATGAAGAAACAAATGTTTCAGTTGTTTTATAATTGACAATTATTGTTATTCTAATGAAAAACAAACAATATTGACCAAGTCATGAAGAAACAAATGTTTCAGTTGTTTTATAATTGACAATTATTGTTATCCTAATGAAAAACAAACAATATTGACCAAGTCATGAAGAAACAAATGTTTCAGTTGTTTTATAATTGACAATTATTGTTATCCTAATGAAAAACAAACAATATTGACCAAGTCATGAAGAAACAAATGTTTCAGTTGTTTTATAATTGACAATTATTGTTATCCTAATGAAAAACAAACAATATTGACCAAGTCATGAAGAAACAAATGTTTCAGTTGTTTTATAATTGACAATCATAGGATAACAATAATTGTCTATTATAAAACAACTGAAACATTTGTTTCTTCACGACTTGGTCAATATTGTTTGTTTTTCATTTGTTAACTCTACGGTTGTAGAGAAGCGGTTAAGGTACTGGTTTGTGTGGGTTTTTCATCATTTGAATAAACCGCCAAATATCGATTGATTAGGTTGATCTATTGATCGCCGATAGTTTCTGTTTCTCGTGCCTCGCTGTCTGTGCTTCAGTAACCTGTGTCACAACGTATAAGAACATGTGTCACCAAACAAAATATCTATGTTAAAATTTATATAAAGCAAGTGAGTTATAACATATAATACTGTATATCAAATAGATTTTGAAAAATTTTTTCAATATCATAACCGTTTCTCTGTGTTATATTTTCAGACGCAGTTTTTGCCATTTTCTTGAAAATGATCCAAATTAGGATCGAAACTTAGAAAGTTTAAAATTTATCTGTAAAATTGCTTTATTTTTGTTTTATTTGATCGAACCGTTGCGCCGAAATCATTTTCTCTTTATCGGTTTTAACAATCTTACGATCGATAACTCTAACAACAATTATACCTTAAGTTCAGATAATAATATTCGAGATATTTAACAAAATATTTACTTATTTAACAAGGAACCTAATTTATATTAGAAAGACATTATATTAGAGTGACACTAACAAATTGAATATTACGTATTCACCAGGCCCTCTTCAAGTCTTTTAAGAATGCATTGAGAAGTAACACTTTTCTGTCATGTTTTCAAATTAGCAGCCAGTTTTTGGAAAAAGTGAGTGTGCAAGATGGTGCTTCCACGAGTCTTTTCACGATTTCACTTTTCTCTCCACCCTCATGCAACTTCCATTAGCGACAACCAAAAAAGGATGTTCCCTGGGTAGAAGAGGCGAGATGTGTGTATTGGGGCCTCTTCTCGTTAAACAAACAGAGTACATCGCGAGTCTCGTTCGCCGGAAAACCGCAGAACACTTCTTCCTCTGTTGTACCCGCAACGAGATCGACGATGTTCGATCGTCGATTTTTTCGCCAAAACGTGACCGCAGCTTCGAAATAAATCAAGCGGCAACGCGTAACGAGGATAAAATCAGAGTCGGCTCGTGATCAAAAATACACAAAGAAAGAGAAAAGGATGCTGGGACGTAAGAGAAAATTGCTCATAGTGTGACCGCGAAAAAATCATGACAGACGCGCGACGTTTCCGAGGATCGAGTAAAAATACACGACGCGACCACAATGTTCGGATGTTTTACGACGTCGAGGATCGATGACGCGTTTTTACGTTCTCGTCTCTTGATCAGAGCCTTTGTCATTGTTGCTGGTTTCTTGTGACAGCTTTTAGGTATTTCTCGGAGAACCCAAAGGGCAATTTCTTACTATGTTGTTGCGTTTATCTACCATTTTATATGATAACTGTGAAAAATTTTCACGACAGAAGAAGCTAAAAATCTTGAAATTGTTGGTGAGCCTGAATGAAATTCACGACGCGATAGCGTTTCGATACGAGGGTTCGCACTGTTATACGCATTATCGTTTGCATCAACAACTTCGGGGACAAAATTTGTTGACATTGTATCACCTTCTTGTAGTCTAATACCATTTTCGTCAATGTTTCCTTGCTGGTGCTGTTGAACAAGATCTACTGGTACTGCAGACCACGCTTCCGATCCCGCAAGACGTATACGACTAATCTGCTTTCGAAACGGTACACAGTGGTCTAGAAGTAAGTTCTAGCGCGAATAAATTAAAAAAACCAACTAACGTAAATCTGTTAAAATTTATACTTGTATGATAGTTTGATATGTACTCTACATTAAGAAAAGCAAAATCACTAAATCACATCACCGTATTATTGTTGGCAAGACTGTCAACATTCCAGTAACCACATTTTTGTTTTCTGCGCTGGTCAATTGTTCCAAATTATAACCTGAAAATATCGAGTTCTTTCTTGAAGTGTGTATAAATTGTGTTAGGATCTTGTTATATATGATATTATCAGTATGGCTGTAACTAGAAATGGTAGGTTTACGTTTCCCCCGCAATCCCATTATCATTTTATTTTAATATTTTAGTAAACGTATCTACGATCAACCGCTTAGAGTTGTTCGAAGAATGGTTCAAATTGAAGAATTTGAAACGAAAGGATTGCGTTAGTGGATTACGATAGGCTATTTTTGCCGGAAGGAATGTGAGTGAACATAATATTGAAGGAAATTTAGAGAACTATATCAAAAATATTGAGAAACGTTGGAAAATAGGCAATAATTATAAAGATAAATTTCTGACGAAAAAATAAGACTTGGTTAGAATCGACCATAGTATTCCCGTTTAATGAGATTGACATTCATGAACTTGAATCCGCAAGAATTGGAAAGCCATTAACAAATTTTAATTAATGTAGTATTAGATCGAAACAGAAGAGAGTGCGAACTTTAACATCTACCGCTACTTTGAAAGAGCTTTCTTTTGCTACGCAGTCTACTTTAACGCCTAGAAGCGTTCACAAAGTGCTGATACATGGAGCAGAAATTATAAAACATGCGATTTTACCTATTAGTCAGCTTGGAGATGAAGAGTAAGAGGCAAAAAACGAGGACTTTAAAATAAGGAAACACAGAAGTAGAAAGGATTCTGCGGAACATACAAACATAAATTTGTTTAATTATTTCTTACTGTCTTCAAATCCAATTATATATGAATTAGGTCTGCAGGAAAAGTGTAGTAAAAAGTTAAATATCGATCTCGAAGATTTTCAGATGCTAAAATCGCCAAAAATTCGATCAAATACAAACTACGTCAGTGAATAATAATCTTTTATATTATATTTGTAACACTTAATCATTATATTAATAAACAAGTTGTCAGTAGTGTAAATTATGTTTTATTTACTTTACTCAAATATTTGAAAGTAATTTTTACACAAAATGTTAATTTTTTCCTCGCACAATAATTAATTCGCGCTAGAACTTACTTCTAGACCACTGTGCGGTAGTGGGAAATTGCAAGTGCTTTAATATTTCCTTTAATTGCGCCATGGTAAAACGGTAAAGATCTCCGTCGACAGGAATGTGTGTTGAGACATTTTGTGAGAAAGGTATTGCGACTCTTATGGATATTACACAATTCGAGTCAATTCCCAAATCGATTAAATAAAATATCACGAGTTTATCCCACTTCTGAAGTTTATAGGAATTTTTATTTGAATTATCACAATATGTAGTACAATACGTCAATACGTCAATGTCTATTCAACTGAACTGCACTGTTATTATTTTATATGACGACGACGTGTCGTCAATGCCGTCAGGTGTTCTCTCGCCATAAAGGTATTATTCACACCATTATTCCCCACATCTTTATACTACTTTTACCATTGATTTCGGAATTGAAGAGTTCTACATCATTTTTATTTATACGTCAGTTCTCAATATCCATCTTGATCCCCTAACTTGAAAAACAAAGATGCACCCTGAAGAACGGAACTGCATTAACACAGTACAAAAGCAACAATGTCCACCTCCTACCGGTATCGAAAAAGCAATCTGCGGAGCCTGTATGCTTCCAGCCCGATCACGGGTAGGATCGAGCAGCTCGGATTTAGTTCTCGATCGTAGTATCTCACGGGTATCGAGGGCCGGCGCGGCGTCGGCTGGCGATCATCGGCCATTGTGATCCTGTTTTCACGGTGTTGTTCTTACCGTGTCTGGGTACACAGTGACTGAAAGGAAACGATTGCGTCACGATGATGTCATTAGCAGGGGCCACGCCCCCTACGGCGCTACCCCATTACGCCGAATCATCGGCCGGATGAGTTCCACCACGGGTTGCGAGCCGTGGAGGCATCATCTCTTCCCCGTCATCCTCGTTCCTCGACTCATCCGGCCCGTTGAAATCGCTGCGAGGTGTAAGAAACTCCGGAGTTAATTCGAGCCTGGAGGACCTCCGAGCACGTACCCGATGGATGCCCCGCTATTATCACTGGTTAATTAAATAAGACTTTTTGCGGCTGGGTAGGCTAATAAGTGACTCGGCTCTTCAACACTCTCCAAAAACTCTTTTCAAACTAGTTCAAACTCGCTGAAAATCTTGCTCCGTCTACGAATCTCCAAATCAAATACCATCGGTTCTAATCAAGCTAAACTTAAAATTTAAACACATTGCGAGTTATCAAAGATACAGACGTCCCATATAAGGATTCACCTATGGAAAAGAAAAACAAGAAGGCAAGAGAGGAGCCGAGGATGACGCAGAAAATGAGAGAATCATTGATCCGATCGGCCCGATCGATACAGGGTCCGGCTAACAGTCATTAAACCGACTATTGTGAGGTAGCAACACCCGTTTGATTGGTTAATCTACACCTCCGTCGCTCTTAAAAGGCCATCGACGCGGGACAAAAGCCTTTGGATAGCCGGCGTGCCTCGAGCACGACTAATGACTCGGTGTGTTGTGTTATTGCGTCTCGCCGCGCCGCGCCAGGGCCAACAGACAGGGGCCCCGATGCCTCGGATTTACTTTTACCCCTGAATGGAAGTGCATCCTTCGACAATTACCGAATACTCGGTCGGCTCGTAAATTACACCGGTCGGACCCACTATTCCCCAATCGTCTAAGAGCGCATCCGGAATCTTGGGATACTTTCGCCGGAATTGAACGGAGCAACTGTTTAACCTCCATCTTCCGGCCTGATACGATCTACCCCTGCGTTCCAGCTATTTCTTGCCTTTCCATAGGCCTGCTATGCTGCATACATCAGACTCAAACTTTACGATTTTTCATTTTTTTCTGTACACCTCCTGCGACGAAAGGTAAACAGTTCGGACGACGTTCCAGAAACGATTTAACGCAATCTTATGGTGCTTGTACAAAGGGAAAATATGTGTCCCCGTCCTAGTCTTTCGCGTCTGTAGAAATCTTGTTTTTGTCAAATGGCAGCAAAAACTGTCAGTATTAGCTAAGTTATGACACTGATAAAACTATCGACCTTCTAGCAAATATGAATTTTGATGAGATCCTCGAGAACACGGCTAAATCAATATTTCTGTATTTAATTTGGAGTAGTTTTATATCTTACACTGTAAGAGTTTAATGTATAGCGATCGTAATGACCTTTAAGCATAAATTAAATGTTACCGGCGCGTTGGTTCGATCAATTATATACTTAAACACTATTTGCAAAATATCACAAAATTTTTCTCAACGTTTCGATCTGAATTTAGATCCTTTTCAAGAGACAAACAAAACATTGTGTCTGTAACGAAACCAAACAATTTTAATTTCAATTTATATTATAAAGTATAAACAACTAAAAATGCTACTTACTTGCGTAGTATTATTTGATCGAATCGTTGCGCCGAAATCATTTTCTCTTTATCTGTTTTAACAATCTTACGATCGATAACTCTAACAACATTTACTTGCGTAGTGTTACAAAAATATGTAAACTATATAAATTAGAAAAATTAACAGTCTGTATGTGACTAACATGTTTCTAATAATTTTGACAACGTTAAAGTTGTAGACCGTGAAACCAATTTACATCATAGGATTCTATTAGAAACAATTCATACGATTAAACAACGTAGCGTAAATCTTAGGTGGTTATGATAAATTTTTCTAAATATATCCTTTATTATTCAGGTCACTCTTTAATATAATTTATACATACACATGTATATTTTTGTGTCAAACCATTCGATGTGTTTATTTCTTTTAATTACCTCATAAGTTTATCGAGGTATAAGATTGATGGAAAATACGTTAGTTTTATGTTCGTTTATTTTTGATAATTTGAATTTACCGCCTTATTTTGATATTGGCTAATAGATCCATACGCGATCAGCCATTAGTCTCCTAGCGTGGACACGTTCCTCACTACCTTGTTGACTGTCCAGGCAGCAACATGTTAGTCACATACAGACTGTTAATTTTTCTAATTTATATAGTTTAAATATTTTTGTAACACTACGCAAGTAAGTAGCATTTTTAGTTGTTTATACTTTATTATATAAATTTGAATTAAAATTGTTTGGTTTCGTTACAGACACGATGTTTTGTTTATCTCTTGAAAAGGATCTAAATTCAGATCGAAACGTTGAGAAAAATTTTGTGATATTTTGCAAATAGTGTTTAAGTATATAATTGATCGAACCAACGCGCCGATAACATTTAATTTATGCTTACACTGTAAGGTATAAACACTTGCAGGATGCAACATAACCCTCTAACGTTAATGCTAGGGTCTATTTCATCACCCATGGTACCAATGACGTCATTTGTGTTCAGATATTATTGAACAAATATGTTTATAAACTGATAAGGCAGGTTACGAATTGGCCCAAGCATTGTCAAATGTACAATTGCAAACCAGCTGATTAACCAGAATGTGGCCAACAAAATTTTACAAAACACAGGGAAAGTGTCCCCTAACATGTCTTGCGTCTGCATCCCTCGCATTAAGTTCGTCGAGTAGAATGAATCTACGAGTGAGGAGGGTTGTCGAGGGTGGATCGAGGATCAGCAAGTCTTAATCCCGAGGGCCGATAATTTATTGCGCTCGCTGATAGATTAAGAGATAACGCGGTTCAATAACGTTCATTGGCCGTAGTGGTACGTCGGCGATCACGTGAATCGCCAGAAGGAACGAAAGTAGGTCCGGAGATAATTATTTGTAGCCGCGGTTAACCGTATGTAATTTCGAGAGTCGGTAGCAGCAATCGATCATCGGAGATCAGATAGAAGAGAGTCTGGGACCGGATAGCGGATCCACTGCGCCGCCGTCGGAGGAGGAGCAGCACCGAGAAACTGAAGATAAGTTCGCCGCATGGGGTACTCGTAATTATCGAGACAAGAACGGTCAACGATCTTTTCGGAGCTACCCGTTCCGTCGCGTCATCGATATCGCGAGAGTCTCTACGATTTCGCCGCGGTCCTTGATCTTCCGTGTGGGGATCGGCCAGTGATCTTCTACGATGTCCTATGTACCTGTTTTGGAAATAAGGGCGGAGCTACTGATCCTTAAGAGGGTAGGGTACCCACGTGACCATGGTATTTTTCATTGTGACCAACCCCCGCGCGAAAAACCAATTTGGCAACAGTGATGAACATACATTTGTATCATTCTTTTAATCATTATCTTTATTGCTATTAATGGATCCGAGTCGCTTCATGCCCTTTACACTTTTGTTGTTAAGAAACTACGCTGATAATTCTGCTGAATAAGCGCTATCTCGTCCAAGTAGCTGAACTAAAATTGCTTCTACTTGCCCTTCATTGCCCTTCATGAACGGATTCTGGGGAACAATTGAATGCGATAACGGGAACACACCTCACGTCCTCATACGATTATGCATTGAGCTGAGTGAGGGCTCATTTGAAAGAGGAAGGTTGAATGAAGCGCGCGTGAGTCCCTAAATTATCAAGAAAAATCTTTTTGTGATCGAAAAATACATTAGAATATCCGGAATTTTTCTTCATTTGTTTTCCCTACTTTGGACAGTCACATTACTGGGTATAAACATAATGTAACTAAGGGTTCATTCCGTTTCACGCGTCAATCGCATAGATCGCTTTCAATGCGATGCGCGCATTGACATCGTTCCGTTTCGTTAATGCGCATGATGCGTGTTTTCTCGTGTACAGCTTCACATCAAATTTCAAATTTTTTGAAATTTCTTCGCATCAAACGCTTCACTTCTGAGCTGTGCTAGCTGATGCGATGGTAATGCGCGAGAAGTGGTGGGGGTCTAGGGAATTCTGAGCGTTCTGATGCGCCCATTGAATGCAACGGAATGCTTCTCTATGCGATGCATGCGCTTGAAGCGTGAAACGGAATGACCCTAAAGTTGGACCCACGCGCGCTTCATTTAACCTTCCCCTTTAGAATGAGCCCTCATTCAGCTCAAAATATAATCGTATGAGGACGTGAGGTGTGTTCCCGTAAACCCCTGTTTTGGCCCAAAATCTAGTTAGATTCTAGTGATGTCACGTGGGTAATCTACCCCCAAGGGGGTACGGTCACCCATGGATATTACTAGAATATTACTAGAAAAACAAGTAAAAACAGTGTTTGCGGGAAACGGCTTTTCGTCCTCACACGAGTATATTTTGAGTTAAGTGAGGGCTCATTGTAAAGAGGAAGGTTGATCCCGCTTCGCTCTAGTCATGATTTAACGAGATTATGTTTATATTTAATAATATGAGCGTCCAAAGTAGGGGAAAAAATCGAGACGACCACCCTCAGGTTCCCATGTATTTTTATAATACAAAACCATTTTTCTGACTTAAATCATGACCAGAGCGAAGCGCGATCAACCTGCCTCTTTACAATGAGCCCTCACTCAGCTCAAAATATGCTCGTATGAGGACAAAAAGCCGTTTCCCGTGATTGCATTCAACTTCCCCATATTTCGTTCATACAGATATAGTCTAGAGCAGGTCTAGAACCAATTTTAGTTTAGTTGGTTTAGAAGAGATTTAGAAGAAACTTAGTTTAATTAGCGTTAGATTGATACAAATGTATGTTCATCACTGGTGCCAAACTGTTTTTCAGCGTGGAGGTTGGTTACACTGATAAATATCCTAGAATCCATGGGTGACCGTACCCCCTTAAAACACGTCCTTTCTTGGCGGTCGTGCGTCAGCTTTTCTTTAGCCACCTTCGCTCAATGCTCCAAAACGAATCCATTAATTACAATATTTATTGAAATAAAGAACTGAACTATTATTGTCGGCTCGTTATTTTCACCGAGCTCCGAGCAATACATATGTATGTGTTTTTAACACGTTCTTACTCAACGGTCGCGAAAAACTAAAGGTTTCGATTATAATATTTATTGAAATAATGGGCAAAAGGTTATTTGTCGGCACGTTATTTTCGCCGAGCTTTGAACAATATACATACTTTTAACACGTTATCTGCGAAGGTCACGGAAACATAGCAACCGTAATTTATAAAATTCAATTTATGTGCATTGTTATTTAAACATATAACGAAAACTTACCAACTCAATGAGCTTCCGTCACGTTTGGTTAATATTTTATGAGAACGATACATCTCATTTAACCCCCTTTGACTTACACGACGAATGCAAATTGTTTTCAGACTCGTTATCTGTATTTTCCAAGTCTTATTTCGTTTTTTCGTCATTACTTAGCGTAATTAAGTCCTTTTGCTTTACTAATTCCTCGTAAATGGAGGATTTACGAGGCAGCAGATTTTCGTGGAAACTAACAGATATGAAAATGAAACTAGCTGGAGTCTTCAAGCTTCGGTTTACCATCGTAACAATACGAACTGTGGCATGTAAATAACTTTTATATTTGTCGTATTGAATCATGTAAAAGTCTTGTGCGGATTGGGTGCGTTTGTGAAACGACATATGCTGACGGTCAATTTAAACAATTCTAGTACCTAAATATGTACATATATCATAGACTATCCTACAGCCGACAAACTCCATCAAATTTTTCCCAACTGCCCTTCTCCCTTTGAAATGTTCTCCAAACCCGATTGGACTCTGAATTTCTACGAAACTCCTCTTTCTGTGAGATCAGGGAGTGAAGCACGGACTATTGCTGATGAAAAATTAATTTTCACACCTTCTATATATATAAAAATGGATAAATCTAAATTAAAAAAAAATATATATAATAATATATATGTATATATGTATATAATATATGATTAATAGACTTCGAAACTGTTTGACCGATCAACATGAAACTTGGCACATATGTATATGTATTTTTTCATGGAGAAGGTTTTTACGCTACACATTTTTTAGTAACTCGCCGTTGTAGATGGCGCTGCAATATATCAACTTCTATACCGTTGAACCTATCGCTATGAAAATTGGTATACATAGGTATTTGAGCACGAGGTATTTTATACTGCGAAACACGTTCGGACACGTTCAAGGTCGAGTCTTCTTGGGAACAGCATGAACGTGTCATATTATCCCCTCCCCCACGCCTACGAACGAGCTTTGCATCTTTCAAGACTATATTAATTATTTCAACTATTATTTCAACAATAAATTGTTATTAATGAATTAATAATGTTCCCCGGGGTTATCATCTATATATGTATATACACAGTATATATAAATGGATGTTTGTATATATATATATTAATATACTTAAGATCAAAATCTAAATTCTTCTTACATTTAGCACGGACGAAGCCGTGTCGGGGGCTGCTAGTCCCAATATAAAACTGAACAGTTTTTAAAACGTGTCTATTATTATTATTATATCTATTAATTAATTTTTTTCGGGGAGATGTAGTAGCACGAAGGTTGGAGACCGCTGCGTTCGACCTTCTCAGAGTTCCCACCGACTGAGGTATCCAAGCAGGTTGCCATTTTCCTGCGCCCCTTTCCCTCTGCGAGGATTCGCTGGTACGTACCCGTCCAAGGGAAACCCGTCCGATATCAGCTCGCGAAGGGCCGCGAGAGGCGACGGGGAGGCGTAGCCGTGGTACACCGAGGATTGGCAGCGGCGTGAAGCTCGCGATTGGCTGAACCGCGCGCCTCGAGGCGGGTCGCATCGCGGAGGGCGGACGTTTCGAAACGACCGGTCCGGCGAGAACGGTCGGGTGAGGTGGTGGAAGTTAGCTCGCTTGCGAACCATTTGAAAGTTCCTGGTGCCGGTGGGGGAAGTCACCTTGCCGTTGCTCCGAGCGAGGAAACGGCCCCACACACCGGTTCGCGCAGCCGCAGCGTACGCCTCTCCTCTCGCTCCGTTTGCGAACGCGCAAAGCTGTGTGTCGCAGTGCCGCGATCCCATCCTCCTTTTTTTCTCTTTTTATTTTTCTCTTTCTTTCCCCCTTCGTTCGTTTATCGGACCCGCACCGCGAGTCCAGTCCGGAGCGGTTCCTTCGCGCCGGTTACCCGCTCCTCCGGCGCATCCGTAGTCGCCGACCATCGGGGAGACGTTACTCTTCTCTCGGTACCCGTGGCGATTCACCGTGTACCCGACGACGACGCGACGGACCCGTGTAGATACAGTGTACCCGTGCCTCCACCCCATCGAGACGCGCTCCCGCTCAGGGAATCTGATTTGGCTGCTCGGAATCATCGGGAACAATCCTGTCGACGCATCAAGGTCAGTGGTCATGTTTTCAGACATGCGTAGACGTGTATACAGTGACGTGTTCGTTAAGGTTTTCCGTTGGGTGGGACTAGTTCGAGGACTCGTCCGGTGCACAGGTGGTTGTTCATCTTTCAGTTGAGGTAGGGTTGTTCGATTCCGACGAGGAGGTCTCGGAGGATGTTGTGGGTAGGGCCTTGGTCACGTGTGGAAGGTGTTAGAAGTTGGAACTTGATCATTTTCGAGGTGGATTGTGGTCGGGTACAGCAGTGCTGCTGTCAGTTGCTCATTGCTGTCGTCACTTGTTCCGTGTTTAACATAGCTAACTTGGATTGTTGGAATTTCATTTGAACGCCTTCGTTGGGGTCGTCATACGACTGTTGAAGCTATTTATGACCTTCACCTGTTTCTATGTAATCGTATTTACGGTGCGCTATGTCTCGAGTAAAGATGGCAGATGTCTATATGTGTCGGTCCAAAAGAGAAGTAATTTGAACTCCTATTTTTTTAGAGTGACCGCGGAGGGGTGAATGAAGACGTTTTTGAGAGATAGTAACTAGACTGCTGGTGTTCAGTGTCCAAATACGAAGCACAGATATTCCATCGTTTTATTCGAACGTAAAAAAGTTCATACGTGTTCAGCGTAGATTTATAGTAGTGCTGCGTTAAGTATCCATCATTAATCCCATAGTTCTGTATGTAATATAGGCTACTCCGCTTGTTGGATTGGAATTAAATCTTTTTCGAGAAAAAGCACGTTGTTGGCGATGTGTGTGAAATATGAAGCATAAATGTTCGATCGTTTCAGAGGGACAAATATTTTATTCGTGCTCGGCGTAGATTCACGGTAGTGTTTCGTTAGTTGTCTCGCGTGTCCCCACTAATTCTACGTATATACCATCTCATTGATGGACAATTTGTGCCCGTCTACCATATTTTTAAAAACAACATGCTCCAACTTTGTAAAACTTCGCTTGCCTCGATACTTGACCAGACACGATCCTAACCCACTGTCTAGCCACTGTGCATCATTAGCACGCTCGGTATCTCTGTTTCGAGCAGCACCCTTCGCTCACTTTATTCTTCTACTCTTTTATACGTTGGTTCGCTCCGTCGATTCAAGTATTACTGAATATTTATCGCTTCGTACAATGTCTCGTCGGACGTAAACCGCGGGAAATGCGATAATGGAGTTTTACGCTCGGGTTTACTGTCTCGCGCTCGATGTTAAAATGCCTTTTGCATTTACGGCGCGATAACTTAGAGAGCCGACACACTATCTGACTGCGTAATTTTCTTGCTATTCGATCCGCGAGGCTGTGCTCGTTCGATCAAAAAATTCTCAAAGGAAATGAAAACGATCGGATCGGTAGGAATCGCAAGGTGCATCTCTCGCTCGAACATTCAACAACCAATTTCGTGTCTTTTAAACTTCACCGTCGGAAGTGTCTCCAAGCAATTAGATTCTCCCTCGAACGAGACGATGAAATTAATTAGAGAAGACTATTTAAATATTTTAATGATCGCGCGTCACAGCGATGTCGTCAGTGGTACCGATTGACAGTGTTGCTGATCTTGTTAGATCAGCTTTAGATTCGAAGTGTCAGAGACTGTTGAATTTTAATGAATCGACAATCGTTATCAATTCAAATCGATACCGTTGCTATTACATATTAACATACTCGCCGTTCGCAGTCGTTCGACGTTAGAATATGTTCTTTCTCTTCGGAACAAATTCTTGGACTCGGAGAATTATGATAATGATATTTAAAAAATGCTGATATCATTGTTAAAGAAAACGAGCTTCCAGTATTACAATACATCACGATTTTACTTGGTACACAGATCTGCGCAAATTAACCACGACGATATTAACGACTGTGAGATTACGACTCTGGCGTTACAATAAAAATTGTTTGCGTCGATTGCAAGGAGTGGGAGCTAGATAAAAATTGACCTCTGCGTGAACACGTATAATACATCGTCGTAAATGCATTGCATTGACAGTGCAATGATTGAGCTGTGATCCATATGCAAAATAAAAATTGTCTGCTCCTGTTCTGAGAAGTAGGAGCCATGTCCACATATACGATCCCTTCTCTTCCTTCAAACTACTAACTTGATTAAGCAAAGGAGAACCTAAATGTGTTCTACCGTATTCTCTCACATTATTTTTATCTTATCACTGTTTCAAATTGCAACCACAATTTTTACAAAATTTCTACAAAACGATTTCGCTCTTCCTGGAGCTCATCGAGTAACGCGCACAATCAGGGACATATCCCAAAATGTTTCGCAGTCTGGAGGATCTGCACGCTTCTTGTAGCTCCGCGAGCATTAGACAGTCTCGGAAGATTGAATCGGAAAGTGCGTAGCGGTTAGTCTCACGTTGCAGCAACAACCGGTTAAGAGGATGCAACGATGCAACGATGCGATGCGATGCGCGCGGCGTTAGACGGGAAATTAACATTGCAAATAAGCGTCCGACACGTCGAAATGGGGATGCGGCCGCGGGTAGGTATACAGGGACAAGGAAATAATTGAGTTGCGGTTTTTTGGGGGAGATCAGCTCTCTGCGATGAGAGGGAGGGAGGGAGAGCCCTTCGCCTCGGCGAGATTATGAGTAATGCGTTCTTTGGCACGTTCTCTCCCGGCCAGTGGTTCTCGTTTTCGTCCCGTCTCCCTCTCTCGAGAGGACTGTTCTCGTCGTCCTCTACCTCCTCTCGACACCCTTGTCCTTTTGGGAAGCTGATAGAGACCAGCTTTTTTGGCTCGGGCGTCCCATTAGCGTAATGGCTCTCGCTATACATATAGTCTCCGCATTTAACCCACCAAATTCTCGTTCATCTTTACTCCGGGCATAATTTCTTTCCCGCTTCGCTCCTTGAATGTTCCGTAAAATTTTAGCGACCTCTCTTTTTTCTCTGTCTCCAGTTCTCTTTCTCTTGCGTTGGAAGAGGGTGGCTTGCGAAGGACACCTTTGAACAATGTGGGTAAACACGTGAGGAACTCGACTTTTTGATGGTAACATTCGATAGGTCAGTGATTCCACTATGATTGATTAATAACTTGCTATAACAAGCTCCTCTGCATCTGTTTAAATCAAATACTTTGCTCTTCATACGCTAAAAGCCACGAATGGGCGTGATTTAACGCCTCTGGGCGGGGCCAAGTCAATGCCTCCACACATCTGTGAATTTCTCCGAAAACAATATTTAGTGTAAACATCATCAAACAATAAAAAGAAATCTAGAAAATTATTACACTATCTGTTTTGAACATTCCGACCCAATGTCTTAAGCAGGCATGGTTCAATTACTTTGGGCGGAGTCAAGACGATACCCCACAGTGCTCCAAATTCTCCTTAAAGCAGAACGTGCTATAAGAAGATAACTAGAAGACACTATGTGTTAGATTTTCTGTTTAAAATATCCAAGTAGGCGTGGTTTAATGATTCTGGGCGGAGCTAGCTTAATACTCCACAGTGTTTTGAACACCTCTAAACCAATATCTGCTACAAACACCATCAAACGAATCAAAAAGAAGCCACAAAGCTAGAAAATTATCTCTTTCGTTCTTTCCACCTAAAATTCCCTAAGAAGGTGTGGTTTAATGACTCTCGAAGAAATCAGAGCAGTGCCCCACGGGGCAATTCGCGCCCAAGGCAAATGTAGAGGCTGTCTGTGCCAATTGGTGAATTGGTGTCTTGTGTTCGCAACTTCTATGAGCGACTGTACACCCGTTGCCGGTACTAAAGTATAAGTTCCGATAGCGGGGGCAGGTTTTAATAAGAGAAGGATTGAGAGCTCCCCGTACCTGCACTACCACGAACCGATGGGCTCTTCCCCCGTCGCGGGACGACCAGATAGCAACAATAAATAACTTGTCCCTGCGCCTGGCTAAAAGCATCCCACCGATCCTGTTGGTGGCCACCTCTACCGGCGATTCGACCGGTCCCGCTTATCGATACTTGTCCTCCGACGTTTACCGCGCTATCATTTTCCATCGAGCCTGACTATACTCCTCCGCATCTACAACCCTTTCACTACCCTTCAGGATTCTCAGTCTTCTAATCGGTTCAAACCCAATCTCGCAGTAACATGATTTTCTAACAACTTCACCAAATTGTTTAAAATCAATCGGTGACGCAGGTTATAAGTAGACAGCGGATTTTATGCATTTATAACAAAAACTAGCTGGTTATTGTTGCTCGCTCGCAGGTAGGACTGCTCTTGCGAGAGGGTTAGTGGTACGCATTGCTAGTGGAGCATACAGCTATTAATGGTTTTTTTTTAATTTTGTGTGTGACTCTCCACGAGCCACACAAAGACCTTCCCGATTCGTTACTTGCAGAACATTATTATTATTATAATAACTAATAACTCACTCTTGCATTGGGATATTTTTTGATTATTGTAAGCGGTAACATTAGCATTAGTTGCATAATTATTATTAATATTAATATAATAATTTGCATAATTTTTTTAAATTAAAAAAAAATTTTTTTTTAATAAAAATGAAATATATATAATTACATATAAATAAACTATTTTTTCTCGATCGTATTATTGTTTCAAACAAATATTAAATGATCTCGGCGCTACGGTTCGATCAATGAAAAAAGCTAAGCAATTTTGCTAATTGATAATTAATTCGACGTTTCGGTTCCAATTTCAACCATTCTCAAGAACAATAATTATAATTGCGTCTGTAATCAGAGATTTTAAACATACAATTTTCAAAAGATATTGGAAAAAACTATCAAATGTTTGAATGTAAAGGCAACAAATATATATAATTACGTTTGTTTATTCGGTGGAAAATTTCCATCCTCTCGTATAAATTGCATTGTTGAATGAACTTCTTTCGAAAAAAACTAAAAAATCTAAAAAACTGCTTGACCAATATGTACCAAAATCTAATCAGCTCTAAGTTACGACGGGGCACATCGATTGCGTCATTCATCATTCTGATCGCGTTGTTACTTTTTCAGAAAACATTAACGAAAAATTAAAACATTAACTAACAATTTGATGAAAATAGTCTAAAATGACTCCAATGACCATGAAACGTGAAGATCTGCGAAAAAATCGATTTTCGATTCTCGGGGTAATTACAGTAACTTCCCTATGAATCGGGAAGTTAATTAATAGGTGTAATAAAGATACTTTCACAGGAAATGGTTGTTCCACTTTCGACAAGCATGTATAGTAAAAATTTTCCGACTACATAATCTAAATAAATTGAATCTTGTTGTTTTTCTATAATTAAAGCAACGCGTATCGGTTGCTTTTCCTTCTCGATGGGATTTTGGTACTACCGATGCCGCGCCGTATTGTAGTTCACTTCGCGAATGTTCGCTATGGCTGAGGAATTCAATCTTTGCGATCTCTTCACGTTGCTGGTCGCACGATTTCATTCCTCGGCCGATTGTGAGCGGAACGTAGAACCTGGCGACGGACCGTTAAATTTCGTTAATTGCCGCGTCGACGTTTCGCGCGACTCGCGGATACGCGGCGTCCTGCGAACATAATTAAAGAGATTTGCAACGGACGTTTTTGTAAACCGCAAACATCCGTGTTCTCTCTTCCCGTGAGAGAGTTTAGGATCGGGTTCTGCTATACTGTATACTCGAGAACCGTCGAGCGGCGCGTGTACAAGCGTTCCACTCGCCGAGCGGGATATTTCGAAATCGCGGATATTATATGTGTTCAATTAGTATGGAACGGTGTATAACGGTGACTCGTCGATAACGAGCGTCAAGCGAAACCGTTTTCACATCGGCTATTAATCATCCGGGAAACTGTATCGACGCTATTAGGCTGATCGAAGTGCTTCGGTGAAGGAATTTTCAAATTTCAGAGAAATTCCGCGTCTGACATTAAATGACGTTCGTTTAATTATTGGATCACGTTTTTGATACATAGGATACTGGTCATTCTTAATCCAGGTTAAAAGATACAGTTCATTTATACGGCACCGAATCCTTTAGTTTATTCACATTCTATTTGGATGACACCTCAGACTTTATTCTGTAGTATTCTAGCTTCCTTGAAAAATCGTGTGCGTGGAAACCACGCGCGACACAACTGAAACCTATTGCTTATTAGGTGTAATAATTTATTTGTATCTATAAGTTTCACTTGTGTCGCGCGTGGTTTCCACGCACACGATTTTTTTATTTATTCTCTTCCGTACACGATAGGTTTTGAAAGATGTATATCTCCAATATATCTCTGTAATAGATTTAATTATATTATTATTTTAATTATTGCAAACGTAGTTGTCCGTGCTGTCGTAGCATAACCATGTATTTCTAACCTTCTCGTTTCATCCTACTACCAAGCGGCGATAAAATGCTGCAGCATTTCATTCGTTGCCATATATGTATACCAAAATGTTCGCTATCATTCTAAAATTGTTGGTTGTCCAAGCTGTTATGGGGGTACCAGAACTTCTGATCTGGGTATTTATTAGTGTAACTAACCTCCACGCTGAAAAACAGTTTGGCAACACTGATGATATATTTGTATCAATCTAACGTTAATTAAACTAAGTTTCGCTATCATTACAAGTTCCTTTCTTTTTATCAATATCTTTATTGCTATTAATGGACCCGAGTGGCTTCAAGCCCTTTATATTTTTGTTGTTACGAATCTACGCTAAAATTGGTTCTACTAGCCCTTCATTGCCCTTCATGAACGGAATCTGGGGAACAATTGAATGCAATCACGGGAAAACATTTTTTGTCCTCATATTAGCATATTTTGAGCTGAGTGAGGGCATCATTGTAAAGAGGAAGGTTGATCGCGCTTCGCTCTGGTCATGATTTAAGTCAGAAAAATCGTTTTGTATTATAAAAATACATTAGAATCAGCGGACTTTTTCTTCATCTGTTTTCCCTCCTTTGGACACTCATATTATTAGATATAAACATAATCAATCTAAATCATGAGCAGAGCGGGCTATGATTAATCTTCCTCTTTAGAATAAGCCCACACACAGCTCAGAATATGCTAATATGAGCTGTGTGAGGGCTCATTGTAAAGAGGAAGGTTCATCATAGTCCGCTCTGCTCACGATTTAAGTCAGAAAAACTGTTTTGTATTAGAAAAATGCATGGGAACCTGAGGGTGGTTGTCTCGACTTGTTTGCACTACTCTGGACGCTCATATTATTAAATACAAACATAATCTTGTTAAATCATGAGCAGAGCGGGCTGTGATGAACCTTCGTCTTTACAATGAGCCCTCACACAGCTCGTAACATGCTTGTATAAAAAAAATGGTTTCCCGTAAACACGGTTTCCACTTGTTTTTTAGTAATAATCTAGTAATATGCTAGTCATATCCATGGTTACGGTACACCTTTAAGAGGGTAGAGTACCCACGTGACATTACTAGAATCTAACTAGATTTTGGGCCAAAACAGGGGTTTACGGGAACACACCTCACGTCGTCATATGATTATATTTTGAGCTGAGTGAGCAAAACTAAAGCGTTAAATTGATACAGATGTATGTTCATCACTGTTGCTAAATTGGTTTTCCGCACGGATGTTGGTCACAATGAAAAATACCATAGTCACGTGGGGCCCCTACCCCCTTAAGGAGTTGGACTACCAAACGGTAGACCGGGGTTCGAATTCCGTCGGAATAAGAAATTATTTTTCTCCGTTCATTTTCAGTTTAAATTTTCGCGCCACTCGACTTTCGACTTCCGCAACATCAGAAAATTGTGACCCTCACCAAAGAAGTTTCACTTCAAAAACTATCATGTTAGGTAATGTCGCTTGTGCATATGTTTTATTGTCGTTCGAACAACGATGCCCGATAACCTAACCGCGATTTAAGCAATTACCGACGCAATGACGTCCGTCGTCTAATTCAACACCACCTGTGGGTGGTGTTGTCTAATCTAATTTTTACACGTGTCTCTAAACTACGCTCGCACACACGGTGTGCATCTGGTTTCGCTACAGAACGCGAGAGAAAGCGAATCGTTTCGCGACTTTTTGTCCATTGATCGATTATCTGCGGTCTGCGACCGTCATTCGAGAAGGCGTACAGTTTCGAATCTAGCGGCGCGCACACGTGTGTGTATACAGAGTACGTGAAAAAAGGATAGAGACCGTCTCGGATCAGCGTCTCCAGAAATCGAGCGGATTAATCGTTGGTGTGCCGGTGACGATAATTATTATGCATGGGTTCGCCGGCAATTACCGGCTCCCGACGATAATGCATCGCGGTGCTCTTGTAATCATATCCTGCGACGCGGATATTGCGCGAATCGGCAGAATGAATTCGACGCGGACGATAGTTATTAGCTCGCGAATTTACGATCGCCGCGCCGCGCCGGGGAAATATTAGTTGCAACGAAAACGCGTGTCTCGATACGGGCGCGCGCGTTATTATTTAAAAGAAAAACCAGACGACAAACAGCAGCAGGGAGGGGGATAAAAGGACAAGGAGGCGAGTCGAAGCAGAAATCAGTGGAAACGAGCGGAACACGGAGCGAAAAAAGGGAAACGTTGACGGGGGTTGTAAAAAATTTACTGCCTCTGAGACCGCTCTATTATTTAAGGGGATGATTCCTCCGGTTTCCATTTTGCTGGAAGGGTCTTTGTTCGCTTAGAGCTTTCTCGCGTTCCTCGCTCTCTCGCCCCGATATCTCGTCCGACTATTACCTCTCTTTCTCCGTCTTTCTCTACTTCGTTCATGTTCCTCCTCTTTTTCATGGCAGTTTCTTCTTCTCTTGCCCGGCGTCGGGGCGAAAACGCGCGCGCTTTCGACATAACTATAGACTATCGATAACTGCCACTTACCCGGCTGCGTCACTTCCGGTTTCCAAACCGACCACTACTGTTTATGGGTTCACAGTCGAGCAATCGCGGTCCTTTCTTTTTTCTCGCGCCGCGCCGCGCACAGCTCTCTTCCTCTTTTCACTCTCCAGCTTGTTTTTCTCTATCTCTCTTTCTCGAGCACTGATTGTTGCAGAAGAGAGACAGAGAGGGAGCGAGGGAGAGAGAAAGACGGAGACCGTTTTTTCGACGATCGAAAGATCGATGATCGACGGCCTCCGGATCCCCACCGGCGATTCGACACGCGTTTCCGAGCCGGCGCGCGTCCATTGTTCCGCTGATCGAACTCTAATGTAAATACGAGCTCTCTTTTTCTGTTCAAGATACTTCTCACTGAAATGGAACTGAAAAACGTAAAACAGTTGCAGTTAGAGCAAACAAAACGGATGGAGTTATTCTTCCGTGTAGACTGTGGAGCGGTTTCCAATTTGCGTGTTACATACTATGCCTACCGAAAAAGAAATTTTTTCCACGTCTCCTACCTTTTATTTTTTTAATAGATAGATATAGCAATATTGACACGTTTTAAATAATAGAAAATTTTGTTTATTTGAAAGATATTGTGCCATGAAAACTCATTTTTTATTAATACAATATGTTCTGTGCCGGACCGATTTTTGGAAACTTTCCGTTCAGGCCGCCTGGGTTGTATACGCTCTACACTTTCACGATTTTACGATTAAGTAAACTTGCTTTTGACGTACGCTTTACGATTTTCAATAGTACAAAATCATAATTATCAATAAGAAACTGTAAAGTTTAATATGCATTCGACAAAAAAGCAATAAATTAAATTTTTAAGGAATTGTTTTAACAAACACATATGGTTCGTTTTTCAATGAGATTCCAATCGGCCTGAATGCCAAGCTCAGGGTGGGGCGCATACGCTTTTCTATTTCCTTTTGAATATACAAGAAATTGTAACTGTGCAGCGCTATGAAAAGCTATTCAACTTCTGCGAGGTTCTCCATCAACAAATACAACTTCCTGCAACCTTGTCTTTCTAACTTAAAAAATTGTAAAACCAATGTCTGAAACAAATAGTACATATTTTGTACGTTAATACAATCCTCGTCTGTAACAGAAAACTGGTACTAATTGGACTATCTGACAATACAAAAATTTAAAATTCAAAAGGAATTCAATCCAAAGTGAAATGGATATGGTAACAGTAGCTCGAGGAATGAAACAGTGAAACTCGATTCCACCTGGACTCTCGATAGCTTCTCGAAATCGATCCATCCGCTAATCGGCAACAGGAATACGCGACAGTCGGAATATATTTGCACACGATTAGCTGACGTACGAGCGATTTATGTGACGCGCGGTCGGTCATTGGTAAATTGAATCAGGCTTGGTACAAGGAAAAGGAAGAGGCCGACAGTGGCGTGATGGTTTGAGTCGTGTCCATGGAATTGGATCTGATAGGTGATTGCAAGCAGCGAACCGTGCGATCGTCGACGATACTTCTTACAGAATCGCGAAACGTTCTGTCCACGTCGAACGAAACAGTGTTTCGTGTGTACTTGACAATAGAAATCGCAGAGGTTCATTGTTCAACATAACTACCGAACACTGATATATCGAGTACTGAGATTGTCCAAAAGTCTCTTTATTCGATCCCAGTGTTCTTAGTTATTAATTCTTGATCATTTTTCATCAGGTGTTTGAAGTCACGTGCACCTACTAATTATTAGTTTATTAGCGACCATTTCTTAATTTTGTCCCTACTTAAGGGTGTAGATCCGCTCTCTAGTGTGCATGACTCACACAGCGAAGACCCATATACGTACACGAGGATTGCAAGGGTCCGGCAAATTACAAACTATGCCCTTTTACTGCATATTTGCGACCCGTACGACGTCACAATCGTTAGATGAAAGATGTGTCTAGCGCGCTATGAAGCCACAATTTTGAAATTATGCGCTATAGAGGCGTAATCGACTTTATTAGACAGCAAACAGCTGAGCATCGAGTTGAGAGGTAGGCAATATGGCGGCGGTACGACTGGCTGCCGCCGTACAGTGATACATTTTCTTAAATTTCGAGCGATTTAGGGTTCTTATAGAGAAAAAGGGCACATAGCGCGCTAGCGAGGACTCATACAATGTAAATGCAACAATTATTATGTTAAACCTTACGTAAATAAAGACACAGTTTGTAATTTTCGCCCGAAAGTGAAAGGTTTTGGGAAATTACAGTACCGGCAGTTCTCGCTACGAGCGCTTATGTCTGTTTCTGCTAAGTCAGTCCCCAACGAGACGAGTTGTCGGGGATGTACCGGTAAAACAGAGGGAGGCTCTGCGAACAGAGGCCCGACTGGCCGTCCCACGATGCGCTCGCACGGGGCGAATGAGAGGTTCGGTATTTGAGAAAACACAAGTTTGCTATGCACATTTCGGTGCTCTGCGTAGTCGCTATCGCTAGATGAAGGATCAATCTAGCGCGCTATGTCCCTACAATTTCGATATTATGCTTTACAGAACGGCAATCGACGATATTCGAAAGGATTTTCGGGATTTGCGCGTCTGTGTGCCTCAAGACGGTCAGTCGAGCCTGCTTGCGGAGCCTCCCGAAAATGCTGTCGAATATCGTCGGTTGCCGTTCTGTAAAGCATAATATCGAAATTGTAGGGACATAGCGCGCTAGATGGATCCTTCATCTAGCGATCGCGACCACGCAGAGCATCGTAATGTGCACGGCAGATTTGTATTTTCGCAAATACCGAACCTTCCTCGCACGCTCAGGCACACGAACGCTCCGACCGAGGTTACTCGTGTGCGAGAGCGCCCCGGAACGAGAGCCTCCCGAAAGTGCTGTCGAATAAAGTCGATTACGCCTCTACAACGCATAATTTCGAAATTGTAGGGACATAGCGCGCTAGATTGATCCTTCATCTAGCGATAGCGACTACGCAGAGCACCGAAATGTGCATAGCAAACTTGTGTTTTCTCAAATACCGAACGTCTCATTCGCCCCGTGCGAGCGCATCGTGGGACGGCCAGTCGGGCCTCTGTTCGCAGAGCCTCCCTCTGTTTTACCGGTACATCCCCGACAACTCGTCTCGTTGGGGACTGACTTAGCAGAAACAGACATAAGCGCTCGTAGCGAGAACTGCCGGTACTGTAATTTCCCAAAACCTTTCACTTTCGGGCGAAAATTACAAACTGTGTCTTTATTTACGTAAGGTTTAACATAATAATTGTTGCATTTACATTGTATGAGTCCTCGCTAGCGCGCTATGTGCCCTTTTTCTCTATAAGAACCCTAAATCGCTCGAAATTTAAGAAAATGTATCACTGTACGGCGGCAGCCAGTCGTACCGCCGCCATATTGCCTACCTCTCAACTCGATGCTCAGCTGTTTGCTGTCTAATAAAGTCGATTACGCCTCTATAGCGCATAATTTCAAAATTGTGGCTTCATAGCGCGCTAGACACATCTTTCATCTAACGATTGTGACGTCGTACGGGTCGCAAATATGCAGTAAAAGGGCATAGTTTGTAATTTGCCGGACCCTTGCAATCCTCGTGTACGTATATGGGTCTTCGCTGTGTGAGTCATGCACACTAGAGAGCGGATCTACACCCTTAAGGGGGTAGAGGATCCACGTGACCATGGTATTTTTCATTGTGACCAACCCCCCCGCGAAAAACCAATTTGGCAACAGTGATGAACATACATTTGCATCAATCTAACGCTTCAATTTCGCTATAATTACAGGTTTTTTTCTTTGAATCATTATCTTCATTGCTATTAATGGATCCGAGTGGCTTCATGCCCTTTACACTTTTGTTGTTAAGAAACTACGCTGATAATTCTCCTGACTAAGCGCCATCTCGTCCAAGTAGCTGAATTAAAATTGCTTCTACTCACCCTTCATGAAGGGAATCTGGGAAACAATTGAATGCGATCACGGGAACACATCTCACGTCCTCATACGATTATATATTGAGATGAATGAGGGCTCATTTGAAAGAGGAAGGTTAAATGAAGCGCGCGTGGGTCCCTAAATTAGCAGGAAAAATCTTTTTGTGATCGAAAAATACATTAGAATATCTGAAATTTTTCTCCATTTGTTTTCCCTACTTTGGACAGTCACGTTACTGGATATAAACATAATGTTAATAGATAGATGGTTTCGGCGCTCAGGTTCGATCAAAAATAAACTAAAAATTCCATGTTTTATAACAAATTTGCAAGTTGAAATCCCGACGTTTCGATCCTGATGAGGATCATTTTCAAGAGATTTTTGCGTCTAAAACAAAATGTAACATTGCAAAAATAACCGTATTTTAAAAGAAAAGGATAAACAATGTTTTAATGTGGAAAATAAACTTATTTTTCTCACATGTTATATAGGAAAGAAATTTATCTTTATGCAAAATGTGTGGCTTCCATGCTGGTAGATAATGGACTGAATCCTTGTTCAAGGTTGCAATGTAAACATAATTATAAACATAATTATAAACATAATGTAACTAAAGTTGGACCCACGCGCGCTTCATTTAACCTTTCCCTTTAGAATGAGCCCTCATTCAGCTCAAAATATAATCGTATGAGGGCGTGAGGTGTGTTCCCGTAAACCCCTGTTTTCACTTGTTTTCTAGTAATATTCTGGTTAGATTCTAGTAATGTCACGTGGGTACCCTACCCCCTTAACGACGTCATGTTTTTTAAAAATTAGTAGCCTAGTCAGAGTAAAATCTGTTCAAGCAGATTAAGTGCAAATGTCTGCAATCATGCTTTGCGAGAAAATTACGGTCATTTTGGTGCCAACACATGTTTGGAACAGGATTTGGTCTTTATTTGCTTTGAATCTACAGACCAAAACCTGTCGCCAAATACCAAGTAGGGCTGTAACTTTTCCGAAGCTTCGAAGTCCTCGAAGGAACGAAGGGAGCTTCGAAGTTTCGAAGTTTCGAAGTCTTCGTAGTCTTCGAAGTCTTCAGTCTTCGAAGTTTCGAAATTTCGCAATCTTATACTAGGGCTGTAACTTTCCCAAGCTTCGAAATGTTCGACCTTCGAAGGAAAGTTACAGCCCTAATACCAAGCCTAATGCGGAAACGAATGGTTCGGTAGTTGGCTACAAAGTTTGGTGCCACGTTCATATTAAATCAAGACCAAGTATTTACTGGAAGTATCCTGGGGAATCTCGTGATCGCAACCAAATTTCTGTACGCCTGGACAGTTTTTCTGTATCACCAGAAGCGACGATCTTGCGCGAACAACCAAAACGTTCTACCGCTTCTTCGGTTTCGGAAAGAGCGTTCGCTGTTCCTCGATCTGGTTAAAAATCGTCGGAGATACGTCCGACACGGCGAGCATTAATGACCCCCTAATTAAAGCGATTGGGGCAGAGGAATGTCCGGCGATTTTTTTCAGTTTTCGGGTGCACGTGGTCCGATGGAAATTGAATCACAGAAAATGAGCATGCGTGGAGCGCGTTATTCGAGAGGATGCACGAAACGGTTGAGGGGCAGATGGAATACAGAAAGAAGAAAAAGCGTTGCTGAAAAAGGAGAGAGACAGCCCTGGCAGAAGACAGAGACAGATAAGAAGAGAGAAAAAAAGAGAGAGAGACAAAAGAGGAGGAGGGCGCGTATCGGTCCCTGACGCTGCTTGCAGGTACGATATGCAACGGTATGCATGCACGATTCGGTGCCGGAGGGCATACTTTTAATTTCGCGGGGCCCATTACGAAAAGTGATATGCACCATTCGGAAATAAATAGCCAGCAGCGGGCTCACGTGCTTTTTGTAATGAGCCGTAGCAAGTTGCGGATCCGCTGAGCACCGGGGTGGGGGGATAGCGAGGAAAATGAGCCCCGGTATGGTGGCAGGTAGTGGTTATCTCTCGAATGAGCTCCCAGTTAATGACAACCCCTGGTCCAAAGCCGGTGCCCTCTCCTGCCCTACTCTGGCCCTGCCTATCCCATGTATATCAGCTGTCTCTACCATTTCGCATCCTCGGCAACGACCGAGTTTCGTGATTTCGTTTAGCGAACCCGCGTCATCGAACCACCATCGTACCCCGTCCCACAACCCCCCTCGTCCCCCCTCACGATCTTCGATTACCGCTGACCCTACCGAGCATTTCCATGCTTATCTAAATTTATTTCACTTATTAATAGCCGCTGATAAACCCCGCGCTGATCGACAAACGATCGCGCATTTCCACAATTTTGTTCGACGTTCTTTCGGTTATTTCCGAACGCGCACAGAAACAATTCTTGAAGTGGTCGTTTGGGCTCGTTAGTCTTCTCTGTACATATGCTCCGCCAGTTTTGCAAGACCTATAAAAGCGTTTTGTTGTCTGGACGTCGATTAAAATATCGTCCACGGAATCGATGATCCGACGAGAGATTCCACGGGTCGTCGTCGAAAGCTCGTCGTTCCTCGAACCCGTTCGACCAGCTAAAATTTTAATTGAAGCCCTAAATAACGCGGGTTTACGACGCGGAGATGCATAGCGTGGCGAAGCCGTCGCGGCCGATGCCATAAAGCAATTTGTCGCGAGCCGGCTTTTTTCCATTTTCTCTTCCGCGCCTTCTTTTCTCTCTTTTCCCCCTTTCGGTCGGTTGAAACGATCGTTGGCACTAAAAACAACGTGTCTTCTCTCTCTCTCTCTGTCTTTCTCATGCGAGTGTGCGTCGATACTTGAAAACTTATGCAAAGTAATCGATAAAAGAGAAACGTGTCGTAACCAACCGCCACGGATTATGGTTATTGTTTAAGGATATTGCCGGCCTTTTATCGCTTTCCGCCGCGCGCGTTTTTCTCGTTTGCGTTTTCTAGCGGACGGGGACGGTACCGTTCGAACGCGCGGCGCGGTGTGATTGCAGCATTGACACTGTCTGCAGTCGATGATAATTTATTTAATGACGGACAATCGACGCGACGCCTCTCACATCTTCCGACGGCCGTCGCCAGCTGAAAGCGAGGCGGTCATTTTCCATCGAGCAACGCGCGCTATTAATTATCTCGAATAGGGGTACAGACGCGGGACCGTCTAATTGATTATTCTATCAGGCTGGCGAAACGTTTACCGACGCGAACACGCAGCGCCACGTCAAAACGTTTTGTATCTGCTAGGAGAGCCACGATAGCGCCCGCATGCCCTACACAAGTTTTTCCGCAGCTGGGCAACTGTTAAGCAAACGAACCTGCCTTGCTACAGCATAATCCGTCCCTAGAAGTCGATGTACACACTGTGGAAGACCGTAGAAGGTTCGTACAACACCGTACAATTCGATTTTGTTCTACGTAGGTACGGTGACTCTTATTGATATACGAACACTTTTAATAATAACTTTTTCGAATTAAATTAGTTCACTACATGACATGACGAAAGTGTCGGAAAGATTGCAATTTCTCGGAATGATTTTTCGATTAGGCTCGCTTTTAATCGGTCAGGACAGCGCTTTTTTCCACGACCGCCGACGGGAAGAAGTTTCAATGACCGACATAGCGTTTTCCTTTCGCCGAACAATTATAAGCACGTATTTCGCGCGCGGCCGGCTTCGTACGTTTAATAAGTTTATGCTCTAATTAACGCGGCGCTGCGCCGTGTGCCTTGTCTTGCCCTGCTATACCGTAGCGTGGCGTGGTGCCAGTAAAAGCTGGCCGACGATTTTACGCGTTGCGCCAACGGCGGATAACAATTCGGACGAAAAACACGGCGAGAGTAAATAATTCACGCCGCTATAAAGCTGTTCTCCGTGCTCGAACGAGCACCGTTGTTTTTCTCGCGTGGCGACCGCAGAGGCTGTATTGTTGCCACGTTTGTACACCGACACCGAAAACATTGATTCGCCAGGAGTTAACAGGAACTCTTATTATCGAGCGAATCCTCTCGCAATCCATCGACTCGCCCGACGCTCGGTCACAGTGGATTGCGCGCGAGGATTCCTCCGTCTTCCGGTAAATGGACGAAGAACAGACAATCGGTCTTGGCACTCGCAGCCTGTGTCCCAAGGCGACGCGGAGTCCGTTTTCACCGCACATATCCGTTATTTCGCGTAAAACATAATACAGGCCCCTAACAAAGACTAAGAACCTTCATGCGAAATAAAAATTGTCTGCTTTAATTGCAGAACACTGGAGCAACTTGGACATTTATTTCTTTTTGCGATCATTTTTCCGAGTTGAAAATGGTACACTAGCGATTTTAAATTCTCCAAATGTATCTTGCATTTGACTCACTCATTTTTGTTATAAATGCATAATTTCTTGCAATAATTGGACTGAGAATCTTCAGGATGAATTATGCACGATTTTTCGTTCTCAAAACTGATTTAGTAAAATGAGTCCTCAGTGCAGCAATAAAATGAATCCTCGTGTGTGACTGTGGCCAATGCATTCACACAGAGTTGATAAAATAGAATACAATTCCATTCTATTTCGAATATATCAAAGAAATAAAATCTTGTACAATTTTTCTTCCTCCGAATTGATTTAGTAAAATGAGTCCTCTGCGTTGCATTGAAACTAGAGCTGTGACTTATGAGATACCCGGGTACCCGGGTTACCCGTGAGATTCCCGGGTAAACAAAAGGTAAGACTTTAGAAACCCCCCCTTCCTTTCGATATGTGACATACGTCATTCTATTCGTTTTGACATACTAAACACACAATGTAGCTGTGATTTTTGGCTGAAATGAATAGTTTTCGAGATATTCGTGAAAAACTGCAGTAACTAAACATTGAATTTTGTGTAAATATCAATGAAAACGCAAACGCAACGTTCGGACTTTGTTTTGAAGAGTAGAAAATGACAGAAAACAGGGTTTCACTCTATATAGTATTATACATATATAGGATGAGCTTTTAATTTTGAAAGACTACTCCTGGAGCTCTCTCCGCCCCTCTACGACCTAACCCCAACTGATTCTATTCGCACGATTTTTCAATTATTAGTTCAAATTATGGGTGACAGTTACAAAGATTATGCGAATAAACTGAGTTGTGTTTAGGTCACGGAGGGGGTAGAGAGGGCCTGTTGTCAGGCCTGCCTGACCACGCATACGGAAATCCAGGATTGGTCTGTCAGATTTAACAGCTGAATTCAATACAGTATTAGCAATAGTTTTTTGCAAATATCTCGAAAACTGAAAGCGACCCCCCCTACATTAGAAAAGGAAAAAGTTATTGAAAATGTCGAAATCTATAACATGTTTAAATTTCATCAAAATCGGAGTACAGCGACCCTTTCGCAATACATAATTACCGAACCTTCTTCTCAGAAACACTAGGTGGGTGTGTGTGATATTATCGTAATATGTATTCACACTTGATCATCGTACGTTTTAAAAAGTTCTCGCGGTATATAGACCGTTCAACGAACGTAGTAATATATCTGTAGAAACAATTAACGAGCGGTCGCATCATGGTGACGCACACGCACAGCACAGACGTGCACGAATACACAAAATTCAGTGTGTAGTAACTACAGTTTTTCACGAATATCTCGAAAACTATTCATTTCAGCCACAAATGACACATACATTTTGTGTTCAGCATGTCACAACGAATAGAATGACGTATGTCACATGTCGAAAGGAAGGGGGGTTTTCTAAAGTTCAGCCAAACAAAAATGACTCGGGTAAACAGCGTTACCCGGATACCCGAGTATTCGGGTAAACAAAAATTACCCGAGTACCCGGGTATCTCATGAATAGACTGCGGATCTTTATGCAAAATAAAAATCGTTTGCATCGTTTACAAAGCAATTCGTGTGTTTCTAGGGGGAATAATTAAAAAGTCAATTATTTAATTCTGAAATTAGGCATTTTTATTTTTATGTAAAAATACCAACAAGTCTACATTTTCCGGCAATAGACACGAACGTTTCGAAGTAACGATATTGCCAGCTGTGGAAAATACTCTCTCAGAGTATTTCTCGTAACCAGTTGTGAGACCTCATGGGATACTCGGGTACCCGGATACTCGGCTATCTCATGAGATACCCGGGTAGTTTTGCTCTACCCGGGTATCTCATGGGTACTCGGATACCCGGGTAAAAGTTCGAGCTCTAATTGAAATCAATTCTGAAGGTCGACTGCAGCAAACACATCGCCGGATAGCTCAATCGATCGATTTCGGGGTTAAACACGGGGTTTACATCTTCGCGAACGTTTTTTGCGTTTTTCGGGAAAGGTGAATTCATTTCCGCTGGCTCGAGGCAACGTATCCAGCAATTATGAGTTAGAGTGGTCGGAAGAAGGTCAGGGTTCATCGCACAGTTTCCTTCACGGACAGCTGCGCTTCTCGCCCATTAACAAACGCTTGTGTACCAACGCGTTCGACTCTCTTTTTCTCTACACTCTCTCTCTCTCTCTCTTTGTTGCGATCGAGAGGAATGCAACCATGCATAAGAAAGCGACGGCGACTATGCGTAGGACGATGAAGAGCGGAGGAAATGGAATTTTCGTGGCTAATTGAGTTTAAACATGCGAGAGGGAACCTTTCTCGATCCTCGTACAGGTGTTTCGACGAGTTAATGCGACCTGGGAACGCCTATCCGTAGAAAATCGCCGGTTGTCCGGCTACTCGATGAAATTAATAATCTCCGTTGCTAGGTTGAACAAAATTAAATTAAATTCAACTTGAATAAAATAAAATGAAATTCATTTGGAACAAAATCGAATAAAATTCAACTTGAATAAAGTAAAATGAAATTCATCTGGAACAAAATCGAATAAAATTCAACTTGAATAAAGTAAAATGAAATTCATTTGGAACAAAATCGAATAAAATTCAACTTGAATAAAATAAAATGAAATTCATCTGGAACAAAATCAAATAAAATTCAACTCGAATAAAATAAAATGAAATTCATTTGGAACAAAATCGAATAAAATTCAACTTGAATAAAATAAAATTGAAATTCATTTGAAACAGAATCGAATAAAATTCAACTTGAATAAAGTAAAATGAAATTCATTTGGAACAAAATCGAATAAAATTCACGTTGAATAAAATCAAATAAAATCAAACGGCACTCTTCCTGCATAAAATCAAATAGAATCACACAAAATTCATGTTGAATAAAATTCACGGAAAATATAATAAAATTATGACTGATTTGGGAAGAATCTCCAAGTCAGAGCATCTCCAAATAAGAACATCGATAATTTCTCTAACGTATGAAAACGAGAGTAAAATCATTGCTTACACACATGTTCATTGTCGACACGTTTCCGTGAAACGCATGACAGGTTTACGGGCGAGCGGCAGTAGCAATTCGCAATTTTCTCGGCTAGCGCGCGCGTACAATAATTTCATTATCTCTGCAACACTGTATTCACAGTGGCATTCGATCGACGCATGTGCACCGCTCATTATCATTTCTAATGGTGGAATATGTAAATGCATAAATCGCTGGTTGAACAGATGAAAAACAAGCTGCCGGTACAGTACACGAGGCCGAGAGCCAATTCACACGTGCCAGTTTCTTCGTGTGTTCGCTCGTGTGCGCTCTTCTCGCGATCCGCTCGCACGCTCGCGATCATAAACATATTAATTTACGAAGCGCCGCGCCGGAGAGATGAACGCCCGGCGACCCGACGCGCACGCATAATTCGCAATTACGCGGGGGACGGCCAAGTGCGAAAAATAACCAATGATAATAACTCGGCTAATTGCCGCGTAATGAGACACGATATCGCCGCTCCCATTTTAAATGAACGAAGCGCGCGCTCGGTTATCGCTTCCTCGTACTCTCTGCGATCAACCGGACCCGATCCGCTGCTCGCTTAATTGATTAACACCAAGACTTTCCGTCCGATCCGATGGGAACACTGGCTTGCTTTTTGGAGATCATAATTCACTGTAAATCATTGTTGCTCGATTTGAAATTGTCAAGTAGATCAATTTTCGCAGTTGTCGGTAGGCATTCTGTAGGTATATTTTATAGGAATGGAAAGAACAGGTGTGGTAATGGTATATATGGGCGACCCTGTGAATGTGAAGAACAGGCCCTCGGTTCGCTAAAATATACATATAAAAAGAAAAAATTAGAAAAAGGGATACTTATTGTCATCCAAGATTCCTGGTTCTTGCAGTTTTCTACCTCCAAAAAAAAAGAAAAAAAAGCTATATTTTATAGGAACTGCTACGTCTTGAGTGTGGCGTATCGGGTTAAATAATCCAGTTCTGACACTTCCAATATTCTTTCTTTATTAATTCTCCGCAGCTCGAAACTCACAACTCTACTTCACACCTCACAAGAGAACCTATTCAGATGAGACAAACCGATTTTGATGAAACTTATGTCAAATAAAAAAAATATATATATGTATATGTATATGTATACAATATATATATTGTTCTTCGAAAAATATTTGACACGTGTTTGTTTCTATCGGCAGCCATCCACTTTGAAGGGGTTAAAACAGCCCTCAAAATTCGTGATCAGAGTCATATTTTCTGAGATATCTCAGAAACCAAAGGTCGAAAAAAATTTATTTTCTTTATAAATTGTGTTTTTAATGGGAAACGTAGTTGTGCAAAAAATTTTAACAAAAGACATTTGTTTAAATAATATGTTAAAAATAAACGCTTATATTTCTGTAAAACAAACCAGAATTCCTTCCTTCGCACACCAGGTGCAAGCCCATATTTCATTATGCATAAATATTGTTAAATAGAAAAAAGAAGAAAATCCTAAAACATGTATTCCCTACTTTGGATGAAAGATCACACATAGTGTACATTAAAATTAACTAACGATATATGTATAAGAGAATCCGGAAGAAAACATAAAATTTGTAACGTATTGTTTGAACAAACATATTTTGTTAAAATTTTTTGCACTACTACATTCTCCATTAAAAGAAAAACACAATTTTAAAAAAATCAAATTTTTCGATCTCTGGTTTCCAAAATATCTCGAAAAATATGGATCTGACAGTGAACTTTGAGGGCTGTTTTCACCCCTTCAAAGTGGATGGTTGCCAATAAAAGAAAATACGTGTCAAATATTTTTCGAAAAACTACATCTCGCGTAAGTTTCATCAAGATTGGTTTGTTTCACCTGAATATGTTCCCTTGTCAGCCTAACCGGCCTAAACAGACCTCTTTTCATACAGGACCCAAACACGTTGGCGCCATGATATCGCGTCCACAGTCACTCTAAGCATTCACACCCCTACAATTCTGAAAATGAACTGTGATGTAGTTAGTGTATATGAAATTAAGTATAGTTTAAGTCATCGTTTCGCCGAGTTCGAATTTGTTTGTAAAATACATGCTTTCCAGTTTTACAATCTATAATACGTTTTGTCTTCGAGAAAAATGGGTGTGCTCCAAAGTTATTTTTATTTTGGGAACTGTTTCACCAATTCGTGAACAAAAAATTCGCGTAACAATCAAACCTTTCTGATCGAGATAAAAAAATGTCAATTCGATCCAACAAGTAATTACCGGAAATATAAATGCATAAATACATTCAGTATTTGTGAAAGCGATTATTGCTATGAAAATATGCCCAATTGATACAACGAGTAGACGAGTTTCATAAAAATAGATCCACATCGACTATTCGTATAAAAGTACAGTTCTACAGACTCTGATTATCGACTCTGACTATGCACACACAAAAACATGCTGTAGGATACAAACGTACTCGTTCATCTCTAAATCAGTCAGGAGAAAAAAAAAATGACCCCGAGCGACCCACGGGGGGCACGTCCACGCAAAAAAAACATGGGGTACAGGGTTCTTGCGGTGGTCCTGAGCGATGGAAGCACTTAATGCATCATTTCTGGCGACACTCGGAGCACCGATTTCTTTCTGTTAGCGGGGTACCAGCCGCGGTCGTTCTCCGAGTGGGAAGGCGCCCATAAAAGTCCGCACAGGTGTTCGACCTAAACATGGCAGGGTTCGAGGAATCGGCTAAAGTTTCTTCGTCGGTGTCGGAACCTTATAGGACAGCGACGACGGTGCGCGCGGATTCCCCAACCGTGGTCTCCACGGAGGCGCAAGAAAGTCACCGGTAAGACTATCGGGTTGCCGATCGGATCGCGAAGCTGTTGCTCGGTTCATGAATTAAAGAGGGAGGCGCGCGCCAGCGGCGATGACACGATCTTTTCTTACCGATCTTGCCGATCTCCGGCGAACGTGCGCGCCGATTTCCAGCCGGACGATCGTCGTTTTGCGGTAATTGTTCCCCGGACTGTCGTCCCGATCGTCCGCCGCGCCGGTGTGCCATTAAGAGCTTCCCAACCGAGAAGACTGTCCTCTCCCTGCGTCTACTGTTTCCTGCCTTCTCGCGTCTCTCGCTTCTCCCTTGCCGTTTCCGAAGGGAGCTGTTGCTCGCCTCTCACAGACCGGGCCCGGTTTTTGTCCACCAGCACGCATCCCGATTGGTAGTCTTCCTTGATGAAGACGTCTACTCGAACCACTACGCCGCGCCGCATGCTCGAAACTTGCGATACCTTTAATCGCGTTACTCCCCGGACCCGAGGAACGCGTGTTTCTACGCTCGTTCCGAGAAACCGAGAACTACACTGAAGGGAAATCGACGGTTTCGGACACGGTTCGCGTGGCCAGGAAACCAAACCCGAATAGGAATCGAGTGGCGGTGCCGCGGAGTCTCGGCGATAGATCGTTTTTCCTGCTGGTAGCAAGGATTCTAGGCAAGATGATGCGAGGTGTGGTAGCGTGCAATCAGTCATGAAGTGTTTAAGTCACCTCGGTGATGGTTTCGATGTTCGTGAAATACGCTGCTTCAAATTTTATCATTTCTCGATCACTCCCAGTGAAATCGCTGAGACTAGAATTGACCTCTTCCGAGTTAATTCTACCGACTTTTAATCATCAGACTGCAGATCTTTCTGCAAAACGAAAATGATCCTCGTCAATTACAAGAGATAGGAGCCAAATTAAAACAAAGATGTGATAATTATCGTTCCACCATTTCCGAACAAATGTTTGCATATCTTCTCGAGTAATTCAAGTGCAATGGTGGAAGCTTCAAATGTATTGAATTGGATCCTCAAAGCTGCAACTCAGAAATGATTGGGACCACACGAAAGATGCTACACGCGCAGTGTAATAAATTGAATGAAACGATAATACTGATAGAATGACGATCGAGGCGCAAGCCTTGCGGGTCGAAACAAGCGATCCACGATCGAGGATCTACGATATCGACGGTCTCTAACACCGCGTGCGTTCGTTTCTTCGAATATCCTGTTACGTCTAAACGAGCGGCGTGACTCAACGTAATGCACCGCGGTGCGCCTTCGGGGACTGGCTGTGTGCACCGATGCATTCAACGCCGGAATGGAAGAATAATGTCGGGGACAAAGCACTATTTGCGAGCGTAAACCAGCGATAAGTCGTAAAACCGTGTGTTCCGTGCGGCGACTATGTTGCAAAAGATACAACGGAGTGATAGGAGCGTGTGAGCGGGATAATTCGGTAGATTGCTTCATTATCGCAAGCATCGACCGCGACCCGAATTCGCGGGGCACTCTAAACGCGGTTAGGCGACCCGCCAAGTCGTTTACTAAAATCCCTCGACGACGAACAAGTTTCTTCGTTCACAAGAGACAAATTGTAGGTATCGTGAATGGGAAGGGCATGCTTGATAGAACTGCTCTTCCAGGACGAGTCGGGCTTCAAAATTTTTGCACGATCCTCCAGGTCGTGCATTCTGATTCACGCTGAAAATAGCGTCCTAAAGACGTAGAAAAGAATTAAACTTAAACCCCCTAGAACACCTTTTGCAACGCACTGCACGCCGCAACAAATTGTGGTATTAAATTCTTAATTTCTAAATCGACTTCGAGTTCCACTTCGAGCGGCACACGCTAAAAGAAGGCAACAAGGCCCGATATCAAGGAACAGGATCGCGCGAACGGGCACGACGAAACAAATCTCTGCGATCTAGCCGATTTAGGTGATCACGGTGGGATACGCGAGCAATTAAATCGCATTACAGAAGTCGGGGAGGCTCCATCCCCAGTCGCGACACGGTTCTACGTATCTCGACATACCTTCCGAGGGTTCCGGGAACGGGAACGAGCCTTTTCCCCGTGCTGGCCGAGGCAATTCATCGAGGCGACGCATTCCGCTGTCTAATTCGTTTAACATAAAGCCGCCGTCCCCGTCCTGCTTCTTTTTCTCCGAGGGGAGGAATCCGCGCGCGACGAGTCAATCCTCGTTGGATCCCGAGGGAGCATTTCGTCCGCGACAGCGGAAACCAACCACCCGATGGGTGGCCAACGAATTCCCCGGCTGCCCGAACGGACCGAAACGGACCCCGCATAACGAGAGTTAGGTCCCCCGAAATCCGGGGCCCGTGTATTCTAGCGAAAACGTGCCGCGAATGCTTGATTTCTTCTTTAACGTCTTCTGTCCATAATTTTTATCTACGATCGCGCCCCTTTCCACGAACCAAAAGTCGCATTTTCTTTAACTTGGATATGGTTCTGCGTTGTGGGAGGTACCGATGAACTTTTCTATTAAAGCTCATGCTATGATAAAAATTGCATGATGTCCAAATAGGAGCAGAGTTGCCACTATTATAAAGCGATATATATACACCATAGCGTTTACTACTTGATAGTTCCAGCAGAGTGGAAAAAGTTACGCTCTCTCTGCCAGTAGCGGACTAGTTACGTGACATTGAGACACATGCACGACAGAGGCGAAACGCGTTACGCGACCGGGCCATGGCAGAAGCGTCGAAGAGTAGCGGGAGAAGTCTAGTGCTAAGGGGGTAGAGTACCCACGTGACATTACTAGAATCTAACCAGAATATTACTAGAAAACAAGTGAAAACAGGGGTTTACGGGAACACACCTCACGTCGTCATATGATTATATTTTGAGCTGAGTGAGGGCTCATTCTAAAGAGGAAGGTTAAATGAAGCGCGCATGGGTCCAACTTCAGTTACATTATGTTTATATCCAGTAATGTGACTGTCCAAAGTAGGGAAAACAAATGAAGAAAAATTCCGGATATTCTAATGTATTTTTCGATCACAAAAAGATTTTTCCTGCTAATTTAGGGACCCACGCGCGCTTCAT
The DNA here is from genome assembly GCA_963971365.1 of Lasioglossum villosulum. NCBI lineage: Eukaryota > Metazoa > Arthropoda > Insecta > Hymenoptera > Halictidae > Lasioglossum > Lasioglossum villosulum. Next base: position 17,613,318 of record OZ020498.1, on the reverse strand, counting down.
TTAACCTTCCTCTTTCAAATGAGCCCTCACTCAGCTCAATATATAATCGTATGAGGATGTGAGGTGTGTTCCCGTGATCGCATTCAATTGTTTCCCAGATTCCCTTCATGAAGGGTGAGTAGAAGCAATTTTAGTTCAGCTACTTGGACGAGATGGCGCTTAGTCAGGAGAACTATCAGCGGAGATTCGTAACAACAAAAATATAAAGGGTTTGAAGCCACTCGGATCCATTAATAGCAATAAAGATATTGATAAAAAGAAAAAAACTTGTAATGATATCGAAACTTACTTTAATTAGCGTTAGATTGATACAAATGTATGTTCATCACTGTTGCCAAACTGTTTTTCAGCGTGAAGGTTGGTTACACTGATAAATATCCTAGAATCCATGGGTGACCGTACCCCCTTAAGAGGGTACCAGACCCATGGATATTACTAGAATATTACTAGAAAAAACAAGTAAAAACAGTGTTTGCGGGAAACGGCTTTTCGTCCTCATACGAGCATATTTTGAGCTGAGTGAGGGCTCATTGTAAAGAGGAAGGTTGATCCCGCTTCGCTCTGGTCATGATTTAAGTCAGAAAAATTGTTTTGTATTAGAAAAATACATAGGAACCTGAGATTGGTCGTCTCGATTTTTTCCCCTACTTTGAACGCTCACATTATTAAATATAAACATAATCTTGTTAAATCATGAGCAGAGCGGGCTATGATGAACCTTCCTCTTTAGAACAAGCCCTCACACAGCTCGTAAAATGCTTGTATAAAAACAAAAAATGGTTTCCCGTAAACACGGTTTTCACTTGTTTTTCTAGTAATATTCTAGTAAGATCCATGGGTCTGGTACCCTCTTAATAGGTTTCTGGGAAAATGTCAAAAAGCTCATTCTTCAATTCCTGCCATAAACTGAGCCACGCCGGCTCGTCAAAAGCATTACGTCGTAGAAATATTTAGAACATCGGTACGATTAATTCGTTAATTGCGTGTACCGAACTGGTATCTCCGGATCGGCCGACGATTATGCGACAGGGTTCCCGTATAAATCTCGATGGTGGTAGACGTGAATCCCATTGGGGGCCTGGTAACGGCGATGGATCGGTTAATTAGCAGGGCTCGCGTTTTCGACGCGGACCCTGTGTGTTGTTGGTGTTGTTACCGTTGGCGCGTGGTCTGCTCGGCGTGTGCCAATCTTAGATAACATCTAAAAGGTTCCCGATCCTAATTCAAAGCGTAGGGAACGGCGAGTCCTTATTTGTATTTCATACCTACGGCGACATTCCTCGTCACAGATAACATCCGACGATCCCCGTGATGTGGGACGCGACGCCGCGCTGCGCCGCGGGACGCGCATAATCCGGCTGCATCCTCCTCATCTTCGTCCAAGACCTCCCTGATTACTAACTACCGTTTTGGCAGACCCAATGGACGCGTTGCCGATGTGTGATAAGCTGGGTTCAATTGTAAAATTAACCCTAAATGGGTCGCCGAGTTCCAAGATTCTTGTTTCTTTAGAACTTTCCGTTGAATGTTGAGTTTCGTTGTGGGTGGGTTCAGACATATTATTGAAACATCATTTGCATGTTCAAGGGCTGTGTATCTGTGGAAAAATTAAAAAATTGTTTAAAAGTGGTACGGTCTGATCATTTTCGTATGCTCTCCAAAAGTTTGATTTGGAAATTCTTAGAATCGTTAAATTTATAATTGTGGAAGTACAAAATAATTCGTGACACTCGTATCTAATCAATTGCAACTTTATTTTAATTTAGATTCTTTTAACCATCAGATTAGTTGAATGGGTGCCTGGAAGAACGTCTGTGTCAGGTTTCATAAATTTTATAGGAACGCAATTTTTAACAAAAACCAGCTGAAAATGACTAGGCTTTTTCACCATTGGAAAAAACACTAAACAGTGAAAGACTTTTTTACGGTTTGTTGAATCAATTGTTCAAGCAAAATAAGTTCTCAATTGCGCTCCTGTAAAATTTAAAAACCTGACACAGGCTCTTCTTCCAGACACCCATTCAATTATGGAGCAGAATCATGGAACAGAACAGTGGAGAAGCACAATTATTGTTGCACGCCATAAGATTATTGCATTATTGATTGTTTCGGCTTGAACGAGGTTCGAATGCCTGATGCCGGGACCACTCGGAATTGAGGGCTGAGGAACGTGGTTAAGGTTGGAGGCGAGAAAGTTGAGCTCCGTTTGTCCAACACAACAATTTATTTAACAAAGTCATTAAGACTGGTCGAAACCGAACACGGACAGACAACAACTTTACAAAATAGCGACGACGTCGCGAGAAGATTAGATTTGCAACGAGAGTTGCGATATATCAGCGATCGTTTTGATACGTGCAAGCGAGAGCTGCGAGATCGTAACGCAGAGTGATTCGGTCGCGCGCACGGTAACGCACGAGCGACGGAGCCGGTTGAAAATGCTCTAGTTTGATTGGTGAATTCGGTTTCACCTTTGTTAGCGATTCAAACGGAGGTGTTCGACGTTGGTGACTTCTACGCGGACAAGACCACAGTTTTTGCAGGTCGTGCGCTCGTGATACGAAAACAACGAGAAACTGATCACCAACGATCGAAGCTCCTTTATTCGAATCGCTGGCAGTTGTGTCAAAACCGAACATTGATGAATTTCTGTAAATTAGTAAATTGGTGGCAAAGTGAGACTCAACGTAGGGCCAGAAAACGGGTCAACGTTCGAACCTTGCACCAGGGGACAAGTTCGAAAAATGAACAGCACGCGTAGCTTGTCTTTCCATTCTCCTAGAATCGAGTGGACGCAGCTGTAGAGATCGGTCATCGTGTAAAGAGGTCCGGAGAAGGAATTCTGTGGGACGACTTGGATTCGAAGGACCGTTCGGAGGTGGCTGGGGTTTTTGTCCGCGAACAGTCGATAAAATGATCTCGTCTCCAGGGTTTCGGCAAATTCAAAGTACGCGGGTCCACCGTGGTCGGATTCCTCTCCAACGGTGGTCGGGCAAGGAAAAAAAGATCGGGCGTCCAGGCCGCCACTGCGTCGAAGGACGCGGACGCACATATCTGCGGTCGAGAGTGGTCCTGAGGACTCGGATTAATCGGGGACAAGGCAAGCACATTACCGCGGCTCCAGATAGCGGCAGGATAGCGCCACGAAAACCACCGTGAAACTCCGAGAACCCGACACCCGGGTTCGTTGAAAGCCCCGGCTCTCTCTCTTTGCTGCTCTTTTGACGACGAGAGAAACCAACGGAGTCGATCGGTCCTCCCGACCATCCGCTTCGCGGCGGAAAGAAACCGGCGAGAAAGAGAGAAAGAGAAAGGAAGAGAGAGAGACTAAATTGGTCTCCTCCACCGAATCTTGTGACGGGTTAATCCTCCCGGGTTCCACGAACCAGGGGAGAAGAAGTTGCCCGCGGGAGAAGATTAAGAACTGCGGGCCAAGAGATGGAATTGGAATCGGAAACTTGCGCTCCTGGGAATGTTTGCGACGGACGGCCTCGTTTCTGCAGATCGGGACCGATGGACCACCGCTGCTACTCGGCTACCAGAATTGTATTTTTCCGATTGCCATTTTGCAAGGGACACGAATCATCGCATTCGCGATTGATTTGCTTCGCCTTTCTCCTTCGCCCAGTTGACTGCAGTCAAAACAGGATAGCTATGTCTTCTTTCTTCCTAAAACAATTTAGTCTCGGCTTATTAAAATGTTGAATGAAGAAAGAAATTTCTGTTCATTTCAAACGACATCATTTTTTATTTCACACAAAGATGTCACGCTCAGATGTCACTATCAGAATTTCCAGTAGTAAAGAATTGTTCAATTTCAATAATGGAAGGAAAAATCAGGAACAATTGTACCGCAGTTCCACAGTTAATAAATTGTTGGACAGTCGCCACAAAAGCTGAACAGTGAACCTCGTATCAGGAGTTAACACGATTTGTCAGCCATTCCCCGGGACTCTCTGATGGTAATTATCTCGCGACAATTTTGTAGATCGAATCTAAATGTTTGTCGCAGGCGTGTACGTTCTCTCGGTGAAATGTCACGAGTGTATCGCGGATATGTATCTCTCAGTGTGTCTCTCCTCGGTCCCTCGCGTTTATGGAGGACTTAGAGAGGATATCCTGGCGTTGTACACTTAACGACGATTCACGGCTACCCCGACTAATTATTCCTGCTGCTCCGCCGGTGTGTCCGGCGCGCCAAGACCCATGGGACCCATGGAAACCCGTAAAGGGTCACGCGGGTTGTGTTGTCGCCTCGATGCGCTTGGCGGGCTTTCGGAACGCGATTAAAAGGATGCATGTCGTCGCAAACGGTGACAACCGCCGCGACCACCGCCGAGATCCTTATCCCAGAGCCGTTTTTAGTCAAGTTCGAGGAGCTTTTGCCTCGGAGTTACGCTACTGGCTCTATAAACCCCCCACGATTTTTAGAAAATTCCTGGGCCTACAATGACTCCCATTAATATTCGGACGCTACAAAAAAAACGGTAACTGATTTAACATTGAACTATACGACTTGAATTTTTGTTGGGAAGCTAGAGCAAATAGTTTGCTACAGAATGTGGAAAAACATTTTTTCAAAAATTGCAATTGATCGGAGTTGTAGAAAAAATACTAAAAGTTGCATTTTACAACTTTTTTATGTGGGCCTATATTGAAAATTTAAAAAATACGTTTTGTAGATCTGTGTAAGGGATTACTGTATACAATTTCATCGATTTCCTCTAGTCTTCATTTTACGGAGTTGTCACGTTTCAGGGTTACTGGATAAAGTATTCATATCTTTTCTTCGGAAAAGGTAACGCCTTTTTCGAAGGTGCGGGGTAGAGTTTGCTCTTCTGCAGGCATTTGAGTGGAGTTTGTTTAACTTGAAAACAACCCCTTGTTTGGCGGAGGAAGGGGACTCGCGCAGTCGGGAAATCCCGTAACGGTTTATGGTTGCCGCTGCTCCTGGCGACTAAATTTGCCACGTGCTTTAAAACGATAAAAATAATAAGCTTATTTTTTGGGCATTGCAGATGCCGAAAAGATTTTACAGTCTAGTCCTTGGCATCTGCAAGGGGACTGCTCTAATGATTATTACGGTCGCCAACCGTGTGTCGCGACAGAGTTAATCGATTTGGTGAATGGCATATATAAAAAAAAAGGTTACGTTTGCCTCAGACATGCCACGCTAAAACTATACTACAGTTATTTCATTTAATAATTATTAAAAATACTGATTTGCACCACTGTCGTATTAAACGACTGACGTATCGAAGGTATGTTGTGAATCCACAGCGGGCATGATTGCAGTCTTCGCACCGTCGAGATTGCTTCGTCCAAAGATTCGTCGATTCTCGTGAAGTTAGAGTTGGGAAACTGTTCGCGCAGAATCTTCGGTAGAGCGGACGTTCTCGAATGTCAAAGTTCACGAAACTGAGAGTTGGCCGAGCTGTCGGTCGTGAAGCTGACGAAAGAGCTCTCTCGCGTGGAAAGAGGAGGGAACGGCAGCGTTAAGAATGTCAAGGTGGCGTCGACTCGAAAATTGCCTGCGCAAACTGCACACACACAAGCCAAATAGGCGACGCGACTTGGCGTGCACTAATGCGCTTTAATTGCGACCCTCTGAAACGGCGGCGTGGCAGCAACAACAACAGCAGCTACTCTTCCACCGGTTTGTGCCTGCCGATGCGGTGCTGCGTATGTGCAGCGTGCACAGGCTGGTTGCACCGTGCAACAGAAATCAGGGAAAGGCAATGGCGAGAAGCCGCGGAGAGCGCTCGCCAACGTCGGATGCACGCACACGGCAGCGAAACTTGCGCGCGCGATTGTGACATCGAATTAAGATAAGCGGAGTTACGGAAATTGAATAATAATTGCAGGCCTCGGTCTGGCCTGCCCTGCTCCCTTCCTCCTCTCGGCAACCGTCTCCTCTAACCGGAGAAAAAACCCTAATAACCAGCCCGCCATCTTAGACGCTAACGTCAGGCTTCTAGACGCCGATCTGGTTAATTAGAATTCCTTTGGAATCGCGCGAAACGATCTGGGAATAAATCTAGACCTTGTCTACCGGCTATGCTTGGCATCGATCGTTTTGTCAAACTTGCATTCACTTGTCCGGTTGCTCCAACGATTATTCAACTTTGGATTCTATGTGAAACGAATTTTCGTTTCTATGTAGATAAAAATATTCAAGAGTAATATCGAATCGCTAGAGTAATGTACAATACATTCTTCCTGAAATTTCTGTCAGCATGTTTTTGACACTTTTCTGATGAAAACGAGTCCAAACACGATACAATTCGGACCAGATATACAGTGACTCAAACAATTGATCAAATGTTTAATTTTGTTAAAATTTTTATTTAATTGAACACATGTTTATAAGATATGTAACAAAATATTTTATTATAATTACATACATAGTTTTCATAGTTCATATAATACAGAATTAACTTAAATATGTTACACTTAAAAAAAAAATTAAATAACATTAACAAATGATGTAATGATCAAATCTTTGAGTTTGAAAAAATGAAATATCAGTACTTCGTATACCCTCCTTTCGCTTTTAATACGGCTTCTATGCGTCTTGGCGTACAATGTATCTACTATACTTTTACACTGTTCAGCCTTAATATTTTCCCAAGCAGTTTTAACTTCAGACCACACTTCAATAATACTTCTTGAATCGTGATCGAAGTTGGCAACTGTTCTTTTTAGTAAACCCCATAGGTGTTCTATTGGGTTTAGATCAGGAAACTGTGGGGGCCAGTCTAAAACAGTAAAACCATGAGCTGTTAACCATTCTTGGGTGATTTTTGCCGTGTGTTTAGGGTCATTATGTATCGTGCTAAAAACTGATTTCTTCTGCGTTCTTATTCCATTTTTCCAAATTTCCAATTAAACTTTTCTGCAGGATGGATGTGTATGATGTTGCAGTCGTTCGACCTTCAATTTTTTCAACGCATCCGATGCCCTCACTGATCATACAACCCCAAACCATGATATGGCCTCCTCCAAATTTCAGTGTTGGATGAACGCGATGCGACCGTATTTGTTCTTTATTTCCTCGTCATGTCCATTCCCGTCCATCGCACCCAAAACGATTAATTTTCGTCTGGTCTGACCATATTACTCGTGCCCAATCGAGATCTGTATAATTTTTATATTTTTCTTATAAGCTTCTTATGCCGCTTTGTAAGAAGAGGTTTCTTTATTTTTGCACGTCCTCTTAAATTTACTTCTCGTAGTGCATTACGCACTGTTTCAACGCTTACGTTAATATTATGGTATGTGACTAAATTTTTTTGCATCTGTACAGCATTACCAACGCTACCATTACGGATTGATCGTATGATTAATAGCTTTGTGGTAGTGGATAACTTTGATTTTCGTCTTGCTTTATTTTTTAGTATGTTTTCTTTCAAAGTTTTACGTACTGATGACACAGTACCAACAGAGCACAGTACCTTCTTAGAAATCTCGCGATGAGAAAGCCCAGATATTAATAGTTTTTTAATTTCTGATATTTTACTTGCTTTTATTGGTCTCATTATGAAATATGACTAAAAATATTTTTCTTAGTAATTATTTTATTACAAACGTATTCTCAAATGTTTAAAAATAACGTTATGACTTACCAGCAATTATATTTGTGCTAAGAAATGCCAAAAATATAAGAATTTTGTAATTCTTATAATATAATTCGTAATACACGTCCGCTTTGTACGATTACAGGGCTCAAACTGTCGTGAAGTAACGACGCAATGTTTACAGTTTTCGTATATATATCAACAGATTCTGAGAAAGGTGTACTGCGACTTGTTTTCTGTTCGTTCGAACATTTGATCAATTGTTTGAGTCACTGTACTTGTTTAATCCACGAAATACTAGAACATCGATTATAATTAGACAAATAGAAATTGATGTTATCGGCGCACTGGTTCGATCATGATTCTACATAATTTGAATAATTCAAATGTGCGCTGATAACATCAATTTCTATTTATCTAACAACAATTTACGATCGCGAAAAATAATCCTTCATCGATTATAATTATTCGAACTGACGATGCATCTGAATTCTCTGTCATCTGTTCAACCTGAAGTGATTCGCCAATTCTACGAATCGATAAAGATTTACTTAATGGAATTACTCGAATAATGTGATTAGTTTGGATAATCGAGGTTCGACTATATCGCGCATTGTACGAGTACGTACGGTTGCAATTGCGTCGTGTTTGATATCGTATCAATCAGAGAAATGTCACGAATACGTTAAACGATTAAAAACAGAATAGTGTGCCCACCGGATTAATATTACTCGAGAGAAGCAGATTCTTTTGACATTAATCATGACAACATTTACTTAAACGTTGTTGCCTGTGGAGATAATAATTCCTACTCACGCGAGCTTGCGTCGTTTCCTGAAGAAAAACTTTCAAAAACCTGTTTTACTGGAGGGTACCTAATTATACTGGACGTCTGCTGAGAGCTGTGTATCTTCTATGAATAGTTAATTAAATTCACCTGCAACGGGGCACTCGCGAGCCACCTGGAAAAAAGTATCTCATACTAATTTACCTATGCAGGACGTTTTCGCGTGACAACCGAGTCTTTATGCAGCAGGAAATATTAGTAAAACCTGCAGCGAAACGTTCAATAAATATTTATGCCATGCTTTGACAAGGTAACGATAATATATGGGCGACGCTTTTCAAAAATTAACATCTATGAAGGTACATTAAATAAAACTAGACACGAGTCCCACAAGAAACATTTATTCTACCCAAGAAAAAGGCTTCTATAAATGTTTAAACAATTCTACGAATTTATTTGTGTACTAGGAGTGTAAAGGAGACGTTAGAAAGCAGTGGAAACTATTTTCATTTGAAATAGAGATTAAAAGCAGCACTCAGAAACGGTTGTGAGGTAGTGGAAAAGAAAAATTTTACTGCCAAATGACGGGGGCTACATACGCGACGTTATGGAGATGATGAGACGCGACGCAACAGAGTAAAAGCCATCTCCAGCAACAGGTGACGACATCAGCGATGAAATGATCGTCTCAACGGCCTTTTATTTATTCTACCCAAGAAAAAGGCTTCTATAAATGTTTAAATAATTCTACGAACTTATTTGTGTACTAGGAGTGTAAAGGAGACGTTAGAAAGCAGTGGAAACTATTTTCATTTGAAATAGAGATTAAAAGCAGCACTCAGAAACGGTTGTGAGGTAGTGGAAAAGAAAATTCTCACTGCCAGATGACGGGAGCTACATACGCGACGTTATGGAGATGATGAGACGCGACGCAACAGAGTAAAAGCCATCTCCAGCAACAGGTGACGACATTAGCGATGAAATGATCGTCTCAACGGCCTTCTGGCGACGAATATAGGATCTAGCCGTTTTCCAGTGATGATGTGCGGCAGCTCAGGAAATTATGCGACTTCGTGGAGGGTTATCGTGAGCAATGCGAGTCCCTGGATGCCCGGGGATGTAGGTTTTCAGCCAGTAATGGGACTCGGAAGCTGTCCGAGCGTGTACTGGTGGCTCTCCTGTGACAAGAAACGCAAAGTATAGTTATTGATCCTAATTCGTTTGCGTCGGGGTACACAATGCTGTTGCGCGGCGCTTCTTGCGGGCATGATCGATGGCTAGATAAAGCATCGGGGAGGTAGAGTAATCGGGCCTTAACCGTCGCACATAAATCAAACGACTTCATCCACGGTGAAAAGAAACGACGAGTCGCGATGTATACGACATAACGATGCGTAAGTGGATTTGGAAAACCGGTAGAAAACCTGATCACCGCTGTCTCGTTCCCTCTTTTGGTTTCCTCCAGCAATTTACGCGTGTGTAGGTGTACACGCTTGCGGCGGGTGTGCTTGTGTTTTCTCTCTCTCTCTCGCGCGCGCACGGTTTAATGAAGTGGCTCCGCGGTGGTTGTTCGCTAATTTATGAGCTCGTATTAATTACGGAAATATCAGGTACGAAAGTGGATTGATTTTAACCGGACGATCGAGAAGTATCATAATATTGGTAAATGGAAATGAAGCGAAACGAGCCGCGTGGTATGGAACCCGCTGAAAGGGAGAGAGACGAGACCAGACGATGACCGGGCTGCGCATAAGGCAGATTATGCAGTTGCCGATTTCTTTTTTGCAGGTCACGCTCTCTATTCACCGATCCGATCGCAGTTAATGAGCCAGATCGGCGGAGAGGCGGCCAATTCCAGCCAAGCTGAAATTTGCCCCGGCTGTTTCCAAAAAGCTGCCTCATTTCTTGATTACACCGTCGCGTCGGTATACGCTTCGACAATTATGCAAAACAGCCATCCTTTTATTCGCGCCCCGGTGCACCGTCCCGCAACGCTGTTATTATTCTCTCGCTCCCGGAGAACAAAAAACCTAGCGACGAATAATGCACTTCCGCCGCGCAGCTATAATAATTCTCTCGCACCTCGACTCCGTCGAGCTTGGACCCGACTCGAACGTGCCAGGAAAAACAGGATGAATTGTACCCGAGTCAGAAAATCACTATCGGCGATGTTCCGACGCCCTCTGTTTGCTTACCTTCGTTTTTACTCGCTCAATATCAATTTTAAAGACAATTTAAAGTGTCAGGTAAGTATCGAATCTTCGGATAATCGCAATACTGTGAGTCAGACGTTTCGAAATGTTTAAAACAATTTTGCATAGTGCTTGCGGTTTTTGGCTAAGCGGAAGTATAATACGGAGAGTCAACCACGCGTTGAATCATGTGGCGAGATTATTATTTTTCCCCATCATTACCGAGTGGTTTTATTACTTATCATTAATGACTAACTTGCTAATAAAATTACTCTGAATTTGACGAGTCTGTTAAATTTCAATTCGTTAATGAAGTTAGTGGCAAGTCCAAATGTCAGCTAAATACAGCTTATTTTTAGTGAACCAGTGTTCAGACCTGTAAGTAGGCGCGGCTTCAATGCTCCGATCCACCGTGGGCCAACTGGACGCTCTACGGAGCAAACCAGCTTCGGAACACGCTTTTAATCGTTCGAGCCGCTAAATCCGAATCCCACGTCAAAGCGGTACTCTGATATTCTTCGGGGAGCGAATTTGGTACACCACGGGGCAATTCAGGACCAAATCAACTTCAGTAGCCGCTTTAAACCGTCCGAGCCAGCAAATGCAAATCGTACATCAAAGTAGGCGTGGCTTTGGCGCTCTCATATTCTCCGGGGAACCAATTCAGTGCTCCACGGGGCAAGCCAGAACCAAATTAGCTTTACAGGATGCTCTAAGTCGTTCGAACCGGCAAATGCGAATCGTGTTGCATCGAAGGCGAGCGGGCAAACTGGTAGGGCTCGAGTTTATATTGCGGTGTGGCGCGATAATTCTCCGGACGTTGAAAAACCGGATGATGGGTTGGCGGCTTGCTTCCGGCGTAGAAAATGTCGCCGCAAAAGCGGCCGCGAGAACGTTGAACGATTCTTTTTCGTTGCGCAATCCACCGCGACGGCTAATGCGATTAAAAAGGCATTACGATTACGTTCAATTATTAACAATTACAAGCACGACAAAAAACAGTAATTACCTGCCATTAATCAACAGGAGAGTCCCGCTTCTTTGTGGGCCCTCCTCGCCTCTTGCCTCGCCTCGCCTCACCTCACCTCACCTCACCTCCTCTTTGCCTCGCTCTGCTTCGGCGTTCGCCACCACTGTTCATGTTGTTTCGCGTGTCTCCTTTCCTTTCCGGCATACCTGCCACCGCCTCGACCCGCCACAATTACTCTCCGCCCCGAATACCGCGAAATGCTCGCTTTAAGGATTTCGCAACGCGGCAAACGCGCCACGATCCTTCGCAAAGATACCCGCCGAGGAAATAATCTCATCCGAGGAAATCATGTCCTCGAAAAGTGTTCGAGCTCGCGCAAGAAATGCGAACAACCTACCAACCGTGCGATTACCGCGCATCTCGATGCAACGAATCACTTTGTAGCAACAGTTCATAAGTGTAAGGAGGCTCGACACGGCGTGATACTTCTTCATCGGCCGCTCACTCGCAAGGAACTGTCGATGATGTTTATTTAACAGACTCACAACGTAACATAAAACGTTAACGCAACGTATAAATCGATACAAAACATATACAGGGTGTCCCACATAAATGATAACACCTAAATATCTTTCGTATTTACAGACCTATCAGAAAACTTCAGAGGACAATGTGACGCTATTGCAGGGGGGCAATATAATAATGAAGAACAAAATTTTTTATGTCGTGTTTTTAAATGATATTGCAATGTCACCGATGTTTTTTTTAAATGGAATAAATATATTTTTTGGCGATAGCATGATAGACAAGAAAAAACTGAATTTAGTGGATACGACCTTTTTGACCTTGAAATGACCTTGAGCAAGAATAATCATGTTGAAGCGGATGAAATGTGGAAGTTTAAAACTTACGTGTTTCAGCAAAGATTGCGCGTTGTTTCCGTCGGGTTGACCTTTACATATCATATCAAGGTCATTTCAAGGTCAAAAAGGTGGTATCCACTAAATTCAGTTTTTTATTGTCTATCATGCTATCGCAAAAAAATATACTATTCCATTTAAAAAAAAAACATCGGTGACATTGCAATTTCATTTAAAAACACGACATAAAAAGTTTTTTCTTCATTATTATATTGCCTCCCTGCAACAGCGTCACTTTGTCCTCTGAAGTTTTCTGATAGGACTGTAAATACGAAAGATATTTAGGTGTTATCATTTATGTGGGACACCCTGTATAACGATGCAACCATAAATCAATAAAAACGTCGTGAAAACATTTGACATGGCATGCGCACGGTGGTATAAACATTATAAACATTCCTACATAAAGGTAGAAGTTAGGTCTATTCAGGTTCCTTCTGCAATAATAAAAATTCAATTGTATTCTGCACAGTGTGCGTTTCATTTTTAAAGAGTCTTGCTGATTTTACCGTTTAAGAACAATTTAATGCTTGGATATTTATTTGAACACAGTGGAACATTTACAAATTGTATTTCATAAAATTTTGTAAATTTTATTCAAGCACACCTAAACATCAAGGAAATGTACGTTTGGCGAGCACAGCATATTCCGCATTTCGAATAGCAATTTGACACAGGATGTAACACCTGCAGGATCGACATTACCATCAGATCTCGCCAGTCGATCAGGTTAGGTAATAAGCGAGCTCGGCAAGAAGCATCAGGCCCACGTAACTATAAAATTTATCGTCGTAGCGGTGACTAATTATCGGTTTCTATTAAACCGTTTTTTTCTTCTTTTATTCTTCCCCCTGAAAGCAACGCGACGCCTTCATATAAACATGCAATTTTCCACGACGCTAGGACTCGGGGGACAAGGGGAACGAGATGCAGTTTAGTAATTAATGGTGACATTGTGGATAATTAACTGCCGTGGATAATTGTGATTGTACTTAAGTCCCGTCTGTCGGTCGTCGGTACACGCGTGCAGAGAAAGAGAAACAAAACGGACGAGCGCTTCAACGTTCCGCGTTGCTTATTCGCCGTGCTGGCACTCATGGCACTTATGGTAGCAGCGGTCTCGTCACCGTCAACGATTAATACTATCCTTCTCTTTGAGAGACTGAGAACTCGGGGATTCTCAGAACTGCGGCGGGAACCGGAAAATAATGGAAAACACGCCGCCGTAGGTTCTCAATATTGTTACTTTTATCCTTGTTAGCAAAAATAACGATTGTCCTCTGTAATTGATTGATCACACCTGTTGGGCGTGGCTGATTAATGTGATTTTCTGTAATGACGAAGTAGATAGTACGTAAAAGTGCATGTTCTCTGTCGAATGTTCAAAAAGTAACTACAATTGAACATTTACTTCCTTGGTTTTCACAGTTAAACTTATCCCGAACAATTATTGTCACTATCAACAGGTGTAGATCTGACCATTATCATCTAGCTTCTTCTCTGGCTCGCATTGGCTTTATTGACGATCCTAAGTGTAGTTGCATGGAGGAGGACGAATCACTGAACCATGTTTTGTGGAAATGCAACTTGTATAATGAGGAAAGGCTCAAATTAATTAATAAACTCCGATTAATTAACTTCCAGCTTCCAATGGATGTCTCCATATTAATAGCTAAACCTAATATCAAGGCCTGTCGTTATATACTTCCATTTTTTAGGAGCTGCGGACTTAAAGTATAAGTTATTATTAATATTAATATTAATAAATGAATATTTTAATATTTTTTAATATTATTTAATAATAAATTAATATTAATATTAATAAGTATCCAATTACATATCTACCATCATGAGCTAAACTACTGTTCAAACGTAACTCACTAATTTTTGTTTAAAGATGTTTATGTCCAATTTGCATACAACAAACGCAAAAGTGTCTCTTTGAAAAAGATCCACATCGGGATCGAAACGTTAGAAACATGCTTAAATAATTGCACATTTGTTGTTTTTCTCAAAAATGATCGAATCTATCGCCGATATCAGTCAATTTATTATATTACTAATTTTCGATCGAGAAGAATTTAACCTTTAAAGAATAAGTGTTTGTTTATACCGTTACTATCATTCTCGTGTCTTTTATATTCTATTATATTCTATTATATTATATATAATATTCTATTACATTTATTCTCGTGTTATATTATTTATCTTTCTTCTGTGTCCTGTTCTGTTTTGTGGTTTTTGTATTTTGTGCTGTATGTATTGTTTTCTATACATATATACTGTATTCTATGTATTGCATTACAATTATGTTGAAATGAATCTCATATGAGATTTTCTAATAAAAAAAAGAAAATTGAACATTTAAAGACACAATATGAGTTCATTTTCCTGTACCAACGATTTAGAGTCTCAATAAAATGTACCTAATTCTCAGTGCCAAGAATTTAGGGACTGGGTAAATAAAATTAATAACAAATGTGCAAAGCGTATTTAAAATTGAGCTGACAGTAGCTAAAAAGTGAAATAAAAATGTCGGATAAATAGTGAATAAAAGTGGACCGAATAGAGATGATTAAAAATGTCGATTTTGCAGGTCCCTTAAGATTAGCAGATTAACGGCGTATTCCAGTGATATTATATGATACTTCGGTCCCAGTGCTCATTTTTAGCGATTTCGTTCGGATAATGATAAGAGAGTATGTTCGACGGGCGAGGTTTACACGAAACAGGTATCCGTTGATCGGTGAAGGTACGTTGAACCGCGGGGATCCGCAAAAAAGAAACGAGAACTCTCGCCGTCAACAATTTATGACGGGACGAGTGTGTGGTTCCCGTGGATGTGTGTATTTAGATGTAGATTAGGATGCGTGCAATTACGTTAGTACGCCGGTAAATTGCACATCGGTGGCCGAGCGTGATTTATCGTGCGTACCGCACGGCTCTTTCAGCCTGTCTCTCTCTCTCTCCCTCTTTCTCTCTATTTCTGCTTAACGATCTTCGTTATCGACGATCGACCGACGCGACGTAACGGGGGCTCGCGTCAAAATCGTGACCTTTCGTCTACGGCCCTCGATTAATCGAACGAGGCCCAGCTTATCGCATTTCTCTTACGTTTTACTCCCATAAATGCCACCTTCATGCTCAACGAGGAAAATTTTCATTTTAATCAACCGATGCGAGATTCCAGTGGTAAATGCCAGACTATTTTATTCGAACAAAAAATTGATTTTGAAACCGACTGTGCCATTAAACTCGTCTCTTGTTGTCAATAATGTTCAATATCGATATCGAATAATAATACATAATCGAATCGTATTGAACAAATCGAAGAATTCCATACAAAATCTAGACTTGTATTTTAGATATAGCTGAAAAAATTTTGAAAATTATGATTCGAACGATAGTTAATTATTATTTATTTTATATATAACTAGCAGCCCCTGACACGGCTTCGCCCGTGCTAAATGTGAGAAGAATTTAGATTTTCGATCTTAAGTATATTAATATATATATATATATATATATATATATATATATATATATAGATTATGAGTCTAACAATAAGACTCATCCACAAGAATCAAACTTTAACTCCATTTCCTCTGATCGATAATGATTTTAATTTACACAAACAGCCACAAGACTATGATCAACATCCGCCGATCATGGTCCATCCGGTATCGATCATAAATTAATTATACCAAAGGTAATGAACACAAAATGAAAAATCAAAAGCACTGTATCATTTAAACTCGTCTGATAGTTGCAGCGCTGGCTAAAATCGGAAAGTAATATTGAATCGATCGAGATCGCCGATCGCAGACATCATGCGCAAACATTAACCGGAGTGATCGAGCGTGCTCTATGAGAATCATTAACATCATTCGCGAGAGCGTAACAGATTCGCGTGGCAACGAGGGTCTCTACCTACCGCGCGCCGTTCGGCTTTTATTTACAGATCGAGGATAGGTTCCTTTGATTTTCGAGTGATCGATGATCTACCGATTTCCCTGACATCGACAAATCGTGCCCCGGGACGCTATCTGCCGGTTGGTTAATTGATTTCACGGATCGGACGCCGCCGTCGATCGAGCCTTTTCCAACTTCGCGATTTCAAACGCTGATTTTCACTCGGTTCAAAGCGAAACGAATTTGTGAGCCACGTACTACCATACGGCACAACTATAATTGATGCCTAGCCTTTTAGTAGAACGGAACGCCTATTTTTCTAGCCAACAAATATTTCAATTAGTACTTCGTTTAAAATATACACAGGTCCTCTAGAAATCTGGAGGCAACATAATGTTGCAAGAAAATTATTCGCTACGGTTGTGTCTCTTGAAATAGGTAGTTATTGTTATACTTAACTACTTATACGAGGTGTGTTAGAAAAACGACGGGAATTTTTATTTCTCGGATAAAAATTTTAATCATTCTTCTACGTGAATATTATCCCCTTCAAAATAGTCTGCATTGGATATTACACACTTGTGCCAGCGCTTCCTACAATCCCAGAAACACTTCTGGAACTCAATCTTTGGGGTAGCTTCTAGCTCTTTCAGCGATGCATTTTGAATCTCGTCTATGCTTGAAGAATAACGACCCTTTAAGCTTCTCTTTATTTTGGAAACAAAAGAAAATTCAGGTAGGACCACGTCTGGTGAATATGGAGACTCGGGCCTATTTACAGTGTTGGTTTTGGCCAAAAAATCACGAACAAGCAATGAAAGGTGAGCAGGTGCATTATCGGGGTGCAAAAGCCATGAATTATCTCGCCACGAAAAATCGCTAGATCGTATCAAAACTCGTGTAACCTTCTTGAAAGCTGTCAATAAGCTAAACATGGAATACGACAACCAATGTTACAGACACATTCCAGACATGTTTACAAACACAACAAAAAAATTACTTGAATCGGATTAATACAACTCACGAAATTACAAAATTCCCGTTACTTTTTCATCACACCTCATACGTGTACACTTCACACTTCTGTGAAAAGGAAAACAGATGATACAGGCTGTTAAACCGTGCAATTCTATGCTGTACAGTTATTTCCTATTTCGAATAATTATCCTGTTGTAATTTAGGC